>CM035847.1:171969331-173244281 GCA_020510985.1 Pholidichthys leucotaenia | reverse complement strand
ACTAATAACACCCATGGAAGTTTGTCTACCCAATTTGTATCCGTTAGCGACGCTCTGAGGGCTGCTTTCAATGACCTGTGAAAGCGTTCGCATAAACCATTAGCCTGGGGGTTATACGCGGTGGTGCGATGAATCTTCACCTCCAAGCTGCGGGCCGTCGATGACCACAGCTCGGAAATAAATTGGGGACCTCTGTCGGACGTTATGTCCGACGGTACACCAAAACGCGCAACCCATGCTGCTAAAAATGCTCGCGCAACTTCTTCCGCTGTGGTTGATGCCAGAGGAACCGCCTCTGGCCAGCGCGTGGTGCGGTCTACCATCGTCAAAAGGTGTGTGTGCCCGTGTGATAACGGAAGCGGCCCGACCAGGTCAATATGCACATGATCAAAACGCTTAGCGGGGATGTGGAAAGGTTCTAACGGGGCCTTAGTGTGTCTGTGTATTTTAGCTCGCTGACACGCTACGCAGGCTGCTGCCCATTCCTTGACCTGTTTGCGCAACCCGGGCCAAACAAATTTCTCCCCCACCAACTTAATCGATGCGCGCACCCCCGGGTGCGCGAGAGAATGGACCAAGTCAAAAACACGGCGACGCCACGCGGTTGGCACCACAGGGCGGGGCCGTCCCGTGGAGACATCGCAGATTAGCGGGGGCATACCGTTTTGTTGCACCCTGTGCTCCAGCCTTAACCCTGTTGGTCCAGACTGGAGCGCGCGCACGTCTGCGTCGTTAACCTGCTCTGCAGCCATAGCTGCATAATCTAACCCAACACAGACTGGGGCTGCGCGCGCTCCCGCGTCGCTGCCCGGGCCCGCGGCCATGGCTACAGAGTCTGCCCCTATGGGGCTTGGCGGTGCTACTGCACGCGAGAGGCAGTCTGCCACAACATTGTGTTTACCCGCGACATGCTGAATATCAGTAGTGAACTCCGATATTGCGGCTAGTTGCCTTTGTTGCCGGCCTGACCAGGGTTCTGAAATTTTGGCCATCGCAAACGTTAGCGGTTTATGATCCACAAAAGCGGTGAAACGTCGCCCCTCTAACCAGAACTGAAAATGACGGATGGCCAAGTGTAGGGCCAAAAGCTCCCTGTCAAACGCGCTGTATTTCCGTTCACTATCGCGCAAGGTCCTGCTGAAAAACGCGAGGGGTTGCCAGGTACCTGCCACAAACTGTTCAACTACCGCCCCCACCGCTACATCGGAAGCGTCAGTGGTGAGCGCCATGCGGGCCGTTGGAACTGGGTGCGCTAACAAAACTGCGTTTGCCAGGGCTGATTTGACCTGGGCAAAAGCGCGCTCCCGCTCCGGAGACCATTCAACTTTATTTGCGGGCTTTTGTTTTTTTAACGCGGTGTACAATGGCTGCATGAGTCGTGCTGCGCTTGGGAGGAAACGGTTGTAAAAATTAACCATCCCTAGAAACTCCTGAAGCGCCTTGACCGTTTGAGGTTGCGGAAAATCCGTTATGGCACGCACTTTATTTGGAAGGGGAACTGCTCCCTCTGCCGAAACGCGATGTCCCAAAAAATCAATCTGCGCCACCCCAAACTGACACTTGGCTGGGTTAACTATTAACCCGTGCTCTGCCAACCTCTGGAAAACTGCTGTGAGGTGTTTTTCATGTTCGCCTTCGGACGCGCTGGCTACCAAAATATCGTCCAAATAAACGAACACGAAAGGCAGGTCGCGTAAAACTGCATCCATCATGCGTTGGAAAGTCTGCGCGGCCCCCTTGAGGCCAAAAGGCATGCGCAAGAACTCAAAAAGGCCGAAAGGCGTTATGACCGCTGTTTTGGGTACATCCTGCGCGCGCACTGGCACCTGGTGATAGCCGCGCACCAAGTCTATTTTAGAAAAAATGCGCGCCCCCGCCAAATGGACAGAAAAATCCTGAATGTGCGGAATCGGGTAGCGGTCATGAGCTGAAACGTTGTTCAACCTGCGGAAATCACCGCAAGGTCGCCACGAGCCGTCAGCTTTTGGGACCATGTGTAACGGCGAAGCCCAAGAGCTCTTGGAGCGTCTAACAATGCCCAGTTTTTCCAGATTAGTGAACTCCTCGCGCGCGATGGCCAGTTTAGCTGGGTCCAAGCGCCGAGCCTTTGCAAACACGGGAGGGCCTGTGGTCGTTATGAAATGTTCTACCCCATGTTTGGCCACCGTTGCTGAAAACGTGGGGACTGTGAGTGCTGGAAACTGAGCAAGCAGAGTGTGAAACTTACCACCCGCAGCTGAGACGCTGGCATGTGCAGTTGGCGGGGCCACCCGAGCTGTGCAGGGAATAGAATGAAAGGACAGTGCATTAATCAGACGTCTATTAGCAAGGTCAACCAATAAACCATGTGAGCACAAAAAATCAGCCCCTAACATGTTGAAACTGACTGCTGCTACAATAAATGTCCACTCAAATGAACGGCCCTGTAAGGACAGAAGCATGGTCCTCTCACCAAACGTTTTAATCGTGGAGCCGTTCGCTGCTGACACTGACACCCAGGGGGCTTTAGAAGGCGACAGCCGTTCCGCGTAGGTGGGTGTGACGAAACTCAGCTGAGAGCCCGTGTCCACGAGGAACTGTTTCCCCGAGCGTGCATCCGTCAGGTAAAGCAGCCTGTTCTCGTTGCCGAGGGTCGCAGCTGCTACCGGCCCTCGGTCTTGGCGTTTCCCTGGCGCTTAAAATTGCACGGTGGGACGCACCTGTGCGCTCTCTCTGCAAAACGGCGGTGGTAGAAGCACGAGCCGTTCTCCGCTCCGCGTCGTCTGGCTCCTGTCGCCGCCGTCGTTGGTGCGTCTGGCGCCGCGGCCGCTGTACCCGCACTGTGTCCGGACGCCGTTCCTGGACTGGCCGCCGCGGCCGAGACCGCGTTCCGCTTGTGGGCGTCGACCAACCTCTGCGCCTCCTTGCTCAACCCATGGTAGTCTCGCTTGGCCAATCGGGGTGACTCTGCCAGGGCCACTCTCACTGCTGGTGGTAGGGTTCGAAGGAAAAGGTGGGCGAAAATGAATTCGCCATCCTCAGAGGCTTTGAGCTGCAGCATCTTCACCATCAGGTCCGCAGGTCTATCGTTTTCGGCCTCCGTCAGCGCCAGGAGCCCCTCTGCTCGTTGTTGGACTGAGGGGGTGAAATGGCTGATCAGCGCGTCCTTCAATGCGCTGTACTTGTCGCTGTCTGGTGGATGATTAACCAGATCTTCCACTCTCTGGACCGTGTTGCTGTCCAGCTTCGCTACCACGTGGTAGAATCTTGTGTCATCGTTGGAGATTCTCCGGAGGTTGAACTGCGCCTCGATTGCGCTAAACCATGAGCGCGGGCTGTGCTGCCAGAAATCGGGCAGCCGGATCGTGGAGGCGGCCATCAGGCTGGCTTCCACAGAGCCCCGCTCGGGAGAATTCTGTCTGCTCATTCTCCGTCGTAGGTCACCAGTGTAGAAGCATGCTCAAATAATGAGGCTGAGTTTCAGTCATAAAACCAGCTTTATTTGACAGAACGCAGCTTCTAGCATTCTCAAAGCAGGAAAGAGAAAGAATCATACTTCAACCCCCTTTTATACATTTCCAGCATCAGAATTCAAGCCACATGGTGTCTTCAGTCAACATACAGTTACAAAGCATCCCTTTGAAGCTTCACCATTGTCTCTCATTTCTTGATGAACCGGAATACCCTCCGGGGCGTCTTCTGTGGGACAAAGAGACAAATCTCACACTTCCTTGTTACCTCCTGTAGATTCGAGTCCTTAGTCCTTGCAGACGTGACACCCCGCAATACACATTCAGTCCTGTCTCTGTGGCAGCGTGAGCCCACAATGTGTGTCGGCCACAACAGTGTGTTTATCTCTCTTCTCAATGCAGCCTGCTCCTGCTTGTTATTTGGTGCTTGTTTTCTACACGACACCATATGAGCAGAACAAGTGAGAGGATGAGGTGCAGCTCTGTCGTGTTTGCTGAGGTGCTTCAGCCCCTCTCAACAAGATTGTTCTCAAGCCAAAATCAAACACTAACACTGTCAAAGGAATCGGATGGGAGATAGTGGTAGTTTCATCAAACATTTTGTTGTGACAGAAAAAATATCAGCTGCCGTTGAAAATAAAGAGTATTCATTTGGGGTATTCCTGGATCTTAAAAAAACATTTGATACAGTGGATCATAATTTATTATTAAAGAAACTACAAAATTGCGGTATTGGGGGGTAGCACTGTCCTGGTTATGTAGTTACTTAAAGAATAGATGTCCCACAGGGTTCAGTTTTGGGGCCATTGTTATTCAATATGTATATAAATGAGATATGTAAAGTTTCGGAAAAAATGGATTTAATATTGTTTGCCGATGACACTAATTTATTATGCAGTGGAAGCAATTTGGAACAACTTTTGGATACACTTGGAAAGGAATTAGGAAAGCTTAAACTGTGGTTTCATTCAAACAAATTAACGCTCATTTTAAGTAAGACAAAATTTATAGTTTTTAACAACCATCACAACAACTTAGTATCTAAACTCAGTGTAAATGGTGTAGAGATTGAAAGGGTATCCGAAACTAAATTTCTTGGTGTAATAATTGATAATAAACTGTGTTGGAAGTCAC
Organism: Pholidichthys leucotaenia; assembly: GCA_020510985.1. Lineage (NCBI taxonomy): Eukaryota > Metazoa > Chordata > Actinopteri > Cichliformes > Pholidichthyidae > Pholidichthys > Pholidichthys leucotaenia. The sequence continues at coordinate 173,239,698 of CM035847.1, read as the reverse complement.
ATATTAATTATATTAAAGGTAAAATATCCAAATCAATTGCAATACTACACAGAGTGAAATATTTGCTGAATCAACCCACACTATATACCTTGTATCATTCATTAATACTCCCATACATGATATATTGTACTGAAGTATGGGGAAATACATATAAAACAAACATACAGTATATCCAGTCTTTATGCTTCAGACGAGAGCTATTAGAATAATAAACAAAGCTGCTTACAGGGAACCAACAAACCCACTTTTTCTTAAATTAAAAGCTCTCAAGTTGAAAGATCTGGTTGACTTTAAAACTGCAGTAATAATGTTTAAAGTGAAGAATCTATCACTGCCCGCAAATATCCAAAAGCTGTTCCAAATAAGGGAGAAACAATATCATTTCGGAGGAACATGTATATTTCAAAAACCTTCAGTGAGAACTACCACCAAGCAACACTGTGTTTCAGTGCAAGGAGTCAGATTATGGAACGATTTTGGACCTGAATTAAAATCATGTACAATGCTTGGACAATTTAAACAAAAACTAAGGAAGAAATACTCCAAACATATATATACAAGATGACATATAAAATCACATAAGGATTGTCATATCCAGTCTGCGTTGTGTTGTTGCTTAGTTTTTTTTGGTCACATTTTGTCTTAGCTTTGTTCTGAATTGTAATCGCTCTTGTTTTGTTTTCTTTTGAATTCTTGATGGAATATGGGTGGGCAATATAAGCTGCGGCTTCAGCCATCACCCATTTCAGATAACTTATGTTGAACTGTATAATCAAAGGAGTTATTGTCTAATTTGACCTTGTTGGATTTTCTTTCCCCCTTTGTTATATTATTCTGTTTCTTTTAATCTGTACTTTTAATCTATCTGAAATAAAGATTGATTGATTGATTGATTGATTGATTGATTGATTGTGATAAGGAACAACACAGAGCTGGGTCGGGTGATACAAGCAATAAGCACACAAAAGAGTTCATGTCAAAGATCTAGATGTTATAACCCCTTATTTTGGCCGGGGGATTGTGGGGATCGTGGGTTCGATCCCAGCCCCCGACCAACAGTGATCTGTGTGGAGTTTGCATGTTCTCCCCGTGTTGCGTGGGTTTACTCCGGGATTTCTCCGGTTTCCTCCCACATGCCAAAAACATGCATGTTAGGTTAATTGGCTGTTCTAAATTGTCCCTAGATATCTGTTTCCTATAGGCCCTTAGAATAGAGGGTTAGTATTAATGAAAGCGCTTTGAGTGGTCTTTGTGACTAGAAAAGCGCTATATAAGTGCGGGTTAGTTAGTTAGTTAGTTATTTGCAACTGTTGGGAAAGTCACTTGAAGAAAGCCAAGTGACAATGCAACCACAAGGACACATCGTCAGTTGTGTACCACAGCATCACAGGGTGCTTTGGCCTTTTAATCACAAGACACCCTCCAGTGAGACAGGCCCACCACAGGTTGATCAAACCTGGGTGAGTGTCCTGTGGTAAGTTAGTCATCTTGGCCTCCCAGATGGCATCCTTCCTCTTGATCCACAGCCACTGAGTGGCTCGTTCTGCTGCATCGGCTAGTTTTTTGAGTCCTCTTCTGTGGGTCTGACCCCTGACTCCCAGTTCCCTGAGGAGCTTTGCTGTTGAACTTGCCACAAAGCCCCTGCATCCTACCTCCACTGGGCACACCTTCACATTCCAGCCTTGGTCTTCTGCTTCAGCTGCGAGACTGGTGTATCAAAGTTTCTTGCACTTGAAGGCTTCACTGATCCCATCCTCCCAGGACACTGTCAGCATAATGATGTAGGCATGTTGGGTGGACCTGGACCAGAGAACCAGATCTGGTCACAGGGTGGTTGTGGCAACTTCAGATGGGAAAATAAGTCTCTGTCCAAGGTCTATTTGCATATCCCAATCCCTGGCCACATTCAGTGGGCTGAGGTCGGGAGGAGAAATTTTGATCTTCACTTTTTGGCCTTCTCAGATGAAGAAAGTGGCTTGTTGGAGTTTTGTCTGGTTATTAACAGGTTGGGCATTGATGAAAACCTTCCTGCACTCAAGGATGGCTGCCAGGCACTTCTGGACCTGATTGTGTCGCCTTGGGTTAAGCTTGACTTGCAACTAACGAAGATGTGCTTGAGGGTTGCAGGGGCTGCACACAGGGGGACAAGCTGCTTCCTCTCCTAGCCAGAGATTTAATTTGGTAGGAGAGGGCAGGACATTATATGTGGCTCTGATGATAAAGCTAAGCCTATTCGACTACATGCTCCAGAGCTCACTCCATATGAGTCTCCTTTTTTCTACATCCTCCCACTTTGTCCAGCAGCCCTGTCTCACCTGTGCTACAGCTTTAGCCCATCTTGATGCTTCTTCCTGATGACACACTTCTTCTATTACCATGGCTCAGCATTCAATAGTAGTCACCTTTTGCCAGGTAGGTGTCCTTTTTCCCAGTCCAAGGCCTTCCCTGTCCTGTTGGACGTGGCCTACAATTTCTCCATGGCGAAGGGTGGATTTAGCATCGAGCACAGCTGCAGCTGGGGTCCACTTCCTCCCTGTTGCTAGGGTAGGTGCAACTCCTCTCACTACAGGATCCTGGGATTCTTTGAGAGACAGGTCCAGTCTGACTTTAGCACATTTATATTCTTCCACCAGGCTGGAGATTGGCAGAGAGAGAGTTGCATCACTGTAGAGTTTAATGCTGCTAAGGCACCTAGATAGTCCAAGCCACTTCCTCACTTGAGAGTTGACCAGCCTTTCAAGGCAGTTAGCAATGGATAATGAGACTTCATACATTGTTAATGACCACCTGAGTCTGGGTAGAAGTCCGAACTGAAAGCACCAGAGCTTCAGTTTTCCTGGTAAAGCGGTGTTGTTGATTTGCTTTAAGCCAGTAATTGCATCCTGCCAGAGCTGTTCCAGTTGTTGTGTGTCTTTGAGGTCTGCATTATACCATCATCCAAGGCTCTTGATAGGCTTCTCCAGGATTGTTGGGATTGGTGCATCGCTAATGTGAAACCGTTCATTTGTCAGATGGCCTTTGACAATAGAGATACTGCGGGATTTGCTCGGTTTTATCTCCACCCGTGCCCATTTGATGTTTTGCTGGAGTTTCTGTAACAGGTGTCGGGTGCAGGGTTTAGTTGTTGCTACTGTGGTTATGTCATCCAGGTATGCTCTGATTGGTGGCAGACACAGACCATTCCTGGACTTCTCACCTCTCACCACCCACCGAGATGCCCATATAATGAGCTCCATTGCCATGGTACAAACCAAGGGAGAAATGGTGCAACCTGCCATGATTCCTATTTCCAGGTGCTGCCAGGTGCTGGATTTATTCTGTGTTGTAATGCAGAACTGGAGATCCTGAAAATAGGTTTTGACTAAATTTATGATGTTTTGTGGGACATGGAAGAAGTTAAACACTGTCCATAGGATATTGTGAGGAACTGAACCGAATGCATTGGAGAGATCTAAAAAGACCATGTGCAGATCTCTCTGGGGTTTTTTTTTGCAGTTTGTATCTGGTACCAGATGATGCTAGTATGTTCCAGACATCCAGAGAAACTGGGTACTCCAGCTTTCTGCACAGAGGTGTCGATCAAGTTTTTGCTTTGCAGGAAAGTTGAGAGCCTTTGGGCAAGTACACTGAAGAAGATCTTCCCTTCTACATTCAGAAGGCTGATCTGACAAAACTGGCTGATGGATGATGAGTTTTCCTCTTTAGGAATCAAAATGCCTCCCGCCCTTCACCGTGCCTTAGGTATTACTGTATTTTCTTTTGCCATGCCACCCTCATCAGCTTCCAGAGGTATTTCAGGACTCCAGCAGTGTTCTTATAGAGTCTGTACTGAATATGACTGGGCCCTGGAGCTGACGCAGAGCTTCTTTGTTTTACTGTTTTCTCCACCTCGCTCCATGTCGGAGGTCATGTGTCCATCTGGTGCTCATGTGTGCTAATTGATGGCATGTCATCTGGAATGGTTACTGGCTCATGCCTCCTGTTGTCTGAGTATGTCTTCCTGAGGTGCTCCTCCAGATCTTTTATGGGCACTCTGAGGTTTCCACTCTTTTCCTTGTTGAGCAGGTTTTTGACAAAACTGTATGGGTTGCTGTAGAAGCAGGTTCTTGCACGCTCTTTCCTCTTATATTGCCGTCTGAGATATTCTGCTCTTCGCAGCTTTGTCAATCTCTGCCTTATCTCTGCCTGTAGCACATCAAGCCCTACCCTCTCCATCTATTCCACTTTCTTCCACTGCTTTCTAAGTTGCCATTTTTCTTTCACTAACTTTTCAATCTCCCACTGTCTCCTGGACTTTGTCTGGGTTGACAAACATTCCTGAGTCTTCTGTGTTTTTTCCTTTGCCCCAAATCTCTCAGTGCCATCACTGTAAATGATGGCTCCCATACTCTCCAGTTTCCTTTCAGTAGATCCTTTTTACGCTTCTAGCAAGTGGACCAGGTCTGTGTTGATCATTTCCCACTCTGTCTTCTGACGGGATTTAGGCCCGAGGACTTGAGGTTTTCTTCCCTCCATCTTCCTCTTTGCTGCTGGCTTTGGCTGGCTGGGCTCAGAACTTGGGCCCACCAGATGATCTGTGCATAGATGGGCTTTGTTCGAGGTGCTGATACCCTGGGGACTGTGGGGGTTCTCCTGCCACCGGGCTTCACTCGACTGATTTGGCTGACTTAAATTACGATCAATGCCAGGCCCCTTTCCAAACTCACTAAGGCACTTCTTTTTTCCTTGATGGATCTTAAGACTCTTCTGTAATGTCATTTTTGACCAGTCACAGATGTAGCTCTGTAGCTTTTTTCCTGCCAGTGCTGATGAGTCAACAGTTGCCGTATTGGTGGTCCATTTCATAGTCAGTGTAATGTACTTTATTTATATAGCCATTTAAAACAACCCTTAGGTGACCAAATTGCTTTACAGAAAATTAAACAGCATTAAACACACACACACACAGCATTAAAAACAAATAACATAAACAAAGAAATATGAATAAATACCTAAAAATAAGAATAAAATAAAAACAAATGCCAAGACAAATATCACCACTACTAGGTATTAAAAGCCACCCTAAACAAATATGTTTTAAGTTCTGATTTAAAAAGGGCCAGGTCAGAGATAGCACGTAGGTCAGGGGGGGAGCTTATTCCAGAGCCTGGGGGTGACAACAGAAAAGGCTCGGTCACCCCAGTGTTTATACCTTGACCTGGGCACATCCAGCAAAAGCTGACTGGATGACCTCAAAGCCCTGCCTTGGTCACGGACAGTCAAAATCTCAGACAGATAAACCGGAGCAAGGCCATTAAGAGCTTTAAAAACAAAAAGCAAAAGTTTAAAATTAATTCTAAAATGTCCTGAAAGCCAATGAAGTGAAAAAAGGATCGGAGTAATGTGCTCTCGTCTAGGTGTGTTGGTCAAAAGATAGGCCGCTGCATTTTGCACAAATTGAAGGCGGCCGAGAGAAAACTGAGAGATGCCAGCATAAAGTGCATTGCAGTAATCAAGTCGAGAAGTGATTAAAGCATGGATGGCTATCTCAAGATCATGACAGCTCAGGAAAGGTTTGAATTTGGATAACAGACATGGTTGATAAAAGCTCATCTTGACTACATTGTCGGTCTGTTTATCAAATTTTAAATGGCTGTCAAAAATCACCCCCAAATTTCTGACAGCTGAACTGAGCCTTAAAGAGAGGGTACCAAAGCCAGCCGTTACAGCATCCCCAAACACAGTACATTCTGTTTTTTCTTCATTTAAGTGGAGAAAATTTTGGCTTAACCACAACTTAATGTCAGTGATGCAGTCCAATAGAACACTTTGTGAGTTTGTTTGTTCTGGGTTCAAAGGTAAATAAAGCTGCAAATCGTCCGCATAACAGTGGAAAGGCATGTTGTGCCTAGCTATTATTGACCCAAGCGGCAGCATCCATCCATCCATCTTCTACCGCTTTTCCGGAGGTCCGGGTCGCGGAGGCAGCAGTTCAAGCAGAGAAGCCCAGACTTCCCTCTCCCCAGCCACCTGCTCCAGCTCTTCAGAGAGGATACCAAGGCGTTCCCAGACCAGCTGGGAGACATAGTCTCTCCACCGAGTCCTGGGTCTGCCCCGGGGTCTCCTCCCAGTGGTACGTGCCTGAAACACCTCAAGTGGGAGGCGTCCAGGAGGCATCCTAATCAGATGCCCATACCACCTCAACTGACTCCTTTCAATGTGGAGGAGCAGCGGTTCTACTCTGAGCCTCTCCTGGATGACTGAGCTCCTCCCCCTATCTCTGAGGGTGAGTCCAGCAATCCTACGGAGAAAGCTCATTTCAGCCGCTTGTATCCGCGATCTCGTTCTTTCGGTCATTACCCAAAGCTCGTGACCATAGGTGAGAGTAGGAACGTAGATTGACTGGTAAATTGACAGCAGCATATATATTGAAAACAGAATAGGGCCAAGGATAGAGCCCTGTGGGACCCCACAGGAGAGAGAGGCACTAGAAGAAGACATGTCACTATTCATTACAAAAAAAAAGTTCTGTTAGATTGGTAAGATTCAAACCACTTGAGTGCAGTGCCATGGATGCCAACATGGTGATTCAGGCATGACGAAAGGATAGTATGGTCCACAGTGTCAAAGGCTGCTGTAAGATCTAGCAGCACTAAGACCACAGGGAATTTGGCATCAGCAGACATCATAATGGTGCACCTTTAGCAGGGAATACTCAGTGCTGTGACGAGATCTAAACCCAGATTGAAACTTCTCAAAAATAAAATTGTCTTCTAAAAAAGATTGCAACTGTATAAAAAACCGCTTTTTCTAAAACCTTAGATAAAAAGGGCAAATGAGAAATGAGTCTAAAATTAGATAAAACTGAAGGGTCAAGGTGAGGTTTTTTTAAGAAGGGGCCTAACCACAGCATGTTTAACCCTTGTGTTTCCACGTGCCACATAACGATGGTGGTGGGGTGGGGGTCATATGGACCCCTGTTTGTTTTTTTTTGTTTGTTTTTTTCCAGAATGGATAGTTTATCTGCCAGTGGTTTTTTTTTTTTGGGGTGGTGGTGTCCCACCTCGGGGTTTTGGGTGAAAGGGGTCATGTCAACCCCCCCTGAGTATTTTCCAAGGGGGTCGTCTCGACCCCCTTTTGGATATTTCAAGGGGGTCATATTGACCCCACTGTTTCTTTTCCATGGAATAGATGGCTGATCTCCCACCGTGGGTCGTCGAGGAAGGAGGGGGGTGGTGTCGGGGTCGACTAGACCCCCACCTCGGGGTTTTGGATGAGAGGGGGGGTCATATGGACCCCCTTTGTATTTTTTTGAGGGGGTCATATCGACCCCACTGCTTTTTTTTTCTCTCCAAGGAATAGATAGTTGATCTCCGGGTGGTTTTGTTGAGGACTTGGGGTGAGGGGTGGGGGGTGTTACTGTCGAGGAATAGATAGTTGATCTCCAGGTGGTTTTGTTGAGGACTTGGGGGTGGGGGTGGGGGTCGACTAGACCCCACCTCGGGGTTTTGGATGAGAGGGGGTCATATGGACCCCCTTTGTATATTTTTTTGAGGGGGTCATATCGACCCCGCTACTTTTTTTTCTCCAAGGAATAGATAGTTGATCTCCGGGTGGTTTTGTTGAGGACTTGAGGTGAGGGGTGGGGGTCGACTAGACCCCCTACCTCGGTGTTTTGGGTGAGATGGGGTCGATATGACCCCCCATTGTATTTTTTTTTTCCCCAAGGAAGAGACAGTCGATCTACCCACCCGGTGGTTTGTGGAGGACTTGCTATTTGACGGAGGAGGAGAAGGAGAAGGAGGCGAGAGGACCGCGGCTGGCGGGAGCGCAGGCGGGGCAGTACTTGAGCGCGCATCTTCCGCACACGTGCGAGCGACACCCACGGCACGCCGTTTTGGTCTTGGTATCCTTGCTCCTGGGACACACGCGGCACCTCTTCCTCTTTTCTTCCAAAGACTGCGGGGGTACTCCTCGCGCAGCGGCCTCGGGGTCATCATCGTCGTCGCCGCGGGGGATCCTCTCCCTCTCCCTCTCCCTCTCCCTCGCCCTTGCCCTCTCTCTCCTCCTCTTCCTGAGCATGAGCGGGGCCACGAGTGTCTTGCCCAGCTGTTCCATGAACAACCTGCGCCTGTTGCGTCTGCCGGCCATCCACGCGGGATTGAGCTCCCGCCACAGGACGAAGGCATTGTACGCCGACACATCCACCATGTTGTGGAACAGGACCAGGGGCCAGCGGCAGGTTTTTCTCCTGCAGCTGTACGTGGCCACGACCTTGTCTAGGTTGTCGATGCCTCCCTTGGTGCGATTGTAATGGAGCACCTCTAGGGGGCTGCGATCAGCGCGGTCACTCAGCAGTGGGCCTCGCAGGTACCTGTCGGCGGTGACGAGGAGCAGCACGTTCTTGTTCCTCTTGGCGAGATAGGACACCAGGGCGACGTCGGGAGCCCCGGATGAGGAGAACGCAAAGGACGAGGAGCCGACCGCCCTGCCCCTGACATCGAGCAGCTCTCGCGGGATCTCGGGCCTGTTGGCGCGCAGGGTCCCCAGTACGGTCAGGTCCCGTTCGGCGAGGAGCCTGCGCGCAAGCTTGTGGGACGTGAAGAAATTGTCGCAGGTGACGTTCCGCCCGGGTCCCAGTCCCTCGTGAGATCGAGGACGACTCGGGTGGCCAGGTTCTTTTCGGGGAGACCTCCCTTTTCGGGTTTGCCGGTGTAGACCTGCATCTTCCACGCGTAGCTGGAGCGGGCGTCGCACGTCACCCACAGCTTGATGCCGTACTTGGCCGGCTTGTTGGGCATGTACTGTCTGAAGGGACAGCGACCTGGGGAAGGGGTGGGGGTTACACAAAGGAAAAGAAAACAAACAAACAAACAAACAAGAGAAGGTGGATTAATTTTTTTTGGGGGGGGGAGAGAGAGAGAGAGAGAGAGAGAGAGAGAGAGACGCAATTGGATTTCTATATATTTTTTTGTTTTGTTTTGTTTTTGTTTTTACACCCAACACCACCGCTACTTACCCCTAAAGGCAACCAGTCGTTTGTCCACGGTGACCTCCGGTCCGGGCTCGTACAGGAGCGACAGCCGCCTCTGCCACGCGTCCCACACGCGCCTGATGGGCGCCAGCTTGTCTCCTGAGGAGGAACAAGAAGAAGAAAACAAGAGGAATGGCGTCTGGCCTCTCTGGTGTCGCGATCGTTGAAACGCAGGACGCTCGAGTACGAGCGGAAGGTCTTGAGGGACATGACGGACCAGAAGACGGGGCGTCCACTCTCGGCGTCCCAGAGGCTCTCGCACGCCTCGCCTCACGACCTGTACACACCCGCGAGGATCAGCAGCCCCACGTAGGCACGCAGGTCGGTCCGATCCATGGGCCTCCACCTGTCGAGCCCTCGCGACATCCTGTCCGGTCCGGTATCGCCGCGGTGTCCCGTGGAGCGGTGCCGCGTCGCATATACCGACTCGTAATTGTCACCCCTGTCATACTGCGGAGCCGGTACGGGACCAAAGAAGAAGACACGACGGGAGAGGGGGATGCTACTTCTACTTCTATTTCTTCTTCTTCTTCTTCGTCTACTACTACTACTACTACTTCTTCTTCTTCTTTCCTCCTGGTCCATGGACGCGTGCGCGACATGTCGTAGAGATGCGAGGGAGCGAGAGGGAAAGAAAAGAGAGTAAGGTCCTTGGGCTTCTTTTTTTTTTTTTCGTCCTTGAGGGAATTGGCAGTCACGGACCCGACGCGAGGGACCCTTAGTAACGCGACTTCCTGTCGTCCGTCCTTGGGGGACGACGGGCAAGTTCACGACTGGACCTTGGTACGGCGGCCCGGTTTCGTGAAGGACCCCCCCCCCCCCCCCCCATCCCCAAGACGTAATCTCTTGTCCGTTTATGGGTCTGCAAGGAGTAATAGGTAATTGTAGCATTTTCTGGCCTTGGAGGGATTTTTTTTTTTTTCTCCCCAGACGTCATCGCTCGTCCGTATAGTTCCACGACTCATTTCCCGGCCTTGGGATTTGTATTTTGTTTTGTTTTTTTGTTTGTTTTCATTTTATGTCTTGGCTGATTAGTTTATTTTAAAGACGTGTGTGTGTGTGTGTGTGTGTGTGTGTGGACAGCCTTCACCCCCACCACCACCAAGACCACTAGGTGGATCGGATTGCATTTGGTGGTAGTAGTCATGACCACCCCAGGACGCTAGGGGGCGCTATGACAAGATGGAGGGGTCTGGGGGTTGGGTTTCCGGCTTTTGGTGGCGACGGGGGTCTTCTCGACCCCCCACCCCAGGACGCTAGGGGGCGCTATGACAGGAGGGGTCTGGGGGAAGATGCCGATATAGGGGGTTGGGTTTCCGGCTTTTGGTGGCGACGGGGGTCTTCTCGACCCCCCACCCCCCCTCACCCCAGGACGCTAGGGGGCGCTATGACAAGATGGAGGGGGGCTGCCGATATAGTGGGTTGAGTTTCCGGTCTAACCCCAACCACCAAACACACACCCAGACCGCTAGGGGGCGCTGGGACAAGATACGAGGAGGTGGGGTCCGGGTGACCCCCTGGGGGTCGCACAAGGGTTAAAAGCAGATGGGACAAATCCTGAACTAAGGCAGGAATTAATAAAAACCAAAAGACCAGGCCCTACCGTATTAAAGACCCTTTTCAGTATTCCAGCGGGAACAACATCCAGTGAGCAATTTGTCGGCTTCAGAGATTTCACTATATCAGTAAGTGAAGATAAAGAGACCAACTCAAACTGTTCAAACACAGCAGAGTAACCCGGGACAACAGACAAGCTCCCATTAAAACTGTTATTAATAACTCGCCTGACAGAGTCCACTTTATCAACAAAAAAGTGAAGAAAAGTCTCACATGTTGTAAACAAATCATCTGTTACAGTCAGAGTGCGTGGGTTTATAAAAGAGTTAATTGTGTTAAACAGCACTCTAGGACAGTGACTGCTGCTAGAAAAAATATCAGAGAGATACTGAAATTTTGCCTTTTGCACGGTCCTCTGGTAATCAGCAAGACAGTCCCTAAAAATTCCCAGAGACACATGTAATTTGTCCTTTTTCCATCTCCGTTCAGCCTGCCTGACCTGTTGTCTAATGGCATGAGTAGTGTCGTTTAGCCAGGGATCTGTTTTCGGTTTAAGCCGAAGAGTCAGCTGAAATCAGCTGACTCTTCTGACGAAGGCTGCAGTGCACAGTCGAAACATGTTAAGAAGGTAAAGACATCTCCTTTCTATTTTTGTCTTTAATAAGAACAAAAGGTACATTAAAAAAAGGATTTATTCTGTGTTGTAATGCAGAACTGGAGATCCTGAAAATAGGTTTTGACTAAATCTATGATGTTTTGTGGGACATGGAAGAAGTTAAACACTGTCCATAGGATATTGTGAGGAACTGAACCGAATGCATTGGAGAGATCTAAAAAGACAACGTGCAGATCTCTCTGTTCTTTTTTTTTTTGCAGTTTGTATCTGGTGCCAGATGATAATGCAGCCTGCTGCTGCTTGTTGTTTGGTGCTTGTTTTCAACACAACACCATATGAGCAGAACAAGTGAGAGGTGCAGCTCTGTAGTGTTTGCTGAGGTGCTTCAGCCCCTCTCAATAGGATTGTTTTCAAGCCAAAATCAAACACTAACACTGTCAAACAAATCGGATGGGAGATAGTGGAAGTTTCTTCAAACATTTTGTTGTGATTAGGAAGAACACAGAGCCGGGTCGGGTGATAGAAGCAATAAGCACACAAAAGAATATCCAGTGCTTTGAAACAGTCTGGGCCCTGTTTCGTTTGAGCTATTGAGAGAGGAGACAAATGATTCGTGAAGGACAGGTAATCCCCAGAGATACACTGGCAGCATTTCACCAGTGGCCTCCAAGAGTCTTTAATTACGTCCTTTTGTCCTTTGGCCATATTTCTGTTCCATATGTCTGTAACGTCTGAATATATGGTGCTACAGCATGTGTGAGTTTAGTGTTACCAATGAAATTATTGCTTAGCACAGAGCAGTTTCCCAATCAGGCCATGCACACACAAGGATCATAAATAATTAAGTGTTCAGTCGGCACTTTCAAATTCCAGGAAGCATTAATGGCTGCTAGAGCAGGCTGCCTATAAATGTCAGTAAACACTCCGAGTTGAGACAGTAGTTCTAATCAGATTCTGATGTAATCAACTCAAGGAGCAGATATGAGAGCAGCACTCTGGGGAACTTAATCAGCCGAAGCGTGACACTGTGGTGCTGCACAGATTTCACGATTCACAACACGAGGGTTTTGCTTTCATGGTCACTAAACTTTTAAATTGATCTCATGGGAGCAGAAAGGGAGGCGGTGTTGTCCTACTATTTTCTTGACCTTATTGGATTCAGAGACTGTAATTAGACCTTTCTGTGGGACACTCTAAAAAAACATTGATTTTGCTACTTTCATCGATCCCAGTGAGTCACAAATTAAAGCAGATCTCATGGTCTGCGTGGCCTTTTATTGCCAGATTAAAACATCAGTTTTCTGACTGCTTTACAATTTTAATGCATTTGACTTGGACACATGGGACAAAATGTCTCTAATTTCTCGTCTTATGTAACAAACAAATCAGTTTTTAATGAGCGACTTGCTATTCAGGGTCACAATAATGGGTTTCTTTAATCACATATTAAAGGAGTTTTAAAATGAAGAGAGCTGTGATTAGCTGCTCAGCTCATCTGTCTCCTCTTATTTAGAGCAGCAGCTCTGTCTCCGTGTGTCTGAGGACAAAATGGAGCAACAGGAATTTCCACTCATAAAAACGAGCGTCAGTGCACTTTATTGCGGAGATCTGGTCAAACACACCGGACACTGCTGTCACATTACAGCTGCCTCTTCTCATTGCTGCTCTCATTGCTGGAAAGCTTGGAATCAGTTTTACTTCTGCGACGGAAGTTTTTTTTTGTCAGAACAGTCTTATACAAAGTCCTGGAGTGGTGGCCTAATGGTAGAGCATCTGTCCCACAGCTGGGAGGTTGGAGGTTCATACGCCAGCCGAATCATAACAAAAACTAGATAAAAATGGTACTTTCTGTCTTCTAACTTGGTGCACAGCAGAATGTGGAAAGGAACATTAATACAGAGAGCCACCAGGGAACTGACCCCCCCCCCCCCCAAAAGCCTTCAGTACTTACTGTAGCTGTGTGGCCTAGGGTCATAGAAACAGAGATGAGCACCGCCCCTATACACCACATGATCCCCCACTTGTTGTGGAAGGGATATTACTTAAACTTAAATGTTTTACAAATAAATTAATGAATTAATAAGATAAACTACAAAAGGGCTGGCACTGGTTTACAGTGGTGTGAAAAAGTGTTTGCCCCTTCCTGATTTCTCATTTTTTTGTAATGTCTCATGTTTTTGTTTGTCACACTTAAATGTTTCAGATCATCAAACAAATTTAAATATTAGACAAAGATAACACAAGTAAACACAAAATGCAGTTTTTAAATGAAGGTGTTTATCATTAAGGGTAAAAAAAATCCAAACTTACATGGCCCTGTGTGAAAAAGTGATCCCCCCACCACCACCACCGTTAAAACATAACTTCACTGTGGTTTATAATATCTTTGGAAAGCTGAGTTCAGTTTCTCCAGCCACACCCAGGCCTGATTACTGCCACACCTGTTCTCAATCAATAAATCATTTAAATAGGACCTGCCTGACAAAGTGAAGTTGACCAAAAGATCCTCAAAAGCTAGACATCATGCTGCGATCCAAAGAAATTCAGGAACAGATGAGAAACAAAGTAATTGAGATCTGTCAGTCTGGAAAAGGTTATAAAGCCATTTCTAAAGCTTTGGGACTCCAGCAAACCACAGTGAGAGCCATTATCCACAAATGGCAAAAACATGGAACAGTGGTGAACCTTCCCAGGAGTGGCCGGCCAACCGAAATTACCCCAAGAGTGCAGCGACGACTCATCCAAGAGGTCACAAAAAAATCCCACACAACATCCAGAGAACTGCACGCCTCACTTGTCTCAGTTAAGGTCAGTGTTGATGACTCCACCATAAGAAAGAGACTGGGCAAAAATGGCCTGCATGGCAGAGTTCCAACACAAAAACCACTGCTGAGCAAAAAGACATAAAGGCTCATCTCAGTTTTGCCAGAAAACATCTTGATGATCCTCAAGACTTTTGGGAAAATACTCTGTGGACTGACAAGACAAAAGTTGAACTTTTTGGAAGGTGTGTGTCCCATTACATCTGGTATAAAAGTAACACAGCATTTCAGAAAAGGAACATCATAGCAACAGTAAAATATGGTGGTGGTAGTGTGAGGGTCTGGGGCTGTTTTGCTGCTTCAGGACCTGGAAGACTTGCTGTGGTAAATGAAACCATGAATTCTGCTGTCTACCAAAAAATTCTTAAGGAGAATGTCCATCCATGTGTTCGTGACCTCAAGCTGAAGCGCACTTGGGTTCTGCAGCAGGACAACGATCCAAAACACACCAGCAAGTCCACCTCTGAATGGCTTAAGAAAAACAAAATGAAGACTTTTGAGTGGCCTAGTCAAAGTCCTGACCTGAATCTGATTGAGATGCTGTGGCATGACCTTGAAAAGGTGGTTCATGCTGGAAAACCCTCCAATGTGGCTGAATTACAACAATTCTGCAAAGATGAGTGGGCCAAAATTCCTCCACAGCGCTGTAAAAGACTCATTGCCAGTTATCGCAAACACTTGATTGCAGTTGTTGCTGCTAAGGGTGGACCAGCCAGTTATTAGGTTTATGGAGTAATCACTTTTTTCACACAGAGCCATGTAGGTTCAGATTTTTTTTCCCTTAATAATAAACACCTTCATTTAAAAACTGCATTTTGTTTTTACTTGTGTTATGTTTGCCTAATATTTAAATTTGTTTGATGATCTAAAACATTTAAGTGTGACATACAAAAAAAATGAGATATCAGGAAGGGGGCAAACACTTTTTCGCACCACTGTACAATGATAATCCAGTACTTGCAGTTTATCCAGGCTTATTATGCAACATGAAGAAGAATCTCATAAAGGCTGACCATGTCACTACTGCAGGCAGGGCAAACATGTACCAACTCAAAAGCTAAACCCGGTAAACAAGTCAACATAATGACTGAAAGGCACAGAGAAGACAGTATGGACATAATGAGTCTTATTTGGTTTAGAGGAAATATGGCTGGGTAAAGGTGAGACCAGTGACACTCAGACAATAACAAGGGCAGGACTTACAAACAAAGAGAATCATATAAGCAAAACAACTATTCAATGTAAAATACAGTGCTGTGAAAAAGTATTTGCCCCTTCCCAATTTCTTATGTTTTTGCATATTTGTTACACTTAAATGTTTCAGATCATCAAACAAATTTTAATATTAAACAACGATAACCTGAGTAAATACAAAATAGAGTTTTTAGATGATGATTTCATTTATTAAGGGAAAAAAGCTATCCAAACCTACCTGGCCCTATGTGAAAAAGTAATTGCCCCCAACTGCCCCCTAAACCTAATAACTGGTTGTGCCACCATTGGTGCCAACAACTGGCAAGGAGTCTTTTATGTCACTGTTGAGGAATTTTGACCCACTCTTCTGTGCAGAATTGTTTAAATTTGGTCACATTGGAGGGCTTCATGAACTGATGGCTGAACATTCTCCTTCAGGATTTTTTGGTAGAGAGCAGAATTCATGGTTCTGTCAGTTAGGGCAAGTTGTCCAGGTCCTGAAGCAGCAAAGCAACCTCACACCATGACACTACCACCACCATGTTTGACTGTTGATATGATGTTCATTTTATGAAATTCTGTGTTAGTTTTATACCAGATAAAACAGGACATGTCTTTCAAAAAGTTTAACTTTTGTCTCATCAGTCCCCAGAATATTTTCCCAAAAGTCTTGAGGATCATCTAGATGTTTTCTGGCAAATGTGAGACGAGTCTTTGTGTTCTTTTTGTCCAGCAGTGGTTTTTGTCTTGGAACTCTCCCATGGATGCCATTTTTACCCAGTCTCTTTCTTATTGTTCCATCGTGGACCAGTGTCCAAACTGAGGCAAGTGAAGCCTGCAGTTCTTTAGATGTTGTTCTGGGTTTTTGTTTCTCATCTGTTCTTGAATTTCTTTAGATTGTAGTGGAATGTGTTGCTTTTTGAGGTCTTTTATCCTACTTCAGGTTGTCAGAGAGGTTCTATTTAAGTGATTTATTGATTCAACAGGTCTGGCAGTAATCAGGCTCGGGTGTAGCTACTGAAATTGAACTCAGCTTTCCAAAAAAATAGGGTTAATCACAGTTAATTCATGATGTAACATGGGGGCAATTACTTTTTCACATAGGGTCAGATAGGTTTGGATAGTTTGTTTCCCTTTAATAAATGAAATCATCATTTGAAAACTGCATTTTATATTTATTCCGGTTGTCTTTGATATTAAAATTTGTTTGACGATCTGAAACATTGAAGTGTGACAAATATGCAAAAATATAAGAAATCAAGAAGGGGGTAAATACTTTTTCACAGCACTGTGTCTGATATGTTGACACAGACAGTGGAACACAAAGCAATAAAAGATAACCTTGCGATAACCACAGCCAACAATAACACTAACCAAAGCTCAAAGGCTTGTTATACAGTGCCAAATTTGCAATATAGATTTATTCAATATACGTACTATGTATTGTATTTCAGCTTTTGAGTAAATGTTCACTGGGATTCATAGCTCTTTAAAAAGTGAAAGAACACATTATGAGCTTTTAGTTTTAGTCTATCAGGCTTCATCACTGGAACTGATGATGCTCTATAACAATACCACAACATGGCTATTGCACACATACTAAAACATAAGACTGTTCTTGCATATAAAACACCCAATATGACAATTTTTACCCTCAGGTGTTAAGATTTATTTGGACATTTTGACGAACTGACATCTAGTTGTGATAATGATGACCAATAATGACACAGCAGAGATTTACATTTACTATGTGTGTAGACCACCACTTTTTCAAAACCCTTAACCAGTTTTTTGGTATTCTCTAACTCTAACTACATAGAAAATGTGCATTTGATCCCTAAAAGAAATTCACAGTGAAACAGGAAGTTAGTCATAAAGGAAAACAGAGGCAGTGACAAAAAGTCAAGGAGGGGTTGCAAACTCCCAACTCCAAGGAGTGCTGCTTCAGCCCCAACCTACCTTACAAAGATTTAAGTGCTTTTGAAAAGGGGAGATATCTTGAAAGGTTGTGCATGTGGTCATATTCTGAAGTACAGTGCATCCGGAAAGTATTCACAGCGCTTCACTTTTCCCACATTGTTATGTTACAGCCTTATTCCAAAAGGGATTAAATTCATTTTTCCCCTCAAGATTCTACACACAATATCCCCATAACGACAATGTGAAAAAAGTTTTTTTTTTGAAATTTTTGCAAATTTATTAAAAATAAAAAGCTAAGAAATCACTTGGACATAAGTATTCACAGCCTTTGCTCAGTACTTTGTTGATGGACTTTTGGCAGCAATTACAGCCTCAAGTCTTTTTAAATCTGATATCACAAGCTTGGCACACCTATCTTTGGGCAGTTTGGCCCATTCCTCTTTGCAGCACCTCTCAAGCGCCATCAGGTTGGATGGGAAGCGTCGGAGCACAGCCATTTTCAGATCTCTCCAGAGATGTTCAATTGGATTCAAGTCTGGGCTCTGGCTGGGGCACTCAAGGACATTCACAGAGGTGTCCTGAAGCCACTCCTTTGATATCTTGGCTTTGTGCTTAGGGTTGTTGTCCTGCTGAAAGATGAACCGTCGTCCCAGTCTGAGGTCAAGAGCGCTCTGGAGCAGGTTTTCATCCAGGATGTCTCTGTTCATTGCTGCATTCATCTTTCCCTCCATCCTGACTGGTCTCCCAGTTCCTGCTGCTGAAAAACATCCCCACAGCATGGTGCTGCTACCAACATTGGTGTAGTTATGAACAGTGCCTGGTTTCCTCCAAACATGATGCCTGGCATTCACACCAAAGAGTTCAATGTTTGTCTCATCAGACCAAAGAATTTTGTTTCTCATGGTCTGAGAGTCCTTCAGGTGCTTTTTGGCAAACTCCAGACGGGCTGCCATGTGCCTTTTGCTAAGGAGTGGCTTCTGTCTGGCCACTCTATCATACAGGCCTGATTGGTGGATTGCTGCAGAGATGGTTGTCCTGGAAGGTTCTTGTGTCTTCACAGAGGAACACTGGAGCTCTGACAGCATGACCATCGGGTTCTTGGTCACGTCCCTGACTAAGGCCCTTCTCTCCCGATTGCCCAGTTTAGACAGCTGGCCAGCTCTAGGAAGAGTCCTGGTGGTTCCAAACTTCTTCCATTTATGGATGATGGAGGCCACTGTGTTCATTGGGACCTTCAAAGCAGCAGAAATTTTTCTGTACCCTTCCTGAGATTTGTACCTCAAGACAATCCTGTCTCAGAGGTCTACAGACAATTCCTTTGACTTCATGCTTGGTTTGTGCTCTGACATGCACTGTCAACTGTGGGACCTTATATAGACAGGTGTGTGCCTTTCCAAATCATGTCCAATCAACTGAATTTACCACAGGTGGACTCCAATTAAGTTGCAGAAACATCTCAAGGATGATCAGTGGAACCAGGATGCACCTGAGCTCAATTTTGAGCTTCATGGTAAAGGCTGTGAATACTTATGTACATGTGATTTCTTAGTTTTTATTTTTAATAAATTTGCAAAAATCTTCCAAAAATTTTTTTTCACGTTGTCATTATGGGGTGTTGTGTGTAGACTTCTGAAGAAAAAATGAATTTAATCCCTTTTGGAATAAAGCTGTAACATAACAAAATGTGGAAAAAAGTGAACTGCTGTAAATACTTTCCGGATGCACTATAAGGATCTTACAATCTATTCTTACATATTTGTTTAAAGACTTGTCTTTGGGTGATGTGCAGTTTTGTTTCCGTGCCTTACATACCTTTTGGAATAAATAATAATAATTAAAAAAAAATTCAATCTTGGTTTCATCAGATCATAACACATTTGCTTTTGTGAGTATGTAGATTTTTGCTAAATGTAGCCAGACTTCCATGCTGCCACGCTAAGATATAGACTGTTGATACTTTGAAGTTAATTTGTGATTCATCTCTTTTCCTGTAAGACACAACTAAATTAATGTTAGGAAAATTGATCAAGAGCATTTGAACTTTGAGTCACTTTAGATAACAACACGTGTTCCGTGTGGGCTGACTGGATGTAACTGGATAAGTCTGAACACAGTCACATTCCCAGTTATAGGAGGGTATGCACACTTATGCAACCATTTTAGTTTCATTTTATTTTTTATGCTCCATGATTTTATTTTTTCTTCAATTAAATTGATTAGCTTATAGTTCTAACTACAGGAAAAGCTCAGTTTATTTATCTTGGTCTCTTTTTATTGCATCACAAAACCTGGGTTGTCGCCAGTGTTGTGCAGACTGTTATTTACCCTCTGTAAAACATATTTGAAAAAAAAAAAAGACTGATATAAACACTTTCCAGCTGGTGATGAGCGCCACTGTAGACATTTCTCTGACACAAGCCCCAGCAGACAATGTTTTAGTGTTTGGACTGACTGATCCAAACCTCGGGCACAAGAGTCCTGCTGGGGACACACACAGCTGAGCACCACAGATCAGAACGCCAACACGCCAGATGCGGCAAACTGTTTGTCTTCTATATGTTTCAGTTGTGTTAGTCTGTTTGTCTTCTCTGTTTGTTCCTCTCTCTTTTCTTTCCCCCTCCCCACCCTTCCTTCCCCCATTCCCCTCCTGTCGGGTCCTTCATGGGTAAAACAATTTAAAGTATTAAAAGTTATTACAAGAGGAGTTGATAAATAATATACAGTACATATACTATGTGTGCTGTATAAAGCTACTTTTGGCAAAGTAAATTTGTTTGGCACAATAAGGGAAGCAGATTTCTGTTCTGCTTACCGAGCTGCTTGACAGGACAAGGGGAAAAAACACACCAGATGGGACATGCACACACAAACACATACACACAGACTGGTCCATAGCCTCCCTCGGCCTGCTGCTGCTCTTTTTCTTCTCTGTGTTTTTCATGCGCTCCCACCTCTTGTGTCCTCTGTCACACCCTTGTTTCTGCTCTTCTCTCCCCACAGTTTTTTTGTCTTTCTGACTGACAGATCCTGATGTGTGACCTGAGAAGCCTCTCATAAAATTGCTGAGACTTTCAGACTGCATTTACTAAATTATTGCTGTCTCATGACATTGAGTGCCATATGCTCCGGTGGATAGAAAAGAACAAGCATCTTGGGTCCTGAATTGTGTACCTGTATTTTTGGAGTTGTAGGGAGCAGTTTACATAACTGTCCTCCAGTAGACAAATGTCTGTTGGATGAAAGAGATAAAGAATGTATTTTCACTGAAACAACAGGTCAGGCTTCTTGATGCTTCTGGTCTTTTTCCATTTGAGTGAGTCTGCATTAAATCAGACTGAATCTGTTTAGACAGTGATGTGGAGATAAGCCATTTGCCACAAATATAAACAAACACTTTGTGCTAATCAAAATATAAGCAAATCAGACCTGTAACCATCACAGAGGAGAGGATACCAAGGTTACGTGCTCATGTTTTGGATGTCTCTTTGTAAAAATCAACACAAAAGATGTATTATAGCAAAATGAAGGAGAATTTGAATCAAATAAAAGCTCTGGCAAAAAATTATGACATCACTACTCTCGGAGGATGTTCATTCAGTTATTTAATTTTGTTGAAAAATAAAGTAATCTCAGACATGTCATAAAACTATTTTTATTCTAAGTGCCAACCTTCTGGCTTTAAGAGACATTTTAAAAAAGAATATAAGAAAGCTGTTGTAGTCAAAGGCAATTTTTATTTTATCACGCAGAGGAAAAAATATGGAATTACTCAAATCTGAGGAAAATATTACGGAATAATGAAAAAAACAACAAAATATGCTGCACCACTAGTACTTTGTTGCACCACCTCTGGCTTTTATCACAGCTTGAATTCCCTGATTCGTGGACTTGTAGTGCCCATAATTGTAACCTTATGTAGCTCACATATTTGACTGCATAGGCTCAAACACAGAGAGACTTTAAGCTTGCAGTGTGTATTGACATCGGGTCTGGACCACCTGCGGACTTGGAAGGAAGATGGAGGATCGGGGCAAGATCCTGAAAGGGTTGTCTGACCCCCTGGGGTCAGACAGAAGAGCAAAGAGGACTCTGAAGTGATTAATTGTAAATAGAAGGATTTGACTTGAGTGTGTGATTCTGTTTTTGATGTGCTAGTATAAAGGTGTGGGGGTTTACCGCAGCTCTTCCTCTTTTTTGCTGACTGAGAGAGAGAGCTGGGGACGTGAGATGCAATAAACCAATACTGAGAAATAATCCAGTCTCATCATTTCATGATCCCCACAGACTTAGCTATTAACAAACAGAATTCTTCATCAATCCAGATCCAACTTTCTCTTATTGCTATTGCCAGACCAACTTTGCAGCTTGGAGCCATGTCGTGGACCATTTTCTTCAATTTCCACCATAGATTTTCAATGGGATTGAGGTCTGGGATATTTACAGGCCATGCCATTGACGTTATATGTCTTTCTTGAAGGAAAGTTGTCATGCTTTTTGCCCTATGGCAAGATGCATTATCATCCTGGAAAATAATGTCATCTTCACCAAACATCCTTTCAACTGATGTAATAAGAAACACGTCCAAAATTTCAACGTAAACTTGTGCATTCATTGAAGATGTAATGACTGCTATCTCCCCCATACCTTTAACTGACAATGTGGAAATTTGCATGATTTCTTCAGGCAGTCATCTTCATAAATTTCATTGGAAAGGCACCAAAGATGTTCTGTATGTAAATCCCATTCCCTTTAAGTGATTTCTTACAGTTCAGTCACAGACAATGACTCTAGTTTCCACCCATTTGTTCCTCATTTGTTCTGTTGTGTTTGTCCAGTTGTCACTGGCGCAGGATATGTTTATGGGTATTTCCAAATTTGTCTCCTTATTACAGCAACACAAAAAGGGGCAGAGGCTGGTCTAATTATTCAGAGGCATGTCTGGATAATCCAATCCATTGTGCTCCTACCCATCCCTTTAATGCACAGAGATGCATTATCTAAACTGAACTTTGATCATGACCACATGTTTAAAATGGGTTTTGCACTGGCCAAAGGGTGTGCGCATGAGGTGCATTTTACCAGTGTTCTGCCATTTTTCCGTACTTTCTCAGAATACCATACCCATATGGCAAACTGATAGATATAGCTATCGGTTTAACATACTTTGTCAGAATCAATTGCAGTGCAAATATGGCACTAATGTTACATAATTGCTCACTTTCTATCAGCTGGGCCATGGTATGCTATTGTTTACCTTCTGTCAGCTGTATCGAGCATTTTTTAACTGCAGGATATGTATATAATATATATAAGTAGACACACAAATCACGCCACATTTTTGGGTCAGCCAATCAAGGTGCAGCGCCCCGCCCCTTTCCTGTTATACACATGTGCATTGCTTACCTTCCGTCAGCTGTTTCCGTCAGTTGTATTGTATGCTGAAATTGTAGGCGGAAGCATATTTCCTGTTACGACGCATGCGTGAACATGTGTAGTAACCCAGGGTATGGCCGTTCTGATAAGTGTGGTAAAATGTCAGAACATCGGTCCCTCCCGGGAGCTGACGGGTGGCAGTCAGGATGCTCAGTGGGAGCCGGCGGTCAGAGGCACCCGCCACTCGAGAACCCCGATCATAAGCATGATGCGGGTGGCTTTGGCCCAGCCGGGAACCTGGGGGCACGCAAGAACTCCTGTCTCTCCAGGAAGTTACAGTGAAAAGTAAAATGCAGCACACTCCCTGTTCATTCAGTCCCCTAAAAATAAATACATTAATGCCTAATAAGTCTATGATGAAAACAAAAATGTGGATGGAATAAAAATCTTCAGACTGACACGTCTTCCCCCGTGCACCGCATTGACAATGGGTGGGTGATCCACTGAATATATTCGTTAGGGTCAGGGTTAGACTAGAAGCGATCGGTGCTTGTGCCAGTCAGATGGCTCTCTCACTGTGGGGTGGACCAAACAGACTCACCCCAAAAAACGTCCACCAAAGGCCCACTGTGGTTCTTCTTTGTGAACCCCACATTCAGGGAGCCCAGGGGATCAGCTGCGCCAGACACTTGGCCAGCCACGAAGTGGAGGTTATCTTGTTCCTGCCCAACTTTGTCAAGATACAGGAGCCTGACCAGTGAGGTCACCCTCTACAGCAAGACGAGTGGCAAGCAGGTGGTGAATGTCAGAGACCTGCCTACAACCCCAATCGACCTGGTCATTTTTTTTTTTTTTTGTAACTTAGATTTTTATTCATTTTTCATCATATATAATGCATTCAGATCACATTCTACATTTAAAAAACAAAGGGGTTAGGGTAGGGAAAAATAAAAAAATAAAATAAAAATAAAATAAAAATAAAATAAAATAAAAAAAAAAAATAATAAAAAATAAAAGGGGGGGGGACAAATGTTGGAGCATCAAGTTTTTAGTTTCCATCTCTTAATTCTTCTGGTTTTTTCAGTGTCTTTGGTTATTCTTTCAATTTCTGCCTCGTTGTTGCACTTTGTAGTGTGTCCATTTCCGCCATTTTTTCTCCCATATTCCTTCTTGCATTCTTCGTCGATATGTTAGTTTTTCCATCATACGTATGTCCTCAACAATGTCAGTCCATTGTTCTTGGTCAGGAAGAACTTCTGATCGCCATTTTTTGTGATAGTTTTTTTACATGCAATCAACAAGATTTTAACTAGATATCTGTCCTCAGCCTGTATAACATTGTCTTTTTTAAGATCACATAAGTACATCAGGTTACAGTTCATTGGTATATTATATCCTAATATCCTCTGTATTGTCACATGCATAGATTTCCAAAATGATGATATTTTGTAGCATTTCCAAAACATATGTGAGTGGTCTGCATTTTGAGCCCCACATCCCCTCCAGCATAAAGATTGGGTATTTGTATATTTTCCTTGAATCTGTGGTGTAATGAAAAAGCGAATCAGGTTTTTCCATCCAAATTCCCTCCATGCCCTTGAATTTGTTGATGTGTGTTGTGTTTTCCATATTTCCTGCCAGCTTTCTTCTGTTATGTTTAAATTGAGCTCTTTCTCCCATTTCTCCTTTATATAGTTACTTGTATGATTGTTTGTCATAAGTTTCTGATATAGTTTTGAAATAATTCTTATTTTATTTCCTGCATATGAGCTTAAAATAAGTTGTATAATCTCGTTCACATCTGTTTGGAGGTTATGTCTAATCTTCTTCATATAGTAATCTCTCATCTGCAGATATCTGAAAAATTCCGATCTTTCTAATTTAAATTTTCTCCTGATATTTACAAAGCTCCCGAGATCTTTTTTTCCGATATTGCCCCATGCTGTGATTCCCTTGTTCACCAGATTTTTGTATCCCCTATCTTGTTTTGCCGGTTCAAACTGACTGTCAAATGCTACCCATTTCAATAGTTTTATGTCTTCCCTTATATTATATTTTTGTACTATTTTATACCACAGTTCTAAAGTAAATTTAGTGATTGGGTCTATTTGTTTGATTTGCTTATATGCATCTTTATCTCCTATTATGCTTTGTACTGGGAGTCCCTCAATTTCCTTTTCCATTTCTTTCCATTTTGCCTCATATCCCTCGTCGCACCAACATATGATATATCTTATTTGTGCTGAGTAGTAATATTCCTTTAGACTCGGTAGGCCCATGCCTCCTTTCTCTTTTGGTAATTGGAGGGTTTTATATTTCACTCTTGGTTTTTTACCTCCCCAAACAAATCTCGATATCATCCTGTCCCACTTTGAGAATTGGGCATCTGGAATCTCTGTTGGTATAGCCTGGAAGAGGTAAAGTAATCTAGGTTGTATGCTGATTTTGACTGTCTCAATTTTTGAATTCAGATCCATATTTAAGATTGACCATCTATCAATATCTTTTTTTATTTCTTGTTCCAACCTATCATAGTTTGCTTTATATATTTTGTTTAGGTCTTTAGGTATGTTCACTCCAAGGTATTTTATTTCTTTTTGGTTCCAGTTTAGTTTGATCTTATCAGTTATCTGGTTTAGAGGGTTATAGTGGAATGTCAGTATTTGTGTTTTTGTTATGTTTATCTTGTATCCTGATAATTTTCCAAAATTTTCTATCAAGTTCATCATTTCCATTATTGATTTATCTGGTTGTTCAAGGTAAACTATAATATCGTCTGCAAATAGCCCAATCTTGTGTTCCGCCCCCTTTATTGTTACACCTTTTAATTTCTTATTTTGTCGTATCGCTTGAGCCAGTGGCTTTATGAACAGAGCAAACAAGGTGGGCGATAAGCAGCATCCCTGCCTAGTTGATCTTTGTATATTTACTTTGTCTGTTAAGCTACCGTTTATCTTGATTTTTGCCACAGGTTCTTGATATAGCGTCCTTATGCATTGTACTGATTTTTCGTTAAATCCAAAGCGCTCCAGTACACTATATAGGAATTTCCAGTTAACCCT
This sequence comes from Pholidichthys leucotaenia, assembly GCA_020510985.1. Classification (NCBI taxonomy): domain Eukaryota; kingdom Metazoa; phylum Chordata; class Actinopteri; order Cichliformes; family Pholidichthyidae; genus Pholidichthys; species Pholidichthys leucotaenia. Next base: position 173,214,141 of record CM035847.1, on the reverse strand, counting down.
GTCAAATGCTTTTTCTGCGTCTAAACTCATTATTACTGCGCTTTTCTTTTCTTTATGTATTTGGTTAATTATATGTATTGTTCTCCTGATATTGTCATGTGTTTGGCATCCCTCTATGAATCCAGTTTGATCATCTTCTATCAATTCCGTCAAGAATGTCTTTATTCGTTTACATATAATTGTTGTGTATATTTTATAATCTACATTTAATAAAGAGATTGGTCTATAGTTTCCGCATTGTTCTTTATCTTTCCCTGGTTTTAAAATAACTGAAATGATTGCTTCGTTCCATGATGGAGGTATTTTGTTGTTGTTCAGCGTCCAATTAAATGACTTTAGGAGTTGTGGTGTGAGTTCTTCTATAAACAGTTTATAAAACTCAGATGGGTATCCATCACTACCTGGTGATTTACCGTTTTTAAGTGACTTAATCACATCTCTGATCTCTTGTGTTGTTATTTCTGCTGTTAGTTTTTCATTTTGTTGATTTCCTATTGATGGCAAGTCCAATGTGTCTAGAAATTTTTTGATATCTTTAGTATTTGTTTCTTCAGGTTGCGAGTATAGTTCTTGGTAGAAATTATGGAAAATTTCTTCGATGGTTTCTGGGTTAACTGTGGTTTTATTTGTGGTGGGGTCTTTAATCTTGTATACATTATTCATTGTTTGTTGTTTTCTTAACCGTTTTGCCAGCAGTTTTGTGGCTTTTGGCCCCGTTTCATAATATTTTTGCTTTAGATATCTATTTTTCCTTTCAATTTCATCCATTTGTGTTTCTTTCATCTTTGTTTTTTCTTCTTTAATTTCTTGATATATTTTTGGATCATTTGTGCTTTGATGTTTACGTTCTAATTCCCTCAGTCTCTCACATCTTTGTTCATACGCTTCCAGTTTAGTCTTATTTGCTTTTCCTGTTTCAACAATTAATTTTCCTCTTAACACGGCTTTTAGTGCGTCCCATAGTATTGTTGGGTCCACTTCTTCATTGTCATTCTCTTGGATATATTCGTTTATGTTTATTTTTATTCTTTCTTTCATTTTCTCATCATTTAACAGTCCTACGTTAAGTTTCCATGTTGTTTGTCGTTTTCTATTGTTTAAATATATTTCCATGTATATAGGATTATGATCTGATATTTCTGCCCCTCCAATCCAACAATTTCTCACCCTGTGTCTGTCACCTTCATTCATAAGGAAGTAATCTATTCTAGAGTGTACTTTATGGGCTGCTGAATAATGTGTATAGTCTTTTTCGAGTGGGTGTAGGTCCCTCCATATGTCTACCATACCCATTTCTGCCAGTGAGGTTCTTATGAACTTTGTTACATGTTTTTTTGTCTTCTTAACACTTGTTGTGTCAACTTCATGATCCATGACAGCATTTAAGTCTCCTCCACAAATTAGGACTCCTTCACTGTGTGTTGCTATGAGATCAAACAGATGTTGAAAAAAACCCTTGTCACTTTCTGGTGGGGCATAGATGTTCACTAATGTAATCTGCATACCATCTATTCTTCCCTTTATTATTACATACCTGCCTTCTTTATCCTGGATTTCCTGTTCACTTTCAAATTGTATTTTGTTTGAGATTAGTATCATAACCCCCCTTTTTGCTCCTCCCTTAAATGAACTGTAGTAGGAGTTCTTATAGCCAAATCTCTTTAGTTTCACATGTTCTGTCTTGCTCAAATGTGTCTCTTGCATAAATATAATTTCAGCTTTTTCCTTCTTGAATTTTCTTATTATTCTTTCCCTTTTAACAGGTGAGTTCAGACCATTCACGTTTAATGTCATTATCTTAAGATTTTTACCCATATTCATGTTTTTCCATTTTTTTAACTTGTGCTCCTAGCCCCTTTAACAACAAAAATAACACATATTTATATAAATACACATTAAAAAAACTCAACCTCCGTACTTTGGGCCTTTCTTCTGCCCACTGGTCCCTGTTGGTGGGTGGGGGGTTTGTCTTCACAGAGTGAAGGGCCCTCCCTAGACTTCTAATTACTATCAAAGTAATAGTCATAAGTCTAGAAATGTCCAACAAATATCACTTAAACCTCTCCTAGCCGTCTGTTTCTCTTTTACCTTGTCTTCTTGGCCTTCATTTCTTCTGTGCCTTTGTTAATCTTTGTTATGATCTAGGCTTTCAGTTGAAAGCCTTGTAGCTTGTCCTGGGCCCGCTGCTCTACGTCTCTCCCCCTTCTTCCGCCGTTCACTCGTCTCCACTCCGTCTCCACTCCGTCTGTCGTGGTGCGTTCAGGGCCGCCGCTGCTCCAGCCGTCTCCTTCGGCACGCTCACCTCAAGGCCCCGCTCCATCATATCCCGCGCTGCCTCTTCGGCCGTGTTGTAGGTTCTTGTGCCTTCCTCCCAATGAATCCTCATTTTCGTTAGCGGCGTTTGGAATCTAATTTTTTTCTCTTTCAGCGTTTTTTTAATATTGGCATATTTCTTCCGCTGCTGCACGATTTCTGTCGGGTAGTCATGGTCAAAAAATACCTGTTTGTCGCCGATTCGTATCTTTTTTTTCCATGCTTGCGTCAGGATTCTTTCCTTTATGTCATATTTCACAAAGTTTACCACAACTGACCTGGGTGGAGAGTTTGTTTTCGGGTTCTGTGCCGGTGTTCTGTGCGCCCGTTGAATCTGCAGATCCGTTTCTCCGGGTATTTCCAGTTCTTTTTTTAAGAACTGATCCATGAATTTTGTCATCGAGTTGCCTTCAATGCCCTCCGGAATTCCAAAGATGCGCATATTGCTTCGTCGGGATCTGCTCTCCAAGTCGTTTATTTTCTCCTGCATCCTCTGCGTTTGCGTCGTCAGGGTCTGTAGTTGTTCGTTTGCCTCGCTTTTCCAATCTTCTAGTTCCGAAATTCGGGTCTGCGCTTCTGTCATACACGCCCGCTGGGAGCGCAGCTCCTCCATGTTTTCCGTTAATTTACGCTCCATTTCTCTTCGGAGGTCCATGATTTCCTCCTTAATTTCTTTTTTCAGTTCCTCCTTAAGAGCCGCTAAATCCTGTTGTAGCTGTCGCTTGAATTCTCTTAACTCTTCACCCAAACTGGCGATGCCAGCGTTCATGTTGTCGAGTCTGGTGTCTTCCATTTTCTCTGCTGTGGACATCTCGTTTTTTTGGGCTTTGCGTACAGCGGTTTTTCCTACGTTGTTGGAGAGGAATTCTTCAATTTTACCCTGTTTTTGTCCTTGTGCCCGGTTCCTTCGTGTTTTCATCCCTTAGTTTATTGATTCGTTTATGTCGAGTTGGCCATTTACCGATGATTTTTAATCCGGCTAGGGAGAGCTCTTTGTTTAAGTGTTATGTCTCTCCGCCATCTTCCCGGAAGTCCCCGACCTGGTCATTAACTGCCTGGACAGCCATGAGAACCCGATACTGAGGGAGCAGCCCTGGTAGCAGTCACCTGCCAACTGGGCCTGTAAGGACTGGCCGAGTGGTGGAGGAAGTGTACAGGAAGCCAGGAATCTTCTTCACCAAGTGTTTTTATTGACAGTGTCCATTTTAAAAATACTGCAGCATCAAACAAACCTTTGGTCTTTAAAATCCGAAAGGCAACAAAACATAAGAGAAATCCTGAAACAAACAAATGGTGGGAGCTAGGCCTATGGCTACTGGGTAACTAGCAAATGTTCTAACTTGAACATGCTGTGACAGTCTATCCAGCTGATTGCTAAAAAAAATACAAAGTAAATGTAATTAATTTATTATGATTAAAATAATGCTTAAAGGGGAAAAACAAGAATTCTCCCCTCTGTTTCTCCACAATATAGTTTCTTCCAATTAACTCCTGCTATAAAAGGAATTGGAATCCTCCTCTTCATGTTTGCCAGCCCAGACACCCACAAGGAAACCCAAATGGAGGAACCCACACACCACAACCAAAATAAAAGGTAACAGCCACTTCACAATTCCCATATATTTCTCATTGTTGCACTGAAGAAGTGTTACACCAATATCTTAAAGCAATTAGCTCAACCAACAAACACTTAAACCCCCAGTTGGCCGGCTTGATGTACAAAGAAAATTAAGGATCTTCAGAGTGCTGTTGGCTAACCATAATACATTTTACAGGGCATGGGTCACCCCGTGACAGGACCAATCGGAAATGGGTTCTGGTCTTAAGCACTGATCCTCAGTGAGCAGCCTCAAGCCATGGAGGGAAAGTGGACACTCTCGTTAGGACTTCCTCTACCTTTGGTGGACAAAGACAGCAGAGTCTACCCCTGTGACACCGGAATCCCCAAGATGGTTTACCAGCTACAAGATGGTTTGTATCAGCTACCACTTGCCCTTTGGATGTAACTCTGTCATCCCTCTGCATTCAGTGTAGCAGTGTTGGCACCTTTGAAAATTTGTTACAATGATGAATATGGCAGCATAGTCTGAAAGATTTAAGCATGTGTCAGGTTCTCATCCTGGTGTGTCAAATGCTGGGTTTTTTTCTACCTGTGTAACATGCATGAGCACTGAGGGGTGGCCAGTTTTGAATATTCAACCCTTTTTTTAGCCAGCTGTGGTTTGTGTTCCATTAGTGTCATTGTGGTTATTGATTACTTTTTACACTGGTTAGGTTTGAGCCCTTAAAACCCTCCTAAAGGACACTATAGCTTGTTTGATGCACATGTAACCCAAAAGATGGGTATTTTGAAATTTTTCTGACATCTCCAGTTTTGGTGCTGCATTATCAATGTTGCGATAACTCTCCTAAAGGCCAGTAATACAGCGAGTTTAACCAAACTGCAGTATTTGACACTTGGTGGATGAGAATGTGGCCCATTGCATGCGACACCCCTTGTTATTGAAGGGGAAAAAGGTTTACAGATCTTCGGCCTGTTTTGATAAGGATTCTGTGATGATGTGAATATGTTTACGAAAAAAGCACTTACCACTGTGACTCTATGTCTGACCTCTGACCCTGCGATCGGTCAAAGCAGCAGCAGAGACACTTCCCATTTTCTCCTTCAGATTGCACATAGTGTGGTGATCCTGAGCGCGGGTCTGCTCCGCGCTCGAATCACTTATTATTTTTTCTTTTTGTCCCTTTTTTCTGGGTTTGTTTTGAGGGTGTGTTTTGGTGCTTTTATTTTGACTATGCTGCGGCGCCGCGTCAGCACTTCCACCTATCAGCTGGCCTGCGGCCTGTCACAGCTGTTCACCCTTTATTCATTACACAGGCTTACAAAAATTATTACCTCCGCCAGGCCGCAGGCCTCAGGAGGTTATGTTTTTGCCAGCATTTGTCTGTCTGTCTGTTTGTTGGTTAGCAAGATAACTCAAAAAGTTTTGGACGGATTTCGATGAAACTTTCAGGAGTTGTTGGAAATGGTACAAGGAAGAACTGATTAAATTTTGGGGATGATCCAGATCACCGTCTGGATACAGGAATTTTTTAAAGGATTCTTTAACATTGTGAGATACGGCCATTTTCAACATGTGTGCAGGTGCAATGGAGGACGCTGGTCATCGTGTCTGACGAACACAAACTCTGTGTTCTTCAAAGTTTTAGGCACAAAAGCACGCGGTGGTGGGCAGGGTCCGGCAGCGTGCCTGTGTTTGCGCTACGCTGCAAAAGCTGAGACGGGCAGCTGTCCGGCGCAGGATTATTTGGCAGAAATTCCCCGGGCAGCCATAGCGGCTGCACAAAAACAAGCTCTCTGCCGGGGAAGCTTCCAAATCCTCTTTTGCCGCGGAGCGCAACCCCAATATAAAACCCATGGCAACCTGTCTACCCAATTTGCATCCGTCAGTGAAGCCCTGAGTGCTGCTTTCAGTGATCTATGAAAATGCTCGCATAACCCATTGGCCTGTGGGTTGTACGTGGTTGTGCGATGAATTGCAACGCTCGCAGCCTGGGAGTTTGCAGATGGAGGAGATGGACACAACAGCAACACTTCAGTTTATTACCTCCGCCAAGGAGGTAATGCTTTTACTACTGAACCACTAATCCTATCATTGTGAATCCAATTGCTAGTCATATGTTTTCATGGTCAAGGAATCTGAAAATGTACACACAAACACTGTATGGGGGGAACTGTGGCGCTTGGCGGAGGTCTGCGCTCTCCGAGTGCTTTTCTAGTTTTTCTGTAAGTTGTCTGTGTTTTTTCAACTGATTTAAGACAGTTTTGCACTGCTGAATCCGAAAATGACATCCGTTTCTCTCGATCAGGTGCTAAGTAAAAACCTGTACTTACTTAGTACTGTGCATGTACTTACCTTTATATAAAGGTAAGTACATGTAAATTGAATGTTATGTCATCATTGTTCAAAATTCAGAGAATTTCAAGACATAAAAAACAATTTTGCATCATATAAAGCGAAACTACCCATACATGTAAACAAAAACATATAGATAGATAGATAGATAGATGTACTTTATTGATCCCAAACTGGGAAATTACAGTGTAACAGTAGCATGACAGTAGACAACCAAACAACAGAAACACACACATGACAGACAAAGGGATTACCCATGGAAAGTAAAAACTAACACAACTATAAAACCTATATACATCATAGCTTAATATACAGTATGATGACCCATATAAACACATGAATCATCCCATTGCACAAAGAAGGACTATCAGGAGCAGAGTGAAATGTGAGGTACCAGTTAGTCTGTAAGATGCAGTGTGGCAGCATAGCTATGACCAGAATACAACATCATAGTGAGTTATTGTACAGTGAAATTGCATGTGGCAGGAAAGATTTCCTGTACCTGGCCATTCGACAACGAAGCTGTAGTAGTCTACTGGAGAAAGTGCTTCGCTGTCTGTCTAGTGTGTGGTGGAGGGGGTGATCAGGATTGTCCATGATGGATTGCAGTTTATTTAGCGTTCTCCTCTCCACCACTGTCTCAAAGGTCAAGGAGACCAATTACAGAGCCAGCCCTCATGATAATCTTGTCAAGTCTATTGATATTTCTGGCCCTGATACTGCTACCCCAACAGACAGCAGCAAAGAAGATGGCGCTGGTGACAACGGTCTGGTAGAAAAGCTCCAGCATCCTGCTGCACATGTTGAAGGATCTCAACTTTCTCAGGAAGTAGAGTCTGCTCATCCCCTTCTTGTGCACAGTATCGGTGTTGGATCTCCAGTCCAACCCGCTGCTGATCCTGACACCCAGATATTTATAGTCCTCAACCACTCCCACATCCTCCCCCCTAATCTGCAGTAGCTGAGAAGGAGCCTTCCTCTTCCTGAAGTCAATCACCATCTCTCTGGTCTTGCTGACATTCAACCTCAGGTGATTCTGCTCTGTCCACTCCACAAATCTGTCTACCAGTGCCCTGTACTCCCCCTCCTCTCCTCCTCTTATACACCCCACAACAGCTGTGGAGCTCCCGTATCACTAGCCACCACTCCAGACAAGACACTGCCCAGCCGGACAAACTGTGGTCTGCCTGTCAGGTAGTCAGTAATTCAGGAGATCACAGAGCTGTCAACCCCCATCGCCCGCAGCTTCCCACCCAGCAGCAGTGGCTGGATGGTGTTAAAGGCACTGGAGAAATCAAAAAAAGTGATTCTCACAGTGTCTCCTCCACCATCCAGGTGTAGATGGGCTCGTTGCAGCAGGTGGATGACAGCATCTTCAACTCCTAAATGGGGCTGATATGCAACTGAAGAGGGTCCAGCCACGTCTTCACCTGCGGCCTCAGGTGGGCTACGACCAGTCTCTCCAGGACCTTCATCACATGAGATGTGAGGGCAACTGGTCGGTAGTCATTCAGATCCGATGGAGATGACTTCTTGGGGACAGGAACCAGGCAGGATGTCTTCCACAGCACCGGTACTCTCTCCAGACTCAGGCTCAGATTGTACAGGTGTTTCAGTACCGGAGCTAGCTGGTTGGCATAGGTCCTCAGGGTCCTTGCGGAGATGCCATCAGGGCCCACCGCCTTCCGCTGACGGAGTCTCTCCAGCTGTTTCTCCACCTGATCTGTAGTCACCGTGAAGTGAGGGAGGGTCCTGGTATAAAACAACATGTGGCCATAATTCAAAAAGTTGACCTGATTGAGCAAAAGCAATGTGATTTTTGGATTCAGCACATCAAAATTATCCTAAATCAGCTAAAACAAACTTAGACAATAAATTTGGTGTTGACCAGTGTTATCTGTCTCACCTGTGTGTTATTAGTTTTATGCTCTATTAAAGATCACTGCTGGGAATTAGTCCTGGCTGCGATCTCAGACCCTGTAGGCTGGGGTCCCCACATCCCACTCCAGTCTCTTTCCAGCGTTAGGTTTTGCCCTCGCTGCTTCACATGTAAGTGTCTTTTGATTCTTTGTATTAGTTTAGTTATTTTGACCCTTCGAGGTCGTGTGTTATAGTTTATGTGTTTTGCCCCTCGAGGTGCATTGTTTTGTACTTTGTAAATAAAATAACAAAACTCACTGCTGGCTTTTGGTGTCTCGTCTTTGCCCTGCAAAGGGCAAATCATAACAGTAGATCGCAGCCAAGCGAGGTGCCAGCCTCAGTGAGTTTTGTTTTAGCTCTGTATTTTTTCCTTCACTGGGTGCCAGCGTTTCTTTGTCGGGGGGAGGTCATGGCGTCTTTCAATACATGGTATCCTATGAGCCTGGGTTTTGAGCTCGTCCAGGCTCTAGCGGAGATTGATGACCTTCTGGCCGTAGCTCACAATCGTTCCTCCCAAGACGCACTGCGGTACCTGGGCCTCGCAGAGGCAACTGCTAAACATCATCCTCGCCTTGTCGAGCATGCTGAGGGCAGGGAGAGGATGGCTGAACTATCGGCGCTCCAACAGAAGAACTGACAGCTGGACCACAGATCCTCCAGGAAGCCTAAGAGGGGGGCCAACGAGGAAGAACTCCTATTTCTCGCCTCATGAGGAGGTTCCTGCTACGGTTCCAGCTCTCATGGTTCTATCACCGAAGAGCGATCTTTCAGCGCAGCGGAGAAGGAGGGCAGCCAGGGGTCCCAGCGAAGATGAACTTTGGGCAGTTGATTTCATCGAGAACTGTATGGTTGAAGCTCTCTCTTCTGTTGGCCCGGGCAACGTTCTGAAAAGCGTGGTGGCTGCTGTTAGGATGGTGGAGGCACATCCCGGTTTAAGTAATTATCCTCAGTTTGCCGAGCTGCTGGCCACAGTTTCAGTGCAGCAGCGGCATTTCCCTAATTTGAACTTAACTTTGCCTCCAGCCAGAAGACGTCGCCATCCTGTACAGAACCCATCTCCTCCCCAGGACACGGCTGTTCCGAAGTGGCGGGAGTTTAATGATCAGGTCAATTCCCCGCGAGGTTCCCGTTTGGATCCAGCTACGGGCCTCCAGAAAGACTCCCCTGTCACCCAGCCAGCTGTTTTTTCTTCCCCACGGAAGAGAGGTATGACAGCAGCTTCAGCCTTCGGGTCTTTGTTAGCAGCTGTTTCGCCAGCTTCCCTACCCCGGACTGCCTTGGCTGCTCCTCCTTCCGCTACAGTGCTTCCTTCAGCTGCTGCAAGCACAGTGACTCCTTCTCTGGCTGCCTTCATCGCCGATCCGCCAGGAGTGGCTCCTCATCTTCCCGAGAGGTCCACCTGCATCTTTGGAACAGGAGAGGAAAGAACAGAGCCTGCTGCAGCAATGACCACCGTACCCCAGGATGACAGGCATTTTCATTCTCAATTTCTTACTGATGAATTACTTTGTCTGATTTCTAGGAGTGAGGCTCAGGTCATGCAGTCCCCTGAGCTCTCACCACCTGCTGCAGCCATATATATGCAACCTGCTTCCTTTGTGTCTCCTCCTATATTCCCCGAGTGTCTGCTGGTGCCGGGACTAAACTGCTGGAAGTTGGAGGGGCCTGTGGCCCTGGTGAACCTGGTTCCAGCCCCGCAGCTGCAATATTGACAAAGGAAGAGGTCTGCCTGCCAGTTGGTGTCTGTGCCGACGACGAAGTGTCCCCGGATCTCCACTGAGCAGAATCCTGTCCCAGCTGGGAATGGATCTTCGGTCGCCACACAGAGAGAGCCATCTGCATGGGCTGCAGCGCTGGGGGGTCCAGAGACTGCCGAAACCATCATGCCTGCTGCTGGGGCTGCCGTAGCAGAGTTGGAGTTGGACCTCCAGGAGGCCAGGCCAAGAGGATCGCCATCCGGATTGATGGAGTCTTGGACGGCAGTGGAACTTGAGCTCAGGCAAGTACTCTCCTTTGTTTTCTTTATTTCTGTTTTGGAGAGATCTTGTCTGGCTCTTGGGTAGGAGAGCCGGGTGCTGCCGTCATCAGCATCTGAGCTCACCTTGCCAGGTTCCACTGCTGCCGGTGACCCTGACCGTGTTCCTGTGCTCCTCGTTTCCGAGCCTTCTCTTAGGGTCACCGAGGTGCTTCCTGCCACAGTAGAGGTCTCCGTGGGTTCCAGTCCGCTGCCCGAGGTCGCCGTGGGTCCAGCTCCTCAAGCCAAGGTCACTGTGGGTGCTGCTACGCCCCAAGCGAGGGCCATCGCGGGTGCTGCTACGCTTCAAGCAGAGGCCATCGAGGGTGCTGCAACGCCTCAAGGGGAGGCCATTGAGGCTGCGGCTACGCCTCAAGCCGAGGCCATCAAGGGTGTGCACTGGGGCTGAAGGCTACTGTGGGTCGGTTACAAACTGCTGGTTCCTTTGTGGTTCACTCCCTGCCAGGGGTCCGGGGGTGGGTTACCCGTCTACTCTTCTGCTTTCTTGGGGAAGTGAGTGGGGCTCCGTGGTCCGCTGGTCCAGTGATGTGGGGAGGCCACCTGAGGAACCTTTTTGCCGGACTTGGCGGTTCTAGAAGTCTGGTAGGCCGCTCGACTTTTTCCCTGTGACGGTTGGGAGGCCACCAGAACAAGTTCCTCATTTGAATGATCATGCGTGTCTCTTAGTGTTTCTCTATTTCTGGGCTATAGGCATGTATTATTCAGTTTTCCTGTTCAGGGTCATGCATTTATTTTTCACGCTGACATTTCCAAAGGAAAGGAAAAAGAAGAAAAAGATGAAGAGATAAGTTCTCATTTTGAACATGTCGTTGCAATTTGTTATATTTTTGTGTTCTAGTTCTTTGCTGAATTTTTTGCATGGACTTTTCTAAAGAAAAGGAAGAGTAAATTAATCTGTTTTTGTCTACCATATAAAGATCTCAGTTTTCTGACGGGAATTAATGACAATTTAAATTGCAAAGGTTATTTGGTTCTGGTTCTTTGTGACGAATTCCCGTTTGCAGTCGATGGATGATATTTTGGTGTTTATTTTGGTATTTGTCTTAGTATCTTGTTGTTAAGCTTTTTGAGGTCATTTTTTTTTTCATTTCAGTGCCTCTCCCTCCAGGCTTGGGTTTCCCCTCCACCCTCCCGAGGCTGGTTTTGGTAGTTCTCCTGGCTGGGGGGGGGGCTCTTTCCTAGATGTTACGGTTGGGATACCTGGAATCCATCCCTTAAAGCGGGGGCACTGTGATGATCATGAGTGCGGGTCTGCTCCGTGCTCGAGTCATTTATTTTCTCTTTTTGTCCTTTTTTTCTGGGTTTGCTTTGAGGGTGTGTTTTGGTGCTTTTATTTTGACTGCGCCGCGGCAGCACTTCCACCTGTCAGCCGGCCCACGGCCTGTCACAGCTGTTCACCCTTTATTCATTATCTGTCTCACCTGTGTGTTGTTAGTTTTATGCTCTATTTAAGATCACTGCTGGGAATTAGTCCTGGCTGCGATCTCACACCCTGTAGGCTGGAGTCTCCACGTCTGACTCCAGTCTGTTTCCAGCGTTAGGTTTCGCCCTCAGTGCTTCACGTGTAAGTGTCTTTTGATTCTTTGTATTAGTTTAATTATTTTGACCCTTTGAGGACGTGTGTTATAGTTTATGTGTTTTGCCCCTTGAGGCGCATTGCTTTTGTACTTTGTCAATAAAATAACAAAACTCACTGCTGGCTTTTGGCGTCTCATCTTTGCCCTGCAAAGGGCAAATCATAACACACAGAGTCAGGTGGTGACCTCCGTAATCTGCAGCAAGGCTAACTTCATAACTGTCTGCCAATCAGAACTGCTGTTTATCCTCCTCGGCTAATGTCTGTGCCCATTGTCTTTCAAGTTAATTCTTTTTCACTCAGTTTTTTTTTCCTTTTGAGCAGAAGTTGAAGCATATCCCACTGAAAATGTGATCATATGTTTATTTTTGTTTATTTAAATCATCTAAGGAGTAATGTATACAAAACTGGGATAGGGAGGTACTTTTATGGAGAATTTTCAACGTTGTTTTGTGTCAGAGGTTTACAATCATGAATGAGAAAAGGTGATTTTTAAAGACATCGTGTTGTGATGGGGTTTTAGTGTGATATGCGGCGTGATGATGTCACCTTCCGGCTGCGTCATCACTGACATATAAGGCAGCGTCCGCCATTAGAGGCTCTCTTGCCCGGACGACTCTGTGTGCATATCATGTAGTGTGCTGTTGGCCAGTTATACAATAAAGCCCAATTCCAGTGCAGCATCCTCGTCTGTCTCTTTACTGCCAGGTTTGTGGACATGACACATCAGTTGCAGTATAGAAAATTGTAGCACACATTTTTGGACCCAAAAAAAGCATTAAGTATTAACTGCAATTTTCTATATTTATGCTTCACATACAAACGCTAAAAGGGAAAGGCCTCATTCAGTCAACATGGTGGTCAACAGAATGTAAATTTAAGTAGAACTTGGAAAAGGGCTGGAAGATTTGCACTTTTAAAGTTTTGTACGTTTTTTCCTGAATTCTCTGCCATTTGTTTGATATTTTTCGTTTGTTTTATACAAGTGTGTGTTTTTTTTTTTTTTTTAAATGTAACGCAGTATAAATGTGGCAGGCCATTTTGTGTTGAAATACATTTGTACTCCAGTGTATGTTCCCAGATGCATTTCTGTGTCTATTTGCTTTTTGTTGGAAAGGTTTTAGTTTTTTTTTTTTTTTTTTATCACATATGGCAGTAGGTGTTTTGACAAATCAAGGATTTTTTTTTTTTTTTTTTTTTTGTGAACAAGAGTTGTGCAAATTACTCTTTTTATTTGCCCTGTCACTTTTTTCCTGTGGCCAACTAATCACATCAGCTGCTACCATTTTTTTCAAACGACTCTTCTTGGAGTTCTTCATTGTAGCAAAGGTTACCGAAACACTTAAAATGTGATCAAATCATGTTTTAAAAGTTGTATAAATATTTCTGGTGTGATGGGGAAAATGGAGAAATTGCAATAAAAACTGAATAAAAATGAACTTTCTGCCGGCGCATGACGCAAAGAGGCCGGTCTAATTATTCAGAGGTGTGTTTTGGATAATCCAATCCAAAGCGCCCATGCCCATCCCTTTAATGCAAAGAGACACATTATCTAAAGTGAACTGTGACCATGACGGTTTAAGACGGGTTTTGCACTGACCAAAGCCATGCGTGTGAACCAAAATGCTTGCGATAGTAATGCTGCTTGGTAATAAGGAAGACATCAATCACAGTTGATGCCCAGTTAGTTAGAACAAACGGGGAAGAATGCTGAGCTGAAAAATCAGATGAATGGTTTAATGTAGTGTAGAACTTCAGGAAAAGAGGATGATGCCTGTGCAAACTTTCATAAATTTTCATTAACAATGGCATGGAAGTTGGTCCCGGCTGTGAGGTGATGGAGTGCTCTCTCTCCTGTTGCTTTCGCTGACCAAGGGTGCCCCCTCATCTCAGTGGGGTCTGCTGAGTTTTGCGGCTCTCTGTGCCAGTCCTTCCCGGGCGGGAGAGAAGGGAAAGATCTGTCGCCAACCCCCACCACAAAGCGAGCCTGCTCTCGGCAGCCTCTGGCGGGGGCTGACAAGTGGCAGTCGGGGAGCTTGCTAGGGCGGGTGGCCTTGGCCTGGCTGGAAACCCGGGGCGTGTGGCTGAGGCAGATGTGGACATATCTCCTGTCTCTCTGGGGAGTTAGTGAAAAGTAAAACGCTGCACACTCCTTGTTCATTCATTTATTCCCCTAAAAATAAACACATTAATGCCTAATAGGTCTGTGATGAAAACAAAAATGTGAATGGAATAAAAAGCTTCAGACTGGCCCCCTATGCATCACATTGGAACACACTGGCACACATGCTCCCTGTTCATTCATTTATTTCCCCCCCCCCCAAAAAAAAATAAAAAAAAAATCATACATTAATGCCTACTCTAGACTCCAACGGTAAGTCTGCAATTAAAATGAGTGGATGGAATAAAAAAAACTATTGTATGATCATTATACTGTAATTAAAATGACGGGCAATTATGACTGTTACAACTCTCTCCATTAAAATAGAAGATTCCAGCACATGCCGTTTCCTCATGAGCTCCGGAGCTGCGCAATATCAAAGCATGGTCCTGAAATGGCATTAAACAATCCGCTTCTGACGATAGACCTCCTTTTTTCTGATCAAAAGCCGATTGTCATAACATACACTACAATAGTAATGTGCATTAGATTGCATGCCACCACAACTCTTTGAAATGAGCCTCCGCGTGCAAGCGCATAACGGGCGCACTGTCTACTCTTAATTAGATGGTGTGACGCAAAGCGTAAAAAACAGACAATGTGCTGACAGAAACTAACAAAAACACTGGCGTATGGTGGAAAGTCTGGCATAAAAGTCCACGAATGATCGTCCTTATAGGGCCCATAGTGTTTAATGGTTTGATTGCTGGACTACTGCACTGTTGGTTGTCTTTCTTTAAGGTTTTCACACTGAGCTAATTCACAGCGACCATTGGGTTTGTGGTGATTTATCTCCCGACTGGCTGTGTGGCTTTCTAAAGCCCAGTAATATCTAGTAAATGTAATACAGGGTGTCCACAAAGTCTCTTTACAATTTACAAAAAAATTATTATAAAAGCAATTGATGAGATATGTTAATCAGATTTGTTCTATGTACTCAGTTGTTATCAAAGTTTTTAATCACATTGCATTTGTGTATTTCAGGAACCCTGTTGATGAAATAGGTTCTCTTTAATAAACCCCTAAAAAATGGCCACTCCTTAAGAAAAGGCACAATGTGTATCGTGGTTTACTGAAACAAAATCGGACACGCAGACTCAGCGAAACTACATGATTAAGTATGGAAGACATCCGCCATCACATCCGTCAATTTGTGCATGGCACAAGAGATTTATGAAGACAGAGACAGTGTTGGATAAAGGGAGGAGTGAACAACCAAGAACTTCTGAGGAAAACATTGACTGTGAAAGACAAGCTTTTGATCGTTCTCCTACAATGTCCATCTGTACTGCTGCCACAGGGTATGGGACATCAACAACCTGAACCAAAAGATCCCTGATGCCATTACCACCATTGATGAGGCCATGCTACAGTGAACATGGCAAGAAATCAAGTACCGTCTTGATGCGCTTTGTGCAACTAATGGTGCCCATATAGAGGTGTATTAAATGAGGCAAAAAAACTTCAATATTTACTTTTCATTGTGTAATAATTTGCACAGAGTTGTCTATTCATTTGTTTTTGTAATAAATTTGTTTAATTGTAAAGAGACTTTATGGACACACTGTATAACACAGGCAGACTTCAATAATGTTACAGAGGCACCTCAAATAACATGAACAGTGATATTCAATTCAATTCAACTTTATTTATATAGCTCCATTTCACAACAGTCATATCATAGCACTTTCAAACTGTAGGGGAAACCCCACAACTGCAGAAAGACCCCAGCAATCAGGCGATCCCCTGTGAGCAAGCGCTTGGCAATGGTGGAGAGGAAAAACTCCCTTTTAGAATCAGAATCAGAATCAGCTTTATTGCTAAGTATATTTACAAGTAAACACACAAGGAATTTGACTTGACATTGGACGCGCACGTTAGGCGCATCCAATGACGCGTCGCCATACAAGGCGCCTGTCAACAGTGGAGGTAAAGAGGGGAGGGGGAGGAAAACACAATAGGAGAGAGAAAAAACATAGTAATCAGAATAAACACTCGTATATGAGCCAAATTTTGACTACACAGAAAAAAACCCTCATGCATTAGCAGACAATAGATACAATCACACAGCAGAGGGAGGGAGAGCAGTGTGTGTATATTTGCATGTCATTGTGTAGTGTGAGTGTAACAGTTGTTAGTGGGCAGCAGAGGGCGCCTCCAGGCAGTGGATAGATGTTATAATCATGTGACTTATAAACAAGACCAGAGATCAGAGTCTGTCTCTCTTTTCCTCTTCCTTGCAGAAGGCACATGGGCATTGTCCTCGAGAGACCAATCCGCTGACGACAACAACTGATTGTTGATGTATGGGTAGACATAAGCCACTTCTCTGGCGTTATCTTATCGAGGAAGAATGTAAACAAGGGTACCAAAACACAAGGTCAAATCTGCACAGTGCACTCAGAGAATAAAAAAATTTCTCTCTCTTCGATTCTGTGCTTCAATTTCATACAGGCTTGAATCATACTTTAGATCATTCTCTGGAGAGCACTCAGCGATCCACAGATGTTATCCACCTACCGAAACATAGGTAAAACATGTCCAGAGAGTTCGTTCTCTCTTCAATGCATGCCAGGTAGTAAATTCCATGTTAATCCTGCCGCTGACAGTCAGTGCTCCCCCCAGCTGGACGAATTGTTGAATTTGTTAAGGGAGCTACGCCGGGGTCCGCATTTGATTAGCTCACCCAGATAATTTCGATACACTAGGAAAACTCCAGGGGCCAAAACAGAAGATCCTGTGATCAGTTCAATCTCAGTCGAATCACACAGACACATGAATTCCAATGCCATGAGTCTCCCTTGGGTTCCCCCTGACCCGCTTCTTCTTTTAAAGGTGACAATCGCATATAAGCCGCTTTCCAGATCCATAATTTCCATTTGGATTAAGATTCAGCCAGGAGAAGAGTGACATTGCAAGCTGGGATCAGAAGGGAGAGGATTAGGAGGGAGAGGGAAGAAAAGCGTCTGCTCTCTCTCAGAAGCGGAAGTAGAGGACGGTTGTTGCTGTGTCGACGGTGCGTCGACACAGCAACAACGTGTGTTCCTATCGCGTAGCCCGACGTGCACCTCTCCAGAGAAGCAGAGGTGCACACAGGCCTAAGAGCTGTGATTGGTCCCCTTTGTCTCCTCCTTCACATTTCCTGGTTCTCACTGATGTTTTGCTCTGCCTGTTCACCACGAGTTCCAAGGCCAGTCTGCTAAACAGCGGTCCAAATTGGAAACAATATTGACGAAGTAAGCACAAACAGAGCATTTTTTGGCTCGTTGTAACCCCAGTAATTACACAGGAAGAAACCTCCCGCAGAACCAGGCTCAGGGAGGAGCAGTCATCTGCTGTGACTACCTGGGGGGTGAGGGGATAGAGAACAAGAAGAAAAGAACAGACATGTAGAGAGCAAACAGCATAACGGGGACTCAATCTATGGGAGAGAACAAACAGAGTTTAATGACCAGCAAAAATATTTCATTAAGAGTGAAGAAAGTAGTGAAGCCCATTGCATTGTTGGAGGTCCCCCGGCTGTCTAAACCTATTAGCAGCATAACTAAGAGAGAGTCCAGGGTCACCTGATCCCACCCTAAAGGCCGAATTACACTTCTGCACTGACACTACGCAGCTTTGACATCGTCGACGCACCGTCGACACAGCAACAACGTGCGTTCCTATTGCGTAGCCCGACGTGCACCTCTCCAGAGAAGCAGAGGTGCACACAGGCCTAAGAGCTGTGATTGGTCCCCTTTGTCTCCTCCTTCACATTTCCTGGTTCTCACTGATGTTTTGCTCTGCCTGTTCACCACGAGTTCCAAGGCCAGTCTGCTAAACAGCGGTCCAAATTGGAAACAATATTGACGAAGTAAGCACAAACAGAGCATTTTTTGGCTCATTGTAACCCCAGTAATTACACAGATTGTCCGCTTTGTCTCCACATTTTCTGGTTCTTGCCGCTGCTTCACTTTGCCTGTTCACAGCGGCACAACTTTGAGGCGAGTCTGTTAAGCAACGGTCCAAATTCAAAAGAATATTGAGCTAGTAAGCACATATAGAACATTTTGTGGCTCGTTATAACCCCAGTAATTACAGAGATTGTCAAAACAGCAGCGGCGGTGGTCTGGTCTCCGACTTCTCTTTTTCTCTGTGCAACGATCGTATTAAAAGTTGCTTTTCTTAACATTTTTTAGCTCCAACTCCATCACAATCTGCTTGTCCGTCACCATTTCATAAACAAAAACACACGACAAAGTCATGTGTTCTTGAAAAATAAAGGAAACATTTTCTCAAAACTACTTGTATTGTTTTTCCAAAATTAAATCACATTGCATATCGTTGAATAACAAGCCCACATCACCACACTCCCAGTTAAGCTGATGTGGCCTCCATTTGAGTGATAGTTATCATTATTGTGCTTGCAGTCCCTGCGCATGCAGTCACTGAACAGAACACATGGCAGTTGGCAAACACTGAGTGGCAGCATTAGGTGGTATGCATTAAAACACAAAAAATACCCCCAGTATTCAATCACAGCAGTACACAGTATCTGTTTACATTGTGGAGAGCTAATCTTATCATTCCATCTTGTATTAATTGGCAAATAAATAAAGGCTCTGAAACAGTCTTCACTTCCCATGTGCTCCTTGGTCTTTACCCACACATCACTAGAGTCAACTAAATGGTCTGGTATTAACATCAACAGTTCAGGAGGTACTCTGTGCACTGCTGTGACTACATATTTTGTATGATTTTTTTACGTTTTGCTCTATACAAAATAAAGCTGTCACATGTCAGTGTTGTGTTGCTATGGTAACTGCCCTGTAACTGCCAAGAATTCTGTTCCAATGCATCACCGCTACAGGCCAGAAAATCCCCTTATTCTGTGGGAAAACTGTTTTGGCCCTCAGATTAGCTATTTTTTTTTTTTTTTATTCCCATGTCAATTATTTCCCTAGAATGTAGCTGTGAAATTCCAAACAACAAACATTCAAGTGCAAACACTTTCTTTCTCATTTACCTTTACGGCCATTTTTGATTTCAGTGTATATGTGCATCAGCTGAACATTGATGACACCAAATGAAATGTTAAAGTCATCGGCTTCATTTCTCCTTTTTTGGGAGGTACACACTGACATGAGTAAACACAAAAATTGTGCTATTATGAGTTCCTATCTAAATTGTCCATGGCATATGATGGTGTTCTGCCATGGCACGATCCCCTGGGGCGATTGGAAAACCGTCATGAGGTCATTCCTCACAGCACTGGCAGCCCTGGTTGATCAGCTCTGTGACAGAATTTGGGGATCCAGATGTTCGAACACACTCCTGTCCCCCTGAACCACTCTTCGCCACTCACCTGGTTTGAACTACTCTTGTAGCTTCTGTGTCATCAAAATTTGGGGGGCTGTTTTGGCCGCACTATCTTCATTGGCGTAGGCAAAGTTGTGCAACACTATGCAGGCTTTCACAATCCTCACAGCCTTCTCCGGGAGGAATTCCAGTGATCGGCCAAGGATTCTTCAGCGTGCCACAAGGATGCCAAATGTATTCTCAATGACGCGTCTGGCTCTGGAGTGGCAGTAGTTGTAGATGCTTTTGTCTAATGGCAGGTTCACCCCTGTTAAGCCAAAAAGGCAAGCACACAGAGAAAACATCAATAATCACACACTCACAGATATACAGTATGTATTTATACTTTTGTATAGACACATGCAAGGCAGAGAAATCACAAAACTGATGGCTGATTCATTATGTCACAACAGAAGTCATGGCAGTAAAAAAAAAGTCAGTCAAGTAAACAGTGTGGTATTAACTTCTGCAGTTAAAAAAGGACAGTATGTATGGTGTCACCAAACAGAACTCATAGCAGTTACAAAACAGAGTGGCAACATTAAGGTGTATGCAGTAAAACACAAAAAAATACACACAGTATTCAGTCACAGCAGTAGAGTACCTGTTTGCATTGTAGAGCACTAGTCTTATCATTCCATCTTATATTATTCATTCATTATTTCATCTTCTTCCGCTTAATCCTTTTCGGGTTGCGAGGGGGCTGGAGCCTATCCCAGCATCTTTGGGCAAGAGGCAGGGTACACCTTAGACAGATCACCAGTCCATCGCAGGGCCAACACAGAGAGACAGACAACCATTCACTCTCACAGTCATACCTAAGGACAATTTAGAATCCCCAGTTTGATGCCAATTATTCTAACGTGCATGTTTCTGGCGTGTGGGAGGAAACCGGAGAAATCCCGGAGTAAACCCACGCAGACACGGGGAGAACGTGCAAACTCCACACGGATCACTGTTGGTTGGGGGCTGGGACTGAACCCAGGATCCCCCGGCCAAGAGTGAGTTGCTGTGCTGCCGCAGTGCTAACCACTCCGCCACCGCGCTGCCCTCATCTTGTATTAATTGACAAAGAATAGCTAAATAAATATTTAAAGGCTCAGAACCAGTTCTTCACTTGTGTGTTCTTACCCACACATTATTACAGTCAAGTAAACAGTGTGATATTAAGATCTAAAGTTAAAAAGGAACTCCGTGTACTACTGTGACTAAATATTTTGTGTGATTTTATGTTTTGCTGCATACAAACTAAAGCTGCCACATGTGTTTGCCACTCAGTACTGGGTAACTATGGAACGTGCCAAGAATTCTGTTCCAATGCATCCCCTCTATAGCCACGCTGTGTGCCACTGTCAGTGACATACCTGGAAATGGTTGCATCAGATTGCTGTGTTGCTGTGACTGTTGTCCCAGGAAGATTGGTGGGCGGGGGAAGATTCAGTTTGTTTTCCAACAGCATCGATCCAAATTGGATCTCTGAAGATGGCCCCGTTTCTTCATCTATGTGCCTCAGTGGCTGGATTAGCATGGGAAATTCACCCTGTGTCTGTCTCTGTCAATTCTGTGGTCGCACAGACCATCTCATCCGCCTTCTCTGCTTTCTGCGTTGCATTGCTTGTAGTAGAATGAGCCGTTGTTCAATGTTTATAAGGGTCATGTGCATTAAAATTCATTTTTGTGTGGTCACCATCGGTTGCGCTGACAAAAGCAGGAAATACATGAGGAGAAGACAGGAAGCACTGAGACCCTGTAACCACCTACCATTTGGGCGGTGAATTGCAAACAGATGTTGACAAACTGGTGCAGAAGTAAGTTTTGCAGAGAACTGTGTAGGCATCATCCGCCGGAAATGGCATCGACGTGATGCGGGTGCATAAACCAGCCTTAACTACAGGCTATGTCAAAAAGGAAGATTTTAACCCTATTCTTAAAAACAGAGATTGAGCCTGATTCCCGAATCCAGATTGGCAGCCTGATAACTGAATGCTCTACCTCCCATTGTACTCTTACAGATTCTAGGTATTACAAGTAAACCTGCATTTTTGGGAGTGTAGTGCTCTGTTAGGATGAAAAGGTACTATTAGATCTTTTAAATAACAAGGCACCTGATTATTTAGAGCTTTGTAAGTGAGGAAAAGGATTTTAAACTTAATTCTAAATTCTATGGGAAGCCAATGAAAGGAGGCCAGAACCAGAGCGATATGATCTCTCTGAATGGTCTTGATCTCAATTACAATGCAACAGAAAGAACAACCATCAAAATCCACACCCAGCCCTCCAAAATGTATTTTGCAGTGGCCGTTATCCTTGAGAATTTAAAACACCTTGAAATATTCTAAAAATATCTCTCATACACACAGCCTGAATTAGAGTGTATATTACCCACTGATTCATCAGGTTAATGCCTTCAGATGAGCACAATTGCAATCGCCGCCTTTTTGTTTTGAAACCAGATGGAACTAGTCAAAGACTGTAAATAAAGATGGATGATATGAGAGTGCTCAAGGGTGAAAGCTGCACATCTCAATTGCCTTCTGCTGGCTTGCTGCAATGAGATGATAAGCCCTGGCACCCCATTATTGTGTGTGGCACTTTACAAAATTAAAAACTAGTTAATTTTTTCTCAGCTTATGGTTTCCGTCTTTGTAATCATTGTGATCACAATGACACATGTTCAAATATTTTTGTATTTTTTTTGGATCAGCTTGGTTATAAGTGAAGCTATGTGCTTTAGTAATGACAGAAGATGTCCATTTTAAAGGTGCACTAACATTTTTATTAAAATAAATTAAAAAATGAAATCTTCAAGAGAGGTGTTTTCAGCCACTGCAGTCACCTGACTCCCACTGCCTGTCTTTCTGTTGATTCTGAGACTCTTGTTTACACTGCTGGTCCAACTGATCACATTTCCAGGCCTTCCCCTTGAAACCTTTGGCTTGTTTCTCTTCCTTGGTAACATGACATCAAGCACCATAATACCGCAAAGGTATTAGGTAAAGGTAAAGGAGCAAGTCCCCAGATTGCCAGGCGTGGTCTTACAATATTAAAGGATGAGGCAATTCCCAGTGGATTGGCCAATCAGGAGCCAAAGTGGCCTGAATGAGCAGTCGGTGCATATACATATATTCATTAGACCTGACACGGCTAGCATTTCCTTGGGTATGTAATTGCCATTTTTAGAGCTAATGCAGGATTGTGATAACAGGACAAACAAAAAATTGTTTGTTGTTTTTTATTGTAATCATCTAAGAAAGCTATGTATATGGAACCTTGTGGACAAAACCTGCCTAATGGATAGTGATGTTTGAGCTTGTGTCTACAGTATATATAATGTCTATGGTTGGCACTCTCACCAAACTTCCTCAGCTTCTGGTTAAAAAAAACAAACAATTTATAATGCTATTAAAAACAGACCTAACAAGTCTCCAATCCATGGCAAAATGGAAGGTTGTGATTGTGCTCAAAAGAAAAGGAAAGGAGGAGCAGAGAGGGGGCAAATTAAAAGGAGAAAAGCCCTTATCACAGATGCCGCAAAATGCAGAAAAATCATCAAAATGTTTGAAAATAAAACAGCAATTCAATCAGGAAAACACCAAACGGATGTGGCAGGGAGTATGGGCGTTGACGGATTATAAGTCTTGGCAGGGGGTCGATGATGATGACGCTTGGCTTCCAGACAGGCTCAATAACTTCTTTGCAAGTTTTGAAGCATCAAACCCGACAATCAGAGGGAGGGCTGGTCCATCTTCACCATCCGTGGGGCCAGCTATTACCATCAACGCAGCGGACACACGGAGAACCCTAATCAGGGTCAACCCACGTAAAGCTGCGGGTCCGGACAACATCCCGGGACGTGTGCTCCGAGTCTGCGCGACTGAGTTGGCGGATGTTCTGACTGACATATATAACATTTCCCTGAGTCAGGCCATCGTCCCTAGATGCTTTAAGACCTCTATCATAGCACTGGTGGCAAAGAAAGCGGTTGTGTCCTGTCTGAATGACTATCGTCCTGTTGCATTGACACCAATTGTGATGAAGCGTTTTGAACGGCTTGTTAAACCACACATCACAGCCTGCCTCCCTGCATCACATGACCCGCTCCAGTTCGCGTATCGTTCAAATCGCTCCACAGAGGATGCTATAGTCACCATCCTGCACTCTGTCATTACCCACCTGGATCAGAAAGACACCTATGCCAGACTCCTGTACATTGATTTCAGTTCAGCATTTAACACCATTATTCCCCAGAGACTGATGGAGAAATTACTCCTTCTCGGTCTGAACACCGCCACATGTCTCTGGATCCTGGATTTCCTGACCGAGAGACCTCAGTCTATCCGGGTTGGAAACAACATCTCCAACTCCATCACGCTGAGCACTGGATCCCCTCAAGGCTGTGTACTCAGTCCACTGTTGTTTACACTTTTAACACATGACTGTGTGTTCAGACATGAGGGGAACCAGATTATTAAGTTTGCGGATGACACCACAGTGGTGGGACTTATTCAGAGGGTGAGGAATCAATGTACAGGGAAGAAGTTAGAGACCTGGAGGCTGGTGCAGGGAGAACAATCTGGTGCTCAACGTGGACAAAACGAAGGAGATGATTATCAACTTCCGGCGGTCACAGCCTGAACACGTCCCTCTCTGCATCAGCGGCCGTTCGGTGGAGAGAGTGGAGAACATCAAGTTCCTCGGAGTGCAGATCTTGCAGGACCTGACCTGGAGCATGAATTCCTTGGGGATCAGGAAGCGGGCCCAGCAGAGACTGCACTTCTTGAGGAAACTCAAACAGGCCTCTCTCCCCATCTGCATCCTCAGGACCTTGTACAGAGGTGTGGTGGAGAGTGTTCTGATGTACTGCATTGCAACATGGTACTCCAGTTGCAGTATGTCAGACAAAAAAGCTTTGCAGAGGATAGTTAAGGGAGCTGAGAAGGTAATTGGAGTTTCCCTCCCCTCTGTTCAAGAACTTTCTCAGAGCTGTTGTAGGAGCAGGGCACTGAACATTGTTAAGGACCACTCTCACCCTCTGCACGAACACTCTGAACTTCTGCCATCTGGCAAACGATTCCAGAGCATCAGAGGCAGAACCACCAAACTGATCAACAGCTTCTTTCCACAAGCTGTTAGGATGCTGAACAGTTGATCCGGAATCCTTTACACATATTAATGCACTTTATGGACATTATGTATATTATATGTATATTATAGTTTTAGTCAGTTTTATTTATTTCTCTTAGCTACTTAGATTCACTTAGCCATTTTAATTGTTTTATATATACAGTGGGGTAAAAAGTATTTAGTCAGCCACCAATTGTGCAAGTTCTCCCACTTAAAAGATGAGAGAGGTCTCCAATTTTCATCATAGGTATGGAGTTTTTGCGTAGGCTCGTAAAATTCACGTGACTCGCTGGGGTAAACATAAACACGCCGTAGGTGCCGCCATCTTGGATGGCAAGAGCAGCAGTTGCACTGTGACAACCCAGGCGTAACTTGTACTGTTTAGCGATCAGAATGAGTGAGGAGAACACACAGTCACAATCTGACATAATAACATCCTATCATCCTCTTCAACAACTGACACTATGGCCTCTGAAACTGTGTCTGCGATGTCTGTGTCACATTCAATGGAGTCATTGTCAGCAGTCATAACAGCAGACAAGTGTTTTTAATCTTGCTCCCGTGCGCTCCTCTGGTGTGCTGAAATGCCTCAGTTGAACGGAGGTGGTGGGTGTGGGGTAACAGCTGGAGCAATTAGCAGAACAATGACTGCCAGTAATCTGCTCAGCGGGGATGATTTGGGGGCAAACGATGAGATGATATCTTTCAAAGACGAAGGGGAGCAGGAGGAAAAAATATCGGAAAACGTGTCAGCGGAAAGGGATGTGGATGATGTGAAGTCTTGGCTGGTGAACGAGTCGGAAAACAACAGCAGCTCCTCACTCAGAGGTGAGTGAAGCGCGCTGCGTGCTTTTTTTTTTTTTTTTAAAGGCTCTCCACGGCGCGCCGCGTTAAAACGTACCTGATTTTATGCACATGTACAATAGTTTTCTCCCCTTTCATGTGTGCACCGTAGCAAGCAGAGAGGCGCCCCCAAACCACAAAGTTTTTTTTTTTTTTTGTTACTTATTTGTACCCGTAGGTAGATTTGGTTTGCAGTCTGGTGACAAGCCACTGGCCACTGCGTGCGCGAGCACCCTAAACCTACATGTTTTTGGTGTGCGGGAGGAAACCGGAGAAATCCCGGAGTAAACCCACGCAACACGGGGAGAACATGCAAACTCCACACAGCTCACTGTTGGTCGGGGGATGGGATCGAGCCCACGGTCTCATGATCCCCGCGATCCCCCGGCCGAGGGTAAAACTGTGCTAAAGGGGTGCTAAAGGTGGAGCAGTGCTAAACCACTGCTCCACCTTGCAGCCCGTTATGACAAAGCGAGAGATTACGTCAGTGAAGGTAATTATTCAAAAATCCAACTTTTTTTTTTTTTTTTTTTTTGCATTTTACACCGGCCATTTAATTCCCCGCTTATCCCCTTATCAGGGGGAACAACAGGAGTACACCATTTTGCGGAGTTTGTAGATACACGTGAGCTATGTGGTTTATTTCACCCTGCTGCTGCTGTTTCTTGCCATCCAATATGGCGGCACACTCTAACGGGCCAATGCGGCACGCCCCCTGACGTCATATGCAAAAACTCCATACCTCAACTATGAGAGACAAAATAAGAAAAAAAAATACAGAAAATCACATTGAAGGATTTTTAATGAATTAATTGGTAAATTCCCCCCTCATGGATCGTCACCTTGGTTCCAAGGTTGTCATAGCCAGGAGCGGCACTTGAGAATCCTGAACGTCTACTCTGCTGGAACAGCACCACCTGTGGCTGAACAGGCCAATGCGCACCGGTGTTCTACCTTTCAGCGTTGGGCGTTGGTAGGATTCAAACCTGGGCAGGAAGATATGGAGGACAAGATGTTACCCATGCAGCATGTCCCCCCTCTCCACGTCACTGATGAATCCAAAGGAACAGCAGGGCTGCTATAGTTTGGCACCAGTGCCGTCGCAGGAGCTGCCAGAACGATGTTGAGCACAACAGAGAACTGCCTTAGGGGCTCCGACTCCGGATTTTTCCTCAGGGTTGACTCCCGAAGCCTTTCCCGTGACCGGGTGTGCCGCAAGGCAGCGGAGGTTTGAAATCAGGGTTTACCTTCCCCTAGATGGGCTACCTTCCCAGGTTGATGAGTCACCATCTACCCGAAGCATCTGGTTTTAAGGCGCCAGAGATCCGCCCTCGCCCCTTCTCCTATTAGTAAAAGCAGTTCCGCCGGGCTTAGAGACTAAACCACACGGGCAGGCTAGGAGTTGGACTTAGTTGTCAGAGGCTTTTCGAGACGCACGCCATAAGGAGCATTTTATGAGCACTGGGAGCTTAACCCCAGTGCCGCTCCTGGCTATGACAACCTTGGAACCAAGGTTCCAAGGTTGTCATAGCCAGGAGCGGCACTTGGAGTTTCCCCCGGTGGACGAAAGGGTTGCTTCCCTGCGCCTTTGGGTTGGGAAATGGGTCCTGACCATCATTTGTGCCTATGCACCAAATGATGTTTCAGAGTACCCACCCTTTTTGGAGTCTGTGACTGGGGTGCTGGATGGTGCTCCTCTTGGAGACTCCATTGTCCTACTGGGGGACTTCAATGCACACGTGGGCAACGACAGTGAAACCTGGAGGGGGGTGACTGGGAGGAACGGCCTGCCCGATCTGAACCCGAGTGGTGCTCAGTTATTGGACTTCTGTGCTAACCACAGTCTGTCCATAACGAACACCATGTTCAAGCATAAGGGTGTCCATATGTGCACCTGGCACCAGGACACCCTAGGTCGCAGGTCGATTTTTTTATCGTATCATCAGACCTGCGACCGTATGTCTTGGACACCCGAGTAGAGAGAGGTGCAGAGCGGTCAACTGATCACCACCTGGTGGTGAGTTGGATCCGATGGCAGGGGAGGAAGCCATTCAGACCTGGTAGACCCAAACGTATAGTGAGGGTGTGCTGGGAGCGTCTGGCTGAGGCCCCTGTCCGGGAGGTCTTCAACTCCCACCTCCGGAAGAACTTCAACCACATTCCGAGGGAGTCTGGAGACATGGAGTCTGAATGGGCCATGTTCTCCACCTCTGTTGTTGAAGCGGCGACCCAGAACTGCGGCCGCAAGGTGGTCGGTGCATCTCGTGGTGGCAACCGCCGAACCAAGTGGTGGACACCAGTGGTGAGGGGGGCCATTAAGCTGAAGAAGGAGTCCTATCAAGCTTGGTTGGCTTGTGGGACTCCCGAAGCAGCTGAGGTGTACCGGCAGGCCAAGCGGAGTGCAGCTCGGGTGGTTGCTGAAGAAAAAACCCGGGCATGGGAGGAGTTCGGTGAGGCCATGGAACAAGACTTTCGGTCGGCCTCAAAGAGATTCTGGCAAACTGTCCGGCGGCTCAGGAGGGGAAAGCAGCTCCCCGCCCACACTGTGTATGGTGCGGATGGGACACTGTTGACTTCGACTGGGGATATCGTCGGAAGGTGGAAGGAATACTTGGAGGATCTCCTCAATCCCACTGATACGCCTTCCACAGAGGAAGCAGGGTTTGGGGACGAGGGGGATGACTCGCCTATCACAGGGGCTGAGGTCGCCAAGGTGGTTAAAAATCTCCTTGGTGGCCGGGCCCCGGGGGTGGATAAGATTCGCCCTGAGTACCTCAAGGCCCTGGATGTTGTTGGGTTGTCATGGTTGACACGCCTCTGCAACATTGTGTGGAGGTCGGGGGCAGTGCCTTTGGCATGGCAAACCAGGGTGGTGGTTCCTCTCTTCAAAAAAGGGGACCGGAGGGTGTGCTCCAACTTTCGAGGGATCACACTCCTCAGCTTCCCTGGGAAGGTCTATGCCAAGGTACTGGAGAGGAGAGTCCGGCCGTTGGTCGAACCTCGGATTCAGGAGGAGCAATGTGGTTTTCGTCCTGGCCGTGGCACATCGGACCAGCTCTTTACCCTCTCGAGAATTCTTGAGGGTTCGTGGGAGTTTGCCCAACCAGTTTACATGTGTTTTGTGGACTTGGAGAAGGCATTTGACCGCGTCCCTCATGGATTTTTGTGGGGGGTGCTTCGGGAGTATGGGGTATAGGGCTTGTTGTTACGAGCTATTCGGTCTCTGTACGACCGTTGTGAGAGTTTGGTTCGTATTGCCAACACTTGGTCGGAGTCATTCCCAGTGAGAGTTGGACTCCACCAGGGCTGCCCTTTGTCACCGATCCTGTTCATAATTTTTATGGACAGGATTTCTAGGCGTAGCCAGGGAATGGAGGGTGTCATGCTTGGTGACCACAGGATCTCATCTCTGTTGTTTGCAGATGATGATGTCCTGCTGGCTTCATCCAGCAATGACCTACAGCTCTTGCTGGGACGGTTTGCCGCTGAGTGTGAAGCGGCTGGGATGAGAATCAGCACCTCCAAGTCCGAGTCCATGGTCCTCAGCCGGAAAAAGGTGGATTGTCCTCTCCGGGTTGGGGACAGGCTCCTGCCCCAAGTGGAGGAGTTTAAGTATCTTGGGGTCTTGTTCACGAGTGAGAGGAAAATGGAGCGAGAGATCGACAGACTGATTGGAGCAGCATCTGCAGTGATGCGGACGTTGTACCGGTCTGTTGTGGTGAAGAGGGAGCTTAGTTCTAAGGCAAAGCTGTCGATTTACCAGTCAATCTACGTTCCTACTCTCACCTATGGTCACAAGCTTTGGGTAATGACCGAAAGAACGAGATCGCAGATACAAACGGCTGAAATGAGCTTTCTCCGTAGGATTGCTGGACTCACCCTCAGAGATAGGGTGAGGCGCTCAGTCATCCGGGAGAGGCTCAGAGTAGAACCGCTGCTCCTCCACATTGAAAGGAGTCAGTTGAGGTGGTATGGGCATCTGATTAGGATGCCTCCTGGACGCCTCCCACTTGAGGTGTGTCAGGCACGTCCCACTGGGAGGAGACCCCGGGGCAGACCCAGGACTCGGTGGAGAGACTATGTCTCCCAGCTGGTCTGGGAACGCCTTGGTATCCCTTCTGAAGAGCTGGAGCAGGTGGCTGGGGAGAGGGAAGTCTGGGCTTCTCTGCTTGAACTGCTGCCTCCGCGACCCGGACCTCTGGAAAAGTGGGAGAAGATGGATGGATGGATGGATAATTGGTAAATTCCCCGGTAAAATAAGTATTTGGTCAATAACAAAAGTTCATCTCAATACTTTGTTATATACCCTTTGTTGGCAATGACAGAGATCAAACGTTTTCTGTAAGTCTTCACAAGGTTTTCACACACTGTTGCTGGTATTTTGGCCCATTCCTCCATGCAGATCGCCTCTAGAGCAGTGATGTTTTGGGGCTGTCGCTGGGCAACACAGACTTTCAACTTCCTCCAAAGATTTTCTATGGGGTTGAGATCTGGAGACTGGCTAGGCCACTCCAGGACCTTGAAATGCTTCTTACGAAGCCACTCCTTTGTTGCCCGAGCAGTGTGTTTGGGATCATTGTCATGCTGAAAGACCCAGCCACGTTTCATCTTCAATGCCCTTGCTGGTGGAAGGAGGTTTTCACTCAAAATCTCACGATACATGGCCCCATTCATTCTTTCCTTTACACGGATCAGTCGTCCTGGTCCCTTTGCAGAAAAACAGCCCCAAAGTATGATGTTTCCACCCCAATGCTTCACAGTAGGTATGGTGTTCTTTCTCCTCCGAACACGACAAGTTGAGTTTTAACCAAAAAGTTCTATTTTGGTTTCATCTGACCATATGACATTCTCCCAATCCTCTTCTGGATCATCCAAATGCTCTCTAGCAAACTTCAGACGGGCCTGGACATATACTGGCTTAAGCAGGGGGACATGTCTGGCACTGCAGGATTTGAGTCCCTGGCGGCGTAGTGTGTTTCTGATGTAGCCTTTGTTACTTTGGTCCCAGCTCTCTGCAGGTCATTCACTAGGTCCCCCCATGTGGTTCTGGGATTTTTGCTCACCGTTATCGTGATAATTTTGACTTCACAGGGTGAGATCTTGCGTGGAGCCCCAGATCGAGGGAGATTATCAGTGGTCTTGTATGTCTTCCATTTTCTATTAATTGCTCCCACAGTTGATTTCTTCACACCAAGCTGCTTACCTATTGCAGATTCAGTCTTCCCAGCCTGGTGCAGGTTTGCAGTTTTGTTTCTGGTGTCCTTTGACAGCTCTTTGGTCTTGGCCATAGTGGAGTTTGGAGTCTGACTGTTTGAGGTTGTGGACAGGTGTCTTTTATACTGATAATGAGTTCAAACAGGTGCCATTAATACAGGTAACGAGTGGAGGACAGAGGAGCCTCTTAAAGAAGTAGTTACAAGTCTGTGAGAGCCAGAAATCTTGCTTGTTTGTAGGTGACCAAATACTTATTTTACTGAGGAATTTACCAATTAATTCATTAACCACTTGCACTCCGTTGTTCCGCGGGCGGGCAAGTCTCTGCGTTCTAGGGCGCACGAGAGCGCCCTCGTGCGCGCTTGGACGCATGACGCATGATGGTGGTGATGGTGATGTAGTGGCGTCCAAGCGCCACTAAAAAAAAAACTGCAGAGACAGCCGCGAACAGATTAGTTCATCTGATTGACCTCTCATTCGATAATAAGAGCCTTGAATTGGGTTTCTGAAACCTTGAAGAGCCAATGAATGAAAATCTAGGAAGGAGGACCCGCCTACTGTGAACGCAGGAGCCAATTGAAGCACAGAAATTCAGGCTGGGTGAAGAGAGATTTTCTGTTGCAGCAGATGAAAACAAAGGACGCTGGACGAATCTACTACAGACCCAGGCTCACCCAGCAGCATGGAGAACACCCACAAGTGGGACCTGCACTCCTTCCAGCAGAATAGACGGAGGCCGACGACAAAAGTCGTAAATCATTCGCCAAAACGGCAATAATGGAATTATGTTTTGATCGGGATCCACGAGCGGAGCAGCGTCGCGTTCGTCTGACAATGGGGGAAGAGATGTTCCCCACGACTCTGCTGCTTTGAAGAGGTAAGGTGTTATAAGCTAAATTATTATTTATCCCTGAAAACTGTAATCCTAAAATGACTTTGGACCGATCGGTAAATTACAACTGTACTGCGCACGAAGTACGAAGTGCGTGCGCCGCGATAAACGGTTCATTTGCCGTGTTCGGACCGTGAACGCCCCCCTCCCCCCTGCTGCAGAAGAGGAGCGGGGGGGGGGGCGTTCACGGTCCGAACGCCCCCCCGGTCCGCGGGGAGAAGCATATGAGTCTATTCCATCATGTAGCGATGGCCCTCTTCTGTAGCGAGGGGGGGGGGGGCGTTCACGGTCCGTTCACGGTCCCCCCCCCCCCCCCCACACACACACAGT
Source organism: Pholidichthys leucotaenia (assembly GCA_020510985.1). NCBI lineage: Eukaryota > Metazoa > Chordata > Actinopteri > Cichliformes > Pholidichthyidae > Pholidichthys > Pholidichthys leucotaenia. Next base: position 173,182,479 of record CM035847.1, on the reverse strand, counting down.
AGCGACGGGGGGGGGGGGGAGCCGCTGTGAAAACATGCAAGGAGTGTAATCCGTCATGTAGCGAGGGCCGAACTCGGTCCTTGGTAGCGGGGGGGGGGACGACCCCCCGCCCACACACACACACACACACAGCCCTGAGTGTGACCTTTCATTAGAGCCTAAAATGAAGATTCTACATTGAATTATTCAAAAGTTACAGACGTTTTTCCAAACTGTGCCATTTGGCACAATTTGGCACAGTTCCAAAACGCCTGGGAACAGCCTGAGAACAAAGCTGTGTAAAATATTCATTTTTTGTGGTATTGTTACCAAATTTGGATCTCAGCTGGATAACACTTGGTTCTACATTTCTGTTGCATTTTCCAGCCGGATCGGACAGCTGTGTGTTACTTACAAGCATTTGTATCCAAAAAAACACTGTGTCCAATTTTTTTTTCTTCAAGTTCAGTATGTTTAGATGACTGTAACTCAGTGGCCGGAGCACGTAGAGAGATTATGTTTTTTTTGCCAAAAAATTCAAAGTGTTTTCTTTTAAATGAGACCAACCCCATGAAGATGCTGCAAAGGGTTGAATAACAGCTTTTGATTTACTTTGGGCACGTTATTTTTTGGCATTTTTAGGAAAATTGCCCGGAGTGCAAGTGGTTAAAAATCCTTCAATGTGATTTTCTGGATTTTTTTTTGTTTTTCTCATTTTGTCTCTCATAGTTGAGGTATACCTATGATGAAAACTGGAGACCTCTCTCACCTTTTAAGTGGGAGAACTTGCACAATTGGTGGCTGACTAAATACTTTTTTGCCCCACTGTACATAGGCAGTTATCATTTTAACTGCAACTGTAATAAGTTAACATTACTGTAATATCCAAATGTGTCTCAGGGATATGTGAATGGCTGTCGGGGTGGGGGGTGAGAAGGGTGTGAGTGTGTTTTTAAATTATGTTCTTTTTACAATACGGATGCCTAGAGAAACGCAATTTTATCTTGCTTGCACTACAGCTGTATACATAGCATCATGACAATAAAGGTTGATTGATTGATTGATTGATTGATTGATGGAAATCCATGTGTAATGAAGGCAACAATGCTCTGGGAATTCCCTTCCAGTGCGGACAGAAGGGGAATCCCAGCGCTGTGTAGTGGTTTGTGTCCAGGTTTTTTTTTGTTTGTGATAGTTTTATCAGCATGATAAAACAGTAGATAGTTTCATGTAGCATTGCTTTATATATCTGTGAGTTCTGCTCGGCAACAACTGGTGGTGCAGCTTCAATCATCTTACTGCTCAGTGTACGTTTCAGAACTCAGAAAAGATTTATTGCCAAGTACATTAACAGATACTGATAACAGATCACTGATAACATACGAGGGATTTGACTTGACACAGAAAATGAACCTGCATTTCCGGTAACACGGCTGCATCTGAAACGCGCCTGCCAACAGAAGGGTACAGGTAGCATAAGAAATAATACAATAGGAAGGAGCAAAAAAAATCATTGATTTCAGAATAGTGGTCATGTATGATCAATATTATGATTACAAAGAAAAAAAAAAGCCCTCAATGCACAATCAGCAGACCAAAAAAGTTCACAGGACACAAAGAGAGCAGTGAGTGAATCATCTTTATCATCAGTTTGTGGATCAGTATGAGTGTAATGTTGAAAGCAGGTGTTGTATCAGTTAAGAACAACAAGGACTCTTTGGCAGGAGATGTTTTGTCTGGCTACTGGCAATTGTCCTTGGCAATTGTCCATGCAGCTGCCTGTCCGAAGGCCATGAGCTCAGTGTTTTGAAAAACAAAGACTGCAGATGATCAGGAGGATTTTTGTAAGGGAGAGATTAAGTCGAATAGTACTGATCACAGAGAAGGAACTTTATATTCTCTTACAGATTCAGTACTTAATCCTTCATTGCTGGGCGTTGAGTCCATCGTGGATAGACCTAAGCGTAATCATGATGTAATCCACCTTCCGAGACAGTTCTCCATTTGTCGCTATCAGGGTCTTCTCCATTTTTTCAATTTGATGGATGCACCTCGCCTGGCCAGCATTTTGATAGGTTGTATCCATCTTCAACAATTTGCGGTACACCAGGACAATCCCAGATCCAATCAGAACGATCCCAATCACCATTACTACGAAGACGTACAAATCTTCTACATCTTCGATAAAAAGATTAGTCAGGCACAAGAGTTTCCAATTACTTGTCTCCCGTGAATAGCCCGCAGCAGCCGTTCCCGCGGGGCAGACAACCTCCCCCGGGGCACTTTTCCTCATTGAAAAGATAGTGTCAATTGTGTTCAAAGCCCAGCTTATTAATTCCATAATTTCTTTCTTTCGGTAATCAGCAGTAAGACGCAGACAGACGACAGCAAGCTGGGATCCAGTTAGTTTGGGAAGGAGGAAATGAGTCGGGAGCAAGAGAGAAGAGAAAAGGCGTCTGCTCTCTTTGGAGGCGGAAGTGAGAAGGTCAATGTCTAGCATAGCCAAAAATTATTTCTAACATATGAGTAACACTCTTTGAACCCATGTGTAACTTATTGAACAGGTTTCTAACTTACAGCTACCATATAATGGCATATTTTCAGAGTTGGTTCACAAGAAAAACCCATACAGAGCTCTGCTGCTGCCTGCAGCACACACGGAGCTAAACACACATACTTGTTTGTATAATGGGACCTTTCAGGGATGTGTCTGAGCACTTTAAAGCTTCAGGATAACGATTTTTACCTTGGACTGCAGTCTGTAACATCAGCTGTCCAGTGCTGTTCTGATACTGTAAATATGCCAAAATGTCAGAACACCGGAGGAGGAGGATCCAATCAGCTGATCCCACTGGCACACCCAAAAAAGTTACCGGTATAATTAGCTGCTATAAAAACATACTAAATCAGGACAGTGACATTTTTATAGTCACCTGAAAGAGGAGAATCTGCTTAATTTAATGATACCAAACATTCTATGGATTTCAGTCCCCAGCTGATATTAAATCCATGTGTAATGAAGGCAACAAGTAATCACAACTTCAAAAAAAATGTAAAGAAAATCAGCAACACTGAAAAGCTCCCATTAAAAAAAAAACAAACAAAAAAAACCAACCACAATGCTCCAGATTAGCAAGAGAAATCTGGAATAGCAGAAATGATGTGGGGAAATTATTTGATTTTGCCCTGTGCGTTGAGAGGTGACAGAGAGCTGTGGCTGAGGTGCAGCCAAAGCACACCACGCACAAGACAGCTGCTCTGGAGAGTGGACATCTTTCGGCGCTTTTAAATATTTTTTAAATCACAACTTACCTTGGTGAAAATGCCGTGAACACATGACCATGTGTGCAGGAATATTGTCAGAGCTGATGTCTTTCCTTCTGACTGCTGCAATCCATTCCATCCGACACTTCTTTGTTAGCTCAGAGACCCGATTCTCTCCACTTTTCTTCAATTCAATTCAACTTTATTTATATAGCGCCATTTCACAACAACAGTCATCTCATAGCACTATCAACTGAAGGGGGGACCCCCACAGTTGCAGAAAGACCCCAGCAATCAGGCGATCCCCTGTGAGCAAGCACTTGGCGACGGTGGAGAGGAAAAACTCCCTTTTAACAGGAAGAAACCTCCAGCAGAACCAGGCTCAGGGAGGGGCAGTCATCTGTTGCAACTGGCTGGGGGGTGAGGGGATAGAGAAGAAGAAAAGAACAGACATGTAGAGAGCAAACAGCACGATGGGGACTCAATCTATGGGAGAGAACAAACAAATGTTAATGACCAGCAAAAAAAAAAAAAAAAAAAATTTCATAGAGAGTGAGGAAAGGAGTGAGGCCCAGTGCATTACTGGAGGTCCCCCGACTGACTAAACCTATTAGCAGCATAACTAAGGGAGGGTTCAGAAACACATGATCCCTCCCTAATTGTAGGCTATATCAAAAAGGTAGGTTTTAGCCCTATTCTTAAAAACAGAGATCGAGTCTGACTCCCGAATCCAGATTGGCAGCTGATTCCACAGGAGAGGAGCTTGATAACTGAAGGCTCTGCCTCCCATTGTACTTTTGGAGATTCTAGGTATTACAAGTAGTCCTGCATTTTGGGAGCGTAGTGCTCTGTTAGGATGATACGGTAGTATCAGATCTTTTAAATAAAAAGGAGCCTGATTGTTTAGAGCTTTGTAAGTAAGAAGAAGGATTTTAAACTTAATTCTAAACTCTATGGGAAGCCAATGAAGGGAGGCCAGAACCGGAGAGATATGATCTCTCTTTCTAGTACCTGTTAAAACTCTTGCTGCAGCATTTTGGATCAGCTGAAGACTTTTTAAAGATGTTTTAGGACAGCCTGATAATAAAGAATTACAATAATCTAATCTCGAGCTAACAAAAGCGTGGATCAGCTTCTCAGCATCACTCTGAGACAAGATGCTCCTAATCTTGGCAATATTACGCAAATGATAGAAGGCAGTCTTAGAAACAAATTTAATATGTGAATTGAAGGACAAATCCTGATCAAAAATAACTCCAAGGTTCCTCACAGAGCTATTAAGAGAAAGAGTAACTGCATCCAAACTGAAAGTTTGATTTGGAAAGGAATTTCTAAGGTTTTTTGGACCAACAAGAATGACTTCAGTCTTATCTGAATTTAATAGCAGGAAATTACAAGTCATCCAAGCTTTGATTTCCTTAAGACAGGCTTCTAACTTGGCTAATTGACTAGTATCATCTGGCTTCATTGACAGGTATAATTGTGTGTCATCTGCATAACAATGAAAATGTATACAGTGCTTTCTAATAATGCTGCCTAACGGAAGCATATATAAACTAAAAAGAGTAGGGCCTAGCACAGATCCCTGTGGAACTCCATGACTAAGCTTTGAGCTGAAAGAAAACTCATCATTTACATGAACAAACTGGAACCTATCAGATAAATAAGATCTAAACCACTGCAACGAAGTTCCATTAAGTCCAACATAGTGTTCTAATCTATCAAGTAGAATATTATGATCAATAGTATCAAAAGCTGCACTAAGATCTAAAAGGACAAGTACAGAAACTAGTCCATTATCAGATGCAATGAGGAGGTCGTTAGTGACCTTCGCTAAGGCTGTTTCAGTACTATGATGGATTCTAAACCCAGATTGAAACTCTTCAAGTAAACCATTTCCCTGCAGGTGGTCAAATAATTGCGTAGCAACAACTCTAAGATTTTTGAAATGAAAGGGAGATTAGAGATTGGTCTATAGTTAGCTAAAGCTCCTGGATCTAGCGTTGGCTTTTTGAGTAAGGGTTTAATTACAGCCGTTTTAAAAGCCTGCGGTACATGGCCTAAAGTCAATGAAGAATTGATTATATGAAGAATAAAGCTCCCAATAAGTGGGAAGACTTCTTTAAATAACCTGGTAGGAATAGGGTCTAAAAGACAAGTTGAAGGTTTGGATGAGGAAACTATTTTGTCTAACTCACAAAGGTCGATTGGAGTAAACTCATCAAGACAGACATCAATAGAAGGAGTTGTAGTAGTTACAGTATTTAAGTTAACTGTGGGAAGAATCTGATTGATTTTATCTCTGATGGATGAAATTTTATTATTGAAAAAGTTCATAAAGTCCTGACTAGTAAGCTCTAAGGGGATGCTAGGATTGACAGAGTCCTGACTCTTTGTCAACCTGGCTACAGTACTGAAAAGAAACCTGGGATTATTCTTGTTCTCTTCTATTAATGCAGAGTAATAACTCGTTCTAGCTTTTCTAAGAGATTTTTTATAAATTAAAAGATGATTTCTCCAAGCTAAATAGATTTCATCTAAATTAGTAGAGCGCCATTTTCTTTCTAATTGACGAGTCTTCTGTTTTAAGCTACGAGTTTCTGTGTTGAACCAAGGAGTTAAAAATCTCTGATTAGACTTTTTCTTTTTTAAGGGGGCCACCAAGTCTAGAACCTGATGCAGAGAAGCTGAAACACTATCCACCATGTTATCAATTGCAGAAGGAGCAAGCTGTCTATAGCTTATTTCCGTTGTGTTGACACATGGCATAGAGGAAACAATCTGCATAAATTTGGAAACAGCATCATCTGAGAGACATCTACTGTGATAATATTTTTCTTTAGGAGCCAAATAGTCAGAAATAGTAAAATCAAAGGTTAACAGACAATGGTCTGACAGTACAGGGTTATGAGGAGACACTACAAGATTTTCTATTTCTATGCCATATGTCAGAACAAGGTCCAATGTATGGTGGAGGTAATGAGTAGAATTTCCTACTTTCTGAGAAAACCCAATCGAGTCTAATATTGAATTAAAAGCCACATTAAGGCAGTCACTATCTACATCCACATGTATATTAAAGTCCCCTACTATAATTTTTTCTATCAGATTTCAGCACTAAATCAGCTAAGAAATCAGCAAATTCGGATAAAAATTCTGAATAGGTTGATGGGGGACGATAAACTATGGCAAATAAAATTGGGTTTAACCTGAAATTGCTAAAGTGCCCAACACTGAGGACCAGGCCCTCAAAGGAATTATAACATGTTTTTTGCTTTACATTAACTAGTAATTTGGAATGGTAAATTGTTGCTACTCCTCCTCCACGACCAGAACTTCTGGGATTTTGACAGTTTAAATAACCAGAGGGAGTTGATTCATTTAAACCAACATAATCCTCTTGTCCTAACCAAGTCTCTGTAAGGGAAATTAAATCAATCTGATGATCAATTAACAGATCATGGACTAACAGAGACTTGGGAGTTAGAGACCTAATATTTAATAAACCACATTTAATTTTTAAATTATGAGGAGGAACAGAGGCCAAATCATTCAATTTAGAGGCTTTATGTTTAATTTGAGTTTTACCAATATTTTGCTTTATCACTTTGGGATGCTTATACATTATATTTTTATTTACTTTGGAGGGAGCAGACAACGATTCTCTGATGGGGAAGACAGGGGCTAAGCTGAGGGGTGGCGGATGAAGAGGAGCTGCAGAGAGGCGTGTAAGACTGTGACTCTGCTTCCTGGTCCCAACTCTGAGTAGTCATGGTTTTGGAAATTTGGATAAAAAAGATGCCAGATTGTTAGATAAATGAGAAGCACCATCCAAAGTGGAATGAATGCTGTCTCGTCTCATAAGACCAGGTTTTCCCCAAAAAGAGCTCCAATTGTCAATGTAGCCCACATCATTTTTAGGACACCACACAGACAGCCAGCGGTTCAAGGATGACTTTTCTTCCAAGTCGGGAAGTTAAAAAAAAAAAAAGCATATGCCGTTATCAATCTTTTTCCACGCCAATCGTGAGAGCAGCTGTTGCATTTGATAATGCAGCGAAACTTCCCCATTCAAACGTTGTGTGGTATGCAGAGGAATAATAATGTGATTGAAAGGACCACATAGGAAATAAGTGTTTTCACTTTGTGTCATCCTATATTTTGTATGACGTTTTATATGTATATTTACATTCCCTGTGTTTGAATAACATATTCAGTGTCATTTTTATCTGAATAATTAAATAAATAAATAACAGGCTGAAGCAACCCTCTCAGAAACTTCAGCTTAACTGCATTTGTTGCTCACTACTAAGCACAGACAGGCAGAACACTTTTCCCACAATTCCTTGCGGTCTTTCCATCAAGTGACATCACGTGCCCATTCTAAATACCTGCTTAAGCCCCCCTGAGGAAGAGTTCCCCCCCAACCAAACAAACAATTAAATCCTGGCATGAAAATGCTGTCCTCCAGCAACAGGACTGCTTTAGCTGTACAGACTGGGACATCTTTGAACAGCAAGACCTGGACTCCTTCACTGAGTCTGTCTTCTTCTACATTAAATGCTGCGTAGAAAGTGTGACAGTCACCAAACACATCTGGGTCTTTTCAAACCAGAAAAAACTGGATGACCGGTGAGGTCCAGGCTTTGATCAGAGTTCGCAACTCAGCCTTTAGGCAGAGGGACAGCTCTCTGTACAGCACTGCCAGAGCCAGCCTGAGAAGAGGCATAAAACACACTAAGAATGCCTACAGGAGGAAGGTGGAGGGCATCCTCACAGACAACAACCCCAGACAGATGTGGAGAGGCATCCAGGCCCTCACCAACTACAGGGGCCAGTGCCCCCCAACATCAGACAGCAGCCTCACTCTGGCAGAGGAGCTTAACAGCTTCTTTGCCCGGTTTGAGCTCAACCCCCCAACTTGTCCCCCCCTCCTCCCCTCCCTTCTCTCCTCGCCCCTTCCCTCTCTCTCTACAGGTACATGAGGTGAGGAGGTAACTGAGAGCACTGAACCCCCACAGAGCTGCTGGTCCTGACAGCATCCATGGAGCAGTAGTCAAAACGTGTGCAAATCAACTGGCAGAGATCCTCAGCAAGCTGGTCAACCTCTCCCTGACACACGCCACTGTCCCCTCCTGCCTCAAGGCCTCCACCATCATCCCCATCCTCAAAAAGTCCACAATTGACAGCCTGAATGACTACAGGCCTATAGCACTCATGTCAGATGCATGATACCAACTTAGTTGGGTTCATCAGTGGCAACGATGAGAAGGCATACAGGGTGGAGGTAGAGAATCTGTTGCTGCGTTGCCAAGCAAACAACCTGAAACTGAATACCCAAAAAACCAAAGAACTCATACTGGACTTCAGAAAGAACAGACAGAACAACACAACACCCCCCTCCACATAAATGGCAGTGATGTGGAAACCGTCCCCACCTTCAGGTTTCTGGGCAGCCACATCTCCTCTGAGATGCTCTGAGCAGCAGCTGCACTTCCTCTGTGTCCTGAGGAAGAACAACCTGCACCAGAAGCTGCTGTTGGCCTTCTACCACTGCTCAGTGGAGAGCGTGCTCACCTACTGTCTGGGTGTGTGGTACGCTGGCTCCACGGCTGAGAACAGAAAGGCTGTGCAGAGGGTCATCAACACTGCCTAAAAAATTATCGGCATCCCTCTGTCCTCTGTGGAGGACATCTCCAGATCCTCCGGTCTCAGTAAAGTCAAGGCCATCACAGGAGACCCTCATATCCCACCCACCACCTGTTTGACCTGCTGGATGACAGTTCAGGTCAATCAGGTCCCACACTTCCAGACTGACAAACAGTTTCTTACCCTGGGCCATCCAAACTGCAACCAGTCAGAAGTGCCCCCCCTCCCCCCGAACGCTCACAAGCACAGAACTGAAGACCTTTTTAATTATCACAATAATCACACCTGTCTTTGCACTCCTCACTTTCATGTATATTGACCCATCCGTGAAACCACTACTATGCATATTTTCCATAATCTTTGGGCCATTTTTTTCAATTGTGTGTCCAGTTTTGTGTTCTGCACTTGGCACTCTTATGTACATAGTTCCATCCGTGAAGCCACTACCATACCTGTGTATATTTCCATATTCCTGAGCTATTTTTATTTTCAGTTGTGAGTTTAATTGTGTGTTCTCTAACTGTGTTCTATCTAATCCGTCTCTCTTACTTTATTGCGCAGTAGCTTAGTGGAGCACCCACAATTTTGTTGTACTGTACAATGACAATAAAACCTATTTTATTCTATCTTGGTCTCATTTTTTTACATCACAAAAACTTGGCATTTGAACAGGGGTGCATAGACTTTTTATATCCACTGTAGCAGCAAGGGTTTGTGAATCATAACAACGGGGTGACTTGGGATAGTCAAATTCTCGGCCTGAATTTTTGTCCTAGTCCCCCTCTGCATAACGCACAGCTAGTGTGTTGCTCAAGTTACTAAACATTTACCTATTCAAAATACTACTGCATACACTCTAATAGGAGTGGGAATCACAAGGAACCTCGTGATTCGATTCGGATACTTGGGCCACGATACGATCCTGTCACGATCCTGTGATAATCAAGATATTATATTATCCAGATAATCAAAGATATTATATTATTATTATATTATTTATATTATCCGGTTCCGGTTCCGCCGGACCGGCGGCGCCACACGAGTGGGCTACCTGTTGCAACAGCCTTTTTTTTTTTTTTTTTTTTTTTTTTTTTTATCTTCCTTCTTCTTTCTACACCTTTCACTCTGTATATATATCACGGACGCACGGATCGCCCCGGGGGTCTCCCGGGTCGGCGGACGGAGCCACGGTTTGCAGCGGGAGACGTTACAGCGGGGAGGAGCTAGTGCTAGCTAGCACTTGGCCGCCGCCTGGTGCTAATGGGAAACTCGACATACCGGGAGCTGCAGCGAAAACGACGCGGGTGCCAGGCTGGAGTTTAGGCGGCGTGAAAGAAATATAAGACAGAATAATAAAGAGCGATGGCAAGAACCAAGCAGACCGCCCGTAAAATCTACTGGAGGAAGAAGCCCCCCAGGAGACAGCTAGCCACCAGGGCTGCTCGGAGAGGCGCTCCGGCCACCGGCAGAGTGAAGAGGCCTCGCCGTCACAGGTCACAGGCCCGTGGCTCTGAGAGAGATCCGTCGCTACCAGAAATCCACGGAGCTGCTCATCCGTAAGCTGCCCGTCCAGCGCCTGGTGAGGGAGATCGCTCAGGACTTCAAGACCGTCCTGCGTTTCCTGAGCTTCGCCGTCATGGCTCTGCAGGAGACCAGCGAGGCCCACCTGGTGGTCTCTTCTTCGCTAAGGGGGTCACCATCATGCCCAAAGACTTCCAGCTGGCCCGCTGCATCCGCGGAGAGAGAGCTTAGACTTTCTGCTGCACATTCACCAGCCATAATGCTCTGCACTGTGTGTCTATATATATACATTTATAGTAATATGGACATATGTTTACTAGATGTTGTTTTTTCTTGCCTTCTGATTGTTGCTCTGAGTGTTGCTATCCCTATGCTGTTGCAATCCTGGAATTTCCCCATTGTGGGACTAATAAAGGTTTATCTTATCTTATTTATCTTATCTTATATCAAGTATCATGATCCCATATATTTAACATTTTTTTTCACCTTATACAACCTCAAATAAGGTGAAGAGCAACTTGGTGGCGTAGTGGTTAGCACAGTGGCAGCACAGTCTGAAAATCACGAGATCAATTCCACTCCGGACCATTGTGAGTTTGATCCCACCCATTGACTATTGGTAACCCTTCTGTGTGGAGTTTGCATGTTCTCCCCATGTCTGTGTGGGTTTACCCCGGGTACTCCGGTTTCCTCCCACAGGCCAAAAACATGCAAGTTAGCTTAATTGGAGACTCTAAAGTGGCCCAAGTGTGTGTGAATGGGGAAGGGACTGGCGCCGCACCGTGGCTGCCTCATCCATCCAAGTGAATGCCCAGAATTTCCCTCTGGGGATTAATAAAGTTTACAAAATACAAAAAAAAAGAAAAAAAAACATGTCCCAAAGTAAAACTGTTGACATCTGTTTCATATAATAAATAATTCTCAGGATTTCATTTTCTGCGGCAGCACGTCTCTGCACACAGGAAGGGCGGTGGACAGTGTTGTTTGGAATGGACTCCCACCCCAGCTACGTTTAGATGACTCTGTGGACTCTGAAAAAGCAGCTGAAAACTTTTTTGTTTAACCAGGCTTTCCGTTGAGTTTCAGTTCAACAGCTTTTTAATGGTAAGTCTGATGTATATTTTAAAATTTTAATTTTGTTTTAACTCTATTTTGTATTTTTTAAATGATTTTTATTTATCAGCTTCCTTTTATTCCATTTTATTGTGCAGTGCTCGGTGACTATATGTGTGTGAAAAGTGCTTCATAAATTAAACTTTACTTACTTGACGCTTGGAGAAAAAGCAAGCTCCATGTTGGTGTGCTTTTAGCTTATCCATTGCTAATGCTGCTCTGAGATGTGTGCTGGCCTGCATGTTCAGAGGGTTTTTTCAACATATAGTGCTTCTTGTGGGTTGTGTGCCATGTCAAGGTCTTTCCTTCCATCTTTGTTGTAAGATCCAAAAAAGGCCCAACATTTGCGCTAACTGCTTCCTGACTTTCGAAGCTGGCTGCAAATCTCACAAGACAAGATATGACTTCCCCTGACAATGGGCACTTTTGCTCCAGAGCTATATGGCTTTTGCGCATTTTGGCTGCAAATCTCATGAGACAAGCCATGACTTCACTTGACTGGGTGCTTGCTTTCCGCCATCTAGTGGACTAAAAACGCAACTGGTTGAATACCCAAGAGAGTATGCAATAGTTACACACACACACATATTCTCATTAAACATATTTCTGATGGAGCCACTGACCTGAGATTTTCACCAGATATCAGTAACAGCTAAAGTAATCCATACATACAAAGAAATCAAGGCAACTGTGTTCACAAAACAAGTTATATTAAATATAGTGGAATGACACAAGTAATAAGTATTGAACACACTTGATGAACTTCATTTAATATTTAGTAGAAAAGCCTTTGTTGGTAATAACAGTTTCCAGATGCCTCCTGTATGGAGAAACTAGGTGCAGGCATTGCTCAGGAGTGATTTTAGCCCATTCTTCCACACAAACTGTCAAATCTTGAAGGTTCTGTGGGTGTATTCTATGAACTCTGATCATCAGTTTGTTCCATAGATTTTCAACTGGATTCAGGTGACTAACTGGGCCATTCTAGCAGCTTTATTTTTTTTTTTAATCTGGCGCCAGTTGAGAGTTTCCTTGGCTGTGTGTTTGGGATCACTGTCTTGCTGAAATGTCCACCCTCGTTTCATCTTCAGCATCTTGGCAGATGGCAACAGATTCTTATTAAGGATGTCTCTGTACATTTGTCCGTTCATCTTTCCTTCAATTACATGAAGTCTGCCTGTACCATGTGCTGAAAAACACCCCCACAACATGATGGAATGTGTGGTTGGATAACTTTTCTCCATCAGAAATATGTTTAATGAGAAAAATGTTGACGTGTTCACTTATTTTCCACACATATATATATATACATGCATGTATATAGTAATTTAAATATACACTACCTGTTTTCACGAGAAAAAAAAAGAAAAAAGAAATCTGATGAGTCTCTTCTTAAAGAGAAAAATGTCTCAAATTTACATGAACAATTCTAATCACTAGAAAAAGTCAGAAATTTACTAGAAAGAATTATGTAAATTCACAGAGGGAAAGCTGGACCCCTGCGGGCCATTTTTGGCCCATGGGCCATACGTTTGACACCCCTGGACCAACACATTAACCCCTTGCACTCCGGTCAATTTTCCTAAAAACGCCAAAAAAAAAAAAATGTGCCCAAAGTAAATCGAAAGCTGTTCTTCAACCCTTTGCAGCATCTTCATGGGGTTGGTCTCATTTAAAAGAAAACACTTTGAATTTTTTGGCAAAAAAAACATGATCTCTCCAAGTGCTCCGGCCACTGAGTTACAGACATCTAAACATAGTGAACTTGAAGAAAATAAATTTGGCCTGGGTGGTTTTTTTGGATACAAATGCTTGCAAATGACACACAGCTTCAGATCCGGGCTGGAACATGCAACAGAAATGTAGAACCAAGTGTTATCCAGCTGAGGTCCAAATTTTGTAACAATACCACAAAAAATGAATACATTACACAGCTTTGTTCTCAGGCTGTTCCCAGGCGTTTTGGAACGGTGCCAAATGGCACAGTTTGGAAAAACGTCTGTAACTTTTGAATGATTCAATGTAGAAGCTTCATTTAGGGCTCTAATGAAAGGTCACATTCAGGGCTGTGTCTGTGTGTGTGTGTGTGTGTGTGTGTGTGGGGGGGGGGGGTGTCTACCCCCCCCCCCCGCTACAGAGGACGCCCTCGCTACATGACGGATTACACTCGGATAAGGCATGTTTCCACAGCACCGCTGTCACTGCGGCTCCCCCCACCCCCTCGCTACAGAATCATAGCGGCGGGTGGGGGGGGGGGCCTTCACGGTCCGGAGGCGGCGAATGAACCGTGTAACGCGGCGCACGCACTTCGGACATCGTGCGCCGCACAGTTGTAATTTACCGATCGGTCAAAAGTCATTTTTGATTACAATTTTCAGGGATAAAAAATAATTTGGCTTATAACACCTTACCTCTTCACAGCCACATTGTCCTGGCCAACTTCTCTTCCTCATTGTCAGACGAACCGACGCTGGTCCGCTCGTTCTGGTCTCGCGACCCGGTCAAAACATAATTCCATGATTGCGGTTTTGGCGAATGATTTATGACCTTCGTCGTCGGCCTCCGTCGGTCTATGATGACCATATAAGAGAATCCTAAACACTCTGCTGGAATTAAAAAAATAAATAAATAAACCATTGCCTGTGGCTGCTGAAGCAGTCTCTCTTCACCCAGCTTTAGACAAAACAGCTCAGCGAACTTCTGTGCTTCAATTGGCTCGCAGCCGTTGGGAGGCGGGTCCTTCTGGCTAGGTTTTCATTCATTGGTTCTTCAAGGTTTCAGAAACCCAATTCAAGGCTCTTATTAGTCGAATGAGAGGTCAATCAGATGAACTAATCTGTTCGCGGCTGTGTCTGCAGCTTTTTTCAGTGCGTGCTTGGACGCCATACACCACCTACATCAAAATCTCCATGATGCGTCCTAGAGCGCACGAGAGCGCCCTCGTGCACTCTCGTGCGCTCTAGGATGCAGAGACTTGCCCATCCGTGGGACAACGGAGCGCAAGAGGTTAAAATACATAATTAGAAGTTTTACTTCCATGAAATAGCTGCAAATCACAGATATCATCACAGATAAACAAAAGTTCACATCAGAAGATGCTTTATTTGCTTTTTACAGCAACAAAGTTTAGCCACTTTTTCTCTCCATCATATGAAAACTTAAATTTGCACAACAAACGGGTGCTTCTTGCTCTAAAAATAATCATATTTAACCAAAGAGGAAGGAGCTAATGTGGGGGGAGTGAGCAGAGATTATTCTCACCACTGTGGGGGGGGGGGGTAATCAGGGGCAGTTGTCCCTGTGATCTGATCGCTGAGTGTGGCTGCTGTCTGTTCATCACCGTTTCTCCAGACTGGCTATAAAATTAACTGACCCGCAGAGCAGACCGTCTACGCCTTCACCTATAACCAGCTCGGACTCTGTCCGCATCTTCTCCTGTTGCTGGCGAGCGACAGTGGACCAATGAGAATACACTGTGGCTGTCTCAATTCAGGTGTTGCAGCCTCATAAACCACGACCCTGGAGGCCAGAACACTCAAAGATCAGGTAGACTGCATCTAGAGGGTGATTTATGACTGTTAAATGAGACAGTCTAGTCTTTGGGGGACATATGTTTGTGTAACAGCGTACAACCCCGTTGCCTACAACCATGACAGCGTCAGTTGAGAGGTTTGGTTGTTTGTTTTTTTTTGCTGACATTTTTTATTTCAGAACTTTATTTATCTTTTTATGCCTCGGTGAAACGGAGGCATACAGTAATTGGTTAGTGCGTCTGATTGTGGCTGTGTGGGTTTGTCTGTCTGTCTCTCTGTTTCAGCTCGCCTGGTCAAAATTAAGTGGGACTAAAGGCTTGTATCATTGTATCACCATATTTTCTCTATTTTTAATTTGCCAGAATTTCAAAATACCACTTTGTTTTTGAAATAAACACAAATTTAACTCACCACATCTGTCACTGCCACAGCGAAAAAAGGTATTGTAATAACTATCCCGGGCCAGTAGAGGTCGGAGTGCCACTTTTTTACAGCCGCCCATGCTACCATGCCCCAGGCACCGAGGCACACAGCACCTTGGTGCTTTCATTTTATTGTTTTGGTTTTTTTTTTTTTTTTAAATCATCCTTTACTGGAAAATCTTTACCAGACAGAGAGAGGAACACAACCAGATAAAATAAAACTTCTAACTCATAGTCAGCAAGTAAACAACAGTTAAATTAGGGCAAATTAAAACCACAAAATAGATCATTTTGAAAATTATTTTAAATATGTATATCAATTAGACTGAATGCTAAAATGGGCAGCGCGGTGGTGGAGTGGTTAGCACTGCGGCAGCACAGCAACTCACCCTTGGCCGGGGGATCCTGGGTTTGATCCCATCCCCCGACCAACAGCGATCTGTGTGGAGGTTGCATGTTCTCCCTGTGTCTATGTGGGTTTACTCCGGGATTTCTCCGGTTTCCTCCCACATGCCAAAAACATGCAAGTTAGGTTAATTGGCACCAAACTGGGGATTCTAAATTGTCCTTAGGCATGACTGTGAGAGCGACTGGTTCTCTGTCTTTCTGTGTTGGCCCTGCGATGGACTGGCGATCTGTCCAGGGTGTACCCTGCCTCTCGCCCAAAGATGGTGGGATAGGCTCCAGCCCCCACCCCCCCGCGACCCGAAAAGTATTAAGCGGAAGAAGATGAATGAATGAATGAATGAATGCTAAAATATGTTCTTAATTACATGACCAGTAGAAATGAAAGCACCAAGGTGCTGTGCCTTGGTGCCTGTGGCATGGTAGCATGGGCAGCTGCAAAACAGTGGCACTCTGACCTCTACTGGCCTGGGATAGTCATTACAATACCTTCTTTTTCACTGCGGCATTGACAGAAATGGTGAGTTAAATTTGTGTTTATTTCAAAAACAAAGTGTCATTTTGAAATTCTGGCAAATTAAAAGTTGAGAAAATATGGTGATACAATGACACAAGCCTTTAGTTCCACTTAATTTTGACCTGGAGAGCTGAAACAGAGAGACAGACAGACAGATACACACAGCCATAAACAGACACACTAACCGATAACAGCAGTTTCAGTTTCACAGTTCACACACACACACACACACTATTAACAGCATGAATGAATTACAATATGAATTATCAACAGCATGATTAGCAGTATACAATAGGGTTTTTTTTTTTTTTTACATTGTTTTGGAGTGTGAACGGGTCATCCCAAATAAGCTATTTAAAGCTTTTAGTAGGGAGCCCAATTCTACTATAAAATGATGATGGAAATCAGTCTGATGTCTTTGTGTACAGGAACAAACAAACATATGACAGACGTATAGCACATAATCCCAGCATTTGTTTACACTGAATTAGTAGGTGAGTTCAAGATATATAGTCAAGTTATTAAATACTATTGGAGTGAATCAACATATAAAACAAAATTACAATGGAGTAACAACTCATCAGTAAGCAAGTTTGTGTAACAAATAAGATTAGTTATATAATGATAGGAGTTGCATTTTTCGTTTTTTCTTGAAGATGGTGATGGAAGGTGACATTTTTAGATTCTCATCAAGCTCATTCCAAATGTGCGGCCCTCTGCACACAATACTAAACCTGGTGGATTTTAGTCTTCGTTTTTTCCCAATAATTTGGTTTTTATTTCTAGTGGTATAGGTGTGCATGGAAAGGAAGGTTGGAATGAATTCACATAATTTATAGTTGAGTTTGTGGACAACCTGATACATTATACAGGCATTCTGGAAGTACAGTAATTATGCTCAGTAAGTCTTAGAAGATTATAACGATGGAAAAGACGACTAGTAGGAGAATTATATTCAGACCATGATAAGGCACGTATGACTTTCTTTTGGAAAATTTCAAGCTTTTTTAGGAGAGTTGGAAATGTGTTACCCCATATGATATTGCAGTAATGTAAGTGAGGCTCCTAAAAGTGGTAGAAAACGTCTCACTTTAAAAAACAGAGCAGCGTATTTGGCCAGTTTCTTGGTTAGACTGTCGATGTGACATTTGAAATTGAGAAATTTGTCAATGAGGACCCCCAAGAATTTTATAGAGCTAACTCTTGTAATATTCTGTCCATTAATTTTGGGGCAAAGTTCCTTGGTGTCTGGCTTTTTATTGGAACAGAATACATTTAGTTTTACTGATATTAAGTGAAAGCTTGTTACACTGAAGCCAGGTGTCTATTTTCACAAGTTCACTATTTGCTATCTGTTCAAGTTCATTTGGATTCTGGTGAGCAAAAAATAAATTAGTGTCGTCAGCAAACAGTACCTTATGTAGTAGAGACGAGGAGTTAGCAATGTCATTTATATACAGAATGAATAGAACTGGTCCTAAAATGGAACCCTGGGGAAGCCCATGATTGATGGATTTATATGATGACTTGTGGTTATTTATATAAACATACTGAAGTCTTCCAGACAGATAACTAATAAACCAATCTAATGCAAGGCCTCTGATACCATAATGTTGTAATTTATTAATTAGGATGTCATGGTTAACGGTATCAAATGCTTTCAACAGGTCTAAAAAAATGCTGATACCATAGTTGCCTCTTTCAATTGCGTCACTGATTTTTTTCAGTTAGGTCAAGTATTGTCATATAGGTAGTGTGTTTCTTTCTGAAGCCGTACTGAGATGGGATAATAATGTTGAGCTTATCAAGGTAACTGGTAAGTCTGTTATAAACTACTCTTTCCAAAACCTTTGAAAGAGTAGGCAGAATGGATATTGGACGATAATTAGTCAAATCATTCTTTTCACCTGACTTAAATTGGTATAGTTTATGCAATTTTTGTCATTTGTGGCACTACTCCGGAGATTAGAGACAGATTAATGCAGAGGGTAAGAGGTTCCAGTATTAAATTAATGATACTTTTCAAAATTTTGCTGGAAATTTCATCAGCTCCAGCAGAGTTTGAGTTCTTCATGTCCTTGATGATTTTCCAGACTTCTTCACAATCAGTTGGCTTCAGGAAGAAAGAATTCCAGTAGTTTCCTGATAGATAGTGTTTGAAAGAGGCAGCCTGGGGTTGGTTAATTTTATTAGATAAATTTTCTCCAAAGGAAACAAAATAATTATTAAATTTGTCAGCGAGAGTGGCATTACTGGTGAGATTATTGACTGTGTAATCGACCGCAGACCGTGGGTCTGCGCTGTCTGGTGTTGCCCCGGACACCAGATGATGGCGCGTTGGAGCGACATCAGTCACTGCTGGATCAACAGTGGTATCCAATCGACCACCGGAACCCGGCAACTCACACTCTCTGGACCTTTCCGCCTCCGCAGAGATCAAACCATGCCGTGCGGGTCTGTCCTCCGTTGGACCACAAACACTGGCACGGGATCCCCGCCTGGTCAGCGTACTATGGTGCCGGCGGTGTCCCTCTTCACCTGGAATGGGCCACCTGAAGTCCCACACTTCTGTGCCACTTCCCATGTAAAATAAAACACCACCCATCAGATCATTGCCTTCTTGAGACACTAATGTCAAGGGGATCATTACCATAATCGCAACATGCAGTGCCCGTTTTACTCACATTGTGGGGAAAACACCGTCTTACGCTTGCCCAGTTCAGAATGGAGGTTGCCAACTCCGGGTCCGCCAACATCGGCACTGGTGTCCCGTCCGTGTTGGGAGCGACAGCATGGGCCACTGTAGGCTTTCCACCGTCCCTAGCAGACCTCTGTCCTTCCTTGTCGAAACTGTGGTAAAGTCTGGTGAAGTGATGGAACAGACTGCACCGTCCACAACGCTCGCCCCTTGCCGTACACCCCCTGGCTCAAAAATGGTGCTTGCTGAATCCGCAGCCGTAGCCTTGTGGCGTCCCCGGGGTGGACCGTATGTTGACGAATCCAAAGCCAGGGTCGTCCCGTGTGCTCCGCTCTTCTGAGGAGCTTCTTCGCGGCTAATGTGCTCTGTCAGCCGATCCGCTGCCTCGTTCTGTTGTGCTAGCTCCATGGCTGCTATCGGTGCTAGCTCACCAGCGCGAGTTAGCAGGCCTGTTGCTGGGGGGCCGGCCACGTGTTCTGCTAGCCAGCTGTGGCCCAACTCCTCCTCCAAAGTCCCAAGCCTGCACTCACCTGCCAGTCGTCGAAGGTCTGCCACAAACCACCGAACCGACTGTCCGGGTCACTGGCTCTGCTGCTCAGCTTTCACGTATTGTGTTATGATGTTTCCAGTGGCGCAAAAGTAGCCCACCATGAGCCTAGTCACCTGGCCGAATAGGTCACCTCCTTCTAAAGTGCTGAGGATCTTCCGGCCCCCCATGCCCAGGCTATGGACAATGAGAGCCCTCACACATGTCATGGTTAGGTCACCGAGGTCCAATGCAAGTAGATAATTTCGGAAGGCCACAAACCACCTGGCCCAAAGGACCAGCGGCTCTCCCAGAGCCTCCGAAACATGTCAAAAAGTGGCTGTAGGTATCGCCATCTCCAGTTACCCTCGTCGCCAATTGTAGTGTCCGAAATAACGAGGAGGCGAGGTGACGTTTATAATGTTTATTAGACAAGAATAAATAATAATAAGAATAAATTAGACAAGAATAATATGGGGTGGCAGTGGCTCAGGAGGTAGAGCAGGTCGCCTAATATCCCGATGGTTGGCGGTTCGAATCCCGCTCTCTCCAGATATCCTGCCGTTGTGTCCCTGGGCAAGACACTTCACCCGCATTGCCTCCAGTGCCCATAACACTGGGTATGAATGTGTATAAATGTATAAATGTTCGGTGGTGGCCGGAGAGGCCGTTGGTGCGGATTGGCAGCCACGTTTCTGTCAGCCTGCCCCAGGGCAGCTGTGGCTACAGTAGTAGCTTGCCACTACCATTGTCTGTCTGGAGTGAATGAATAATGTATCTACTTGTCAAGCATCTTTGAGTGTCTATGATAAAGCGCTATATAAATCTGATGCATTATTATTATTATTAAGAACTATAGTACACTATAGGGAGACTCTACCGTGAGTACAGGAGTGTAGCAAGGAGACCGGATGTCTCCTGCCTCAGGCTTTTATAGTACAGGTGGTGGCCTCCTATAGGCGGGGCCTCACCCTTCCCAGCCTAGGGCACCGCCATACTAATATATGGTATTCCTATCCTACAATAACCTTAAGTCGTTTTGTTACAGTACCACATAAGCAAATAACATCAACTTCCTCACGTCTCCACAGGACTTTAGAAATGATCTTAAAGCAAACTATTTCAACCACATCATAACGTATTTTTATATTACTGACATTAATTAATAAACTGACATTAATGAATAATCGGTTTGACTTCAGAAAAAATAACAGTTCAACATGTCAAATTAATAAACAAATCAACACATACAGCACATCAGAAAAAAGTAATGTCACGTAATATGAAGTTAAATAATCAGATGTTGCTGTTTTCTGTATTATTAGTGTTTTTACATTCAAACCGCTGCAGAATTCAAGCATGAATCTTACTTTGAACTGTTTTCTAGTTCGTTCCGCTTCTGGCTGAGCCAGAGAAAAAAGGCAGGCTGAGCCACGTGTTGAATGCTGGGATATGTTAGGACCACAAGGATACTCTTCATGTATCCTTTGTTTGCTGGGTTTTGAACTCTGCATTTGTTGGCCGCATGTGAGGGAGCTCAAGGAATGGGACAGCCTTCGATGCAGCGCAGTGATGTATGTGGTCTAGAAATGCGCACTTGGAGGATGTAGAACCTGAACTGAGTCACAGCACGCGTGTGTGCATAGATAGTGCTTATGGGAGTTGTAGTTTCGTAGTCTCACACTGCAATAGGCTAATTATTTAGATGTCACTTGAGGCAACTACACCTGCCAAAGTGGCTAGTGGGAGTGGCTGTCTTACCCGCCACTGGTGAAATCCACCCACCAGTGGCGGGTTGGCAGGTGTTAATGTCAAGCTGTGTGTGTGTGTGTGTGTGTGTGTGTGTGTGTGTGTGTGTGTGTGTGTGTGTGTGTGTGTGATTAATTAATTAATTAATAAAAGACTGACCCATGTGTTCGGGTACCGATACCCAGGGATCAGTGTCACAATCCATCACTGAATTACATGTGCAGCATTCTGTGGCTACTGCTATCATTTTTTTTTTTTTTAGCCCAAATAGCATTGCATTGTGTGGTTATCATTTTTGTTTATGTCTCTCATCAAACATTTACCCATTTCAAATAACACTGCATGGGCTGTAATGAATTTATGAATCACACCAAAACATATACCGCATCTTACAGTTATTATGTGGTTTATTTTATTATTAACCTATGTGTACAGCAGCCCGTGGCTATCACTATCATTTTTAGCCTGGATAGCATTGCATAGTCAGGTTATCATGTTTATACTGTATCTATTATTAAACATTTACCCATTTCAAATAACACAGCGTAATTTGGCAGGATTTAGCACAAACCTTTTCAACTGCTAAAAATATATTTGCTCTAATCAACCTTTGAAATGAACCAAAATATGTGTCACAATGGGTATGTGACTTATTTTAACTTGCTGTGTGTGCACATCTAGAGCTTATTGCTGTTAGCATTACTGTTAGCTTCCAATCCTCTGACAGCTGCTTTCTAGCATCTCAGCAGGATCCACCTGTGGGAAGCTGGTTTGCTCTTTTCAGGTCTCTAGTTTTCTGCCCGAGGGTCTCTCAAGGTTCTTTTCAAACAGCTGTCATACATCGATCCCTGGGGCTAGCTGGTTGGATTGTGGGAGCAGGCCCTTGTGCCACAGCCAGACCAGGCTCAGCCTGTGTTGCACATAGGCCCTGAGAGCAGGAGGTGGATGAAAGGTAGGCCACAGCCAACCTACTCTTTTAGGCCATTCTGATGGGTGCCCACTCTTCATTTGTTGGAGGCCACAAAGGAACTACAGGAGATTTGCCAGCTGGGACAGGAGAGCCTAGATTGGTGACAGGCAAGAAAGCGTGGGGAGCTGGCCCACCACTGACAGTGTTGTGGTTAGCCATTAGCAAGCACAGTCCATGGCAGGTGGAAGTGGATGCACTGACAGATGGTGTAAGAAGGTGCAACCAAGTTACACCTTTGTTTATGGGGTGGGAATCGCGAGGGACCTCATGATTCAATTTGGATTGCGATTCTTGGGTTACGGTTCGATCCTATCATGATTCAACGATAATGACGATATCACGATAATCGAGTATCACAATGCCATATATTCAAAGTTTTTTCACCTTATTCAACCTCAAATCATGTCCCAAAGCAAAACTGTTGACATCTCTTTCATATAATAAATTATTTTCAGGGCTTCATTTTCCACCGAGACACACAGGGCGGGCGGTGGATGGTGCGGTCCTGTTTGGAACAGACTCCCATTCCAGCTACTTCATCTGACTCTGCAGAGCAGCTGAAAACTTTTTTGTTTAAGGAGACTTTCCGTTGAGTTTCAACTGCTTTTTAATAGTAAGTCTAATATTTTTAAATTATTTTAATCTTGTGTTTTAACTTTTGTATTTTTAAAATTATCTATCAGCTTCCTTTTATTCCATTTTATTGTGTAGCGCTCTGTGACTACAGTGGTGTGAAAAAGAGTTTGCTCCCTTCCCGATTTCTTATTTTTTTTATGTTTGTCACACTTTTCAGATCTTTTCAGATCAAACAAATTTAAATATTAGACAAAGATAACACAAGTAAACACAAAATGCAGTTTTTAAATGAAGGTGTTTATTATTAAGGATAAAAAAAAATTCAAACCTACATGGCCCTGTGTGAAAAAGTGATCCCACCCCCGTTAAAACATAAACTATGGTTTGTCACATCTTTGGAAAGCTGAATTCAATTTCTCTAGCCACACCCAGGCCTGATTACTGCCACACCTGTTCTCAATCAAGAAATCACTTAAATAGGACCTGCCTGACAAAGTGAAGTAGACCAAAAGATCCTCAAAAGCTAGACATCATGCTGCGATCCAAAGAAATTCAGGAACAAATGAGAAAAAGTAATTGAGATCTATCAGTCTAGAAAAGGTTATAAAACCATTTCTAAAGCTTTGGGACTCCAGCAAACCACAGTGAGAGCCATTATCCACAAATGATGAAAACATGAAACAGTGGAGAACCTTCCCAGGAGTGGCCAGCCGACCAAAATTACACCAAGAGTGCAGCAACGACTCATCCAAGAGGTCACAAAACACCCCACTGTCAGGTTTTTCCCTTTCGGGGTGAAGAAGAGGACCCAATCGCCAAGCGAATCTGGTAAACCATTATTTATTAATTGACAAATTAAACACTGCTCATGGGCAGAAACTAAACACAAAAATGAACCAGACAACGTGGAGTGAAAAATAAATCCAAACGGCATGTTGAAAGAGACATAATGATAACACAAGAATGCAGCAAAGAACACAGACTGAAAAAGCACATATATAGACGGGAGAGTAATCAGGATGAAACAGAACAGGTGAGGAGAGCAATCAAAACCAACGGCTGATAAATGAGGAAGACAGCTGACCGGATGGGCGGGGCTGACAACACAGCGTGGGTTGCACACCAAACATAATCAATAAGTAACAAAGCATGGACAGGGGCTGCAGACCTGTCCAGAACACTACAGTACCGCCCCTTCAAGGGTTGGAGCCCAGACGACCCTAGGGTACACCCACAGGAGAAGAACAAAAAAGAAGACCCAAAGCCCTCACAGGGTGGGTGGTGGGGAAAAAGGCCAGGTGGGCAAATCAAACTGAACCCCCCTCCCCCCACAGTAAGGCCCAAAACAGCTCAGGTGGTCTTCTAGAGTCCCAGGGCCACCAGGCCAGAAAGCCAGGCGAGTCAGGGGGCCTACCCAAGTCCATGGGTCCCCAAACCAGAGCACATGATGGGTGTGGGGGACTTCCAAAGGCCACTGGGAGGGTGAACACGGGGTGTCAGGTGGCCTACCAAAACCCAAGGGCCACCAAACAAGAGAAAACACACGAGCTTCATGCTAAAAAAATAATACACAACCCTTTTGCACAGAAAATAACCCAGGAGCCCTCAACTTTGGGGAAAACAATGAAGGATTCCCTTGCCCAAAACAAAACGACATATAGGGTTCAAATTCAGGAGATGACAAGAAAATTTTACCTTCAGGAACTGGCAACAAAGAATCTTTACACTCTAGCTCAGAAAAAATACATACAGAAATTACAGAGACTGGGAACACGGGTACAGAAATCTCTAGCTGGGAACACACAAATGCAGAAATCTCTGATGCAGGACATTCCAATGCAGAAATTTCTGATTTTGGAGACAGATGTGGAATTTTTTAGCTCAAGAGAGACAGGTGCATAAATTTCTGGCTCAGAATACACAAATGCAGAAACTTCTCATGCAGGACACCCTAAGGCAGAAATGTCTGATTTGGGAGACACAAATACAGAATAATTGAGCTCAGGGGACATAGATACATAATTTGTCAGTTCACAACCCGGTGACAAGGGCGCACCAACCTCTTGAACAAACAATGGGTGCGCACTGGTTTTAGCGATGATGGTTGGAGGTCTCTTAACCTCTTGATGAGATGGTTGGGACATGCTGCCCTCTGCAGCAGACGGTTGGAGCATGCTGACCTCTGCATCAGACGGTTGGGGGTCATCCGGTCCAGATGCCCAGGCATCCTCCTCCAATGCAGTCACCTCCGACGGGGGCGGGGGGTGGTGGTACAGGATGAAGTAGGAGTTATACCAACACAGTCAGCAGAAGAGCTTTGTGGGGAGGGCTCAGAAGCAGATTGATGCTGCAACTGGGTCTCCTCACCAGGAGTAAGACAAGACTTCTCTAAAACGGATATTAAGAAAACAAAGAAGAGGACTTGCCTTAAATTCTGCTCCTCCACTGGCAAGGACCCTGGTGCTGCCGATGTTGGGATG
Organism: Pholidichthys leucotaenia; assembly: GCA_020510985.1. Taxonomy (NCBI): domain Eukaryota; kingdom Metazoa; phylum Chordata; class Actinopteri; order Cichliformes; family Pholidichthyidae; genus Pholidichthys; species Pholidichthys leucotaenia. The sequence goes on along the minus strand of CM035847.1, from coordinate 173,157,077 downwards.
ATGACATCAAAAGGAACAGTCTCTGCAGGAGCATGCACGTGAGCAAGCTCTACAGGAGCGTACACATGAGGCAGGGCAGTCACTACAGGAGCGCGCACGTGAGGCGGGGCAGTCACTACAGGAGCGCGCACATGGAGAGGCGCAGTAACCGTGCTTGAGCTCACCTCCTCCACCACGGACCCAACTGAGGTGGAGATGACCTCGGGGAAACAAGGGGTTGAGGTGAGTGGTGGAATACATGAGGGAATGGCAGCAGAAAAAAATATTTGAGGGCTCAGCAGCAATAAGAGGAGGCAGCTGAGTCTCCTCACTGAGGACAAGATAGGACCTCTCACTATTAGATGTAAAAAAATGAGAAAATGGTACTTGTCCCCAGCTCCGTTGCCACTGAGGCTGCTGCTATAGAAGCCGCCGCTGGAGATGAATCACTCCGGGTGGCTACAGTGATCTCCTGGCGAGATGCTGTTGCCAGCGGCAAGGAGCTGGAGTTGGAGCGGAGGAGAGGTGTGTGAAACTTGTGGGAGCCAGGGGACGTTTCTGCATTGGCACAAGCTCTGGTGTTCCACATGACTTCCTCACCAACCTGCGATATGTCCGGTAGAGGTTGGAAACGGTGCCCAATAGTCCCGCCAGCTCGGGGTATCGCCGCAGACCGGGGTGCGCTTCCAAAATACTAGCCACTGGGTCTTGGCACTCCAGGGCCTCCTCCGATGTGTGGGAGGCGCAGACTTCCAAGACAAAATCCTGGATGAACTGGGCTGCTCACTGCTCATCCACAGTGGGACCACCGGCTCCTGACCTCCCTTTGCCTGCTGAATCCTCCGCAGGTACAATCCAATTGAAATCCTCAGACTCGGCAGGTGACGAGGAGAGGGGTGGAAGTAATGATAGTGGGGGAAGATGGCGATTCTGCACCCAAGGGTGGAAGTGCAGGCTTGGTCTGGCCTCCAGCAGATTGGTGATTTCCCCCCCAGCAATGCATCTCATCTTCCCGGGAAGAGCAGCTCCGAGCAGCGGCCGCCAAAACCTCAATCGCCCAGACACACTGACCCTATTTACATGGTCACGAGTGAACCGATTACTGGAGTAAACTGATAAAGATAATAGTCGGCTTATGGTGTTTACATGCACAGAGTAAACTGTTTACTGGGCAAATAAACTAGGTATGTTAATCCGTTTTCTCATAAACCGATAATGGCCTTTAACTGATAAAGGTAATCGGATTACTTTGTTGACATAACAGTTTGAATAATCAGGCAACTCCAGTAAGTTGATTATAATCAGTTTACTTGTGACTAGGGCTGTCGCGGTAGAGGAATTTCCCCTGCGGTGATGGTGGACAGCTCAACACCACAGTATGCGGTATTATTGCAAATGTTTTTAGGACCGTGTGGACTCGTAATTTAAACCAGGTTTATATCTTATGTGGCAAATGAGGGAAGCTGTGAGAGTCTCGCTGCAGCTCCGCTCTCAACTTTATGTGCATGTGTGACAACTGTGCGGAGCTCCCGTCTTCTTACAGGCATGAACTGCTGATTCTGTTAAAAAAAAAAAAAAAAAGATCATTTTTATAAAGCAGTGGCGGGAACTACAGGGTGTGGGGACTGGAGACTGTAACGACATTCAGCTTATTTAAGCAGGACAGTCTCCATACAGGACCCTGCATGGCTCTTGTCTCCGTGATTTTTGCCGCTGTCCGAAAAATCACGTTAAAACAAGCTGCTCTCGGAGCTCATACACAGGAGCATACACAGTCAGGATCATACACACTCTGCTCAGAAGGAAATAACATGCTTTGTGCTCTTCCAATGCCCACTGTCACAGCTGGATTTAACAAGGAGTCCAAACGCTTTCACCACAAACTCCCTGCTGGAGTCCGTCTGGAGAGAGTACCCCAAATGGTGCGGTTGCACCCGGCGGCAGCAGCACCGTGTGCTGTGGAACCTTCTAGAGTACCGGTTGCAAACATGCTATTGGCAATAAAAATACATTTCATTTAACAATTTATTTAATAATCAATGGGGGCACAAAAGTGAACGAGATATAGCCACACACAAAAAAAGTGAACACGGTGGTTGTTGTGATTGGTCGTTTTCCTCCACGGTAGGCATGTCCACAGCGCGGTATTACATAATTGCGGTTATCGCGACAGCCCTACTCGTGACCAGTGTTGGGCAAGTTACTAAAAAATAGTAACTAGTTACTAGTTACTTCTTTTCAAAAGTAACTGAGTTACTTTTGACTTACTGCATGATTAGAGTAACTAGTTACTTGGAAAAGTAGCTTCCATGTTACTTTTAAATGCATACTTAAATCATCTTGCACACATAGCAAGATCAAGGGCCCCTTGTTCTCATCAGAAAAAAGAAGAAAAGGAAAACTGATGAGAAAAAAAGTCATCTTACAGAGAAAAAAAATGTCTCAGATTTCCATAAACTATTGTAATCAGTAGAAAGTCAGAAATTTACTGGAAATAAAGCTGTAAATTCACAGAGAAGATGTTGGACCCCGTGGTGGGCCATTTTTGGCCCACGAACCATACGTTTGACACCCCTGGACCAGCCCATTAAAAACGCATATTTAGAGGATTCACTTCCATGAAATAGTTGCATATCACAACAGCATGTAAATGAATGAGATAAAATAAAACAGAAAGCACAGATATATGAAAGTTCACCACTTACAAGAAGCTGAAATCAGTCACTTTTTCTCTGTGCATAAGAAAACTAAATGCATTTAAGTCGGACATTAAATGCGAGCTTCTTGCTCTAAAAAGACTCATGTTTAACCACAGAGGTAGGAGCTGTTAGGGGCTACTCACTGCTGGGACAACAGGTGATCAGGGCTCAATATGAGAAGCCGCCACCGGATTGCATGTGAACTGGGGCAGGACAGGAAACCGACCCGCGGAGACTGTCTGCTGTGCCAACTATGGTAGGGTCTGTTTATTTGCGCTAAAATATCTATCCATATTAATAAAATGAGTAACGCGAGTCACGCATCTAATCAAATTTCAGTAACTGTAACGCATTACTGAATTTTTAAACAGTAATTTCATTACACAGTACATTACTGCAAAAGTAGTGGCATTACAGTAATGCATTACTCCCAACACTGCTTGTGACCATGTAAACATGGTCACTGCCTCTCATCCCGACTCCACCTCATCTTCTGCTTACCAGATTCGCCTGCTGGGTCCATTGTTGGCCACATCCTTCTGTCAGGGTTTCCCTTTCGGGGTGAAGAAGAGGACCCAATCGCCAAGCGAATTGGGTAAACTATTATTTATAAATTGACAAATTAAAAACTGCTCGTGGGCAGAAATTAAATATGAAAATGAACCAGACAACGTGGAGCAAAAAAATAAATCCAAACAGCGTGGTGAAAGAGACCATAATGTTAACACAAGAATGCAGCAAAGAACGCAGACTGAAAAAGCACATATATAGACGGGAGAGTAATAAGGATGAAACAGAACAGGTGAGGAGAGCAATCAAAACCAACGGCTGATAAATGACGAAAAAAGCTGACCGGATGGGTGGGGCTGACAACACTGAGGGGATGCACACCAAACATAATCAATAAGTAACATAAAGCATGGAAAGGGGCTGCAGACCTGCCCAGAACACCACACCCACAACAACATCCAAAGAACTGCAGGCCTCACTTGCCTCAGTTAAGGTCAGTGTTCATGACTCCACCATAAGAAAGAGACTGGGCAAAAATGGCCTGCATGGCAGAGTTCCAAGATATTCCAAAACCACAAACAAATAGATCATAAAGGCTTGTCTCAGTTTGGCCAGAAAACATCTTGACGATCTCGAAGACTTTTGGGAAAATACTCTGTGGACTGACGAGGCAAAAGTTGAACTTTTTGGAAGGTGTGTGTCCCATTACATCTGGCGTTAAAGCAACAGAATTTCAGAAAAGGAACATCATACCAACAGTAAAATATGGTGGTGGTAGTGTGATGGTCTGGGGCCGTTTTGCTGCTTCAGGACCTGGAAGACTTGCTGTAGTAAATGGAACCATGAATTCTGCTGTCTACCAAAAAATCCTGAAGGAGAATGTCCAGCCATGTGTTCGTGACCTCAAGCTGAAGCGCACTTGGTTTCTGCAGCAGGACAATGATCCAAAACACACCTGTAAGTCCACCTCTGAATGGCTTAAGAAAAACAAAATGGAGACTTTGGAGTGGCCTAGTAAAAGTCCTGACCTGAATCCGATTGAGATGCTGTGGCATGACCTTAAAAAGGTGCTTCATGCTCAAAAACCCTCCAATGTGGCTGAATTACAACAAGTCTGCAAAGATGAGAGGGCCAAAATTCCTCCACAGCGCTGTAAAAGACTTATTGCCTGTTATTGCAAACGCTTGACTGCAGTTATTGCTGCTAAGGGTGGCACAACCAGTTATTAGGTTTAGGGGGAAATCACTTTTTCCACACAGGGCCATGTAGGTTTGGATTTTTTTCCCCCTTAATAATACACACCATTTTAAAAAATGCATTTTGTGTTTACTTGTGTTATCTTTGTCAAATATTTAAATTTATTTGATGATCTGAAACATTTAAGTGTGACAAACATAGAAAAAAAATGAGAAATCGGGAAGGGGCAAACACTTTTTCACACCACTGTATATGTCTGTGAAAAGTTCTTCATAAATAAACTTTACCCACTCGATGCTCGGACAAAAAGTTCCATGCCGGTGTCTCTATAGCTTAGCCATTATAACGCTGCTCCAAGATGTGTGCTGGCCTGCCGTATTCCGAGTGTTTTTTTCTTTTTTCCGTGCAGCGCTTCTTGTGGGTTGTGTGTCATGTCAAGGTCTTTTCTTCCATCTTTGTTATAAAATCCAAAAAGGCCCAACATTCGAGCTAACTTTGAGCTAACTGCTTCCCAACTTTCAAAGCTGGCTGCAAATCACGGAGACAAGCCATGACTTCACCTGACTGGGTGCTTGCTTTGCACCATCTAGTGGACTGAAAATGCCATTGATTAACTGATTACCCCAAAAAGTATGTGTGCACAGTTTTTTTTTTTTTTTTTTTAAATAAAAGATCGATCTGTGCATTTATAGATTGATGCACTGTTGCCAGTGCCAAGAATCGCGATCCATCACTGAATCGATCTTTTTTTCTACCCTTATTTGTTTGGGTTTGACAGAGGAGCTCCAGAGTGACATGCAATTGTGGAGAAAAATCCTGAATGCTCATTTAAAGGTGACAGAGATAACACTGTTACTCTGTGGTCAGTCAGTGTTACACTCACTCTTGTAAGATATTGTACTTGTTTCCAGGTTGAGGCAAATAAAGTCACAGGCATCTGGAAACCACTGAGCTCCCTGACAAATGTCAGCCAACCATTCACATGTAAATATGATCTTTTTTTGGACCTGTACATTTTTAAAAATAATTATTTGATGACTATGCGGCAGCACAGCAACTCACCCTTGGCCAGGGGATCCTGGGTTCGATCCCAGCCCCCGACCAACAGTGATCTGTGTGGAGTTTGCATGTTCTCCCCGTGTCTGCATGGGTTTCCTCCCACATGCCAAAAACATGCAAGTTAGGTTAATTGGCATCAAACTGGGGATTCTAAATTGTCCTTAGGTATGACTGTGAGAGTGAATGGTTGTCTGTCCCTCTGTGTTGGCCCTGCAATGGACTGGCGATCTGTCCAGAGTGTACCCTGCCTCTCGCCCAAAGATGCTGGGATAGGCTCCAGTGCCCCTGCGACCCGTAAAGGATTAAGCAGAAGAAGATGGATGGATGGATTATTTTTTCAAGAAAATATGAACTTTTAATGAGCACATTTCTAAAACTTTTGTGATGTTTTTAAAAAAATGTTTAACCTTTAAATTATGAAATAGAATTCAAGTCATTTTTTAACTGTTAGTCATATTTTCATTATAAAGTATATTTTAACCATGTGTGACCTTTCACTTATATTAACCATCCCTACACCACACACACACACACACATATACTGAACACTGCCTCTTGTCACACAGGTGTTTGCAGTTATGGCTGATTAGTCCTGCAGATAGAGGATAATGATGATTGAACTAATGCCACAGATTTAATAGAGGTGACAAAAATGTCAGTCACAGTCTGCGCGTGCTCGTGCAGAGCGGAACTGAAATCCAATCAGAAAATAATTGCAGACACCTGTGTTACAGACATGTTTTTAGGCCCCTGGAGGTTTACTATTAATTGTTTCCGAAAAGATTTGCTTTAATATGCCAGCCAACATAAGAGTGCTGACATATAAGACAGCTAAAGCTTAGGGGAATGTATTTCAAAGCTCTGAACGCCAATGAACCATTTCCAGAGCTTCCATTAAAGCATGCATTTCTCCAGTAGTGACTCCCCGCTGGAAAGCCCATATATGGACACAGGTCTGCGTTGGACCTTGAGACCAGTGTCCTGATACACACTGGAGAGGAGCAGCTACAGCCCGGGGGGGTCTCATATTGAAGGCATGTCTTCGGTGTCCGATTAGATCCTTTAGAGCGGACGGGAAACGATTTCTAGCCTGTCTGACTGCATTTGAACCAGGGTTTGGTGTGCAGCGGGGGACGCTGCGTGAAGACGCGCGGCAAAGGTGCGAGGACGCACTGTGAAAGTTGAATATTTTACGGGAGAACAAGGCAACTTTCATCCCTTCGAGCAAAATAATGGTTGTGGATGAGGAGGGATAGCCCGAGGAAAATTATTACCTCTCAACGCACGCAGACAAGAGACTTGCTTCTTTCTGGCCGACGATCCTCGGCGCTGAAATACAGCCAGGCTCGCACTCTCTCTCTCTCTCAGCTGCATTATCCTCGTGCTCATCACAGCTCAGATATCAGTTACCGGCTCTCGACCAATCCCCGCGCGCAGTTGCAGCTCGAGAGGAGACGGGACTCCAAACAGAGGCAGACAGACTGGTGGGGGGGGAAGCAGGAGGAGAGGCGCACAACACCCAGCCGTGCAACATCCATCAGCCCGTCCTTCGTTACCCCTCCTGGTCCTGGCAAACAGACGGATAAACGGGCAGACAGACGGACGGCCCCCTCTCCCGGTTTGGGCAGAGGCAGGATGCGCGATGGGACAAGCGTGCGGACATGCGCTCCTCTGCCGTAGCCAGCCGCCGTCCTCTGAGATGTAAGTGAAAGTGTGTCTGCTAACTATGTATGCTGGTCTAGCCGAGGCACATGGCGTCCAGAACCAGAGTGGTGTGTAGTAGTAGTGACGAGCGTGACCTGCTGGGTGTCATTGTTTTCCCCGCTGACAGCCACGTGAACTGTGCAGGCAGCTGTCAGTCAAGAAATAAACAGACCCAGTCTTTGAAATGGCCCTCAGATACTCTGCTTGGCTTGCTTCAGATGGGAGTTTGATCTAGGTTATCATGGCATGAGTTTTAAAATAGTTCCATATTATGTGCACTTATTCCTTTATTGTTTTAAATTGTCTGCATTAAAAAGCCATCGTGTTTAAATGAGAAGACTGCTTCCATAAACTGATCCTGTTCTTCTATTAAGAAAAAGTAAAGAGATGTTTCGTACCTTTGCTACACCCCGTCCATGCAGGGTCGCAGCAAGGTTTTCAAAAGTGTGTGTTGTTGTGGGTGGGTGGTATTTAATACCCAATAGATTTTTACCAAAAAAAAAACTTGTTCTTTATCATTACTTACATATTTACAGGACAGGGAGTCAATGACAAAAAATATGTAGCTTCCATTGAAAATCTGTTGAAGATACATACAGTGGTGTGAGAAAGTGTTTGCCCCCTTCCTGATTTCTCATTTTTTGTTTGTCACACTTAAATTTTTCAGATCATCAAATTTAAATATTAGACAAAGATAAAACAAGTAAACACACAATGCAGTTTTTAAATGAAGATGTTTATTAAGTGTTAAAAAAAAAAAATCCAAACCTACATGGCCCTGTATGGAAAAAGTGACTTCCCCCCCCCCAACGTTAAAACATAAGTTAAGCATGGTTTTTCACAGCTTTGGAAAGCTGAGCTCAATTTCTCCAGCCACACCCAGGCCTGATTACTGCCACACCTGTTCTCAATCAAGAGATCACTTAAATAGGGCCTGTGTTACAAAGTGAAGTAGATCAAAAGATCCTCAAAAGCTAGACATATTGCGATCCAAAGAAATTCAGGAACAAATGAGGAACAAAGTAATTGAGATCTATCAGTCTGGAAAAGGTTATAAAGCCATTTCTAAAGCTTTGGGACTTGAGCAAACCACAGTGACAGCCATGTTCCATGTTTTCGCCATTATGGCGAAAACATGGAACAGTGGCAAACCTTACCAGGAGTGGTCAGCCAACCACAATTACCCCAAGAACGCAGCGACGACTCATCCAAGAGGTCACAAAAGACCCCACAACAACATCCAAAGAACTGCAGGCCTCACTTGCCTCAGTTAAGGTCAGTGTTCTTGACTCCACCGTAAGAAAGAGACTGGGCAAAAATGGCCTGCATGGCAGAGTTCCAAGTCAGAAACCACTGCTGAGCAAAAAGAACAAAGGCTCATCTCAGTTTTGCCAGAAAACGTCTTGATGATCCCCAAGACTTTTTTTTTTTTTTTTTTTTTATTTAAGTTTTTGTAAAGGGTATACAGGTCATTACAGCATTGCATTGTTTACATTTTCATCACATGTTCCCTTATTTTTTGCTATTTGACAACATTGGTAGGATAGTTATTACAACAACCCCCCCCCTTTTTTTTTTTTTAAAGTGAAAGAAAAAGTGAAGTTAAGGAGAATTAAATAAAAAAAAAACAACAAACGAATAAACAAACAAACAGAACAGCAAAAAACAAACAGAAAATTAAGTAATTAAAAGTAAAAGAGCAACTGAGTAGTGTTGGAACAAAGAGCGGGACCATTATTGAAATGGTATTTGTCGAAGATTAGTTCTAATGGAAGACACATATGCGATCCAGGGTTGCCAGAAGTTCATGAACCCATCCATGTCCTGTCTCAGTGCGAATGTCAACTTTTCCATCGAGTAAATGTCTTGAATCACGTTAATCCAGTCTTCAGGTGTAGGACAGTCCTTCAGCATCCATTTTTTAGTTAGGGCTTTTTTACTTGCCAATATTAAAACATTGAATAAGTATTTATCTCCTCGTCTTTCCAGTGAGTCCGGTAATAAACCCAAATACAAAGTTACAAAAGAAAAGGGAACTGTTATTTTGAATATTTTCCCCAATATTGTCTGTACATTGGTCCAATATTGGTGGATAACTGGGCATGACCAAAACACATGAAAATGATTTGTAGTCTTTTCACCACACAAGCGCCAGCAGTTCAATCCCTTATGGGTAAATTTGTTTTGTGCAGGTGTTCTGAAAAATCTTACCAAGTTTTTCCATCCAAATTCTCTCCACTGCAGGGATGAGGTACTTTTCCATTGCTGTTTATTTAGCTTTTCCCATATTTCCAATTGTAAAGTGAAATTCCCCTCTTTTTCCCATCTCTCTTTTATATACGATGTGTTGTCTCCTTTTAAGTCTTGAAGACCTTGGTATATTTTAGAAATGTATCTGATCCCTGGGATCCCTTTATATGCCATTAAGAAGACCTTCAGAACACCTGACTGGGCCCTTTCCAAATCCTCCTTTTTAAGTATATTGTTTATGTGGTGTCTAAGCTGGAAGAACCTGTATAGATCTTGATTTATTAGACCTTGTTTTTTCAAAACTTCTTAAAGTTTGCCCCTTAAAAAAATCGTAATATTTTATCAGCCCTTTCTCTTTCCACTCTTTAAATCTAGTGTCTGTTTTATTGGGGGTAAAGTCTTGATCATAGGCAATCCATTGCAGAAGTCGATAGGGCTCTTTAGCTTGATTCTCTCTGACTATCTTAAACCAAATTTTTAGCGGGGTCTCTATCCACGGGTTAGTGTTATTCAGGAGTTTAGTTAAGGCATTGTTCCCTATTATCGCCTGTAGGGGGATGTCACTTGTTATTTGGCATTCCATCTCCTTCCATTGTGCAGTGTAGACTGGGTTACATATCTCTACTACAGTTTTAATTTGTGCAGCTATAAAATAGTCCCTGATATTTGGCAGTGCGAGCCCACCTTTGTCTTTGTTTAGCTGTAGGGTTCTATATCTGATTCTAGGTCTCTTACCCTGCCATATGAATCTTGAGATCCTTCTGTCCAGTTCCTGCCATGTTTTTTTGGGAGGTTCTACCGGTATTGTTTGGAAAAGGTATAGAAGACGTGGAAGTATATTCATTTTGACTGCTTCAATTCTTTGTGCGGTACCTAAGAATGATATCATATTCCATCTTGCTAGGTCAGATTTTATTTTTGTCACCAGTGGATCATAGTTTAGTGTTATAATTTTGTCGAGTTGTTTCGGGATATTGACCCCCCAGATATTTCATAGAATCCAACTCCCAGTTAGTTTTGAGTTCATTTAGTGAAAAATGATTTGGGTCATAGTTGAATGTTAAAACTTGGGTTTTATGCATGTTTAATTTGTACCCTGATAAATCTCCATAGTCTGAAAAAACTGAGATTAGTTCTGGTAGAGAAGTGTCTGGCTGCCCTAGGTATATTAAAATGTCATCAGCAAAGAGTGCTATTTTATGTTCTTTCTGACCAAGTGTAATACCTTGAATTTCTTGATTTTGTCTTATCCATTGGCTCAGAGGTTCTATGAAGATTGCAAAGAGCAGTGGGGACAGGGGGCAGCCTTGACGACATCCTCTTTCCAGCTCAAAAGATGATGATAAATTACCGTTAATCCTTATTTTAGCGGTTGGTTTTTTATATAATGCCTGTATAGTTCTAATGAAGTTGTTATGAAAATTGAAACTGGATAGGATTTTAGAGGAAAGACCAGTCAACCGAATCGAATGCTTTTTCAGCATCTAATCCCAATATGACTGCATTTAAGTTATATTTTTTTATATGATGAATTATGTGTAAAGTGCGTCGAATGTTGTCTTGTGTCTGTCTTTGTCTTATAAAACCTGTTTGGTCTAAGTGAATTAAGTCTGTCAGTATGTTTTCTAACCTTTTGGCAAGGATAGTGGTAAAAAGCTTATAGTCCTGATTTAATACACTGATTGGTCTGTAGTTGGAGCAATCTAGTTTATCCTTTTCAGGTTTAGGTATGACTGCAATGACCCCTTCTCTCCAGGAGGGGGGGATTTCCCCTGTGTGGAGGACGTAGTTAAATGTTTTCAGGAGGAGAGGAGATAGTTGCTGTTTAAAGGTTTTGTACCATTCTGCTGTATAGCCATCTGCTCCTGGGGATTTGTTAGCTTTAAGTTTCATAATTGCTTTTTCCAATTCTTTAGGTTGTATTTCTGACAGTAGGGTTTTATTTTGTGATTCCGTAAGTTGGGGAAGGTTTAATGTGTTTAGGAATGTCTCGGATGCGTTTTTATGTTTTTTGTGGGAGTATAAGTTCTTGTAGTAATTCTCGAAGCTTTTAAGAATATCCTGAATTCTGAATTTTATTTCCTTTGATACTGGGTCTCTGATTTTGTAGATTGCTCTTTCCGTTTGTTGTTTCCTCAATTTATAGGCTAGTAATTTTGCCGATTTACTGCCTGCTTCATAGTGTTTTTGTTTCAGAAATGTAAGTTTCTTCTGGATTTCTATTGTGTAGATCTCATTTATTTGATTTTTAATTTCTTTGATCTTGAGCGAGCCATTAGAATGAGTGTTATCTTTGTGTTCTTTTTCTAGGTTCTTGAGCTCTGACTCTAGTGTGGTTAGTTTTTCTTGTCTCAGTTTCTTTTGGGTTGCCAGTTTTACAATAATTTTTCCCCTTATTACAGCTTTGCACGCTTCCCACAGTATTAAAGTGGATACTTCTCCATTATCGTTTTCTTCCAAATATCTGAGAATATCTGATTCCAATTCATCTTTCAGTGGCCCTTTGAGGACACTTGAATTCAACCTCCAGGAAAATGTATTATTTGTGTATTTTTGGATGTTTAAATCCATATAGATCGGACTGTGGTCGGAGAGATCCATCAGTCCTATTTTACATGTTTTTACTCTTCCAATGTCTCTACTAAACATAAAAAAGTAATCAATCCTTGAGTAAGATGAATGTGGCGTTGAATAAAAAGTATAATCTTTTACATTGGGGTTGAATTCCCTCCATACGTCACAGATTCCCATTTCTTTTAGTAGCATCCGAGTATTCCTATTTTGGGTGTTATTTTGATGTGAAGAATTACCTGTTGCATCCCAGTATGGATTCAGTCTTAGATTGAAGTCTCCACCACATATCACTAAACCTTGGGCTTTAGTTATCATTAGGTCGAATACATTTTTATAAAATTTCCAGTTAGCCCCTGGTGGTGCATATATATTCAGCAGGGTGATATCTTCTCCCTCTAGCCGCCCAGTTACCAAACTGTACCTCCCTTCTTTATCTTTGTGTTCTGATTTTTTTTCAAATGTAATTTTGGTTGATATCAATGTCGCTACTCCCCTCCTCCTCCCTGATTTATATGAAGATGAAGAGATCATTTTAAACCCTTGTCTACTGAGTTTAGTGTGTTCCACGTCTGTTAGGTGGGTTTCTTGTAAAAATACTATTTCTGCTTTGTCTTTTTTCATTTTGCGTAGAATCTTGGATCTTTTAACTGGATTCAGGATCCCTTTCACATTATATGAGGCTATTTTGGTTACACCCTGTTTCTCCATTGTATTTTCTTATATAGTATAACAGTGTGGTGGCCCGCTTTTTTGCTACTCAGAAACTGAAAGATCATTAAGAACATAAAAAACATTAAGTACATAATGAACGAAACTTTAAAACAAAAAACTGTCAAAAAAACTTCCTGAGCTGGGGTCTCTTTAAAGACCCTGTAAGAGCCCTGATGGAGTATGGGCTCTGAGGGAAATTCCTCAAACTCTGTTACGTGCTGAGGGCCCTCTCTTACCCCTGTAAGTTGTCCCATGTTTTTAACGTGAATTTCAGATCCCAATCTGAATTTGTAATGTTGTGGTTTTTTTTTTTTTTTTTTTTTTATGCCTATACTCTATGAGCTTGTGTGCACCCTCCCACCCCCATCACAGCAAACATTCACTCTAATACAGTATTTGTTAGTGTGGGGAGAACATGTGGGTCATTGTTACATTTCTATTTTAACAGGATTTTTTTTTTCCCCTTTAAATTAAGAAGACATTTGTTTCTAATGCTAAAACTGCTCCATGAAAGGTTTTACCACATGCTGATTCTGCATCTTCTTTAATGTTTGTTACCTTGTAGGAGGGGGGGTGGAAGTGCAGAGTGACTGTAGAGAAGAAGAAGAAAAAAAAAAACAAAAAAAAAAACAAAACAGAAAGGTCGCTATTCCTTTCTGGTACTGGAAAGCTTATCTTTGTAGCTCTGGGGCTGGGTGTTCCCGCTGCTGGCCCGTGGATTTTGAAGGTCTGAGTGGACCACGTTTGAGCTCTGATTTTCACGCTCAGATCCGCTGCGGGTTTAAACACCGTTACCGGGAGTCCTCTTCTTGCCATGTCAGATGTTGCTTCTTCCGCTGAATTGTAGAGACATGACTCTTCCCCGTAAAAGACCCTTAGCTTCGCCGGAAATGGCATCTGAAAGCGTAGATTCTTTTCCCGTAAAACCTTTTTGGCGTCGTTATATTCCCGTCGCTTTTTAAGAACTTCAGGGGCGTAATCGTGTTCCACGAAGACTTTTCTTTCTTGATGCATAAATCCTTTCTTCTGCCAAGCCCGTCTTACAACTTCTTGTTTTATTTTGAAGTCGGAGAATCTTACCAACACTGAACGTGGGGGCGCTTCCGGGGCTGGCTTTGCGGCTAATGTGCGATGTGCCTTTTCTATCTTCAAATCGGTGGATTGTGGAATATCCAACTTCTCTCTCAATAAGGATTCCACGCATTCTGCCACTGTGTTGAAACCATCTTCAGCTCCTTCTTTCAGACCGGGAATTCTGATGTTGTCCCGTCTCTGTCTTCCTTCTTGGTCGGCTAGCTTAGCCTCCAGCCTTGACTGCTTTCTGTGTAAATCCAGTACAGAATCTTCAAGCACTTTTATTCTGTCTTCAGCTTCCAAGATTCGGTTTTCGGCCTGGTCCAATCTGCTGTTCGCCTTTTTTAGATCCTCTCTGAATTCAAGAAATTCGGCCCGAAATCGTCGTAATTCGTCAAATAGCGATTTCAAGCTAATCCTTTTGTTAGCTAGGCCCAGGCACTCGTCTTCTGAACGGAGGTCTTCTGTTTCCGATTCTGCGGCTGCTGTGCGTCCTGATCTGGGGAATGTCAGTTTCCTCTGCTTTTGGTTAGGCATGGTGTTATTGTCTTTTGAATTTTAATCTTCCAAAAATCCGTTAGGTCTGATTTTGAGGAGGTTTTCCTTGGATTGAGTCTGGGAGTTTCACCATTAGGTTGCTATCACCATGGCGTCCAGACCGGAAGTCCCCCAAGACTTTTTTGAAAATACTCTGTGGACTGACAAGACAAAAGTTGAGCTTTCTGGAAGGTGTGTGTCCCATTACATCCGACGTAAAAGTTACACAGCATTTCAGAAAAGGAACATCATACCAACAGTAAAATCTGGTGGTGGTAGTGTGATTTTGGGGCTTTTTTGCTGCTTCAGGACCTGGAAGACTTGCTGTGGTAGATGGAACCATGAATTCTGCCATGTGCCAGAAAATCCTGAAGGAGAATGTTTGGCCATCTGTTTGTGACCTCAAGCTGAAGCACACTTGGGTTCTGCAGCAGGACAATGATCCAAAACACACCAGCAAGCCCACCTCTGAATGGCTTAAGAAAAACAAAATGAAGACTTTGGAGTGGCCTAATCAAAGTCCTGACCTGAATCCAATTGAGATGCTGTGGCATGACCTTAAAAAGACGGTTCATGCTGGAAAACCCTCCAATGTGGCTGAATTACAACAATTCTGCAAAGATGAGTGCGCCAAAATTCCTCCACAGCGCTGTAAAAGACTCATTACCAGTTATCACAAACCCTTGATTGCAGTTGCTGCTGCTAAGGGTGGCCCAACCAGTTGTTAGGATTCGGGGGCAATCACTTTTTCACACAGGGCCATGTAGGTTTGGATTTTTTTCCCTTAATAACAAACATCTTCATTTAAAAAATGCATTTTGTGTTTACTTGTGTTATCTTTGAATATTTAAATTTGTCTGATCTGAAACATTTAAGTGTGACAAACATACAAAAAAAAAAAGAGAAATCCGGGATGGGGCAAACACTTGTACACACCACTGTACATCTTTGTAAAAAATCTGGGAGAAAAAACAAAATCAAACCTCCATTTATACAAGTAAATCCTTTAAAAAAAATAAAAAAATAAAAATAAAAATGCTATTACGTTTGTCTGCAAAATGAGCTAAAATCATCCCGTGTTAGCCTGCCACCCTCCATCCTCAAAAAGACTACAAGGATAGTTTGTACAGGACAGCTTAGTTTATCAGTGAGGGGATAGTAACAAATGTACAAGAAAAAAAGTTTCAAACTTTATAGAAAAAGTCATAAATTTATGATTATGTTCTAAATCTGTGTGGGAAAAGGTAAAAAATCAATCACAAAACATGGCAAATTTACAGGAAAAGAAAGTACTAAATTTACTCCAAAAACAAATGTCAGGAAAAAGTTGCACTTTTATTAAAAAAAACTTTCCTAGAACAATGTTAGTTTACAAGAAAAATATTAATTGGTGAGAAAATGGGACAATTATGAGAGGAAAAAGGTAAAAATAAATGCTCTAGAAAATTTACATTTTTTTTCTTATAAATGTGCAGCTTCATTGTTGTAAATTTATGACTTATTCTTGGAAATGTGGGTTTTTTGGCATTTGGAAGTTGTGTATTTTCTGGTGAAAATGTAACTTTTCTAGTAAATTTGGGACTTTTTAAATTGTAAATTAAAATCTTTCATTATAGTTTGGCACCTTTATTCTTGCTACAATTATGAACATCCCCTTATTAAAAAAAAAATAAACCACCAACTGCGTGTAAAAGCTCTCCAGGAGGGCAGTTGAAGGGGCAAAGGGGGAGTGCAAGAGCATCACAACATGAAATTGGGAATTTTACAGTGGATATAAAAAGTCTACTCACCCCTTTTCAAATGCCATGTTTTTGTGATATGAAAAAATGAGGGCAAGATAAATCATTTCAAAACTTTTTCCACCATTAATGTGAACGACAATTTTTGATTTTGTATACTTTATTGATCCCCAGAGGGGAAATTGAGGGCATCCACCTGGATGGATGAAGCAGCCATGGTACGGCGCTATCCCTTTACCATTCACACACACATTCACACCTAGGGCCACTTTAGAGTCTCCAGTTAACCTAACCTGCATATTTTTGGTTATAATCTGTATAACCCAATTGAAAAACAAACTGAAATCTTTTAAGGAGAAAAATAAAAACTTACAATAACCTGGTTGCATAAATATGCACACCCTGTTATAACTGGGGATGCGGCTGTGTTCAGAATTAACCAATCACATTCAAACTCGTGAAATGGGAGTCGGCACACACCTGCCACCATTTAAAGTGCCTCTGATTAACCCCAAATAAAGTTCAGCTGTTCTAGTAGGCTTTTCCCGACATTTTTGTAGTCACATCTTGGAGCACAAGCCATGGTCCGTAGAGAGCTTCTAAAGCAGGGGTGTCCAATCATGTGCCATGTAGGGCCAAGACCCTACAGGCTTTACCTCCAACCAGTGTCTTCAACAGCAGATTCCACTGAATTTCTTCCCACTGATTGCTGATCAGTGAAAACACCTGCTGAAGAGACTGGGTAGAAGAGAGAACCTGCAGGGTCTTGGCCCTCTATGGCACATGACTGGACACCCCTGCTCTAAAGCATCAGAGGGATCTCATTGTTCAAAGGTATCAGTCAGGAGAAGGGTACAAAAGAATTTCCAAGGGACTAAATATACCATGGAACACAGTAAAGACAGTCATCATCAAGTGGAGAAAATATGGCACAACAGTGACATGACCAAGAATTGGACGTCCCTCCAAAATTGATAAAAAGACAAGAAGAAAACTGGTCAAGGAGGCTAAGAGGCCAACAGCAACATTGAAGGAGCTGCAGGAATTTCTGGCAAGTACTGGCTGTTGAGTACATGTGACAACAATCTCCCATCTTCTTCATATGTCTGGGCTATAAGCAGTGTTGGGAGTAACGTGTTACAGTAATGCCACTACTTTCACAGTAACAGGCTGTGTAACGAAATTACTGTTTAAGAATTCTGTAATCAGAATCAGAATCAGAAAAAGATTTATTGCCAAGTACATTAACAGATCACTGATAACATACGAGAGAATTTGACTTGACACAGTAATGAACCTGCATTTCCGTGCCACGGCGCATCTGAAACGCGCCTATCAGCAGGAGGGTACAGGTAGCATAGGATAATACAATAGGAAGGAGCAAAAAAATCATTGACTCAAAATACTGGTTACATAATTAATCGATATTAGGAAATCAAGGAGAAAAAAAAAAGCTCTCTGCACATACATTATCTACACAGGATTCACGAGACACAAGAGAGCAGTGTATATCTTTATTCAGTTCATGGATCAGTGTGTGTGCGGTGTTGAGCAGTGTTAATGATAATAAGAGAGACACCAAGGACACTTGGCAGAGATGTTTTGTCTGGCTGGCGCCCAGTCCTTATCTGGCGCTGTGCAGCTGGCTGTCCAAGGCCTTGTGCTCGATGATTTTGAAAACACAGTTTGCAGACAGCCAAGAGGAATTTTCATGGGGAATGAGCCAAATAGGACTGATCACAGAGAAGGCTTATATTTCTTCTGTAGATTCAGTACTTAATCCTTCATTGCATTGCGGGGCTTTAAATCCGTCGTGGAAAGACCTAAGCGAAATCATGATGTAATCCACCTTACGAGACAGTTCTCCAGTAGTCGCTATCAGGGTCTTCTCCAGTTTTTCAATTTGATGGATGCACCTCGCCTGGCCAGCATTTTGATAGGTTGAATCCATCTTCAGCAATTTGCAGTAAACCAGGACAATTCCAGTCCCAATCAGAAAGATCCCGATCACCAATATTACGAAGATAAACAAATCTTCAATATCTTCGATAGAGAGATTAGTGAGACACAGCATTCTCCAATTACCTGTGTCACGTAAATAGCCCGCTGGAGCCGTTCCAGCGGGGCAGACAGCTTCCCCCGGAGCACTTTTCCTTGTTGAAAAAAAAAAAAAATAAAAAAAATGTGTTGTTGTAATGTGTTAGTTACTGAAATTTGATCAGATGCACAACTCGTGTTACTCGTTTTATTAATATGAATAGATATTTTTAGCGCAAATAGACAATCATACGACTTGCAGTTGCCAGACACCCTCCTCATCAGCTGCCAGCTGGGGATGAATACACAGTTTCGGTGGCAATTGTCGGGACTGCCATCCCCAGTGCCACCAGCGTCCTCAAGCCACTGGAGGTTGTCATGCCAAAGGCAAGCAAATAAATATAAACTGACCCTACCGTAACTGACACAGCCGTCAGTCTCCTCCACAGGTCCGTTTCCTGTCCTGCCCGAGTTCATATCACAACCCGGTGAAGAAATGCTGTGGCGGTGGCGACTACTCATATCGAGCCCTCATCACCTGTTGTCCGAGTGATGAGTTGCCCTAAGGCCCCTAACAGCTCCTACCTCTGTGGTTAAATAGGAGTGTTTTTTGAGCAAGAAGCTCACATTTAATGTCCACATTAAATGCATTTCAAGTTTTCTTACGCACAGAGAAAAAGTGACTGATTTGTTGCAGTAAAGAACAGCTTCTTCTAAGCAGTGAACTTTCATTTATCTGTGCTTTCTGTTTTATTTTCTCATTCATTTACAGTACATGCTGTTGTGATATGCAACTATTTCAAGGAAGTAAATCCTCTGAATATGCATTTTTAATTGGCTGATCCAGGGGTGTCAAACATATAGCTCGTGTGCCAAAATCAGCCCACCAGGGGGTCCAAAATTTTCTCTGAATTCACTGCTTTATTTCTAGTAAATTTCTGACTTTCTACGGATTACAATAGTTTGTGTAAATCTGAGTCATTTTTTTCTCTGTAAGATGAGACTTTTTTCTCATCAGTTTTTTTCTTCTTTTTTCTGATGAGAACAAGGAGCCCTTGATCTTGCTGTGTGCAAGATGATTTAAGTATGCATTTAAAAGTAACTTGAAAGTTACTTTTCCAAGTAACTAGTTACTTTAATCATGCAGTAACTCAAAAGTAACTGTTACTTTTGAAAAGAAATGACTAGTAACTGTAACTAGTTACTATTTTTTTTTTTTTAGTAACTTGGCCAACACTGGCTACGGGGTAGGGTGGCAAGACGGAAGCCTTATCTTATGAAGAAAAACATCCAAGCCCAGCTATATTTAGCAAGAACACATTTGAAATCTCCCAAACGCATGTGGTAAAACATGTTATGGTCCAATGAAACCATAATTGTGGCCATAATTTCAAAAGGTATATTTGACGCAAACACAACACTGCTCATCACCAAAAGAACACCATACCTACAGTGAAGTATGGTGGTGGCAGCATCATGCTTTGGGGATGTTTTTCTTCAGCTGTAACTGGGGCCTTAGTCAAGGTGGAAGGAATTATGAACCGTTCCAAATACCAGTCAGTGTTGACACAAAACCTTCAGGCTTCTGCTAGAAAGCTGAAGATGAAGTGGAACTTCATCTTTCAGCATGACAATGACCCAAAGCACACATCCAAATCAACAAAAGAATGGCTTCACCAGAAGAAGATTAAGGTTTTTGAATGGCCCAGCCACAGTCCAGGCTTGAATCCAATCGAACATCTTTTAAATCAATTAAAATCACCCTTTATTGTCATTCAACTGTACAACCAATCATGTACAGTAGAATGCAATTGTGTTTCTCCTATCTACAGTGTTAATTACCCCCCCCCCCCCCAAGTGTAGAATCAGAGGTTCGCTGCCATGCAAGGCGCCGCCACAGATCTCCCTCCTCCATTCCATTATTGCTGAGCACCAAGCTGGATGGCAGGAAGTTCCACTTTTATATGGTCTTCGGCATGATCCGGCCGGGATTTGAACCCTTGCCTCCCGGGTGTGGGGCGGATGGTCTACCAACTGAGCCACCACTCCGGTGACGGAGTGGTGGCTCATCTGTGGGGTGATCTGCACATTTATGCATCCAGGTTATTGTAAGTTTTTTTTATTTTTCCACTTAAAATATTTGTTTGTTTCATTTGGGTTGTACAGGTCATAGGTCACAGTAATGGTGGAAAAAAGTTTTTGAAATGATTTATCTTGGTCTCATTTTTTACATCACAAAAACCTGGTATTAACAGGGGTGTGTAAACGTCTTACACACACACACACACACCAGACATGAGTGTACCTTGGATGGACATAAGCACCACACACACGTGCACCGCCGCTCTTCCTTCAATAGACCTCTTTCACAACCTGTAACTAAAAACCCTGTATGGAGTTATTTTAATCCTAAATTTATTTCATTGTTCACCTGTGAAGCTTTCAATTTCACTTACTGGAATGCAAATCAGGTGGTCACACTTGCTGGTGTCATGTTTCAAGGAACAGGAGAGGGAAAGGGAGAACAGCATGCAGAGAGACCAGAGAAACTGAGTGGCATTTGTGGGGAAACTGGAAAAATTGTGGGTGTTCGACAGTGTCCCCTTGAAAACTGTGGGTGTTAAAACACCTATGGGTGCAACACCATACATAGATGCATTTATAAGCTGTAACTAATAGCTTTACTAATGTTTAAGAGGCAATTTAGTAATCTCTTATAG
This sequence comes from Pholidichthys leucotaenia, assembly GCA_020510985.1. Taxonomy (NCBI): domain Eukaryota; kingdom Metazoa; phylum Chordata; class Actinopteri; order Cichliformes; family Pholidichthyidae; genus Pholidichthys; species Pholidichthys leucotaenia. The sequence goes on along the minus strand of CM035847.1, from coordinate 173,136,287 downwards.
ATGCATTAGAAGTCATGTCAAGGGCATAACTTTGGGTTAAACATTGGAGGGGTTAAGATCTCTGCCCATATAAAGATTTTTTTTTTAAAAGCAAAAAAAGTCAGTATATGTGTCCTAGTGGAGGGGAAGAGTGCAAACTCATTAACTTTGATAAAAAGACAAGGCTAAAATGGTAAATGGCATTCACTTATGTAGTGCTTTTTACTCATCTCTTGCAAAAATTAGTAGCAGCATTAGGGGGTATGCATTAAAACACAAAAAATGCACAGCATTCAATCACAGCAGTACGCAGAGTACCTGCTTGCATTGTGGAGAGCTAATCTTATCATTCCATCTTGTATTAATTGGCAAAAACATAATGCATAATTAAAGGTTCCAAATCAGTTCTTCACTTACCATGTGCTGCTTGGTCTTTACCCACACATCACTAAAGTCAAGTAAATGGAGTGGTATTAACATGTAATGTAAAAAAAAAAAAGGTACTCTGTGCACTGCTGTGACTACATATTTTGTGTGATTTTTAAGTTTGCTGCCTACAAAATAAAGCTGTCACATGTGGTTGCCACTCAGTGCTGTCTTGCTAAAGTAACTGTCCTATAACTGCAAAGAGTTCTGTTCCAATGCATCCCCTCGATAACAGTAGTAAAAAGAATTTCAGTCATTTACCAAACATTTCAACCTGGTGATCAGGGCTTGACATTAACTGTTTTGCTCACCGGCTACTGTGGCTAGTGATTTTCCAAAGTTACTAGCCACTCAGCCTTTTCATTAGCCACAATTTTGTGGTTGGAAAATTATGTTTAATCTGATCAAATTTGACTATCACAAGCTAAATTTTACTTTAACTAAATTTACAACCTTTTTAAATGTAAATGACTCTTGTACGTACATAAAAATAGCAAGAAAAACAGTTTAATTTTGACAGCAGTAAATACTGTTAAGCAGTTGAGAAAAATATTTGCAATACGAGAGTGAAGTACAGGTAGATTTGGGATCTGTTCCAATTCTCATTTGTACCTCTTCCCGTTTGCCTACTCCCACCCCTTGGTCCTTGAAATTAAAGGCCAAGGGGTAGGGGTTTAAAATGACCCCTATGAATTGGGACACCCCTTCAGGGCTGCACAGTGTCATTAGTAATTGCCGATGGATTTAATCTAAATGGACACTACCTGTTTTCACTAGAAAAAAGGAGAAAAAGAAAACTGATGAGAAAGAAGTCTCATCTTAAGGAGAAAAAAATGTTTCAAATTTACATGAACAACTCTAATCAGTAGAAAAAGTCAGAAATTTACTAAAAAAAAAGCTGTAAATTCAGAGAAAAACTTGGACCCCCTGGCGGGGTGTTTTTGGCCTGTGGGCCACATGTTTGACACCCCTGGACCAGCACATTGAAAATACATAATTATTGATTTTACTTCTAGGAAATGGCTGCAAATCGCATATATCAGGAGTTCAGAAGAAGCTTCATTTACTCTTTACAGCAACATAAAGTTTAGCCACTTTTTCTCTGTCATATGAAAACTTAAATTTGCACAATTGCGCAGAGTAAACAGGAACTTCTTGCTCTAAAAATAATTTTTAACCACAGAGGTAAGAGCTAATGTGGGGGTAGAGCACAGGTTATTCTCAGCGCTGGGACAACAGGAGATCGGGGCAGTTGTCCCTGTGATCTGATCGCTGAGACCGGCTGCTATCTGGTCATCACCGTTCTCCAGACTGGAAAGAAAATGGGCTGACCTGTGGAGTCAGGCTCCTGGGCTGCCTGCAGCTTGCTGACAGTGGATCAATGAGAATACAGTGTGTGTGCGCACATAGTGCTTATGGGAGTTGTAGTTTTGTAGTCACACTTTGCAATAGGTTTATTATTTAAATGTTGTTTGAGAAAACTACAACCCGCCAAAGTGGCTAGCAGGAGTTGCTGTCTTACCTGCCACAGCTGAAATACACCCGCCAGTGGTGGGTGGGCAGGTATTAATATTAAGTAAGATAAGATAAGCCTTTATTAGTCCCACAATGGGGAAATTCCAGGATTGCAACAGCACAGGGATAGCAACACTCAGAGCAATAATTAAGAAGATACGGAAGATATAAATGAGCAGTGGATATACATACATACACATCAATATATAAATATATATACAAAGTGCAGAGCATTGTAGCAAGATGGAATAAACAGCATAACCGTCTACTTGGCTATCCTACATAGTATGAATACGTACCCATACATATTGTCACCCTCCGTAGCGACTGATATTGTACTAGTTGTATACTGGAGGGGACCATTGTGTAAGTCTGTTCTGCCTTTTGCATTCAATACTACTAGGTCGTCACGTTTTTTTGCTATCTCTGCGAGCAGCCCTGCTTAGGTTATACAGTCTGACAGCCGTAGGTAGGAAGGACCTGTGAAACCTCTCAGTTGCGCACCTAGGATGATGTAGTCTACTGCTGAATGAGCTCCTCAGTGCGTTCAATATGTCCTGCATAGGGTGGGACTCGGACTCCAGCAGAGATGACAGTTTAGCCACCATCCTTCTCTCTCCTATCTCCTCCACTGGGTCAGGGCACTGCCCCAGGACAGAGCTAGCTTTCTTGATCAGTTTGTTCAGTCTCTTCCTATCGGCTGCTGTAATGCCACTGCTCCAGCAGACCACTCCAAAAGTGATGGCTGATGCCACCACCGTGTCGTAGAATGTCTTCAGCAGCGCCCCTTGTACACCAAAAGACCTGAGTCTCCTCAGTAGGAACAGCCTGCGCTGTCCCTTCTTGTAGAGTGCATCGGTATTGTGTGACCAGTCTAGTTTATTGTTCAGATGAACACCCAGGTACTTGTAGGATGTCACCATCTCGATGTCTGTTCCCTGTTTACTGGTGCTGTGAGGGGTTGTCCTTGCCTGCGGCAGTCCACCACCAGCTCCTTAGTTTTCCTCGCGTTGATCTGGAGGCAGTTCCTATGGCACCAGTCCATGAAGTCCTGGATAAGTCCTCTGTGCTCAGCTTCATCTCCGTTGGAGATGAGGCCGACGATTGCAGAGTCATCAGAGAACTTCTGTAGATGGCAGTGTGTTGTGTTGTGTGAGAAGTCCGCAGTGTAAAAGGTAAACAGGAAGGGAGCCAAAACCGTTCCCTGGGGGGCCCCCGTGCTACCGATGATCGTGTCGTACACACAGTCCCAGGTTCTCACAAACTGTGGCCGGTTAGTGAGGTAGTTCAGGATCCATGATGACAGGTGCTGGTCCACCCCTGCGCACAGCAGCTTGTCCTTCAGGATCATCGGTTGGATGGTGTTGAAAATACTGGAGAAGTCAAAGAACATGACCCTCACCGCATTTCCGGGCTTCTCCAGGTGGGACAGAACGGTGAAGGAGGAAGATCACTGCATCCTCCACCCCAATGCCATGCTGGTAGGCGAACTGGAGTGGATCCATCGCTGGTCCCACCAGGTGGCGGAGATGAGCAAGGAGCAGTCTCTCCACGGTCTTCATCATGTTGGACGTCAGGGCCACTGGTCTGTAGCTGTTCAGGTCTTTGGGGCGGGAGGTCCAAAGACCAAAGTAGGGGTGGGAATTGCGATTTTTGGGTCACGATTCCATCCTATCACGATTCAGCGATAATCATGTTATTGTGATAATCGAATATCACGATCCTGTATATTCAAAAAAATGTTCCTTATTCAATCTCAAATCGTGTCCCAATGTAAAACTTAACATCTCTTTCTCGGGGCTTCATTTTTTTGCAGAGACACGTCTCTGCACACAGGGAGGGTGGTGGACGGTGCTGTTTGGAGTAGACTCCCACTCCAGATGTGTCTAGCTGACTCTGGACTCTTTAAAAAGCAGCTGAAAACTTTTTTTTGTTTAATGAAGATTTCAGTTTCATTTCATCTGCTTTTTAATGTTAAGTCTGATATTTTTAAATTATTTTAATCTTGTGTTTTAACTTGTTTTTGTATTTTTAAAATTATTTTTATCTATCGGCTTCCTTTTATTCCATTTTATTGTGCAGTGTGTGGGGAGCCTTGAATAACGAAACTGAATTGCATTTAATTCAAGTTTATTTCAAGCATCCATTCCCACAGTCTGCTCTCATTCTTGAGCAGCGAACAAAGAGGGGGAAACACACCACAGTCTTCACCTTTAAACATTCTCACATCAAGAAATCTCCCTCGCAGGGGAGGTCACACATCTCCATCATAATCCCTTTATTCACATTCATAATCCCTTTATTTACATTACTCTCTCCTCTCGAGCCTCAGAGATCAGGGAGTCTTCTGTCCACACCTATTGTCTTGTCTCGCTGTCCTCCACAGGTGTCCTAGACTCTGCGTCTTGTGTCCTAGACTCTGCGTCTCCTTCATCGTGAGGTTAAATCACATATGTGCTGTCAGCATATCTCTCATATGTCCAACCTGTACATGCACAACTACACAGCCATATAACCCCCCCCCCCCCAAACGATGAAGAACGGACTATTCCCTAAAATTCAATAACATGTTACTGACTACTGTATAATCAACATCAACATTCAGTCTGTGCACCGCCTGGGCTTCAACCGTCTGCCGAATCTGCTGTGAGTTGGCCCCGCCTTGCCTGCGGCGCCTTTCTGCTCCGGCTCTGTTGACTGAGGGAGAGAGTGATTAATTGCCCCCTGCGGGGGCCTGCCTCGTCGAGGCGCCCTCGCGACTGGTACAGACCCGTCCTTCATGACAAAAGCAGGTTTTAGTCTGTCAATACTGACTGTCTCTTTTCTGTCTCCAAAATCTAGCACAAATTGCTTATCACCTGCCTCCAGCACTCGAAATGGCCCTTAGTAAGGTGGTTTGAGTGTTGCTTTTAGGGCTTCGCGCCTGACAAAAACGAACTCAGCATTTTTCAAAGCCTTGGGGACGAAAACTCGTGGAAAAGCGTGATGCACCGGACCCGGAAGCGTGTCTGCTCCCGTGCCAACTAACGGTCCCAGAGCCGGGAGAGGTGGGGGCTCCGGGTGCTCTGGTAAAAACTTGCCTGGCAGCCTAAGAGGTTGTGCGAACACCAGCTCCACTGGGGAGGCGTCTAAGTCCTCTTTGGGCGCAGAACGCAACCCTAATAAAACCCATGGTAGTTTATTTACCCAATCTGCATCCGTGAGCGACGCTCTGAGTGCTGCCTTCAAAGACCTATGAAAACGCTCGCATAAACCATTAGCCTGAGGGTGGTAAGCCGTAGTGCGGTGAATTTTGGCTCCCAAGCCGTTGGCCATCGCTGACCACAGCTCAGAGACGAATTGAGGCCCTCTATCGGACGTAATGTCCAACGGAACCCCGAAGCGCGCCACCCAAGCCGTTAAAAAAACGCGAGCCACCTCCGCGGCTGTGGTCGTCGCCAGCGGGACCACTTCCGGCCAACGTGTGGTTCGGTCCACCATTGTCAAAAGATGCGTGAACCCCTGTGATGCCGTTAGGGGGCCCACGAGGTCGACGTGCACGTGGTCGAACCTTCTGGCTGGAATGCGAAACGGTTCTAACGGGGCTCTTGTGTGCTTGTGAGTTTTGGCCCGTTGACAGGACATGCAGGTTTTTGCCCATTCCTTCACGTGCTTGCGCAGGCACGGCCAAACAAACTTTTCCGCTACCATTTTCACCGACGCGCGCACCCCCGGGTGCGCCAGTGAGTGGACCAAGTCAAAAACACAGCAGTGCCATGCGGCCAGAACCACCGGACGCGGGCGCCCCGTCGACACATCGCAGATCGGGGGGGCATACCGGTTTGTAAACACTTGCTCTCCAGCCTTAACCCTGTTGGTCCAGACTGGAGCGCGCGCACGTCTGCGTCCGCCCCCTGGTCCGCTGCCATGGCTGCGTAATCTATACCCACGTGCACCGGGGCTGCGCACACCACCGCGCCGCTCTCCTGCGGTGCGGTCACGGTGGCCCGTTCTGCCTCTGCGCGCGGTGGAGTCGTGACCGCGCGCGAGAGACAATCTGCTACTACATTGAATTTGCCCGTAACGTGCCTAATATCAGTGGTAAATTCCGAGATCACGGCCAGCTGCCTCTGCTGCCTGCCTGACCACGGGTCTGAAATTTTGGCCATGGCGTATGTGAGCGGCTTGTGGTCCACATAAGTGGCGAAGCACCGTCCTTCCAGCCAGAACTGGAAATGACGAATAGCCAAATGTAGCGCCAACAGTTCTGTCGAACGTGCTGTATTTTCGCTCAGCCGCGCTTAAGGATTTGCTAAAGAAAGCCAACGGCTGCCAAACTCCGGCGACCTGTTGCTCAATAACGGCCCCTATGGCTAAATCTGAAGCGTCCGTCGTCAGCGCGATACATGCTGCTGGGTCTGGGTGGGCCAGGAGCGCAGCGTCAGCCAAGGCTTTTTTAACCTCTGTGAACGCGCGCTCCCGCTCTGGGGACCATTCGACCGCCTGGGTTGGTTTTTGCTTTTTGAGCGCGGCATATAACGGTTGCATGATTTGAGCTACGTGGGGCAGGAATCGGTTATAAAAATTCACCATCCCCAAGAATTCCTGCAGTGATTTGACCGTTTGTGGCCGGGGAAAATCCGCTACCGCGCGTACTTTATCTGGTAACGGGACCGCTCCCTCTGGGGAGACGCGGTGACCCAAAAAATCGATCTGCTCGATGCCGAACTGGCACTTGGTTGGGTTAATTATTAAGCCGTGCTCTCCCAGCCTCCTAAAAACTGCTGTGAGGTGCTTTTCGTATTTGTCCGCTGAAGTACTCGCGACCAAAATGTCGTCGAGGTACACAAACACGAAAGGGAGATCGCGTAACACGGCATCCATCATCCGCTGAAACGTTTGCGCCGCCCCTTTGAGACCAAACGGCATGCGTAAAAATTCGAAAAGTCCGAACGGGGTTATTACCGCTGTTTTAGGAATGTCCCCCGGTTGGACTGGGACTTGGTGATAGCCGTGAACCAAATCAATCTTTGAAAAAATGCGCGCCCCCGCCAGGTGCACCGAAAAGTCCTGAATGTGCGGGATGGGATAACGATCGTGCGCCGTAGCATTGTTTAGCCTGCGGTAATCGCCACACGGTCTCCAGGAGCCATCGGCTTTTGGGACCATGTGCAGCGGCGAAGCCCACGGGATTTTTGACCTACGAACGATGCCCAGCCTCTCTAGGCTGGCGAACTCCTCGCGCGCTATAGCGAGCTTAACTGCATCCAAGCGCCGAGCCTTTGCAAACACGGGAGGGCCAGATGTAGGGATAAAATGTTCCACCCTGTGTTTTGCGACCGTTGCCGAAAAAGTGGGCACAGTGAGCGCTGGAAATTGGGTGAGGAGTGTGTGAAACTTACCACCTGCTGTAGCGACGTGGGTCTGTACTGGTGGCGGGGACACTCGAGCTGAACAGGGGAGAGAGTAAAAAGAGTGCATTTACCAGCCGTCTATTAGCAAGATCAACTAACAAATTGTGTGAGCACAAAAAATCCGCGCCCAACATGTTGAAACTCACTGCCGCTATTACAAAAGTCCATTCATATGTGCGGCCATGTAAGCATAAAGGCAAGGTCCTTTTTCCGTAGGTGTTGATGCTCGAGCCATTTGTCCCCGTAGCTCCGCTACCGCGGGGTCCAGCCACCCAGTCCGCGTATGTTGGGGTGATGAAGCTCACTTGGGCTCTGGTGTCTGAGGAACTCTCGTCCGGAGCTCGTATCCGTGATGTAGAGCAGCTTGTTGCCTTCTCTGAGAGTCGAAGCTGCTAGCGACCCCCGGTCTTGCCGTTTCCCGAACTCTTGAAGTTGCAGGGCGGCACGCACCTGCGTGCCCTATCAGCAAACCTCCGATGGTAAAAGCAGAGATCCTCTCCTCCGCTGTGTCGGGGCCGCGCCTCTGCCACCGGACCATTGGCTCCACCTCGTCGCGGCCGTGCTGCTGCCGTCGTCGGCCAGCCTGGGTCTGCCGCCTCTGGCTCCCCGCTGTCTTGGGTAGCCGCTGTGGTTGCCTGCCCGCCGCAGGCGTCCAGAATCCCGTCTGCTTCCTGGGCCAGCTCCCGGAACTCCTCCGGGGTGTGACACTTCTTGCCGGCCAGCGTGCTTCTCGCATGCGTCGGGAGGTTGGAGAGGAAGATGAACTGGAAAAGGAAATCATTGTTGTCCGACCCTCTCAGCTGTATCATATCCTCCATCAGGGTGCTCGGCCTGTGTCCTCCTTGGTCTAGCAAAGACAGAATCCTCCTCGCCCTCACTTCGGCCGAGGGGGTGAAAAACTTGATGAGGGTGGATTTCAGCTTGTCGTACCTGCCGGTAGCGGGTGGCTGCTCCACCAAGCTCTGCACGCACCGAGCTGTGCTGTTATCCAGTTTAGCGATGACATGGTGGAACTTAGTGTCATCCACCGTTACTCCTGCGAGTGCGAACTGTGACTCCGCTTGCAGGAACCACGACCGTGGGTTATCCTGCCAGAAATCAGGCAGCTTGACGGCCACTGCGCTCGCCAGAACCGAACTCTGTGAGTCCGGGACCCTGAGACCTTCTCCGGTCATTCTCAACGTCGTCGGTCACCAATTGTGAGGAGCCTTGAATAACGAAACTGAATTGCATTTAATTCAAGTTTATTTCAAGCATCCATTCCCACAGTCTGCTCTCATTCTTGAGCAGCGAACAAAGAGGGGGAAACACACCACAGTCTTCACCTTTAAACATTCTCACATCAAGAAATCTCCCTCGCAGGGGAGGTCACACATCTCCATCATAATCCCTTTATTCACATTCATAATCCCTTTATTTACATTACTCCCCCCTCTCTCCTCTCGAGCCTCAGAGGTCAGGGAGTCTTCTGTCCACACCTATTGTCTTGTCTCGCTGTCCTCTGCAGGTGTCCTAGACTCTGCGTCTCGTGTCCTAGACTCTGCGTCTCCTTCATCGTGAGGTTAAATCACATATGTGCTGTCAGCATATCTCTCATATGTCCAACCTGTACATGCACAACTACACAGCCATACAGTGCTTTGTAACTATATAAGCACTTCATCAATAAACTTTACTTACTTGATGCTCGGAGATAAAGCTCCATGCCGGTATCTTTATAGCTTAGCCATTGCTAAAGCTGCTCCAAGACATGTGCTGGCCCGCTGTGTACAGAGTGGTGTTTTGTGCAGCACTTCTTGTGGGTTGTGTGTCATGTCAAGGTCTTTCCTTCCATCTTTGTTATAAAATCCAAAAAAGGCCTGACATTTGAGCTAACTTTGAGCTAACTGCTTCCTAACTTTCAAAGCTGGCTGCAAGTCTTCGAGACAAGCTATGACTTCACTTGACTGGGTGCTTCCTTTGCGCCATCTAGTGGACTGAAAACGCCATTGATTAACTAATAACCCAAAAGTATACTGTATGTGTGCGCATTTAAAAAAAAAAAAAAAAATCCGTGCATTTATGGATCGATCTATTATCGGCAGTGCCAAGTATCATGATCATCACTGAACTGATCTGTTTTCCCACCCCTAATGTCAAGCCGTGCTTGTAATGGTCTATTTATGCGACTATGAAACAGCAGACCTACTTAGTACCTATTATGTGTTAAGTATTTCAACATTGGCAGAAATTAAGCAAGCAAGTTTTGACTGTCGTTACCTGGTCACGTGTGCCTCCTGTGTCCCCTCTCTCTCTCTCTCTCTCTCGCGCTAGTCATCAGTGCTGTTTCTCTCTCCTTCTGGTCACCTGTGCCTCCTCTCTCTCTCTCTCGCTCTCCCTCATCTTCGTTGTTCACCATGCTGCTGCCACATTCACATTCTTCAGACCCTCCAGGATTTCGCGAAGTTGCGATTCTACCAATTCCCATGACTTCAGTAGGTCCTGCATAATTTGAATTTTGTGCAATCACCATAACTTGACCACAGTTTTGGCCAACTGTTGTCAACTTCCGCCAATTTCGCCAATCAAATTTGTCTCAGTAGTGCGCAGATGTGTACATCATCAGTCTGACCAATCAAATGTGGCGCTGCACCACACTCACTCCTGTGTTTACATTGAGTATATACCGAACACATCAGCAAAAAACAGTGTGTGATTTATAAAAAAAAAAACAAAAAAAAACACTCACCTGTGAGTTTTCCCACATCGTTCCTTCATCCGTCTCCCCCGGCCCACCGGTGAACGTCTCCTCGAGTTTCCATAATGACCGTGTGTATGAAGTGCCGGGTTTGTGTTGAAAAACGTCTGCCTGCCTGAAAGCACTTCCGTCTCGGTAGCGCGTGTGCCCAGACACACTGTAAAACTACACAAAAAACAAGTGAATCTAATATTACAGCAAGTGTTGTAACAGTTTATACGTCTTTTGAGGTAAAAGTCATTACTACATCTTGACAGTGAGTTTAAAAGCTGGGACTCTCCGGGCTGGACATGAGCCAATGGGCGATTCAGGCAATCCCCAAGGAGAGCCCCGCGACTTATCGCAACAATAGGGGAAAAAAAAAAAAAATCCCACGAAATCCTGCAGTGACTGATTGAGCTTCTTTTATATCAGGAGCAAGAGTTATTGTTTAAATAGTTTAAAAGAGGTACTTCACTGACACTTTTGGAGGATATTGTTATGCATCGCCCCTCAAGGCAGAGAGAGACAGACCCACGTGCTGAAATGTGAGCTAGCCAAATTTATTGAAAACGACAAACGTCAAGTTAAACAAAGCGCACTAAACTCAAAATACAAATAAGGGAGGAATACACTTACAAGTTTGCGCACCAGAGTGAGGTAGAGCTCTGGCGGAGACGAAGAAATGTAACCAAAAGCGGCAACAAAGCCGAAATGAAAATGGAGCCCTTAAATAGGCCTCCAAACCCATTACATAATAACTGACAGGTGTGAGTACCTGAGTGGGCAGGAGAAATCAATGATACATGATCAGGGTCAGCTTGTTCCGTGACAGGGAGGCAAACCAGAAACTGACAGCTGTCAACAGAGAAAGGACAATACTAGGGATATAAAGAAATAAAATACCATACCAAAGTAGTATTATAAGTGAGTACAGAAAATAAAAATATAACGCTAACACAAACCGAAAAATGACAAGCAGACATCAATACACAAACACAAAAGGACATAACTGCAACAGATGAGTAAATAAACAGAAAAAGCCATGAGGCCGAGTCTGGCAGAAATTTCCAGCGCTCGGCTCAAGACAGAGGAGGGGGAACCACGACGGCATCTGGCAGAGGAGGAAGGGGAACCATGATGGTGTCTGAAGGAGGGGGAACCATGAAGCCCTTGATCTGGCCAGCATCACCCTTGGTGGTCCCAGAATGGGATGAAGTTGCACCCGCGGTGGCTCCGGGCTGGAGCAATTCAGCACCCGCGGTGGCTCCGGGCTGGAGCAATTCAGCACCCGCGGTGGCTCCGGGCTGGAGCAATGCAGCACCCTTGAAGACCTCAGCCGGAGGGGGAGCAGCACCCACGGGGGTCCCAGGCTGGGACGGATCACCTGCGACAACCTCAGCGGGAGGAGCTGGACCCACAGCGATCTTGGATGGCGAACCTGGATCTGCGGAGACATCTGTCTCAGGTGGATCATTCTTGGTGATCCTGGGAGAAAGCTCAGACAAAAGATGCACGTATACTGGGTCAGGGTCACCGGTAGCAGTGGAGCCTGGCGAGGTAAGCTCAGGTGCAGCTGATGGCTGCACTTGAATCTCCCCACCTAGAGCCAGGCAAGATTTCTCCAAAAGAGGAACAGAGACAAAGGAGTGTACTTGCCTGTACTCAAGCTCCACCGCCGTCCAGGACTCTGACGATCCAGGCGACGATGTATTGGGTGTGGTCTTTCGGGGGTCCAGCTCCCACTCTGCTGCGGCGGCCCCTGCAGCAGGCATGGTGGTTAGTGCGATCCTGGTCTCCTCCAGTGAGGTAACCCATGCAGGTGGTTCATCCTGTGTGAACTCCAGAGGTGATTCCTCTGCTTGCGCTGGATCCTGAGTCACTGAAGCCAGGGGATGTTCTCTCGCCGGCGCAGGGTTCAGGTCGGAGGCAGTGCCCTCCCCTTCTCTGGTCCGCAGCTGTGAGGCTTTTGACTGGGTTCTCTGGACCCACAGGCTCCTGTTTCGCCAGGCGGCTCAACCCTGGGACCGGTAGGTACTGGGGGGTGGGGGGAATAGGAGGAGACATGGAGAGAGCAGGAGAAAATGGTATAGCTGCAGCAGATGGTGAAGACTCAGAGGATTGCACAGTCTGAGCCTCACCACCAGGAATCAGACAAGGTAATTTGTGTTTAAGTGATGGATAATGAAAAAACACTTACCTGTGTTCCCGGAGCATGATGTTTTCTGCTGCAGTTGGTGTATAATTCGCCTTCTCCGTGACTGCAACTGTTGTGGACCCCTCAGAGGAGCTGTCTCTGCAGGCATGGTGGCGAGCGGAGCTGAGAAGGAGACGACCAGTCCATCAGCAGCTGGACAAATCAGAGGAAGAGGGAGAACAAGCAGCAATAGCAGGGTTGGCTGAGGACGTAGCCGGAGAAGAGATTTCTGCCTCGGTGAAGGAGGGGCTGTTGAAGAGGAGGTGGATGCGTTCTTCCAGCGGGAATTCTTAGGTTGGCAGTGATGAGGGGGAAATGGAGGCATAGACTCACTGTGGAGAGGGAGAGGTGCCGAAGTCGGGGAGTTACTCCAGCATTGGCTCCAACTCTGGTTCCCTCGGTGAATATTCCTTTAATTCCTTTGCCAAATCCGGGAGAAGCCATAGCTTAGTCTCTAGCAGGAGGTCTGTCTCCGCCATTAAAACTCGCCTGCGTTCCTCCAGCTCCTCGGCCGATGGAGTGGGCCAAGGTTCGGGAGGAGGAGGCGGGGCTGCCGCCGGAGAACGACGAGAGGCTGGAGGCTTCCTTTTGCGCTAGTGCTTGTTCTTCATTGGCTCATTGCTTACAGATGGAGGGAGAAGTATGGGAAGAACCAGGTCTGTGAGCTCTGGGTGATCACACAGGCTGGGGCATGCCTCGAGCACCTTCACCATGCCATCCAAACACTCTCAGGCTGCTTCGGGGGTACGAGAGGCTCGAGCCTGTAGCAGGATGCCTGTCTTCCAGCAGGCTTACTGACTACCGCTCCATCTTGCCTTGTCCCTCCATGTTGATAAGCATGGTAATCTCAGTGAGGGGAGACAAAAACAAATGAAGAAAAAAGGAAAACCAATGAGCCTCACTGCCAAGGAGTGAAAGAAACAAAAATCAACTAACTCGCAGCAGGTGTGTCTCAACTGGTCGTTGCTTTCTGTCATGCATCGCCCCTCAGGGTAGAGAGAGACAGACCCACGCGCTGAACTGTGAGCTAGCCAAATTTATTGAAAACAACAAACATCAAGTTAAACAAAATGCACTAAACTCAAAATACAAATAAGGGAGGAATACACTTACAAGTTTGCGCACCAGAGTGAGGTAGAGCTCTGGTGGAAACGAGGAAGCCGAAATGAAAATGGTACCCTTAAATACATAATAATTGACAGGTGTGAGTACCTGAGAAGGCAATAATGCATGATCAGGGTCAGCTGGTTCTGTGACTGGGAGGCAAACCAGAAACTGACAGCTGACAGGGCACACCCACATGAAGCTTCACACCCCTGACAGCTGTCAACAGAAAAAGGACAATACTAGGGATATAAAGAAATGAAATACCATACCAAAGTAGTATTATAAGTGAGTACAGAAAATAAAAATATAACACTAACAAAAACTGAAAAATGACAGACATAAATACACAAACGCAAAAGGGCATAAATGCAACAGATAAATAAACAGAAAAAGCCATGAGGCCAAGTCTGGCAGAAATTTCCAGCACTCAACTCATTACAGATATAATTCATGCTAGATTTTCCCACACCAAAAACTTGGAAAGATGTAAAATGTTGTTTTCCCGTACTTCCTTCCTCTGGTTAATGCAGCCGCTGAATGTGGATGAGGCTTAATTAGCTCACCTGTGATTAACCACCATTATTATTAACTCATGGGGGGAAGGGGCATTGTCAGATTATGAAAAATGTTACATTTGGTTGCTTGCTAATGAAATTAAATCAATAAAAATGACAAGTTATTTATACAGGCTTGTAGATAATTATGATTATTGGGAAGGGGGTTATATTGGCTAGATTTGATTTTTGAAGGGGTTACATGCCCCCCATAAATTACGCCTATCAGTCATGTAGACCTCATTGCTGCCAGGTTGTGGAAACATTGACTGACTGGAGGTTTTGACCTGGAACAGGCTGCACAGGCATGTGTACAAAAATCTATGTGCTTATTATGCAATCCAATATCCATTTCCAATTTATACTGTTCTTTTTTTAGCCTGCTAAAAAGAGGAAAATTAATGAACAAATGTGATCAGTATTTTTACATTCATTTAAACAGAAGCTAGTTATTTTTACAAAAGCATGATTAACACATAGTCACAGCTTATTTCCTTCAAGAGTAAAGAGTTTTTGGTAGAACAAATTAATGTTAAATAAGGAAGAGGAAGACTGTCTTGCCATAGTTTTGAAAAAGATGGATGTTTTTCATGGGATGGCAAATATGGACCTTGGATCAAAGGAGCCTGACATCTTCATTATAATAATTGGCTCCCCTGTTTAATCCTGCAGAACAGCCTAGTACTGTATCCTGATTTTGTGAGTCTTGCAGTGTTAACAGTGTATGGGGGGTGTCACAAAGCTGTTATTTAAACTCTGTAGTTGTAATTGTCAAGGTTTTTAACTGTATTGTTGTGTAAAGATACAGGGGTGTCCAATCATGTGCCATGGAGGGTCAAGATCCTGCAGGGTTTCCTCATAACCAGCCACTAAAGCAGGTGTTTTCACTGATCAGGAATTAGTGGTAAGGAATTCAATGAAATCACCTTTTGAAGACACTGGTTGTGATATTCATTTTGCCCAAGGAGAACCTGAGTAGAAATACTAACTTTTACATAATGTATTTGATGATAAATTTGCTCTCCTACTTGAATCAGTGATTGATACTCATCTGATCTCCCCTACTGAAAGATAGACCACGGTTTTGCATTACTATTTCCTTCTATTACTTGTACTTGAAAATAATTTTTTAAAATAACATTGATGTTATTTTACACAAATATAAGAAAGATACCGTCATCCTGCTCATCAGGTTTCAATGCTATGTTGTCTAAAACTTGATAAATGCATCCTCTAATGGCATTTATTCTTTTCCTTTATTACTGGATTATAATCAGTAAAGGAATCCACTGGAGGATAATTACTTTTACTCACCTCCCTATCGAAAATGCTAAGCTTCTGATATTGAGCATTTGTTGGCCAGTCTAGGAGAAAATAACCAGAATTGTGTGTGGATAATGAATCTGCCACATGCATGTCATTGATCTGTGATACATAATGAGACCCAGTAGCAGCTTTCTCCTGCTTCCTTCGAGCTCCGGCAGCTTTGACTTGGAGGCAGCACTGGTGATCAGAAATGGTGAAGTGTGATGCCTTCACAAAACACACAAAAGCAGATGTCATGCCTGTGTGCACTGGGATTTGTGCCCCTTATGATTGAGCGTTGAGTTGAAATACAAACATGAACATTCCCAGAGGAGCATCTGCAGGCTTTTGAATCTGGGTTTCCTAGAGATTTGAATTCCAGGAATTTTTGAGAGAAATACTGAAAAAAGCTCTACAGTTTTAGGAGCAGTCTGCCTGCAAATGAGTTTTTTTGAAATCTCATTATCAATATTTTCCTCTCTGGGCTGTTATGCTGGTGTATGAGTTTTTGCAGGTTCCAGACAGCTTTTTCAGGAAAACACATTGATATTCAGCGTCCGCTGTTTTCACTGTGCTTCATTTTAACAGTCAACATGCGTCTTGTTTGTAATCTATTTTTTAGGTGTGTGAATTTGTGTGCCGGTGGGTGTGCACATGAACAGTTTTCAGCCTGAAAAATAGTGCAGTTTGTTGGCCCGATGCCAGGAAGTCAAGATTCCCCAGCCTCCTGCTTAATGCACACACTCAGAGAAACACAGAGGAATACACAGCAGCAGTTGTAACCTGAGTCCTGATGAGTGAGCAGGGAAGGGGGGGGGGGGTGCTGATGTAGCACTGTTATCATCAGTAATGGGCTCATCAATACTAAAATATTCAAAGAGAGAAAGCTGAAGATAGATAAGCTGAAGGCAAAGAGAAAAACTGAAAGCTCTGAGTATTATGTTTGCTACTCTACCATATGTGTGTGTTTTGTTTTTTTTCCACAATATCTTTATTGAACCTTTTTTTTTTAACAAACATGATACAAACAATCAAACACTAACACTAAAGTACTACAAAAAAAACAAAAAAAGATGCACTAAAAACACCAACAACCACCAGCAAAATCAAATCTTCAACAGTGCTCCTCTGTTTAGTCTAGACAATCCAATACATTAGTATACATATTATGTTCACCAGTTTGGAATTTACAAGGTCCACACACATCATTCACCTTCTTCTTCAAGAGTTATGTTTAAATTTTTTACATGATCAATAAAAGGTCTCCATATATTCTCAAACACAATTTCCTTTGATTTCAGTATATATGTTATTCTTTCTAATGGAAGGTTTGTTAACATCTGTCTTAACCACTGAGTCACATCTGGTCTATGAGTCTTTTTCCATAATAGTGCAATACATTTTTTGGCATTAAGCAAACTGAGGTCTATGAATGTTCTTTCACTTTTATTAAAATTATGCTTTTCTGGGTACAGACCCAACAAAAACAATTGAGGATTCAATATGATTTGTTTTGAGATTATTTTTTCAATTGTTACCCTCACCTCTTCCCAAAACATTCTTATTAATCTACATTCCCATACACAATGAAATAGAGTTCCTTTACTTTCCATGCATTTTGTGCATGTATCTGGTATATTTTTGTTATATTTATTTAACTCCTCCGGTGTAACATACATCCGCATTAACCATTTGAAATGTATCAATTTAAGGCGTACATTTATTGATTTGGTTTGAGCTTCTGTACAAGCCAATTCCCATTGTTCCTCTGAAATTTCAGTTTGCAGATCTTCTTTCCAGTAGTTTAATCTTTTCAGTGAATTTTCACTTGAAGATAGTGTCAATGAGTTATAAAACTCTGAAATAATACCCTTTCTTTTACTATCTTTCATCATCATTTTTTCCAAGGATGAATAAATAGGTCGAGTGAGAGCTTTATTTTGATTTGATTGAATAAAGTTTCTAAGTTGAAGACATTTAAAAAAATGTGTTCTATTGAGATTAAATTTGATCCTCAGCTCTTCAAAAGACATTATCTGCACATGGCAAATATAAATCCTGAATCTTTTGTATCCCTTTTAAATTCCATACTTTAAATACAGCGTCCGCTCTTCCTGGTTTAAAATATTGATTACCCCATATTGGACTAAATTGTGACAATAACTGTGGTTCTTTTAAATAGTTTTTAGCTTCACACCATATTTTGATCATATGCTTTACAAATGGATTTTTAACTTGTTTTTGTAATTTTTTTGCCGAATCTGAGTGTATATGAATATGGGAAGAGGTAAAGGTAAATTGTATGATTCCATTTCAGTCCAGTGAGGGAGATCATTTGATGAAAAATATGTCACAGACCTCAGTTGTGCCGACCAATAATACAACATAAAATTTGGACATTTCAGACCTCCACGATCAAATGGTAAATATAATAAAGACAGACGTAATCTAGCCCTCCTGTTGTTCCATATAAATTCCACTAACTTTTTTTTATTCTTGAGAATAAATCTAAAGGTGGTGATAAGGGAATGTATTGAAATAAAGTATTTTAGGTAAAATATTACTTTTAAGTATATTGATTCTCCCGATCATCGACATTGGTAGTGACATCCATCTCTGAGTTAACTCATTGATATCGGTCATTAAGGCTTCATAGTTGACACTGGCGACTGATTCTAGCTTAGGCACAATTTGGATTCCTAAATATTTAAACTGATTTACAACATTGAATTGATTTACCTCAGGGGCTGGGTAATTTCTCTGGGTCTCATTTAGCATTAATATTGAAGATTTAGTTTTATTTATTTTATATCCTGATATTTCCCCAAAATTCTTTATTAAATTCAACAAGGTTGGAATTGATTTTTTTAGATTCGACATAAACAAAATTATGTCATCGGCGTACAGGGAGATTTTATGTTCTGTTGGTCCAACTTTAATTCCATATATTTGTGAATGTAAACGTATCGCTATCGCTAAAGGTTCAGTTGCCATAGTAAACAGTAAAGGTGAAAGTGGACAGCCTTGTCGACATCCTCTATTGATTTTTATTGGTTTTGAAATATTGTTATTTGTTAGGATTTCTGCTGTAGCATTATTGTATATTATTTGAACCCATTTTATGAAATTATTTCCAAGTCCAAACCTTTGTAGGACTTCAAAAAGAAAGGGCCATTCAACTCTATCAAAGACCTTTTCGGCGTCCAGTGATAGGAGAGCTGTATCCGGTGCTTCTTTATTAAAATAAATAATATTAAATAGTCTTCTTACATTATGGAAGCCTTGTCTTCCCTTTATAAAGCCATTCTGATCTCGATTAATAATATTTGGTAAAATTTCTTGTATTCGTCTTGCTACAATTTTACAGATTATCTTAAGGTCGGCATTTAATAGGCTTATTGGTCTCATATTTTCACATTTATTAGAGGGCTTACCTGGTTTTGGCAGCAGTATAATTAAGGCATTATTTATGTATGATGGTAAATTATTATTTTGAAATGCTTCTAAAACCATTTCCAAAAAAGGTTTTATTAATTTATTCTTAAATTTTTTTATAAAGGTCAACTGGAAGACCATCTGGTCCTGCACTTTTTCCTGATTTCATATTATCAATGGCTAGCCCAACTTCTTCTTGACTAATTTTAGACTCCAATATCTCCCTGTTTTCATTTGGAATACACGGTATAGATAGTTCGTTCAAAAACCCATTTAGTTTTGTTAAATCAGGTTCATTTTTGGTATCATATAATTTTTCATAGTAATCTCTAAAGGCTCTGTTAATTTCTAAAGGATCTATAACTACCTGTCCGTTACTTATAATACTAGTAATTGGTGTTTTAAATTCTAATTGTTTAATCTGCCATGCCAATAATTTTCCTGATTTTTCACCTTGTTCATAAAAAGATTGTTTCAATCTTAGAAGACTCGAGGCAGCTCTATTCGCTGATTTTTTGTCGTATTCAGCTCTCAAAATCAGTAATTCATTCTCCAACCTTGGATCACTTCCTGCATACACTTTTTCCTGAAGACTTTTCATTTTATGTTCCAATTTAGCTCTCTCCTCTCGAGTCTTCTTAGATTTTGATCCTGTATAACTAATAATATGTCCCCTAATAAAAGCTTTGAAAGCCTCCCACTTTACACATGCTGATGTTTGTGTAGTATTGATGTCAAAGTACTCGTCTGTTTTTCTATATACTTGACAAATTCCTCATCCTGAAGCCATTTATGCTGAAATTGCCATCTACCTGATTCCTTTGTCAATTTTTTATCTACATATATTAGACAACAGGGTGCATGATCAGAGATCACGATGTTATCATAAAAGCAGTTTTGAATCTTGGATCTTAATTCTGTGGAAATCAAAAAATAATCAATACGTGAGAATGTCTTGTAGGTACTGGAATAACAAGAATAGGCTTTAACTTGTGGTTTCATTTCTCTCCATATATCTAGCAATCTCAATTCTTTCATAAAATGATTAATAGTCATCCTACATCCATTGTGCGTACAATCCAGTCCTGTTGATCTATCTATACCTGGATTCAATGTACAATTAAAATCCCCTGCTATTATATGTTGCCCTGTAAGTGATGATAAAATAAGAAATAAATTAGCAAAGAACTTTTGATCATCTATATTGGGACCATATAAGTTCACAAGATTTATATTTTCTAATAGCAAAGAACCTTGAATGATTACATATCTTCCAAGTTTGTCTCCAATTACATTTTTCACTTGAAAAGGGACTGATTTATGTATGAGAGTCATAACTCCCCTGGCCCGGGATGAGAATGATGAGGTGAATACACTTCCTTGCCATCTACTCCTAATTCTTTTTATATCCTCCTCTATTAAATGAGTTTCTTGTAAAAACACAATTTTTGAACCCATGTCTTTTATTTTATTCATAACTTGTTTAAGTTTTTTTAAATTTTGTAGACCTCTGCAATTCCATGAAGTTAAATTAAGATTAACACTTTGGTTTATGATCAATAGAGAGTTTGGGATTACCTTGCAGTGTAAACATGCTCATACAGAGAAGCAAAAACATGAGTGGTTGAACATTCATCCTACAAACTACACACAAACAAATTCCCCCTTCCCACACTTGTGGCGAACCCCCCAAAATCAAAAGAAAAATTCCGTCTCCCGATATAGCCATCGACCGTTCCACATCCACGGGGAACAGCCTAAGCCACTCCTTCTTCATCCTCCCAATCACCCTAACTCTACTGCTTTTGATGACGTAACATTAACTCTCCTCTGTAGTTTTCCAACTTAACTCCAAAATTTTTAACAACTTTGTACATCATAGTTTTTTTGTTTGTTTTGTTTTTTTTTAAATATATAACACAATCTATATTTTGTAAACTTGCTATTTACTTCAAGTCAGTCAGATGCCTGTGCAAATGCTTAATTATTCTACCTTATATTTTGTTCATGCTTAGCTCCCACCAGTCTCTTCTTCTTCTTTGATCTTCTTGATGAACTCCTGCGCCTCCTCTGGGGTCTTGAAGATGTGGGTTCTGCCCTCATACGTGGTCAGCAGTCTCGCAGGATAGATTACACCATGACGAATCCCAAGGTTGCGCAGCTCCTTACGTATGGGATCAAACTGCTTCCTCAATTGTTGGATTCCTGTGGCCAAATCTGGGTAGAACCGCACCTGCTGATCCTGGTGTTTAATCTCTCCTTTAGCTCGTGCAGCGTTGAAGATCTTCATCCTGTCTCTGTTGCTAAGAAACTTCATAATTAAGGTCCTCGGCGGTCCCTTATCTCTCCGTGGGCCAATACGATGTGCTTTTTCCAGAACCACTGCTGATTGCAACTCCTCGCTGCCCAGCACCTCCGGAATCCACTTTTCCAGAAAGGAATATACGTCCCGACCTTCTGATTCCTCTGGAAGACCCACCACCTCAAGTTATTCTGTCTCGACCGAGATTCCAAATCCAAAATATTATCTTCTAGACATTTATTTTTTTTTTCCAAAGTGCGCACCTTTAATTGAAGACGGGTGACGTCATCTTCAGCACTAGCGAGACGGAGCTCCATCTGCGCCGTTCATTCTACACAGTCACCCAATTGCTTTCTTATTCCTTCCAACGCTGTCATAATCCCATCAAATCTAGAGGAAAAGTCCGCTCTCATTGAACTCATGGCAGCCATCAGCGCATCTGCGCCATTCCCCGCAGATATCGCACCGTTGCCAGCCTCCTCCGCCATATATGGAGTTTTGTTTGCTGCGTCACAGACCTGAAAGTCCGTTAATTTGGACTGTTTCGGCGGCTCGCTTTTTCCTTTACCTGATTTTCCAGCCTTAGGCTTCGCCGACATATCCTCGCCCAAACGCTGGGATACGTTCTGTCCCAAATGAGTTATTTGCCGATTTTTTTCTCCAGGAGCAGAGCAGAGTGAGACACGTCCGTCTTACGTGGCAGCCATAACCGGAAGTCCATATGTGTGTGTTTTAACTGAAAGAATGGTTTAAAAGGTTTCAGTCTACAGATAATCCATGTTTGCATTGATTGTAGAACCCCAATTCCAGTGAAGTTTGGACGTTATATAAAACATAAATATGAACCAAATACAACAATATAAAAATCCTTTTCAACCTATATTCGATTGAATATACTAGATATTTAATTTTTAAACTGATAAAGTTAATTGTTTTTTGCAAACAGTGACTCCTTTTGAATTTGATGCCTGCAACATGTTCCAAAAAAGCTACAACTGGGGAATGTTTACCACTGTGTTCCACCACCTTTCCTTTTAACAACACTGAATAAGCGTTTAGGAACTGAGGACACTAATTGCTGAAGCTTTGTCGGTAGAATTCTTTCCCTTCCTTGCTTGATGTACAACTTAAGTTGCTTAACAGTCCGGGGTCTCAGTTGTCATATTTTGTGCTTCATAATGTGCCACACATTTCAGTGGGAGACAGGTCTGGACTGTAGGCAGGCCAGTCTAGTACTTGCACTCTTTTACTAGGAGGCCACACTGTTGTAATACATGCAGAATATGGCTTACTGTGGTTTATATTAATCATATATCCCATAACCTACATATGTATAAGCATATTAGAATGTTTGGTGATTACATATGTGCAACGACCTCACGCCTCAGAACAGGACAAGAGGTCTCAACCACCAGCAAAGATCAAAGAGCATCCGAGGCACAGCGGTGGAGACCAGATCGATGGCCCTGACTTCCCAGGGCCAGGTGGAGGAGACAGAGGACAATGGAGGAGATCGATCGCCCTGACCACCCTGGGTCAGGTGGAGGAGTCAGAAGACAAAAGAGGGGGGATTAAGCTAATGCGGGATGTCAGCTTTGATATGCAATGTCTTTTGTTATGTGTAGGTATAAGTATGTAGGTCTGAATGTGTTCGACCTCTTATTCTGCTTCTGCACTGAGATGAGACTTGTTAGAGGAGCGAAGCTGATAATAAACTTTGGTTTATAAATCACATCGCCTCGTTATTCCAAGCTTTTCTACACTGGTGACCAGACGTGAGGATGGAACAGAGACGTTCTCCCGCGATTGACTCATCGGAGGCGACCCAGGCAAGCGCCGGCGCCCATGCAGACAGGGGAACGGATGGAAGACGTTCCCCCACGGCAGAAGAGAGGGCTCAACTGAGCACCATCCCCAGCCCCGCCGTGAGAGCAGAAGAAAGGCGCTCTCACCCGGCGGACACATCAAGGACGGCCCACACAAGCGCCGTCACCGTCAAGCTGCCAGAATTCTGGCAAGAAGACCCGAGCTCGTGGTTCCAGCAAGCTGAGGCTCAGTTTGCACTGGCGGGCATAACGGCGGATGAGACGAAGTTTTATCACATCGTCGCCAAACTCGACGCTGCCTCATCAAGATGTGCGCGGAGCATAATCCGACAGCCGCCCGCCCATGACAAATACAGAGAGCTGAAGGCGACCATCGTCGAGAACTTCATCCCCTCAGCCGAGGAGAGAGCAGAGAAGATCCTGGCGATCTACGGCCACAGAGGATGCAGACCCAAGGCCCTCATGGAGGACATGCTGCAGCTCAAAGAGGACAACAACAACTTCCTCTTCCAACACATCTTCCTCAGCACTCTGCCGCCACACATAAGAGGGACGCTGATCAACATGCGGTGCAGCACCCAGCAGGACTTCTGCGCGCTGGCCCGAGAAGCGCAGCGACTCATCAATGCCTGCGGGGAACAGGTGGCCACAGCAGCATCCGCAGATCTCAGCGCGGATGCCCAGAGCAGCGGAGAACCACAGACAACCGAGCAGAGCCCGCCCACCATGGCGGCAACACGACCAAGACGCAGCAGGCGGAACGACATCTGCTATTACCACCACCTAATACGTCAAACAGGTTCATTTTGTCTTCTTTCAATTATTTTTCCTTTTTTTTTTTCCTTTGAAAGACAAAAGTAAAATAGAAAGATGTCTTTACCTTCTTTACATGTTTCAACTGCACTGCAGCCTTCATCAGAAGAGTCAGCTGATTGCTGCCAGGTGACATTTATCAGCTGATTTTCGTAGGCGGGGCCAGCTCAGCAGATCTGTCAGATCCACCGAGCCGGCCCCGCCTCCCGCCGTCAGATGGTCTCTGGAGAATGTGGTCCCAGGTGTGAGAAAGCATAAAGGCCCCCTCATCTCGGTTCATGGTGTCTTTTCCCCGCTTTCTGATCTCTATTGCCTCCTTGATCCAACGTTTGTGTCTGTTGCTCTCCGATCCAATAATTTTTGTGTTGTCCCAGTCCATGATGTGATTATTTCTTTTGCAGTGGTCCGATATAGCTGATTTTAATGTTTCTTGTTCTGCTTTTTCTTTTTGTGATCTTGTGAGTCGTCCTTGCGTTTCCTTCTCACGTTCCTTTTGGTGTTCTTTTTTTCTTGTGGTGAATAATCTTCCGGTTTCTCCAATGTAGGTTTTGTTACATGATCTGCATGATATTTCATATAATACATTGCATTTATTGTCTTGTTCTATTCTGTCCTTGGGGTGTACTAATAACTGTCTTAATTTTTTGTGTGGTTTGACTGCTGTGTTTATTTTGTATTTTTTCATGATCCTTTGAATTGGTTCCGTGATCCCTCGTATGTATGGTATAGTTATGGTTTCCTTGTTTTTGATTTCAGCTTTTGTTCTGTGTCTTGTGTCCTGTTTATTTTCTTTGTTTTTGACTTGCTGTTTCCCTTTGTTTATGGCCCATACTGGATATTGGCAGCGTATAAGTGCATGTTTTATGTGGTTTTCCTCTTCCTGTCTGTCTTCTTGTTCCGTGATGATGGTGGCTCGTTCATATAATGTCCTGACGACTGATAGCTTGTGTGCTGTGGGGTGTTCCGATGTCCAAAGTAGGTATTGATCTGTGTGGGTTGGTTTCCTGTAGACTGTGATTTTTATGCTGCCGTCCTCGTTGTGGTGGATTTTCATGTCCAGAAAGGCTATGGTGCCATTTTCCTCCTCTTCGTGTGTGAATTTTATGTTCCCCGTACTGTCTGTACTGTTCAGATGGTCAGTGAGTTCTTGTGTATGTCCTTTCCTTATTTTTTCCAGAATGTCATCTACGTATCTCTTCCAAAGGGTGGGTTTGCATATTGTGGGTGCTGTGTTGATGGCTTTATTTTCCAGATCCTCCATAAAAAAACTGCTCATGATGGCTGATAGTGGGTCTCCCATTGCAAATCCTTCTTTTTGTTTGTAGATTTTTCCTCTGAATTGAAAATAAGTGGATTTTGCAACAAACTGTAGTAATTTGGATATGTCATGGACTGTGAGGTTGGTGCGTCTTTTTAGGGTACTGTCCTTGTTGAGGCGTTCTTGCACTATATGTAGTGTGACGTCAATAGGAGTCTTTGTGAATAAAGAGATGACGTCATGTGAGATGAGGATCTCGTCTGATTCTATTTTTATGTCTTTGAGTTCTTGTGCCAGCTCTTTTGAATTTTTACAGTGAAAGTCTGATAGTCCAAGGAGGGGTTTGATGATTTCAGCTAGGGCTTTTGATAAGTTGTATGTGACTGATCCAATGCTGTCTATTATTGGCCGCAGTGGGATATCCTTTTTATGTATTTTCGGTGTTCCATAAATCCGAGGGGTGATGCTGGCTGTGGGGATCAGGTGATCATATGCGTCCTTTGTGATTTTATTGCTTTCTAATAGAGGTTTTAGAAGGGCTTTGAGCATTTTTTTCTTTTCTTCTGTCGGGTTTGTTTTAATGATTTCGTATGTGTTACTGTCTGCCAACATGGTTTCCATCTGTTTTTCGTATGTTTCCGTGTCCAAAATTACTGTTGTTCTGCCTTTATCTGCTGGGAGTATTGTGATCGTTTTATCTGTCTTGAGTGAGTTTAATGCTTTTTCTTCTTTTCTTGTAACGTTGCTTTGTGGTAATTTGGCCGTTTTGAGGATTCCTGCGACTGCGTTCCGGAGTGCTGCTTTTTCTCCTTGGTCCTGGATTTTTTCACATGCCAGTTCTGTTGCGAGGATGTATTCTTCATGGGGGATTCTGGCTGGTGTGATGGCGAAGTTCAGTCCTCTGTTCAGCACTGTTTTCTCCGTGTCCGTGAGTGTGCGTTGTGATAGGTTTTTGACCCACTTATCGTTCTTTTCCGTGTGTGTTTGTCTTCGTCCGTTCTTTCTTTCTGTGAGTTTTTTTAATTTTTTCAATTGGCGGTTTTTCGTTGTGATGAATTCTTGTTCGTGTGCGTGTTTCAGTTGTGCTTTTATCTGCTCCTGCGTTTTCTGGTCCGTCGGGTAGCGTTGCTTAAACATGTCCGTTTCCTCTTTGATTTGGTTGTTTATTTTGTCTACTTTATTTGCCGTTATTCTTATACGTTCTTTTATAAGGTCTTTCCGTGCTTTGTTGATGATTTTTTCTGCGTTCTTGGTCGGGATTGGATTTCTTATATTGAGGCTTTGGGGTGTGACCTCCTCATCTCTGCAACGGAGGTTGAATCGTAGGCAGAACAAGAAACATTAAAATCAGCTATATCGGACCACTGCAAAAGAAATAATCACATCATGGACTGGGACAACACAAAAATTATTGGATCGGAGAGCAACAGACACAAACGTTGGATCAAGGAGGCAATAGAGATTAGAAAGCGGGGAAAAGACACCATGAACCGAGATGAGGGGGCCTTTATGCTTTCTCACACCTGGGACCACATTCTCCAGAGACCATCTGACGGCGGGAGGCGGGGCCGGCTCGGTGGATCTGACAGATCTGCTGAGCTGGCCCCGCCTACGAAAATCAGCTGATAAATGTCACCTGGCAGCAATCAGCTGACTCTTCTGATGAAGGCTGCAGTGCAGTTGAAACATGTAAAGAAGGTAAAGACATCTTTCTATTTTACTTTTGTCTTTCAAAGGAAAAAAAAAAAAGGAAAAATATTACCACCACCGTTTCGCCGAGGGGGCGTACAAATGCGTGCCCCCCCGCAAATTCAAAAGTTCGGGAAAACGCCAAAACCGAGAACCGTTAACGGCTGCGGTTCTCGGCGAAAAAAATAAACTTCTTTATGTGACTGACGGACACACCGGGAGACAGTTCCTGATCGACACCGGAGCTCAACTGAGTTTTATCACCCCTTCCCCCGCAGACCGGGCCATGGGTCCCCGGGGAAATGGGGCAATGGCAGCCAACGGCTCGATCATCGACACTTAGGGTGAAAGGAGCCTGCCTCTTTGCATTCACGGCCGCAACTATAGACGGACATTTATTGTAGCGGTGGTGAGTTTTAACTTGTTGGGCGCTGATTTTTTTGTGTGCACATGGGTTGTTAGTCAATGTAGCAAATAGACGCTTGGTTAATGCACTGTCATTTTATTCTATCCCCTGCTCAGCTTGAGTCTCTCCACCACCCGTGCAGGCCAGCGTCACAACAGCAGGAGGTAAGTTTGACCAACTCCTCACCCAATTTCCAGCACTCACAGTTCCAAAATTTTCAGCAACAGTAGCGAAACACGGGGTTGAACAATTTAAACAATGTGACAGCGCATGACCGCTACCCAATTCATCCAAGATTTCTCACTACATCTGGCGGGTGCGCGCATTTTTTCTAAAATAGACCTGGTCCGCGGCTATCACCAAGTCCCCATTCGAGCGGAAGACATTCCTAAAACGGCTGTAATAACCCCTTTCGGTCTTTTTGAATTTTTGCGGATGCCGTTTGGCCTCAGAGGCGCTGCTCAAACCTTTCAGCGGATGATGGACGCGGTATTACGCGATCTCCCTTTCGTGTTCGTCTACCTCGACGATATGCTGGTAGCCAGCTCGTTGGAGGAAGAACACGAACATCACCTCACTACGGTTTTTCAGAGACTAGAAGAGCACGGGTTAATAATCAACCCAGCCAAATGCAAATTCGGCGTGTCACAAATTGATTTTTTTGGGACACAGAGTTTCACCGGAGGGGGCAGTCCCATTGCCAGACAAAGTTCGCGCAGTAAAAAATTTTCCACGACCGCAAACGGTCAAATCGCTGCAAGAATTTTTGGGAATGGTTAATTTTTACAACCGTTTCCTCCCCCGCGCAGCTCAACTCATGCAGCCCCTGTATACTGCGCTCAGAAAACAAAAGCCTTCCAACGCGGTCGAATGGACCCCGGAGCGCGAACGCGCCTTCGCGGAAGTAAAAAGTGCTCTAGCGAACGCCACATTGTTGGTTCACCCCGATCCCTCGGCCCGCATTGCGCTAACCACAGACGCTTCAGACCTGGCCATAGGGGCAGTTGTGGAACAACACGTTGGCGGAACCTGGCAACCTTTGGCATTTTTCAGCAAATCGTTAAACCAAACGGAGCGTAAATACAGCACTTTTGACAGGGAGCTGCTAGCGCTTCATTTATCCATCTGCCACTTCCAGTTCTGGTTAGAAGGGCGGCGTTTCACGACTTTTGTAGACCACAAACCGCTCACCTTTGCGATGGCTAAAATTTCAGAACCGTGGTCAGGCAGGCAACAAAGACAGCTAGCTGCAATTTCAGAGTTCACCACAGACATTCGACATGTGGCAGGCAAACTTAACGTGGTAGCAGATTGCCTCTCTCGCGCTGTGACATCGCCAGAGCGCGAGGAGACAGATTATACTACCTCAGCCGCAGAACTCTTCGCCAACGCAGACATGTATGCGGCCCCAATTAACGTAGGGATAGATTACGCAGCCATGGCAGAGGAGCAAGGCAGTGACGCGGACGTGCGCGCACTCCTGTCTGGACCAACAGGGTTAAGGCTGGAGGAAAGGGGTTTACGCGACGGTGTACCCCCCCTAATATGCGACATCTCAACCGGCCGACCTCGCCCGGTAGTCCCAGCTGCATGGCGCCGCCGTATTTTCGACTCAGTTCACTCCCTTGCGCACCCAGGTGTGCGCGCCTCGGTTAAAATGGTCGCTGAAAAGTTTGTGTGGCCCGGCCTGCGCAAAAATATAAAGGAATGGGCAAAAACTTGCATGTCTTGTCAGCGCGCCAAAATACACAAACACACAAAAGCCCCTCTAGAGCCTTTTCGAATCCCAGCTAGAAGGTTCGACCACGTTCATGTCGACCTCGTGGGACCACTACCTTCGTCTCAGGGTTTCACACACCTGTTAACAATGATAGACCGTACTACGCGCTGGCCTGAGGCGGTCCCTCTGGCGTCAACCACAGCGGCGGAAGTCGCTCGCGTTTTTTTGACAAACTGGGTGGCACGTTTCGGCGTCCCATTGGACATCACGTCCGATAGGGGGCCTCAATTTGTCTCAGAGCTTTGGTCAGCCATGGCCAGCAGCTTAGGGGCGACAATTCACCGCACCACCGCTTATCACCCTCAGGCTAATGGGTTATGCGAGTGCTTTCACAGATCTTTAAAGGCCGCCCTCAGAGCCTCACTAACGGATACAAATTGGGTAAATAAACTTCCCTGGGTTTTATTGGGGTTGCGTGCTGCGCCTAAAGAGGATCTAGACGCCTCCCCAGCAGAATTAGTTTTTGCACAACCTCTCAGACTCCCAGGTGAGTTTTTACCAGAGAACCCAGAGCCTGGGCATCTTCCAACCCTGAGGCCTTTAGGCAGCAAAGGACCGGACACTCTCCCCGGACCGGCACATCACTCTTTTCCATGGGTTTTTGTCCCCCAAGCTTTAAAAAAACGCTGAATTCGTTTTTGTTAGGCATGAAGCTTTAAAATCAACCCTCCGTCCACCATACAATGGACCATTCAGAGTGCTGGAACCTGGTGATAAGCATTTTGTGCTTGATTTAGGGGACAGGAAAGAAACGGTCAGCATTGACAGACTTAAACCTGCTTTCTTGTTGAGAGACGAACCTGCACGGGTGGCGAGGGCACCTCGGCGGGGTAGACCTCCCAAGAAAAAAGACTCAACCCCCCTGCAGGGAACAAATAACCACTCTCCTCCCCAAGCTGCAGATTCCTTACAGGAAGGTCCCGCCAGGACGCCCAAGCGGACCCACAGCAGATTCGGGAGAAGATTAAAACCCAGACGGCACAGGGACTGATGCAAATTAACCAAAAGTTGTTAACTATTTTATCAGATTGTGCCGTGACAGTTTTAAGACTGATTTGTGATAGTACTACGCTGTTATGGTTACCACTGAATTCTCTACAGGAGCATAGCTGCTGGAAAGTTTCTTCCTTGTCAAGACGTTTAACAGTATAGTATGTCATAGAAATTATCTTAAACTGTGGACTTGCTTTAATTGTCCTTTTCTTAGTCGTTTGGGGGGGGGGCTGTGGTTTATATTAATCATATATCCCATAACTTACATATGTATAAGCATATTAGAATGTTTGGTGATTACATATGTGCAACGACCTCACGCCTCAGAACAGGACAAGAGGTCTCAACCGCCAGCGAAGATCAAAGAGCATCCGAGGCACAGCGGTGGAGACCAGATCGATGGCCCTGACTTCCCAGGGCCAGGTGGAGGAGACAGAGGACAATGGAGGAGATCGATCGCCCTGACCACCCTGGGTCAGGTGGAGGAGTCAGAAGACAAAGGAGGGGGGATTAAGCTAATGCGGGATGTCAGCTTTGATATGCAATGTCTTTTGTTATGTGTAGGTATAAGTATGTAGGTCTGAATGTGTTCGACCTCTTATTCTGCTTCTGCACTGAGATGAGACTTGTTAGAGGAGCGAAGCTGATAATAAACTTTGGTTTATAAATCACATCGCCTCGTTATTCCAAGCTCTTCTACACTTACCACTATCTTGCTGAAATAAGCAGGGATGTCCCTGATTGTGACGTTGCTTGGATGACGGCCTATGTTGCTCTAAAACCTGTATGTACCATTCATCATTAATGGTGCCTTCAAAGATGTGCAAGTTACTCATGATGCCCCCATACCATCACAGATGCTAGCTTCTGAACTTAATGCTGATAACAATCTAGAGGGTCCTTTTCCTCTTTAGCCTGTAGGATGCAACGTCCACGATTTCCAAAAACAATTTGAAATGTGAACTGGTCAGACCACAGCACACTTTTCCACTTTGTGTCAGTCCTTCTAAGATGAGTTCAGGCCCAGAGCAGCCGGTGGCACTTCAAGGTGTTGTTGATATATGGCTTTCACTTTGCATGGTTGAGTTTTAACTTGCACTTGTAGTAACAAATTGTGTTAACTGACGATGGTTGTCAGAAGTGTTCCTGAGCCCACAAGGTAATATCCTTTAAAGAATGATGTCAGTTTTTAAAGCAGTGCCACCTGAGGGATCGAAGGTCACAGGCATTTAGTGTTGGTTTTTGGCCTTGTCGCTTAATTGCAGAAATGTCTAGATTCTCAATTCTCCAGAAATACCTGAATTCCTTGCAGTTGTACTGTACATTGAGAAATGTTGTGCTTAAACTGTTGAACTATTTTAGCCATGCAGTTGTTCATAAAGTGGTGAACCGGAGTGGTGGCCTAGTGGTAGAGCATCCCCCCCCACTGCTGGGAGGTCGTGGGTTCAAGCCCTGGATGGGTCATACCAAAAACCATATAAAAATGGTACTTCCTGCTTTCTAGCTTGGTGCTCAGCATAATAGAATGAGGGAAGGAAAAGTTGTTTGTGTCGGCGCCCTGCATGGCAGCAGCCCCTCTAATTCTAGATGTGATTAACATTGTAGATAGGAGAAACATAATTTTGTTCTACTGTATATGATTGGCTGTATGCATTGAGTGACAGTAAAGTTGGCTTCTTCTTCTTGCCCCATCCTTGCTTGTGAACAATTGAGCCTTTCGGGGATGCTCTTTTTATACAGAATCATGACACTCACCTGTTTCCAATTAACCTGTTCACCTGTGGAACGTTGCAAAAAGTGTGTTTTGAGCATTTTTTTCAACTTTCCCAGTCTGTTGCTGCCCATGACCCAGCACTTTTGGAACATATTGCAGGCATCAAATTCAAAATGAGTGAATATTTGTAAAAAACAAAGATCACCGGTTGAACATTAAATATCTTGTATTTATAGTGTATTCAGTTTAATATAGGTTGAAAAGGA
Source organism: Pholidichthys leucotaenia (assembly GCA_020510985.1). Lineage (NCBI taxonomy): Eukaryota > Metazoa > Chordata > Actinopteri > Cichliformes > Pholidichthyidae > Pholidichthys > Pholidichthys leucotaenia. The sequence continues at coordinate 173,104,613 of CM035847.1, read as the reverse complement.
TTTTTATTCAGTCATTGTATTTTGTTTTTATTTACATTTTATACAATGTCCCAACTTTACCAGAATTGGGGTTGTACACCAGACCACATATGATAACTGCTTATAAACAACATAATTATTTATACTGACCCATTAAAAAATGGAGAAACTGCATATTCTTCACAAAATATACAGCAGGGAATAAGTATTGAACATGTCAACATTTTTCTCATTAAACAGATTTCTGATGGAGCCATTGAGATTTTCACCAGATATCAATAACCACCCAAGTAATGCACACATACAAAGAAATCAAGGCAACTGTGTTAACAAAACAAGTTATATTTAATAAAATGGAATGGCACAGGGAATAAGCATTGGACACACTTGGTGAGATTCATTTAATATTTAGTAGAAAAGCTTTTATTGGTAATAACAGCTTCCAGATGCCTGCTCTATGGAGAAACTAGGTGCTAGCATTGTTTAGGAGTAATTTTACCTAATTCTTCCACACAAACAGTCTTCAAATCTTAGAGGTCCTGTGGATGTCTTCTATGAACTCTGATCTTCAGTTTGTTCCATAGATTTTCAATTGGATTCAGGTCAGGTGACTGACTGGGCCATTTTAGCAGCTTTATTTTCCTTCGCTGGAGCCAGTTGAATTTACTTGGCTGTGTGTTTGGGATCATTGTCTTGCTGAAATGTCTACCCTTGTTTCATCTTCAGCATCTTGACAGATGGCGACAGGTTCTTATCAAGGATGTCTCTGTACATTTGTCCATTCATCTTTCCTTCAATTATATGAAGACTGAATGTACCATGTGCTGAAAAACACCCCCACACCATGATGCTTCCACCTCCAAACTTCACTGTTGGTATGGTGTTTTTGGGCTGATGTGCAGTGCCATTTCTCCTCCAAGGAAGCTGTGTTGTGGCATCCAAAAAGTTCAATTTTGGTCTCATCTGACCAGACTATATTCTCCCAGTAGTTTACTAGCTTGCTCAAATATTGTGCAGCAAATTTTAAATGAGCTTCAACATGCTTTTTCTTCAGCAGTGGAGTCTTGTGAGGTGAGCAGGCGTAGAGGCGATGTCGGTTATGCATTACTTGTTGTTTTGTTTTTTTTTGAAACAGCAGTACCTGCTAACTCTAGGTCTTTCTGGTGCTCTCCATGAGTGGTCTTTGGCTCTTGGATAACTCTTCTGATAATTCTTTTGACTCCTCTGTCAGAAATCTTGCAAGGAACTCCTGGTCATGGCCGGCTTATGAGAAAACGATGTTCTTTCCACTTCCGAATGATGGCTCCAACAGTGCTCACTGGAACATTGAGCAGTTTAGAAATGCACCTGTAACCAATGCCATTATTACCTCTGCCAGGCCGAAAAGGCCAGGAGGAGGTTATGTTTTTGCCGGAGTTTGTGTGTTTGTCTGTCTGTTTGTCTGTTGGTTAGCAAGATAACTCAAAGTCTTGGACGGATTTCCATGAAACTTTCAGGCGTTGTTGGAAATGGTACAAGGAAGAACTGATTAAATTTTGGGGGTGATCCGGTTCACCGTCTGGATACAGGAATTTTTTAAAGCATTTTTCAACACTGACATACAGCCATTTTCAACATGTGCGCAGGCGCAATAGAGGGCGCTGGTCGACGTGTGTGATGAACACAAACTCCGCCTTCTTCAAAGTTTTAGGCACAAAAGCACACAGAAAACAGGGCTCGCCAGAGTGCCTGTGTTTGCACTACACTGCAAAAGCTGACACGGGCAGCTGTCCGGCGTCGGATTATTTGGCAGAAATTCCCCGCCCAGCCATAGGGGCTGCGCAAAAACCAGCTCTCTGCCGGGGGAGGCTTCCAAATCCTCTTTTTTTCCGCGGACCGCAAACACAATAAAACCCACGGCAACCATTATCGCACCTTCTTTTGTCCAGCGGCTCCGGAACAGAGAGGAATCCCGGCGCCAGTAATGTTGCGCCTGATATGTCTCACTCTAATGCTAAAAGTGACTGCATCAGGGATTTACCACCTTCAATGAATGAATGAATGAATGGCCTGGGCCCGCCGCAAAACCTCACACGGGCAACTGTCCGCCGACGGATTGTTTGGCAGAAATTCCCCGGCCAGCCATAGGAGCTACGCATTTGGCACAAATTCACCAGCCAGCCATAGGCGCTGCGCAAAAACGAGCTCTCTGCCGGCGAAGCCTCTAAATTCTCGTTTGCCGCGGAGCGCAACCCCCCCCAAAAAATAATATTGTAGCGAACTCAATATGAGCACCCTACTTGGCTTGCCAAGTGGCTTCACCCTATTGGCGACACAGGTACAGTGCGGGACTCTGGAGCGTGAGTTCGAACCTCCCGGTGGGACGTCGCCATGTCGAGCAGCACGTTACAATATAATATAAAACCCACGGCAACCTGTCTACCCAATTTGCATCTGTCAGTGGACGAGATGGACACAACAGCAACACTTCAGTTTATTACCTCCGCCAAGGAGGCAATGCTTTTACTACTGAACCACTAATCCTATCACTATCAGATTGATTGTCATTGATTAATTGTGTGTTTATTGCACTGTCCCTGTCAAATAAACAAATAATCATTGTGAATCCAATTGCTAGTCATATGTTTACATGCTCAAGGAATCTGAAAACGTACACACAAACACTGTATGGGGGGAATTGTGGCGCTTGGCGGAGGTCTGCGCTCTCCGAGTGCTTTTCTAGTTATGTTTTGCAACAATAAGGTTGTGAAGGTCTAGAGAGAGCGCTTTGCTTCTACCCATCACAAGTTCATTGTGGTGTGACAATTTGATATTCACAGATCTTTTTAAAGGCTACCAGTCAGGACTTAACCAGCTGAAATTAATTTGTACTGATGGAGGATGGGATGGCGTCCTAAATTCTGATGGATTTCAGCTGGTTTCCTGGCTTTCTATGCCTTTTTGCTCCTCTTTCTCTTCATGTATTCAATACTTATTTCCTGTGTCATTCCACTTTATTAAATATAACTTGTTTTGTGAACACAGTTGCCTTGATTTATTTATATGTATAGATTACTTGGGTTGTTAATGATATTGGGTGAAAATTTCAGGTCAATGGCTCCATCAGTAATATGTTTAATGAGAAAAATGTTGTGTTCAATACTTATTTTCCCCCCAATATGTAAATCCTGAACTCCCTGCATCTAGGTTAATATTTTGAGGCTGGTGTGCAAACATGCCAAACATGGACTGTGTAACAACAAAAGCTCTCACTGCTCTGAACAGGAGAACAAATCTCTTTGCGCACCTGTAAAATCAATTTACTTACAAAAAAAGAAACTGACACAAACTCTAGTAGTAAAAACCACAACAATATGTCTTCCAATTCCAAAAAAGCAAACAAAGCTTCAGTTTTCTTTTTACAAGCTTGTAGCATCGTTTGTTTGTCATTGACCAACAAAAGCATATTGTGTATAACAGATAATTGTGCTCAAGATGTAAATCTGGGTTTAATGACACTGCATCTAAGGACATGATGCTGAGCATCACAAAAGCAGGTAGTAGCCATTTTATCACCACCAGTGTGTGGTTTGGTAATAGGTTTTACACGTGGATTTTCAGTTTTAGCATATTCGAGTTAATAACTTTGGGATTCAGGGTTTGAATCCCTAAATTATCAAACCATTAAGTGCTTCGTTACTCGATGCAAACAGGAGTGACAGAATTGTGCCTCTGGCCATACTATGTTAAAGGAGTTGTGGGAGTGTGAAGTTAATTAACAAGTCAGATATATTATCACATGAGAAAACTCTTATATTTTAGAAGAAGTGCAAGAGGGTTCAGAGTTCGAGCCTCACTGTTCTTTATGACTTTGAGTTTCTGCTGGGTGTTCTAGCTTTTCCCCATCAGTCCAAAGATGTTCATGTTTGTTAATTGAATGCGAGTATGAGGCTGTTCACGTCTTGCTCGTGTTTTTTGTTGGACAGGTGATTGGCTGAGGCCTGCTTAGGAAATATACCCTCTGGTTTGCCCTGAGGCAGCTGGAATTTGCTCCCCTCAGAAGCTCAAGATAGAGAAGAGGTGAAGAATTACATGGATGATATCAGTGAAAAATAATCTCAAAAACAATCATGCCACTGGGAACACGGCTTTCAGATCATCCTTCTCCTTTTCACCTCATTATCTTTAGTTTCATCATACATAGGCAAAAGAAAAAAGTAAGCTGCATATGAACTGTTTGTCTTGTTGTTCTTAAAATTACCATCCTTTAATGTATGCTAAATGCTTTTCTCAAAATGTTTCCAATTCCAGATAGAATTTATTAATGTTGTAGACAAACTGATTATTACCTACTTGATGCATATCAATGACTGGCGCCTAGCGGCTGCCCCGGCCTTGGATGCGCTCTGCAGAGCGTGCCCAAATGCCAAGTCACGTTTCGTTACCTTGTATTCATACATGTGTAATGACAATAAAGTTGAATCTCATCTCATCTCATATTTACACCTGTAAAAATCACCTTACAGTTAAAAATGATTACTACCCCTCAGCTCTTTAGTTGACAATGCTATAGCTTAAACATCAGAGCAAGTTACTCCTCTTCATTAATCAGACTTGTTCTGTGCCTTTGTCCGAACCCATTCACGTTGTTAACCGCATATAATTAAGGGGTTTGGTTCTACATGGGACATCCTAAGCTTACATTATGGTTCTCCATACTGGACAAAGCTGATCCCTTTCCTTTTAGTTTTTCTGCGTTGATTCATTGATGTTCCCCTAATTTCTCTCTTTCCCCAATATGATACAATGGTATTTAGAATGTAAATGGTGAATTGAGTTAGTGCAGTGCCTATAATTATGCAAAATTTTATGTCATGTTTTTATTTCTTTTGTTGGTGGTACACAAAATAGAAAAGTGGCCAGCTGGTCAGTTTTACTGACTGCTTCTCACACCTTATTATAAAGATGATGAAGATTAGTGTTACAGTTTTAAGGGTTAAACTTAAGGCTGTAAAAACATAAAATAAGCAAGCAGTATCACACAAGGCACAAGCACAACTCATCAGCTGGCATCAATGCATGTCATAGGATTATGATTTATTTGTTCAACCAGTTGTTTTGCTCTGCTGAGAATAACCCTTCCTGAAAGTACCAAGTTAACTGTTCCTAAGCACCACGGAAATGACAAAAAAAGAACATAAGACACTTATTGTCGTTTCACACATGTTCAAAGAAATTATGCAGTGCAGAAGTCATTGTTTTTGAGTATACTAGTGCATGCCCGTAGAACACTAGTATTCCTCTCTGAAATGGGTATCCCAATTAGACTTTACAGGTCCAAATGTAGGCTCTGTTTGAAAGTGGAATACAAAAAGGTTTAGCCTATATGTAGGCAATCACATGTTAGACTTTGACAAATATAAAAGGGACTGAACGCCACTAATATTTGATTGTGTGAATATTAATTACAGAATACCTAATTTTTGAAAATGAATGGAACATCCAATATTAATGAGTGTTTAGGAACCCTTGTTTATTTGTTTTTCAGATCACTTATTTGTGTGATCTTTTATCACTTGCAGTATATTCATAAAAGTGTTGTATCTTGCACCATTATAATTATTTTAGTTTATAGGACTGTTAAGTGATGGAGTTAAGTGGAATATTGAATTTTTCTCTTTATCGTCAGTAAACTAATGGAGTACTATAACAGATATGTTTATAAATATTTGAGGCCAGTTCTAGTGCATCCTTTTATATTGTAGCAATGTCTGGTTGCTAAAAGGTTTTTAAAATTGTAATCAAATCGAATTAAGTACAAAACATCTAACATTATACACAGCAGAAGGACCTGTTTCACTGCAACCATTGTATCAGTGTTGCCCATTTATTTAACTAAAAATTGTTTATTTCAATATCTGGGCATTCTTGTGTCCTGTTTGGTGATGGTCGTCCTTCAGTCAAAGCGTGCATGTGTAAGCATATGATATGCAATTGATCTGGCCATTCCATTCCACAATCATGGCAGTATTATTATTAAGTTTTAATTTTTAGATACTTGCACGAGCACTCCGGGAGGAGTGCCATAGGAGTGCCAGGATCGGGGACTTGCGATCCTGCAAAGTACAGTGGTAGCACATGAAGCAGCAGCCGGGACACCAGTCTACCGCTAACCTGGCAGGCCGGGCTTGCCTCCCCACAAAGGACCGCGGTCTGAACACCGGTCTGGCCACTGCTTCTGTCCTGTGTTGGATACATCGGTGTTCTTTGTCAGACCCCCGAGTGCCCGCTGGCGCTCTGTAATGAAGGTAATTTATTACCTGTGACTTTCTTTTACATTTGCCAGTTTGTCAAAAGAAGTGTAAACAAGAACCCAAATGTTCAAACGGCTTAATTATAATTAATGGCACTGCACTTTAGTCATACATGCACTTCATTAGATTTGCACAAACCATTTTATACATTGCATATTTGCACAATTTGTATTAGTATTTATTTAATATTTATTGATTGTAATTTGATTGTGCTATTTCCAGCAGGTGAGTTTGATTGACCTGCTGGAAATAGCACAATCAAATTACCAGATTTCCAGCAGGGGAGTTTGATTGACCACTCATGGATTGTCACCTTATCGTGGTGGGGGGTTTGCATGCCCAAGTGATCCCAGGAGCCCAGGAGGGGCTCGATGGCTAGCATCTGGTGGCTGGGTTTCCGCCCATGGGACCCGGCCGGGCTCAGCCCGAAGGAGTTACATGGGTCCGCCCTCCAGTGGGCTCACCACCTGCAGGAGGGACCATGGGGGTCCGATGCTATGTGGATCAGGTGGCAGTCAAAGGCGGAGACCTTGGTGGTCTGATCCCAAGCTTCCTAAACTGGCTTTTGGGACGTGGAATGTCACCTCTCTGGTGGGGTGAGCCTGAGCTGGTGCATGAGGTTGAGAGATACTGGCTAAATATAGTCAGTCTCACCTCAAAACACAGCTCTGGTTCCGGAACCAGCCTCCTGGAGAGGGGCTGGAGCTTGGCCTACTCTGGAGTTTCCCCAGACGAGAGGCGACAAGCAGGGGTGGGTGTTCTTGTATTCCCCCACCTTACTGCCTCTATATTGTAGTTTTCCCCGGTGGACGAAAGGGTTGCTTCCCTGTGCCTTCGGGTTGGGAAACGGGTCCTGACCATCATTTGTGCCCATGCACCAAATGATGGTTCAGAGTACCCACCCTTTTTGGAGTCTCTGACTGGGGTACTAGAGAGTGTTCCTCTTGGAGACTCCATTGTCCTACTGAAGGACTTCAATGCACACATGGGCAACGACAGTGAAACCTGGAGGGGGGTGATTGGGAGGAACGGCCTGCCCAATCTGGACCTGAGTGGTGTTCAGTTGTTGGACTTCTGTGCTATCCACACTTTGTCCATAACGAACACCATGTTCAAGAAAAAGGGTGTCCATATGTGCACCTGGCACCAGGACACCCTAGGTCGCAGGTTGATGATCGATTTTTGCTATCGTGTCATCAGACCTGTGACCATATGTCTTGGACATTCTGGTAAAGGGAGGTGCAGAGCTGTCAACTGATCACCACCTGGTGGTGAGTTGGGTCCGATGGCAGGGAAGATGCCATTCAGACCTGGTATACCCAAATGTATAGTGAGGGTGTGCTGGGAACGTCTGGCTGAGAACCCTGTCCGGGAGGTCTTCAACTCCCACCTCTGGAAGAACTTCAACCACATTCTGAGGGAGTCTGGAGACATGAATTGTGAATGGGCCATGTTCTCCACCTTCATTGTTGAAGCGGCTGCCCAGAGCTGCAGCCGCAAGGTCATCGGGGCATCTCGTGGTGGCAACTCCCGAACCAAGTGGTGGACACCAGTGGTGAGGGGGGCCATTAAGCTGAAGGAGTCCTATCAAGCTTGGTCGGCTTGTGGGACTCCCGAAGCAGCTGAGGTGTACCGGCAGGCCAAGCGGAATGCAGCTCGGGTGGTTGCTGAAGCAAAAACTCAGGTATGGGAGGAGTTCGGTGAGGCCATGAAACAAGACTTTTGGTTGGCCTCGAACAGATTCTGGCAAACTGTCCAGCAGCTCAGGAGGGGGAAGCAGCTCCCTGTCCACACTGTATGGGGTGGATGGGGCACTACTGACTTTGACTGGGGATATCGTCGGGCAGTGGAAGGAATACTTGGAGGATCTTCTCAATCCCACTGACACGCCTTCCACAGAGGAAGCAGGGCTTGTGGATGAGGGGGATGACTCGCCTATCACAGGGGCTGAGGTCGCCAAGGTGGTTACAAATCTCTTTGGTAGCCGGGTCCCAGGGGTGGACGAGATTTGCCTGAGTACCTCAAGGCCTTGGATGTTGTAGGGCTGTCATGGTTGACACGCCTCTGCAACATTGTGGGGAGGTTGGGGGCAGTGCCTTTGGCATGGCAAACCGGGGTGGCGTTTCCTCTCTTCAAAAAAGGGGACCGGAGGGTGTGCTCCAACTTTAAAGGGATCACACTCCTCAGCCTCCCTGGGAAGGCCTATGCCAAGGTACTGGAGAGGAGACTTTGGCCGTTGGTCGAACCTCGGATTCAGCTGTTAAGAGCTATTTGGTCTCTGTACGACTGTTGTGAGAGTTTGGTTCATATTGCCAACACTCGGTCGGAATCATTCCCAGTGAAAGTTGGACTTCACCAGGGCTGCGCTTTGTCACTGATCCTGTTTATAATTTCTATGGACGGGATTTCTAGGTGCAGCCAGGGAATGGAGGGTGTCATGCTCTGTGACCACAGGATCTCATCTCTGTTGTTTGCAGATGATGTTGTCCTGTTGGCTTCATCCAACAATAACCTACAGGTCTTACTGGGACAGTTTGCTGCTGAGTGTGAAGCAGCTGGGATGAGAATCAGTGCCTCCGAGTCCATGGTCCTTAGCTGGAAAAAGGTGGATTATCCTCTCCGGGTTGGGGACAAGCTCCTGCCCCAAGTGGAGGAGTTTAAGTATCTTGGGGTCTTATTCACGAGTGAGGGGAGAATGGACCGAGAGATTGACAGACGGATCGGAGCAGCATCTGCAGTGATGCGGACGTTGCACCAGTCTGTTGTGGTGAAGAGGGAGCTAAGCCCTAAGGCAAATCTGTTGATTTACCAGTCAATCTACGTTCCTACCTTCACCTATGGCCATGAGCTTTGGGTAATGACTGAAAAAGTGAAATCGTGGATACAAGCGACTAAAACTGGCTGCACGGTGGCGCAGTGGTTTAGCACTGTGGCAGCACAGTTTTACCCTCGGCCGGGGGATCGCGGGGATCATGAGGTCGTGGGTTCGATCCCAGCCCCCGACCAACAGTGAGCTGTGTGGAGTTTGCATGTTCTCCCCGTGTTGCGCGGGTTTACTCCGGGATTTCTCCGGTTTCCTCCCGCATACCAAAAACATGTAGGTTTAGGGCGCTCGCGCACGCAGCGACCAGCAGCCGGTGGCTTGTCACCAGACTGCAAACCAAGTCTACCTACGGGTACAAATAAGTAACAAAAAAAAAAAAAAAAAAAAAAAAAAAAAAGCTTTATTCGTAGGATTGCTGGACTCCCCCTTAGAGATAGGGTGAGGAGCTCAGTCATCCGGGAGAGGCTCAGAGTAGAACCGCTGTTCCTCCCCATTGAAAGGAGCCATTTGAGGTGGTATGGGCGTCTGATCAGGATACCTCCCAGACGCCTTCCACTTGAGGTGTTTTGGGCACATCCCTCTGGGAGGAGACCCCGGGGCAGACCCAGGACTCGCTGGAGAGATTATGTCTCCCAGCTGGTCTTGGAATGACTTGGTATCCTCTCTGAAGAGCTGAAGCAGGTGGGAGGGGAGAGGGAAGTCTGGGCTTCTCTGCTTGAACTGCTGCCTCCGCGACCCGGACCTCCGGAAAAGCAGTTGAAGATGGATAGATGGATGGCATTTGATTGATTTGCTCCACCTGAAAGAGAGATACAAATGAGCTTAGTTCATTGATTATTGAAGAGCAAGCAGAGTGAGCAGTTGTTTCTCTGAGCTGCAACATTTATGTGGGACTATTGTGGCTTGGTTTAGTGCTTTAGTTTAGTTTATAATTTGAGTTGTTTACAAAAGTACTTACCTGTCCTGTCCTTTTGTCTGCTTCAGGGTTTCCAGTCAAAAGATTCACTTGGCAGCTAGTGATGTTACACTCGACACCACCCACTCGACACTGATTCGAGCAATATAAAGCGGAAGTGTCATGAACAGTGCATCGAGTGCCGTTTCAGCATGCCCACAGTCACATGACCGTAGCAAGTGAGGCCTCGTTATGTCGGTCACATCATATGACTTGAGGGCTTGTGTGAAGTTTGGGAGGGAAATAGTTTTTCTTTTTTTGTTTGCTTTGTATTGTTTGTTCCTGCCATCCAATTTTGAATAGATCTCAGATGGCCAAATGCTCAAAAAAAAAAGTATTGTTTTTTTCAGGTCTTCACCTCAAATGCTGTTCTGACAGTCAGTCACCAGATGGCAGTCTTTATTAGATGTTTCATAACGCTGTGTCGCTCATGAAGCAATTGTCTCAAAGCATTGTTTCACAAGGACTTAGTTTCACCTTCACTTCTGGCAACACAGTTGCCCAAATAAAGGTTCTGGGAGGGACTAAGTGGGTAGGATAGGAAAGAGGTGTTTGGTATAGAAGTTTGAATGTTTATATTTTGTTTATATTAATATTGGGTTTCTTGTTTTGGGTTTTGTAGTGAGCAGTAGTGATAAATACCATTGTGTGTATACAGTATTTAAATTGCAGTTATCGGTTATATTTATTTTACTTTAGTAGAGCAATTTGAATTACCCCATATATGGTTTTGTCCAGAGATAGGCCTGGTGACACAGTATTAAAGGCGCCATTTTACGTCCATCTGTGATGTTGAAACTGAGGCCTTATGAAACAATGAGCAACTTTGAGACAATTGCTTCATGAGCGACACAGTGTAATGAAACTTCAAATAAATACTGCCATCTGGTGACTGACTGTCAGAACTGCATCTGAGTGGGAAACCTGAAAAAAAATCTCAATACTTTTTTCTTTTTTTTTTGAGCATTTGGCCATCCGAAGTCTGTTCAAAATTGGATGGAAGGAACAAACAATACAAGGCAAACAAAAAAAACCTAATTCCCTCTCAAACTTCCCACGAGCCCTCAAGTCACGTGATGTGACCGACATAACGAGGCCTCACTTGCTATGGTCACGTGACTGAGGGCGTGCTGAAACGGCACTTGATGCACTAATTATGACACTTCAGCTTTATATTGCTCGAATCAGTGTCAAGTGGGCGGTGTCAAGCGTAACATCACTACTGTCAGACCTCTGGTGTGCACTCTAACAGCACAATGGCTACTGCATCTACTTGAAGATAAATAAAAAGTCAAAATGTGGTTAATCCACTGTCTGCTTCCTGATTATTGTGCTACTGTGCCTCCTGCTGCAATAGACCAACTATTACACGCTCCTCCCAGTGTACTCACGCCTTGTGTTCTCCACATATGCCGAATTATCCTTTGGACCTACACAATCATGGCAACATGATGGAAAATTTTTTTAAGCATTAAGTCAAATTTGTCACTTAACTTCATTGTTTTGTTCACGGAGTGCTATGGTGACTGCCTGGTCATGATGCCGTGCATTATCCAATCAGCACGGAGTCAATCCTCAACCCTGCCCACAGTTCTAGAAGCCTGGGCATGAGAAGAGACCGATGACTAAACTTTTATTGATTAAAAATTACATATTTTGACTGAACAACTCCATACTTGGGGATGCACACCCTCATAACCTCAGCAAAGCACTTTTAAAATCTGAGGTCAGTCTGACGAACGGTTTGACAGATTTTGAGGAACAGACACACACACAGACGGACAGAGATTCCTTGCATTTATAGATAGAATATACATGTTCCCCCTCTTGAGTTGGTTTTGACAGACAAACCGTCGTCACTAAAAACATTACCTCCTCCCTTGGCAAGGGTAATGATGGCATTGGTTACAGGCGCATTTCTAAACTGCTGAATGTTCCAGTGAGCACTGTTAGAGCCATCATTTAGAAGTGGAAAGAACATCATTTTGCCATAAATCAGCCATGACCAGGAGCTCCTCGCAAGATTTCTGACAGAGGAGTCAAAAGAATTATCAGGAGTTATCCAAGAGCCAAAGACCACTCATGGAGAGCTCCAGAAAGACCTGGAGTTAGCAGGTACTGCTGTTTAAAAAAAAAAAAAAAAAAAAAAAAGATAAGTAATGCACTTAACCGACACGGGATCTATGCCCACTCATCTCGCAAGACTCCATTGCTGAAGAAAAAGCATGTTGAAGCTCATTTAAAGTTTGCTGCACAACATTTGGACAAGATGGGAAAATAATGGGAGAATATAGTCTGGTTAGATGAGACCAAAATTGAACTTTTTGGATGCCCCAACACAGCATATTTGGAGGCGAAATGGGACTGCACATCCCATCATGGTGTGGGGGTGTTTTTCAGCACATGGTACTTGCAGACTTCATATAATTGAAGGAAAGCTGAATGAACAAATGTACAGAGACATCCTTGATAAGAACCTGTTGCCATCTGCCAAAATACTGAAGATGAAATGAGGCGAGAGAGGGGGGCGAGGGGAGGGGGAGAGAGAGGAGCGTGACAGCTCCTGCAGTTTCCAGCTTTAACTCCAGCCGCTCTTGTCAGCCTTCCTATCTCTGTGGACTGTTGCCACAGACAGGTGTTTCTGTGTGTGTTTGTGTTTAGACCTAGGTGCATGCATACAAGTTAGAAATGTATGTTTGCAGAGCTGTGTTGCTGTTGGTAGTCAAATGGACAACCATGACTTTGTACATTTTTTCCAGTGGTTGCAGATATTGTGTATTTATGTACAGTATGTGTGTGCGCTTTGGGAGAATAATTAACTGACTCACTGATTTGATGTACTTTGAACAATTAAATAAGAAAGTTAAACACAACAAAGAAGAAACAGAAAAAGACAGTACACAGTATCCATGCTGAGTATGATGATGATGACCCACAACACAAAGTTCATGTTCAAAATGGGGCAGGAAGAAGTAAAGCTTATCCTATGCCACACCGACTTTAACAGCAATCATAAATTTTCACTCCCCACTTGGATGTTGACATAATTACATATTTACTTGCATAATACACAATTTAATCAAGCGAGAGGCATCCTAACATCATAAAGCAATGATGTTTGCACATTTTAAGATCTACCTACACCCTTACCATCCAACCATAGCAACTCCAAGACCTCATCCACACAAGCAATCCCCATCCAAGTACCCCCCTAAATATCATAATTTTGAATTTGTTTTTAAACTGTAGGACATTTTGACATTATTGTAGTTCTGCTATACAAATAAACTTGCCTTTCCTTCTGTTGACGGGCTGTTCCATAGTTTTACTCCACAGACTGAAAAACAGTCTTTATTGTTGTATGAACATCTAAGGTTTTAAAATTTAACTTTCTTCTAAGATCATAATGGCCATCTCTGTCACAGGACATCTTCTGAATGTTACCTGAAAACATATTATGTCTTGCCTTATACATGATTTGTGCTGTTTAGTATTTTATAATGTCTTGTTTTCACAAATAAAATGTTAGTATGTTCCAGATACCCTACTTGATTAATAATCCTGATTGCTCTTCTTTTGAAGTTTGTATACTGGTTGTCGTGCTGGGCAATATACCAAATATATTCATTGTATTGGTACATTTAGCCAGCTGCGATACATAAATGATTACATCGTGTATATTTGAATATTTATCACGTTAATGAGCTGCCGCTGCGAGAGAGGTCTGTCTGCAGCTTGGCCGCTGCTGAAGTCTGAAAGCGGAAGTTCACTACCTTGGCACAGCTGCCCCACCACCTGCATGCTCACAGAGAAATTAGCAGCGAGCAGGGATGAAGATAACAGAATAAAAGTAGACTCACCTTAAGCACAGAAAATGGGGGGGGGGAGATAAACATTTCAAGTCTGAAGTCTGCATGTTTGTTTGCTAAATGAATGAACTTGGGGAACTAACTTTCAAAATAAGAGCTATCTGGTTTTGCAACCCTTCAAAATAAGGGCGAGTGGCTTGCCAAATAAACAACTGATGGAATGTAGATACATTAAAAAAAGTGATAAATCATACTTCTGTCACTTTGACTTCTCCAGTGCTTTCAACACCATCCAACCGATGATCCTGAAGGACAAGCTGCTGCGCGCAGGGGTGGACCAGCACCTGTCATCATGGATCCTGGACTACCTCACGAACCGGCCTCAGTTTGTGAGAACCCGGGACTGTGTTTCCGACACGATCATCAGTAGCACGGGGGCCCCCCAGGGAACGGTGCTGGCTCCCTTCTTGTTCACTCTTTATACTGCGGACTTCTCACACAACACAACACATTGCCATCTACAGAAGTTCTCTGATGACTCTGCGATCGTTGGTCTCATCTCCAGCGGAGATGAAGCTGAGTACAGAGGGCTTATCCAGGACTTTGTGGACTGGTGCCATCGGAACTGCCTCCAGATCAACGCGAGGAAAACTAAGGAGCTGGTGGTGGACTGCCGCAGGCATGGGCAGCCCCTCACAGCACCAGTAAATATACAGGGAACAGACATCGAGATGGTGACATCCTACAAGTACCTGGGTATTCATCTGAACAATAAACTAGACTGGTCACACAATACTGACGCACTCTACAAGAAGGGACAGCGCAGGCTGATCCTGCTGAGGAGACTCAGGTCTTTTGGTGTACAAGGGGCGCTGCTGAAGTCATTCTATGACACGGTGGTGGCATCAGCCATCACTTTTGGAGTGGTCCGCTGGGGCAGTGGCATTACTGCAGCCGATAGGAAGAGACTGAACAAACTGATTAAGAAAGCTAGCTCTGTCCTGGGGCAACGCCTTGATCCGATGGAGGAGATAGGAGAGAGAAGGACGGTGGCTAAACTGTCATCTCTGCTGGAGTCCGAGTTCCACCCTATGCAGGACATACTGGATGCACTGAGGAGCTCATTTAGCAGCAGACTACATCATCCCAGGTGCACAACCGAGAGGTTTCGTAGGTCCTTCCTACCAACGGCTGTCAGACTGTACAACCTAAGCAGGGCTGCTCGCAGAGATAGCAAAAAGACGTAACAAACTAATAGTTTTTTTTGAATGCAAAAGATGCAATAGACTTACACAATGGTCCTCTCCGGCATACAACTAGGAACATACCGGTCGCTATGGAGGGTGAGAATATGTATGGGCACATAATCATACCATGTAGGATAACTAAATAGACGGTTATGCTGTTTCATCCCACCTAGCAACAATGCTCTGCACTGTGTGTGTTTATATATTTACATATTTATTCCATCTAGCTACAATGCTCTGCACTGGGTGTGTTTATATTTATATATCTATATATTTATTCCATCTAGCTACAATGCTCCGCACTGTGTTTTTATATATCTACATATTATTCCATCTAGCTACATTGCTCCGCACTGTGTGTGTTTATATACTTGCATATTTATTCCACCTAGCTGCAATGCTCCATACTGTGGGTGTTTATATATTTACATATTTATTCCATCTAGCTACAATGCTCTGCACTGTGTGTTCATATATTCATATATTTATTCCATCCAGCTACAATGCTCTGCACTGTGTGTCTGTGTGTGTGTGTGTGTGTGTGTGTGTGTGTGTGTGTGTGTGTGTATATATATATATTTTATAGTAATATGTACATATGTATATTAGCTGCTCTTGCTTGCTTGTTTTTTCTTGCCTTCTGATTGTTGCTCTGAGTGTTGCTATCCCTGTGCTGTTGCAATCCTGGAATTTCCCCGTTGTGGGACTAATAAAGGCTTATCTTATCTTATCTTATCTTATTAGACCGCTAAGTATTAACAATGTGTGGTGAACTGAAACATTTCTGCCCATGTGGATAAATTTGATTACTTGATAATGAGAGCTCTGTTAAACAAACGAAAAAAAGACACACTGCTCAGTTACATATTCTGAAGAATTTTCTCTGACATGGGTTTCATTTTATTCTTATTCAGCTTTTGTGAGAACCCAGGACTGTGTGTCTGACACAATCATCTGCAGTACGGGGGCCACCCAGGGAACAGTTTTTGCTCCCTTCCTGTTCACCCGCTACACTGCTGACTTTTAAGATAAGATAAGCCTTTATTAGGCTTATCTTATCTGACTTTTCACGCAACACACCACACTGCCATCTACAGAAGTTCTCTGACTCTGCGATCATTGGCCTCATCTCTGATGGGGATGATGCGGAGTACAGAGGACTTATCTAGGACTTTGTGGACTGGTGCCCGCAGAATTGCCTCCAGATCAATGTGAGGAAAACCAAGGAACTGGTGGTGACTGCCGCAGGCGATGACAACCCCCCACAGCACTGGTGAACATCTAGGGAACAGACATTGAGATGGTGACATCTTACAAGTACCTGGGTGTTCACCTGAACAATAAACTGGACTGGACACACAACACCAACGTGCTCTACAAGAAGGGGCAGTGCAGGCTGTTCCTCCTGAGGAGACTCGGGTCTTTGGGAGTGTGAGGGGCACTCCTGAAGACCTACGATTTGGTGGTGCCATCACGTTCGGAGTGGTCTGCTGAGGCAGCGGCATCACGACAGGCAAGTCAAAAAAGCCAGCTGTGGTGCAGGTGTAGTGTGGCTGACTACTGATCGGAGGGTCAGGGGTTTGATTCCTGCAGTCTGCAAGCCAAAGTGTGCATGAGCAAGACACTGAACCCCCAGTTGCTCCTGGTGGGTTCGGCCAGTGCCTGTGTATGGCATCTCCACCGCCATCAGTGTGTGAATGTGTGTGTGAATGGGTGGATAGCAGGATCTGTAAAGTGCTTTAGTCATCCTGAGATGAGAAAAAGCGCTATATAAGTGAACGCCATTTACCATTTAGCTCTGTTCTGGGGCGACTCCTCAACCCAGTTGAGGAGAGAGGAGGATAAGATAAGATAAGCCTTTATTAGTCCCACAACGGGGAAATTCCAGGATTGCAACAGCACAGGGATAGCAACACTCAGAGCAACAATCAGAAGGCAAGAAAAAAAACAAGCAAGCAAGAGCAGCTAATATACATATGTACATATTACTATAAAATATATATATATACACACACACACACAGACACACAGTGCAGAGCACTGTAGCTGGATGGAATAAATATATGAATATATGAACACACAGTGCAGAGCATTGTAGCTAGATGGAATAAATATGTAAATATATAAACACCCACAGTACGGAGCATTGCAGCTAGATGGAATAAATATGCAAGTATATAAACACACACAGTGCGGAGCAATGTAGCTAGATGGAATAATATGTAGATATATAAAAACACAGTGCGGAGCATTGTAGCTAGATGGAATAAATATATAGATATATAAATATAAACACACCCAGTGCTGAGCATTGTAGCTAGATGGAATAAATATGTAAATATATAAACACACACAGTGCAGAGCATTGTTGCTAGGTGGGATGAAACAGCATAACCGTCTATTTAGTTATCCTACATGGATGGTGGCTAAGCTGTCATCTCTGCTGGAGTCCGAGTCTCAGCCCATGTGGGACATGCTAAACACACTAAGGAGCTCATTTAGCGGTAGGCTGTGCCATCCTAAGTGCTCGAGGGAGCGATTCTGCAGGTCCTTTATAACCTAACCGGTGCTGCTCATAGAGACCGTATTAAACGTCACAAGTTTCCACAATAGAGATTGTCCCCTCCAATACACAACTAAGACAGTTACAATTATTATTGAGGGTGGCAACAACACTGTTCATTCAAATGTGAAATATACTGTCTGGGTCCAAATTTATATATTGCCGGGTAATTTAACTAACTGTAATGCTGTTGATACCATCTAGTTGCAATGCTCCTGCACTGTGTATATAACTGTGTACATATGCATATTTATTTACTGCTTTGGCTAACCTATTATCTTATTTAATATTGCTCTGAGTGCTGCTATCCCTGTGCTGCTGCAATCCTGGAATTTCCCCATTGTGGGACTAATAAAGGCTTATCTTATCCTTTTCATAAGTGAAATGAATATATAAATTTCTAATAAAAATGTAAAACCAAATTTTAAAGGATATTAGAACACCAAATGCAGTCATGTGAAAAAATTAGGACACCCTGTATAAACCTGTGTGTTTAATATATTTGGACATATGGATATTTAATATCAATGTTAAAAATCCTGGGAGATTCATGTAATACAGCTAAACAATTAAAGATGAATTAGACTTTTTTCAAAATTTCTGTAAAATGTAATTCTGAACAAATGAGGAATAAATTAGGACACCCCCATCTTTTTTAGAACACTCCACATTCATTCCCACTTACAATGGCAAAAATAAATGTAAAAAAATGCAAATAAAAACAAAAACAAAGTTAGACATAGATATGTGAACATTTCTTAAAGAAATTAATATTTTAAGGGGTGTCCAAATTTTTTCATGACTCTACATATCACAGTGTGTATCGCGATATAGAGAACTTATATTGTGATACTGTGGAATGTGTAAATGAAGAGGCAGATTCACACAGCATGATATTTACACTACACTGCATTCAACCCCCTCTGTCCTTCCTGGGCATTGTTCTCCCATGCTTATTCCCTGTCTCAGTCTGAGGTGCAAAATAACCTGACTTCCCCAAGGTCTCAAACCGCCCGCCCCCCCCCCCCCCCCCCCCCCCCAGCATCTAAGACAGAACATCAGTCCACACTCGCTTTTGGCTTCAGTCTCCTCCCATATCTGCTGTAACTGGGGTTTACCGCCCCCGTGGCGCTGCTGTGCCAGTGGGGGGCTGCTGGGAGTGTGTCTGACTGCGGGTGAGCCGTTGGGGGGGGGGGGGGGACTTCGCTCTGTCCGTGTGGCTGCTCTGGTGAATCGTTTCCCTGGGGAGTTCTCCGTGGGGTTCTTCCACACCGAGGGGCCCTAGCCAACAGCACTTGCTCATCCGCCACTACAAAGGCGGGTTTGAGTCTGTCTATGCCAATTTTCTCCCGTCTACCCCCCAAGTCTAGCACAAAATGCTTATCCCCTGTTTCCAACACTCTGAATGGTCCATCATAGGGTGGGTGCAATAGAGGGCGGTGGGCGTCGTGTCTGACGAACACGAACTGCGCGTTCTTCAAAGTTTTAGGCACGAAGGCACGCAGAAAACTGTGGTGGGCAGGGCCCAGCAGCGCGCCTGTGTTTGCGCTACGCTGCAAAAGCTGAGACGGGCAGCTGCCCGGCGCGGGATTATCTGGTAGAAATTCCCCGGGCAGCCGTAGGGGCTGCGCAAAAACGAGCTCTGCCGGGGAAGCTTCCAAATCCTCTTTTGGCGCGGAGCGCAACCCCAATAAAACCCACGGCAACCTGTCTACCCAATTTGCATCCGTCAGTGAAGCCCTGAGTGCTGCTTTCAGTGATCTATGAAAACGCTCGCATAGCCCATTGGCCTGTGGGTTGTACGCGGTTGTGCGATGAATTGTAGCATCCAGGCTGCAGGCCATCGCGGACCAGAGGTTAGAAACAAATTGAGGGCCCCTGTCGGACGTAATGTCCGACGGGACTCCAAAACGCACCACCCATGCTGTTAAAAAAGTGCGTGCTACATCTGCGGACGTGGTTGCCGCCAGTGGGACTGCTTCTGGCCAGCGCGTGGTGCGGTCCACCACTGTCAGGAGGTGCGTGCACCCCTGTGATGGCAGGAGGGGGCCCAAGAGGTCCACGTGCACATGGTCGAAACTTTTAGCCGGTACCGGAAACGGCTCCAATGGAGCCTTCGTGTGCCTGTGTACCTTGGCTCGTTGGCACGCCACGCAGGCTGCAGCCCACTCTTTTACTTGTTTGCGTAGGCTCGGCCACACGAACTTCTCTCCCACCATTTTGACTGACGCGCGCACTCCTGGGTGTGCCAGAGTGTGAACCGACTCAAACACGCGGCGGCGCCACGCGACCGGGACCACCGGACGTGGGCATCCCGTGGAGACGTCGCAGATTGGGGGGGGGGGGGTGCTGCCATCTTGCAGCACCCTGCTCTCCAGCCTTAACCCTGTTGGTCCAAACTGGAGCGCACACACGTCTGCATTGCTAATCTGCTCCGCGGCCATGGCTGCGTAATCTATCCCCACGTAGACTGGGGCCACCACGGCGCGCGAGAGGCAGTCCGCCACCACATTCAGTTTACCCGACACATGCTGAACATCGGTAGTAAACTGAGATCGCGGCCAGCTGTCTCTGCTGCCGGCCCGACCACGGTTCTGAAACCTTGGCCATCGTGAACGTTAGTGGCTTGTGGTCCACGAACGCGGTGAAGCTGCGCCCTTCCAGCCAGAACTGGAAGTCGCGTATGGCCAGGTGGAGAGCCAGCAACTCTGTCGAACGCGCTGCATTTACGTTCGCTGTCACACAAAGTTCTGCTGAAAAAGGCGAGCGGCTGCCAAGCCCCGGCGACGCGCTGCTCCACCACAGCCCCTATGATCACGTCTGAAGCGACGGTGGTGAGCGCTATCCGGGCTGTCGGGTCCGGATGCGCCAGCAGTGCGGCGTTTGCCAGGGCTGCTTTAACCTCTGAGAATGCCCACTCTCGCTCCGGGGTCCATTCGACTCCATCTGCGGGTTTCTGTCTCTTGAGTGTGGTGTACAATGGTTGCATGAGCCGTGCTGCACGGGCAAGGAAACAGTTATAAAAATTCACTATCCCCAAAAATTCCTGCAGCGCCCTGACCGTCTGAGGCCGGGGAAAATCTGCCACGGCGCGCGCTTTATCGGGCAATGGGATCGCTCCTTCCGGAGAGACGCGGTGCCCCAAAAAATCAGTCTCCGTCACGCTGAACTGGCATTTCGCCGGGTTGATTATCAACCCGTGCTCCTCCAACCTCCGGAAAACCGTCCTGAGGTGGGTTTCGTGTTCATCTTCGGACGTACTGGCTACCAGGATATCGTCCAGGTAGACGAACACGAACGGGAGATCACGCAGCACTGCATCCATCATGCGCTGGAACGTCTGTGCTGCGCCTTTTAACCCGAATGGCATGTGCAGGAACTCGAATAAACCGAACAGAGTTATTACCGCTGTTTTGGGTACGTCCTCCGCGCACACTGGGACCTGGTGGTAACCGCGGACCAGGTCTATTTTGCAACAAACGCGTGCTCCGGCAAGGCGAACGGAAAAATCCTGTATGTGGGGAATCGGGTAGCGGTCATGTGCTGTGGCGTTGTTCAACCTGCGGAAATCACCGCATGGTCGCCATGATCCATCAGCCTTAGGGACCATGTGTAGCGGGGATGCCCATGGGCTGTTCGAACGCCTGATGATGCCCAACCTTTCCAGGTTGGCGAACTCCTCGCGCGCTATGGCCAGTTTAGCTGCGTCCAAGCGCCGAGGTCTTGCAAAAACGGGCGGCCCGGTGGTGGCGATAAAGTGCTCCACCTCGTGTTTAGCGATGGCCGCCGAAAACGTCGGGACAGTGAGTGCTGGGAACTGAGTGAGCAGTGCGTGGAACTTACCGCCTGGAGCTGTGACGCTGGCTTGTGCTGTTGGCCGGGTCCCTCGAGCTATACAGGGGAGAGATTCAAAGGACAGTGCATTAACCAGGCGCCTGTTGGCAACATCCACAAGTAAATCATGCGCACACAGAAAATCAGCGCCCAGGAGCGGGCAACACAGTGCTGCTATGATAAAAGTCCACTCATACGAGCGGCCATGTAGGGATAAGGTCAGTGTTCTCTCACCGAACGTCTTAATCTCCGAGCTGTTTACTGCCACCAATCCGGGGCCACTAGGTCCTGCCAGCCGGTCAACGTAGGACGGCAGGATGACGCTCTTCTGGGCTCCGGTGTCGACGAGGAAGCGTCTCCCTGAGCGCGAGTCCGTCATGTAGAGCAGCTTGTTCTCTTCACCGGCGGTCGCAGCTGCTACCGACTGCCGGCCTTTGCGTTTCCCGAGCGCTTGAACTGGCACGGTGGCGCACATCTGCGCGCGTTCTCTCCGAAGCGGCGGTGGTAGAAGCAGAGCGTGTCTCTCTGGCGCTCCTTGGCCCCCGCTGCCGCTACCGTCGGTGGCTCCTCGCCTCCCCTGGTCGTCTCGCTGGGCTCCGCCGCATTGACTGTGATTGCCCTGGTGGTGAGGATGATCCTGTCTGCCTCCTGGGCTAGCGCACGGTAGTCACGCGTGGCCAGCAATGGCGAATTGGCCAGAACCGCTCTTGCCTCTGTTGGAAGGTTCCAGAGGAAAAGGTGGGCAAACAGAAAGTGCCCGTCGTCCGTGCCCATCAACGCCAGCATCTTCTCCATCAGGTCGATGGCCGACCCATCTCCTAACTCAGTCCGCGCCAGGAGTCTCTCCGCTCTCACATTCCGAGAGCGTGTAACGCCGGGTGAGCGCAGCCTTGAGCGCCTCCTATTTGTTGTGGGCTTGTGGCTGATCGAGCAGGCTTGCCACCTGCTGGGCTGTGCAGGAGTCCAGCGCTGCTACCACATGGTAGAACTTGGTGTCGTCTGTCGTTACTCCCCGGAGGGCGAACTGGGCCTCGGTATGGTGGAACCAAGAGCGCGGGTTGTGCTGCCAGAAATCCGGTAGCTTGACTGAAATCGCACACGCGTTGCTGGGGGTTCCAGTCCGGGCTGTCTGTGGAATGGCTGCTGCGTCACTGGGGCTTCCCGACCGGGCCGGCTCCGGGGTTCTTGCCTCGTGTTCCATAATACGTCTTGGGTCACCAGTGTGGAGTGTGTAAATGAAGAGGCAGATTCATGACAGACGATTTATTACACACTCACATCTCACAAGCACAGAATGGACTGACTGGTTACAGCAAGCTCTCCTCTCTATATCACAAGTCACACTTCACAAGTTTCATGGCACTTCACATCACACAGCATGATATTTACACTACACTGCGTTCAACCCCCTCTGTCCTTCCTGGGCATTGTTCTCCCATGCTTATTCCCTGTCTCTGTCTGAGGTGCTAAATAACCTGACTTCCCCAAGGTCCCAAAATACTTTTTTTTTTTTTTTTAAAAGCTGTATCACCCAGCCCTAATTGGTTGAAGTGGAGTTTTATATGTATGGCCCCAGACCTCTGCACAGTAGTTTAGATATGGCAATATTAGTGAACAATACAGAATGTGAAGTGATTGGTGATTCAGAAAGTGTTTCACTTTACTGAGATCAGAGATGCTTCTTGACAGTTTTGTTTGGGCATGTTTTATGTGAGGTTAACAGCAGATTTTGTGATCTATGGTCATAGCAAGAAATTTGGTTTGAATTACTAGTTGTAGTTCAACGTTGTTAATAGTTTAACTTCAGGTTTTAGTCAAAAATTCCCCAAAATTACAATTATAGTCTTGGTCATATTTAATGCTAATGTATTTTTATCAAACCATTTATTTGTTCAGTTCCTGTGTGATCCTTTCCAAAAGCTGCTGTAAGTTCTCTCCAGCACAAAAAATATATGTATCATTAGCAAATGAAATGAATTTTAAGATATTTGATACTTTGCATATGTCATTAATATACAAACTGAAAAGCTTAGGTCCCAATACTGGTCCTCTAGTCTCTTACTGCTACCCAGTTGCTAAGAACCTCTGAGTTATTTTTGACTGTTCCTTTCAGTTTGAAAAACAGATTAGCTCTGTTGTTCAGAAAAGCTTTTTTCAGCCAAGACTCCTAAACAAGATGAAGGCATAGCTCCCCGTTCATGATTTTGAGAGTCATTCGCACCTTCATTACCTCTCGCTAAGATTATTGTAATTCTTTATATGTTGGTCTTGATCAGTCATCCCTACATCGTTTACAGGCTGTACAGAATGTAGCAGTCAGTCTTTTGACTGGAAAGAAATGGCGTGATCACATAACTCCAGTACTCTCTTCTCTACATTGGCTTTCCATCCATTTTAGAATTCAGTTTAAAGTTTCATTGCTTGTTTTTAAATGTCTTAATGGTATGGACCCACCTTATCTCTCTGAACTATTACAGCCTCATATTCCATCCAGAGCACTGAGATCTGCGAATCAGCTGCGCTTAAATATTCCAAAATCCCGACTCAAAAGTAGAGGTGACAGAGCATTTTCAGTGGTGGGTCCAAATCTATGGAACAGCCTGCCTTTTCATATAAGAGCTGCTCTGACTCTTAATCATTTCAAAACACTTTTGAAAACTAATTTATTTCCCCTGGCTTTCACTCCCAGCTGAGCAGAGTATCTTAGTTTTTATTGTCGTAGTTGATTTTATTTATTTGGTTATTTTATTTGGTTGTATTATACTGTTTTTTATATTTTTATTGTGCATTTTTAGTTTGAATTGTAAACTGTGTGGTTGTTTTTTTAATATTTTGTGTGTAAAGGTGTACAGCACTTTGGTCAGCAGCGGTTGTTTTAAATGTGCTATAGAAATAAATTTTGATTTGACAATACTCACCCCTGGGGGACTCCACACACAATGTCCAAACATTCAGAATGATGGTCACCAGCTTTCACAAACTGTTGCCTCTTTCTCAAGTACGCCTCATTTTTGTGGGTGGGGCCAAACGTACAAGGTCTATGGAGACTGGAGACCATAAACTTTGCCATAGAGACATAAAATTTGGGTGAGGTGTGCAAGCTTCTCAACCAGCCTAACAAAACTCCTCCAGTGCCATAATGCTCAGTTATCCAGCAATATTTGGTGGTTAATTGTGTCAAAGGCTTTTTTAAAATGGTAAATGGTGTTCACTTATATAGCGCTTTTTCTCATCTCCAGATGACCAAAGTGCTTTACAGATCCTGCTATCCACCCATTCACACACAGATGGCAGCGGAGCTGCCATGCACAGGTGCTGGCCTAACCCACCAGGAGCAACTGGGGGTTCAGTGTCTTGCTCAAGGACACATTGACATGCAGACTGCAGACGGAGCAGGAATCGAACCCCCTTTTTTTTTTTTTTTTTTTTTTTTTGTACTTATTTTGTACCCGTAGGTAGATTTGTTTTGCAGTCTGGTGACAAGCCACCAGCTGCCGGTCGCTGCGTGCGCAAGTACCCCGTATCCCTAACCTGCATGTTTTTAGCATGTGGGAGGAAACCGGAGAAATCCCGGAGTAAACCCACGCAACACGGGGAGAACATGCAAACTCCACACAGATCACTGTTGGCCGGGGGCAGGGATCGAACCCACGATCTCATGATCCCCGCGATCCCCCGGCCGAGGGTAAACTGTGCTGCCGCAGTGCTAACCACTGCGCCACCGTCCAGCCTTCCCTGACCTTCCAGTTGGTAGTCAGCCACACTACACCTGTGCCATAGCTGCTCCGTTAAGGTCAATGAAAACTCCAGCTGCATATTCTTTTTTTTTTTTTTTTTTTTTTTTTTTTTTTTTTTTTAAATCAATGCTATTAGGGATTTGTTCAGTTAGTTCGAGTAGTGCCATCAATGTTGATCCATTTGTTTTGCGATTTGTCAATAAATTTGTCCAGTCTGTTAATGAAAACTTTTTTCAATATTTTAGAGAATCATGAGAGTGGAGAAACAGGCCTGTAATTTGTGAAATGATGCCTGTCTCCATTTTTGTACAGTGGGATACAAGGGCGTAACTTTATTTCAAACATTGGGGGGGTTGAAATCTGTCTGTATAAGGATTTTTTTTTTTTTTTTTAAATCTTATTATAGGACTGTCAGCACATCAGTACAGGTGTTTGTCTCCATTGTCCTCTTTTTCATTTTTAAAGGAAAAGGATTTTTTTTAAGAAAAAAAATGACAGTATACAGTATGTATCCTAATGTGGAGGAAGAGCACAAAATCATTAACTTTGATAAAAGGACAAGGCTAATTTACT
Source organism: Pholidichthys leucotaenia (assembly GCA_020510985.1). Lineage (NCBI taxonomy): Eukaryota > Metazoa > Chordata > Actinopteri > Cichliformes > Pholidichthyidae > Pholidichthys > Pholidichthys leucotaenia. Next base: position 173,078,799 of record CM035847.1, on the reverse strand, counting down.
TCTTAATTTTGGCATTCCCATATCAGTAACCGTTGTAAAAAATTATTTCCATGATTTACCAGATATATATTCAGACTTGTATTGGTCTATGCCACTATGAAGCAGCAGGCCTACTTAATACCCATTATGCGTTAAATATTTCAGCACTGGCAGAAATCAAGTTTTGACTGTTGTTACCTGGAACCTCATGTATAAATGGTGTGCATGCACAAAAACACGACATATGCTGATTTTCATGCACACAGTGGGATGTATAAAAACAAACGTGACGTGAGAATCTGCAGGCTGAGCCACAGAGTTTCCACCTGCCGTGAGAAGTTGTGTGCTCTCTGCAAAATTCTGTTTGACTCTATCAGGTGGGTCTGTTAAACTACAAAACAGCTGAAACTCACAGAATGTGTTAAAATAATGTTTCTACTTCAGTTAAAATGATTTGTCTATGAATTAGTGGTTGAAAAACATGATTATTATTATTATTATAAGATTTATCTCCACAATTCGGCTTACTGAGCGCAATGAATAATAACTAATTTCCCTCAGATATAACCTGAGGGTTACATCTGAAGGACCAGATATATTTTGGTCATTCATGGACCAAAACCAGCGCCACCAGAAACTGGATCAGTCTCTGTAAATGTGACAGAGATAACAAAATTTACTGGAGACTATACATTTAACTCATGAGGCAACGTGCACAGATCCATCTCTCCTGGGAGGAATTCTGTTTGGCAAAATGCCCTCTAATCGAGCTCCAGCTCCAGCACAATAAGTGCTGAGGCAACGAGAAGCCCCTGACTGCAGACTACTTGGAGGCAGCTGGATTGCGGATCCCTGCAGGTGAACCCCAGTAGCTGCAGCAGTGACATTTGCAGCTGTATCGGAGTGAAGAGATGTTTCCATTGTCTAAAATATCTCTGTTTGGAGATTACAATCTGGAAAAAAGGCTTCTCCCTGGCTGTCGTGTAATTTGGATTCTGACAGATTTGGTTTGTAACTATAAATTCAGCTGTAAGATTGGAGTGGTATTCAGCGGTGTTTATTTACTTTATTTACTTATTTTACTCAGTAACATCACATCTATGCGGATTACTAAGGGCTTTCTTTCACAGCATCTTTTCTCCGTGTGCCCCCCCCCCTTCCCAGTCACACTGTCATATAATGATCTGTCTCTAGACTTTAACTTTAATGTCATTTTATTTTATTTCGGTCTGAGCCACCTGTATTAACGGAGATGTAGGCACAAGTTGTTCCTTCAGCCTACACCCTTTCTGTACAAAATATGTTGTCTTTTTTGCTTTCCTTTTCTTTTTTGTCTTGCTATGATCTGACAGAAATTTAAAAAAAAAAAAAAAAAATGAATGAACTGTCATTGTAACACGGTCCACCCGGTAAACTTAGGTTTGTTGATTCCGGAGGGTCAGAACAACATATTTTTTTCTGACCTCCACCGCCGTTATCAACACCTCAGCGTCACACTCCCTGAAGTTATTTTTTTATGTTGCGCTTTCCTGCAGGATTGACAATCATAGTTTGCTGCTATAGGTCTCTGCACTTTAACTGCAACCATTTGCACAAATGGCATATCTGCTGCGGTCTGTATATCACTGCAATACTGATCATGTGCAATCATATCTGTCACTATCTGCAGCTACACTACCACATTGAAATGCACTACGGATATTCATCTCTAGCTGTCTGAATATAGGATTGCTGGGTTTATTACCACTAAGCGTTTACCTAAATTAATCGTTTACCTCTACAGAAGTCAGAGTCCTTCTGGCTGCCATTGGCACCACAGGTTGCATCACTGTATATAGACTGTACATAGACTGCTGCTGTCGCTGTTTGTTCTTGTTTTTCTTTTTCTTAATCCAGCCTAATTCCTTTCTTTTTATAAAATGCACACCAATGTAGAGAGAGAGAAACGCCATTTCAATTGTCCTGTATGTCCTGCATGTATAGTAGTATTGACAATAAAATCTTTGAATCCCTGACAGAAGAGTGACAGAAGGGGTGTTTTTCTTCATTTACATAGTCATTAGTGGGAGGAACCGAGGCGGAGTAAAGAGATTGTGCACGTGCACTGACTTTTCATGTGAGGTGAGATGTACAAAGAAAAGGAGCGAATCTGAAAATGTTTGTACGCACGTACAGTACTTTTCAAATTTTGTGAGTACGTCATCTTTCAGTATGAAAGCTGTGCAATCCTTTATACATGAGGCCCCTGGTCATGTGTGCCTCCTCTCTCTCTAGTCATCAGTACGGTCTCTCTCCCCCTCTGGACACCTGTGCCGATTCTCTGGTTACCTTTACCTCCTCTCTCCTCTCCTTCTTGGTTCACCCTGCTGCTGTCATATTCTTGGTCTTGATATAAAAAAGCTCAGTTAATGTTCAAATGGTTTAAAAGAGGTATGCAATTTGAGGATGTACACTACTCAAAAGTTTTAGAACATCCCAATTTTTCCAGTGTTTTACTGAAATTCAAGCAGTTCAAATCCTATGAATATCTTGAAATGGTACAAAGGTAAATGCTGAAATGCCAGAGGTTAAAACAAAAGGTAAGGTTACCCAAAAAAGAAAAATAACGTACACTCCAACATTATACAAAAAGGCCTTTTTTTTCAGGGAACAAGAAATGGATTAAAAACTTAAAGCTGTTCTGCAGCAGTGGAGGTTGAACAAGCCTTGAATGTTGACCCTACAAATTCCTACAGGTGTCCCAACTTTCCTTGATTACTTACAGCCCGCTCTGTCTGCAGAAAAGTAGTGTTGGAACACACTATATAAATTTCAATAAACCCTGGAACAACTGGGGTGTTCTAAAAACTTTTGACCGGCAGTGTAATTCATGCTAGATTTTCCAGTGCCAAAAACTTGGAAAGATGTGAAATATTCTTTACCCCTTCTTCCCTCTTAATAGCATCTTAACAGTGCAATCAGTATTAACTGAGGTTAATGTAGCTGCTGAATGAGACTTAATCACCATTATTTTTAACTCATGTTATTTTGTTATTAATCAGTTGTGGTGATTAACACATTTATTCTGACAGGACTGGTTTTTTTTTTTTCCATTAATTTATGTCTGTTATGTACGTAAAATACCTCTGTAAAAGATGAGCCCAGATTGCTGGAAGAACTCAGCTTTATTGAATGTTGGTAACACAGCGGACACACAGTAGACACCAGGCAGAGGACACCGGTAGAAGAGGCCGCATAATGGATGCCCTCTGCTATTTATAGGGCGGTGCAGTGGCGGAACAGGAAGTGCCCCCGCTACACCTTACTTCACAATAAAAGTGTCAAACACCAACACCACATTTCCTCCCCCCTTAGAAAAGTCCAAAACCACTCACTCAATTCACTCCCCCCCTCCCAATTTAGGACCCGAATCACACACTAACAAAACGAAAACTGATGTATCTAAATGACCTAATACATTCACACAACAAAACCTAAAATAAGGTGGCTGGGTGGACTACCATCCTGCCCACACAGCATGGTGGATTATTCTGCCACCTGATAAGTTAAACGAAAAGTCCATTAATAAACTAAAATAACTGTCATGTTCCTAAACTAATAAAAACACACAAAATAATCACATTTTACAACATACATAAACATTAGAACATCAAACAGTTGATTGTTGATTGCACAGTTGATTGGTGTGCCTCACTGAACCATCAGACAGCTTGAAGTATGCTGCGCTCAGTTTAGCCACTATGCGGAGACACTCCTGTTTTGCTGGCTGTCGTCTGGCCCATCTTCGCCGTGGACATTCCTCTCCTCGAACCCGAACAAAGTCCATAACCCTAAGAGGGACTCGGCTTGGCCTGACATGGTGCTGCTGAGCATGCAGTTCTCTCGTGCTTATCGGTCTGGCCCCGTCCTCTTCTGAAGCCGTCGTAGCGGTCGCCATCATAGTCACAGATCCTCCATCCCTCTGCGGCCAAGCTCCGGAGGAATCTGGGGCTAGCACATCGGCGCTACTCGCCAGCGTAGTCGCCTCGCCGTCACACTCGGTGCCCCCCTCTACCATTTCCCGAGTGCCAGCACTGAGACCCTCCTGCACCGAACTTGAGTGAGCCTGGTCCTGCTTGACCGCCGTGGTGTCCGTTAGTCCTTCGTCCCACACAACATCATTGACCACCGGAACCGGAGGGTTCCACTGGCCACAACCCGACCATTCTTCCCCAGTGTCATCTTTAATGGCAAAACCCAGTCCGTAGAATAAGTCACAGCCCATGATGTTGTCACCTCGGGCCGTCACATGGAATGTAAAGTCAGCCATTGTTGCAGATTTATATCTAACCATTAACTCCAACGTCCCGAGTGTGCACAGCCTCCCACCTCCATAACCATAAAGTGGTGCTGGGTTACCTCTCACTCTGTAGTGGGGGAAAAAACTTCCTCACTGTGGCCCAATTCAGCAGCGACCCCTCTGCCCCCATGTCGAGCAGCAGCGGTATCTCCACACCATCCAGTTCCACTGCATAGAAAGTGTACCCATTGGTACTGGGAGACACCGTATGGATGGTTGTTGGGGGCGGGCGGAGTGATTTCTTCCATGGGCTCTCCGGCTCAGATACACGGCACACTCTAGCATAATGGTTCAAGCATCCACATCTGCTAAAATGCTTTCCTCTTGCTGGCAGTCCTTAGCCTTATTTCGGTGCATCGCGGACCCGCAACCCTTGCAAAGGGGTTTTCTCAGGGCAGACCTTCGGCTGGCAGCATTGGCTTCCATAGTGTCATCGTTTTACCTATCCTCGCCTGCTACATTTGCCATGGCAGGAGGCTCTGGCGGCTGTTATGACTGGTTCCAGTTTAACTCCAAAGCTAGCTTGTCTGCAGCCTCCACCTGGAGAGCTAGCTCGACAGCCCTGGCTAGCGTTAGGTTACTCGGCACCGTGAGTAGCCTAGCCCACATAGTGGCGCTACTTGTGTGCTCCACAAGCTGGTCTTGTACAAATTCATCCTCCAGTGGCCCGAAACAACACTTGCTAGCTAACTGCCTCAAGTTGGCGACAAACTGATGTATAGGCTCACCCACGCGTTGATGTCGCTGCCGAAAGCAAATCCTCCAGGCAGTCACACTATTTGTGGTATGAAAGTGGCTTGTTAGCAGCTCGACAACGCCTTCAAGAAGAGTCTGAAGCTCCGAGTGTGCGCAGGACACGCTGGCTCTCAATCCCGAGGTTGTGAACGAGCAGCACACGTGCTCTTAACTTGCCGAGCTTACCCAGGTCGAGTGTGGTAATGTAGGTCTGGAAAGCTTCAAACCATCTCGGCCATGGAATGGGCGGCTCGCCCGGGAGCTTGAGAAAGGGGTGACGTGAAAAACCACGGGGGAGTGAATGGACATTATGATCACAGCTTGAATTTTTTTAGACTGGTACTCACCAACAGTTGGACCCAAAGCTATGAGGATGAAAACAGGCGAATTTCTGTCCGTGTCAGCTGCTGGAGGTCAGCTACAACCTAGCATGTAGCTACTAGCCAGCTAGCCAGCTTCCACAGAAGAACAACAACCCAATGTCTAGGTGAAGTTTTGGAGGAGGCTGTAACAATTATCCAGGGGAGAGCTCCGACAGATAACGTTGTAAACTTAAACATGACAGCACTTTGGGGATATTCATGACTGTAATCCAGCTTGTTTGGCGTTGCAATGTCTGCATGGCACGTACAGTGTCTGTGGCCAGAGCGGCTGTGGTACGGAGAGCCACTAGGCCAAAAAGTACCATTTGCGCTTTCTGCCGTTAACTGCAGTTAACCGCGATCACAAAATTTGTCGCCGTTAAGGGGGCAAAGCATTAATGGGCGATTAACATGATAACGCCACCACTAATATATACATTCAGTACTGAAGTGACCATACAGGAAAAGCAACAGGCTGGAGGAGGTGACAAATGCTACAAGAAAAAAAATGCTGGAACAAGCATTGCAACTTTTTATCAATTTATTTATTCATTTTTTTTTTTTTTTTTAGCATTCCCTTTATTGCAAATGGGCCCTTAAACTAGGACTTAGGACATTCAAAGTCTTATACACTTAAAGTTTCTCTATCATATGCTTTGTTTCCCCTCCCAGTGTTTCTTTTTTCATCTCTTTTCTCTCTCTTCCAACAAGTCTGTCCCTCCCCGAGACTGGTTACTAGAAGTTTCTTTCTTCCTCTTCTTGCCAAGTACTTCTCATAATATCCCTGATCCAGGAACATCTGCAGACAGTAGTGGAGCTGAGTGATCATAATCCACATTCAATGTTTATGATGGCTGTAGGAGAAAAAGAAATATGAGGTAAATATTATATTATTGATTTTGCTCGTGAATTGTTGTCTGAAGTTAGCTGGTTGCTAGTTTGCTAATGTGAGTTACAGCTATGGAAGTATACCACAGAATAAATGTGCTGCCTGGAAGAATTTAGCTGATCTGAGAAATGATTAGCTTTTCTCATGCAAATTTGGTCTTTACGTTGTATTAATCATTCATGAAATGTGATCAGAATGGATTTGTTCGTCAACTGTTAGTGAAATTTACGTATGTTTCAGCATTCATCAAAATGTCAGCAGGTCAGCAGCTCTGAACATGTATCAAGTACAAACAAAATTTACTCTGACCACTGGTCTTTAAATACAAATGTGTTTAAATATTGTTTGTCATCCCCAAGAAATTCAAGTTAACCTTAAACCGTTCTGTATTTTTAAAATGTCATTCTTTTGATAATTATGAAATTCAATTAAAAGGCAATTTCGGGCAGCTCGGTGGTGCAGTGGTTAGCATTGTGGCAGCACAGTAAGAAGGTCACGGGATCGATTCCACCCCTGACCAACAGTGATCTGTGTGGAGTTTGCATGTTCTCCCCGTGTCTGCGTGGGTTTACTCCGGGTACTCCGGTTTCCTCCCACAGGCCAAAAACATGCAAGTTAGGTTAATTGGAGACTCTAAAGTGGCCCTAGGTGTGAATGTGTGTGAATGGTGAAGGGTTTGGCGCCGCACCTTGGCTGCCTCATCCATCCAGGTGGATGCCCTGTAATTTCCCCATTGTGGGACTAATAAAGGATTATAAAATAAATAAAAAATAAAAATACCACTTTCAATTATAGACTAAGTCCCTCTGAAGGCTATTCTTAAATATCCACGTTAAAAGAAATTATTTTCCCTGTAGATGATTTTCAGATCTTCTATCCATTGTTAAAATACCACAGCTGCACGAGTATCTAACCGAATATATAAGAAATAAACACCAAAGAGATGAATGAAAAAATAGATGCATTTCATATCCCTAAACTTTTTATAAATTTTTTTACACAAGGTGTTAAAATGAGTTCAAAAGCACAACGGTACAGCATCACTGATTTATTTGGACTTTAATTATTAAGCTTAAAATCACATTTCTAGTTTTCCGTTTTCACTTTAATCACGAGACAGCATTACACAAATTGGGCAGTGATCAAACACTGAGATATTGATGGCTTATTATCACTTTATAGTGATTTAGCACCTAGTATAACAAGATTCAGCACCTTAACACTGTACCTTTTGAGTTTGCTGGTGTTTAAAAAGTGAGTGATGTGATTTCTCAGGGTATCACATGAAGTCCCACAGTAACCTGGGCCTTTGGCAGCATAAGGCTGTCTGTCCACAGACAGCGTTTTTCCACAGGGAATGTCTGTTTTCTGTTGATTTTCTATGTAGTCAAGCATTCAACACACTCAATGTCCTCAGCACAAAAAACCTTCAGTAGTCAGTGTTTTTGTTGCTGCACTCCGGACACTAACAGTTGAAAAAGGCTCAACTGGAGCGTCACACCACTCTTCAGTGACACCAACTTCTCAAGTCAGTGAAAGGATCATGATTACTTTTTGAAAGCAAAAGCTTGGATGGATGTGTTTGCTTATCAGTTTGTCTCAGTATAGTGTAGTTAGTAGAGAGTTTCAGTGCAAAATGTGTGAAATGCCTACAGCGAGCTGTGAATGGCAGGTAAAGTTGTTGCTAGGGTACAGGGTGGAGACCATTTTTAAGAGGACCTGTGAAGTGCCCTGAAAAGTAGGTCTAGAGCATTTTCTGTGACAAAAACACTGTCTGTGGACACGTAGCCTTACTCTACAGATTTGTAGTTTTAACACTACAGTGACTGAAAGTTCCTTGCCTTCTTTAGTCTGAAGGTCACTTGAGTTAAAGTGTGAAAATCTCCATACATGCTATGGTCTTTGGAGTCAGAAAGTCTTAGCCTGATAGCACACCTATGGTAGATTTTGGACCAATGTGTTAAATAACTGCACCACTTTCATCAGAGCTTCATAAGGACTGCAGTATGTGTTGAACAAATGGTTTTTCATCTGTCCTTCAGTGTAACATAAATTTGAAGGAAAGAACAAATATTGCAGAGCACAAAAAATTTTAATCAGGGCTTTCAAAGTTAACAGGTTAATGAATCAATAAAAATTCCTTACTTCAACCTACTCACAGTCATCAATTGATCCATGCCAGCCCCATTCACTGTTGACCAGATTAAGCAGCATATCCTGGGGGTGACAGCTCAGGTCTTCTCTGGCAAGCCAAAAGGACAGAAATCGGCACTGAATTATAGTAAACCAAAAGGGACAAAAATGACTACTTTGACATTATGTTAATTTTAAAGAATGACAAATTTAGCTGTCTTGTTGAATTCCAGGTTGTTCAATAGCTTGAACAGTTTAAAGGCAACCAAAACAATGATGTTCATGGCCAGACAATATGTCGATGTCTCTTGAATACATTCAGACTAAACCAGATTAATTGCTTCTTGTGTGTTCATTGTTGCCTGCTGCTTTTAATGGCAAGAAATACATTTGTGTATCATGGTTTATTAAGGATAAATTTTATCTGACTAACAACCATTACAGACTTGTTGGTATTATTATTAAGGTACATTTAGAACAGAAATAATGTATGATTAATATGGCTGACAGCACCATATTTAACTCTTAGCATTTTTGGGTTGTCTTATATGCCTTATAAATTTGTCAGCTATGTAACTGTTGATTTGCTCCATGAAGGAAACTGTTGTGGAAAAGAGTGCTGGGCCCACATAATCCATTGGTTCAGGGAACAGTAGACTTAAAAATGTTTCGACATGATACAGACTGCCTAGTGTAAGCACATATTTTAGGCACTCTATGCAGTATATTTTCCTTTTGACTGGATTGTCTGTCTGCATGTAAAACAAATAGTTTAGTTAACTACATGTTTGCTATGGAGTGTGAAAGTTGCAAGTGATAGCAGGTGTTTGCTCAATATATTTATTCTGAAAAGCTTCTATGCAAGCTTTCGGACTCGCAGTTGGACTCAGACTGTGAAGCTTGGTCCATACACCTCCTCGAGTCTGACCCTGAGTATTGGAGCACCGCAGGGATGTGTGCTGAGCCCTGCCCTTTGCTCTCTTTACTAACTAACTAACTAACCTGCACTTATATAGCGCTTTTTCTAGTCACAAAGACCACTCAAAGCGCTTTCACTAGTACTAACCCTCTATTCTAAGGGCCTATAGGAAACAGATATCTAGGGACAATTTAGAACAGCCAGTTAACATGCATGTCTTTGGATTGTGGGAGGAAACCGGAGCCCCCGGAGTAAACCCACGCAGCACAGGGAGAACATGCAAACTCCACACAGAAAGGTTCCAATCCCTACCAGCCTGGGGATTTGAACCAGGAACCTTCTAGCTGTAAGGCAACAGTGCTAACCACTGCACCACCGTGCTGCCCACACATATGACTGCGGTAGTATAATCTGTCTCCTCGCGCTCTGGCGATGTCACAGCGCGAGAGAGGCAGTCTGCTACCACGTTAAGTTTGCCTGCCACATGTCGAATGTCTGTGGTGAACTCTGAAATCGCAGCTAGCTGTCTTTGCTGCCTGCCTGACCACGGTTCGGAAATTTTAGCCATCGCAAAGGTGAGCGGTTTGTGGTCTACAAAAGCCGTGAAACGCCGCCCTTCTAACCAGAACTGGAAGTGGCGGATGGATAAATGAAGCGCTAGCAGCTCCCTGTCAAAAGTGCTGTATTTACACTCAGTTTGGTTTAGCGATTTGCTGAAGAATGCCAAAGGTTGCCAGATTCCGCTGACATGTTGTTCTACAACTGCCCCTATGGCCAGGTCCGAAGCGTCTGTGGTTAGCGCATTGTGGGCCGAGGGATCGGGGTGAACCAACAATGTGGCATTAGCTAGGGCACTTTTTACTTCCGCGAAGGCGCGTTCGCGCTCCGGGGTCCATTCGACCGCGTTGGAAGCTTTTTGTTTTCTGAGCGCGTCATATAGGGGCTGCATGAGCTGAGCTGCGTGGGGGAGGAAACGGTTGTAAAAATTAACCATTCCTAAAAATTCTTGCAGCGATTTGACCGTTTGTGGCCGTGGGAAACTTTTTATCGCGTGAACTTTGTCTGGCAGTGGGACTGCCCCCTTCGGAGAAACTCTGTGTCCTAAAAAAATCAATTTGTGACACGCCGAATTTGCATTTGGCTGCATTGATTATTAACCCGTGCTCTTCTAGCCTCTGAAAAACCATAGTGAGATGCCGCTCGTGTTCTTCCTCAGACGGGCTGGCTACCAGCATATCGTCGAGGTAGACGAAAACAAAAGGGAGGTCGCGTAATACTGCGTCCATCATCCGCTGAAAGGTTTGAGCAGCGCCTTTGAGGCCGAAAGGCATCCGCAAAAATTCAAAAAGGCCGAAGGGGGTTATTACCTCCGCCAGGCCGAAAAGGCCAGGAGGAGGTTATGTTTTTGCCGGGGTTTGTTTGTCTGTTTGTCTGTCTGTCTGTCTGTTGGTTAACAAGATAACTCAAAAAATCTTGGACGCATTTCCATGAAACTTTCAGGCGTTGTTGGAAATGGTACAAGGAAGAACTGATTACATTTTGGGGATGATCCGCATCACCGTCTGCATACAGGAATTTTTTAAAGCATTTTTCCACACTGTGACATATGGCCATTTCCAACATGTGCGCAGGCGCAATGGACGGCGCTGGGCGTCGTGTCTGACCAACACAAACTCCGCCTTCTTCGTTTTAGCCACAAAAGCATGCGGAAAACACTGGTAGCCTGGGCCCGCCAGCCATAGGCGCTGCGCACATTGCGCTGCTTGTCGTGTCTGACCAACACAAACTCCGCGTTCTTCAACGTTTTAGGCACAAAAGCACGCGGAAAACACTGCTGGCCTGGGCCCGCCAGCGTGCCCCCTTTTTCCGCGACGCTGCAAAACCTGACACGGCCACCTGTCCGCCGCCCGATTATTTGCCACAAATTCCCCGCCCAGCTATAGGCGCTGCGTAAAAACGACCTCTCTGCCGGGGAAGATTCTAAATTCTGTTTTGCCGCCGAGCGCAACCCCAATATAATATAAAACCCACGGCAACCTGTCTAACCAATCTGCATCCGTCAGTGGAGGAGATGGACACACCAACACTTCAGTTTATTACCTCCGCCAAGGAGGCAATGCCTTTACAACCGTAAAACGGGGCTATAAGGGACGGCTGGGTAATATGGGACACTTTTCTAAATGTAATTCTGCTTTTTTAATTTTGCTTCCGCCTACATTTGATGAAGGATTCATGGATATTTGACAATAAAAACACAACTCAGCGTCCTGCTCAAAATAAAAAAAGCACAATTACATTTAAAACATTTCCCAGAAAAGTGTCCCTTATCAACCCGCCGTCCCTTATAGCCCCGTTTTACACTACTGAACCACTAATCCTATCACTATCACATTGATTGTCATTCATTAATTGTCTGTTTATTGCACTGTCCATGTCAAATAAACAAATAATCATTGTGAATCCAATTGCTAGTCATATCTTTTCATGCTCAGGGAATCTGAAAACGTACACACAAACACTGTATGGGGGGAACTGTGCCGCTTGGCGGAGGTCTGCGCTCTCCGAGTGCTTTTCTAGTTACAGCTGTTTTAGGAATGTCCTCTGCTCGAACTGGGACTTGATGATAACCGCGGACCAGGTCTATTTTTGAAAAAATGCGCGCACCCGCCAGATGTAGTGAAAAATCTTGAATGTGAGGAATTGGGTAGCGGTCATGCGCTGTCGCATTGTTTAATCTGCGGTAATCGCCGCATGGTCTCCAAGAACCGTCGGATTTCGGGACCATGTGAAGTGGTGACGCCCAGGGGCTTTTCGAGCGTCTGATAATGCCTAATTTTTCAAGGGTAGTAAACTCGTCCCGAGCTATGGCGAGCTTGGTCGCGTCTAAGCGCCGAGCTTTGGCGAGTACGGGTGGGCCCGTTGTGGGAATAAAGTGTTCGACCACGTGTTTAGCCACTGTGGCTGAGAATTTGGGAATTGTGAGTGCTGGAAATTGGGAGAGGAGTTGATCAAACTTACCTCCTGCTGTGGTGACGCTAGCCTGCACGGGTGGTGGAGAAAGTCGAGCTGAGCAGGGAATAGAAGCAAAGGATAGTGCATTAACCAAGCGTCTGTTCGCTAGATCAACTAATAACCCATGTGCACACAAAAAATCTGCGCCCAACAAGTTAAAACTCACCGCCGCTACAACAAATGTCCATCTGTAGTTGCGGCCGTGGATGCAGAGGGGCAGGCTCTTTTCGCCAAAAGTGTTGATGATGGAGCCGTTGGCTGCCACCGCTCCATTGCCCTGGGGGCCCATGGCCCGGTCTGCTTGGGAGGGCATGACAAAACTTAGTTGAGCTCCCGTGTCGATAAGGAACCGCTTGCCGGTGTGTCCGTCCGTCACATATAAAAGCTTGCTTTTTTCGCCGAGAACCGCCGCTGTTAACGGCTCTCGGCTTCGGCGTTTTCCCGAAATCGTGAATTTGCAGGGGGGAACGCATTTGTAAGCCTTCTCGGCGAAGTGGTGGTGGAAATAACAAACGTCGCTCTGTCTGTTGCGTCCTGGCCGTGTCGCTGTCACCGCGGGCTGATTCTGCTCGGTGATTTGTGGCTCCTCGCGGCTCCGGACATCAGCGTTGTCTGCGGATGCTGCTGTGGGTGTCTGCTCCTTGCAGGCGTTGACGAGCCGTTGAGCTTCGTGAGCCAGCGTGCGGAAGTCTTGCTGGGTGCTGCATCGCATGTTGGCAAGCGTCCCTCTCATGTGTGGCGGCAGCGTACTGAGGAATATGAAATGGAAGAGGAAGTTGTCATTGTCCTCTTCTTTAAGTTGCAACAAGTCCTCCATGAGGGCCTTGGGTCTGCCTCCTCTGTGGCCGTAGACCGCCAGGATCCTCTCGGCTCTCTCCTCGGCTGAGGGGACGTAATTTGCCACGATGGTCGCTTTCAGTTCTTTATATTTGTCCTGGGCCGGTAGCCGTTGGATTATGCTCCGCGCACATCTCGAAGTGGCAGCGTCGAGTTTGGCGACGATGTGATAGAACTTTGTATCGTCAGCCGTGATGCCCGCAAGTGCAAACTGGGCTTCAGCTTGCTGAAACCACGAGGCAGGGTCTTCCTGCCAGAAGTCCGGCAGCTTGACGGTGACGGCGTTTGTGTGGACCGTCACTGATGTGTCCGCAGGGTGAGAGTGCCTTGCTTCGGCTCTCTCCGCGGCGCTGGTGCTCGGTTGAGCCCTCTCTATCACTTCTGCCGTGGGGGAACGTCGTCCATCTGTTCCCCTGTCTGCATGGGCGCCGGCGTGTGCCTGGGTCGCCACAGATGAGTCGATCGCGGGGGAACGCCTCTGGTCCATTCTCGCGTCAGGGTCACTAGTGTAGAGGAGCTTGAAATAACAAGGCGATGTGATTCATAAACCAAAGTTTATTATCAGCTCCTCAAACAAGTCTCATCTAGGTGCAGCAGCAGAAAGAGTAAGAGAGCGAACACCTTCGGCTCTACGAACTTATACTCGCACATAACAAAAGACATGCATATCAAAAGCTGACATCCCTCATTATCTTAATCCCCCCATTGTCTTCGTACTCCTCCGCCTGGCCCTGGGGGGTCAGGGCAACCCATCCGGTCTCCACCGCAGTGCCTTGGATGCTCTTTGATCTTCACTGGCGGTTGAGACTCTTTGTCCTGTTCTGAGGTGTGAAGTCGCCTTACATATGTAATCACCAAACATTCTCACATGCTTAAACATATGTAGGTTATGGAACATATGATTAATATAGACCACACATACCCTCATTCTCTACAAATACCATCATAAAGTTTGCAGATGAGACAACAGTGCTGGGACGTATCACCAACGCGGATGAGTCTTCCTACAGAAAAGAGGGCCACAGACTGATTGAGTGGTGTTCTGAGAACAATTTGTCCTTAAACATCAAAAAGACAAAAGAGCTGCTGATCGACTTCAGGCAGAAACGGGAAGCTCACTTGCCACTTAAAATAGGAGGGGAGGAGGTCGAGAGAGTCTCCAGCTTCAGATTTTTAGGCACTCACATCAGTGGAGACCTGAAATGGGCTGTTCATTCCACCGCTGTGGTGAAAAAGGCCTAACAGAGATTGTACAGCCGTGGACAAAATTGTTGGTACCCCTCTGTTAATGAAAGGAAAAACCCACAATGGTCACAGAAATAACTTGAATCTGACCAAAGTGGTAATAAATAAAAATTCTATGAAAATTAACCAATGAAAATCAGACAATGCTTTTGAATTGTGGTTCAACAGAATTATTTTAAAAAAACAAACTCATGAAACAGGCCTGGACAAAAATGATGGTACCCTTAACTTAATATTTTGTTGCACAACCTTTTGAGGCAATCACTGCAATCAAACAATTTCTGTAACTGTCAATGAGACTTCTGCACCTCTCAGCAGGTATTTTGGCCCACTCCTCATGAGCAAACTGCTCCAGTTGTCTCAGGTTTGAAGGGTGCCTTCTCCAGACGGCATGTTTCAGCTCCTTCCACAGATGTTCAATAGGATTTAGATCAGGGCTCATAGAAGGCCACTTTAGAATAGTCCAATGTTTCGCTCTTAGCCATTCTTGGGTGTTTTTAGCTGTGTGTTTTGGGTCATTATCCTGTTGCAAGACCCACGACCTGCGACTGAGACCAAGCTATCTGACACTGGGCAGCACATTTCTCTCTAGAATACCTTGATAGTCTTGAGATTTCGTTGTACCCTGCACAGATTCAAGACACCCTGTGCCAGATGCAGCAAAGCAGCCCCAGAACATAACAGAACCTCCTCCATTTTTCACAGTAGGGACAGTGTTCTTTTCTTGGTATGCTTCATTTTTGCGTCTGTGAACATAGCGCTGATGTGCCTTGCCAAAAAGTTCCAGTTTTGTCTCGCCTGTCCATAGGACATTCTCCCAGAAGCTTTGTGGCTTGTCAACATGCAGTTTGGCAAATTCCAGTCTGGCTTTTTTATGATTTGTTTTCAACAGTGGTGTCCTCCTTGGTCGTCTCCCATGAAGTCCACTTTGGCTCAAACGACGACGGATGGTGCGATCTGACACTGATGTACCTTGACCTTGGAGTTCACCATGAATGTGTTTAGAGGTTGTTCTGGGCTCTTTTGTTACCATTCGTATTATCCGTCTCTTCCATTTTCATCGTTTCCTCCTGTGGCCACGTCCAGGGAGGTTGGCTACAGTCCCGTGGATCTTAAATTTCTGAATAATGTGTGCAACTGTAGTCACAGGAACATCAAGCTGCTTGGAGATGGTCTTATAGCCTTTACCTTTAACATGCTTGTCTATAATTTTCTTTCTAATCTCCTGAGACAATTCTCTCCTTTGCTTCCTCTGGTCCATGTTTAGTGTGGTAAACACCATGTCACCAAACAGCACAGTGACTACTGGTCACCCTTTAAATAGGCCAACTGACTGATTACAAGTTTGTAGACACCTGTGATGTTAATTAGAGGACACATCTTGTTTGAACATGTCCCTATGGTCACATTATTTTCAATCTTTTCTAGGGGTACCATCATTTTTGTCTAGGCCTGTTTCATGAGTTTGTTTTTTAAAATAATTCTGTTCAGAATCAGAATCAGGTTTATTGCCATTGTTCATGTAGTACACAAACTAGGAATTTGTCTCGGTACAATGCTGCAACATTAAACATGATAAGATAAGAGAAATAAACTATACATGTAATAAAGTGTAGGATAAGATTAAGTGATACTGGTCAACAGTTAAAATATATATTAGCCAGCAGCAGATACTGTGGAGAACTATATAGTGCAGTCGGTAATGCAGGAAGAAAACAGTGATGATTGACATGAGTCTGGTTGAGCTGCTGTACATGGTGCACGAGAGTCAATAAGTCACTTAGTGTTCAGCAGTCTAATGGCAGAGGGGAAGAAGCTGTTCATGTGACGGGAGGTTTTAGTCTGGATGGACCGAAGTCTTCTACCAGAGGGGAGGGGGGCAAACAGTACGTGACCAGGGTGTGAGGGATCGGCTATGATCCGGCCAGCACGCCTCCGGGTCCTGGAGATGTACAGATCCTGGAGAGATGGGAGCTTGCAGCCGATCACCTTCTCAGCAGTGCGCACGACGCGCTGCAGCCTTAGTCTGTCCCTGGCAGTGGCTCCTGCGTACCACACGGTTATGGAGGTGGTGAGGATGGACTCGATGATGGCTGTGTAGAACTGCACTAACATCTTGGTGGGTAGCTTGAGCTTCCTCAGCTGCCGCAGGAAGAACATCCTCTGCTGGGCTTTTTTGATGAGTGAGCTGATGGTCAGCTCCCATTTGAGGTCCCTGGTGATGGTAGTGCCTAGGAAGCGGAAGGAATCAGCAGTGGTGATGGGAGAGCCTGAGAGGGTGAGGGGGGGCAGAGGAGTAGTGACTTTCCTGAAGTCTACAATCATCTCCATTGTCTTCAGAGCGTTCAGCTGCAGGTTGTTATTGCTGCACCAGGACGCCAGCTGGGCCACCTCTCTCCTGTAGGCGGACTCGTCGCCGTTGGAGATGAGCCCGATGAGGGTGGTGTCGTCCGCAAACTTGATCAACTTGACAGACTGGTGGCTGGAGGTGCAGGAGTTGGTGTAAAGGGAGAAGAGTAGGGGGGAAAGTACACAGCCCTGGGGTGATCCGGTGCTGATGCTAGTATAGTCTGAGACAGTCTTTCCCAGCCGCACATGCTGCCTCCGGTCCGTCAGGAAGTCGATGATCCACCTGCAGAGGGAGTCAGGCACGTTGAGCAGGGACAGCTTGTCCCGGAGCAGAGCGGGGCGGATGGTGTTGAATGCGGAGCTGAAGTCCACAAACAGGATCCTGGCGTAGGTTCCCGGGGAGTCCAGGTGCTGCAGGATGGAGTGGAGGGCCAGGTTGACTGCATCGTCTACAGACCTGTTGGCTCGGTAGGCAAACTGCAGCGGGTCCAGGAGAGGGGTGGTGATGGACTTGAGGTGGGACAGGACCAGGCGCTCAAAGGACTTCATGACTACAGAGGTGAGCGCTACAGGTCTGTAGTCATTAAGTCCAGTGATCCGTGGCTTCTTGGGGACAGGGATGATGGTGGAGGATTTGAGGCAGGACGGCACGTAGCATAACTTAAGGGAGGTGTTAAAAATGTCTGTGAATACAGGAGCCAGCTGTTTCGCACAGAGTCTCAGGGTGGAGGGAGACACGCCGTCTGGGCCGGGGGCCTTGCGCGGGTTCAGTCTGGAGAACTGTTTGAGCACATCCTGCTCACTGATGATAAGGGGAGGGGGGGAGGAGGGGGGGTGCCTTAAATGAAGTAGCAAATGTGGAGGCTGTGGAGCTGGAGGGAGGGGGGGGAGTTGGACACAGATGACGAGGTGTCAAAACGGGCATAGTGTTGGGACAGTCTTTGACAAAGGGCTTTGTCATCCTGACCTTTAGGAGCCTTAGGTCGATAGTTGGTGATTTGCCTCAGTCCTCTCCACACGGAAGCCGAATCATTAGCAGTGAACTGCTGCTGGAGTCTCTCTGAGTATAGAGATTTAGCCCTCTTCAGCTCTCTGTTAAACCGGTATTTAACCTCCCTGTAGCAGTCCCTGTCTCCACTTTTCAGCGCTGCTTCCTTCTCCTTCCTGATCTGTCTGAGCTTAGCTGTGAACCAGGGTTTGTCATTAGAGTAACTCACCCTGGTGCGTGATGGAAGAATGTTCTCTTCACAAAAGTGGATATATGAGTTCACAGTGTCCGTGTACTCATCCAGATCATGCGTGGCTCCTTTAAGCATGCCCCAGTCAGATATTTCCATGCACGTTTCCAGCTTCTCCTCAGCATCACTGGTCCGTATCTTCGTAGTGCTCACAACAGCTTTAGTGAGCTTCAATCTGTCTGTATGTGGGAATGAGGTGAACCATCACGTGATCAGATAATCCCAGCGCAGCTCGAGGGACAGCGCGATATGCGTCTTTCACTGTGGTGTAACAGTGATCCAGTGTGTTTAATCCTCTGGTGGGGCATTTAATAAACTGTTTGTAGCGGGGGAGATCGTGGCTCAGATTGCACTGATTAAATTCTGTTGAACCACAATTCAAAAGCACTGTCTGATTTTCATTGGTTAATTTTCAGAGTTTTTATTTATTACCACTTTTGTCAGATTCAAGTTATTTCTGTGACCATTGTGGGTTTTTCATTTATTAACAGAGGGGTACCAACAATTTTGTTCATGTGTGTATTTCCTCAGACTTTTGATGAAGGTCAACCTCTCAAAAAGACATTGAAATCCTAAATGGTTAATTGTGCAGTCAGTTTACGAAGCTGATTAATTTTGTTGTATACTTGCATACAATGACAAAGGAATTCAGAATTCTAAAGTGAGAAATGCCACCCTATAAATCTTTTTTTACTTACAAATCCACCTTATTCCTGGGGATGCCGCTGTAGGAACAATTATGGGCGGAACTTACGGTTTTGGCTGAAGTCGTGTTAGTCAGCAACAGTGGAGTAGTGGGGCAATTAAAATAGCACTTTTAAAAGTTTTTCAAATTCATTTTAATGTATAGTCCACATACGTGTTTTGTGACAGCTAATTTCAGCACTTGAAGTTTTTGTATTTTTTTGAATGTTTTGGTGTAGTTCTGGTACTTGGTGCTGGTGTTTGTGGTTGTGCCATAGACAGTATAAATGGAGGCTTCTCACCGGCAATGCATCGATCATGCATTGAAAACTAAGAAGGCCTGTTGGTGTCATCGGTGGGACAGACACAAGAGCACACCAGGTATGTTTTCACTTGTATGCATGTCACAGATCTGACGTTTATGCGTCATATAAGTCACCAGATACAAGGTTGCATGAAGTAAAATAATAAATAAAAAAATGGGAACAGTTTGCTTCCCAAGGCTTAACGATTTAAGAAAGATATCAAATAGTTTGTTGGGGGGTTTCGGCTTTTGTTGCACTACCTTGGAATGATATGGACTTCAGCATCAACAAAATATTGGTCAATAAAATTCTGAAAAATTGTCAGAAAATGTCTGTATGTGTTAAGTGAAATAACACGCATTCATGGCACGACAGCAGCATGAGCATTTTAATTTTGGTGTAAAACGAACAGCTGCAGCTGTCTGTATTTACCCCGACATTAAAACACCCAAACACGGTGTTGTGGTTCTTTGTGGCGCTGACTAGATTCTGCGTCTGCTCTAAGGTAAATTTGATTATGTCCAACATAGTTTAACAAAATGCATCTGACTCTATTGCGGTGGAAACACTGATATATCTCAGAGCTTTTGTTTACAGCGTTAGCATCTTAGCAGTGGCACTAACAAATGGAGCTACTGTCTGCAAGGCCACTTTTTAAGGTCATCTTCCCATCCCTCCATAGTCGTGGGAAATGGTATGATTATATTACTGTTTTTGAGGTGCAAAAGGCTGTGTTCCCACATTTTTGATGCCAAAGTCATTGTTTTTTAATGAGGAAAAGTCTCCCATTTCAGTGACAACACCACATTTTAAACTAGTACTGGAAGTTGCGTTCATAATCCACGCAAGACATCATGGAGCTTAGGAATAAGGTGGATAAGGCAGTAGTAGGGAGAATCCTTTGGGGATATGTACAATAAAAGTGGCTATATGAAGCCACTGCTGAAAAGAAGTAGGGGGTTAAAATGACACAAGATAACTCAAGTAAATAATTTACAAATCTGAAATTTACACAAATTTACCCCTCATGGATCGTCACCTTATCGTGGTGGGGGGTTTGCGTGCCCTGCTGATCCCAGGAGCTATGTTGTCCGAGGCAATTTGCCTCTGGTAGGGTCACCCAA
Source organism: Pholidichthys leucotaenia (assembly GCA_020510985.1). NCBI lineage: Eukaryota > Metazoa > Chordata > Actinopteri > Cichliformes > Pholidichthyidae > Pholidichthys > Pholidichthys leucotaenia. The sequence goes on along the minus strand of CM035847.1, from coordinate 173,058,649 downwards.
GACTGACTGGTCCTGGGTGAAGGGCCAGACTAAGAATGATCCAACAGACTCAAGATGAATGTTAGAACAAGGATTCAGTGTACTCCGCCCGGTATGGGGTTACTGTGGCCCCACCCTGGAGTCAGGCCTTGGGGAGGGGCTCGATGGCTAGCATCTGGTGGCTGGGTTTCCGCCCATGGGACTCGGCCGGGCTCAGCCCGAAGGAGTTACATGGGTCCGCCCTCCAGTGGGCTCACCACCTGCAGGAGGTACCATGGGGGTCTGGTGCTATGTGGATCAGGTGACGATCAAAGGCGGAGACCTTGGCGGTCTGATCCCAAGCTTCCTAAACTGGCTTTTGCGATGTGGAATGTCACCTCTCTGGTGGGGAAGGAGCTTGAGCTGGTGCATGAGGTTGAGAGATGCCCGCTAGATATAGTCAGCCTCACCTCAACACACAGCTCTGGTTCTGGAACCAGTCTCCTGGAGAGGGGCTGGAGCTTGGCCTACTCTGGAGTTGCCCCAGGTGAGAGGCGACAAGCAGGGGTGGGTATTCTTGTATTCCCCCACCTTGCTGCCTCTATATTGGAGTTTTCCCCGGTGGACGAAAGGGTTGTTTCCCTGCGCCTTTGGGTTGGGAAATGGGTCCTGACCATCATTTGTGCCTGTGCACCAAATGATGTTTCAGAGTACCCACCCTTTTTGGAGTCTCTGACTGGGGTGCTGGAGTGCGCTCCTCTTGGAGACTCCATTGTCCTACTGAGGGACTTCAATGTGCACATGGGCAATGACAGTGAAACCTGGAGGGGGGTGATTGGGAGGAACGGCCTGCCCGATCTGAACCCGAGTGGTGTTCAGTTATTGGACTTCTGTGCTAACCACAGTTTGTCCATAACGAACACCATGTTCAAGAAAAAGGGTGTCCATATGTGCACCTGCTGCCAAGACACCCTAGGTCGCAGGTCGATGATTGATTTTGCTATCGTGTCATCAGACCTGCGACCATATGTCTTGGACACTTTGGTAAAGAGAGGTGCAGAGCGGTCAACTGATCACCACCTGGTGGTGAGTTGGATCCGATGGCAGGGGAGGAAGCCATTCAGACCTCATAGACCCAAATGTATAGTGAGGGTGTGCTGGGAACGTCTGGCTGAGACCCCTGTCCGGGAGGTCTTCAACTCCCACCTCCGGAAGAACTTCAACCACATTCTGAGGGAGTCTGGAGACATGGAGTGTGAATGGGCCATGTTCTCCACCTCCATTGTTGAAGTGGCTGCCCAGAGCTGCGGCCGCAAGGTCGTCGGGGCATCTCGTGGGGGCAACCCCAGAACCAAGTGGTGGACACCAGTGGTGAGGTGGGACATTAAGCTGAAGAAGGAGTCCTATCAAGCTTGGTCGGCTTGTGGGACTCCCAAAGCAGCTGATGTGTACCAGCAAGCCAAATGGAGTGTAGCTTGGGTGGTTGCTGAAGCAAAAACTCAGGCATGGGAGGAGTTCGGTGAGGCCATGGAACAAGACTTTCAGTCAGCCTCGAAGGGATTCTGGCAAACTGTCCAGAGGCTCAGGAGGGGAAGCACAGCTCCCTGTCCACACTGTGTATGGTGCGGATGGGGCACTGCTGACTTTGAATGGGGATATCGTCGGGCGGTGGAAGGAATACTTTGAGGATCTCCTCAATCCCACTGACACATCCACAGAGGAAGCGGGGCTTGTGGACGAGGGGGACGACTCACCTATCACAGGGGCTGAGGTCGCCAAGGTGGTTAAAAAATCTCTTTGGTGGCCAGGCCCCGGAGGTGGATGAGATAACAATAATAATGAGTTTATTTATAGAGCACTTTTCACAGACAGTCACAAAGTGCTTAACATGGTAAAAAACAAAATAAAAACACAGGCACATAAAACAGTTAAAAAAAAAAAAAGTAGACAGTAAAAGCACATAAAAATACAATCAACACATAGTTAATTAAAAAGCCAGGCTAAAAAGGTGGGTGAGATTCCCCCTGAGTACCTCAAGGCCCTGGATGTTGTAGGGCTGTCATGGTTGACACGCCTCTGCAACATTACCTGGAGGTTGGGAGCAGTGCCTTTGGCATGACAAACTGGGGTGGTGTTTCCTCTCTTCAAAAAAGGGGACCGGAGGGTGTGCTCCAACTTTAGAGGATCACACTCCTCAGCCTCCCTGGGAAGGTGGTGCTAAGGTACTGGAGAGAATAGTCCGGCTGTTGGTTGAACCTCGGATTCAGGAGGAGCAATGTGGTTTTTGTCCTGGCCATGGCACATCGGACCAGCTCTCTACCCTCTCAAGAATCCTCGAGGGTTCGTGGGAGTTCGCCTAACCAGTTTACATGTGTTTTGTGGACTTGGAGAAGGCATTCGACTGCGTCCCTCGTGGTTTTTTGTGGGGGGTGCTTCGGGAGTATGGGGTATTGGGCTTTTTGTTACAAGCTATTCGGCCTCTGTACAACCGTTGTGAGAGTTTGGTTCGTATTACCAACACTCGGTCGGACTCATTCCCAGTGAGAGTTGGACTCTGCCAAGGCTGCCCTTTGTCACCGATCCTGTTCATAATTTTTATGGACCGGATTTCTAGGCGCAGCCAGGGAACAGAGGGTGTCATGCTTGGTGACCACAGGATCTCATCTCTGTTGTTTGCAGATGATGCTATTCTGCTGGCTTCATCCAGAAATGACCTACAGGTCTTACTGGGACGGTTTGCCGCTGAGTGTGAAGTGGCTGGGATGAGAATCAGCACCTCCAAGTCCGAGTCCATGGTCCTCAGCTGGAAAAAGAGGCATTGTCCTCTCCGGGTAGGGGACAAGCTCTGGCCCCAAGTGGAGGTGTTTAAGTATCTTGGGGTCTTATTCACGAGTGAGGGGAGAATGGAGCGAGAGATTGACAGATGGATCGGAGCAGCATCTGCAGTGATGTGGACGTTGCACCTGTCTATTGTGGTGAAGAGGGAGTTTAGTTTTAAGGCAAAGCTGTTGATTTACTAGTCAATCGACGTTCCTACCCTCACCTATGATCATGAGCTTTGGGTAATGACCAAAAGAACGAGATCGCAGATACAAGTTGCTGAAATTAGCTTTCTTTGTGTGATTGCTGGACTCACCCTCAGAGTTGGGGTGAGGACCTCAGTCATCTGGATGAGGCTCATCGTAGAACTGCTGCTCCTCCACATTAAAAGGAGCCAGTTGAGATGGTATGGGTATCTGATCAGGATGTCTCCCTCCTGGACGCCTCCCACTTGAGGTGTTTCTGGCACGTCCCTCTGGGAGGAGACCCTGGGGCAGACCCAGGACGCGCTGGAGAGACTATGTCTCCCAGCTGGTCTTGGAGCGCCTTGGTATCTTCTCTGAAGAGCTGGAGCAGGTGGCAGGGGAGAGGAAAGTCTGGGCTTCTCTGCTTGAACTGCTGTCTCCGCGACCCAGACCTCCAGAAAAGCGATAGAAGATGGATGGATGGATGGAAATTTACACACTCAAAAATCCCTTCACAGCTCAAAATGTCCCAGGTTCAGTGTAGCCTTGAGAAATAAGTTCTCTTACATCCTTTTTCATTCCTATAACTGAGTTTTAGTTTAAACTAGCAGATTCATTTCAGAGTTGCTGCAGTGGATGTTAGAGAGCCTATGTCACACCCCCTCTACTTCCGCACATGGAACCGTAACTCGGAAAATTCTCAATTGAAATGAATGGCAAGAGCGAAATTATCTTTTGATCCCGATCAAATTTTGACACGAGTTACACATCTGATGTTTGTCAATTTAAAACATAATTTTCCATGTAATTAAAGTTTTCAGTTGTCATATAATAACAGAGTCATATTTAGTTTTTATGAAAACAATTAGCGGACAACATCTCCCATCATTCCACATCACCAAACACCATCATGGTGGGAGATTACTAAAACCTCACCTCCTATTTTCTGACCGATAAAAGAAGGGTCCAAAGAGGAGAAAAACAACACCACGGTATTGTTTTGTATTTTGAGAGCTGCAACTGATCCAGAGGACTGTTAGTTACTTCACCCTGGGTGCGCTTGGAACACATGACATCAGGTATGTGCCTCTGTGTTTGTAGTCTTTTCATTTACATATTTTCATAACCTTATACTTCAACAGTTAGGCAACAACCTACATCGTTATTTATAAGGAGAATTATCTTTTAAATTGACAAACATCATACGTGTAACTCGTTGCAAAATTTGATCGGGATCAAAAGATAATTTCGCTCTTGCCATTCATTTCAATGGATATTTTTTCTGATTTAAGGTCCCATGTGCGGAAGTAGAGGGGGCATGACTTAAACTCTCTATTTACTTCTAATGTTTTTTTTTTCCAAATTTGTGGTATTCGTTGCTGCTGTAAATCCACAGCTGTTTTGTTTTCCTGTTGATTTAGCAGAATATTTCTAAGTAGTGTCATGTTGCACTTACAGTTGCCTCACATGCTCTGTTTTTTTTAATTTCTTATTTCATGATGCATATTTTTCTGTTGTTAATGCTCAGTTGCAGTATATTTTTGTTGTGTGTTTGTGGAAAGTGCCATCGATGCCATTACAGCGGTTGTTATTGTGGCCTCAGGCAGTATTGTTCTGAGTCTGGAGTAACAGAATGTGCTCTTATGCTTCAGTAACTTCTGCAAAAGTGCAGGGCTTTTTTTCCTATTGATAAACTCACACATTGGGGAGACATAATGCTGTTGTGGCATTAGTAGTATTGAATGCAGTGATTCATTTAGCAGCTGATCACCTGTAGATATATAATGACCAAGTGAAGAACATATCCTGTTTCTAATAATAGCCACAGTCCACACACTCTTTTGATTTAACTTCCAATAACAATCCTTCTCTCTCTTTATGGTGGTTGCCAGTTGTAAACATAATGATTGTCTACATGGACAATAAACAGTTGATTGTATCTCTGCCTAACTGCTCTAAGGGCAAAATTACAGCAAGTATGCCATGCAGATGCAAAGACCATAAACTAGAACAAAAGACAATATGACATGAGGCTGTGTCAGATGCAGTTTAAGGTGAAGGTAGTTCATACGAAAGCTGGCAGTCATTTTTATACCCTACACAAGAATGCTGGGAACTCAAATCAGCTGAGGGTGACTCCAACCAGATGGAACTCCCTGACAGAGTGGAAGTAGAGAAGGTCTCGTTCCAGAAAAGGGTTTACTGTAGATAACGTTCAGCAGCACATGAAAATAAAAATAGTCAGAGCAAATCTTAGTTGGTTTCCAGAGCCAGGGCATAGTCCATGTCCTTAATGGTGAGTTTAGACACTTTTATTCACTTTAGTTATGGGGCTGAGCAGCGATTGTTATAGTCTCGTATGCTGGACACTGTTTTCCTGTCCTCACAGTAACACAGATAGCCCTCCTCCTTTTCATGCACTGGAGTTAGCAGTGACAGTCAGTGAGTACTACATCAGGGGTGTATGTGACTGTCATTATCTGACTGATGAGAGCCCAGGAATAAAAAAGTGGGGCAGTGCACTTCAGGTGCTCCAAGTGCCAGAGGGTTGGCAGGCCAGAAGTGTCTAGCCCATGGGTTGCTATTTATTGTTCTCTGGCCAACAGTAAAGCCCTATCTTTGTTTGCTTGTTTGTTAACTTTCCAATCTAATAATTACCCTTTTTTTTGATACCTGGTTGAATTTTATTCACTTTTTGGTCTATCTTTTCAACTGTTGACATCACAATTATCAAGTGGAACCATAGAGAGTAAAGCAGGTGCATCAGATAGGAGGCAGCTGAGATGGGATGATGGATGAAGGGCAGGTGTTTCATCCAAAGAATAGTTCAGGTTGCTTGGCAACAAATGGTGTGACAGGTTACTCTGCGTAGGGGTATTATGTTTGTTATTTCTGTCCCAGATGGTTTTCTCCTTTGATCTTTTTGTCCTGTGTGGCTTGATTTCATGCTTTCATTCATTAGCGCATATTACTGGCTGATTTTTTTTTGTGTGTGTGTGTGTTCCATCAAAAGCCTAGTGACAAGTGTGTGATGAATGTGTCAAGCTTCAGCTGCAGTTTTTCTTGAAGGTTCTTCCTCTAAGCTATAAAAGTTAGGTTCAACCCAAATATACTGAGCACAGTGAAAAACCAGATGTGCTGAGCAGAGTATAAAAGGTCACATCAGAAATACTAAATTAAACCAAAACTGAATATGAAGGGAGTATATCAGAGGGACAGCTCAGGTTGAGCGGTTTGGATACAAAGTAAGAGAGGCAAGGCTGAGATGGTTTGGACATGTGCAGAGGAGGGATAGTGGAGATATTGGACAAGGGATGTTGAAGATGGAGCTGCCAGGCAGCAGGAAAAGAGGAAGACCACAGAAGATTTGTGGATGTAGTGAAGGAGGACATGGAGAGGGTTGGTCTTACAGAGGAAGCTCCAAGGGACAGGGTGCGATGAGGCAGATGATCTGCTGTGGAGACTCCTAAAGGGAGCAGTCACAAGAAGAAAAAGAAGACTGAGTATAAAATGTGACTTCTCTGCTGGTTTCAGAAGTTTGATTATATAAAAGTTTATAAAACTGAGTTCTACATTGTTGGTTTAACTCTTACTGAAGACAAGGTGAGACCATAATTTTATGAATTTCACATTATTAGCAGTACTTTTTATAATGATGGTCTTAATTTTATACCTACCTTGTAGCTAACATAAGTAGGTGATGTTATAGTGGCTATTGTACAGTTGAAACCAGAAATTTACATACACTATATAAAAAGACACAACCTTATTTTCCTCACTGTCTGACATTAAATCAGAGTAAAAATGTAGTCTGTTTAGCCTGTTTTAGGTCAGTTAGGATTACCAAAAATATTCAAATATTTCTATTTGCTAAATAATTTTTATATTTGCTTAATTTTTTGAGAATTTTTTTTTTTTATTCCTTTCTTCAGAGTCAGAAGTTTACATAAACTAATATCAGAGAATTGTGGCCCTCCACAAGTCTGGTTCATCCTTGGGTATAATTTCCAGATGCCTGAAGGTGCCACGTTCATCGGTTCAAACAATTATTCACAAGTATAAACACCATGGGGATGTCCAGTCATCAAACCACTCAGGAAAGAGACAGGCTCTGTGTTCCAGAGATGAACGTGTTTTGTTTCCAAATGTGCGTGTCAACCCCAGATCAAAAGCAAAAGACCCTGTGAAGAGTCTGGCTGAAGCTGGTAAAAGAGCATTATTATCCACAGTGAAACAAGTCCTGCACCACCATGGGCTGAAAGGCCACTCGGCGAGGAAGAAGCCATGACTCCAAAAGCAACATAAAAAAGCCAGATTACAGTTTGCAAACGCACACTGGGACAAAGACCTTAATTTTTGGAGACATGTCCTGTGGTCTGATGAAACTAAAATTGAACTGTTTTGCTATAACCATCGTTACATTTGGGGGGGGAGGGGCAAGTTTGCAAGCCTGAGAACACCATCCCAAATGTGATGTATGGGGGTGGCAGTGCCATGTCGTGGGAGTGTGTTGCTGCAGGAGGGACTAGTGCGCTTCACAAAATAGATGGGATCTCATGGAAAGAATATTATGTGGAAATATTGAAACAACATCTCAGAACATCAGCAAGAAGTTGAAGCTTGGGCATAAATGTGTCTTCTAAATGGACAATGACCCGAAGCATACCACCACATTAGTTACAAAGTGGCTTAGGGGCAACAAAGTCAATGTTTTGGAGTGGCCATCACAAAGACCCAATCTCGGTCCCATAGAACATTTGTGAGCAGACCTGAAAAGATGTGTGAGCAAGGCAGCCTACAAACCTGACTCAGTTACACCAGCTCTGTCAAGAGGAATGGACCAAAACTCCAGCAAACTATTGAGAAGCTTGTGGAAAGATACCCAAGTCCTACAGTTTAAAGGCAATGCTACCAAATACTAAGGAAACACTTCTGACTGAAGAAAATAATAATAATAATAAAAAAATTTAAAAAAAAACATTTTTGCAAATATAAAAATTCTTTAGCAAATAGAAATCATTTTGGTAGTCCTAATTGGCCTAAAACAGGAAAAGTTTAGTCTGATTTAATGTGAGACGGTGACAGAAAAAAGGTTCTTTTATAGAAAATGTATTTCAGAATTGGTGAATCCTCTCAGTAGGAACAAAGTATGTTTGCCACACAAAAAAAACCTCATTTCTAAAATGCCAGCCCCGTATACTGTATCAGCCTACAGATGTGTAGTTTTATAGAAAACATAATTACACATGTAGCTGTCGTCAACAAGCAAACTGCTAAACATAAAAAGGTCTTGTCACTTAATTTGTGCATGCACTTTTTAAAAATTATGGCCATCTTCATATTTTCAGTGAGCAAAATATGAATCCAGAAGAGCTTTTTATACATCACAAAAATGATAGTTTTTACATTGAAAGAATACCTTGTTTGTTTGACCTTTGTGTTTACTGTGTGTAGCACAGTGGTAAGGAGATTGTAAACTGCTCCTAGACAAAAGTTGTCCTGTCACTCTGCTTCCTTTTCCAGTAGGACTCTGCCCTGGGTAATGAAGACTGAATATGAGATTATACACGCAGAATAACAATACGCACACAATCACATTTTCTAAAAAATGGGCATGCATTTTAATAATTTGGTCAGAAGATGTGCAATATTTTGCAATCATACTAGGATTTCTCTCTATTGCATTACCTGTTAAAGCAGCAATGCATGCTTGTTTCTAGCTGACAACTTCCATATCTGCATATTTTATAACCTCTAAACGACAGCACATGGGGACGCACTGACACAGATGCAAATATTATTCTGCAGTGTGACTCTGATGTTCTTAATTAGTTTTTTCCCTGTTGCCACAGTGAAGAGGTGTCATGTTTGTGTAATTTGTAGCTAGTGTGTTGGTTTGTGAAGCTGTCAGAGACTGTTTGTATGCCTGCACACATGTCCTTCTGTCTCTTCCCATTGTCTTCTGTTTTGCCATCAGTGGCCCTTTAACTGGTTGCTTGTCCCATTGTTCCTCTAGGCTACACATACACACACAGCTGTACTTGTTTTTTCTTTTTGGCTTTATCTCTTGTTTCTCATTCGCTTTTAAATAGTCCCCTTTCAAGTCTACTCGAGCAAAAATTAACACATTTTTTTCTGCCATCAGGGGGTCTATGAGGGACGTATGTTTCAGTGTAGGCATACAGTATGTTTACGCCTCTCTGCTCTATCACACTTAGAAAAAAAACACTTTGGCTTTCTCCTGTTAGCACTGAGAATGTCTTGTGCTTCCAAATGGGAACAGGTGTAAATGCGTGTCATTGTTTCAGTAGGGACTTGGGGTGCAGCCTCCTGATTTGGAGCCACTTTGTCTGCCTTTGATAACTCTAATATTTGTGTCCTCAGGAGAGGATGTTGAGTTTAGGTCTTTCTGAGCTTTATTACACCTTTCAAATCCTTCTTTAAGCAGAAGCTTCCTCATGGTGGAGGTGGATTGATGTCTAATAGAGACCATGCTCACTTTAATCTCTTTTGTCTTTCTCCATCTCTCTTAAGGCTTCCTCTGCAGTGATTTGCGTTCGTCTGTTTTCTCTGTGGTGAGATTGCGGTGGGGCAGAACTCGCTTGGTCTCTTAACTAGGGAGCTGCTTTGATGTCATCAACAATTTGAAGTCAGTAATGAGGAGGTGGATGTTTCTGATTAGTGTCGGCCTTCTTTGAATCATGGTTCCCTATCATGTATGTTGATGGTGTTTTTGCTGTGTTGACATGCAGTCTTCCTGCACACAGCTAATCATGCTTCTTGTTTCTGTAAACTTATACTGTAGGCTGGCTGTCAGAAAGGATTGACATTCTGGAGACTGTCCTCCAACAGAAATTGTCCTTGTGTGATTATTTTTACCGGCAGATATTTTGACATTAAGCATCCTCTAGTGGTCATGGGAGTAGTGACATCAAGAAAGGTGGGTGATTACAGTTACATTGTGTGTAAATTAGACCCTCATCTTGTTTCCTAACTCTATCCATCATTACACAACAGTTAGTTCCGACCGAGCATTTTGATTGGATAACAGGGATTCCAGGAGTTGCTATGTTCCACGATAATTGCACTCCAGTGTTTCCCTGGATATGTATCACTCTGCTTCAAAGGTGTTCTAGTAATCATTAATTACTAACAGTAATTTACTGTCAAGTCTGAAGACTTGAGAATTGCAATACTGTGTTGGATACCTTAATTTCCACAGTGAGGCGCTGTTTGAAAAGCAACTAGACAGTCTCAACCCAGCCGTCTCTGATCCGGAAGTCCTGTCCTTTTAAACATCCATTCATCCATCTGTCCATTTTCTACCGCTTTTCTGGAGATTCGGGTCACGGAGGCAGCAGCTCAAGCAGAGAAGCCCAGACTTCTCTCTCCCCTGCCACCTGCTCCAGCTCTTCAGAGAGGATACCAAGATGTTCCCAGGCCAGCTGCGAAACGTAGTCTCTCCAGCATCTCCTGGGTCTGCCCCAGTGGGATGTGCCCGAAACACCTTAAGTGGGAAGCGTCCAGGAGCTCATTTCAGCCACTTGTATCCATGATCTCATTCTTTTGGTCATTACCCAAAGCTCATGACCATAGGTGAGGGTAGGAATGTAGATTGACAGCTTTGCTTTAGAGATCAGCTCCCGCTTCACCACAACAGACTGGTACAGTGGTCGCATCACTGCAGACGCTGGCCCGAGCCGTCTGTCAGTCTCTTGCTCCATTCTCCCCTCACTTGTGAATGAGACCCTGAGATAATTAAACTCCTCCACTTGGGGCAGGAGCTTGTCCCCGACGCCCCCCCCCCCCCCCCCATGGATCGACCCCTCCCATGGTCGCCATCTTATCGTGGTGGGGGTTTACGTGCCCTAGTGATCCCAGGAGCTATGTTGTCTGGGGCAGTTTGCCTCTGGTAGGGTCTCCCAAGACAAACTGGTCCTGGGTGAAGGGCCAGACTAAGGCTACAGTCACACTGCAGGTTTTAATGCTCAATTCCAACTTTTTGCACAGATGAGATGAGAGATGAGATGAGATTCAACTTTATTGTCATTACACATGTATGAATACAAGGTAACGAAACGTGACTTGGCATTTGGGCACACTCTGCAGAGCGCATCCAAGGCCGGGGCAGCCGCTAGGCGCCAGTCAAATATCCATATGTCCAAATATGTTAAAAAAAAAAAAACACAGACACAGGGTGTCCTAATTTTTTCACATGACTGTATGGCCATCATGGGTGATTTTACCCACGTCTCACTGGGCATAAATGTGACCCATGTATGTGATTTTATGGACAGTCTGAAGAGCACATATCCAATTTTTTTTTTTTCACACCAGACCTAGGCCACTTTCATATGAAGTCCTAATTTGGCTACGTATCTGATATTTTCCAAAGGGACCTCAGTCTGAACGGTCATGTCGCATTTCATCTGACTTTTTCGTCATTGAAGTGAGACGGACGCTACAATTCTGCGGTGGAGGATACAGCAAGCATGGCAGACGCAGCTGATTTGTGCTCTTTTTAATCAATCCTCTTCCCTTTATCACTGGATTGTTATTTTGTCGGTTTGGACTACACAATAACTTCAAAATTTCGGGGGGGGAGGGGCAGTACGTGCTGAAACCGTCAGACAAGCAGGTGCACTAACAGCACATTTAATTAAAAAAAAACAAAAAAACAAAAGTAATGGCACATTTACTGGATGCTGCAAATTCCTTTTTCCCTGTAAACAGCACAGTCCTGGCCGCTGTAATATGTAAAGTTAATACCGACACGACTGTCGAGCAGAATGGCCGGAGAGGGGAGTCTATGGCGGCTTCTCCTTCCTGTGCGGGATTGGTGTTACACCACTGGTACGAGCCCTGCAGTTTATTAGGGCAAGAGCCACTGACGTCAGTGGGCGAGAGCCCTATTATAATTGCTAGGATTATTTATTATTAACCTTATTTATACAGGTAATCCCATTGAGACACGGGGTCTCATTTTAAAGAGGGCTGTTTAATCGATCAGTCCTGTTAAAGCAGAGCTGATCACCGCGGTCATCAGATGTGTAGAGGAATGAAGCTGGTCTCATATTTATGATTTTATCATTTTATTTTGCTGCACTGCATCAAGGTGAAGAAGTTCTGTCCCCCTCAATTGTTCGGGGCTCATATTTACTTACGTAAACACAATGCTGTGTCTGATGTTACGTTTTCCTCTGCGCATGCAGGTCACTTCATAGCTGTAGATCGTTCACACTGGAGTTTGATGGGGGTTGCATTTAAATTATAATGTGTACACACACACACACACACACACACACACACACACACACACACACACACACACACACACACACACACAAAAAACAGATCTCGGCAAAAAATCGGAATTGAGCATTAAGACCTGCAGTGTGACCATAGCCTAAGAGTGATCCAGCAGACTCCCATGATAAATAAAAAATCAAGGATTCAGTGTACCCCGCCCGGTATGGGGTTACCAGGGTCTCACCCTGGAGCCAGGCCTGAGGGAGGGGCTTGATGGCTAGTGCCTGGTGGCCGGGTTTCTGCCCATGGGACCTGGCCGGGCTCAGCCCGAAGGAGTTACATGGGTCCGCCCTCCAGTGGGCTCACCACTTGCAGTACAATACAGAAGAATATCTGAACTTATTCTACATGGAATTCACATATAGACATCAGACATGAAACAGGAAAGTCATAGAATAATATAAAAATAATATAATAAGACTAATGCAGATATTATGGAATTTTTCTATCATATTCCCCCCTTGATGCTTAATAAAGCATCATGATTAAAAGAAAAATTATCGAAATGGTAGTAAATTGATTTAAATGATATAAAGATATGTGTAAGGATTTCCATGTTATGTGTCTTTGCAGACTAGCAGCACTCTTATGAGGTGGTTTAAAACGTGTGTAGAATATGTCATTAAAGTGAATATGTGGAATATATCAAAATCAATCCTAGACCGTGTCAAATAAGAGAAACTCAAAATAGATGTAAACTATATTGCAACCTTCATACTCCTTAGGCTAGTATCACCCCTTTCACCATCCTCATCATCTGTAGCAACTGTATGAAGACATATCCCTAAGTTTACAATAACCAGCCTCATCATCCTCATATTACGGACACAAGGACTCACACAGGAAAAGTCCAAAGTTATCACTATAAAAATCATTACCAAGTTCATGATGAGACTTCTCCATGAAGAGAATCACTAACTTAATCAATTTTGTTATTATTGCCTGCAAAGCAATGAGGCTGTGTGTGTAACCAAAGTAGTAATATGACCATTTGCATTATTTTCATGGGTAGAAGTATGACAATAACCTCCTATAACAGGGCACACCCCACCCCCCCACTGGTGGCAGTTAATTGACCAAGAACCATTCTATTCTATGTTATAATTTCACAAATAATTGTAGCCTATAATTTGTGTTTTAATCCCTAAGGTGTTCTTGCCCACTCTCACTCAAGGAAACAGTGAATGAAAGACCCTCACTCCTGTGTTTTCCATTGTGCTCCAGAATGGCATCATGTGGTAAGAAAGCATCTCTCTTCACCCTGCCCACCTGCACTGCCGACATGAGGGTACAGTCAGTCACCAAAACGGGGTACACAACCCTGCCCAGTTTCCTGGCCAGGTGTGGGTACGTCCAGTGACCACCAACCCCCCTTTGACAATGTATATCCTTAGTATAACACTTGCTCGCTTCGTTGGTCAAGCAGGGTAGTAGTACAGGGGAGAGACTCACTGTAAGCCATTGCACACTTAGAGGGTGTTAAGCTACCGAAAAGGACATCACCACTTCAGAAAAGAGGAATTCCCTGATGAAATTCACCTTGCCTTCGCAGAGTAAGGAGTGTCATCATGTTTCTGATCAGTGGAGTGATAAGTGTTGTGACAGGTGTGACTCAAAGTGATGTTTGCTGTGTTATTTCTATGTATAGCCTCTCTTAAGAAACCAAACAGCCAGTGGTAGCTGCATTATCTTAGCAGTAGCAAATAATTTGTCCAGCTGATAGTGGCATTAGGGAACAAACATAATTCTCTACGGTGTGTAGGCAGTGAAGCAACTTAAAAACAACCAACACTAAGTGTTACTACGAAGATGATGAGGATGATACAGCAACAACACCAACCACACCTTTCTTTCCCTTGCATTTTTGCCTTGCCATGATAAACAAACAGCCTGCTTCGTTATGCAAAAGCCGTTACTGGACGCCAGGGGTGCGGTCAGCTGACACTTGCATAGAGAAACGGTTAAACAGTCACTTGTTGAGGCTTTTTTTTTTTTTTTATGAGTATGCAATATGTATTAAACAGTCTCTTGCTGAGGGTTCCAAGTGGGGTAAACCGTTAGATGCACCCAAGTGTCATGTCCTTTGCTTTTCGCAGCTGTTGGCACTGCCAGGATAACCTTTGTGTTGTCCTTGCCAGGGAGTTTTGGTCCAGTTTTCTTTGATGACCAGATCCCCTGGTTCGGCCAAAAGGTGGGTGCACCTCCCATGGTTCCTTTGTCACATGGTCCCTCCTGGGAAGGGCAGTATGGATAACATCTCTGTCAGTTGTCATTCTTTGCATGTGATCAACCAGAAGCCCCTCCTCATCACCTAAGTTAATTGGCTTCAATAGTATGGTTTGCCATTCACAATTTCCCTATTTTTCTTTGTCACTATTTTCCTAATCCATCTTTCATAATCCCTATTTGTGTATTATGCTGATCCTGTAGATTGTTGAGGGTAAGTTAAATGGTTTCCTAGGTAAATGTTAGGTACTAACAATTGGAGTACTGTACTTAAATGTGATATGATTTGATTTACAAAGTGTATTCCACTAAATGCATTCCATTATCTAAGTGAATCATTTCAGCTATTCCAAATCTTGTTATTGTTTCGGTTAAGGGTTTCAGTGTTACCATAGCAGTATTTAGATTATTGCGATCCATAGCACTATTTGGATTAGTGCAGTGGAAAGCCTTGGTCTATTTGGTAAGTTTGTCAATTTCTAAACAGCATTTTTACCGTCACACTTATTTAGCTCAATGAGATCCATGCAAAGGTTTGGAAAAAAAAAAAAAAAAGTTTATGCAGAGAAGTTTTCTCGTAAATTTGCATGGTTTTCTGCTTCCTTATCAGTTTACCTTATTTCTTATAAACATTATATTTTTCTTTACAATAGTCTGCAAATATTTTCCAACACATAATTTTCTTAAATACCTGCAAATCTATTGATGTAAATTTAACTTCTCCTATTGAATGTGGTGATTTCATTACCGAGTGGTTTCACCTGTATTTTTCTCTCCGACATTATTGATCATTTATTGATAATTTTTATTTATCTATTTTTCTGAGGATTTTTGCTAATTATTTCTTGCTAATTAATTGTCCCCCCCCTCCCGATGCATGGAGACGCACATGCATCAAAGTTATAACGTACTTGCGTGATGGGTAGTGTCCTTTTTCTAGAAGAAGGAAATGTTGTGTGCCATTTATGTGTTACACATGGTTGATTTAGATAAAAAGTTTGAGTAATATAACACCCCCAAAATGAGGTTTTCTGTAATCATGGCTTCTGTTGTGTCATCCTTTGACCTAGTATACAAATTTCAGCTAGGACAATTAATCCAGCTGTGTGTGCAGATGCAATGTGATTTAGCATTTACTTTAACTAATTCTGAGTTAGTCATGAAGGCCACATCTGTCTGTCCTGTTGAACAGTTTGAATTTGTGTAAGTGCATCTATGTAAAAGGGTAATGTCCCACTCCTTCTTTTAATGCAGGGGTGTCCAATCATGTGCCATGAAGGGCCAAGACCCTGCAGGTTTTCTCTTCTACCCAGTCTCTTCAGCAGGTGTTTTCACTTATCAGCAATCAGTGGAAAGAAATTCAGTGGAATCTGCTGTTGAAGACACTGGCTGAAGATAAAGCCTGCAGGGTCTTGGCCCTCCATGGCACATGATTGGACACCCCTGTTAATGGAAAGGTGGACATATTGCTTAACCAGAATATGGCTCCATTTTTTGCACAGAATGCTTTTTTTTTTTTCTATGTTTCTTCCTAAATTGTGGTGTGGTCTGTAGTCCCGAGGCCCTGCTCGGCCAAGGCCAAGCACCGGGAGCACAGCACAGCTATTTAGCACGTCATTATCATACAACACAATTATTCCTTATTCCTGTCACATTTCTGAAATGTGATACTGTCATACCATTATCTTGTGAGAGGCATCATTGCAATGTGTCAGATGTGTCTTGCAATGTAAAGTCATGTAAACACTGCATTTTCAAAGTCAGAGTCAGTTAAATTGATATGTTATGTCATTTGTTTTACTTAGCTTCGGGCCTGCTTGTCACACTGTTGTTATGGTCCTCTGTGAGGTCCTCTCCACCCCTCACTCTGCCACTGCCCCCAGCCAATGAGCCTGATGTCTAGGTTGATGACAAACGTGGTGTTCCCCTCACCACAGCCAGCCTGCCCCACACTGCTGCCCGTCCTCCCGTATACGACAAAGGTCCAATGGCGGGGCCATCCTGTAAAAAGAAATCGGGGGGAGCCCAAGGCTACCCCCTGTCCGTGCGTCAGAATTCACAGCAACAGGAGTGGAAAGTTTTGTCTCCCTATAAATTGTTTTTGCAAATGTTACTGTTATAGTCATTCAGCTTATGTCCTTTAAAGTTGTTACAGTGCTTATTCCACTGTTGATTATAATTGATAATGCTAAGAAACACAAGTGAATTGTTTTTGTGTATCTTGGTCACCAGGGATTTGTTAGAAGTAAAGCTAATGGTGATCTTGTGATTTTTATTTTTCACCTTTTTGACTTTTTAATCCTAAATCTTGGTGAAAGCTAAATAGTTTGTTAATGCCTTCCTTTTTCTGTTGAAAGACAAAAACATGAGCATGAACCCAGAATAACACCATCCATCTTCTTCCGCTTAATCCTTTTCGGGTCTAATGGGGGCTGGAGCCTATCCCAGCATCTTTGGGCGAGAGGCAGGGTACACCCTGGACAGATCGCCAGTCCATCGCAGGGCCAACACAGAGAGACAGACAACCATTCACTCTCACAGTCATACCTAAGCACAATTTAGAATCCCCAGTTTGATGCCAATTAACCTAACTTGCATGTTTTTGGCATGTGGGAGGAAACCGGAAAAATCCCGGAGTAAACCCACATTACACCTAAAGCTTCCACTATATGAATAATGTGATTTTCTAATTCCAACAACAACTTCTTGCTAAATATTCAGTGAATCAGTAAATATTTTACCAATATGCACGGGTTAGCATTACTTTAAGATTACTCTGGAATATAACGGTGTCATTTATTACAATCCTTAAGTCTAATGGGCTTCCTGTGAAATAAGTCTCACAATGCAGCATTTAAAAGAAATATAACACACATGTCACTTCAAAAGTTTGCAATTGTTGATTTTTTTTTCCACAATATCTTTATTGAACCTTTTTTTTTTTTAACAAACATGATACAAACAATCAAACACTAACAATAAAGTACTACAAAAAAAGAAAAAAATGCACTAAAAACACCAACAACCACCAACAAAATCAAGTCTTCAACAATGCTCCTCTGTTTAGTCTAGACAATCCAATACATAAGTATACATATTATGTTCACCAGTTTGGAATTTACAAGGTCCACACACATCATTCACCTTCTTCTTCAAGAGTTATGTTTAAATTTTTTACATAATCAATAAAAGGTCTCCATATATTCTCAAACACAATTTCCTTTGATTTCAGTATATATGTTATTCTTTCTAATGGAAGGTTTGTTAACATCTGTCTTAACCACTGAGTCACATCTGGTCTATGAGTCTTTTTCCATAATAGTGCAGTACATTTTTTGGCATTAAGCAAACTGAGGTCTATGAATGTTCTTTCACTTTTATTAAAATTATGCTTTTCTGGGTACAGACCCAACAAAAACAGTTTAGGATTCAATATGATTTGTTTTGAGATTATTTTTTCAATTGTTACCCTCACCTCTTCCCAAAACATTCTTATTAATCTACATTCCCATAAACAATGAAATAGGGTTCCTTTACTTTCCATGCATTTTGTGCATGTATCTGGTATATTTTTGTTATATCTATTTAACTCCTCCGGTGTAACATACATCCGCATTAACCATTTGAAATGTATCAATTTAAGGCGTGCATTTATTGATTTGGTTTGAGCTTCTGTACAAGCCAATTCCCATTGTTCCTCTGAAATTTCAGTTTGCAGATCTTCTTTCCAGTAGTTTAATCTTTTCAGTGAATTTTCACTTGAAGATAGTGTCAATGAGTTATAAAACTCTGAAATAATACCCTTTCTTTTACTATCTTTCATCATCATTTTTTCCAAGGATGAATAAATAGGTCGAGTGAGAGCTTTATTTTGATTTGATCGAATAAAGTTTCTAAGTTGAAGATATTTAAAAAAATGTGTTCTATTGAGATTAAATTTGATCCTCAGCTCTTCAAAAGACATTATGTTGTCTGCACATGGCAAATATAAATCCTGAATCTTTTGTATCCCTTTTAAATTCCATACTTTAAATACAGCGTCCGCTCTCCCTGGTTTAAAATATTGATTACCCCATATTGGACTAAATTGTGACAATAACTGTGGTTCTTTTAAATAGTTTTTAGCTTCACACCATATTTTGATCATATGCTTTACAAATGGATTTTTAACTTGTTTTTGTAATTTTTTTGCCGAATCTGAGTATATGAATATGGGAAGAGGTAAAGGTAAATTGTATGATTCCATTTCAGTCCAGTGAGGGAGATCATTTGATGAAAAATAATGTCATAGACCTCAGTTGTGCCGACCAATAATACAACATAAAATTTGGACATTTCAGACCTCCACGATCAAATGGTAAATATAATAAAGACAAACGTAATCTAGCCCTCCTGTTGTTCCATATAAATTCCACTAACTTTTTTTTTATTCTTGAGAATAGATCTAAAGGTGGTGATAAGGGAATGTATTGAAATAAATAAAGTATTTTAGGTAAAATATTACTTTTAAGTATATTGATTCTCCCGATCATCGACATTGGTAGTGACATCCATCTCTGAGTTAACTCATTGATATCTGACATTAAGGCTTCATAGTTGACACTGGCGACTGATTCTAGCTTAGGCATAATTTGGATTCCTAAATATTTAAACTGATTTACAACATTGAATTGATTTACCTCAGGGGCTGGGTAATTTCTCTGGGTCTCATTTAGCATTAATATTGAAGATTTAGTTTTATTTATTTTATATCCTGATATTTCCCCAAAATTCTTTATTAAATTCAACAAGGTTGGAATTGATTTTTTTAGATTCGACATAAACAAAATTATATCATCGGCGTACAGGGAGATTTTATGTTCTGTTGGTCCAACTTTAATTCCATATATTTGTGAATGTAAACGTATCGCTATCGCTAAAGGTTCAATTGCCATAGTAAACAGTAAAGGTGAAAGTGGACAGCCTTGTCGACATCCTCTATTGATTTTTATTGGTTTTGAAATATTGTTATTTGTTAGGATTTCTGCTGTAGCATTATTGTATATTATTTGAACCCATTTTATGAAATTATTTCCAAGTCCAAACCTTTGTAGGACTTCAAAAAGAAAGGGCCATTCAACTCTATCAAAGGCCTTTTCGGCGTCCAATGATAGGAAAGCTGTATCCGGTGCTTCTTTATTAAAATAAATAATATTAAATAGTCTTCTTACATTATGGAAGCCTTGTCTACCCTTTATAAAGCCATTCTGATCTCGATTAATAATATTTGGTAAAATTTCTTGTATTCGTCTTGCTAAAATTTTACAGATTATCTTAAGGTCGGCGTTTAATAGGCTTATTGGTCTCATATTTTCACATTTATTAGAGGGCTTACCTGGTTTTGGCAGCAGTATAATTAAGGCATTATTTATGTATGATGGTAAATTATTATTTTGAAATGCTTCTAAAACCATTTCCAAAAAAGGTTTTATTAATTTATTCTTAAATTTTTTATAAAGGTCAACTGGAAGACCATCTGGTCCTGCACTTTTTCCTGATTTCATATTATCAATGGCTAGCCCAACTTCTTCTTGACTAATTTTAGACTCCAATATCTCCCTGTTTTCATTTGGAATACACGGTATAGATAGTTCGTTCAAAAACCCATTTAGTTTTGTTAAATCAGGTTCATTTTTGGTATCATATAATTTTTCATAGTAATCTCTAAAGGCTCTATTAATTTCTAAAGGATCTATAACTACCTGTCCGTTACTTATGATACTGGTAATTGGTGTTTTAATTTCCAATTGTTTAATCTGCCATACTAATAATTTTCCTGATTTTTCACCTTGTTCATAAAAAGATTGTTTCAATCTTAGAAGACTCGAGGCAGCTCTATTCGCTGATTTTTTGTCGTATTCAGCTCTCAAAATCAGTAATTCATTCTCCAACCTTGGGTCACTTCCTGCATACACTTTTTCCTGAAGACTTTTTATTTTATGTTCCAATTTAGCTCTCTCCTCTCGAGTCTTCTTAGATTTTGATCCTGTATAACTAATAATATGTCCCCTAATAAAAGCTTTGAAAGCCTCCCACTTTACACATGCTGATGTTTGTGTAGTATTGATGTCAAAGAACTCGTCTATCTGTTTTTCTATATACTTGACAAATTCCTCATCCTGAAGCCATTTATGCTGAAATTGCCATCTACCTGATTCCTTTGTCAATTTTTTATCTACATATATTAGACAACAGGGTGCATGATCAGAGATCACGATGTTATCATAAAAGCAGTTTTGAATCTTGGACCTTAATTCTGTGGAAATCAAAAAATAATCAATACGTGAGAATGTCTTGTAGGTACTGGAATAACAAGAATAGGCTTTAACTTGTGGTTTCATTTCTCTCCATATATCTAACAATCTCAATTCTTTCATAAAATGATTAATAGTCATCCTACATCCAATGTGCGTGCAATCCAGTCCTGTTGATCTATCCACACCTGGATTCAATGTACAATTAAAATCCCCTGCTATTATATGTTGCCCTGTAAGTGATGATAAGATGAGAAATAAATTAGCAAAGAACTTCTGATCATCTATATTGGGACCATATAAGTTCACAAGATTTATATTTTCTAATAGCAAAGAACCTTGAATGATTACATATCTTCCAAATTTGTCTCCAATTACATTTTTCACTTGAAAAGGAACTGATTTATGTATGAGAGTCATAACTCCCCTGGCTCGGGATGAAAATGAAGAGGTGAATACACTTCCCTGCCATCTACTCCTAATTCTTTTAACATCCTCCTCTATCAGATGAGTTTCTTGTAAAAACACAATTCTTGAACCCATGTCCTTTATTTTATTCATAACTTGTTTAAGTTTTTTTAAATTTTGTAGACCTCTGCAATTCCATGAAGTTAAATTAAGATTAACACTTTGGTCCATGATCAATAGAGAGTTTGGGATTACCTTGCAGTGTAAACATGCTCATACAGAGAAGCAAAAACATGAGTGGTTGAACATTCATCCTACAAACTACACACAAACAAATTTCCCCTTCCCACACTTGTGGCAAACCCCCCAAAATCAAAAGAAAAATTCTGTCTCCCGATATAGCCATCGACCGTTCCACACCCACGGGGAACAGCCTAAGCCACTCCTTCTTCATCCTCCCAATCACCCTAACTCTACTGCTTTTAATGACGTAACATTAACTCTCCTCTGTAGTTTTCCAACTTAACTCCAAAATTTTTAACAACTTTGTACATCATAGTTTTTTGTTTGTTTGTTTGTTTTGTTTTTGTTTTGTTTTTTTAATATATAATACAATCTATATTTTGTAACCTTACTATTTACTTCAAGTCAGTCAGATGCCTGTGCAAATGCTTAATTATTCTACCTTATATTTTGTTCATGCTTAGCTCCCACCAGTCTCTTCTTCTTCTTTGATCTTCTTGATGAACTCCTGCGCCTCCTCTGGGGTCTTGAAGATGTGGGTTCTGCCCTCATACGTGGTCAGCAGTCTCGCAGGATAGATCACACCATGACGAATCCCAAGGTTGCGCAGCTCCTCACGTACGGGATCAAACTGCTTCCTCAATTGCTGGATTCCTGTGGCCAAATCTGGGTAGAACCGCACCTGCTGGTCCTGGTGTTTAATCTCCCCCTTAGCTCGTGCAGCGCTGAAGATCTTCATCCTGTCTCTGTTGCTAAGAAACTTCATAATTAAGGTCCTCGGCGGTCCCTTATCTCTCCGTGGGCCAATGCAATGTGCTTTTTCCAGAACCACTGCTGATTGCAACTCCTCGCTGCCCAGCACCTCCGGAATCCACTTTTCCAGAAAGGAACATACGTCCCGACCTTCTGATTCCTCTGGAAGACCCACCAGCCTCAAATTATTCTGTCTCGACCGAGATTCCAAATCCAAAATATTATCTTCCAGAGATTTATTTTTTTTTTCCAAAGTGCGCACCTTTAATTGAAGACGGGTGACGTCATCTTCAGCACTAGCGAGACGGAGCTCCATCTGCGCCGTTCGTTCTACACAGTCACCCAATTCCTTTCTTATTCCTTCCAACGCTGTCATAATCCCATCAAATCTAGAGGAAAAGTCCGCTCTCATTGAACTCATGGCAGCCATCAGCGCATCTGCGCCATTCCCCGCAGATATCGCACCGTTGCCAGCCTCCTCCGCCATATATGGAGTTTTGTTTGCTGCGTCACAGACCTGAAAGTCCGTTAATTTGGACTGTTTCGGCGGCTCGCTTTTTCCTTTTCCTAGTTTTCCAGCCTTAGGCTTCGCCGACATATCCTCGCCCAAATGCTGGGATACGTTCTGTCCCAAATGAGAGAGTTATTTGCCGATTTTTTTTCTCCAGGAGCAGAGCAGAGCGAGACACGTCCGTCCTACGTGGCAGCCATAACCGGAAGTCCCCGCAATTGTTGATTTTAACTTAAAAGATTAAAATGTGTGGTTACACACGTGATTAACTGCAAAGTGTAGGCTTAATCTTTTTGCTGGAGTGGGAGAGATCTATTCTCTCCTTATGCTAAATCTTCTGAACTGTTTCTAGTTATCTGTAGAGGAGGTCATAGTGATAAGTCAGCCGGGTAGCAGTCTGTCTTTTCCAGTTAGACTGCTATCCAAGTGACTGGTGTTCTTCCAGATAAAATTGTAAGCATTACTACTCAAGGGTTATGAGGAAATCTTTTTTTTTTACATTTGGTGAGTCATTTTCATTAGGTTAGAGAAACCTCTGATATTTAGTAGCCTCAGGTAAATCATATGCAAAAACATTGTCATCATCACCTTGTTCTGTGCTTTGAATCATGTAATTTAAGCTGTATTTCAAGCTTTCGGGAATTGGGCATTATTAAGTGACAGCATTATTCCATAATCTTCATTGTCATGCTGGTTACAGTAATTAATATGCATGCAATTGTCCTTAACTTATTGGCTTTTCCGGCATGGCTTGGTTGTTGACGGGAGGAGTGGGGTGAGCAGGGGCGAGGCGACATTGTTGGCTGGGCTTCTGGGACAGGGTCATGGCTGACCAGCAGAAGAGCGCTGCAGGTGGATGGAGGAACCCAGGCGTTGTCATGTCAGACCCTTAGTCCATCGTCCTTTTTCCCTGTAAAGTTCACTGTTATCCCTCGGTCAGGAAGGTAATGTAACTGAGTTAATAAAAATTACAGTAATACTGCAAAAAGTAGAATAAAAGTAGCCCAATGTTGTTCATCTGCCCTCAGTCGTCCCAAAAATTTAAAAACCCAAAATAAGGAAAAAAATCTGGTAACTGAAAATGCTGGCTTCAAAAGTATGAGAATATTTACCAGTTATGCAACGTTAGATTCAAAACCCACAAAATTAGAGACTTCCGGGAAGATGGCGGAGAGACATAACACTTAAACAAAGAGCTCTCCCTAGCCGGATTAAAAATCATCGGTAAATGGCCAACTCGACATAAACGAATCAATAAACTAAGGGATGAAAACACGAAGGAACCGGGCACAAGGACAAAAACAGGGTAAAATTGAAGAATTCCTCTCCAACAACGCAGGAAAAACCGCTGTACGCAAAGCCCAAAAAAACGAGGTGTCTACATCAGAGAAAATGGAAGACACCAGACTCGACAACATGAACGCTGGCATCGCCAGTTTGGGTGAAGAGTTAAGAGAATTCAAGCGACAGCTACAACAGGATTTAGCGGCTCTTAAGGAGGAACTGAAAAAAGAAATTAAGGAGGAAATCATGGACCTCCGAAGAGAAATGGAGCGTAAATTAACGGAAAACATGGAGAAGCTGCGCTCCCAGCGGGCGTGTATGACAGAAGCGCAGACCCGAATTTCGGAACTAGAAGATTGGAAAAGCGAGGCAAACGAACAACTACAGACCCTGACGACGCAAACGCAGAGGATGCAGGAGAAAATAAACGACTTGGAGAGCAGATCCCGACGAAGCAATATGCGCATCTTTGGAATTCCGGAGGGCATTGAAGGCAACTCGATGACAAAATTCATGGATCAGTTCTTAAAAAAAGAACTGGAAATACCCGGAGAAACGGATCTGCAGATTCAACGGGCGCACAGAGCACCGGCACAGAACCCGAAAACAAACTCTCCACCCAGGTCAGTTGTGGTAAACTTTGTGAAATATGACATAAAGGAAAGAATCCTGACGCAAGCATGGAAAAAAAAGATACGAATCGGCGACAAACAGGTATTTTTTGACCATGACTACCCGACAGAAATCGTGCAGCAGCGGAAGAAATATGCCAATATTAAAAAAAACGCTGAAAGAGAAAAAAATTAGATTCCAAACGCCGCTAACGAAAATGAGGATTCATTGGGAGGAAGGCACAAGAACCTACAACACGGCCGAAGAGGCAGCGCGGGATATGATGGAGCGGGGCCTTGAGGTGAGCGTGCCGAAGGAGACGGCTGGAGCAGCGGCGGCCCTGAACGCACCACGACAGACGGAGTGGAGGCAAGTGAACGGCGGAAGAAGGGGGAGAGACGTAGAGCAGCGAGCCCAGGACAAGCTACAAGGCTTTCAACTGAAAGCCTAGATCATAACAAAGATTAAGAAAGGCACAGAAGAAATGAAGGCCAAGAAGACAAGGTAAAAGAGAAACAGACGGCTAGGAGAGGTTTAAGTGATATTTGTTGGACATTTCTAGACTTATGACTATTACTTTGATAGTAATTAGAAGTCTAGGGAGGGCCCTTCACTCTGTGAAGACAAACCCCCCACCCACCAACAGGGACCAGTGGGCAGAAGAAAGGCCCAAAGTACGGAGGTCGAGATTTTTTAATGTGTTTTTATATAAATATGTGTTATTTTTGTTGTTAAAGGGGCTAGGAGCACAAGTTAAAAAAATGGAAAAACATGAATATGGGTAAAAATCTTAAGATAATGACATTAAACGTGAATGGTCTGAACTCACCTGTTAAAAGGGAAAGAATAATAAGAAAATTCAAGAAGGAAAAAGCTGAAATTATATTTATGCAAGAGACACATTTGAGCAAGACAGAACATGTGAAACTAAAGAGATTTGGCTATAAGAACTCCTACTACAGTTCATTTAAGGGAGGAGCAAAAAGGGGGGTTATGATACTAATCTCAAACAAAATACAATTTGAAAGTGAACAGGAAATCCAGGATAAAGAAGGCAGGTATGTAATAATAAAGGGAAGAATAGATGGTATGCAGATTACATTAGTGAACATCTATGCCCCACCAGAAAGTGACAAGGGTTTTTTTCAACATCTGTTTGATCTCATAGCAACACACAGTGAAGGAGTCCTAATTTGTGGAGGAGACTTAAATGCTGTCATGGATCATGAAGTTGACACAACAAGTGTTAAGAAGACAAAAAAACATGTAACAAAGTTCATAAGAACCTCACTGGCAGAAATGGGTATGGTAGACATATGGAGGGACCTGCACCCACTCGAAAAAGACTATACACATTATTCAGCAGTCCATAAAGTACACTCTAGAATAGATTACTTCCTTATGAATGAAGGTGACAGACACAGGGTGAGAAATTGTTGGATTGGAGGGGCAGAAATATCAGATCATAATCCTATATACATGGAAATATATTTGAACAATAGAAAACGACAAACAACATGGAAACTTAACGTAGGACTGTTAAATGATGAGAAAATGAAAGAAAGAATAAAAATAAACATAAACGAATATATCCAAGAGAATGACAATGAAGAAGTGGACCCAACAATACTATGGGACACACTAAAAGCCGTGTTAAGGGGTAAATTAATTGTTGAAACAGGAAAAGCAAATAAGACTAAACTGGAAGCGTATGAACAAAGATGTGAGAGACTGAGGGAACTAGAACGTAAACATCAAAGCACAAATGACCCAAAAATATATCAAGAAATTAAAGAAGAAAAAACAAAGATAAAAGAAACACAAATGGATGAAATTGAAAGGAAAAATAGATATCTAAAGCAAAAATATTATGAAACGGGGCCAAAAGCCACAAAACTACTGGCAAAACGGTTAAGAAAACAACAAACAATGAATAATGTATACAAGATTAAAGACCCCACCACAAATAAAACCACAGTTAACCCAGAAAACATCGAAGAAATTTTCCATAATTTCTACCAAGAACTATACTCGCAACCTGAAGAAACAAATACTAAAGATATCAAAAAATTTCTAGACACATTGGACTTGCCATCAATAGGAAATCAACAAAATGAAAAACTAACAGCAGAAATAACAACACAAGAGATCAGAGATGTGATTAAGTCACTTAAAAACGGTAAATCACCAGGTAGTGATGGATACCCATCTGAGTTTTATAAACTGTTTATAGAAGAACTCACGCCACAACTCCTAAAGTCATTTAATTGGACGCTGAACAACAACAAAATACCTCCATCATGGAACGAAGCAATCATTTCAGTTATTTTAAAACCAGGGAAAGATAAAGAACAATGCGGAAACTATAGACCAATCTCTTTATTAAATGTAGATTATAAAATATACACAACAATTATATGTAAACGAATAAAGACATTCTTGACGGAATTGATAGAAGATGATCAAACTGGATTCATAGAGGGACGCCAAACACATGACAATATCAGGAGAACAATACATATAATTAACCAAATACATAAAGAAAAGAAAAGCGCAGTAATAATGAGTTTAGACGCAGAAAAAGCATTTGACAGGGTTAACTGGAAATTCCTATATAGTGTACTGGAGCGCTTTGGATTTAACGAAAAATCAGTACAATGCATAAGGACGCTATATCAAGAACCTGTGGCAAGAATCAAGATAAACGGTAGCTTAACAGACAAAGTAAATATACAAAGATCAACTAGGCAGGGATGCTGCTTATCGCCCACCTTGTTTGCTCTGTTCATAGAACCATTGGCTCAAGCGATACGACAAAATAAGAAATTAAAAGGTGTAACAATAAAGGGGGCGGAACACAAGATTGGGCTATTTGCAGACGATATTATAGTTTACCTTGAACAACCAGATAAATCAATAATGGAAATGATGAACTTGATAGAAAATTTTGGAAAATTATCAGGATACAAGATAAACATAACAAAAACACAAATACTGACATTCCACTATAACCCTCTAAACCAGATAACTGATAAGATCAAACTAAACTGGAACCAAAAAGAAATAAAATACCTTGGAGTGAACATACCTAAAGACCTAAGCAAAATATATAAAGCAAACTATGATGGGTTGGAACAAGAAATAAAAAAAAGATATTGATAGATGGTCAATCTTAAATATGGATCTGAATTCAAAAATTGAGACAGTCAAAATCAGCATACAACCTAGATTACTTTACCTCTTCCAGGCTATACCAACAGAGATTCCAGATGCCCAATTCTCAAAGTGGGACAGGATGATATCGAGATTTGTTTGGGGAGGTAAAAAACCAAGAGTGAAATATAAAACCCTCCAATTACCAAAAGAGAAAGGAGGCATGGGCCTACCGAGTCTAAAGGAATATTACTACCCAGCACAAATAAGATATATCATATGTTGGTGCGACGAGGGATATGAGGCAAAATGGAAAAAAATGGAAAAGGAAATTGAGGGACTCCCAGTACAAAGCATAATAGGGGATAAAGATGCATATAAGCAAATCAAACAAATAGACCCAATCACTAAATTTACTTTAGAACTGTGGTATAAAATAGTACAAAAATATAATATAAGGGAAGACATAAAACTATTGAAATGGGTAGCATTTGACAGTCAGTTTGAACCGGCAAAACAAGATAGGGGATACAAAAATCTGGTGAACAAGGGAATCACAGCATGGGGCAATATCGGAAAAAAAGATCTCGGGAGCTTTGTAAATATCAGGAGAAAATTTAAATTAGAAAGATCGGAATTTTTCAGATATCTGCAGATGAGAGATTACTATATGAAGAAGATTAGGCATAACCTCCAAACAGATGTGAACGAGATTATACAACTTATTTTAAGCTCATATGCAGGAAATAAAATAAGAATTATTTCAAAACTATATCAGAAACTTATGACAATCATACAAGTAACTATATAAAGGAGAAATGGGAGAAAGAGCTCAATTTAAACATAACAGAAGAAAGCTGGCAGGAAATATGGAAAACACAACACACATCAACAAATTCAAGGGCATGGAGGGAATTTGGATGGAAAAACCTGATTCGCTTTTTCATTACACCACAGATTCAAGGAAAATATACAAATACCCAATCTTTATGCTGGAGGGGATGTGGGGCTCAAAATGCAGACCACTCACATATGTTTTGGAAATGCTACAAAATATCATCATTTTGGAAATCTATGCATGTGACAATACAGAGGATATTAGGATATAATATACCAATGAACTGTAACCTGATGTACTTATGTGATCTTAAAAAAGACAATGTTATACAGGCTGAGGACAGATATCTAGTTAAAATCTTGTTGATTGCATGTAAAAAAACTATCACAAAAAAATGGCGATCAGAAGTTCTTCCTGACCAAGAACAATGGACTGACATTGTTGAGGACATACGTATGATGGAAAAACTAACATATCGACGAAGAATGCAAGAAGGAATATGGGAGAAAAAATGGCGGAAATGGACACACTACAAAGTGCAACAACGAGGCAGAAATTGAAAGAATAACCAAAGACACTGAAAAAACCAGAAGAATTAAGAGATGGAAACTAAAAACTTGATGCTCCAACATTTGCCCCCCCCCCCCTTTTATTTTTTTTTATTTTTATTTTTTTTATTTTATTTTTTTTTTTTTTATTTTTCCCTACCCTAACCCCTTTGTTTTTTAAATGTAGAATGTGATCTGAATGCATTATATATGATGAAAAATGAATAAAAATCTAAGTTACAAAAACCCCCCCACAAAATTAGATTGAAAACCCCACAAAAAGAAACTGTAAAACTCCAAAGCTTTGCAAAAATACCCATATATATTTTTCACACACACACACACACACACACACACACACACACACACACACACACACACACACACACACAATGCTCCCTCCTGTTATCTGTCCAAGGTTACTTTTGGGCAGCTGGTCACACAGAGAAACGGCAAGATAACCTTAAAACAAGCTTGAAATGGCAACCCAAATTACTTGTAAAAATGAATCTAGCAACCCAACGTTCTCATGTCAACTTTTTGTCTACCGCTGTGAGAACACAATTCAGTTTCTTACCCAAGAGTATTATTTGCAAGCTCCCACAATTAAAAGTATTACTCCGTGAGCCAATAATCACATAACCGTCCCTTTACACTCCACAATAACCAGAAAAACAATGGACAAACACGGCTTCCAACCATCGTGGCACTTGTACTTCCGCCTCTGTGGTCTCACCAGGACAAACCGCATAACACAGAACAACCAGACAGACAAACAAAACTGCAGTTATTTTTAAACCAGCGCTATAACAAAAAATGAAAAATTACCGGTTCACACAAGCCAGTGCTCACTGCAATTCCTGACAGAATCTTGCATTGATTTACAAATCAAATGCTCACTGCAAGCGAACAGCAGAATCTCATCTAGACTTAATATATGAACGCTCACTGTAATATTGTAGGACAGACTCTTACCCCGATTTAATATCTCAGGGCTCACTGCGCAATATTAAACCGTCTCTTGCATTAATTTCTGCACGCAACACCCCTAAGCATCCACCTCGCCAACACGAAGCTTCCTCAGACCAAAAACTCGGACCTAATCCGACCCAGAGTTAAAGCGAGCAGAAGCTCGCTTAGAATGTTGCGCTTAGGAAAACATTTCACCCTCCTGGGAATCTTTCATCCCAGGGAACACAAGCTTTTGCATAACAAATAAATGTACTCACATCTAAGCCGCCTTTAGGGATCTTAGACTCGTCACCCAGTCCGTCCCAGTGTCCCAGTTCGAAATGCCTTCACTGCAGTAACACTGCGTGTCGTACCCAGCCTGGGAAGGTCTTTCGTCAGCTGTGCACTCGCTGACATTGGGCAGAGGTGCCGGAAGGACGGAGATATATGGATCTGCTGTTCGGTGCACCAAATGATAGAATAATTTTCAGCATAATTATTCTAAGTCAAAAATCAGGCGATTTGGATTTAACTATACTTATTAAATCCCATGGCCATTCAGAGAGATTACATGAGTGTGAAACTTGGTCACATGCACCTAACCTCTAAACATACATTTCTGAGCATGGTGTTTTTATAGCTATGAGTAAATGGAGGAGGAGGAGGAGGCCTTGGGCCATCTGCAGAGCTGTTCAAGGACATCTTGGAGACAGTCTAAGTGTGTATCATAGTACTTGTATCTTAAACAGAGCCGGTCAATATAACTGGGTCATTATTTACGTCTTAGATGACCTAACCTTACATTCTTGTATCATATCCACTCAACACTCAGGACTCTGGGACATGAAATCACATAGGAAAATGATGGCTTATACAACACACCAAAAATATCAGATATAATGTATAAAAGAATAATACAGAAGAATATCTGAACTTATTCTACACGGAGTTCACATATACAGTAGACATCAGACATGAAACAGGAAAGTCATAGAATAATATAAAAATAAGAATATAATAACAATAATGCAGGTGATATGAAATTTTTCTATCAGTAGTATATGGAAAAAAAAATTATTGAATTTTTTTTGTCTACACAGAATAAAAACAGTTCTTTCTAATGATGTCTTGGTTGAATTATGTCAAAGACTCTTTAAGTTATCAATGGTTGCAAAAAGGACTTTAGGGTTATTGTTATGGGTTGAGATTATGATGGAAAAATACTCTGTTCTCAATGTCTTGACTACATTATTGTATATTTTTAATTATTCTGTAGTATTTGGTAATAATTACCAAATACTACTTGGACCCCTTTAGTTAATTTGTTTTTTCTCCATTTCCTCTCAGCCATCCTGCACTCTCTTCAGTTTTTGGATTTGGTTATTTCTCCATGGAGGCTTTGGTTTATTCCTAACTGTTCTTGTGATTATTGGAGCAACTCTGTCAATGGTTGATCTTA
Organism: Pholidichthys leucotaenia; assembly: GCA_020510985.1. Lineage (NCBI taxonomy): Eukaryota > Metazoa > Chordata > Actinopteri > Cichliformes > Pholidichthyidae > Pholidichthys > Pholidichthys leucotaenia. The sequence continues at coordinate 173,027,098 of CM035847.1, read as the reverse complement.
ATTTACTGTTAAAATTATCAACAATAAAATCATACGATGCAGATGAAATAACTGGGGGAGTGTTGCATAAGAGTTTGATAAAATCAGCAGCCATTTCAGGTGTCGAGGTCTCCCGTTGCATAAAGCCAGTGATGTTAAAAAACACACAGTAATAGTCAGATACAGCCAAGTCAACAACAGAGGACACACTCGTGGGCAGGCCATGGCTAATGACAAGATCCAGAGTGCGTCCCCCGTTGAGTCAGCTGCATGACATGTTGAGTAAAGTTCATGGACGTGAGCAGGTCATTAAAATATTCTGACATATGGTCGCCCTGCTTATCAGTATGTAGATTAAAATCACCGGAAATGAGAATAAAATTATATGAGTGGATTGATAAAAACTCAGAACTCATTAATAAAAACAGGGCAGTATTTGGGTGATCTATAAACTGGGATGCATAAAATTGTGGGCCTGCTAAAGACAAAAGCGTGGTGCTCAAATGTGGTATATTGATCAATAAAATTTGCTTTACTGCAAGTGAGGAAGAAAAAAATAGAAGCAGTACCCCCACCCTTCCTGCCCTTTCTTGTGGAAAAAACTGAACTAAAATTTAGTGGGGAAGCTTCAGAGAGAACTACTGGTGCATCTGTGCCAAGCCATGTCTCCGTTAACAATAGACAGTCAATCTTATTATCTAAAATCAGGTCATTGATGATAAAAGTCTTGCTGACAAGAGAACGTATGTTTAAAAGAGCCATATTTGGGGTAGGTGGTGAGTTATTTATGGATGGGTAGTTTGTTTTCTGTGGATTATTGTTAGACCGATCCCTGGAACGTAGGCAGCGTGGGCGTGAGTTCTTGTGAACTGTATGTTTTATGGATGGAGGTCTGTCCATGATCAATGTCCTAATGGGGAAAGTGGGTGGTGAATGAATTTCCAGACCAGATGGTGGAGGCAGACAAAAACTTGACTGATGCTGGATAGTCTTACTGGGGGTCAGAGATGTGAGTGGATCCGGAGGGGAGGAGTCGTGGGATGTAAACGGTCAATTGAATGTTGTGGTTTGAATGATATGCATCAGGTTTGCTGCTAAAAGCCGGCTACCTGATGCATTTAAATGTATGCTGTCAGATTTATACAGAGTTTGGCGGCCCCAAAACAAGTATAATAAATAATGGGCTGATCAGCAAAGAAAGTGACATACTGAAATGATTAATTTTTGCAGGGCAGCACAGTGGTGCAGTAGTTAGCGCTGTAGCAGCACAGCAAGAAGGTCACAGGATCAATTCCACCCCTGGCCATCATGGGTTTGACCCCCCCCCAGACCATCGGTCACCCTTCTGTGTGGAGTTTGCATGTTCTCCCCGTGTCTGCGTGGGTTTACTCCAGGTGCTCCAGTTTCCTCCCACAGGCCAAAGACATGCAGGTTAGGTTAATTGGCATCAGCTGGGGATTCTAAATTGTCCTTAGGTATGGATGTGAGAGTGAATGGTTGTCTGTCTCTCTGTGTTGGCCCTGCGATGGGCTGGTGATCTGTCCAGGGTGTACCCTGCCTCTCGCCCAAAGATGTTGGGATAGACTCCAGCCCCCCCACGACCCGAAAAGGATTAAGTGGTAGAAGATGGATGGATGGATGGTTTCTCACATTAGAAATCCAAGAAATATGACCAAATTTAAGTTCAAAGTGTGGACTATCAGACATTTAGTTTAGAATGACAATAATGTTATTGCAGAACTGGCTGGCAACTAATTGCAAGAAGACTTTTGTCAGTTTCGTCATCCCACCCAGCATTGCAATAAAACTTTTGCAGTTCAGCTTTTATTATAAAACTGGATGTAACAGAGCAGGTCATATTTACCTGTTATGGGAGATTTTATGTTTTTATACTTCTTACTTCTCTTTTTGGAAACACATTATGCATAAAGGAAGCATAATCAGACTGCTGTCATTATCATAACTTGCATATAAACATGAGTTTTTTTGAATGCACAGAAATGAAGCATCTACTCTGAAAAATTGGGTCGTTACATTTTATCTTATGAAATAACCAAACATTATCCACAATGAAACAGCAAATCAATGCATTTGCCATCACAACTGCCACATTGAAAATGCAATGAATAAGTTATGCAGTGATGCAGTGCTATGTTTAAAACATTTATCAATCTAGACCTTTTGTTCATGTTTCACATGTACACACACACGCACACATGTATATTTGTGCTTTCTTTCTTTGTGAGGACGATAAAAATCTGTACCCCTACCTCCTTACAGAGTGTACACTCAACTCTGAATGTAACCCTAAAGCATAAACTAAAACTTTGCAGACCCCATCGAGGTCTGTCTCAGAGTGAGGCCTGGACAAACTCTCCAAACTTTAAAACTCAAACCCAGACTTACAACTACAGTATGTACACAGTGACACCCACTCACACACATGAGACCATATGAGAATACACTTCCTCATATGCTTCTTCCTGCTGTTCTGCCCATCCTGATACATAATGCATCACAGCTGAGGCCAAGTAGGCCCCCCAACTCCTTTTCCCTCTCTTCTTTCTCACTCTCTCTCCACTCATCTCATGCTTTCCTCTTTCTATTTCAGTTCCCATCATTGCCAGCAAAGACGGCACTCTCCCAGTCTCCTCTCATCACTGAGTCTCCCACCGCATCACTCGCTCCATCTTTCCATATGTTATTGTTATCTGTACGTTGCATTAGTGATTTGTCTAAAGGTTTATACTGGCTTTCTTCTCCCAAAATGACAGAACTGATGGTGGATAAATGTTCCTGGTGACAATTATTTTGGATTTGCTCTATTGTGTTCTGGGCCTTTGCACGAAAAAGTCACACCTATTAAAAAGTGTTGTTTGTTCTGCCCACAGAAGTGTTATTTTTCTCTCAAGTTTCAGCAGTTGTAATGTGCAATATATGTGAGTTTAGGAAGGATATGTTCTATTTTTTCCTCTGTGAAATATTCCAGTTTGCTGCTATTAATGTTCCACCAATAAGCAATTCTCTATAGATAGTATTTTGGACAGCAATTTGTGGTGCTTTTGCATTTTGTGTGCCGTTAGAAAAATTCTTCTAAACCTTCAGTCAAAAAACGGGTGGGATCAGAGTTTCAGCAAATTTAATTACACTGGCCAGTGGAGAACAATACAAAAATAGTCTGAGCCTATTCATGCACCATTCTGACTCAAACACACATCACTCAGTTCTTTAAGCCCTTCGTTATCTGAGAGGTGGAGGAGCAATTGTCCATCATGATTGGTCCAGTACATCGGGTCAAAACTTGGTGTACAGATTATCTTTTTCTCAGGAACCATGACGCTCACTCAGTACCAGTCACACGGGAACCGCACAGAATGGACTAAAAACAAGATAACTAATGCGGCTGCATCCTTGACACTTTTACACAGATTCTGATGCAGACTCTGAGACAAAGCAAATCACAAATACAAGACAAATATGAAATTTTTCTATCATGTGCCCTTATTGTTATGGGTGTTTGACATTAGCAATAATTAAGAAGATACGGCAGATATAAATAAGAGCAGTGGATATACATACATTCTCATAAATATATATACAAAGTGTGGAGCATTGTAGCAAGATGGAATAAACAGTATAACCATCTACTTAGTTATCCTACATAGTATGAATATGTACCCATACATATTGTCACCCTCCATAGCGACCGATACTGTCCTAGTTGTATATACTGGAGGGGACCATTGTGTAAGTCTATTGTGTCTTTTGCATTCAATACTATTGGGTTGTCACGTTTTTTTGCTATCTCTGCGAGCAGCCCTGCTTAGGTTATACAGTCTGACAGCCGTAGGTAGGAAGGACCTGCGAAACCTCTCGGTTGCGCACCTAGGATGATGTAGTCTACTGCTAAATGAGCTCCGCAGTGCATTCAGTATGTCCTGCATAGGGTGGGACTCGGACTCCAGCAGAGATGACAGTTTAGCCACCATCCTTCTCTCTTCTATCTCCTCCACTGGGTCAGAGCGCTGCCCCAGGACAGAGCTAGCTTTCTTGATCAGTTTGTTCAGTCTCTTCCTATCGGCTGCTGTAATGCCACTGCCCCAGCAGACCACTCCAAAAGTGATGGCTGATGCCACCACCGTGTCGTAGAATGTCTTCAGCAGCGCCCCTTGTACACCAAAAGACCTAAGTCTCTTCAGTAGTAACAGCCTGCGCTGTCCCTTCTTGTAGAGTGCATCGGTATTGTGTGACCAGTCTAGTTTATTGTTCAGATGAACACCCAGGTACTTGTAGGATGTCACCATCTCAATGTCTGTTCCCTGTATGTTTACTGGTGCTGTGAGGGGTTGTCCTTGCCTGCGGCAGTCCACCACCAGCTCCTTAGTTTTCCTCACGTTGATCTGGAGGGAGTTCCTATGGCACCAGTCCACGAAGTCCTGGATAAGTCCTCTGTACTCAGCTTCATCTCCGTTGGAGATGAGGCCGACGATCGCAGAGTCGTCAGAGAACTTCTGTAGATGGCAGTGTGTTGTGTGAGAAGTCCGCAGTTTAAAGGGTAAACAGGAAGGGAGCCAAAACCGTTCCCTGGGGGGCTCCCTTGCTACCGATGATCATGTCGAACACACAGTCCCGGGTTCTCTCAAACTGTGGCCGGTTAGTGAGGTAGTCCAGGATCCATGATGAAAGGTGCTGGTCCACCCCTGTGCACAGCAGCTTGTCCTTCAGGATCATCGGTTAGATGGTGTTGAAAGCACTGGAGAAGTCAAAGAACATGACCCTCACCGCATTCCCGGCCTTCTCCAGGTGGGACAGAGAACGGTGAAGGAGGAACCTTCCTCTGACCTCGTCAGCTGTGTCCAACTCCCCCCTCCCCCCAGCTCCACTGCCTCCACGGTCCCTACTTCTTCAAAGGCGCTCCCCCCTCCTCCCCCCCCTGCCCTTGTCATCAGTGAGCAGGACGTGCACAGACAGTTCTCCAGACTGAACCCGCGCAAGGCCCCCGGTCCGGACGGCGTGTCTCCCTCCACCCTGAGACACTGTGCGAAAGAGCTGACTCCTGTCTTCACAGACATTTTTAACACCTCCCTTAAGCTATGCCACGTGCCGACCTGCCTCAAATCCTCCACCATCATCCCTGTCCCCAAGAAGCCACGGATCACTGGACTTAACGACTACAGACCTGTAGTGCTCACCTCTGTAGTCATGAAGTCCTTTGAGCGCCTGGTCCTGCCCCACCTCAAGTCCATCACCACTCCCCTCCTGGACCCGCTGCAGTTTGCCTACCGAGCCAACAGGTCTGTGGACGACGCAGTCAACCTGGCCCTCCACTCCATCCTGCAGCACCTGGACTCCCCGAGAACCTACGTCAGGATCCTGTTTGTGGACTTCAGCTCTGCATTCAACACCATCCACCCCGCTCTGCTCCGGGACAAGCTGTCCCTGCTCAACATGCCTGACTCCCTCTGCAGGTGGATCACCGACTTCCTGACGGACCGGAAACAGCATGTGCGGCTGGGAAAGACTGTCTCAGACTCTGTTAGCATCAGCACCGGATCACCCCAGGGCTGTGTACTTTCCCCCCTACTCTTCTCCCTTTATACCAACTCCTGCACCTCCAGCCACCAGTCTGTCAAGCTGATCAAGTTTGCGGACGACACCACCCTCATCGGGCTCATCTCCAACGGCGACGAGTCCGTCTACAGGAGAGAGGTGGCCCAGCTGGCATCCTGGTGCAGCCACAACTACCTGCAGCTGAACGCTTTGAAGACAGTGGAGATGATTGTGGACTTCAGGAAAGTCACAACCCCTCTGCCCCCCCTCACCCTCACAGGCTCTCCCATCACCACTGCAGATTCCTTCCGCTTCCTGGGCACCACCATCACCCGGGACCTCAAGTGGGAGCTGACCATCAGCTACCTCATCAAAAAGGCCCAGCAGAGGATGTTCTTCCTGCGGCAGCTGAGGAAGCTCAAGCTATCCACCAAGATGTTAGTGCAGTTCTACACGGCCGTCATCGAGTCCATCCTCACCACCTCCATAACTGTGTGGTACGCAGGAGCCACTGCCACGGACAGACTAAGGCTGCAGCGCATCGTGCGCGCTGCTGAGAAGGTGATCGGCTGCAAGCTCCCATCTCTCCAGGACCTGTACATCTCCAGGACCCGGAGGTGTGCAGGCCGGATCATAGCCGATCCTTCACACCCTGGTCACGTACAGTTTTCCCCCCTCCCCTCAGGTAGAAGACTTCGGTCCATTCAGACTAAAACCTCCCGTCACACGAACAGCTTCTTCCCCTCTGCCATCAGACTGCTGAACACTAAGTGACTTATTGACTCTCGTGCACTATGTACAGCAGCTCAACCAGACTCATGTCAATCATCACTGTTTTCTTTTTGCATTACCGACTGCACTATGTGGTACTCCACAATATCTGCTGCTCGCTAATATATTTAAAAACTGCTTTGACTAGTATTACTCATTCTTATTCTACACTTTATTGCATGTATAGTTTTTTTATTTATTTTATTTTATCATGTTTAATGTTGCAGCATTGCACTGAGACAAATTCCTAGTTTGCGTACTACATGAACAATGGCAATAAATCTGATTCTGAAGATCACTGCATCCTCCACCCCAATGCCATGCTGGTAGGCGAACTGGAGTGGATCCATCGCTGATCCCACCAGGGGGCGGAGGTGAGCAAGGAGCAGTCTCTCCAGGGTCTTCATCATGTGGGACGTCAGGGCCACTGGTCTGTAGCTGTTCAGGTCTTTGGGGCGGGAGGTCTTTGGTACAGGTACCACACAAGATGTTTTCCACAACTGTGGTACCCTCTCCAGCTTCAGGCTCAGGTTGAAGATGATCTCCACAATCCCACACAGCTGATCTGCACAGGACTTGAGGAGCTTTGCGCTGATGCCGTCCGGTCCCGACGCTTTCCTCGCCTTGATCTTTCTCAGCTCTGTCCTCACCTGGGTCTTAGTGAGGGTCATGTTGGGGGGCTGTGTGTTGGGAGTGGGGGGGTTGTTGGTGGAGTGGGGTGTGGGCAGCCGCATGGCCAGCATGACCATTTTTAAAATGTGGGCCGGATTATTCACTAGGCCAGGTGTTGGCAACCCTGCATGCGGCCCTCCAGCCTCCATGCTGCGGCTCCCTATAGTTATATCTCAAAACACAAGGAAATTAATGAAGCTTATTTTAATTATTTTTTTAATTGTTGTTTATTGCAATTGGATACATTTTTTCAATGGAAATGCATACTTTTATGAACGTTAAATATATTTTTTATTAAATTATTTATCATGTCAACCATGCATGACTGTGTCACAACTGATGGCGGCTGCACAGAGAGCTGCTGAACCTGTCCGTCCTCAGTGCATGTAGAGCACAGACAGCAGCAGCTTCCTGCCACCCTCGGTAAGACATGAACAGATCCAGAGAAAGTAAAATCAGAGGAAAATAAAGAGTTTAATTCTGTGTGGACAGATTAATTTGCGTTTATGTATGGTTGTTGTGCAGAGAATTTCTCCACAAGAACACAAACAATGAAAAATAGCTGCCCCATTGGTGTCTACAGGTCCAAAAAGTCTTAAATGGGATTATCTAAAATCGATTCCTTAATTATCCTTAAAAATGAGAAACAGTCCTTGAATTCCTGCTTATAGTCGCCTGCGCTATAAATGCTGGATTCACCAGACCCAAGTCTGAATTAGTGTAAATTTATTTTCACCCTCACAGCTCAATACTTCCTGAGTTATGTAAAAATAAAAGCCCTCTACAGCGATTCAGTTTTCAGAATGGTTGTCTGTTATGTGCTTTTATTATGAAGTGCCGTCAACTGGATATACTTGTGTGAAATCACAGCCAACAGTTTTTCCTCACAATCTGTAAATAAAAAAGAAAAAAAGAGAAGAGAGAAGATTCTGTGATAGTGATGTAGAGGTGAGCCTTTTATTTTAAGGATGTTTTCAGCTTTTTGTTTGCAGGATAACTGCTAAAATTGTTTGGGGGTTTTGGACAGTGAATTATATATGCAGATTGTCTATTAGTGCGATACATTTTTAAAAAAAAAATATAACCAATATTTAGCTCAGCAGAAGAAGATATTTTTAAAACGTTTTTCCACTCTGTTGTAATTATTTCTAATTCACTTAATTTGTACCAAATGATTTTTAAAGTTATATTATTTAGAAAGTTGTTTAGAATTATTTTTGTTTTTTTCCAAAATAAAGAGGAATATCGGATAACAAATCCACTAGTTGTCAAATTGAGTCTGCAGAACAGGTGAAGGATACAGATGTATATTATATTAATACATTTGAATATGAAGCATTATGAGGAAACCTAAAAAGGATGAAAAGTAGCTTCTAAATAAAAAAATTTGCCTCTAATTTATTAAAATATCAGGAACTAAAGCTGTGTGATCACTGTTGAAAATAGGAGATGGATGTTATTTTTCAGATTTAAACAATTTATGAATGTGCTGATAATTGAAAAACTATACAAACAATTATGGTCAGATATCTAGAAATTTCTTTTTCAGCACAAAACAATTTGCAGTGTATTTCTAATACTTTTATTTCACAAATGAAGCTGTATATAAAGCGTGAGTTTTTTCCACTGTTGTAGTATGAATTCATTAATGCCACATAATATTGAGATCTATGTATATAAAAAACTTTATAAGCAGCATAATCTTTATTTTAAAGGTCAAATTGCCATTGCAGCCCTCAGCCACTTCTATTTTTGTCAGAGACAGGCAAAATGGCTCTTTGGTTGGCAGAGGTTGCAGACCCCTGCACTAAGACCTTCAAGGCACAGGGGCCAGGAGCTTGTGCCAACTAGGGGTCCAACCAAGAAGCTTAAGGTAAAAATAACATTGAGCTGTTTTTATGTATCAAAGAGACTCATCAGTTAATGAAGTCTCAGTTTGAGTAAAATTTAATGGAAGCTGAAGGTGTTTGTTGCTTATACTATCAATATTAGTCAATACTAATTTATCAGAGGCTTACCCCCGTATCTCACAGAGTAGCAAATGCTGATGAAAATAGCAATTTTTGGATTTTGTTGTGGTTCATAAAAGGTTGCCAAACGGTTCGCAAACAGTTTTTTAGGTTGTTTTTTCTTGTTGCCAGAAAATTTTGAAAAGGTTCAATTTTTTGGGATGAATGTATTTTTCATGTTTACAAATGGTTATAAACAGTTGTAACACATTTACAAATGTGTAAGTTTTCAATTCAATTTTATTTATATAGCACCATTTCACAGCAATGGTCATCTCATAGCACTTTAAAACTAACGGAAAACCCCACAATTGCACAAAGACTCCAACAATCAGGCGATCCCATTTGAGCAAGCACTTGGTGACGGTGGAGAGGAAAAACTTTGATTTAGCAGGAAGAAAACTCCAGCAGAATCAGACTTAGGGAGGGGCAGCCTTCTGCTGCAACAGGCTGGGGGGGGGGGGGTGAGGGGATAGAGAAGAAGAAGAAAAGTCACTAAAATGTCACTGAAGTTCTTTTTTGTTCGCCAAGTAGTGAACACTAGCAGCTGTTTGAGACCCTTTACACCAAAACTGTTGTCTGTTATGTCCACAAACCTGGTAGTAAAGGAGGCTGACAAAGAGGTTGCATTGGATTACAGCTTTATTATACAAAGAGCACACTACACGTAACATACTGTGGCGGAGTCATCCAGGGCAAGAGGAAGCCCTAATGGTGGACACCCTGCAATATAGGGCGGTGTGATGACGCAACCTGAAGGCGGCGCCATCACACCGCACTTCAACATAAAACCCCACACAAACCTCCCCCCCCCTTTACAAAGTAGAAAAACATACCGAATTATTCATTCATTCATTCATTCATTCATCTTCTTCCACTTAATCCTTTTTGGGTCACGGGGGGGCTGGAGCGTATCCCAGCATCTTTGGGCGAGAGGCAGGGTACACCCTGGACAGATCGCCAGTCCATCGCAGGGCCAACACAGAGAGACAGACAACCATTCACTCTCACAGTCATACGTACCGAATTAAAACACACCCAAATTTATAAACATGAACCCATAGAAAACACACACAATAAAAACAGGCATAAAAGAAAAACATAAACACAAAAACATAACTGAGCTAGGACCGGTGGGTCGACTACCACACTGCCCATATGGCGAAGTGGGTTATTCTGCCACTTGAAACGGAACACCCGTGCTCCTAACTAAACAAACTATTAAACAGTCTTCAGGTTTTTTTTAACACAGTCCTCCACGGAACTGGTGGGTCAGGTGGGGGAAAACGGTTCAGTCTAAGGGCTTTGAGGTGGCCCCGTGGTGGCCTCCTCTCTGGAGCCCTGAAGCAGGCTCGTGGCGCCCCCTACCCAGAGTTTTGAAACATGCTCGAGGTGGCCCCATCCCTGGAGCTTTGAAGTGGGCCCGTGGTGGCTGCCTCCTTGGAGCCATCGGACCCCTGGGGCCAATCTTCATGACGCCGTGGCCTGGGACCCACACTGCGGTAACCAACTCCTGCGGAGCCCCGCCATCTGGATCTGCTGCCCAGACACGCCACAGTTTGTTCGCATGCCAAACCGAATCGTCCGTCAGCCGAACATACGCTGTACCCAGCTTCGCCACGATCCTCAGCGGCGCCTGCTGTCTCGCTGGCTGCGACCAGGTCAGTTGCCGTCCCGGCTTCCCACCAGCACAAACCCAAACCTAGTTCATGACTTGTAGCAGCGCCTTACTTGGTTTTGATGTGCCATTGAGCATTCGCCAGTTCTGTGCTCTTCTTTGTTCTGGCGCCTTTGTTATACTGTGGCAGTTCAGAGCAGTCACTGTTGTCGCAGCAGACCCCTCACCCATCGCCAGCTGAAACTCGACCTGAGCACTGAAGGTGTCCGGTGCTCGCTGGTGTCGCTCGTCAGAACGGACCTTCCAGCTGCTAACTCGGTCACTCCCACTGCAGCCAGGCGAGCGCAGACACTGAAGCCGTCCGGTTCCTCTACTGAGCCATCTAAAGTGCTCTGCTGTGGCCCATCGTGTGCTACGTCCGTGTTCATCTGCTGTTGCTGTGTGTCATGGCCCCTTGCATGCTCGGGCCCCCCCTCCGGGCAGCTCTCCCCCTGAGAGCGTGGAGTGGACGCTTCGATGTCGGTGCTGTCCATAAATACCTGATTGGCGCCGGTCTCATCAAACCCAGGCTCCCTCTCCTCCAGCTTTGGTTCCGACTGTGCGAGGGACAAAGGCGAGCCCAGTCTCTGTCCTTTCTACAGTGGTGTAACGCACGCCTCCATTTGTTAATCCTCAGTTGCCAAATGTTATGTCCACAAACCTGGTAGTAAAGGAGGCTGATGAAGAGGTTGCACTGGAAGACAGCTTTATTATATAAAGAGCACACTACACGCAACACACCGTGGTAGAGTCATCCAGGGCAAGAGGAAGCCCTAATGGTGGACGCCCCGCAATATAGTCCGGTGTGATGACGCTACCGGGAAGCGGCGCCATCACACCGCACTTCAACATAAAACCCCACACAACATTGGCGACCTTAAGAACTATTTGCATACTGTTTTGCAACCTTTATGAATACTGACAAAACCCAAAAAGCAGAGTGTTCTTCAACATTCTTCAGCATTTGCTGCGCCATGAGATACTAGCTGGATTGTCACCGACCATCAGTAAAGTTGGCACATCCAAAAATGACCACATTCATCAACATTCTCCACTCTGTGAGATACTACCCCTACAGCTTCATGTGATCCAAAGATGGTTCTCTGAAGCAAAATATTTGCACAATATCAGTAACTTTCTTTCTAAACATCACTTATTAACTATAATTATCAGTTATCCCAGCACAGAATATACTATAGGTAATTTCAGACATAACAGTGCTGCCAATAAATCTGCAGCAGCTGTGTGATGCTGACAGATCAGTATGGACCAGTGTCCTTGAGGAATGTTTTTGGCACCTTGTTGCAGCAGGGGTCCAACTTAGTAGTAGCAAGGTGTGCCTAATATACTGTAGGGGCTAGTGAGTAGAGAATGTGGCTCACAGACAGGAATTTTTTTCAGTTAAAGCACAGAGCTTGTATATGTTTAATTTTCTTTGTTCATGGGCTGGCAGTTTTGTTATTTCATATTCCCTGCTTAAATTAAATGTCATCATTTGCAGTAGTAAATAATCATGCAGCTGTAAAAATGCTCATAACCAAACATTAGGTAACCAGAGTTTGGGCATAACTAGTTTAGAGCAGGTAAAAGGAAGGTAATTTTGCTCTACCTTAAATAATCAACTCAGGCATCTCAGTCTAGCTGAAACAACCTGACAGACCTCTCGGATCCACATCACAGTCACTGCTACAGTTATTCCTGAAATTGCACCTGTACACACACCTATCTGCCACTCAGTCATTGCTTACCTGCTCATAAATACAGTGAAGGAGAATAGGGAAAAAATATCCCAAACACTCACTTATGACAGGAGTACTCTACCTTAACACCAAGTATTCATTTTCTTTGAATAACATAATTGTTTTGATTCTCCTCTACATGGGTGTGTTTAAAGGGTGCCGTGGATGCCCCCTCCTTATGAATAGGCCTAATTTAACGTTTAAACTGTAAACATGACATTTTAAACAGTATTTTTTTTTTACTGTAAATAAGAAAAAATTGCTTGATACCCAACTTAGTTTAGTATTAGATGCTTTGGCTTTTAGTCAAGTTATACTGTGGATATCTGTCACTGATGTCCACTGCTAATTATAGTTGATTATAGTTGATTATAGTAGATTATAAATAATCTATTTACAGTACGTGTGTGTGTGTATGTAGATAGTTTATTTCGAACACAAAAATATAACAAATACAAGCAAATGGCAAATGCAATAAAGTAACATTATACACTGTTCGAAAGGGAGAAGGAAGAAGTGAACACTTATTAATTCCATCTCCTCTTTTCCATAGATACACCCATGTGAATTTTATACAAATTACCACCTTTAAGACCCCAAGTAAACAATTTACTGTATTTTTTACAAATCAACATTAACACCCATCCATTCTAACATACAATGATGTCCATACAACAAAACCAGCCTCAAACAACACAGATATACACAGTGCTGTCCCACCCACCATTCCATAGTGTCCCATAATATCCCAGAGTGAACATAATGAATCGTACACATAACTACTACCCTTCTAACATATACCCTTTCAGCAAATGGTGCTTATACCTCTTTTTGAATTGATTTCTGTTTGTACATAGTTTCAGTTCCGGCTCTAGACTGTTCCACAAATCCACCCCACAGACAGATATGCACATACTTTTCTTGGTAGTACGTATCTTGGGTTTTGTAAAGTTTAAGTCTCCCCTCAAATTATGATCATTGTCTCTTTTTTTTAAAATATTTTTTGTATATTAGTTGGTAGTTGATTATTAATTGCCCTGTACAAATGTAGTTACAGAGTTCATGAACTCTATGTACAGCATGAGTCTATATCCCACAATAACACATCCCAGTAGAATCACAGCTCACTCTGCTACACTTATTGACAACCTGTTTGTCAATGTTCTCGACAAGAAAATAGAAAGTGGATTATTGATAAATGATATAAGCGACCACTTGCCAATCTTTGCACTTATCCATGGCCACACGGGGCCCAACCCAGAAAAAATCTCAAAATCGTTGAGACACAAATCACCAAACGCAATCAGTTCTTTTAAAGAGGACTTGCTGAAGCAAGACTGGACAGAAGTCTATGTATCAGATGTAAATGAAGCCTATGACACATTTACAAACATTGTAACCACTCTTTATGAAAAAAACTGCCCATTAGTTAAAAAAAAGCTTAAACACAAATTTACTGACAAACCATGGCTAACCAAAGGACTACAAAAGGCGTGTAAAAAGAAAAATTTATTATATAAAGCTTTCATAAAGAAAAGGACAAAAGAAGCAGAGCAGCGGTATAAAACATACAAAAATAAGTTAACATATATAATAAGATGTAGTAAAAGAGACTATTACAGTAAAGAACTGGAAAAAAACAAAGACAATATTAAAAATACATGGACAATAATCAACAGTATTCTTGGAAATAAAAGCAGAAATACCAGCTACCCAACTAACACTCCAAAAAATAATAAATCGACTCCGAATGTGAATATAGCTTCACCTGCAGATGAATTTAATAATTTTTTTGTTAACATTGGACCTAAACTGGCCCGAGAAATACCCACTACGGTGCCAACAGGTGATTCAATATGCAATAACACTGCTGTAAAAGACACCATCTTCATAAAGAACACAGACGAAAGAGAGGTCATTGAAATTGTTAAATCGTTCAAAAGTAAAACATCTACTGACTGCGATGGTATTGATATGCTACTAGTCAAAACTGTTATCGAATGCATAGTGAAACCACTGACGTATATCTGTAACCTGTCTCTCCAATCAGGTATATTTCCCAATGCAATGAAAATAGCTAAAGTAATTCCAATTTACAAGACAGGCGACAGAGGGGAACTCTCCAACTACAGACCAATTTCACTATTACCGCAATTTTCCAAGATACTTGAAAAAATATTCTATGAGAGAATTGACAACTTCATACTGAAGAATGATTTATTGTGTGAGCAGCAATATGGGTTCAGACACAAAAGGACAACAGCATATGCCTTAATGGAATTTACAGAAAAAATATCAACAGCCATTGAAAATAAAGAGTATTCAGTTGGAGTATTCCTGGATCTTAAAGCATTTGATACAGTAGATCACAATCTATTATTAAAGAAACTACAAAATTGTGGTATCAGAGGGGTAGCACTGTCCTGGTTAAGAAGTTACTTAAAGAATAGATATCAGTTTGTATGTGTTAACAACAAAAACTCAGAGCTACTGAAGGTCACCTGTGGAGTCCCACAGGGTTCAGTTTTGGGACCATTATTATTCAATATGTATATAAATGATATACTGTATGTAAAGTTTCAGAAAAAATGGACTTAATATTGTTTGCTGATGACACTAACCTGCTATGCAGTGGAAACAACTTGGAACAACTTCTGGATACACTCGGAAAGGAATTAGGAAAGCTGAAACTGTGGTTTGATTCAAACAAATTAACGCTCAATTTAAGCAAGACAAAATTTATAGTCTTTAACAACCATCACAACTACCCAGTACCCAAACTCAGTGTAAATGGTGTAGAGATTGAAAGGGTATCCGAAACTAAATTCCTTGGAGTAATAATTGATAACAAACTGTGTTGGAAGCCACATATTAATTATATAAAAGGTAAAGTATCCAAATCAATTGCAATATTACACAGAGTGAAAAATTTGCTGAATCAACCCACACTATACACCTTGTATCATTCATTAATACTCCCATACATGACATATTGTAATGAAGTATGGGGAAATACATATAAAACAAACATATATCCACTCTTTATGCTTCAAAAGAGAGCTATTAGAATAATCAACAAAGCAGCTTACAGGGAACCAACAAACCCACTTTTTCTTAAACAAAAAACTCTCAAGTTGAAAGATCTGATCGACTTTAAAACCGCAATAATAATGTTCAAAGTGAAGAATCTATCACTGCCCGCAAATATCCAAAAGTTGTTCCAAACAAGGGAGAAACGATATCACTTCAGAGGAACATGTATATTTCAAAAGCCTACAGTGAGAACAACTACCAAGCAACACTGTATTTCAGTGCAAGGTGTCAGATTATGGAACGATTTTGGACCTGAATTAAAATCATGTACAAAGCTTGGACAATTTAAACAAAAACTAAAGGAAGAAATACTCCAAACATATTTACAAGACGACATGTAAATTCACATAAGGATTGACATTTCCAGCCTGTGTTGTGTTATAGCTTAGTTTTTCTTTTTTCTCTGTGACACTATGTCTTAGATTTGTTTTTGAATAGTAACCGCTTAACTTAGACTAGCTCAGTTTTCTTTTTCTCTCAGTCATATTTTGTCTTAGCCTTGTTTTAAATTGTAATCGCTCTTGTCTTGTTTTCTCTTTTTTCTCCTTTGAATTCTTGGATGGAATATGGGTGGGCAATATAAGCTGCGGCTTCAGCCATCACCCATTTCGGATAACTCACGTGGAATTGTATAGTAGAAGGAGTCTTTGTCTAATTTGACCTTGTTGTTATATTATACAGTTTCTTTTAACCTGTAATGTACTATCCGAAATAAATTCATTCATTCATTCATTCATTCATTCATACTTGTGCTGTCTTAAATTTAACTAAATCGATGAACTTTATGACGTGACTTTAAGAACAACGAATTGGTATGGTCTCTATATCCTGCATTGTTTATTATCCTTATAGCTCTTTTTTGTAATGTGCATATTGACTGTAGGTTGGTTTTGTAGGTGTTTCCCCAGACTTGTACACAGTAGTTAAGATAAGGTAAAAACAGTGAATTGTACAATAAGACCAATGATTTATAGTCCAAGAAGTGTCTTGTCTTCCCCAGTATGCCTATACATTTTGCTAATTTGGCCCGGATGTGACTGATGTGAGGTTTCCAGCAGATTTTATTGTCAAGCGTCACCCCCAGAAACTTATTTTCCTGTACTGTTTCTATTCTGGTATCATCTATTGTTACCATTATTTCATGATTTATTTTATAATTTCCAAACAACATAATCTTTGTTTTTTTTAGATTTTGAGATAATTTATTTTTGTTGAACCACTGCGTTAATTTTTCCATTTCAGTTGTGACCACCTCTAAAACCTGCTGCAAATTCTCACCAGTGCAAAGGATATTTGTGTCATCCGCAAACAAAATAAATTTCAGAATTTTTGATACTTGGCATATGTCATTTATATATAAAATAAAGAGTTTGGGTCCCAAAACTGACCCCTGGGGCACACCACAAGTGATGTCCATGAAGGGTGATTTGTGCTCTCCAATTTGTACAAATTGTTGTCTGTTACTTAAATAACTTTCCACCCAACTCAGTCCAACCCCTCTTATCCCATACCTTTCCAGTTTCCTTAGTAGTATTCTGTGGTCAGTGGTGTCAAAAGCTTTCTTTAAATCTATAAATACTCCTACAGCAACATTTTTTTTATCTATACAACTAGTAATTTCTTCTATAAGTTCGATCAGTGCCAAAGATGTAGATTTATCTGCTCTAAAACCATACTGGCTATCTGTAAGGAGGTTGTGTTTTTCAGTGAAATCATCCAGTCGCTTAGTGAAGATTTTTTCAAGTATTTTGGAGAATTGTGAGAGTAAAGAGACTGGCCTGTAATTTGTGAAGCGATGACTGTCTCCTGTTTTGTATAGAGGTATTACTTTTGCTATTTTCATTTTGTCTGGAAATGTACCAGTTTGAAATGACAGGTTACAGATGTGGGTGAGTGGCTTAACAATTCCCTCAATTACTTTTTTCACTATTGTCATGTCAATTTCATTCCAGTCCGTTGATTTTTTGTTCTTAAATTTACTCAGTCTCGATAATTTCCTTTTCAGTAACTGCACCCAAAAAGATTGTTTGGATTTCTATCCTCTATTTCATTCACAGACCCACTGTAGTTTGTTTCTGGTGTCACTATTGATTTTGCTAATTCAGGACCAACGTTTACAAAAAATTTATTGAAACCACTGACCACATCTTCCATATTATTTATCAAATTGCCATTTTCGATAAAATATTCTGGATAATTTGCATTCTTAGGACGATTACTAATAATCCCATTGAGTACTTACCATATTCCTTTTGTTATTTTTGTTATCCTCTAGTATTCTGTTGTAATATTCTTTCTTACAGGTCGTCATTATAGTAGTAAGCTTATTTTTGTATCTTTTATATTTGATCTCAGCTTCCACAGTTCTGCATTTAATGAATTGTTTATATAATGTATTCTTCTTTTTACATGCATTTATTAACCCCTTGGTGACCCAAGGAATATTTTTTTTTTTTTTGTCTGTCACTGTATTGTTTTATAGGACAGTATTTATTGTACAATGATTGAAATATTTGTAAAAATTTATCATATGCTCCATTTGTCATTTTCATCATAAACTATCTTCCAATCTTGTATTAATAATTCCTTTGTCAGTAAATGCATTGATTCTTCGGTTCTTATTCTTTTATATTTAATATTTTTGGTATACTTTTTCTTCCTATAATCACATTGATAGACAACAAAAATCGGCAGGTGGTCCCTGATATCATTCAATAAAAGCCCACTCCTGATATTATTTTCCATAATGTTTGTGAATATGTTATCTATTAGTGTGGCACTGTGTGACGTGATTCTGCTAGGTCCGGTAATTGTTGGATGTAAGCCCATACTGTACATTGTGTTGATGAATTCTTCTGTCAAACTATGTTGTTTGGAGTTCATCAGATCTATATTGAAATCCCCACAGATGAACATAACTTTGAGTTAGTTTTGCATACATTTTTTCCATCCAGTCCTTAAATAAGTCAATGTTTGATCCAGGTGTTCTATATACACAGCTCACTACTACATTCTTCACATTGTCCAGACAGATTTCTATTGTAATACATTCAAATAAATCATCCACAGTTACTGACAGATTTTCAACAACCTTGTATTTCAAGCTCTTGTCAACAAAAATTGCAACTCCTCCTCCTTTTTTCACTTTTCTATTTATATAATTTAGTTCATAGCCATCCATGGTAAAATCCACTCCTTTCTCTTCACTGAGCCACGTCTCTGATATTGCCACAATATTGAAGGGCTCTTTAAACTGGTGTAAATAATCTTTAATGTTTTATATATATATATATATATATATATATATATATATATGTAGATATAGTGGAAATGTGAGAATGATGAAACAGAGTTCTCTCTCGAGTCAGCTTTATTCACATCTCCAACATCACGAAGCAGAAAAAAAGAGAGCCACGCAGGGAACTCTCGTCCTTAAATAACGGGACTCTTACAGTTCACAAGTCACATGTCTCACCAACCACATTGCATTATAATGACAGTAACAATGCATCTTCTCTCCATGATATCACCCCCACTGTCTACAATGCATCCCCTCTTTAATCCTTTAATTATACCCCACAGTCTCAAGCTTTGCATACCAAAGCTAACACTCTTGCAGCTTCCTGTAATCACCAAGGGAGCTCTGCCATTGTTCTGGTCTAAAATGTGAGTCCAAAAACAGGTCACGTATGTGTGTCCACCACACAAAGCCCCCCCAGCATTTTAGAACAAACAAGGGAATAACAACATGCATGCCGTGATAGTATCAATACACATCAGTCCACATGCTGTCTGGGCTTCCGTCTCCTGCCGTATCTGCTGTAGCTGGGGTTCGACGTCTCCGCAGCGCTGTCACACTGGGGGTTTGCCGTCTGGGGGTGGAAACCTTTTGTCAGCACCTGTGGGAGCTCTGGGGAAACATTACTCTGCGAAGTCCCCCGCGGGGGTCTGCCTCGCCGCGGGGCCCTCGCCAACAGCACTTGCTCATCTGCCACCACAAAAGCGGGTTTGAGTCCGTTTATGCCAACTTTCTCTTTCCTACCCCCCAAATCTAGCAAAAACTGCTTGTCCCCTGTTTCTAACACTCTGAAGGGTCCGTCATAAGGCGGTTGCAGCGGTGTTCGATGCGCATCGTGTCTGACAAAAACAAACTCTGCGTTCTTCAAAGTTTTAGGCACAAAAACGCGCTGAAAACTGTGGTGCGCGGGGCCGGGCAGCGTGCTTGATTCTATGTTACTCCGCAACAGCTGAGACGGGGAGGCGTCTGGCGCAGGGTTTTCTGGGAGAAACTCCCCAGGCAGCCGGAGTGGCTGCGCAAACACGACCTCCGCTGGGGAGGCTTCTAAGTCCTCTTTAGGCGCAGAACGCAACCCCAATAACACCCACGGTAACTTGTCTACCCAATTTGCACCCGTCAGTGATGCCCTGAGAGCTGCTTTCAATGACCTATGAAAACGTTCGCATAACCCGTTAGCCTGCGGATTGTACGCGGTTGTGCGGTGAATTGTGACACCCAGGCTGCAGGCCATTGTCGACCAAAGCTCGGAAACAAATTGAGGGCCTCTGTCGGACGTAACGTCTGATGGAACGCCGAAGCGCGCCACCCAAGCTGTTAAAAACACGCGCGCAACCCCCTCGGTCGTGGTTGATGCCAGCGGGACCACTTCAGGCCAGCGCGTGGTGCGGTCTACCATTGTGAGAAGGTGTGTGCACCCTTGTGACAGCGGGAGGGGGCCCACGAGGTCCACATGAACGTGATCGAACCTCTTGGCCGGAATGTGAAACGGCTCCAAAGGAGCTCTCGTGTGCCTGTGTACTTTGGCTCGTTGACACACAGTGCAGGCTGCTGCCCACTCTTTAACTTGTTTGCGGAGGCTCGGCCACACAAATTTTTCTCCTACCATTTTGACCAACGCGCACACTCCCGGGTGCGCCAAAGAATGAATCGAGTCAAAAACGCAGCGGCGCCACGCAGCTGGTACTACTGGACGCGGCCGTCCAGTGGAGACATCGCAGATGAGGGGGGGCATACCGTCTTGCAGCACCCTGTTCTCCAGCCTAAACCCTGTTGGTCCAGACTGGAGCGCGCGCACATCCGCGTCACTAACCTGCTCCGCGGCCATGGCTGCATAATCTATTCCTACGCTGACTGGGGCCACTACGGCGCGCGAGAGGCAATCTGCCACTACATTGAGTTTGCCCGCCACATGCTGGATATCAGTGGTAAACTCTGATATTGCGGCCAGCTGTCCCTGCTGCCGGCCTGACCACGGTTCGGAAACCTTGGCCATCGCGAATGTTAGCGGTTTGTGGTCAACGAACGCGGTGAAAGAGCGTCCTTCTAGCCAGAACTGAAAGTGGCGAATGGCCAAATGGAGAGCGAGCAGCTCCCTGTCGAACGCTCTGTGTTTACGTTCGCTATCGCGCAAGGTCCTGCTGAAAAAGGTGAGGGGCTGCCAAACCCCGGCTACATGTTGCTCCACGACCGCCCCTATGGCCACCTCTGAAGCGTCAGTGGTGAGCGCTATGCGGGCCGTTGGGTCTGGGTGTGCCAACAACGCAGCCTTTGCCAAGGCTGCTTTCACCTCCGAGTACGCTTGGTCCCGTTCCAGGGACCACTCGACCTTATCCGCGGGTTTCTTTTTTTTGAGCGCAGCATACAGCAGCTGCATGAGTTGTGCCGCGCGGGGGAGAAAACGGTTATAAAAATTCACCATTCCCAAAAACTCCTGCAACGCCCTGACCGTCTGCGGCCAGGGAAAATCTGCCACCGCGTGCACTTTGTCAGGAAGCGAAACTGCTCCTTCGGGGGAGACGCGGTGTCCTAAAAAATCGATCTGCGCCACCCCGAACTGACACTTCGCTGGGTTGATTATTAACCCGTGATCTCCCAACCTCCGGAAAACTGTGGCCAGGTGTTTTTCTTGTTCGTCTTCGGACGCGCTGGCTACTAAAATATCGTCCAAGTAGACGAACACGAAAGGGAGATCGCGAAGCACCGCGTCCATCATGCATTGGAACGTCTGAGCAGCCCCTTTAAGTCCGAATGGCATGCGTAAAAACTCGAATAGGCCAAACGGAGTTATTACCGCTGTTTTGGGTATGTCCTCAGCGCGCACTGGGACTTGGTGGTAACCGCGGACGAAGTCTATTTTAGAAAAAACGTGCGCCCCTGCCAAATGAACGGAAAAATCTTGGATATGCGGGATTGGGTAGCGGTCGTGCGCTGTAGCGTTGTTTAACCTGCAGAAATCCCCACAAGGGCACCATGATCTGTCAGCTTTCGGGACCATGTGTAGGGGGGAAGCCCACGGACTGTTTGAACGTCGGATAATGCCCAGCCTCTCCAGGTTGGCAAACTCCTCGTGCGCTATGGCCAGCTTAACTGCGTCCAAGCGCCGAGCTTTTGCAAAAACGGGCGGTCCGGTAGTGGTAATAAAATGCTCCACCCCGTGCTTAGCGACTGTTGCCGAAAATGTGGGGACCGTGAGTGCTGGGAACTGAGTGAGCAGTGTGTGGAACTTACCGCTTGCAGCTGTGACGTTGGCTTGTGCTGTTGGCGGGGCCACTCGCGCTGTGCAGGGGATAGAATCAAAAGAAAGTGCATTAACCAGGCGCCTGTTAGCGAGATCAACCAACAAACCATGTGAGCACAGAAAATCAGCCCCCAACATATTGAAATTTACTGCTGCTACAACAAAACTCCACTCAAATGTACGGCCGTGTAGAGACAGGAGCAGAGTCTTCTCACCAAAGGTCTTATTCTCCGAGCCGTTCGCTGCTGTCATCCGGGGACCTCCGGAACCAGCTAGTCTGTCTGTGTAGGAAGGTGTGATGAAACTCAACTCAACTGGGAGCCTGTGTTGACGAGGAACTGCCTCCCCGAGCGTGCGTCTGACAAGTAGAACAGCTTGTTCTCCTGCCCGAGGGCCGCGGCTGCTACCGACCCCCGGTCTTGGCGTTTTCCGAACGCCCGAACTGGCATGGTGGTACACATTTGCGTGCCCTCTCTGCGAAGCGGCGATGGTAGAAACAAAGGACGTCCGATCCGCGTTCCCTGGCCCCTGCCGCCGCCGTCGTCGGTGAGTCTGGTACCGCTGCCTCTGGCCTCCTGTCATCTCCGGTCGCCGCGCTGAGTTCTGCTGCAGCGGCCGCGGCTGCGCACCGCTTGGTGGCGTTGACAATCCGCTGCGCTTCTCGGCCCAGCGCGCAGTAGTCCCGTTGGGCCAACAGTGGTAAACTGGGCAGGGTTGCTCTTGCTGCTGACGGTATAGTCCTGAGGAAGAGGTGGGTGAAAATGAAGTGATCGTCGTCAGAGTCTTTCACCCTCAACAACTTCTCCATCAGGTTCGCGGGCATGTCATTTTCCGACTCCGTCAGCGCCAGGAGCCTCTCTGCTCGCTCCTGCGCCGAGGGGGTGAATTGCTGGATGAGTGCAGCCTTCAACGTGCCGTATTTGTTGCTGTCCGGCGGCTGGTCGATCAGGCTCTCCACAGGCTGGGCCGTGTTGTTGTCCAGCTTTGCGACTACGTGGGTAGAATTTTGTGGCGTCTACCGATATCCCCCGGAGGTTGAACTGCGCCTCAACCGCGTTGAACCAGGAGCGTGGATTGTTCTGCCAGAAGTCCGGTAGCTGGACTGTAGCGGCATTCGCTTGGCTGGGGGCTCCTGACGAGGCTGGCCCGGGGGAATTCTCCTCTTGCATGATACGTCTTAGGGTCACCAGTGTGGAAATGTGAGAATGACGAGACAGAGTTCTCTCTCGAGTCAGCTTTATTCACATCTCCAACATCACGAAGCAGAAAAAAAGAGAGCCACGCAGGGAACTCTCGTCCTTAAATAACAGGACTCTTACAGTTCACAAGTCACATGTCTCACCAACCACATTGCATTATAATGACAGTAACAATGCATCTTCTCTCCATGATATCACCCCCACTGTCTACAATGCATCCCCTCTTTAATCCTTTAATTATACCCCACAGTCTCAAGCTTTGCATACCAAAGCTAACACTCTTGCAGCTTCCTGTAATCACCAAGGGAGCTCTGCCATTGTTCTGGTCTAAAATGTGAGTCCAAAAACAGGTCACGTATGTGTGTCCACCACAATATATATATCTATCTTCTA
This sequence comes from Pholidichthys leucotaenia, assembly GCA_020510985.1. Classification (NCBI taxonomy): domain Eukaryota; kingdom Metazoa; phylum Chordata; class Actinopteri; order Cichliformes; family Pholidichthyidae; genus Pholidichthys; species Pholidichthys leucotaenia. The sequence goes on along the minus strand of CM035847.1, from coordinate 173,003,500 downwards.
CTGCTTAATCCTTCTCAGTACATATGGCGGAATTGACAATAAAGTTGACTTTGAGTTTGACTTAATCCTTTTCGGGGGGTGGGGGGGCTGGAGCCTATTCCAGCATCTTTGGGCAAGAGGTAGGGTACACCCTGGACAGATTGCCAGTCCATTGCAGATATATAAAATATTATAAATTGCATCTATTCTCATATTTTGCATCACTCTTTTAGGTCCAAATATAAAGGGGGGGTGAATGAATTTGGTTAAGAGGCTATCCAGCATTTGTTCTCGAAGTCCTGTAAGTCTTTAATTCTGACACATTTAACACGTTTAACACATGCAGTTTAGACTAAAGTTTTTGGAGCGTATCTAGTTATGATCTTTAATGGAATGAGTTTTGTTTTCTCTGCATTTTGACAGTGATAAAAGAACAGTTATATTGGTATGTTGACTGTGAACTATAGCATGGATTTGTCTTTTCACACCAAAAATTCCGCTGGTTATTCCTTCATAAGTTCTTTGTCACAATATTCTTTGGACAAAATGACAAATGCCATACAAACTATACTGATGAGTGAGTAAACTTGCATAGATTATCAGTTTATATCATAGTTTAAAAACAGTTTCATGCCAAGCCTAGGTGCTTTGTGATAGGCTACTTGAGCAAACTGTAAAGACTGCATTCATCATTCCTCTTAATAATCTTTACTTTCACCATTTTATGTTCTTTAATGAAATGGTGCATTTTTTGTGGGGACAATATTTCTTATGATTAAAAATTGTGTTTTGTTTTTTTTTGTTTTTTCATTTTCTCAGCCGTTATATAGAATAAACAAAACAGAAAATGATATGGGATGTGATTCAACCACAAGGTCAGTTTTCTGAAATGGAGGAAGCTGGGGCTATTAAGGACCATATCAGTGAAAAGTAAAAGGTCTACTTTGTGAAAGGAAGCAAAAAAGAAAACTATTCATGCACCACTCATAGGCCTATACAGTACAGGTAGTAGTTGCTAGGCGACAAAGAAAATGGATGCTGTGAGGCACCACTTCAAATGTTAAAGGTGATGGACCAGGAAAATGTGTATGTGCTGCTCTTAAAATGGACCATGCACAATAAAAGTTAAAGGCTTTGATATAATATAATAGGATTATCACAATGCATAAGGGGTTTCAAACCAGTAATTTTGTACAGAGGGTAAAATAAGTGTTGAACACGTCAACATTCTTCTCATTAAACATTTCTGATGGAGCCATTGACCTGAGATTTTCACCAGGTATCAGTAACAACACAAGTAATCCATACATACAAAGAAATTAAGGCAACTGTGTTCACAAAACAAGTTAGATTTAATAAAGTGAAATGACACAGGGAATAAGTATTGAACACATGAAGATTCAAGATTGAAAGGCTTTATTATCATGTGCACAGTTAAGAAATGGTACATTTCCTGGGCAATGAAATTCTTACTTTGCTCTCCGAAAAAATGCCAAGGTGATAAGATAAGATAAGCCTTTATTAGTCCCACAATGGGGAAATTCCAGGATTGCAACAGCACAGGGATAGCAACACTCAGAGCAATAATTAAGAAGATACGAAAAATATAAATAAGAGCAGTGGATATACATACATACACATAAATATATATATATATACACACAGTGCGGAGCATTGTAGCAAGATGGAATAAACAGCATAGCCGTCTACTTAGTTATCCTACATAGTATGAATATGTACCCATACATATTGTCACCCTCCGTAGCGACTGATATTGTCCTAGTTGTATACTGGAGGGGACCATTTGTGCAAGTCTGTTGTCTTTTGCATTCAGTACTACTAGGTCGTCACTTTTTTTTGCTATCTCTGCGAGCAGCCCTGCTTAGGTTATACAGTCTGACAGCCGTAGGTAGGAAGGACCTGCGAAACCTCTCGGTTGCGCACCTAGGATGATGTAGTCTACTGCTAAATGAGCTCCTCAGTGCGTTCAATATGTCCTGCATAGGGTGGGACTCGGACTCCAGCAGAGATGACAGTTTAGCCACCATCCTTCTCTCTCCTATCTCCTCCACTGAGTCGAGGTGTTTCCCCAGGACAGATCTAGCTTTCTTGATCAGTTTGTTCAGTCTCTTCCTTTCGGCTGCTGTAATGCCGTTGCCCCAGCAGACCACTCCAAAAGTGATGGCTGATGCTACCACCGTGTCATAGAATGTCCTCAGCAGCGCCCCTTGTACACCAAAAGACCTGAGCCTCCTCAGTAGGAACAGCCTGCGCTGTCCCTTCTTGTAGAGTGCGTCGGTATTGTGTGACCAGTCTAGTTTATTGTTCAGATGAACACCAAGGTACTTGTAGGATGTCACCATCTCAATGTCTGTTCCCTGTATGTTTACTGGTGCTGTGAGGGGTTGTCCTTGCCTGCGGCAGTCCACCACCAGCTCCTTAGTTTTCCTCGCATTAATCTGGAGGCAGTTCCGATGGCACCAGTCCACGAAGTCCTGGATAAGTCCTCTGTACTCAGTTTCATCTCCGTTGGAGATGAGGCCGACGATCGCAGAGTCGTCAGATAGGTACAGAAACAACAATTCTAATAAGGTCATCGCTGGTTCACCGATCCGCAGTCATTTGTGCAGCTCACGTCACTCCAGCCCACCCCCAACAACTCCACCGAGACGCCACAACAAATCGCCAGCACCGGGTGACCCACCAATTGATGCAACCTGAGGCTGCTGGCTGAGCCGCCAAGCCACAGGGTCTCAAAGGGCAATGTCTCACGCCACGGTGCTCTGCTCCTCTCCCACAGCTGACCCACCAATTGACGCAACCCGAGGCCGCTGGCTGAGTCGCCAAGCCACGGGATCTCAATGGGCAATGTCTCACTCCTCTCCCACGACCAGTTGGGAGATGCCCCATCACGAAGCAGCTCCCCCACACTGCTCGCGAGAGTAGAGTGGAGTCACGGAAGATGGTGGTGGAGCTGACCGTGAGAGCCAGCACCTCCAGGCAGCAACCCCAGATCGTGGCACAGGCAGTCGCCGTGACCCAGGGCTGCTGCCTGGAGCTGCTTGCTCTCACGGCCAGACCCTCGCAACCAACGCGCCGATGACCTGCCACGAAACCACAGCGAAACCACCGGGAGATGGGCCGGAGCAACGCGAGGCACAATGGGGACCACCGACCAGTGAAACAGGTGGTAACAGTGATGGTTATTAGGGTGACTAAGATCTGAATAAAATAATATAAGCCGCACTCGGTTCGAGCTTCCTGTTATCAGTGTTGGCTTGGGGGCTAATAGGCTACCTTTAGCACCCCTTCCATCTACATGACAGCTAGGCGGGCCAATAATAGAAGCGTGGGCGGGTCTCAAGGATTTCAGTGGGTTGGCTTTTTCTATGATGTATATGACTTAGACGGAATAGTCAAAAACATTTCTGGGAGAGTAAAACAAGATAAAGGCTGTTTTGTTTTGTTTTTAAGAGAATTTACTGTTTTAAAAATTTTTGGATAATTAGGTGACCAGTAGACTCATTTCAGACAGTTAAAACCTACAAGCACACCATTTTTTAGTCAATGGCCCCTTTAAATATCTCTTCAGTTCAATTCAACTTTATTTATATTGCGCCATTTCACAACAACAGTCATCTCATAGCACTATCAACTGTAGGGGGGAACCCCCACAGTTGCAGAAAGACCCCAGCAATCAGGCGATCCCCTGTGAGCAAGCACTTGGCGACGGTGGAGAGGAAAAACTCCCTTTTAACAGGAAGAAACCTCCAGCAGAACCAGGCTCAGGGAGGGGCAGTCATCTGCTGCGACTGGCTGGGGGGTGAGGGGATAGAGAAGAAGAAAAGAACAGACATGTAGAGAGCAAACAGCACGATGGGGACTCAATCTATGGGAGAGAACAAACAAATGTTAATGACCAGCAAAAAAAATATTTCATAGAGAGTGAGGAAAGGAGTGAGGCCCAGTGCATTACTGGAGGTCCCCCGGCTGACTAAACCTATTAGCAGCATAACTAAGGGAGGGTTCAGAAACACATGATCCCTCCCTAATTGTAGGCTATATCAAAAAGGTAGGTTTTAGCCCTATTCTTAAAAACAGAGATCGAGTCTGACTCCCGAATCCAGATTGGTAGCTGATTCCACAGGAGAGGAGCTTGATAACTGAAGGCTCTGCCTCCCATTGTACTTTTGGAGATTCTAGGTATTACAAGTAATCCTGCTTTTTGAGAGCGTAGTGCTCTGTTAGGATAATACGGTAGTATCAGATCTTTTAAATAAAAAGGAGCCTGATTGTTTAGAGCTTTGTAAGTAAGAAGAAGGATTTTAAACTTAATTCTAAACTCTATGGGAAGCCAATGAAGGGAGGCCAGAACCGGAGAGATATGATCTCTCTTTCTAGTACCTGTTAAAACTCTTGCTGCAGCATTTTGGATCAGCTGAAGACTTTTTAAAGATGTTTTAGGACAGCCTGATAATAAAGAATTACAATAATCTAATCTCGAGCTAACAAAAGCGTGGATCAGCTTCTCAGCATCATTCTGAGACAAGATGCTCCTAATCTTGGCAATATTACGCAAATGATAGAAGGCAGTCTTAGAAACAAATTTAATATGTGAATTGAAGGACAAATCCTGATCAAAAATAACTCCAAGGTTCCTCACAGAGCTATTAAGAGAGAGTAACTGCATCCAAACTGAAAGTTTGATTTGGAAAGGAATTTCTAAGGTTTTTTGGACCAACAAGAATGACTTCAGTCTTATCTGAATTTAATAGCAGGAAATTACAAGTCATCCAAGCTTTGATTAGAAGTCCCAGAAGTTGGCCCTCTTGTGGCCTCTTGTTGGTCCCCCTATGGGTTTTCTAGGTAAAAAGGCCAAATGGCCCCTCTCTGGGACTTCTAGTGTTAAGACAGGCTTCTAACTTGGCTAATTGATTACTATCATCTGGCTTCATTGACAGGTATAACTGTGTGTCATCTGCATAACAATGAAAATGTATACAGTGCTTTCTAATAATGTTGCCTAACGGGAGCATATATAAACTAAAAAGAGTAGGGCCTAGCACAGATCCCTGTGGAACTCCATGACTAAGCTTTGTGTTGAAAGAAAACTCATTATTTACATGAACAAACTGGAACCTATCAGATAAATAAGATCTAAACCACTGCAACGAAGTTCCATTAAGTCCAACATAGTGTTCTAATCTATCAAGAAGAATATTATGATCGATAGTATCAAAAGTTGCACTAAGGTCTAAAAGGACAAGTACAGAAACTAGTCCATTATCAGATGCAATGAGGAGGTCGTTAGTGACCTTCGCTAAGGCTGTTTCAGTACTATGATGGATTCTAAACCCAGATTGAAACTCTTCAAGTAAACCATTTCCATGCAGGTGGTCAAATAATTGCGTAGCAACAACTCTTTCTAAGATTGTTGAAATGAAAGGGAGATTAGAGATTGGTCTATAGTTAGCTAAAGCTCCTGGATCTAGCGTTGGCTTTTTGAGTAAGGGTTTAATTACAGCCGTTTTAAAAGCCTGCGGTACATGGCCTAAAGTTAATGAAGAATTGATTATATGAAGAATAAAGCTACCAATAAGTGGGAAGACTTCTTTAAATAACCTGATAGGAATAGGGTCTAAAAGACAAGTTGAAGGTTTGGATGAGGAAACTATTTTGTCTAACTCACAAAGGTCGATTGGAGTAAACTCATCAAGACAGAGATCAATAGAAGGAGTTGTAGTAGTTACAGTATTTAAGTTAACTGTGGGAAGAATCTGATTGATTTTATCTCTGATGGATGAAATTTTATTATTGAAAAAGTTCATAAAGTCCTGACTAGTAAGCTCTAAGGGAATGCTAGGATTGACAGAGTCCTGACTCTTTGTCAACCTGGCTACAGTACTGAAAAGAAACCTGGGATTATTCTTGTTCTCTTCTATTAATGCAGAGTAATAACTCGTTCTAGCTTTTCTAAGAGATTTTTTATAAATTAAAAGATGATTTCTCCAAGCTAAATAAATTTCATCTAAATCAGTAGAGCGCCATTTTCTTTCTAATTGATGAGTCTTCTGTTTTAAGCTACGAGTTTCTGTGTTGAACCAAGGAGTTAGAAATCTCTGATTAGACTTTTTCTTTTTTAAGGGGGCCACCAAGTCTAGAGTCTGATGCAGAGAAGCTGAAACACTATCCACCATGTTATCAATTACAGAAGGAGCAAGCTGTCTGTAGCTTATTTCCGTTGTGTTGACACATGGCATAGAGGAAACAATCTGCATAAATTTGGAAACGGCATCATCTGAGAGGCATCTACTGTAATAATATTTTTCTTTAGGAGCCAAATAGTCAGAAATAGTAAAATCAAAGGTTAACAGACAATGGTCTGACAGTACAGGGTTATGAGGAGACACTACAAGATTTCTCTTGGTGATATGAGATGAAGTTCAGCTGACATAGTGCATACAGTTTTGCCTTTTTCAGACCAGTTGATTTTCTGCAAGAAAGCTTTCTTGACTTTTTATAGATTCTCTCTAGTCCCTTAGATACAGTACATAGACCTGATTACTGTTCTCATCTCTGCAGAGGACTTTAAAAGCTCTGCTAGAATCTTCATCATCTTCCTTACCAAGACTCTTTGGTTCCAAAGTTTCACAATTACTGTGGTCGGCTTCTGAAAACACTCAAAACTTAGAAATGGAAACCTCATTGGTATGTTTTAAGTGAAATACTGTATAGTGCTATGGGAAAAGTATTTGCCCCCTTCCTGATTTCTTATATTTTTGCATATTTGTCACACTTGAATGCAATATTAACATACCTAGTTTTATCTGGAAAAGTAATTGCCCCCATTACATCATGAATCAACTGTGATTAACCTCATCTTTTGGAAAGCTGAATTCAATTTCACTAGCCACAGCCAGGTCTGATTACTGCCAGACCTGTTGAATCAAGAAATCTTTTAAAAAGAACCTGTCTGATAAGTGAAGTAGGCTAAAAGATCTCCTAAAGCAACAAATCATGGCACAATTGAAAGAAATTCAAGAACAGATGCAAATCAGAAACCCAAAACATCTAAAGAGCTGCAGGCCCCCAAAAAGAGACTGGACAAAAATGGCATCCATGGGAGAGTTTAAAGGCAAAAACCACTGCTGACCAAAAAGAACATAAAGGCTTATCTCATATTTGCACAAAAAAACTTTTGATGACCCTCAAGACTTTTGAGAAAATATTCTGTGAACTGATGAGACAAAAGCTGAGCTTTGTGGATGGTGTTTGTCCATTACATCTGGCATAAAACTAACACAGCACTTCATAAAAAGAACATCATACCAACAGTCAAACGTGGTGCTAGTGTGATGATCTGCAGTTGCTTTGCTGCTTCGGGACCTGGACAACTTGCCAAAATTAAATGTTTACAAGCAAGAGAGTCTGAACTGACATTTCAAATATTTTCACTTGAAAAACTACAAACTTGAAGAGAGAAAAATTCAGCTCAAAACCATTTATTTCATGATTACATTAAAATGACAGAGTATAACTTCATATCACTTGTGGATATGAAGTGCTATCTGCTACATCTGATTTCCTCAAAATGTCAGTCAGACTTTATATAGACACAATGTTTACTCTTTTGATCTTTGACCCTAATAAAAACACTGCTGATGAATTTATGGCATCAGCTACTAGCTTGAAGCCTAAATGAATGCAACATGATGTTCATTTTGTACAATATAATCCCCGTAAGAGTTGAATCCTGAAGCAGAATAATGTTTTAGTTACCTTGGGAATAATGAGCTGTCCATGCACACAGAAAAATAAAGGTGGCATTTCTGTACCTTACAGGGTGTTTTCCAGAAAAGTACCCTGTAAGGTACAGAAATGGCCCTTACGATGGCAACTATGGACCTTTGTTTGAATTTAAAGGTACATTTTTGTCACTGGGGCTGCAGATATGTTCTTCAGGGTACAGTTCTCTTACCTTTTAGGGTACTGCTGGAGTGACAAGCATTTGTACCTTTTTAGGCCCATTTCTGTACTTTGATTTCTTAGTGTGTGCATTGATGACAAAGATTCGATTATGATTCACCCATCAACTACTCAAATGTAGAAGGATTCATGGTGTGTCTTGATGCATCTGTAGGTTCATCTTCGGTGTTAATTATTTTTATTTTTTTCTATGTAATGCCTTTTTTATTTCAGAATTTATTTTTGTAATTTATGAAAGTAAAGACACTGAATTGCTGTGAGGATCATGCTATAAAGAAATTTCCGTTGCCTTAGTACATGATTACTTTTTCATCAGTTAATAGAATTAGTCTGGTAAATGTGAACTTGTGGGCCTCAGGTTATTTCACACCTTAGACAGAGACAATGGATACACATGGGAGAACAATGCCCAAGTGGGTGAGAGGGGGTTGAATGAAATGTAGTGTAGATGTCATGCTGTGTTGAGGAAGTGCCTTGAACCTTGTGAAGTGTGACTTGATATAGAGAGAGGAATGCTTGATGTGACCAGTCAGTCTGTTCTTTGCTCGTGAGATGTGAGTGTGTAATAAATCGTCTGAAATGAATATGCCTCTTCATTTACACACTCCACAAACTCGTCATTTAGAAAGTGCTTAATCAGACAGCAGGTTTAAAAAAGGAGTTGCTTCTCTTCAGTCACATGTAATGGGTAAAGGATTACCTTTATGTGGAGACTATATTACCTGTGCTATGGTTTCGTTTTGCAGTGTGGGGGCAAACTTGTCAGTAAAGTATCTTCATGACCGGATCTTGTACTGCAGCTGAGGTCTCCGGTGATTGATGGGACCTGGAGTTCATTGTCGCCGAGTGAGGCCCGAGATCTCCGACTGTAGATGCAGGAGTGGTTGGGGTTTTTTGCTCCTAGTTGGTTGGCAGAAATGGCGGCTCCTCCTCTATTTGCTTTTCAGGCCTGGTTTGTTGTTCAGGGTTGCTGTTGGTTTCGGGCGGGGATGGCTGCCGTGTTTCCTCGGGTTCGTTGTGTTTCCCCGGTGTTGTGGAGCATCTTTTTCATGCAGCGTGTGTCCCGTTCATGCCTCCCACAGAGTTCACAAAATCCAAAATGTGCCCAAACATCCGCTTTCAAAACACCAGGGGCCTCATGTGCAAAGGGTCCTTAGGCGCAAAAACATGACGTACGTCCTTTTCCACAGAAAATTTCAGATGTATCAAGAATGAAATGACTGTGGAATGACTGTGGAATGCGCAGCCCCATGCCAACTTCATGGCTGACGTACGTACATTTCCACTGTTGTTGGTCTGTTGGTGACACGTAGAGGTGATGTAGGGAGACTTATGACGTGAAAATGATTGTACACACCAGAGCACACATGATGAACAAACATCCAATTGTCTTAATTAGATGAGTGGATATAAAAGCAAGTGCAATGAAGTGTAGAAAATGCCTCTAGCAACAGAGGATTAAAGGATATTGCAAATCGCGCAGTGAGAAGAAAACGGGTATTTTAGAGACAAGTTTTTCTGGCTCAGGATGATGACTGGCTTGTCAGCAGGTTTAGGTTTCCACGGGCAGTCTTTTTTTGGAACGTCTCTGTGCACCCCAGAAAGATCATCCTGTCTTCAAGGCTTCATTACAACTTAGTGATTTGAGTAAGTGACTTTCTTTTTTTTTTGGTGATTAAACTACAGTTTGACAGTTTGACAGCTGCCTCTGTGTGTACAGTAGTTATGTCAATAAACACATGCGTAAAGTTTGAAAAGCAACAGTCTCACCCTTTCCCCATTGCACTTCATTCATTTAGTAGTGTGTGTAATCAATGTAAGTTGTATATAACTTGAATATATGAGATTTGGGATGAGATTTGCATTTTCGACATAAAATATGTACTTGCCAAGTCTAATATGATCTGCTTTCAACTGACAGGTGACTGTGGCTGCCCACTAAATAAGTTCATATTGTCTTCTTTTTTGTGATCGTTTTCCTTTATTCAACCAGCTGATCGACCCAGCTGGTCACAGATTGATTGATTTATTCATTGTTTGAAATAACATTGTATAAAAGATACCACATACATCTAAAGACAATGGGATGGCACAAGAAAGTGCACACACTTATTCCATTGTGGTCCCTAAAAGAGATCACAGCTGGTTTCGTACCTGCAACCTTTTTCTTTGAAATCTGGCACTGTTTCCACTGAGCTATATACGCTCCAAATTACGGCAATCAGCTGACGCTTCTGAGGATGACTGCAGACGTCAGTCTAAATCTGTCAACGTTAGATAAACTTCTCCTTCTTATCCCTGTCTTAATAAAGGAAACAATAAACTGATCTTCTACGGCTGTGAGCAGGCTATTGAATTACTTGTATCCAGCGCTAATGCTGGAGGACAGCATGCCAAACTATATGTTTTTACTTGCCTCTACCTCATTCAGAAGCACCTCCAACTCACATTCCGTGAAATTCCATTAAATCCATTATTTTTGATCGTGGATACAGGAGAATCAAACGTGCTGGGCTTGCATACATATTTGCATCTAATTGCATATTCAAATGGAAGTGTGTCAAGGGAGGAGTCTGGTATTTCCTCAAAAGCGTTCAATTTCAAGCTGATCGGAATGTACAAAGAAAATGTGCTTGGACTCCTGTGTATGTACGGTTTCATACATCTGGATTTTTTTGTTTATGGCATTTTCTTGATTTAAACATACGTCATCTTTCAGTAGGAAATCCACGCAAGTCTTTGTACATGAGGCACCAGGTGCGATTTTTTTTTTTTTTTTTTTTTTTTTTTAATCACCTGTTGCAGTTCTCAGCCACCCTTCACCATAATGCAACTAAGAAGCAGTTCAGTGTGTGACAGCAGTTTTCAGTGTCATGACATAACTTCACAACTTTGACAAGAAGAGGCCAAACAATCATGATTAGCACTTCAGGTCTTTGCACAGGCGACATTGATGCAGAGGCCCGCATTGTGATGCATCTAAGAATCGAGAAATTTCTAAAACTCTGTTTGATGAGCAGTTGAAAAATAGTCAAACATGTCAAAAATGGTTAGCATTTACAAGTACATCTCAATAAATTAGAATATCATCAAAAAGTTAATTTATTTCTGTAATCCAATTCAAAAAGTGAAACTCATATAGAGTAATTACACACAGTTTTCAAGCATTTAGTTCTTTTAATTTTGATGATTATGGCTTACAGCGACTGAAAATCCAGTTTGTCAAAAAATTAGACTATTACATAAGATCAATTAAAAAATTGATTTTTATGAGAAATGTTGGCCAGCTGAAAGTTATGTCCATGTACACACTCAATACTTGGTCGGGGCTTTTTTTTTTTTACATGAATTACTGCATCACAGCGGTGTAGCATGGAGGTGATCAGCCTGTGGCCCCTGCTGAGGTGTTATGGAAACCCAGGTTGCTTTGATAACGGCCTTCAGCTCATCTGCATTGTTGGGTCTTGTGTCTCTCATCTTAATCTTGACATTACCCCATAGATTCTGTACAGGGTTTAGGTCAGGTGAATTTGTTGGCCAAGCAGAGTGAAACCATGGGCATTAAACCAGGTATTGGTACTTTGGTAGTATGGGCAGGTGCCAAGTCCTGTTGGAAAATAAAATCAGCATTTCCATAAAACTTGTCAGCAGAGGGAAGCATGAAGTGCTTTAAAATTTCCTGGTTGATGGCTATGCTCACCTTGGACTTGATAAAACACAGTGGACCAACACCAGCAGATGACCATGGTTTCACTCTGCTTGACTGGACAACAAATTTGCCTGACCTAAAATCCATACAGAATATATGTGGTGTTGTCAAGAGGAAGATGAAAGACACCAGACCCAACAATGCAGATGAGCTGAAAGCCGCTATCAAAGCAACCTGGGCTTCCATAACACCTCAGCAGTGCCACAGGCTGATCACCTCCATGCAACACTGCATTGATGCAATAATTCCTGCAAAAGGAGCCCCAACTAAGTATACACTGACATGATTTTCAGTTGGCCAACATTTCTATTAAAAATCCATTCATCTTCGACTGCTTAACAATAAGGTGGCATGTGCAGACCCTGTGGCTACTCTCTGCCCTGATAGAACGGTGTTTTCGTATTTTTCGTCTTGTGAGTCGGTGTTTTTGTTTGTCTTTGTCACGTCTACGCACATACAGCCGTGAGTTTTTCCTCAACATCGGTAGAACCATGTACACAGAGTTAGACTCTGCACACACTGAAGAGCTACGGGATTGCAGACTGCTCCGTACACCCACCCATGCAGCTCGCCCGCAGTGGAGGCGCCTTAAGTGGCATGACAGAAAGCAGAAAAGGGGTAAGTGTGGAGGTATCCAAACTAGGCTAGCGGCAAACCCACACAAGCCAGCTATCCCCACCATCATACTGGCCAACGTATGCTCTTTTAGACAACAAGCTGGACCACATCCGTTTACTACGCTCAGCTTCAAAGGACTGAGAGAGTGCTGTGTTTTTGTGTTTGTGGAAACATGGCTCAATAACAACATCCTGGACTCTGCCATCCAGCTAGACCGGCTAACATGCTACCGAGCAGACAGTTGTCATCAAGGGAGGTGAGACTCACGGTGGTGGGCTTTATGTTTACATCAATGGTGCCTGGTGCCATGATGCTGTTGTGGTCTGTAAACACTGCTCACCATTGTGGGAGGTTATGGTTATCAAGTTAAGACCATTCTATCTTCCAAGAGAATTTACGGCTATACTGCTAGCTGCTGTTTACATCCCTCCCAGCCATAACAACAACAACAGGAATGAGACTGAATGAACTGTACCACCACATCAGTGAGCAGCAGACGGCCCACCCTGGTGCTTTTCTCATCTTGGCTGGAGATTTTAACCACACAGACCCACCTGAAATACACCAGCATATCAACTTTGCTACATGGGAAAACAACACACTGGACCATATTTTCACAAACCAGAGAGGAGCGTATAAGGCCTCCCCCCTCCACCACCTCCGTGCCTCTGACCACATTACTGTTATGCTAATTCCAGCATACAGACCACTGGTTAAAGTCACCAAACCTGCTCGGAAACGGGTACGTGTGTCACCGAAAGGGTCCTTAGAGGCACTTCAAGACTATTTCACCACCACTGACTAGAACATATTCAAGCAGGCTGCCACCTACAACGCCACAGATCTGCAGGAGTACACAGAGACTGTTACTGCCTACATCTCATAGTGCATTGATGATGTCACGGACACCAAGACCATTACTGTTCAGGCCAATCGGAAACCATGGCTCACAGGAGAGGTCTAAAAGCACCGTAAAGTTTGCAACGCTGCCTTCAGAGCTCGGGACGAGGTGGGCCTGAGAACAGCTATGGCCAACCTGTCTCGAGGCATCAGAGAGGCCAAGAGGCAGGACTCCAGGAAGATAGCCCACCGTTTCAGCGACAGCAGGGACACTCGGAGTCTGTGGCGGGGAATACAGACCATTATGGAACAAGCTCACACCACAGACCTGTGACAGCGCCACCTCTCTGCTGAACGTCTTCCTTTGCTTACTTCGAGGCACTCAACAGTACCCTTGAGCAGTATCCTGCACAGAAGTCACCACCTCCTCCTGGTGACCAGGTGATTACGCTGTCCCAGGGCAGCATGAGATCCCTTGGCGGGATCAATGCATGCAAAGCTCCAGGTCCTGACAACATACTTGGGTGTGTACTGAGAGCCTGTGCAGAGGAACTCACAGGTAGACATCTTCAACATCTCACTGAGACAGGCTGTCATGCTTCAAAGCCACCACCATCATTCCAGTCCCCAAGAAATCATCTCCCTCCTGCAACAATGACTACTGCCCAGTTGCCCTCACTTCCATCATCATGAAGTGCTTCGAGCGAGTGGTCATGCAGCACATCAGGTACCTGGACCCATTCCATTTTGTATACCGGTCCAATTGCTTGACCGATGATGCCATCTCTACTGCCCTCCACTCCACCCTTACACACCTGGACACAAAGGACTCCTACGTCAGAATGCTGTTCATAGACTTTAGTTCAGTATTCGACACAATCATCCTACAACGGCTCATTCACAAACTGGACCAGCTGGGGCTCAACACTTCACTGTGTAACTGGCTGTTGGACTTCCTGACGGGAATATCACAAGCAGTATGGGTTGGTAGTAACACATCCAGCACCATCACTCTGAACACAGGGGCACCCCAAGGATATGTGCTGAGCCCCCTCCTCTTCACTCTGCTGACCCATGACTGTACACGGCACATCTTCATCAAGTTTGTGGATGACACAACTGTCATGGGCCTCATCAACAAGAGACGAGACAAACTACAGGAACGATGAAGGAGATTGTTGTGGACGTCAGAAGAGCACACACCCAGCATGCTTCCCTGACCATCAACGGTGCTGCTGTGGGGAGGGTGAGCAGCACCAAGTTCCTGGGTGTGCACATCACAGAGGACTTCTCCTGGACCACCAACACTGCATCACTGGCCAAGAAATGTCAGCAGCGTCTCTACTTCCCCCGCAAACTGAGAAGAGCCAAAGCCCCAGCCCCCATCATGGGTACCTTCTACAGAAGCACCGTCAAGAGCATCCTGACCAACTGCATCACCGTTTGGTACAGCGCCTGCACCGCGTCCTGCCGCAAGGCCCTCCAGCACATAGTGAGAACAGCTGAGGAGATCGTCGGTGCCTCTCTTCCCCTCCCTCGTCTGCCCCTTCTGCCCCCCACTCACAGAAATCCTGGACTCTGACCTCCCACACACACACCTGAGCTCTGCCATCCCCAGGTACTGTTCACTCCCACACAACATCCACACACACACACACACACACACACACTGTATGTATACTTAAGGAGCTTCAAAACTGAACTGTCATTCAGGAAATGCTCACTCCAGCACATGCACATACATTGATCTCAGGGCTGCACCAGTCACTTTAGGCAGCAATGAACTGCTGTCTTTGCACTGCATGCCACTTTAACCCTCTATGTGCCCTGATATGTGCCTTAAGTCACTTCATGCTGTCTTGATTTTTATCGTATTTAGTTATTTGCACACCCTTAGTATTTTTAGTTAGTTTCTGGTTGGTGGGTTGGTTTTCTTGCACTGATGTTTGATGTTTAATGTTTGGCGTTAGATGTTGTACTTTATATTCAGATTTCTTATTTAGTGTTTACCTTGCTGCACCGTGGGTTTCAGAGTAACGTAATTTCAATTCTCTGTATGTGCTGTACATATGGCAGAATTGACAATAATGTTGACTTTGACTTAATTCTTTTCGGGTTGCAGGGGGGCTGGAGCCTATCCCAGCATCTTTGGGTGAGAGGCAGGGTACACCCTGGGCAGATTGCCAGTCCATCGCAGAGCCAGCACAGAGAGACAGACAACCTTTCACTCTCACATTGATGCCCAAGGACAATTTAGAATCCCCGGTTGATGCCAATTAACCTAACCAATATTTGCTCAAAGAGTGCTGATGGAGAAATATAGAGGTCATAAGGAGTTGCACTGTGTCTTTGTAGATCTAGAGAAAGCATATGATAGGGTGCCAACAGAAGAAGTGTGGTACTGTATGACAAAGTCAGGAGTGGCAGAGAAGTATGTGAGGGTGGTGCAGGACACGGTGGTGAGGTGTACTTTAGGAGTGACAGATGGGTTCAAGGTGGGGGTGGGGTTACATCCGGGATCAGCTCTGAGCCCCTTCTTGTTTGTCATGGTGATGGACAGGCTGACAGATGAGGTCAGGCAGGAGTCTCTGTGGAACATGATGTTTACAGACTACATTATGATCTGCAGTGAGAGTAGGGAGCAGGTGGAAGAGAACCTGAAGAGGTGGTGGTATACTCTGGAGAGAAGAGAAATGGAAGTCAGTAGAAACAAGACAGAATACATGAGTGTGAATGACAGGGAGGCAGGTGTAATGGTGAAGATGGAAGGAGTAGAGGTAGTGAAAGTAGACGAATTTAAATACCTGGGGTCACTCATTCAAAGCAATGGAAAATGCACAAAAGAGTTGAAGAAAGTGCAGGCAGGGTGGAGTGGGTGGGGACAAGTGTCAAGGGTGATTTGTGACAGAAGAGTAGCAGCAGACGTGAAAGGGAAGATTTACAAGATGGTAGTGAGACCTGCTATGATGTATGGTTTGGAGACAGTGGTGCTGACAAAAAGACAGGAAATGGAGCTGGAGGTGGCAGAGTTGAAGATGCTAAGATTTTCATTGGGAGTGACTAGGAGAAACAAGATTAGAAATGAGCATATCAGAGGGACAGCTCAGGTTGAGCGGTTTGGACATAAAGTAAGAGGCAAGGCCAAGATGGTTTGGACATGTGCAGAGGAGGGACAGTGGATATATTGGACAAAGGATGTTGAAGATGGAGCTGCCAGGCAGGAGGAAAAGCGGAAGACCACAGAAGATTCATGGATGTAGTGAAGGAGGACATGGAGAGGGTTGGTGTTCTAGAGGAAGATGCAAAGGATAGGGTGAGATGGAGGCAGATGATCCGCTGTAGCAACTCCTAAAGGGAGCAGCCAGAAGAAGAACCTAATTTGCATGTCTTTAGCCTATGAAAGGAAACCAGAGAAAACCCATGCAGACATGGGGAGAACATGCAAAATCCACACAGAAGGGTCACCAGTGGTCAGGGGTGGGATCAAACCCATGACATTCTTGCGGTGCTGTCACAGTGCTAACCACTGCTCCACTGAGCTGACCTTTTTTTAATTGATTGGTTCAGTTAATTTAAAAAAAAAAAGATCTTATACAATATTCTAATTTTTTGAGAAACTGAATTTTATTTTCAGTAGCTGTAAGCCATAATCAACATTAAAAGAAACAAACACTTGAAATATATCAGTGTGTGTATGTATGTGTGTGTAATGACTCTATATGAGTTTCACTTTTTTAATTGAATTACGGAAATAAATTTACCTTTTGATGATATTCTGATTTATTGAGATGCACCTGTATATACGTAAAGCCTACAAGGTCACTCCATGCCTTTTTCTGAGTTCATAATAATCTCTATGATAAATGAAGCAGTGTGAAATCGCTTTTCTGTTTATTCAGTTTTGCTTGTAGTGACACTTTTGGCACACTGCATTTAGCACCCACAGTTCATTATCCCTTTATCCCTCATTTTCAGTGACAAAACCCCCAGCAGCTGTGCAATATTGTATTGTTTGGAGTAGAAACAAGAGTTGCTATACGGCCACTGCAGTAGGCTCAACTGCTGTGTTATAGTCCTACCGTATACCAGCAGTTTGCCCAGCGAACTGCTAAATTGTTTCCTGTCAGTGTGTGTACGAGAGTGTGTGCGGATGATAAGAGTGTGGATCTTGTGAATCCAGCTGTGAGGTGTGTCTCCCATCGGTTCTCCATCAGGGAGGATGCACAGGCCCATTAGAGAAGAGAGGGGAGAAGCCTAATTGACCGACAGCAGGACATGGGAGTTGACACACAGCGGTTTCCATCCTGAACCAGTCACCCATCCACACTGCACTTGTGCTCCACTGGTGATCGTTGTAAACACGCCTTTCTGTATGTGGAGCAATGAATTTGTTTTTGAACAGCACAGCCATGACTGGCCTGATTGTACAGCTAGGTGGTCCATGTAATCATGTTCAAGCTCGTTTATGCTGCTCACATTGCTTCTGTGTTTGCAATAAATCATCATTGAGTGATTATTGAATTGCAGTTCCAAAGTTAGGTTTTGTATTTTTTTTGTGTCCCTGATGTCATGATTGATTCATCATAAACTCCCTGTTACCTTCAGCTTGGTTTAGCTCACTCCTCTCTCTCCACATTCATATTTCCATTTTAGCTATTAATAATAGATGATGCCGACTGTGTAAAATGCCACATGCTTGCATATCAGTTAACTGTCCCCTTTAGAAAGCGAATGTTGATAAATGACTTTGAGCGCAGGGTGTTTGAACACACTGTTAACCTTTGAAACGTCATTAAGTAAATAAGTGTGTGTGTGTTTGTGTGTGTGCACCTGTGTGCACATGAGTGTGGGAATGCTTGTCCATAAATTGCCATTAGGGGTTTTGTGAGCTGCTATTAACCTCCATTGACCTTCGTTATGTTTCAATCTCGATATTCTATCACTTTTTTTTTCAAATCCCATCATGTATCAGTACTAGTATCAGGAGCTGTGTACAGTAGCGCATGACCTAAAAAAAAATCCACATGGACGGACATGTTGCTTATCTCTTTTACATTCATGTTTCACCTGAGCAGCTGTACAGTAAGTGGAGCTGGAAGATGAGAGCAATTTACTGAGCTTTGTCTAAGGATGAAGGGTCTAATTGGCTGGTTAACTACAGATTTTATTGCACCCTCCCCCTACACACACACACACACACACACACACACACACACACACACACACACACACACACAGTGCCCCCAGGCAGGTTTTGTCTTTTGTCATTGTTAATGAATACTGCAGTGCTAAAGTGATAAAGCTAAGCTGGACTCATTAAATCAGGCCTGGGTGTTTCTGTGTGAGGGAGTCGGACTGAAAGCGAGCCAGTGCGAATGTGCGAGGGGGGTGGGGGGGTGAGTCTACAGGTTACTGCGCTGCTTAATTACCTTGCCATGGATAATCATGTTAGCACTGTAAGAGCTGCCGGATTAAATGTCAGCATATCCTCATGTACAATCAGAAAGTGTGTGCATGTGTGGACAAAAAGGGGTTTGCGTGCTCATTTGTGTGTTTGTGCCTTTGGCTTGTGTGTGTGTTTATGGATGCACCCTGTCAATTCTGGTAGCCCTCATTTCACACCCTCTCCAAGGGTCTCTCTGGGAGATCTCCTCACTGCACCATTTGCTTTGCTATGCTGCCTGAGTGTGTATGTGTGTGTTTTCGATTACTGTGTCGTAGTTATGTGTTGTTTTCTCATACTGCAGTTAAGCTTATTTGTGGCCTTGTTTCCCTCCTTCTCCCAGTGATAGCTTCTCTCCTTTTCTTTTGTATTGTTTAATCCTCCTCTCTCGTCCTGTTTCTGTGTTAGATTGTCCCTTTATTCCCTAGCTTTAATTCATCCTCATGTGTTCTAAACTTTCCTTTCACCCTCTAGTCCTATGCACATAAGATTAAATCAACAGACATAACCCTTGAATTTGAAGGAACTCACTAAAGCTGTCATAAGGGTAAGCCTACCACTAAATAAAAAGCAGTCTCTTACTTTACTCTGTGGGCTTCCTTTTTTCCTACCACCTGGTAGCTCCATCTCCACCTTCCTTTGTCCAATATATCCACTATCTCTCCTCTGCACATGTCCAACCCATCTCAGCCTTGCCTCTTTTACTTTGTCTCCAAACCACTCAACCGGAGCTGTCCCTCTGATATACTCATTTCCAATCTTGTCACTCCCAATAAGAATCTTATCAACTGTGTCACTTCCGGCTCTGCCTCCTGTCTTTTTGTCACTGCCACTGTCTCCAAACCATGCATCATAGCAGGTCTCACTACCGTCTTGTAAATCTTTCCTTTCACTCTAGCTGCTATCCTTCTGTCACAAATCAACCCTGACACTCGTCTCCACCCACTCCACCCTGCCTATGCTGTTCTTCACCTCTCTTGAGCATTGTCCATTGCTTTGGATGGTTGACTCCAAGTATTTCAGTTCTGCTTCTTCTTCTGAGTGAGAGGAGTGTGAGTGGAAGAGTAGAAGCGTTGAGAGTTTGTGCTATATTTCTATTTTTTCTGATTCTTTTTTTCACAACTGGTGGTTTATATTAGTTTGGGTTTGTTAAGTTAGTGGTTTTTGTCTGTTTTAGTTTTGTGTTTGGGTTTTTTGTCGGACAGGCTCTGTGGCGCTGGCCATCGTTTCAAATGCTATGGCCTTCCTCAGGCTGACGCGGAAGCATGGCATCAAAACTGGTGTCGGCTCGCTGCACAGCATGGAGGAGGTTGCACTTGCTGTTGGGGAAATTATTGGGCATGACGCCATTAAATCCGCGGCCCGCATGAACAGTGCTGTTGTTTTGTTTTTGGAAAGGGTGGACCAGGTAAATACTTTGGTTGAAAGCGGAATCACAGTAAATGAGATGTTTGAGTCAGTCATGCCGCTGTTACAGCTGGCTACAAAAATAACTCTAACGTCCCCCCATTTATTAGTGACTAGTGCACTGCCCGTAGAACACAAGTATTCTTGTGTGAAAACAGGGATCCCAATCAGGCTTTACGGGCCCAAATGTAGACTGTGTTTGAAAGTGGAATACAAAGAGGTGTAGGCTATACAGTATCTCACAGAAGTGAGTACACCCCTCACATTTTTGTAAACATTTTATTATATCTTTTCGTGGGACAACACTGAAGATATGACACTTTGATACAATGTAGTCAGTGTACAGCTTGTATAACAGTGTAAATTTACTGTCCCCTCAAAATAACTCAACACACAGCCATTAATGTCTAAACCGCTGGCAACAAAAATGAAGACACCCCTAGTGAAACTGTCCAAATTGTGCCCAAAGTGTCAATATTTTGTGTGGCCACCGTTATTTTCCAGCACTGCCTTAACTCTCTTGGGCATGGAGTTCAGTAGAGCTTCACAGGTTGCCACTGGAATCCTCTTCCACTCTTCCATGATGACATCATGGAGCTGGTGGATGTTAGAGACCTTGCGCTCCTCCACCTTCCGTTTGAGGATGCTCCACAGATGCTCAATAGGGTTTAGGTCTGGAGACATGCTTGGCCAGTCCATCACCTTTACCTTCAGTTTCTTTAGTAAGGCAGTGGTCATCTTGGACTTGTGTTTGGGGTCGTTATGTTGGATTACTACCCTGTGGCCCAGTTTCCGAAGGGAGGGGATCGTGCTCTGCTTCAGTATGTCACAATACATGTTGGCATTCATGGTTCCCTCAGTGAACTGTAGCTCCCCAGTGCCAGTAGCACTCGTGCAGCCCTAAACCATGACACTCCCACCACCATGCTTGACTGTAGGCAAGACACACTTGTCTTTGTACTCATCACCTGGTTACCGCCACACACGCTTGACACCATCTGAACCAAATAAGTTTATCTTGGTCTCATCAGACCACAGGACATGGTTCCAGTAATCCATGTCCTTAGTCTGCTTGTCTTCAGCAAACTGTTTGCAGCCTTTCTTGTGCATCATCTTTAAAAGGGGCTTCCTTCTGGAATGACAGCCATGCAGACCAATTTGATGCAGTGTGCAGTGTATGGTCTGAGCACTGACAGGCTGACCCCCCACCCCTTCAACCTCTGCAGCAATGCTGGCAGCACATATACATCTATTTTCAAAAGAGAACCTCTGGATATGATGCTGAGCATGTGCACTCAACTTCTTTGGTCGACCATGGCGAGGCCTGTTCTGAGTGGAACCTGTCCTGTTAAACCACTGTATGGTCTTGGCCACCGTGCTGCAGCTCAGTTTCACGGTGTTGGCAAACTTCTTATAGCCTAGGCCAACTTTATTTAGAGCAACAATTCTTTTTTTCAGATCCTTAGAGAGTTCTTTGGCATGAAGTGCTGTGTTGAACTTCCAGTGACCAGTATGAAAGAGTGTGAGAGCCATAACACCGAATTTAATGCACCTGCTCCCCATTCACATCTGAGACCTTGTAACACTAATGAGTCACATAACACTGGGGAGGGAAAATGGCTAATTGGGCACAATTTGGACATTTTCACTTAGGGGTGTACTCACTTTTGTTGCCAGCGGTTTAGGACATTAATGGCTGTGTGTAGAGTTATTTTGAGGGGACAGCAAATTTACACTGTTATACAAGCTGTACACTGACTACTTTACATTGTATCAAAGTGTCATATCTTCAGTGTTATCCCGTGAAAAGATATAATAAAATATTTTAAAAAATGTAAGGGGTGTACTCACTTTTGTGAGATACTATATGTAGGCAATCACGCATGTTAGACTTTGAGAAATACATATAAAAGGGACTAAATGGCACTAAGATTTATTTGACTGTGTGAATATTAATTACAGAATACTTAATTATTGAAAATGAATGGGACATCCAATATTCGCGACTGTTTCAGATCCCTTGTTTGTTTGTCAGATCACTTATTTGTGTGCTCTTTTATCTCTTATATTCATAATAGTGTATCTTGTACTTTGGGGAATGGGAGTTGTTCAGTCATTATAATTATTTTAGTTTATATCACTGTTCAGTGATGGAGTTAAGTGTAATAGTGAATTTCTTCTGTGTATCATCAATAAACTCATGCAGTACTGTAACAGGACACATTTACAAATATTTGAGACCCATTGTAGTATAGTTTATACTGTAGCAATATTTTGTTATTAAAAGGTTTTGTAATCAACCAAATTAACTACAAAACATCCAACATCAATAAAGTACATTTATCTATTATTATACACGGCAGAAGGACCAGTTTGACTACAACCGTTGCATCAGTGTTAACCATTTGTCAGTAAATATTTAACTAAAAGTGATTTATTTTGTTATTTGAGTGTTTTTGTGTCCTGTGTTTGGCCGTTAAGTGATTCCAGCCATTTCGCTCCACGATCATGGCGGTATTAAGTTTTTAATTTTTAGATACTCGCACAGGAGGGGGGACTCGCAGTCCTGCATAGTACAGTGGTACCACATGGGTAAAGCAGAAGCAGGTACTCCTGTCTACTACTGACTGGACGTGCCTCCCCGTGAACTATCTCCAACACCGGTCAGACACCGGTGTTGAAGAAGCAGCAGCTGAACCGGTGGATCGTGGTCCTTCGCAGGGAGCCAAGCCCAGCCTGCCCGGTTAACTGGAGTCTCGGCTGTTGCTTTCCCCGTGGTGCCAGCAGTTCAGCTGCTGCTCTACCCTCCCTTCCCCCAGCGCACCCACACACCTCATGTTCTCCATGCCGAATTATCCATGAGACCTACGCAATTACAGCAACTTTATGGTATAATTTTTTAAGCATTAAATCTTAAGTATTATCTTTTTCTAGTCAAATTTGTCGCTTTTTGCTTCCTTGTTTTGCACACGGAGTGCTGTGGTTACTGTAATGACGCGTATTATCCATTCAGTACAGTCAATCTGAAACCAAACCCCGCCCACACTTCTAGAAACCTGGGCATGAGGCAGAATGGTGGTTAAATCTTTTTTGATAAAAATTACATTGTTATGGAGAATTATCTATCTGGTTCTGTATAGTTGTGATCGCGGAGTGGGCATCGGTTAGAATGCCAAGAACTGGGCTGGATGAATTCTCTATGGTCTTTATTCAGACTTGTTTCAACACTTGTTCCAACGTGTGTGTGTGTGGTTCTGTAACAAATAAAAGGGAAAAGCATATCAGATATAAATTCTACCTAATACTTCAATAACATAAATAACCAGGAAAATAACTAAAGCATTGGTGGGAATATAACAGCTTATAATGAACAAAAATAATGTTGGTCAAATCCAATATTAAATGGCAGTCACGTGCTGCCCTTATAGGTAGGCCTCAAAGCCTTAACTACTACACTAATTGTTAAAGTAAACAAAGGCACACTTCTCTCATTTACAATATACCCATAATTACACAAGCTCAAATACAGGTGACTACTTTAAGCAATATATATACAGACCTAAGAACCAACAACTAAAATAATAATACAGTAACAAGAACATAGTGTAGCTTAACCCCTTAGTCTATAGCTAACAATGGTAAACAGCGGAATGTCATGTCCTTAAATTATCCCGGTGAACAATAACCATACTAAACGTCTTAATAATCTTCTACAAATCACTCACCTGTCTCATGGACGCACACTCTAATAAAAAGGACAACTAAAGGGACATATGCTACCATCAACGATACTCGGGGCAAACTAATGAACAGTATAATAAGTTCCTTCCTCACAAAAACGGCCGCGCCCCCAGTGATCAGTCTGAGAACTGCAACCAAACCTGTAATATCTTTAATCACAGTCCTGCCTTCATAACACAGCCGCCCCCAAACTTGCTCCGGCAAGTTTGAAGACTGTTCACTGTCCATCTTGGTCTGGTACAGCTGGGAGGCGAATGAGGCGACTCACAGGTCTCACATAGGTGCGGTCCTTAACCTTGACTTCAGCCGATCGGATTAAGCCATCAGGTCCTGGAAAAACTTTACTGATCTCACCAACGGGCCAGGATGCTCTTGGAAGTTGGGGGTCCACTATCAGTACAACTGTGCCAACTTGAATGGGGGAGGTGTCCCTTTGCCATTTGGACCTGGTCTGGAGAGTTGGCAGATAGTGGCGTAAAAACTGCGTCCAAAAACGGTCACTCAGTACTTGACAAGTTCTCCAGTGATGGCGTCCAATAAGCTCAGAATCATGGTAACACACCTGGGGAAGTGAGGGATCCAGCCGCCCCATCAGCAACATGTTTGGGGTGACGGGGTCTGGATCAGCCAGGTCTGACGAGACGTACCCCAGTGGTTTTGAGTTGAGGATTCCTTCTATCTCGATCAGCACCGTTTGGAGTACTTCAGCGCTTACAACTTGAGAGCCCAGAGTGGATGTTAAAGCAGCCTTAATGGATCTAATCTCTCGCTCCCAAGACCCGCCAAAATGAGGAGCGCTGGGAGGGTTAAAGCGAAACTTGAGCTGGTACTCTGCAAGTTGAGCCTGCAGGGAAGGATGCAGGGCATTGAAGGCTTCTTGAAGTTCACGATTTCCACCTCGGAAATTAGAGCCTTGGTCACAAAGTATTTCAGCAGGTTTCCCACGGCGAGAAATAAACCTACGTAGTGCCATCAGGAAGGAGTCGGTACTGATGCTGGACAATATTTCAATGTGAACAGCTCTAGTTGTCAAGGATTTAAAGAGCAGGCCCCAGCGTTTTTCGTTACGGTGACCCACTTTTACTAACATGGGGCCGAAGCAGTCAATGCCAGTGGAGAAGAAGACTGGCTGCTGTAACCTGAGACGAGACACAGGAAGGTCAGACATCTTTGGGTTCACTGGTTGGGCTCTCCACCTTTGGCACTCTGGACAGGAACGCTGCTCACTCTTTATGGTTTCATGGCCTCGCAGAATCCAAACCTTCCTCCTCAGTTCCGCAAACAACCTCTCAGTCCCTGGATGCTTCAGGTCACGGTCAGTCTGCCGGATGAGTAACCTGGTTACAGGATGCTTGGGATCCAGGACAACAGGATGTTTAACATCAGCTTCCAGATTAGGGCAGCGTCTGAGCCTCCCGCCTACCCTGATGAGCTTAAGTGACTGATCAAATTCAGGGGCGAGTGTGTAGAGGCGGCTTGAGGTAGGTATTGGTTTTGCTGCTGAAAGACACCGGACTTCGTCAGGAAAACTGTCTCTTTGAGCAGATCTTAGAATGCGGAGCTCAGCTTCCTTGAAATCGTCTGCCGATGGGCTCCCTCCTGATGTACTGGCTGCCCCATGAAGGCGGGTTGCAGTTTCCTTTAGTAGGTCATTGAAGCTGTCATAATTTGTTACATCGGGTATAGAGTCGGTGCTCACGGATGTAGCCAGACATTTCATGGCTTTGCGCTGCTCCTCTGTGAAGTCCTCACAAGGGGGAAGTGGATGCTCTGGCCATTGCTGTGGGGGGAGCAACAAGAAGGGAGGTCCACATGCCCAGCGGGACTGACTTGTGAGTAATCTTCTACCTCTGGTGAGGTCATCTGCGGGGTTGTCCATTGTTGTCACATAATGCCAAGTCTGGTTGTCCGTTAACTCTTGGATCTCTGTGATTTCCGTTTCATAGGCTTTAGCCTTCTCAGGGTCTCGACTCAAGCATTTTTCAGTGCCTCGCAGGCTGGGGAGGACTGCTTCGGGTGGCACGGACAGAGTAGGCATGTTATTGACACGCAAAAGAGGGGCTGCATATCTCTGAGTGCCTTCCACCCTCACCCTGATTGTCTTTGCTTCCAGAAGGTCCATAACCTGTTGCTCTCTCAGAGACCGTGTAACCAGCTCTCCATTCCTGTATGGGAGAACATCAAGTTGCCATAGCTTCTCTACATGACTGAAGAGCTCTGCTGAAAGGGAGGCTGTGGACAAGAACAGACATTGTTTGGGCTGATAGTTCGGGCAAGAAGAGTTGACAGGTCCTTGTAGTGTCCAACCCAACCTGGTCTTAACTGCAGCAGGGCCTCCAGGTGGACCTAAACGTACAGGTTGGATGGGAGTAACCAGATGGGGACAGTCAGAGCCAATCAGCAGCAATGGCTGGGCATTTGTGAACGACTCCAGTGGTAGCTTCTTCAAGTGTCTGTACTTCTGCTGAAGTGATTTCACAGGGTATGAATGCTCAGCCAGCCCTAAGTCATCTGCGGTGAAGGCCTTATTGATGGTGAAGGTCTTCGATGGGTGGCTCACAGGCGAAACTTTAACCGTCACTGATGCCCCATGCAGTGTTCTCAGTCCTTGTCTCACAGTCCACAGGGAGAGACTCTCTGGGGTTCCCTTTAACTTCAGCTTCTGGGTAGCCTCTGGTAGCAGGATAGTCCTCTCAGATCCATCATCAAGTATAGCGAATGTCTCCAGCGTATGCTCACCATTTCACAGCAGAACTTTACTGAGCTTTAGAAGGACCTGGTTGCACCCTGCTCGACGATCTAGGTAGAGAACATCTGCAGATGATTTATTCTCTGGCTCTGAGGTTGCTGGGTTAATTGGTTTAGATGCAACTGCACGCAGATTCACTTCATGCAGGGCTTCCAGATGCTTCCCTTTGCATATTTTACATTGCACTTTAAGTCGGCATTGGGCCGCTTGGTGGCGCCGACCACAACGCCAGCAGCTGTTGTTAGATTTAATCCAGTTAACCTTCTGATTCTTTGTCAGTTGCTTGAAGTTAGCACACTGATCCAGAAAATGTAGGGTATTACTGCAGTAGGGGCAGTATGCTTTGGGCTTGTCCTGTGCATCTGAGGTGTGATGAGTTTGAGCTGGAGACACTTTTGATTCACTATCTTGCACTGCGCCGAGGAGGACCGTTGTAGCTCTCTTAGCAGCTCTTTTATCTCTCTTTGAACTACCGCTGTCTCTCTTGTTATCTCTGTCCACTTCATCATCACCCTCTTGGATGACCAGCTCATATTCCAGCCACTCTGCAAAGTCTCTTAATGATGGCACTCCACTATTTTGTGGGTAGAGGTAGCGGCGGAAGGCAGCTCGGAGGTCTTGAGGTAGCTTCCTTGTGAGTCTCGCCACATGAGACCCACACTGTAGCTCTACTCGTCCATCTTCTCCAAGCTGCTCAAGCATCCCAACTAATGCTCGAACTCTGAGAGCAAACCTTCTGAAGCCTGCCGTGTCACTGGGACGAATATTGGGCTCATCCATCAGCTCTGCTATTCTTTGTAGGGACAGGTGGTGTGGCTGACCATAGTGCTTAATGAGAGAAGCCATTGTGTCTGTGTATGGACAAAGAGAGTTACTTTATGAGTCCGCAAGAAGAAGAGCATCCTCAAATTTAAGGTGATCACAGAGCACTTGATACTTAAATCTCTCTGTTGCGTCAGTTGGGAGGATGTTGTCCAAAGCCAGTCTTAGCCGAGCGAACTGCCTAGGATAAGCCTGGGTGAATTCTGGGATTGAGGGCTTTGGGCCTCTGTAGATCTTCTCCTTCAGAATGAGAGATTGAGTGGGAGCAGACACTCGCTCTGGAGACAGAATGTTGCCCTCCAAAGGGCCAAGAGTTTGAGATGCCAAGGCAGACTGCTGCATATGGGTCTGAGTGTCTGTATTTGTAGTTACTGCGGCCGCATCTTGCTGCACTCGTAACTCTTGTAGACGCTGGCTAAGCTCTTGGACAATGCCTGGTGGTTGCTGGGGTAGAGCAAATTGCACATGTGGAAGATCAGGATGATCCCTAGGGAAATAAACTGGTGGTGGAGGTTGTGGCCACTCCTCTTCCTCTTGTGCACCTCCTGTTGCTGCAGGTAGGGCATCTTGATGTAGAGAGGCTTTGGTAGGCATATCTGTGTAGAGGCACAAACCATTAGCCGAGATGTTAGTGCTTGCTGGTTCCACAGGTTGCAGACTTGTAGCAGCCAGTGTAGTAGTACCACGGTCTATCTGTCTACTCAGATCTGTAAACATCATCTGCAGA
Organism: Pholidichthys leucotaenia; assembly: GCA_020510985.1. NCBI lineage: Eukaryota > Metazoa > Chordata > Actinopteri > Cichliformes > Pholidichthyidae > Pholidichthys > Pholidichthys leucotaenia. The sequence continues at coordinate 172,975,479 of CM035847.1, read as the reverse complement.
CGCCTGTTGTCCTCCTGCAGCTGCTGTACTATGCTCATAAAGCCATGGGGGGCACCGGATAATACTGGTCCGGTGAAGGGGGTTCCAAGATAGCCATGAGATGGGTCACTGATCTGTCCTGGGTGTTGTGGGAGGGGCGTCATCTCGGCGTATCCCTCTGTGGCCCTGTACTGCTCTTGTGGGGCAGGTGGCAGCGTGTATCCCTCATAATCCTTCATCCATCCTGGTGGTCGCACTGCCCTTCTTGGATGGGCACCACCTCTCTGCGGACCATACTCCATCTTCACTCCGTAATCACCAGATCCTGGGTTTCGGCACCAAAATTTTGTTATGGAGAATTATCTATCTGGTTCTGTATAGTTGTGATCACGGAGTGGGCATCGGTTAGAATGCCAAGAACTGGGCTGGATGAATTCTCTATGGTCTTTATTCAGACTTGCTTCAACACTTGTTCCAACATGTGTGTGTGTGTGTGTGTGTGTGTGGTTCTGTAACAAATAAAAGGGAAGAGCATATCAGATATAAATTCTACCTAATACTTCAATAACATAAATAACCAGGAAAATAACTAAAGCATTGGTGGAAATATAACAGCTTATAATGAACAAAAATAATGTTGGTCAAATCCAATATTAAATAGCAGTCACGTGCTGCCCTTATAGGTAGGCCTCAAAGCCTTAACTACTACACTAATTGTTAAAGTAAACAAAGGCACACTTCTCTCATTTACAATATACCCATAATTACACAAGCTCAAATACAGGTGACTACTTTAAACAATATATATATAGACCTAAGAACCAACAACTAAAATAATAATACAGTAACAAGAACATAGTGTAGCTTAACCCCTTAGTCTATAGCTAACAATGGTAAACAGCGGAATATCATATCCTTAAAATTATCCCGGTGAACAATAACCATACTAAACGTCTTAATAATCTTCTACAAATCACTCACCTGTCTCATGGACGCACACTCTAATAAAAAGGACAACTAAAGGGACATATGCTACCATCAGCGATACTCAGGGCAAACTAATGAACAGTGTAATAAATTCCTTCCTCACAAAAACGGCCGCGCCCCCAGTGGTCAGTCTGAGAACTGCAACCAAACCTGTAATATCTTTAATCACAGTCCTGCCTTCATAACATACATATTTTGACTGAGCTACTCCATACTCGGGGATGCCCACCCTCGTAACCTCAGCAAAGCACATATAAAATCTGAGGCCAGTCTGACGAACGGTTCGAGATATGTGTGGAACAGACACTCAGACAGACACACAGAGATTTTGTGCATTGATAGATGTGATTGGCTGATTCACTCAAACATGGTGTATTTGTGGGTGTTAACCTCCTAAAATGGCTTATTGGGTCATATGACTACAGTAAAAATATAAAAATCTCTCTCCACTTAGGAATAATTGTATTTTAACATTTTGGGAGAATGGGCAGAAGCTGGTTTTACTCAGCGGGATCTTTTTCCCTACGTCGCTGACAAATCATCCAATCTTAAATTACAACCCATCACCTTGTTATTGACTATGATAATCCAGTCTCTGCCCAGATGAATGAAAAGCCCAAGGCGTTACATTCAGAGCTAACGGTGATACTAGGGAGTTAGCTTACCAAGCACAGTTTATATAGCTATTTAAATTTCAGTCACACAAATAGACAGCTCTTTTCCCACCTGGTTCACTAATCCACAGTTGATAATCTTGTGTGATTCTGTCTTATTTTGTTATATATTTGCCGTGATGCTACATCAAACCATTAGCATCATCTTGGCTAGGTGGTAGGAGTTGGTTAGTCTAACTGCATTAGAGCTCGTCTCGTTGGGGAGAGGCTGACAGATTGGCCGCCTAGTGTTAGCTAACTGTCGATCCAACCAGTTTTCGCTGTTTTCTATAGGGAGTGGGCGCATGATGTCACTCGATAGAAAAACCACAAGTGAATTGAGGGAAAAGTTGTCATAAAGTGAGCAACGAACGCGGTTAAGCTGAAGTTTTTGAGAGGGTTGCTTCAGTGTGTTATTATTCTTTATCCGAATACAGCGCAACGTTAGAATGGGGGAGTCTTGCTGCGTTATCAAATGCAGCAACTGCTCTCTCACGATCGGCGTGGGAAAAAGATTGATAATGGCGTATGCATTTTTAACTTCCTGACTTGGAAGAAAAGTGGAGAGAATTGGGTCGCCACGCTAACAAAAAGGCATTGGATAGAATGAATTGCAGCTGTCAGAGTCAGACATCAGCTTCGATAATATTCCAGCACACAGGGTCGTGTTCGTGGCATTTTCACGAAATTAAGTTGTGATTTGACTGAAAAGCTTTCATTAAGTATTTATTATCTATCAGTAATGTTTTGGGCCACCGGCCCTTCCTCAGACTTTTTTCCAGAAGTCTGCATTGACTCTGATCTACAGCTGAGGATTATAATACTGTATACATATTTGTTTTTGCAGTGATCTGATATTGCTGATTTTAGTGTCACTTGTTCTTCCTTTTCTTTTTGCGATCTTGTGAGTCGTCCTTGTGTTTCCTTCTCACATTCCTTCTGATGTTCTTTTTGTTTTATGGTGAATGGTCTTCCCATTTTTCCGATGTAAGTCTTGTTATATGATCTGCATGATATTTCATATACAGTGGGGCAAAAAAGTATTTAGTCAGCCACCAATTGTGCAAGTTCTCCCACTTAAAAGATGAGAGAGCTCTCCAATTTTCATCATAGGTATACCTCAACTATGAGAGACAAAATGAGGAAAAAAAAATCCAGAAAATCACATTGAAGGATTTTTAATGACTTAATTGGTAAATTCCTGAGTAAAATAAGTATTTGGTCACCTACAAACAAGCAAGATTTCTGGCTCTCACAGACCTGTAACTTCTTCTTTAAGAGGCTCCTCTGTCCTCCACTCGTTACCTGTATTAATGGCACCTGTTTGAACTCGTTATCAGTATAAAAGACACCTGTCCACAACCTCAAACAGTCAGACTCCAAACTCCACTATGGCCAAGACCAAAAAGCTGTCAAAGGACACCAGAAACAAAATTGTAGACCTGCACCAGGCTGGGAAGACTGAATCTGCAATAGGTAAGCAGCTTGGTGTGAAGAAATCAACTGTGGGAGCAATTATTAGAAAATGGAAGACATACAAGACCACTGATAATCTCCCTCGATCTGGGGCTTCACGCAAGATCTCACCCTGTGGGGTCAAAATTATCACGAGAACGGTGAGCAAAAATCCCAGAACCACATGGGGGGACCTAGTGAATGACCTGCAGAGAGCTGGGACCAAAGTAACAAAGGCTACATCAGAAACACACTACGCCGCCAGGGACTCAAATCCTGCAGTGCCAGACGTGTCCCCCTGCTTAAGTCAATACATGTCCAGGCCCGTCTGAAGTTTGCTAGAGAGTATTTGGATGATCCAGAAGAGGACTGGGAGAATGTCATATGGTCAGATGAAACCAAAATAGAACTTTTTGGTAAAAACTCAACTTGTCATGTTTGGAGGAGAAAGAACCCCATACCTACTGTGAAGCATGGGAGTGGAAACATCATACTTTGGGGCTGTTTTTCTGCAAAGGGACCAGGACGACTGATCCGTGTAAAGGAAAAGATGAATGGGGCCATGTATTTTTTCGCTCTTACGGCGAGCTCAGGTAAGAGCCGGGGGGGTGGGCTATGCATCTATGTTAACAAGAACTGGTGCGTTAATGCCACGTTAGTGTCTAAACACTGCTCTCCGTTGGCGGAGTTCCTTATTGTAAATTGTCGGCCTTATTATCTGCCTAGGGAATTCAGCAACGTGTTTGTAGTCGGTGTTTACATAGCGCCGAGGGCTAACGCTAAAGCTAATGCTAAGAAGGCACTCGGGGAACTGCACAATGCAATCAGTGAAATCCAAACTTCACACCCGGAAGTTTTGTGGTGGTTGCGGGGGATTTTAACCACACCAGCCTAAAGACTGTGCTCCCCAAGTTTAAACAATGTGTAGACTTTAAGACCAGAGGAGAGAATATGTTGGACTTAGTGTACATAAACACAGATGCATATAAAGCGATACCCCGCCCCCATCTCGGCCGTTCTGATCACATATCCGTGATGCTGGTGCCTGCCTACAAACCTTTATTGAAGCGCAGCAGGCCAGCAGTGAAACAAATCAGGATTTGGCCAGAGAGTGCAACCCCTGCACTGAAAGACTGTTTTCAGCACACAGACTGGAAGGTCTTTAGAATAGCAGCCTCCCAGGAAGACAGGACAGATGTGGAGGAGTATGCTGATTCGGTCACCAGCTACATCGCGAAGTGCACAGAGGATTTCACTACAGTGAAGACCATCACTATGCGGGGTAATCATAAGCCCTGGATGACTGCAGAGGTGCGCTCGCTGCTCACAGCCAGAGATGCAGCCTTCAGAGCGAAGGACAGGATCGCCCTCTGCTCTGCCAGGTCTGCGCTTTCTAAGGGAATTAAGGCGGCAAAGCGCGCCTATGCGGAGAAAATCCAGGGACACCTCATTGACACTAGGAACACCAAGCAGATGTGGCAGGGAGTTCGGACACTGACGTGCTTTAAGCCTAGGCAGGGGGTCGATGATGACGACGCTTCGCTTCCAGACAGGCTTAACGACTTCTTTGCACGTTTTGAAGCATCAAACTCGACAATCAGAGGGAGGGCTGGCCCTCCCCCACCATCGGTCGGACCAGCTTTTACCATCAACACAGCGGACACATGGAGGACCCTAACCAGAGTCAACCCACGCAAAGCTGCAGGTCCAGACAACATTCCGGGACGTGTGCTCCGAGACTGCGCGAGCGAGTTGGCGGATGTCCTGACTGACATTTATAACATCTCCCTGAGTCAGGCCATCGTTCCCAGATGCTTCAAGACCTCTATCATTGTACCGGTGGCAAAGAAACTAGTGGTGTCCTGTTTGAATGACTATCGTCCTGTTGCACTGACACCAATTGTGATGAAGTGTTTTGAGCGGCTTGTCAAACCACACATTACAGCCTGCCTCCCTGCATCACACGACCCGCTCCAGTTTGCATATCGTTCAAACCGCTCCACGGAGGATGCTGTAGTCACCACCCTACACTCTGTCATCACCCACCTGGACCAGAAAGACACCTACGCCAGACTCCTGTACATTGATTTCAGTTCAGCATTCAACACCATTATTCCCCAGAGACTGATGGAGAAATTACTCCTTCTCGGTCTGAACACCGCCACATGTCTCTGGATCTTGGATTTTCTGACTGAGAGACCTCAGTCTGTCCGGGTTGGAAACAACATCTCCAAGTCTGTCACGCTGAGAACCAGATCCCCTCAAGGCTGTGTACTCAGTCCACTGTTGTTTACACTTCTAACACATGACTGTGTATCCAGACACGAGGGGAACCAGATTATTAAGTTTGCAGACGACACCACGGTGGTGGGACTTATCCAGAGGGATGAGGAATCAATGTACAGGGAAGAAGTGAGAGACCTGGAGGGCTGGTGCAGGGAGAACAATTTGGTGCTCAACGTGGACAAAACGAAGGAGATGATTATTGACTTCCGGCAGTCGCAGCCTGAGCACACCCCCCTCAGCATCGGCGGCCGTTTAGTGGAGAGAGTAGAGAACATCAAGTTCCTCGGAGTGCAGATCTCGCAGGACCTGACCTGGAGCAAGAATTCCTTGGAGATCAGGAAGCGGGCTCAGCAGAGACTGCACTTCTTGAGGAAACTCAAACAGGCCTCTCTCCCCATCTGCATCCTCAGGACCTTCTACAGAGGTGTGGTGGAGAGTGTTCTGACGTACTGCATTGCTACATGGTACTCCAGCTGCAGTATGTCAGACAAAAAAGCCCTGCAGAGGATAGTCAAGGGGGCGGAGAGGGTAATTGGAGTCTCCCTCCCCTCTGTCCAAGAACTTTTTCAGGACCGTTGTAGGAGCAGGGCACTAAACATTGTCAAGGACCGTTCTCACCCTCTGCATAAACACTTTGAACTTCTTCCATCTGGTAAACGATTCCGGAGCATCAGAGGCAGAACCACCAGACTGATCAACAGCTTCCTTCCACAAGCTGTCAGGATGCTGAACAGTTGACCCGGAATCTCTCATACACACTACTGCACCTACGGACATTTTGTATATTATAGTTAGTTATTCTTTTTTTTCCCCAAGTATGTCTCAGGGATGTGTGAATGGATGGGGGGGTGGGGGTGGGGGGGAGCTATGTGGGAATGTGTCTTAAATCATGCTGCTTCTTATATGGATGCCGAGAGAAACGCAATTTCATCTTGCCTGCACTACAGTTGTATGTACAGCAATATGACAATAAAGTTTGATTTGATTTATCATGAGATTTTGAGTGAAAACCTCCTTCCACCAGCAAGGGCATTGAAGATGAAACGTGGCTGGGTCTTTCAGCATGGCAATGATCCCAAACACACCGCCTGGGCAACGAAGGAGTGGCTTTGTAAGAAGCATTTCAAGGTCCTGGAGTGGCCTAGCCAGTCTCCAGATCTCAACCCCATAGAAAATCTTTGGAGGGAGTTGAAAGTCTGTGTTGCCCAGTGACAGCCCCAAAACATCACTGCTCTAGAGGAGATCTGCATGGAGGAATGGGCCAAAATACCAGCAACAGTGTGTGAAAACCTTGTGAAAACTTACAGAAAACATTTGACCTCTGTCATTGCCAACAAGGGGTATATAACAAAGTATTGAGATGAACTTTTGTTATTGACCAAATACTTATTTTACCGAGGAATTTACCAATTAATTCATTAAAAATCCTTCAATGTGATTTTCTGGATTTTTTTTTTCTTATTTTGTCTCTCATAGTTGAGGTATACCTATGATGAAAATTGGAGACCTCTCTCATCTTTTAAGTGGGAGAACTTGCACAATTGGTGGCTGACTAAATACTTTTTTACCCCACTGTATTATGTTCAGGGCTTGACATTAACTTTTTTGCTCACCAGCCACTGTGGCTAATGATTTTCCAAAGTTACTAGCCACTTAGCCTTTTCACTAGCCACAATTTTGTGGTTGGAGAATTATGTTTAATATGATCAAATTTGACTATTGCATGCTAAATTTTACTTGTACTAGATTTTCAACCTTTTTAAATGTAAATGACCCTTATACATGCATAAAAATAGTAAGAGAAACGCTGTTTAATTATTAACAGCAGTAAATACTGTAAAATAGTCGAAAGATATTTGCAATATGAGAGTGAAGTACAGGTAGATTTGGGGTCCATCTCAGTTCTCATTTGTACATCTTCCTGTTTGCCTACCCCCACCCCTTGGTCCTTGAAATCAAAGGCCAAGCGGTAGGGTTGAAAATGACCCCTATGAATTGGGACACCCCTTCAGGGCTGCACAACGTCATTAGTAATTGCTGATGTTTTTAATCTAACTCTACACTACCCGTTTCACAAAAAAAAAAAAGAAGCAAAAGAAAACTGATGAGAAAAAAGTCTCATTTTAAGGAAAAAAATATCTCAAATTTACATGAATAATTCTAATCAGTAGAAAAAGTCATAAATTTACTAGAAAGAAAGCTAACTAACTAACTAACTAACCTGCACTTATATAGCGCTTTTCTAGTCACAAAGACCACTCAAAGCGCTTTCACTAGTACTAACCCTCTATTCTAAGGGCTTATAGGAAACAGATATCTAGGGACAATTTAGAACAACCAATTAACCTAACATGCATGTCTTTGGATTGTGGGAGGAAACCGGAGCCCCCGGAGTAAACCCACGCAGCACAGGGAGAACATGCAAACTCCATACAGAAAGGTTCCAACCCCTGCCAGCCTGGGGATTCGAACCAGGAACCTTCTAGCTGTAAGGCAACAGTGCTAACCACTGCACCACCGTGCTGCCCGGTGGTGCAGTAAGCTGTAATTCAGCTGTAAATTCAGAGAAAAACCTGGACCCCCTGGCAGGCCATTTTTGGCCCGTGGAGCACATGTTTGACACCCCTGGACCAGAACATTAAACATACATAATTAGATATTTTACTTCCATGAAATAGCTGCAAATCACAGATATCGTAGATAAGCACAGATAAACAAAAGTTCACCTCAGAAGAAGCTTCATTTGGTTTTTACAGCAACATAGAGTTTAGTCCCTTTTTCTCTCTGTCATACGAAAACTTACAGTAAATTTGCATGACTAACGGCAGCTTCTTGCTCTAAAAACAATCATATTTATCCACAGAGAAAGGAGCTAATATGCGGGAGAGAGCAGAGGCTATTCTCACTGCTGGGTGAGGGATCGGGGGCAATTGTCCCATGATCTGATCACTTAGAACAGCTGTTGTTTATTCATTTCTCCAGACTGGCTATAAAATTAACCAAACCGTGGAGCAGACCGTCCGTGCCTTCACTTGTCCCCAGCACGCTGAACATCTTCTCCTGTGTACCGGGGCTGCTGCTGCCAACAGTGGACCAATGAGAATACACTGTGTGTGTGCGCAGATGGTGCTTATGGGAGTTGTAGTTTTGTAGTCTCACACTGCAATAGGCTTATTATTTAGATATCGCTTGAGAAAACTACACCCGCTAAAGTGGCTAGTGGGAGCCGCCAGTGGCGGGCTGGTGGGTGTTAATGTCAAGCCCTGATTACGTTGCACTTCTTGCCTTGTTCTAGTTTGTCCTTGAGATGTACTAATAACTGTTAATTTTTTGTATGGTTTTACCGCTGTGTTTATTTTGTTTTTTCATGATCTTTTGAATTGGTTCTGTTATCCATCAGATGTATGGTATGGTTATGATGTCCTTGTTTTTGATTTTGGCTTTTGGTCTGTGTCTTGTTTTCTATTTGTTTTCTTTGTTTTTGTCCTGCTGTTTCCCTTTATTTATGGCCCACATCAGATATTGGCAGCGTATGAGTGCATGTCTTATGTGGTTTTCCTCCTCTTGTCTGTCTTCTTGGTCTGTGATGATGGTGGCCCGTTCATATAATGTCCTGATAACTGATAGTTTGTGTGCTGTGGGGTGTTCTGATGTCCGTAGTAGGTACTGATCCATATGGGTTGGTTTCCTATAAACTGAGATTTTTATACTGCCATCATCTTTGTGATGGATTTTCATGTCTAGAAAAGCTATGGTCTCGCTTTCTTCCTCTTTGTGTGTGAATAGTGCAGTCTGTATTGTTCAGATGGTCTGTGAGTTCTTGTGTGTGCATTGTATGGGTGCTGTGTTGATAGCTGTATTTTCCAGATCCTCCATGAAAAAGATAGATAGATGTACTTTATTGATCCCAAACTGGGAAATTACAAAAAGCTGCTCATGGTGGCTGATAGTGGTTCTCCATTGCAAACCCTTCTTTTTGTTTGTAGATTTTTTTCTTTGTATTGGAAATAGGAGGATTTTGCAACAAATTGTAATAGTCCAAATATGTCATCAGCTGTGAGGTTTGTGTCTTTTGAGGGCTCCGTCATTCCTGAGACGTTCTTGCACGGTGTGTGATGTGACATCAGTGGGGGTCTTTGTGAATAATGAAATGACATTGTGTGAAATGAGGATCTCGTCTGATTCTATTTTCATGTTTTTGAGTTCTTGTGCCAATTCTTTTGAGTTTTTGCTGTAGTATTCTGATAGTCCAAGGAGGGGTTTAATGATATCAACCAGGGATTCTGATAAATTGTATGTGACTGATCTGATGCTGTCTATTATTGGTTGCAGTGGGATGTCCTTCTTGTGTATTTTTAAGGTTCCATAGATCTGGGGGGTGATGCTGGCTGCGGGTATCAGGTGTTTGTATGCATCCATTATTTTTTTTTGCTTTCTAATAGGGGTTTGAGAAGGGCTTTTAAGGTTTTTTCTTTTCTTCTGTGGGGTTGTTTTTATGATTTCATATGTGCTGCTGTCTGTCAACATGATTTCTATCTGTTTTTTATACTGTATGTTTTTGTGTCCATTACTACTGCCGTTCTGCCTTTATCTGATGGTAGGATTGTGATTGTTTTATCTTTCCAAAGTGATTTTATTGCTTTTTCTTCTTCTTTTGTGATGTTGCTTTGTGATAGTTTTGCCATTTTGAGAATTCCTGTGATTGCGTTCCATAGTGTTTCTTTTTTCCCTTTGTCACAACCCGGCTCGAGGCTGGACAAAAAGGGGAGACCACACAGAGGTGCCAATTTAAACACAAGTTTATTTAAAGGAAAAACTAGAAAAGCACTCGGAGAGCGCAGACCTCCGCCAAGCGCCACAGTTCCCCCATACAGTGTTTGTGTGTACGTTTTCAGATTCCTTGACCATGAAAACATATGACTAGCAATTGGATTCACAATGATAGGATTAGTGGTTCAGTAGTAAAAGCATTACCTCCTTGGCGGAGGTAATAAACTGAAGTATTGCTGTTGTGTCCATCTCCTCCATCTCCAAACTCCCAGGCTGCGGGCGTTGCAATTCATCGCACAACCGCGTACAACCCACAGGCCAATGGGTTATGCGAGCGTTTTCATAGATCACTGAAAGCAGCACTCAGGGCTTCACTGACGGATGCAAATTGGGTAGACAGGTTGCCGTGGGTTTTATTGGGGTTGCGCTCCGCGGCAAAAGAGGATTTGGAAGCTTCCCCGGCAGAGAGCTTGTTTTTGCGCAGCCTCTATGGCTGCCCAGGGAATTTCTGCCAAATAATCCCGCGCTGGACAGCTGCCCATCTCAGCTTTTGCAGCGTAGCGCAAACACAGGCACGCTGCCGGGCCCTGCCCACCACAGTTTTCCACGTGTTTTTGTGCCTAAAACTTTGAAGAACGCGGAGTTCGTGTTTGTCAGACACGACGACCAGCGCCCTCCATTGCGCCTGCACACATGTTGAAAATGGCCGTATCTCACAATGTTAAAGAATCCTTTAAAAAATTCCTGTATCCAGACGGTGATCCGGATCATCCCCAAAATTTAATCAGTTCTTCCTTGTACCATTTCCAACAATGCCTGAAAGTTTCATGGAAATCCATCCAAAACTTTTTGAGTTATCTTGCTAACCAACAGACAGACAGACAAACAGACAAACCCCGGCAAAAACATAACCTCCTGGCCTGTGGCCTGGCGGAGGTAACAATAAAAGGTGTCTGTAATGATCAGTGGTGTGTGTGTGTATTGGATGCGTGAGACGAGGAAAAACAACAGACCAGTCACTGGCCAACCCAGTGACCAAGCGCCTCTGTCAGGGCTGCAACTATGCCCAGCGGCAAACCCAAAACCAAAGGTCACAGGCCACACACAACACAGACGGGGGGCTGCCAGCACAGCCCCAACCAGGCGATAAGACAACGGCAGTAGGCAGAGTGCAGACGCAACAGAAGGCAATCGGCCTTTGAGGGGGCCAAAAGCTGCTGACAGATGTGCAGGTGTGGCTTATATAGGGAACCCCTCAGCCAGGGGCTGTCCTTCACAGCTCCACCTACAACACAGGAAAAAAACGCACACAAAAGACCCACTCCAAGAAGGAGCAGGGCCGTAACACCTTGGTCCTGGATTTTTTCACATGCAAGTTCTGTTGCTAAGATGTATTCTTCATGGGGTATTTTGGTTTGTGTGATGACGAAATTTAGTCCTCTGGTCAGACCAGCCAGAGCTGCACTCTGCGCTTCAGGCGATCAGCTGATTGGATCCTCCTCCTCCGGTGTTCTGTCATTTTGGCATATCTACCAGAACAACACTGGACAGCTGATGGTACAGACTTCAGTCAAATGGCAAAAACATGGGGAGGGCTGAACAGCGATTTGGATCTTAAATCCTGTAGCTTGAAAGTGCTCAGATACATCCCTGACAGGTCCCATTATACGAACAAGTACGTGTGCTTAGCTCTGTGTGTGTGTGTGTATGTGTGTGTGTGTGTGTGTGCGTGCCCTGCAGGCAGCAGCAGAGCTCCGTATGGGTTTTTCCTGTGAACCAATGCTGCAAATACACCATTATAGGGTAGCTGTAAGTTAGAAACCCGTTCAGTAAGTTACACATAGGTTCAAAGAGCGTTACTCATGTTAGAAATAATTTTGGGGTTTGCTAGACATTAATCTCAACGTACTTCGACTTTTGAGTAACTATGAGTCACTGACAGGTAATGTGTGTGAACGAATGCATAACTTCCCGACAACCTTTGCTCTGCAAATGCGGGACATATCAACCATACGCTGGATACGTCGGGAAGTTTTCAGCATGCTGAAAATTAATTTTCAGAGGAGCTCAGCGAACAATGCTGTATATCAGCGTGCTTCAGCATTCTTCAAACTATAATTTTATAGTTAGTTATCTTTAACATGCTTTATGTGGAGGGCCCTATTATATAGGTGATTTTTATGGTGCTTGGTATGAATGGCACTTAAAACGGGTAGATCAGCACTGAAGGCCTAGTTGTAAAATACACGGTCCACCACTGAGATATATGTGCGTGTGTGTGTGTGTGTGTGTATATATATATATATATATATATATACTGTATATACAGTGGGGTAAAAAAGTATTTAGTCAACCACCAATTGTGCAAGTTCTCTCACTTAAAAGATGAGAGAGGTCTCCAATTTTCATCATAGGTATACCTCAACTATGAGAGACAAAATGAGAAAAAAAAAATCCAGAAAATCACATTGAAGGATTTTTAATGAATTAATTGGTAAATACCTTGGTAAAATAAGTATTTGGTCAATAAAAGTTCATCTCAACACTTTGTTATATACCCTTTGTTGGCAATGACAGAGGTCAAATGTTGTCTGTACGTTTTCACAAGGTTTTCACTCACTGTTGCTGGTATTTTGGCCCATTCCTCCATGCAGACCTCCTCTAGAGCAGTGATGTTTCGGGGCTGTCGCTGGGCAACACAGACTTTCAACTCCCTCCAAAGATTTTCTATGGGGTTGAGATCTGGAGACTGGCTAGGCCACTCCAGGACCTTGAAATGCTTTTTACGAAGCCACTCCTTCATTGCCCGGGTGGTGTGTTTGGGATCATTGTCATGCTGAAAGACCCAGCCACGTTTCATCTTCAATGCCCTTGCTGGTGGAAAGAGGTTTTCACTCAAAATCTCATGATACATGGCCCCGTTCATTCTTTCCTTTGCACGGATCAGTCGTCCTGGTCCCTCTGCAGAAAAACAGCCCCAAAGTATGATGTTTCCACCCCCATGCTTCACAGTAGGTATGGTGTTCTTTCTCCTCCAAACATGACAAGTTGAGTTTTTACCAAAAAGTCCTATTTTGGTTTCATCTGACCATATGACATTCTCCCAATCCTCTTCTGGATCATCCAAATGCTCTCTAGCAAACTTCAGACGGGCCTGGACATGTACTGGCTTAAGCAGGGGAACACGTCTGGCACTGCAGGATTTGAGTCCCTGGCGGAGTAGTGTGTTTCTGATGTAGCCTTTGTTACTTTGGTCCCAGCTCTCTGCAGGTCATTCACTAGGTTCCCCCCATGTGGTTCTGGGATTTTTGCTCACCGTTCTCGTAATCATTTTGACCTCATGGGGTGAGATCTTGCGTGGAGCCCCAGATCGAGGGAGATTATCAGTGGTCTTGTATGTCTTCCATTTTCTAATAATTGCTCCCACAGTTGATTTCTTCACACCAAGCTGCTTACCTATTGCAGATTCAGTCTTCCCAGCCTGGTGCAGGTCTACAATTTTGTTTCTGGTGTCCTTTGACAGCTCTTTGGTCTTGGCCATAGTGGAGTTTGGAGTCTGACTGTTTGAGGTTGTGGACAGGTGTCTTTTATACTGATAACGAGTTCAAACAGGTGCCATTAATACAGGTAACGAGTGGAGGACAGAGGAGCCTCTTAAAGACGAAGTTACAGGTCTGTGAGAGCCAGAAATCTTGCTTGTTTGTAGGTGACCAAATACTTATTTTACCGAGGAATTTACCAATTAATTCATTAAAAATCCTTCAATGTGATTTTCTGGATTTTTTTTTTCTCATTTTGTCTCTCATAGTTGAGGCATACCTATGATGAAAATTGGAGACCTTTCTCATCTTTTAAGTGGGAGAACGTGCACAATTGGTGGCTGACTAAATACTTTTTTGCCCCACTGTATATATATACTGTATGTGTGTGTGTGTGTGTGTGTGTATGTATATATATGTATATGTGTATATGTGTGTGTTGTGGTGACCCACCACAACCTACGGGACAGGCAGAGCGCTCAGCTTGAGCAATTAACAGAACAATGAGATGTATGGACTGATATCGATATGTAGATGTGCCTTGCAGCCTCCTTTGTCCTACAGCTCCAGAGCAGAGAGGAATTCCAGCGCCAGCAATCCTGCTATTGATATGTGTGACTCTCATGTAAATGTCCCATGCATTCATGCTGTACTGTGATGCTAATATGCCATGCATGCATTGTCTGTGGCTGAGTATATAAGCTGACTGTATATGCCTCACTGGGGCTCTCTCACTCGCATTCTGACGTAGAGATGCAGGGCTCACTCCAGCGTGCTGCCACAGCTCTGAGTGAGCCTCGTGATGGAGGATGAATAAAGCACCCTTTTAAACTTCAGTTCGCCGTGTCCGCCTGCACTTATTTGAGCCTTGCCTCCACACTGGTAACCCTTATTCGTATCCTCCACAGTGTATATAATATCCTATGTTAATATCTTTGCATTGTAGGGTGAGTAGCTCCTATGTTAAGTGTTTTTAAAAAGTATTTATTTGACTAAGATATGTGTTATGTAGTATTTGATAATCATTATCCCTTACAGATTTTTTAACTCTGCTCCGTGTTTTTCGGACTATAAGGCGCACCGGATTATAAGGCGCAATATCAATGAACGGTCTATTTGATGGTCTATTTTCATACATAAGGCGCACCAGATTATAAGGCGCATTAAACGAAACAAAACAGTCAGGTAAGTCAAACTTTATTCAACTCATTCACAATAACTTTCAACATTGTTCATTTGTAACACATAAAATACCAAACAATACACTCACTTTTTCTGTTCATTCCTCTTCCACAAATCCATCAAATTCTTCATCTTCAGTGTCTGAGCTTAACAGTTGGGCGATTTTGGAATCAAGCATGCCCGCATCCCTCTTGTCATTATCCGAGTCAGTCTTGTTGCTGTTATGTAGCTGTTCAGTGATGATTCCAGCCTTCGTGAAAGCTCGTACGACACTTGAGACTGATACCTGTAGCATCATCGTCTCCTCAAACCAAGACAGAAGATCACTTCTCTCCATTTTACAGGAATTTCACTTTATTCCTTCTACAGGAATACCACTTTTCTGCATTCTACAGGAATATCACTGGCTTTCATATCGACTCATCCAGGCCTCATCCAGGCCTGACCATAGATGTTTTCCCAGGACCCCAATGTAAACAGTTGCCTCTTGCAGAGATTGTAAGGATCAGAATTTGCTTTTAAAGGCTCAAAGGAACATAAAACTCAGGAGACCAGACCTTCAACGTGAACACTGCATTTGGATAACATCCTCCTTTACAGGAAACCAATGCTCTTAAAAGGGTCATAAACGGCTTAATCAGACAGGTTTATAACCTTTGGTTCCCAGATTTTCTTCCAGATACCATGGACCTAAAAGAAATCATCTACAGCTCAACAGTACCTCCTAGCGGATACCTATGGAATGTGTTTCAGTATGTGGGATGACTTTTTAATTTGTTCTAAACATTAAGTTTCTTTCAGCTTATCCTCTTCTCCCCTGGATCCTAAGGACACTGAAAATCATCCCTTTTTATCACCAACCATGGTTCGCTGTACTACATTAAGCTTTAATCTAAATGTGAATGCATGTATTATAATTATGTATAAGAAATGTTATGTTCATGAGCATTATTCAAACAAATGTAATGTTATAAGTAATGGTATAAATGCATGATCACCAAATATTAGCCAAGTCATTTAATTTAGTTAGATTTTATATTGAGCACCTAATTTCATAAGAACTGACTGAGTGTTGATCTTTCTCTGCAGTTTCATGGGATGGTGTCTTCGTTTGATTGGCTGCTCTCAAACAAAGAAATGTTCTCACATTGGATAGTAGCCATTTCAAACTGCTTTTGATAAAGTCGATTGGTCAGTCTTGCGATCGGCATCACAAGTTTATGACCCAGACGGGGTCATTTAAAAAGTAGTTGAAGCTGCTCTGCAGTTAAGTAAGTGAAGTGAGAACAAGAGAAGATCAAAGATGAAAGAAAAGTTAATTTAGAGAGCAAGGGAGAACACAAGTTACACAGAGACAAGCTATGCAGTTAAAAAGTTAAGTTATAGTTAGAAACACAGAAAAGAAGACAGATTTTGAAAAAGATTAGGAACTAAGTTAAGATTAAAGAAGCAGAATAGTGATTCGGCCACTTTATTAGGTACACCATGCTAGTAACGGGTTGGACCCCCTTTTGCCTTCAGAACTGCCTCAATTCTTCGTGGCATAGATTCAACAAGGTGCTGGAAGCATTCCTCAGAGAGTTTGGTCCATATTGACATGATGGCATCACACAGTTGGCGCAGATTTGTCGGCTGCACATCCATGATGCGAATCTCCCGTTCCACCACATCCCAAAGATGCTCTATTGGATTGAGATCTGGTGACTGTGGAGGCCATTTGAGTACAGTGAACTCATTGTCATGTTCAAGAAACCAGTCTGAGATGATTCCAGCTTTATGACATGGCGCATTATCCTGCTGAAAGTAGCCATCAGAAGTTGGGTACATTGTGGTCATAAAGGGATGGACATGGTCAGCAACAATACTCAGGTAGGCTGTAGCGTTGCAACGATGCTCAATTGGTACCAAGGGGCCCAAAGAGTGCCAAGAAAATATTCCCCACACCATTACACCACCACCACCAGCCTGAACCATTGATACAAGGCAGGATGGATCCATGCTTTCATGTTGTTGACGCCAAATTCTGACCCTACCATCCGAATGTCACAGCAGAAATCGAGACTCATCAGACCAGGCAACGTTTTTCCAATCTTCTATTGTCCAATTTCGATGAGCTTGTGCAAATTGTAGCCTCAGTTTCCTGTTCTTAGCTGAAAGGAGTGGCACCCGGCGTGGTCTTCTGCTGCTGTAGCCCATCTGCCTCAAAGTTCGACGTACTGTGCGTTCAGAGATGCTCTTCTGCCTACCTTGGTTGTAACGGGTGGTTATTTGAGTCACTGTTGCCTTTCTATCAGCTCGAACCAGTCTGGCCATTCTCCTCTGACCTCTGGCATCAACAAGGCATTTCCGCCCACAGAACTGCCGCTCACTGGATATTTTTTCTTTTTCGGACCATTCTCTGTAAACCCTAGAGATGGTTGTGCGTGAAAATCCCAGTAGATCAGCAGTTTCTGAAATACTCAGACCAGCCCTTCTGGCACCAACAACCATGCCACGTTCAAAGTCACTCAAATCACCTTTCTTCCCCATACTGATGCTCGGTTTGAACTGCAGGAGATTGTCTTGACCATGTCTACATGCCTAAATGCACTGAGTTGCCGCCATGTGATTGGCTGATTAGAAATTAAGTGTTAACGAGCAGTTGGACAGGTGTACCTAATAAAGTGGCCGGTGAGTGTAGATCTCAAAGGAAGATTTTATTCCACCGTTTCAAGGTCCTGTGTAGTTTTATTTTATCTAAATTGTTCTGTGTGAAGTTTGTCAAATCCTGCGTTAGTTTTTCTGGTTACTGAGGAGAAATCACTTTTTTCTTTAGAGCTCGCTTTCTCAGAGAATCAAATTCTCAAACTTTTTTCCTTCACCTCAGAAGCCATTCTTGTCCTAGTAAATGTTTTTTCTCAATTTTTTTATGACTTTTCACGCCGTTAAAGTGGACCTTTAATCTTCCTAATTTAAAGTGAACAGAGAATGGTTTTTTTTTTTTTTTGGACTCTCTTTCTGGCCTCATACCTGCCTGACTGAGAAGTGGTTCCTTCAGTTTTTGGGTATATCCCGCTACAAGAGACTTCACCGATTCAGCTGGACTTGTTTCCAAGGACTTTTTCATGCCGCTCGGGGACGATTACTCTGCTGCCCTCGTCCTGAACGAGCCCCCGGCTGGGCCAACACTTCTGACGGCTGTGAGGAAGCATCGCAGCAGCCGCTTCCTCCCGATGTCCCGACCCTAAACTCGGCCGGTATCGACCCGCTGAACACGTGGACCTTCAGCTGTCTTGTGAGTGAGGCTCATTTTACTATCTGCTGGGTTAAACGTGATGTCTGAACATTAAATTACAATTGAATATAGCCCGTATTTCAGGGCTCAACTAGTCTCTCAGCCACAGGGTAAAGCTGTAAACTGAAAGAATTCTCTTAGTCATTTTTAAGTAACTGCCCTTAATTTTTGTAGATTAATTCAGAAGTCAATTTTAGATAATTAGCTTAAGAATTTTCCCCATAAAATTGCGTTCTGTTTGTTGGACATTTCAGCCCCATTTACCGTTGAAACATAAGTCTGGTTTCTCTTTGGTTCCACAAAAGTGTAACGCTGGATTTTATGTTCAGGAATCCAATAACAGTTGATGTGACATCGTACGCTGTTATCATTTGAATCTGTCTATCCATCATTTGAATGCCATATCATGTAACCTGAATGAGTTTAATAAAAGGGTGAATGAGAGAAGTTGAAGCGTTTTCCTTTCGCATATCTGTTTCCTAATCATGGCAGGAGAAGAACTCACTTAAATTTTGAGACTGATCCATTAAGTAATTGAAGGTACAAAATTAATTAAAATTAAAGTTAATATTATTGTCCATTGTGACTGGTGCCCCCTTTTATGAGTGCTTTTATTTAATTTAGCGGGTGTAGAAGTGACAGTTTAACTCCGCCCCCTTTCACACCCACTATTAAATAAAATAAATAATTCCTGTACCTTATGACAAATATTTTATTATATAATCCTGCTATATACCTTAGCCCAGGCATCCACGTTCCATCGGCAGCTAGTGGCGTAACTCGCCCGGCGTTGCCTCCCTGTCTTGGTGAATGTGTGTTCGCCTTCTGTCATCCAATGCTCCCACGCAGCTCGCAATTTAACTTTGAACAACCTGTTGACACCAATATCTAGCGGTTGGAGTTCTTTGGTTAATCCACCCGGAATGATGGCAAGCTCCGAATTAGTTTGCTTCACTTGGGTTTTGACAGTATCGGTGAGATGGGCGCGCATGGAGTCGCAGATCAATAGGGACGGAGATTTGTGGAAAAAGCCATCCGGATTCATTAATGTTGAATTCTCTCGCAGCTGCTCTTTTCCCATGTACTACTGTGTGACTGATAGCATTGAGTTTAAAATCCGCTTCGTAAGCATGTCTCTTAACAGGTGCCATTTTGGGGTCCTTATACACACACCGTAATATTATGTTGAAGCACATATTACTCCGCGAGGCTCCTGACTATGGTAGCCGTAATGCTCCGACAATCCATCAAGCAGTGCGGCTTCGTAGCTTACCAAAGTCGTACTAAAATATTTTGACAGATTTTTGAGTGCCGTGTACCACATAAAATCGGTTCGAGGTCAGTAAGCACAACCAGAATTAATATATAAGGCGCACAGGATTATGAAGTGCACTGTCGATTTTTGAGAAAATTAAAGGATTTTAAGTGTGCCTTATAGTCCGAAAAATACGGTAAACTGCAACAGAGCTGAAGACCACAGAAATGGACTGTGATGTGCTACAAAATGTGGGGAATTATTTTATTTCCACCATACTTTTTTGCACAATAATGCCGGGTGCCAGAGTTGTGCATGTGGCTGAGCTGAGCCGATGTGAGAGTGCACAGCTTTCCCAGAGAGAGGCAAGACTTCTGCACTTATATAAGTAAGAAATTCTTTTGTTTGACAAGTATGCTTTTAAAATGACCAAGGAAACATTTAGCCAAAAACTTTATTCATTTATTCCCTTTTTTGTCTGTAACCGATGAAGGCAGCCTCACTCCTCTGCGTTAAGTCCAACCACTTTTTTCCTCAATATGAATTGTAGGTAACCACCAAAACGTGGCTCTGCACTGAATGAGACTTTTGACAGTGTTACACAACACCAATTTATTTTCCCTTCTCTTATGATAATGTCAATTTCTTTGATGGAGAAGTTTCTCTTTTGCCATTTTTCATTCTCCTGTGTTGTAAATTCTGGGGGCGAGATGTGGGCGTGGAAATCAAATGATGCTTGGATCCATCCATGAGATTTAGCAATGAGTTAATTATCTTACGATGAGACTGACCAAATACACATAGTTTCATGAATACTATGCAGACCTTTTCATACAATCATATTCACACCCAAATGTGCACCGATTTCTACACACTTTTGATAAATGACAGCCATTGTGAAGTGATGAGGCTTTGGTACACTTAAGTTTTGAGTAAATTAAGCATAAATTCATCGGTCTTAGATTCATTTTGGTCTCACTTATATTTATGGCATAATTTTGAATAAAAACACATTTTTGAGCTACATAACTGTACCATTTCAGTAGCTGCTGTTAGTCAGTAGTTAATTTGAAGTTAGATTTTCTTTCCTTTATTTGTTGATGAAACACACTGAATCAATGAGATCATTAAAGTAACTATTAAACTGTACTTCACATCATTAGTTTGCATTCCACTGCATTAGTGTATAATTGACAGTAAAAAATTGTACTTGTACATAAAGTTGTCTCCGCACTTCACTGCCATTTGGAGCTTTATAAGAAAAACACTGATTTTTCCTTTTCCCTGCCAAGAATCTAAATGTTTCATTGAATATGCATTAAAAATCTTTACCATTTGAAATGCTCAGAATATGTTTGCATTTTTTCTGTCAGCACTTGTAAAAACTGAACGGAAATATCTCATGAAAGAATACATAAAATCATTTGAAAAAGCATCGATTGCCAACTCTTGGTTGCTTTATACAGTTTTTTATGTACTCTGTCATCAAATCCATTTTGAACAATGAAACAGCATCAATATTTGACATACTGTCCTACTGCAGGTGAAAACCATCAAATCTTTTTTTTTTTTTTAATCTTTTCATCAGATCAGTATATCTAGTGAGGTCTGTTTTAACCCAGTGACTGCCACAGTCGCTCCGTTTCGCCATAAGCCCCTAGTGGTCAAGATTTTTTACAAGAAAATATTCAGTTCAGATGTCAGAGATTTCCAAGGCTATAACTTGAAAGTGGTAAGAGATAATGGCTTACTGTCAATTAGAAAGATGTAGAATATGATCCAAAGTTTGAGATATGAGTAAATTTACGCATCTAATTTGCATAATGCCACAGCAGCCATATCGAATTACATAACTTTCAGTCAAAAGTGGACTTTGGACATATTTACACAAAGAATGGTTTTGTTTTTTGTCACCGTTTTTTGTTTTGGGCATTTTATCTTATCTTCAAAGTATATGAACCAGAAAATCAGTACAATGTAGACAAACAAATTCATCACTTACCGCTGGCCAGGCAGCTCGCTCACTTCATCCTTTTGCAGTATACTGGTCATTATTTTCTCTTCTGTTGGTCATTTTATTTTTTCCCCCTCACATCCAGAAACTGTTATGATTATTCCACCTCAATTTCGCTTTTATCCTACCGCTATTTATCTTATATGACGACACAGAACCGGCGCGATTATTCTCTCCAGTCACATGGCATTGGGGGCGATGGCAGGTGAACATCAACCAGCTTCACCCACCCTCTGTTATAACAAAATGTGTATATTTACCTTCATAAGCTAAATAATCGCTTTTTAGAATCATAGTTGGCAAATTTGGGAGCAAATGCCTCCTTCTTGTGATGGCGATGGTGAACATCAACATTTGTTAACAAACTCTTTCTTCTGTGGTGTCGAGAAGTGAAGTTTTAGGATGGTTCTATGCCCACCATCAGTCCTCTAAAGCAAGAGCAGTAAGTTATATGTGTCTGCCACCTTGTGAGGTGGAATCCTTTGTACAACTTAAATCAACTGTAGAGTTTTTGGCCACATCATATAACATCACATGACAGGCGCAGCGCTGCGTCTGTGGCAGTGGTGGTGCTATCTGTCCATGAAATCTTGCCACAAGAAGGATTAAGTATAATACTGTAATCTCCAGTGGTCTAGATACTCATTCTCATTAGGCGATGAAGCATCTGTGTAGCTTTGAAAGTGCTACATCAACAATATTTGAGGACTAAATCCATTATTTTTGGCAACTGCAGCAGTGGACAAATGTGGAAGAACTGTCAAAACTTTTTGCCGAACCAAGATTTCTTGGTGTAATACAGGGATGAACAACAACAATATGTGCCATGGAGGGCCAAGACCCTGCAGGTTTTTTTTTTTCCCCATATCTGGTCTACCGGTAGTTGTATATAAGAAAAGGATTTGTTAGACAGTTTCCAATGATTCCAGGGTTCATCCACAATGAAGGCAAAGAAAATTATGAGAGTAGTTAAAATTTTCCATTGTTTTAACCCGTGTTCTCTTTATTTAGCAGACGTTTAATGATGACAGTTATATCAATAGTAGATGAAGTCACTTTATTTGTCAATTCTTCAAATTGAGCCAAAATGGCATCTAATTTATGGCAGCAGAAATCATGTCACTTGTGCATGATCTGTTGAAGTTTTTATCTTTTTAACACTATGCTGTTTGGAGTAAAATTTTTCCCAGCAAGGATACTGTTAAACCTAAAAGTGGCATATAGTACACATCCAAATATCTGTAGTGAAGTGTCACTGTCACACCAATGCTAGAAAGTTTATCATGTCTTTGCAGCACACCTGATGCCATTAACTACTTTGCTGGGTTTGCTTGTAAACCAAGAGTGAAATCTTTGTGTTCTTTAGCGTGACATCTCTGTGGATGTTTAACTTTGTTCTGTTATACATTGTAATGTTACCACCGCCTTTCACAACAGTGGCTCTACAGACATGACAGCAGGTGATCCTGGAACTTCCTGGCATAGTGAATGTGAAATATTTCTAAACTGCAGACCATATGATCTTGGCTCCCTCCATGCTACACTAACTCTGTTGAACACAGACTCCAGCTAAGCATCGACAATAATAGCAGAACTAACTTTGAATGGATCGGTCCCTGTATCGGCAGCTGTTTTTGATACAGATCCGTCCGATTGTTGCATCCGTAGATATTACCCATCTTTCTTCTCATCTTCCTCCATTGTGTTGGATGTTTGTGCTGAGATGCTCTAGCTCAGAGGTAACACCCTGCCAGGATATTGTGCATTTACAGATGTGTAAATGTTTGTGGCCATCAGATGATTCAGTGTTATCCTAGGTTTGTGTTTCTGTTACAGTAATGGAGAGATGGAGTGCAGTAGAAACAGGTTAGGTCTGAACTCAGTTTTGTGTGCTTGTGTCTGTGGGTGTGATATATCATATGTGTGTAAATTTATGCACGTGCGTATGCAGACTCTTATCACCAGCGTCACACAGGAACAGAACCAACAGAGGACCGGAAGCCTTATCGCTCCTAACACCGCCTCCATGTTTACTCGAACAGACACACACCCCTTTAGTTTCCTTTCTGATAAATTCATTCAGCATTATGAGGGGAAGCTCAGTGTTTACTGTATGATGCGTTTGTGTGTTTAGGTGTGTGTACATGTATTGAGGTGCCTTTCTTGTTAACAAAGCAAGAACAGGCCGAGTAATAATAGTATGGTATATGTGAGCAGTTCATGCATATAATTGGTTAAAGGTTATAGTCAGTGCGTGAAGACATAATTATGGCTAAGGGCAGGATTACATATTTGGCATGTACATGTAAACGTACATAAAAATCAGGCGTGCTCCAGATGATGCTGTAGGGCACAGCTAATATACAGAAGTGAATGAGATTTAGATGCGTGACTGAGAAGTGACATTTTCTTTATACAGCGTGGACAAAATTGTTGGTACCCCTCTGTTAATGAAAGAAAAACCCACAATGGTCACAGAAATAACTTGAATCTGACAAAAGTGGTAATAAATAAAAATTCTATGAAAACTAGAAAAGCACTCGGAGAGCGCAGACCTCCGCCAAGCGCCACAGTTCCCCCCCATACAGTGTTTGTGTGTACGTTTTCAGATTCCTTGACCGTGAAAACATATGACTAGCAATTGGATTCACAATGATAGGATTAGTGGTTCAGTAGTAAAAGCATTACCTCCTTGGCGGAGGTAATAAACTCAAGTGTTGGTGTTGGGTCCATCTCCTCCATCTCCAAACTCCCAGGCTGCGGGCATTGCAATTCATCGCACAACTGCGTACAACCCACAGGCCAATGGGTTATGCGAGTGTTTTCATAGATCACTGAAAGCAGCACTCAGGGCTTCACTGACGGATGCAAATTGGGTAGACGGGTTGCCGTGGGTTTTATATTGGGGTTGCGCTCCGCGGCAAAAGAGGATTTGGAAGCTTCCCCGGCAGAGAGCTTGTTTTTGCGCAGCCTCTATGGCTGCCCGGGGAATTTCTGCCAAATAATCCGGCGCCTGACAGCTGCCCGTCTCAGCTTTTGCAGCGTAGCGCAAACACAGGCACGCTGCCGGGCCCGGCCCACCACTGTTTTCCGCGTGCTTTTGTGCCTAAAACTTTGAAGAACGCGGAGTTCGTGTTTGTCAGACACGACGACCAGCGCCCTCCATTGCGCCTGCACACATGTTGAAAATGGCCGTATCTCACAATGTTAAAGAATCCTTTAAAAAATTCCTGTATCCAGACGGTGATCCGGATCATCCCCAAAATTTAATCAGTTCTTCCTTGTACCATTTCCAACAACGCCTGAAAGTTTCATGGAAATCCGTCCAAAACTTTTTGAGTTATCTTGCTAACCATCAGACAGACAAACAGACAAACGCTGGCAAAAACATAACCTCCTGCGGCCTGGCGGAGGTAATTAACCAATGAAAATCAGATAATGCTTTTGAATTGTGGTTCAACAGAATTACTTTAAAAAAACAAACTCACGAAACAGGCCTGGACAAAAATGATGGTACCCCCTAGAAAAGATTGAAAATAATGTGACCATAGGGACATGTTCAACCAAGATGTATCCTCTAACATCACAGGTGTCTACAAACTTGTAATCAGTCAGTTGGCCTATTTAAAGGGTGACAAGTAGTCACTGTGCTGTTTGGTGACATGGTGTTTACCACACTAAACATGGACCAGAGGAAGCAAAGGAGAGAGTTGTCTCAGGAGATTAGAAAGAAAATTATAGACAAGCATGTTAAAGGTAAAGGCTATAAGGCCATCTCCAAGCAGCTTGATGTTCCTGTGACTACAGCTGCACATATTCAGAAATTTAAGATCCACGGGACTGTAGCCAACCTCCCTGGACGTGGCCGCAGGAGGAGACAAGATAATACAAATGGTAACAAAAGAGCCCAGAACAACCTCTAAACACATTCATGGTGAACTCCAAGGTCAAGGTTCATCAGTGTCAGATCGCACCATCCGTCAATGTTTGAGCCAAAGTGGACTTCATGGGAGACGACCAAGGAGGACATCACTGTTGAAAACAAATCCTAAAAAAGTCAGACTGGAATTTGCCAAACTGCATGTTGACAAGTCACAAAGCTTCTGGGAGAATGTCCTATGGACAGACAAGACAAAACTGGAACTTTTTGGCAAGGCACATCAGCTCTATGTTCACAGATGCAAAAATGAAGCATACCAAGAAAAGAACACTGTCCCTACTGTGAAACATGGAGGAGGTCCTGTTATGTTGTGGGGCTGCTTTGCTGCATCTGGCACAGGGTGTCTTGAATCTGTGCAGGGTACAACGAAATCTCAAGACTATCAAGGTATTCTAGAGAGAAATGTGCTGCTCAGTGCCAGACAGCTTGGTCTCAGTCGCAGGTCATGGGTCTTGCAACAGGATAATGACCCAAAACACACACCTAAATACACCCAAGAATGGCTAAGAGCGAAACATTGGACTATTCTAAAGTGGCCTTCTATGAGCCCTGATCTAAATCCTATTGAACATCTGTGGAAGGAGCTGAAACATGCCGTCTGGAGAAGGCACCCTTCAAACCTGAGACAACTGGAGTAGTTTGCTGATGAGGAGTGGGCCAAAATACCTGCTGAGAGGTGCAGAAGTCTCATTGACAGTTACAGAAATCATTTGATTGCAGTGATTGCCTCAAAACGTTGTGCAACAAAATATTAAGTTAAGGGCACCATCATTTTTGTCCAGGCCTGTTTCATGAGTTTGTTTTTTAAAATAATTCTGTTGAACCACAATTCAAAAGCATTGTCTGATTTTCAATGGTTAATTTTCATAGAATTTTTATTTATTACCACTTTTGTCAGATTCAGGTTATTTCTGTGACCATTGTGGGTTTTTCTTTCATTAACAGAGGGGTAGGCGAGACTTGGTAGCAGAATGAGGAGGTACAGGGAAGTATTCAAAGGAAGGTTTCTCAAAGAAAAAGTGGGATAGTCAGGGAGATGAAGAAAGTAAACAGACATACTTGGAGTCGAGGTGTATGGCAAAAAGAGAGGTAGCAAAGGAAAAGGCATTTAATGAGTTGTATGAGAGGCTGGACACTAAGGAAGGAGAAAAGGAGCTGTAACAGTTGGCTGGACAGAGACTGAGCTTGAAAGTATGTGCAGCAAGTTGGGTTGATTAAGGACAGAAATGGTAATGTGCTAACGAGTGAAGAGAATGTGTTGAGAAGATGGAATGCATATTCTGGGGATCTGATGAATGAAGAAAATGAGAGAGAGGATGATTGCTGGAGGAATGATGGTGAATCACTAAGTCCCAATGGTTAGCAAGGTGGAAGTGAGGACAGCTATGAAGAGGATGAAGAGTGGAAAGGCAGTTGAACCAGATGACATATCTGTGGAGGTATGGAGATGTTTAGATGAGATGACACTGGAGTTTTTAACCAGGTTGTTTAACACAATCTTTGAGAGCGAGAGGATGGATGCCTGAGGAATGGAGAAGTAGTGAAGTCTCACTGATTTTCAAGAACAAGGGTGATGCTCCGAGCTGTAATAACTAGAGGCATAAAGTTTATCAGCATCCCTATGAAGATGTGGGAAAGAGTTGTTGAAGCTAGGTTAAGAGGAGAGGTGACAGTCAGTGAGCTGCAGTACGGTTTCATGCCAAGAAAGTATCATAGACAAGACTGACAGACGAGATCAGGCAGGAATCTATGATCGACTATGATGTTCAGACAAGATTGTGATCTGTAGTAAGCGTAGGGAGCAAGTGGAAGACAACCTGGAGAAGTGGAGATATGCTCTGGAGAGAAGAAGAATGAAAGTCAGCAGAAGCTGTTACTGAGTTATTGTAAGGTTACTAACTGACCTAAAACTTTTGTGTAAAACACAGTTTATTGTTTTTTTTTTCTGGAATTTCTCATCATTAATCCCTTGTTTCACTGTAAATACAAATTTAAAATGTATTGATCAAATAGTGAAATTAAACAATATAGCTTGTCATGTGATCATGCCATTTCTATCCAAAATAAGAGTTCCCATATGCCATACCTACCACATTTCACATTTTATTTTCCAGCTGTTCTCTTATCAGATAAATGGAGTGTCTTAGTCATATTTTTGGAATTAAGCTTTCAAAACTAACAGTGTAGTTGTCTTTAATAACACTGGTCAACACCAAATTTTAATTCTGTTTTTTTTTAGCTGATTTAGGACAGTTTTGATGTGCTGAATCCAAAAATCACATTGGTTTTGCTCAATCAGGTCAACTTTTTGAACTATGGCCACGTTTTTATGTTTTTGTTTACATGTATGGGTATTTTCAATTTATATGATGTAAAATTCTTTATTTCTTGAAATTCTCTGAATTTTGAACAATGATGACGCAACATTCAATTTACATGTACTTACCTTTATCAGTGTCTACTATTCAATTTACAGTACAACTGTACAACTGCTTACAACTTAGCATAAAGACCTGATCAAAAGAAACGGATGTCATTTTCAGATTCAGCGGTGCAAAATTGTCTTAAATCAGTTGAAAAAACACAGACGACTTACAAAAAAAAATATTTTTGTTATGTTGTGTAATTGCTTTGGTATTTTGTAGACAAATTTCTCAGGCACTGTAACAGCGTATAATTATGGCTTATTACCGATGGGCTCAACAGTAAAAATGCTGGGGAAGTGATAGATTTCCACAGTGGAAACATACAAATATAATGGATGTGTTAACAGACTTGCTTTTGATCTAAAATAATAGAAGTCTCCCTCAGAACCCTCCAAATGTGCCATTACACAAAATGGCATTGTTCATGCTCACAGTGTTCTATTGTGACTTCAAAATGACCGGGGGGTGGGGTGGGGGAGGGTAAAGCACTACCTAAAGCCATGTGTACATATCTGTATGACTGGAATGAATGCACTGACAAAGGGGTCACAGATGTGCAAATAGTTGAAAAAGCTACCAGAGATCAAGAGATATAGCCTTCAGTGTGATTTCACATTTTTTATATGTAGTTTCATAGATGGGCCAGCTGTAATCCTACTGTTACCCTAATGGACAGCTTGACATTAATGCCACAAAGAACCAATGCTGTTCATTCATCTTGTAGTTATTACAACTACTATTTAATTCACTGCATCTATCACAATATGGCAATAATGTTTTCTGATTTCTAATTTTAGTGCTTAATTTGGATTGTAACACTCTGCCACTCGCCCTGTTTATTTCTCCTACAATGTTGAAAGTTGAATCTTACAGCACGTGTTAAAAGAAGGGGCCAGAACTGGAACCAAAAGGGCTCACTCAGGTCCTCTGGACAGGTTTGCAAAATGTGACACAATTTAAATCCTTAACCAAAACGTGATAAGATGTGCATGTTTTCTGTAGCAATCCTCTCCCTGAGTAACCTCATTAATAGTAGGCAGGTGACCTTATATACAGCAAGATGCCTCTAATGAGCCTCAACCTCTATGGTCACTACCAGGGTGCAGCTAAAACTGATCTTGTTCTTCTATTAAGACAAAGCAAAGAGATCTCTCATACCTTTGACATGTTTCGACTGTCATCTGCAGTCTTCTTCAGAAAGTGTCGTCTGACGTCCATGACATGTAACATCAGCTGTTTTATCCTTTCCGTAGGCGTGATTGTTTGGACAGATCTGCCAGGTCGGTCACGCCCCCCGCCGTGCCATGGTCTCTGGAGGAGAGTCTCCCAGGTGTGCGGGAGCATGAAGGCGCCATCATCTTTTTTCATGGTGTTGTGGGCTTGCTTCCTGATTTCAATTGCTTCTTTGATCCAGCATTTGTGTTTGTTGTCCTCTGATCCAATTATTTTTGTGTTGTTCCAGTCCTTGATGTGGTTGTTTATCTCACAGTGGTCTAATATTGCCGATTTAAGGTTTTCCTGTTCTGCCTTTTCTTTTTGCATTCTTTTGAGTCACCCTGCTGTTTCTTTTTCACATCCTACGGAAGGGATAAAACAACTGATGTGAC
Organism: Pholidichthys leucotaenia; assembly: GCA_020510985.1. NCBI lineage: Eukaryota > Metazoa > Chordata > Actinopteri > Cichliformes > Pholidichthyidae > Pholidichthys > Pholidichthys leucotaenia. The sequence goes on along the minus strand of CM035847.1, from coordinate 172,946,112 downwards.
ACTTTACAGATGTCAGATGACACTTTCTGAAGAAGACTGCAGATGACAGTCGAAACATGTCAAAGGTATGAGACATCTCTGTTTTGTCTTAATAGAAGAACAAGATCAGTTTTATCATTAAGAAGACAAAATGAACCTGTTTGAGATAGGATGCACCTAATTTTCCCAAGATACGGATTATTAAATTTAACAAGTTTTATATGTTGAGCATTGAAATTTTGTATCAATGGCATTTGAGATAAAAGTTTCATTAAAGCACGAGTGAACACCTAAAAATTACCAGTAGCAACTGCAGTCCCCCCCCCCCCCCCCCCCCGGCTGCTACAGAAACCTCAGAAAGGTTCTCAGATCCCTGGAGACTCATTTGTCTGAATACCCCGGAGGACACATAAGTGGTTGTTGGACCAGTACCTTTACATTTTCACATCAACACTGATACAGAACATGTCAGTCACAGTACTGCATCTTGCATGTATTCAACCACATGGTTTTATTTTGCAGGTCTACCAAACCAGGGCAGCAGCTGCATGCCTGGAAACACAATGCAATATACACTGTTAAAATCTTTAATAAATATTCAGTAAATAATTAAGAAAATAACTGCATGTTTAATAAATAATTTGGATGAATATTTAAGACCTGTTTTTTAACGTGCAAATATTTATAAACTGCAAAGTACTTCAAAGGGAAAAAAACACCCATTGTACCATATAGCATACACAGGCTGTGAAATCATATTGGTATTTTCTTATTTTCTAGTCTGTAGCTGAGGCTGTGTACCGACTACAACTTTGATTTTTTTTGTTGTAGTTCATACATCTGCCTTCATCTGTCATTATGATTGAAGTCTGGATGTGAACAGACGTGTGTCAATGCTTCTGCATGGTGTCTGATGATGAGCTTTGACATATTCCACTGGTCATATTTTTATATATATATATATATATGTATATATACGTATATGTATATATGTATGTGTGTGTATATATATGTATATGTGTGTGTGTATATATGTGTGTGTGTAAATGTGTATATATATATATATATATATATATATATATACATATATATATAATATGTAAATGGATCTGTATAAGAATGTCAGATTAATCACTAAATGTACATGTGTGGGTGAAGTGGGTGATGGGATTAAAGGAAGGCAGTGAAAGGAAATGTAAGTATCCGTAGAATTAGTGAGCCAAGCAGAAAGAGTAAAGGATGTGGGGGGGAAAATGAAATGAGAGCTCAAACAAACAAATCCACACATATTAAGCAAAATGTACAAATTAATCCACACAGTAACTCGGTATCATGATAATGCATGTAGTTGAGATGTTGGCCCATTATAGGACAATGTGTAATCATAAAACTCAAATATCACAGTACCCAAACCCTGGAAATATGTATGGACAGCAGTAACACAGAGTACACTTACAGTCTTAGCCATAGTAGGTGCTGTTTGTGCCACTGTTTGTGCTACTTTTCTTCTCTCTGTCATTATATCCACTTTTTCCACCTTTAGAAAATGTGTAATATGCATGAATATAAGCCACTTTTCCATGTATATCACGCCTTTTAAAAGGATGGGTAAACCTGCAAATTATACAGACTTTGCCAGACTGGGATGCACAACACAGCAACACAAATTTTCTTCAGTCTTCTTCTTTGGGCTGCTCCCTATAGATGAAGAGATGGATACTTTTATTAATCCCCATGGGGAAATTCAGGTATCTCGTTGCTCACAGTACATACAACAGATTGTGGTGGACCACTAGGAGGCTCCACTCACACCCAGTGACTTTGGGAGAAGGGAAAAGAGATGGGGAAACTTTATGTATGCGCATTGGCGCCAAATGTCATTCTGGTTATTGCTGGAGTTGAGTAAAGTTCTGAACTGGCAGCTCTCATATCTTGTCCTTTCATTCCTCCACACTGGTGACCTATGATGTCGATAATGCTCAAAATAGAAGACGAAGCAAGCTCCTCTTCAGGAACACCCACGCTGTGGTTTCCCTCCGAGACCCCGACCTCATTTGCCATGGCAGTCAAGCTTCTGGACTTGTAGCTCCATGATCCCGCTGCCTGGTTCATCTACGTTGAGGCTCAGTTTGCCCTCCGTGGGATTTCTGCAGATGACACGAGATACCATTACGTGGTGGTTGTGCTCGACCCGCGCTCCACTCAGTGCGCCATGAGCCTGCTCCGAGACCCCCCACCCCAAGGGAAATATACTGCTCTCAAGCAGCTGCTGTTATGGCATTACACCCTCTCTGACGGGGAGAGTGGAGAAGCTCCTCTCCCTCTCTGAGTTAGGCGACGGCTTGGCTGTGGAGTTAATGGAAAGTATGCTGGCTTTGCTGGGCACAGATGACGGATCTTTTCTTTTCGCCCATCTCTTCCTCAGGAAATTGCCGGTTTCAGCATGGGCAATTTTGGCCAACTCGCCGCCACTGGCTGCCAGAGACTACTGCGCGCTGGTAGAAGAAGCAGACCATATTATCCTGGCGGATAGGAATTTCGGTGTCCAGATGGTAACACCGGGACCTTCAGCGGAGTCCACAGAGGCTATTGAGACAGTGGTTGTGGCTGGGATAGCCACTTGGAGACGCCAGAACAGCACTGTGTCCTTCTACCATCAGCGTTTTGGCACCGACGCACAGCATTGCCTCCCTCCATGCCATTTCAAGACGCTGGGAAACAGATGAGCCAGTCGTCAGTAGCAGCTGCGACCACTGGCAGCAAGGAGAAGCTGCTTTTCCTCAAGGATACACGTTCCGGGAGATGGTTTTTGGTCGAGTCTGGTTCCCAGAAGAGCCTTATTTTACCGACTGGTTCTGATAGACTGGCGGAAGGCTGTGGCCCGTCATTAACAGCCGCTAATGGCTCCCCTATCAAGACATTTGGAGAAAAGTCAGTGACTGTATGTTTTCACGGATGCAACTACAAGTGGGACTTTGTGGTTGCTGCCTGCTCAGTTCCTATCATAGGTGCTGACTTTCTGTGTGCTTATGGGCTTCTTGTAGACGTTGCTAATAGATGTTTGGTTGATGCTGTTTCTTTTTCTTCACTGCCTTGTATAACTCAGGGAGCTGGGCCACTAACACATGCTATTTTTTTAGCCTCAGGGGATGCGTACCAGCACTTGTTTTCTGATTTTTCCTTGCTCACAGTGCCTAATTTTTCTGCTGCTGTGACTGAGCATGGGGTTGAGCATTTTATCACCATGAAGGACCCTCCGGTTTTTGCGCACCCACGCCGCCTCAATGCTGCTAAGCTAGCCATTGCGCTGGAAGAGTTTGCTAACTTGGAGCGTTTAGGGATCATTAGGCGCTCCAATAGCCCTTGGGCGTCCCCACTGCACATAGTGCCCAAGTCCAGTGGTTCGTGGCACCCGTGTGGTGACTTCCATCGCTTGAACAACATTACGGAGCACGACTGATAAGATAAGATGAGCCTTTATTAGTCCCACAATGGGGAAATTCCAGGATTGCAACAGCACAGGGATAGCAACACTCAGAGCAACAATTCAGAAGACAAGAAAACAAGAGCAGTGAATATACAGCACATACGTACACATAAATATATAAATATACTGTATATATATATACACAGTGCGGAGCATTGTAGCTAGATGGACTAAACAGCATAACCGTCTATTTAGTTACCCTTCATGGTATGAATATGTACCCATACATATCGTCACCCTCCATAGCAACTGATATTGTCCTAGTTGTATACTGGAGGGGACCATTGCATCTTTTGCATTCAATACTATTAGGTCGTCACGTTTTTTTTGCTATCTCTGCGAGCAGCCCTGCTTAGGTTATACAGTCTGACAGCCGTAGGTAGGAAGGACCTGCGAAACCTCTCAGTCACGCATCTAGGATGATGTAGTCTACTGCTAAATGAGCTCCTCAGTGCGTCCAGTATGTCCTGCATAGGGTGGGACTCGGACTCCAGCAGAGATGACAGTTTAGCCACCATCCTTCTCTCTCCTATCTCCTCCACTGGGTCAAGGCGTTGCCCCAGGACAGAGCTAGCTTTCTTGATTAGTTTGTTCAGTCTCTTCCTATCGGCTGCTGTAATGCCGTTGCCCCAGCAGACCACTCCAAAAGTGATGGCTGATGCCACCACCGTGTCGTAGAATGTCTTCAAGAGCACCCCTTGTACACCAAAAGACCTGAGTCTCCTCAGTAGGAACAGACTGCGCTGTCCCTTCTTGTAGAGTGCATCGGTATTGTGTGACCAGTCTAGTTTATTGTTCAGATGAACACCCAGGTGCTTGTAGGATGTCACCATCTCAATGTCTGTTCCCTGTATGTTTACTGGTGCTGTGAGGGGTTGTCCTTGCCTGCAGCAGTCCACCACCAGCTCCTTAGTTTTCCTCGCGTTGATCTGGAGGCAGTTCCGATGGCACCAGTCCACGAAGTCCTGGATAAGTCCTCTGTACTCAGCTTCATCTCCATTGGAGATGAGGCCGATGATCGCAGAGTCGTCGGAGAACTTCTGTAGATGGCAGTGTGTTGTGTTGTGAAGTCCGCAGTATAAAGGGTGAACAGGAAGGGAGCCAAAACCGTTCCCTGGGGGGCCCCTGTGCTGCCGATGATCGTGTTGAACACACAATCCCGGGTTCTCACAAACTGTGGCCGGTTAGTGAGGTAGTCCAGGATCCATGATGACAGGTGCTGGTCCACCCCTGCGCACAGCAGCTTGTCCTTTAGGATCATCGGTTGGATGGTGTTGAAAGCACTGGAGAAATCAAAGAACATGATGCTCACCGCATTCCCGGGCTTCTCCAGGTGGGACAGGGAACGGTGAAGGAGGAAGATCACTGCATCCTCCACCCCAATGCTATGCTGGTAGGCGAACTGGAGTGGATCCATCACTGGTCCCACCAGGGGACGGAGGTGAGCAAGGAGCAGTCTCTCCAGGGTCTTCATCATGTGAGATGTCAGGGCCACTGGCCTGTAGCTGTTCAGGTCTTTGGGGTGGGAAGTCTTTGGTACAGCTACCACACAAGATGTTTTCCACAACTGTGGTACCCTCCCCAGCTTCAGGCTCAGGTTGAAGATGCGCTCCACAATCCCACACAGCTGGTCTGCGCAGGACTTGAGGAGCTTTGCGCTGATGCCGTCCGGTCCCGAGGCCTTCCGCGCCTTGATCTTCCTCAGCTCCGTCCTCACCTCGGTCTTAGTGAAGGTCAGGTTGGGGAGCTGTGTGCTGGGAGTGGGGGGGGGGGGGTGTTGGTGGAGTGGGGTGTAGACAGCAGGTCTCGATGACTGTAGAGGTAGCAGTGGTTGGTGTGCAGTCGGGGGGGAGGGCAGTTGGTCAAACCTATTAAAAAACAGGTTCAGATTGTTTGCCCACTCCCTGCCCCCCATGGCCTGGGGGGAGGTATTCTGGAGCCCAGAGATGGTTTTAAGGTTTCTCCAGACCCCGCCCATGTCACTCTGTTGCAGCTTGACTGTTGTCCCATCCCTCACATTCAGGATTTTTTAGTGCACCTGGCCAGGATGTCCGTTTTTTCTAAGGTGGATCTGGTCCGCGGGTACCACTAGGTCCCAGTGTGCGCTGAAGACATCTCAAAAATGGTGATAACACCCTTTGGCCTTTTTGAGTTTCTTCGCATGCCGTTCGGGCTTAAGGGCGCAGCTCACTTTTCAGAGGATGATGGACGTGGTGCTCCGTGATTTGTCATTCGTGTTCATCTACCTGGATGACGTTCTGGTGGCTAGCGCGGCTGAGGAGGAGCACCTCTCTCATTTGAAGCAAGTTTTCTGTTGGCTGGAGGCACACGGATTGATAGTTAATCCAGCAAAATGTCAGTTCAGTTTGCCGGGAATTGATTGTTTAGGCCATCGCATTTCATCTGAGGGCGCGATTCTGCTGCCGGATTAAGTGCGGGCGTTGACGGATTTCCCAGATCCACAGACCTTGAGGGCGCTGCAGGAGTTTTTTGGGATGGTAAATTTTTACAGCTATTTCCTTCTCTGGGCAGCCCAGCTGCTATAACTAACTAACTAACTAACTAACCTGCACTTATATAGCGCTTTTCTAGTCACAAAGACCACTCAAAGCGCTTTCATTAATACTAACCCTCTATTCTAAGGGCCTATAGGAAACAGATATCTAGGGACAATTTAGAACAGCCAATTAACCTAAAATGCATGTTTTTTTTGGCATGTGGGAGGAAACCGGAGAAATCCCGGAGTAAACCCACGCAACACGGGGAGAACATGCAAACTCCACACAGATCACTGTTGGTCGGGGGCTGGGATCGAACCCACGATCCCACAATCCCCACAATCCCCCGGCCAAGGGTAAACTGTGCTGCCGCAGTGCTAACCACTGCGCCACCGTGCAGCCTATATAACCACTTTGACGCACTCAAGAAGAACAAACCCATGGATGGCATCAACTGGACCCCTGATTGGGTCCAGGCTTTTTCAGGCACCAAAGCTGCGGTCGCCAATGTGGCTTTGCTGGCCCATCCATCCCCATTGGTGTGGATTACGCTAACTACGGATGCATCTGACGTCGCGGTCAGAGCAGTGGTGGAACAGTATGTCTCTGGTTCATGGCAACCTCTTGCCTTTTTCAGCCTCACACTGCATGACGAGTGTAAGTACAGCACTTTCGACAGAGTTATTGGCTCTCTACCTGGCCATGCGCCACTACCAGATTTGGCTTGAGGGTCACGTATTTACCACATTTGTCGACCACAAACCTCTAACCTGCGCAATGTCCAAGATCTCTGAACCATGGTCAGCACGTCAGCAGTGTTATCTAGCCGCAATATCAGAGTTCACTACAGACATTCAGCATGTGGCCGGCAAGCTCAACGTTGTGGCCGACTGTTTGTCATGCGCGCTGGTCTCACCAGTGTACTTTGGCGTTGATTTTTCCGCCATAGCTGCCATGCAACCGGGAGACGCAGACATTCTCGCACTCCATTCCGTGGGTATGGGCATTAAACTAGAGAGCAGGGTGGTACAAGAGGGTTGCCCCCCCCCCACTTTGCGACATCTCTACTGGCTGTCCCCGCCCGGTTGTTCCAATCTCTTGGCGCTGCCACATTTTTGAGTCTGTTCACGCTCTCTCGCCCCCCAGCGTACGCACTTCGGTCAAGCTGGTGGGGTCCAAAAGCGTTTGGCCCCACTTGCGCAAGGATGTGAAGGAGTAGGCTGCAGTTTGCATTGCGTGCCAATGGCCTAAGGTTCAGAGGCACACCAGGGCCCCCCTTGAACCTTTCTGGATTCCGAGCAGGAAATTTGACCACGTCCACACGGACTTAGTGGGCCCCCTTCCGCCGTTGCAAGGTTTCACGCACCTTTTGACGATAGTGGACTGCACCACGCGTTGGCCAGAGGCAGTCCCGTTGGCTTCCACCACTTCTGCTGACGTAGCCCGCATGTTTTTGTCATCTTGGGTTGCGCGTTTCGGTCCTCCGTCTGACATTACCTCCAATAGGGGTACCCAGTTCATTTCTGAGCTCTGGTCCACCATGGCTGAGAGCCTGGGGGTCAAAGTTCACTGTACCACCGCATACAATCCGCAGGCTAATGGTTTGTGCAAAAGGTTCCATAGGTCGCTTAAAGCCACGTTTAGAGCCTCATTGACCGACGCAAATTGGGTCAACCGCCTCTCTTTGGTCCGACTTGGGTTATGCTCCACGCCCAAGGAGGATCTTGCCGCTTCCCCAGCTGAGCTCGTTTTTGGTCGGCCATTGCGGGTCCCAGGTGAATTTTTGCCAGAAGGTCTCACGCCCGACACCGACTCGGCTGCTCAATTTTTCCTAAGGTTGAGTCGGTTAGTGTTCCAGAGCAAGTGCACCATTGTTTCCCCCGCGCTTTTGTTCCAAAGCGTTTGGAGCAGGTAAAGTTTGTTTTCATCAGACACAATGCCTGCAGGACTCTGCTGCATCCGCTTTATGACGGCCCTTTCAGGGTTTTGGAAAAGGGTGCAAAACATTTTGTGTTGGATTTTGGGGGGGTGGGGGCGCAGGGAAACTATTTGCATAGATAAGCTGAAGCCCGATCATGTGTTGGCAGATGAGCAGGTGGTGCTGGCCCAGGCTCCCCAATGGGGACGCCCACCTGCGGTGGGTTCACAGGTTGGTCTTTCCCCTACACAGAACATTTTGCCAAGACCAGAGACTGAGTTGTTTTCCTCCCCGCCTCATCCTGGAGATCCCTCGGCTGGCCCTGCTGCTCCACAATACAGCCATTATGGGCGATTGCTCAAGCCCAGGGTGCTGGACTGATAAGGCCCCTTCTGGATGTTTGGGGGGGACTGTATGGCGGACCACTAGGAGGCTCCACTCATACCCAGTGACTTGGGGAGAAGGGAGGAAAGATGGGGAAACTTTATGTATGCACATTGACACCAGATGTCATTCTGGTTATTGCTGGAGTTGAGTAAAGTTCGGAACTGCCAGCTCTAGTGTCTTGTCCTTTCATTCCTCCACAAGATCATCATTAAAACGATATCAACCAAAATATTGTAATAAATAAAATAAAATGAGGCATAGCACCAATGTACCAATGCATTGCATTTAGTCCATATTTTAGGGGTCTCCACAGTGGATCATCTGCCTCCATCTCACCCTATCCCTTGCATCTTCCTCTGTAACACCAACCCTCTTCATGTTGTCCTTCACTAAATCCATTAATCTTCTCTGTGGTCTTCCTCTTTTCCTCCTGGCTGGCAGCTCCATCTTCAACATCCTTTGTTCAGTGTATCCACTATCCCTCTTCTGCACATGTCCAAACCATCTCAGCCTTGCCTCTCTTACTTTGTTTCCAAACCACTCAACTTGAGCTGTCCCTCTGATATACTCATTTCTAATCCTGGCCCTCCTAGTAATGCCCAGTGAGAATCTTGGAATTATATGCTTTCTCTTGATCCACAAACTCCTTCTGACCTTCTCTATACTTCTCCATCAACACTCTTAAAGCAAACATTGCATCTGTAGTAGCCACCTACCTTCTTAACCCTACTTCAACAACTCTTTCCCATATCTTCATAGTGTGGCTGATCAACTTTATACCTCTGTAGTTGCTACATCGTAGTATGACCTTTGTTCTTGAAAAGTGGTACTTATTCGTCACTCCTTGGGCATCCTCTCACAATGTTAACAGTCTGGTTAAAAAGTTCATTAAATCTTGTGTGCAGCTAATTATTAAATCTCAGAATAATCAAACTGATTCTTTTAACAGAATAAAAGCAATAGACTGAGCAGTTTTGCACAGGTTCCTCAAGATTTTTTAGTGCAGTATTGTATCATTCAAAGTGTAATTCCATGTGTTGTGCTGTGGCAGGTAGTGCGATGATTGCTGCTGTCACTTTGGAGGAAGAGGGTTTGGGATTTGGCTTTCTTTGGGCTTCTTCGATGTGCTGCTGAGTTCTGTTACAGTACAAAGGGACACCAACTTTATTTTGAAAAATATTCATAGTATTAAGTACTGAAATATAATTGAATAAAGGTAAAAGTAAAAAAAAAATATAGAAAATGTAAATGATCAGTGACTGAAAAGGAAAAATAATCCAAAAATTGGATGTGGACCAATAATATTTGAGTGATAAACCTGGAACTTTCTCCAACCCTTTTTTTTTTTCCACAATATCTTTATTGAACCTTTTTTTTTTTTTTAACAAACATGATACAAACAATCAAACACTAACACTAAAGTACTACAAAAAAAAAAAAAATAAAATAAAAAAAAAATGCCCTAAAAACACCACCAACAAAATCAAGTCTTCAACAATGCTCCTCTGTTTAGTCTAGACAATCCAATACATTAGTATACATATTATGTTCACCAGTTTGGAATTTACAAGGTCCACACACATCATTCACCTTCTTCTTCAAGAGTTATGTTTAAATTTTTTACATAATCAATAAAAGGTCTCCATATATTCTCAAACACAATTTCCTTTGATTTCAGTATATATGTTATTCTTTCTAATGGAAGGTTTGTTAACATCTGTCTTAACCACTGAGTCACATCTGGTCTGAGTCTTTTTCCATAATAGTGCAATACATTTTTTGGCATTAAGCAAACTGAGGTCTATGAATGTTCTTTCACTTTTATTGAAATTATGCTTTTCTGGGTACAGACCCAACAAAACCAGTTTAGGATTCAATATGATTTGTTTTGAGATTATTTTTTCAATTGTTACCCTCACCTCCTCCCAAAACATTCTTATTAATCTACATTCCCATAAACAATGAAATAGGGTTCCTTTACTTTCCATGCATTTTGTGCATGTATCTGGTATATTTTTGTTATATCTATTTAACTCCTCCGGTGTAACATACATCCGCATTAACCATTTGAAATGTATCAATTTAAGGCGTGCATTTATTGATTTGGTTTGAGCTTCTGTACAAGCCAATTCCCATTGTTCCTCTGAAATTTCAATTTGCAGATCTTCTTTCCAGTAGTTTAATCTTTTCAGTGAATTTTCACTTGAAGATAGTGTCAATGAGTTATAAAACTCTGAAATAATACCCTTTCTTTTACTATCTTTCATCATCATTTTTTCCAAGGATGAATAAATAGGTCGAGTGAGAGCTTTATTTTGATTTGATCGAATAAAGTTTCTAAGTTGAAGATATTTAAAAAAATGTGTTCTATTGAGATTAAATTTGATCCTCAGCTCTTCAAAAGACATTATGTTGTCTGCACATGGCAAATATAAATCCTGAATCTTTTGTATCCCTTTTAAATTCCATACTTTAAATACAGCGTCCGCTCTCCCTGGTTTAAAATATTGATTACCCCATATTGGACTAAATTGTGACAATAACTGTGGTTCTTTTAAATAGTTTTTAGCTTCACACCATATTTTGATCATATGCTTTACAAATGGATTTTTAACTTGTTTTTGTAATTTTTTTGCCGAATCTGAGTATATGAATATGGGAAGAGGTAAAGGTAAATTGTATGATTCCATTTCAGTCCAGTGAGGGAGATCATTTGATGAAAAATAATATGTCATAGACCTCAGTTGTGCCGACCAATAATACAACATAAAATTTGGACATTTCAGACCTCCACGATCAAATGGTAAATATAATAAAGACAAACGTAATCTAGCCCTCCTGTTGTTCCATATAAATTCCACTAACTTTTTTTTTATTCTTGAGAATAGATCTAAAGGTGGTGATAAGGGAATGTATTGAAATAAATAAAGTATTTTAGGTAAAATATTACTTTTAAGTATATTGATTCTCCCGATCATCGACATTGGTAGTGACATCCATCTCTGAGTTATTCTCCAACCCTTTTAATGCTAAATATGTTAAGAAAATTGTTGGTGTAACATTCATTTCACCTTGTCAGCTAAGATGTGTTATCATATGTTATCATGTTGTAGGACTTTCATAAAATGTTGGGAAGTTGGACAGATGCATTTAACAGAAAAAACACTCGTATTTATAATTCTTTCCAAGATTTAAGTGCTTACTGGAAAATTAAAATATTATCCTTTGCACAAAGTAGGTAACAGAACTAGAGAGCACTCAGGGAGCATATACCTCCACCAAGGCCCTATCTTGCACAGTTAAAAGTGAAAAAATGATCCAGAATCTTTATCTTGATGCGTATCACCTCCAAAATTTAATGGGTTCATCCATAGTTCAAGGGCCACATCTGGTGAGCATCCATCCATCCATCTTCTACCGCTTTTCCGGAGGTCCGGGTCGCGGAGGCAGCAGTTCAAGCAGAGAAGCCCAGACTTCCCTCTCCCCAGCCACCTGCTCCAGCTCTTCAGAGGGGATACTAAGGCGTTCCCAGACCAGCTGGGAGACATAGTCTCTCCAGCGAGTCCTGGGTCTACCCCGGGGTCTCCTCCCAGTGGGACGTACCTGAAACACCTCAAGTGGGAGGCGTCCAGGAGGCATCCTAATCAGATGCCCATACCACCTCAACTGACTCCTTTCAATGTGGAGGAGCAGCGGTTCTACTCTGAGCCTCTCCCGGATGACTGAGCTCCTCACCCTATCTCTGAGGGTGAGTCCAGCAATCCTACGGAGAAAGCTCATTTCAGCCGCTTGTATCCGCGATCTCGTTCTTTCGGTCATTACCCAAAGCTCGTGACCATAGGTGAGAGTAGGAACGTAGATTGACTGGTAAATCGACAGCTTTGCCTTAGAACTCAGCTCCCTCTTCACCACAACAGACCGGTACAACGTCCGCATCACTGCAGATGCTGCTCCAATCCGTCTGTCGATCTCTCGCTCCATTTTCCCCTCACTCGTGAACAAGACCCCAAGATACTTAAACTCCTCCACTTGGGGCAGGAGCCTGTCCCCAACCAGGAGAGGACAATCCACCTTTTTCCGGCTGAGGACCATGGACTCGGACTTGGAGGTGCTGATTCTCATCCCAGCCGCTTCACACTCGGCGGCAAACCGTCCCAGCAAGAGCTGTAGGTCATTGCTGGATGAAGCCAACAGGACAACATCATCTGCAAACAACAGAGATGAGATCCTGTGGTCACCAAGCATGACACCCTCCATTCCCTGGCTGCGCCTAGAAATCCTGTCCATAAAAATTATGAACAGGATTGGTGACAAAGGGCAGCCCTGGCGGAGTCCAACTCTCACTGGGAATGACTCCGACCGAGTGTTGGCAATACAAACCAAACTCTCACAACGGTCGTACAGAGACCGAATAGCTCGTAACAACAAGCCCGATACCCCATACTCCCGAAGCACCCCCCACAAAAATCCACGAGGGACGCGGTCAAATGCCTTCTCCAAGTCCACAAAACACATGTAAACTGGTTGGGCAAACTCCCACGAACCCTCAAGAATTCTCGAGAGGGTAAAGAGCTGGTCCGATGTGCCACGGCCAGGACGAAAACCACATTGCTCCTCCTGAATCCGAGGTTCGACCAACGGCCGGACTCTCCTCTCCAGTACCTTGGCATAGACCTTCCCAGGGAGGCTGAGGAGTGTGATCCCTCTAAAGTTGGAGCACACCCTCCGGTCCCCTTTTTTGAAGAGAGGAACCACCACCCCGGTTTGCCATGCCAAAGGCACTGCCCCCGACCTCCACGCAATGTTGCAGAGGCGTGTCAACCATGACAACCCAACAACATCCAGGGCCTTGAGGTACTCAGGGCGAATCTCGTCCACCCCCGGGGCCCGGCCACCAAGGAGATTTTTAACCACCTTGGCGACCTCAGCCCCTGTGATAGGCGAGTCATCCCCCTCGTCCCCAAACCCTGCTTCCTCTGTGGAAGGCGTATCAGTGGGATTGAGGAGATCCTCGAAGTATTCCTTCCACCGCCCGACGATATCCCCAGTTGAAGTCAACAGTGTCCCATCCGCACCATACACAGTGTGGACGGGGAGCTGCTTTCCCCTCCTGAGCCGCCGAACAGTTTGCCAGAATCTCTTTGAAGCCGACCGAAAGTCTTGTTCCATGGCCTCACCGAACTCCTCCCATACCCGCGTTTTTGCTTCAGCAACCACCCGAGCTGCACTCCGCTTGGCCTGCCGGTACACCTCAGCTGCTTCGGGAGTCCCACAAGCCAACCAAGCTTGATAGGACTCCTTCTTCAGCTTAATGGCCCCCCTCACCACTGGTGTCCACCACTTGGTTCGGGGGTTGCCACCACGAGATGCACCGACCACCTTGCGGCCGCAGCTCTGGGCCGCCGCTTCAACAACAGAGGTGGAGAACATGGCCCATTCAGACTCCATGTCTCCAGACTCCCTCGGAATGTGGTTGAAGTTCTTCCGGAGGTGGGAGTTGAAGACCTCCCGGACAGGGGCCTAAGCCAGACGCTCCCAGCACACCCTCACTATACGTTTGGGTCTACCAGGTCTGAATGGCTTCCTCCCCTGCCATCGGATCCAGCTCACCACCAGGTGGTGATCAGTTGACAGCTCTGCACCTCTCTTTACTCGGGTGTCCAAGACATACGGTCGCAGGTCTGATGATACGATAACAAAATCGATCATCGACCTGCGACCTAGGGTGTCCTGGTGCCAGGTGCACATATGGACACCCTTATGCTTGAACATGGTGTTCGTTATGGACAGACTGTGGTTAGCACAGAAGTCCAATAACTGAACACCACTCGGGTTCAGATCGGGCAGGCCGTTCCTCCCAATCACCCCTCTCCAGGTTTCACTGTCGTTGCCCACATGCGCATTGAAGTCCCCCAGTAGGACAATGGAGTCTCCAGGAGGAGTACCCTCCAGCACCCCAGTCACAGACTCCAAAAAGGGTGGGTACTCTGAAACATCATTTGGTGCATAGGCACAAATGATGGTCAGGACCCGTTTCCCAACCCGAAGGCGTAGGGAAGCAACCCTTTCGTCCACCGGGGAAAACTCCAATATAGAGGCAGCAAGGTGGGGCGATACAAGAATACCCACCCCTGCTCGTCGCCTCTCGCCCGGGGCAACTCCAGAAAAGGCCAAGCTCCAGCCCCTCTCCAGGAGACTGGTTCCGGAACCGGAGCTGTGTGTTGAGGTGAGGCCGACTATATCTAGCCGGTATCGCTCAACCTCGTACACCAGCTCAGGCTCCTTCCCCACCAGAGAGGTGACATTCTACGTACCAAAAGCCAGTTTAGAAAGCTTGGGATCAGTCCGCCAAGGTCTCCGCCTTTGACCGCCACCTAATCCACATAGCACCGGACCCCCATGATCCCTCCTGCAGGTGGTGAACCCACTGGTGGGCGGACCCATGTAACTCCTTCGGGCTGAGCCCGGCCGGGTCCCATGGGTGGAAACCCGGCCACCAGACGCTAGCCTTCGAGCCCCTCCCCCAGGCCTGGCTCCAGGGTGGGGCCCCGGTAACCCCATACCGGGCGGGGTACACTGAATCCTTGATATACAATTTATCATGAGAGTCTATTGGATCGTTCTTAGTCTGGCCCTTCACCCAGGACCAGTTTGTCTTGGGAGACCCTATCAGAGGCAAATTGCCCCCGGACAACATAGCTCCTGGGATCGATGGGGCACGCAAACCCCCCCACCACCCATCTGGTGAGCATTTTTATCAAAATTCAGCCTGTAGTTTTTGTGTAAACCTACTAACAGCTAGACAGATAAACCAACATGAAAACATTAACTCTTTGCACTATATAAGTGAACATCAGTTACCTTGGTGGCAGTAACAATAGAGTGTCAAACATAAGGTTGGATGGATGTCAGTATGCATTGCAGAATGACAACTGAGAGAAAAAGATTTGTAAGGAAAAGTCCAAAGCTGTCATTGTTCTGAAGCTGTTGGATTTCACCAGCCATACTTGGTTTTCTTGCCGTCTTCAAAGTTGCACAATCTGAAATTTGCCAGCTGAATTAATTTTAAGCCAATCATACAAAGAGCAAAGCAAAATCCTTTGGATTTGGAATGCCTTGAAGTTTCATCCCTTGCCTTCTGTCGTCGTATTTCTCCACGGTCAGTCACAAGCTGTGGGTGTTACACTGATCCTACCCCATGTGTCAGAAAAGCATTCAGAAAATGGCTCCATTTAGAAAAATGTTTATGGAATGCACATAATATATGTAAATATGGTGTATTATTATTAAAACTTAATTTTCTCCAGAGTTTTCAGTCTATACACTCTTCATCTCTTCTTTTACTGTGAGACACAGGTTATGTCTCTGGTTCATCAGCCCTTCAAGTCAAAGACATCAGTGGATCATTTTTATTAAAGTCATGGGTCAGATTCAAGCTTGATTATAATTGCGTGCTGATTCCCCATTGAGCCCCTGGTGCAGTGGCCCATGTTGTCCTTGGCATTTCTGTGAGTGCACATTGATCTTTTCATCACAAGTAAAACTGAGCTGATTATTTTGGACTTAAAGCTAATGAATATTTAACAACAGTAACTTTTACTAAATACAGAAAAAGGAGTTTCAGAACCACTGAAGCAATGAAAATAAGAAAACAACATACAGTATGAATACAGGCAGAACTATCCCATTAGCAAGGTAAAAATGTACAGCTTACATTCCTTTAATTGAAGTCATAAACTTTCTACTAATCCATGTACTATTTACACAACACAAGTACCAATCAATGTTGTCAGTCTGCTTTTGAAACACAGATTTATGGTATATAACATTGTTACAGCATATAATTGACACTTAACACAAGCTTTATGTGCAACCATGAGTTTCACAATCAGTGTCGTCCAGTTCAGTGTTTGACTGAATCTTTTGTGCCTTATGTGTGCAAATAATATACTGTACTACACTTAAAACTACATTAATACTCATTTGTTATATATTACCATTAAGGTTATCAAATTTCCCTTTTTTGACTGACAGGAAAATATAAATTTAAAAAATATAGCATTTATTTCAGACTATTGTACTCCTATAGTTGTGTTTTAGATAGTACTGTCAGTCAATTAAAAGTTTTAATTGTGATTAATCACATGATGTCCATAGTTAATTTTTGATTAATTGCACGTTTTATCTGTTGTAATGTAAATGTAAAGCTGAACTTGCCGCTGAAAATGGCCTTCTCTTTGTCCATGTGTTATGAGAGCTGTGCATTAAAGATTTCCCCTGACTTATTTCCCATGGACTAAGAGTGACCAAACTTGGCACAGTTATTAGTTTTTCTCTACATAGGTACCACCAAGGGTCAGACATTTCTCCTTCGCTTTATGCAGCTGTGGAGACCTTTCCTGTAGAAGTCTGCAGGTTGTGTTAGGAGCCACAATTTGACCTTGGAAATCAGCATTTTATTGTTTGGAAATGCTTGCCCTTCAAAAATGACTTAATGGTTGGAAAGAGATGGAAGTCAGATGATGTGAGGTTGGTAAGGGGGTGAGGAAGGATTTCATAGCCACAGGGCCATGCTTCCCTCTTGGAAGCATACGAGTTGTGAATCGGGCGTTGTCTTGTAGGAGGTGGACACCTTTGGTCAGCATGCCATGCCTCTCGGTTTTGATGGCCTTCTGCAATTTTCTGCAGCAGTGAAGTGTAGTAAGTCCTGGTAATTGTGGTATCCATTGCCAGGAAATCAATCATCACCACTCCATGCTGGTCCCAAAAGATTATGACATGTGCCTTCTTTGGAGGTGGTGAGTCATAATGCTTCCATTGGTTCAACTGGGCTTTAGTCTTGGGATCATAGTGACGGACCCATGTTTTGTCCTGTATCTGTTGCACAAGTCCTCCTGGTTTTCTTGGCACATGGCCAAAAGAGCCTGGGAGCACATGACTCGTTCCTGCTTCTGGAAAGGTGTGAGCAACTGATAACTTCCTCATGTACAAATGGTCATGGATGATTTTTCTACAGACCAATCTCCCAAAATGGTTGCCTCCACTTGCCGGATGGTGTCTTCATCAAGGGCACTGTGGTTGCTTGGGAATGGGTGCCATTTCCACTGATGTCTGACCACACTTGAACTGTCAATGCCAGTGCTTGACTGCGTCATACATAGTCAAGTCTCTGACATCTCATCAAATGTCTTCCATGGTGTGCAGCCTCTCAACTATAGGACCCTGATAAATGCTCTGTATTTAATTTGCTCTATTATCACACCTTACTCTGCCTTAGCACCTGTGAAACTGGAGTGTTAGAGCATCCACTCCACGACCGGAAGGTAGTGGGTTCAAGTCCCAGCCGGGTCATACCAAAGACCATATAGAAATGGTACTTCCTACCTTCTACCTTGGTGCTCAGCAAAAATAGATTGGAGGAAGGAAAGTTGGTTACCCAGCCACAGGGGGTGCACAAGCCAGTGTACTCCCTGTGCCGGTCCCAAGCCTGGATAAATGGACAGGGTTGTGCCACAAAGGGCATCCGGCGTAAAAATCCTTACCAAATCAACATGCGGATCATCTCGATATAAGATGATGATATGCTGTGGTGATCCCCAAAAGGGAGCAACTGAAAGACAAAAGGAAAAAAAAAACCCTCTACCTTAGCACCTGTAAAAGAAAAGCACTTCCAACCCCTGAAAAAATTATGGAAACCACTCTGAGGATGTTCATTCAGTTGTTTTATTTTGTAAAATAATAACAACACTGCTGTCTGGATCATCACTCGTACGCCACCCATAGAACACATTACCCCTGTCCTTCAGCATCTTCACTGGCTCCCAATAAAGGACAGAATAAACTTTAATATACTGCTCCTCACCTTCAAAGCCCTTCATAACCTGGCCCCGCCATACCCTTCTGAACTCCTCCACATTGTCACCCCTAGCCACTCTCTCAGGTCTTCCTCTTCCCTTCACCTCGTCGTTCCTTCTGCTCGCCTCATCACTATGGGGTATAGAGCCTTCAGTTTCTCTACTCCCCAGCTCTGGAACTCACTCCCACCAGCCATTTGCAACATTGACTCGCTTCCATTATTTAAATCCGACTCAAAACGTATTTGTTTAAACAGGTTTACTCTCTTTGATAATCTACTTTTAATTAACTGTTTTGGTTGTTACTTAAGTTTTTTTTATTGCATTTTTAATTTGTTTTTAATGTTTTAATACTCTTTGTAAGGTGACCTTGGGGGTTGAAAGGCACCTAGAAATAAATTGTATAGTAGTAGTAGTAGTAATATTATTATTATTAGTCGATATGTCACAAAATATTTTTATTCAAAGTGCCAACCTTCAGGCTTAAGAAACATTTAAAAAAGAATGAAAGTTGTTGTATTTGATTGCAATTTTTTTATTAGATCAATCAGGACCTGAACATAATAGCCCTTTTTCTAGTCTCAAAGACCACTCAGAGCACTTCACTAGTATTAACTCTCTATTCTAAGAGCCTATAGGAGACCAATACCTAGGAACCGTTTAGAATGACAATTTAACCTAACATGCATGTCTTTGGATTGTGGGAGGAAACTGGAGTTCCCAGAGTAAACCCACGCAGTACAGAGAGAACATGCAAACTCCACACAGAAAGGTTCCTACCACTGCCAGCCTGGGGATTCGAATCTGGAACCTTGTAGCCATGCTGCTCAAAAATAAGTCCATGAGCAACATGAAAATGTGGATGGAATAAAAATCTCCAGACAAACCCTCCCCTGTTCAGTCATTCATCACTCTAAGAAAATCATGCATAATGCCTAATCTATAGACTCCAGTGGTCAGTCCACAATTGAAATGAAAATGTGGATGGAATAAAAAACTATTTAGTGTTTCATCATATTATAATTAAACTGACAGGTGGTTGTTATGACTGTTACAACTCTCTTAATGAAATAATTGAAAATCCCAGCACATGCCTTTTCCTCCTGAACTCAGGAGCTGCACAATTTCAAAACACACCACTGTAATAGCATTATATAATGTGTTTTTGACAACAGACCTCCTTTTTTCCTGATAAAAAGTGCATTGTCATAAAAGGCATCAAAATACTGGTGCGCATGAGATTGAGTGCGGCAACACCTTTTTGAAATTAGTCTCCTCCTCCCAGCGCAACGCACTGTCTACTGGTAATTTGATGGCATGACTCAAAGTGTAAAAAAACAGACTATGCACTAACAGAACTGATGTAAGGAGGGAAGTGTGGTGCAAAAACGCAATGATGACTGTCAAAATATGGAAAGTTTTCACATTTTTTGCCCTACTGCAAGATGCATTATTGTCACAATGTGGAGCACTGTGCTCACACTTTCAGTTGTTTTAGATTATTTCTTGGTATTTCCATCATCTCAGTTTTATTATTGTATCTCAGTATGGTTTTGTTTGTAGGATGTTATCTGAGTTTTCTCTTTGTTTTCTGCTTGTTTTGAGTTGTCCGGTTATTGAATCTTAGTTTTGTCATTACAGTCTCAGTCTTTATTATTCTGTGGCTATGGCCATCTTATTTTGTATATGTAATGATATCCTCCTGTGACTGAACTTGAGCCTTCTCCTCGTCTTTAGTTTTTCCTTGCTGAAGTCTGATACTAGTTATTATGGTTATTCTCAGTTTATTTAGCATGTCCCTGGGTTTAGTATTTTCTCTTGTCCTTGCCTTCATGGTCTATTATTATTTTTCTCTTGTGCAATATTTGATTGATTTTATTTATTTGAACATTCCAACAAAAAGAAAAAAGAATTTAAAACAAAAATCAAGCCAAAAATAAAATGTTCAAAAGGAGTGGGAAGAAGCCAGCGCTTATATAGACCCACCCCTTTTCCATACCCAACAAATTACAACATCACTCTTAGTCATCATCCACCCCACAACCACATTCACCATAATACACCCCATAGTCAAATTATGCAACAGAAATGACACAACAACGACAGTCCATATTGACAACAATACCAACATCCAACAATAATTATAACAATAATAAATAAATACTTCTGGTATGTTCAACACAAACACAGACATCACCATCATAATCACCATAACACAATAACACGCAATAACAACTTATTTTCATTGAAGACACATTGCAATACTACTGCCCTTTATTTTTATATTGCTCAAAAATCATTTCTTTATATGTTGATTTAAATATATGGATGTTTGGACATTGCCTGTGTTTCTCCCCCAACCCATTCCACAATTTTACCCCACACACAGACACACAAAAACCCTTCCTAGTAGATCTTACTAAGTGCATTTTAAATTTTGTGTTCCCCCTTAAATTATATTTCCCTTCTCTCTCACTGAAAAGATTTTGTATATTGTGTGGCAAAAGGTTTTTACTGATTTTAAACATTAATTGTGCTGTATAATAATGAACCAGATCCCGCAATTTCAATAACTTTAAATGTAAAAACAATAAATTAGTTTGTTCAAGATACTCGACTTTGTGTATAACACGGACTGCCCTTTTTTGTAATATTAGCAATGAATTAAGTGTACTTTTATAATTGTTACCCTAGACCTCTATACAAAAGGTCAAGTATGGAAGTACTAATGAGCAATACAAGATATGAAGTGGTTTGTAATCTAGGACCTGCTTAATTTTATTTATAATTGCAATATTTTTTTGCAACTTTGTTGTGTATGTATCTGACGTGTGGTTTCCAACTAATTTTATCATCTAGTATTACACCCAAAAACTTGATCTCCTTAACGTTTTCTATAATTACATCACCTATATGAATATATATATTTTCTTTATTTTTATAATTACCAAATATCATTACCTTAGTTTTATCTATATTTAGTGATAATTTATTACAATCCATCCATTTTTTAAGCTTATTTAATTAATTATTTAGAGTATGGATTAGTTGATTATAATTATTTCCAGAATAAAATATATTAGCATCATCAGCAAATAATATTATTTTTAATAATTTAGAAACTTGGAATATATCATTTATATATATGTTAAATAATTTGGGGCCCAATACTGACCCCTGTGGGACCCCACAGGCAATTCCCATACACCCAGACAGATATTCTCCCATCTTCACAAACTGTTGTCTCTCAGATAGATAACTTGTAACCAAATTCAGAGCCATTCCCCTAATACCATACATTTGCAGTTTATTATTGAATGATTTATTGTATCAAATGCTTTTCTAAAATCTATAAATACACCAATTGCATATTTTCCTTGATCTAATGCATTTATTATTTCCTCTATTGCTTCCATTATCGCCAATGGTGTTGTACTCTTTGCTCTAAATCCATATTGATTCTGGTTAAGTACATCGTGTTTATTTAAAAAGTTTTATAATCTATTGTTGAAAAGTTTTTCCAGAATCTTTGAAAATTGTGGGAGAAGCGATACTGGTCTATAGTTTGTGTAGTGGTGTTTATTTCCTTGCCTGAATAATGGTATTACTTTTGCTATTTTCATTTTCTGCGGGAATGAGCCAGTTTGAAATGATGGATTACAAATATATGTGAATGGTTTTAATACGCCATCAACAGTTCTTTTTACTAGTGCCATATCAATACCATCACAATCAGTAGATAATTTATTTTTACTCTTTTCAACAACAGATTTTACCTCTAGTTCATCCATCTCTGAGAGAAAGATTGACCGAGGGTTATTTCCAATCAATGTCTCACTCACGGTGTCTCTTCCTTGGTTTGGAATTTTTGCTGGTCCAACATTTACAAAAAATTTATTCATTTTATTTACTGCCATATTCTTATCATAATTATCACCACAATTATCAGTAAAATACTCTGGATATATAGTTTTCTTAGTTCCATTTTTCCTTAATTTATTTAATATATCCCAGACTCCTTTTATATTATTTTTATTTTCATTTAACATTTTCCTATAGTATAATTTTTTACTAGTTCGTATTATTTCAGTTGATTTATTTTTATATGTTTTATATATTTTTTTTTTCAGATTCTTTGGTTCTTAATTTAATGAAATTTTTAGAGATAATTTTTCTTTTTACAAGCATTTTGTAGCCCCCGGTTAACCACAGGCAATTTTTGTATTTATGTTTTTTATTAATTTCTTTAATTGGACAGCTTTTATCATATAATGATTTAAATGTATCAATAAATTTATCATATGCCAAGTCCACTTTTTTCTCTCTATAGACAACATCCCAATTCTGTAACATTAAGTCTTCTTGTAAAGCATTGATTCTAACTTCTGTTCGTATTCTTTTATAGATTATCTTTTTACATGGTTTATTATTATTCTTACTCTCATTAACCCCATACTTCCTTCTTGCCTTGAGAGAGAGCAGTCGCATTTTTCTTCCCTCCTCTCCTGCCTTCCTGATCTATTCCCAGCTTTTGCAATGTTGCGTTTTTGTCTGTGTTTAGTCGCTCTTCTTCTGCTGAATCTTAATCTAAACGGAAATTATGGATTTGGAAGCGGCTTAAATGTGCTATTGTCACTATTTTTCAACAAGAATTGGGCCAAGGGGGAGCCCAAGAATTGGAACCTACGAGGAGACTCATGGACATTGGAATTCATGCGTCTGTGGAAACATTATTGGTTATGATCTCAGGACTTCTATTTTTGGCTGTGGAGTTCCCTGATGCATCAGAAATTGAAGGAAGGTGAGAGAGCTGATCAAAGCGGACCCGGCAAGCTCCTTCATCAAATTCGACCAGTTGGGGAGGGCACGAGTAGCGGCAAACGGTGAACTGAATGACAGTGATTCAGTGAAGGAATACATCTGAAGCCCTGTGCTCTCCATGGAAAAAACAGTTTAAGCCTGCACATATAATGGAAGCACAGAATTACACGGGTGAGGACAAATTCTATTCTCTGAGTGCACTGTGCTGATTTGATTTGATTTGACCTTGTTTGCCCCGTGTTTACATTCCTCCTGATTGAGATTCAATTCAATTCAATTCAACTTTATTTATATAGCGCCATTTCACAACAACAGTCATCTCATAGCACTATCAACTGTAGGGAGGACCCCCACAGTTGCAGAAAGACCCCAGCAATCAGGCGATCCCCTGTGAGCAAGCACTTGGTGACGGTGGAGAGGAAAAACTCCCTTTTAACAGGAAGAAACCTCCAGCAGAACCAGGCTCAGGGAGGGGCAGTCATCTGCTGCGACTGGCTGGGGGGTGAGGGGACAGAGAAGAAGAAAAGAACAGACATGTAGAGAGCAAACAGCACGATGGGGACTCAATCTATGGGAGAGAACAAACAAATGTTAATGACCAGCAAAAAAAAAATATTTCATAGAGAGTGAGGAAAGGAGTGAGGCCCAGTGCATTACTGGAGGTCCCCCGGCTGACTAAACCTATTAGCAGCATAACTAAGGGAGGGTTCAGAAACACATGATCCCTCCCTAATTGTAGGCTATATCAAAAAGGTAGGTTTTAGCCCTATTCTTAAAAACAGAGATTGAGTCTGACTCCCGAATCCAGATTGGCAGCTGATTCCACAGGAGAGGAGCTTGATAACTGAAGGCTCTGCCTCCCATTGTACTTTTGGAGATTCTAGGTATTACAAGTAAACCTGCATTTTGGGAGCGTAGTGCTCTGTTAGGATGATACGGTAGTATCAGATCTTTTAAATAAAAAGGAGCCTGATTGTTTAGAGCTTTGTAAGTAAGAAGAAGGATTTTAAACTTAATTCTAAACTCTATGGGAAGCCAATGAAGGGAGGCCAGAACCGGAGAGATATGATCTCTCTTTCTAGTACCTGTTAAAACTCTTGCTGCAGCATTTTGGATCAGCTGAAGACTTTTTAAAGATGTTTTAGTAGTAGTATCATCTGGCTTCATTGACAGGTATAATTGTGTGCTGAAGACTTTTTAAAGATGTTTTAGTAGTAGTATCATCTGGCTTCATTGACAGGTATAATTGTGTGTCATCTGCATAACAGTGAAAATGTATACAGTGCTTTCTAATAATGTTGCCTAACGGAAGCATATATAAACTAAAAAGAGTAGGGCCAAGCACAGATCCCTGTGGAACTCCATGACTAAG
Organism: Pholidichthys leucotaenia; assembly: GCA_020510985.1. Taxonomy (NCBI): domain Eukaryota; kingdom Metazoa; phylum Chordata; class Actinopteri; order Cichliformes; family Pholidichthyidae; genus Pholidichthys; species Pholidichthys leucotaenia. The sequence goes on along the minus strand of CM035847.1, from coordinate 172,921,796 downwards.
CTTTGAGCTGAGAGAAAACTCATCATTTACATGAACAAACTGGAACCTATCAGATAAATAAGATCTAAACCACTGCAACGAAGTTCCATTAAGTCCAACATAGTGTTCTAATCTATCAAGTAGAATATTATGATCAATAGTATCAAAAGCTGCACTAAGATCTAAAAGGACAAGTACAGAAACTAGTCCATTATCAGATGCAATGAGGAGGTCGTTAGTGACCTTCGCTAAGGCTGTTTCAGTGCTATGATGGATTCTAAACCCAGATTGAAACTCCTCAAATAAACCATTTCCCTGCAGGTGGTCAAATAATTGCGTAGCAACAACTCTTTCTAAGATTTTTGAAATGAAAGGGAGATTAGAGATTGGTCTATAGTTAGCTAAAGCTCCTGGATCTAGCGTTGGCTTTTTGAGTAAGGGTTTAATTACAGCCGTTTTAAAAGCCTGCGGTACATGGCCTAAAGTTAATGAAGAATTGATTATATGAAGAATAAAGCTACCAATAAGTGGGAAGACTTCTTTAAATAACCTGGTAGGAATAGGGTCTAAAAGACAAGTTGAAGGTTTGGATGAGGAAACTATTTTGTCTAACTCACAAAGGTCGATTGGAGTAAACTCATCAAGACAGACATCAATAGAAGGAGTTGTAGTAGTTACAGTATTTAAGTTAACTGTGGGAAGAATCTGATTGATTTTATCTCTGATGGATGAAATTTTATTATTGAAAAAGTTCATAAAGTCCTGACTAGTAAGCTCTAAGGGGATGCTAGGATTGACAGAGTCCTGACTCTTTGTCAACCTGGCTACAGTACTGAAAAGAAACCTGGGATTATTCTTGTTCTCTTCTATTAATGCAGAGTAATAACTCGTTCTAGCTTTTCTAAGAGATTTTTTATAAATTAAAAGATGATTTCTCCAAGCTAAATAGATTTCATCTAAATTAGTAGAGCGCCATTTTCTTTCTAATTGACGAGTCTTCTGTTTTAAGCTACGAGTTTCTGTGTTGAACCAAGGAGTTAAAAATCTCTGATTAGACTTTTTCTTTTTTAAGGGGGCCACCAAGTCTAGAGCCTGATGCAGAGAAGCTGAAACACTATCCACCATGTTATCAATTACAGAAGGAGCAAGCTGTCTATAGCTTATTTCCGTTGTGTTGACACATGGCATAGAGGAAACAATCTGCATAAATTTGGAAACAGCATCATCTGAGAGGCATCTACTGTGATAATATTTTTCTTTAGGAGCCAAATAGTCAGAAATAGTAAAATCAAAGGTTAACAGACAATGGTCTGACAGTACAGGGTTATGAGGAGACACTACAAGATTTTCTATTTCTATGCCATATGTCAGAACAAGGTCCAATGTATGGTGGAGGTAATGAGTAGAATTTCCTACTTTCTGAGAAAACCCAATCGAGTCTAATATTGAATTAAAAGCCACATTAAGGCAGTCACTATCTACATCCACATGTATATTAAAGTCCCCTACTATAATTATTCTATCAGATTTCAGCACTAAATCAGCTAAGAAATCAGGAAATTCGGATAAAAATTCTGAATAGGTTGATGGGGGACGATAAACTATGGCAAATAAAATTGGGTTTAACCTGGAATTGCTAAAGTGCCCAACACTGAGGACCAGGCCCTCAAAGGAATTATAACATGTTTTTTGCTTTACATTAACTAGTAATTTGGAATGGTAAATTGATGCTACTCCTCCTCCACGACCAGAACTTCTGGGATTTTGACAGTTTAAATAACCAGAGGGAGTTGATTCATTTAAACCAACATAATCCTCTTGTCCTAACCAAGTCTCTGTAAGGGAAATTAAATCAATCTGATGATCAATTAACAGATCATGGACTAACAGAGACTTGGGAGTTAGAGACCTAATATTTTTTTTTTTTTTCCAATGTGTTTTTATTGAAATCAATTTCAGAAATTACAGACAAGTTGGCATAATACTTCTTGAAACAAAAAATAAAGATACACTTATTTAGCACATATACATATATGTATATAGGATCAAATAGTGCCTCAACAAGTACTACACACTTAAGCACCAGATTTTTTTTTTTTTTATAATATCCCCTCGAACAACATCCCCCCCCCCCCAGCTCACAAGATCAGTAGAGGAAGTACCTCAACAGGCATATAATTTGAAACAAATACACATAATAGAGTAGGAAAAAAAATAACAAAAATATATATATATATAACAAGGCACATGCTGACATAATTAGATGGGTAAGACTTTTAGATTAGAAAAGTAAGATATAAAACATTGCCATTTCTGGTAAAACCTTTCTGTGCATCCTCTTATAGTGTATTTAATTTTCTCAAGTTTTAGAAAAAACATCATGTCCTTGAGCCATAGGGAAATTGAGGGATATCTGACAGATTTCCAATGCAGCAGTAAAGTACGCCTTGCTATTAAGGATGTAAAGGCCACAATATCCCTTTGTACCGAATTCAAAACTACAGAGGAATCAGGAATCCCAAATATGGCAATAAATGGAGAAGGCAGCAGAGTCACTTGAAGAACCCTGGAGATAATTGTAAAGTAACTAGACCAAAAACTGTATAATTCCGGACAAAGAAAAAACATATGGCCAAGGTGGCAGGGAGATCCCTTACATTTATCACAACTACCATCAACTTCTGGGTAAATCTCAGAGAGTCTCAGTTTTGAGTAGTGGACTCTATATATTACCTTAAACTGAATCAAGCTAAGACGAGCACATGAGGAAGACGTTCTAATTCTGTTAATGGCATCCTCCCAAAGCTCATCAGTCATCTGTATACCCAATTCTTTCTCCCACAAATTTTTTATTTTGACACTTGATTCATCGTTTAATGTTAAAGTGGAATTATAAAGCTTGGATATCAACCCTTTATGTTGTGGACCATGTGAAACTATACTTTCCCAGGGCTGCTCAGGAGGGATAGAAGGAAAGTTAGAGAAACACTTAGAAACAAAATTACGTATTTGAAAATAACGAAACAAATGGATGCCGGGTAAGTTATAATTGAAAGATAAATTGGTAAAACTATCAAAAAGCCCAGATGTATATAAATTCCTTATATGTTTAATACCTCTGTCATGCCAGTCTGAGAATGACGAATCTGAGAGAGATGGGGGAAACAAATGATTTTTAGTTAAAGGACATAAAGAGGAGGCAGATACAAAACCAAAGCGCCGCCTAAACTGAAACCATATTTTTAATGTGTTGAGAACCACTTGACTGTCCGTATACAAAGAGGGTTTTGTAGGCAAAGAAGAAAAAATTAATGCAGGTATTGACGACCCCCGACAGGATGATAATTCCATTCTACACCATGGGGAGCGAAAAGACTTTAACCAATAGCAGATTTTATGTATATGTGCCGCCCAATAATAAGACTGGAAATCAGGTAATGCAAGTCCCCCGCTAAGTCTACATCTTTGCAATAATTTTTTACGCACTCTAGGTGGTTTACCATTCCAGATAAAGCCACAAATTATCTTATCCAGAGAATCAAAAAAGCTTTTAGGCAGAAAAAGAGGAATTGACTGAAATAAAAAAAGGAATTTTGGTAAGATATTCATCTTGACAACATTAATCCTACCCAAGAGTGACAGAGGGAGATTTCGCCAATGCTGGACGTCAGAGGTTATTTTGGCAATAAGGGGAGAAAAATTGGCTGAAGCTAGGCTAGAGAAAGAGCGTGTCACATTTATACCAAGATACTTGAATCCTGCGGGACTAAGTTTGAAGGGTATGTCAGACTGCTGAAGATCCCAGGCAGTCATGTTGATAGGAAAGCATTCGCTTTTTTCCAAATTCAATTTATAACCGGAAAAGGAACTGAAATTATTTAAAATACTCAAGACATTGGGGATAGAACTAACTGGATTTGACACATATAACAACAAATCATCCGCATATAACGACAACTTGTGTTCAGTTCCATTTCGGAAAATCCCACTAAATAAATTGGAAGACCGCAACGCAATGGACAGAGGCTCAATGGCAATAGTGAAGAGCAAGGGCGATAATGGACAGCCTTGCCGTGTGCCACGTCCAAGAGAAAAGTAATCAGAAAACATATCATTAGTTTGAACCCTTGCCTTCGGGGATGTATAGAGGAGACGAATCCAAGAAACAAATTTCTCATTGAATCCAAATTTCCTCAAAACCGCAAACAAATATTCCCACTCTACCCTGTCGAACGCTTTTTCAGCGTCTAGCGATATGACTATTTCTGATGAATCAGATGACTGTTTTGCATAAATTATATTGAAGAGAGTGCGTATATTAAAAAATAATTGTCGTCCCTTAACAAAACCGTTCTGTTCTTCAGATATAATCAAAGGGAGAACCTTCTCCAGACGGGAAGAAATTACTTTGGCTAACACTTTCACGTCAGCATTAAGCAAAGATAGTGGTCTATAAGAGCTACAAAGAGTTGGGTCTTTGTCCTTTTTATGAAGTAAAACAATCGAAGCTTGTGTTAGAGTTGGAGGAAGAATACCTCGTTCTAATGATTCATTAAAGGTAGCTAAAAGTAAAGGTGCTAATTTTTCCGTAAATCTTTTATAAAATTCAATGGGAAACCCATCAGGGCCAGGTGCTTTGTTTGATTGCATTGCTTCAATTGAGTTAATTATTTCAACAAGGCCGAGTGGGGAATCCAGGCTTTTTGCAGTGTCTGAGTCAATTACAGGATTCGAGAGGTCATGAAGAAATAAGTTCATGTTATGTGAATCTGTTGGGAACTCCGACGTATATAATGAGGAATAAAATGTTTTAAATGTGGCATTGATTTCATTAGGATCTGTCGTGATTATATGTTGACTATTCTGAATACTACTTATAATCCGAGAATTAGCTTGACGGCGTAGCTGATGTGCCAACAGACGGCTTGCTTTGTCGCCATATTCATAATGAGTTCCACGATTTTGTAGTAATAGCCGTTCAGCTTCTTGGGTTGAAATTAGATCAAGTTCTGACTGTACCTCTATGCGCTGTTTAAATAATTCTGGTGTAGGATTTAAGGCATAACTTTGATCAATATTACTAATAGCTAAAGTGAGTTCAGAAAACTTGGTGTGACGTCTCTTATTAGAAAGAGCAGAATAGTAAATGATTTGTCCTCTAAGGTAGGATTTAAGAGTCTCCCATAATAATGAATATGAAGTAGAATCATTTTTATTAAACAACAAAAACTCATCAATTGAATTGGAAATAAAATCACAAAACTCTTTATCTGCTAAAAGAAGAGAATTAAACCTCCATGAAGGAAGACTACGTTTATAGGCACCCAACTGAATATCTAATAATAATGGTGCATGATCAGATATTATTATACTTAAATAATCAGAGGAAACTACACAGGAATTTAAAGTACAGTCAATAAAAAAGTAATCAATCCTGGAGTAAGAATGATGCACCTTAGAAAAAAAGGAGAATTTTTTACTGGTTGGATTGCGAAATCTCCAAGGATCGACAAAGCCATTCTGTGTCATGAAATCAGAAAATGTTTGAGACATTAAAGACTTATTTAGATTACGGGGATTAGATCGATCTAATAATGGATCAAAGACACAATTTAAATCGCCCCCTAAGATTAACAAATGTGAATTCAAAAATGGTAAGCTACTTAGTAATTTGTTTGCAAATTCAACATTGTCAATATTTGGGGCATATACATTGACTAACAGAACCTTTTTCTGCATCAAAGTACCGGCAACTATCACATATCTGCCGTTTTTATCAGCTATAATGTTAGTGGCTGAGAATTGTACATTTTTATTAATAAGAATAGCAACCCCCCTTGATTTAGAATTAAACTCTGAATGAAAAACTTGGCTCACCCAAGAGCAGTGCAACCGATGATGATCTTTTATCCGAAGATGGGTCTCCTGCAGAAACACTATTGAGGATTTTAAATGTTTTAAGTGGTTAAAAACTTTTGATCTTTTAACAGGATGACCCATGCCCTTAATATTCCAGCTAATGAATCGCAAAGATGCGCCTAGTAAAGCTGTACCATGGCCTGCTGTGAGCTGAGGTAAAACACCACCCACCCAAAAGAACCCCCAAAACAAATACACCCAAAGTCTCCATGTAACAAAAAAACACACCCAAAAACCAATGGAGACAGCAGTGTCACACACAAAGAAAAGTTGTTCTCAGTTAAATAGGAACAACTCGGAGGCAAAGCCGAGCAGAGAAAAAAAAAAAAAAAAAATATATATATATATATACCAATGGAAAACATGTCTCCTGCCAACTTCCAGAAATTGAATTATAATATGTGCAATGATTAAATTACATGCTGTTTTATACCAGTATTGTAATCTGAACAATAAAGTAAGAAAAAGTAATGATAATATTAAACTCAACAATACACTAAGAGATTCTAATGAACACTCCCAAAATAAAGCAAATAAGCGCAAATGTCCAGGTAACAGCAACAAGTCTAGAGTCCGAGCATATATAAGGATTATAATGAAAGGTTCACAGCTCACCCAGAAATCAGAGTCTTGACGTATTCCTTCGCGTCTTCCGGCAAAGTAAACTTCTTTTCAGTCCCCTGGTAAGAAATGCGTAGCTGCGCCGGGTGGAGAAGTCCGTATTTGACTCCATCAATGCCACGGAGTAGCCGCTTAACCTCGTTGAATGCAGCCCGAGCCCGTGCAATCTTGACGGTGTAGTCCGGAAAGACCGACAAAGTCATACCTCCGACTTTAATCCGCTGGAGCTCTCGCGCACGCCGTAATATATCAACACAGTCACTGTGGTAGTGAAGCCTGCACACAATGGCTCGTGGTCGCTCACCCGGTTTAGGTTTAGGCTGAAGAGTACGATGAGACCGATCCACTAGTGGTTCCTTATCCAAAGAAAAAGCATTTTTCAGCAACGCAGCCACAGCAGTAGGAGAAAAAGAGTCTGGACCCTCTTCAACGCCGATAATCCTTATGTTATTGCATCGCGATCTTGATTCTAGATCTTCACATTTGTCTTCCAGCACAGCAACCTTAGCATTGAGGCGCTCAACACTTGTTTTCATATCAGTCATGTCATCCGTATAAGCTGTGAGCGTTTCTTCCATGTCCCCCATAGTACACGTTAGCTTAGCCAACTTAGCATCAATAGCAGCATTGACGCTCGCTAACTGTGATTTCACAGACTGTAACTCAACCTTAAGAGGTGCCAAAGCGTCTCCGATAATCTCTTGTAGCTCCTTCTTAATAATACCAGAGATGTCTTCTTTTAGAGAGGAAAGCAGCTCAATTTTCAAAGCTTCAGCGTACAAAACAGGGGCTGGATCAACAGGTTGAGCTAGCGGCTCTGAAGTCGGGGCCTGTGAACAAGGCTTCAGGTGCGTCTGAATAGTGCGGGTTTTTCCTTTCCCCGACATTGCAAAACAATTCAAAAGTATCTCTTAAGATACACAGCGAAAAAGAGCCAAGAAAAAAACACTGGGTTTTTAGAAAACTGCACAACTGAATAACAATATTTTACGAAGTTGGCAGGAGCCACCAAAACTGCGTCCTACTCCATTGACCGCACAACAGCGCCCCCCAGAGACCTAATATTTAATAAACCACATTTAATTTTTAAATTATGAGGAGGAACAGAGGCCAAATCATTCAATTTAGAGGCTTTATGTTTAATTTGAGTTTTACCAATATTTTGCTTTATCACTTTGGGATGCTTATACATTATATTTTTATTTACTTTAATAAAAGATAAGCGGAAGGACCGGCTCTTATGTCTACCCAAACAATCAACAATCAGTTGTTGACGTCAGCGGATTGGACCCTCAAGGACAATGCTCATGTGCCTTCTGCAAGCAAGAGAGAGAGCAAGAGAGATAGACTCTGGACTCTGGACTTGTTTATAAGTCACATGATTATAACATCTATCCACTGCCAGGAGGCGCCCTCTGCTGCTCACTAACAACTGTTACATTTACACTACTCAATGCATACAACATTACATGCATATAATACACTTCCTCTCAACTTTTGTGTGTGATCTCCTGCTAAATGTCTGCTAAATGTGCATTGAGGTTTTTTTTTTTGCCTGCAATCAAAATTTCGCTCACTTGCCGAGCGTCATTCTGATAAAACATGTTTTTTTTCTCTCGCCTACTGTGTCATATCCATTTTCTTTTTCTTTTTTTCCTTTCCTCTTTATGACTGGCGCCTAGCGGCTGCCCCGGCCTTGGATGCGCTCTGCAGAGCGTGCCCAAATGCCAAGTCACGTTTCGTTACCTTGTATTCATACATGTGTAATGACAATAAAGTTGAATCTCAATCTCAATCTCAATTAACATCTAAAGAAACAAATACAGGCTGGTGGTCACTAATGTAATTTATTAGTATACCACTCACCATATTATATTCAATAACATTGGTAAAAATGTTGTCTATCAAGGCAGCACAGTGTGTCGTTATTCTCGTAGGTTTTGTAATCTTTGGAAATAAGGTTAAGCTATACATGGTATCTAAGAAATTTTCAGTTGGTTTATGTTGTTTTGTTTTCATTAAAGTCACCACAAATAAAGATATCTTTTTGTCTTATTTTTGTATACATCTTTTCCATACCATTTCTAAATTTTTCCATAGATCCCGCTGCTCTCTATATACAACTTACTATTGTGTTTTTTCTATTTTCCATCGTAATCTCAATTGTTAAACATTCCATACTTTCATTCACTGCTGATGTCATGCTGTCCACTTTTTTACTTTTTAATTTTCTATCAACATACAGTGCTACCCCACCACCACTTTTACATTTCCTATTTTGTGTGTACATCTCATATCCATATAGTTCAAAATTTACATCTTTTTCTTCATTAATCCATGTTTCACTTGTTGCAATAATCCTAAATGGTGTGTTAAATTGATTTAAAAACTCCTTAATATCAAAGTTTGCATAGAGACTCCTACTGTTAATATGTATTATTGTCAATGTCTGAGCCGAATTCAAAATTCAGTTTAATTGTTGTCCATCATAATAAACACACTTATTATTAATATGATTAAAACAATTATTGTCTGGGTCAATATCTCCTAAAATGTCTTGTGGTTGCTGGTCAGCATTGACAAAGGTTTCAGCTTCAATTTGCCCTAAAACACTTCCATTATTAAATGAGGAAGGATGATTGGTTAAAGTACTAGTCATAAGTTATGTCAACAATGTACACCAAAAGGAATATTTAGTTTGTATCTGGTCCTGTATTAGTTCCTTAGGCATTTTTTGTTTATTTTGTGCCTTTATTTTGACAGCACTCTGTGTTTTCTTCCTCCTCTAGTTCATAAGCTGTCACAGCTATCATCAGTTTGGTCTTATCATCCTTGCTTCTGTTACCCACACCTGTGTATCATTTGTTCAATTTCTCTTGTACTATTTAAGGGCTGCTGGACCGCAGAGTTGGATCCGATGGCAGGGGAGGATGCCATTCAGACCTGGTAGACCCAAATGTATAGCGAGGGTGTGCTGGGAACGTCTGTCTGAGGCCCCTGTCTGGGAGGTCTTCAACTCCCACCTCTGGAAGAACTTCAACCACATTCCGAGGGAGTCTGGAGACATGGAGTCTGAATGGGCCATGTTGTCCACCTCTATTGTTGAAGCGGCAACCCAGAGCTGCGGCCGCAAAGTGGTCGGTGCATCTCGTGGTGGCAACCCCCGAACCAAGTGGTGAACACCAGTGATGAGGGGGGCCATTAAGCTGAAGGAGGAGTCCTATTAGGCTTGGTTGGTTTGTGGGACTCCTGAAGCAGCTGAGGTGTACCGGCAGGCCAAGTGGAGTGCAGCTCGGGTGGTTGCTGAAGCAAAAACCCAGGTATGGGAGGAGTTCGGTGAGGCCATGGAAGAAGACTTTTGGTCGGCCTCGAAGAGATTCTGGCAAACTGTCCGGCGGCTCAGGAGGTGGAAGCAGCTCCCTGTCCACACTATGCATGGTGCGGATGGGGCGATGTTGACTTCGACTGGGGATATCGTCGGGCGGTGGAAGGAATACTTTGAGGATCTCCTCAATCCCACTGATACGCCTTCCACAGAGGAAGCAGGGCTTGTGGACGAGGGACTCGCCTATCACAGGGGCTGAGGTCGCCAAGGTAGTTAAAAATCTCCTTGGTGGCCGGGCCCCGGGGGTGGACAAGATTCATCCTGAGTACCTCAAGGCCCTGGATGTTGTAGGGCTGTCATGGTTGACACGCCTCTGCAACATTGCATGGAGGTCGGGGGAAGTGCCTTTGGCATGGTAGACCGGGGTGGTGGTGGTTCCTCTTTTCAAAAAAGGGGACCGGAGGGTGTGCTCCAACTTTAGAGGGATCACACTCCTCAGCCTCCCTGGGAAGGTCTATGCCAAGGTACTGGAGAGGAGAGTCCGGCCGTTGGTCGAACCTCGGATTCAGGAGGAGCAGTGTGGTTTTCATCCTGGCTGTGGCACATCGGACCAGCTCTTTACCCTCTCGAGAATTCTCGAGGGTTCATGGGAGTTTGTCCAACTAGTTTGCATGTGTTTTGTGGACTTGGAGAAGGCATTCGACTGTGTCCCTCGTGGTTTTTTGTGGGGGGATGCTTCGGGAGTATGGGGTATCGGGCTTGTTGGTATCGGCTTCTCACTTCCGCCTCCAAGGAGAGCAGACGCTTCTTTTCTCTCTCTGCTCTAGCTCCCCACCTCCCCAACTAACTGGATCCCAGCTTGCTGTTGTCTGTCTGCGTCTAACTGCTTTGTGTCCTGTGAAATCTGGGTCCGCTGATGTGCATTGAGGGCTTTTTTTTTCCTTGTAATCATAATATTGATCATGTGACCAGTATTCTGAATCAATGATTTTTTTGCTCCTTCCTATTGTATTATTTCTTATGCTACCTGTACCCTCCTGCTGACAGGTGCGTTTCAGACGCACACCGTGGCACGGAAATGCAGGTTCATTTTCTGTGTCAAGTCAAATTCTCTCGTATGTTATCAGTGATCTGATATGTTATCAGTGATCTTCCTGGTCCCAACTCTGAGTTGGGACCAGGAAGCAGAGTCGCAGTCTTACACGCCTCTCTGCAGCTCCTCTTCATCCGCCACCCCTCAGCTTAGCCCCTGTCTTCCCCATCAGAGAATCGTTGTCTGCTCCCTCCAAAGTGAATAAAAATATAATGTATAAGCATCCCAAAGTGATAAAGCAAAATATTGGTAAAACTCAAATTAAACATAAAGCCTCTAAATTGAATGATTTGGCCTCTGTTCCTCCTCATAATTTAAAAATTAAATGTGGTTTATTAAATATTAGGTCTCTAACTCCCAAGTCTCTGTTAGTCCATGATCTGTTAATTGATCATCAGATTGATTTAATTTCCCTTACAGAGACTTGGTTAGAGCAAGAGGATTATGTTGGTTTAAATGAATCAACTCCCTCTGGTTATTTAAACTGTCAAAATCCCAGAAGTTCTGGTCGTGGAGGAGGAGTAGCAACAATTTACCATTCCAAATTACTAGTTAATGTAAAGCAAAAAACATGTTATAATTCCTTTGAGGGCCTGGTCCTCAGTGTTGGGTACTTTAGCAATTTCAGGTTAAACCCAATTTTATTTGCCATAGTTTATCGTCCCCCATCAACCTATTCAGAATTTTTATCCGAATTTGCTGATTTCTTAGCTGATTTAGTGCTGAAATCTGATAGAATAATTATAGTAGGGGACTTTAATATACATGTGGATGTAGATAGTGACTGCCTTAATGTGGCTTTTAATTCAATATTAGACTCGATTGGGTTTTCTCAGAAAGTAGGAAATTCTACTCATTACCTCCACCATATATTGGACCTTGTTCTGACATATGGCATAGAAATAGAAAATCTTGTAGTGTCTCCTCATAACCCTGTACTGTCAGACCATTGTCTGTTAACCTTTGATTTTACTATTTCTGACTATTTGGCTCCTAAAGAAAAATATTATCACAGTAGATCTCAGATGATGCTGTTTCCAAATTTATGCAGATTGTTTCCTCTATGCCATGTGTCAACACAACGGAAATAAGCTATAGACAGCTTGCTCCTTCTGTAATTGATAACATGGTGGATAGTGTTTCAGCTTCTCTGCATCAGGCTCTAGACTTGGTGGCCCCCTTAAAAAAGAAAAAGTCTAATCAGAGATTTTTAACTCCTTGGTTCAACACAGAAACTCATAGCTTAAAACAGAAGACTCGTCAATTAGAAAGAAAATGGCGCTCTACTAATTTAGATGAAATCTATTTAGCTTGGAGAAATCATCTTTTAATTTATAAAAAATCTCTTAGAAAAGCTAGAACGAGTTATTACTCTGCATTAATAGAAGAGAACAAGAATAATCCCAGGTTTCTTTTCAGTACTGTAGCCAGGTTGACAAAGAGTCAGGACTCTGTCAATCCTAGCATCCCCTTAGAGCTTACTAGTCAGGACTTTATGAACTTTTTCAATAATAAAATTTCATCCATCAGAGATAAAATCAATCAGATTCTTCCCACAGTTAACTTAAATACTGTAACTATTACAACTCCTTCTATTGATGTCTGTCTTGATGAGTTTACTCCAATCGACCTTTGTGAGTTAGACAAAATAGTTTCCTCATCCAAACCTTCAACTTGTCTTTTAGACCCTATTCCTACCAGGTTATTTAAAGAAGTCTTCCCACTTATTGGTAGCTTTATTCTTCATATAATCAATTCTTCATTAACTTTAGGCCATGTACCGCAGGCTTTTAAAACGGCTGTAATTAAACCCTTACTCAAAAAGCCAACGCTAGATCCAGGAGCTTTAGCTAACTATAGACCAATCTCTAATCTCCCTTTCATTTCAGAAATCTTAGAAAGAGTTGTTGCTACGCAATTATTTGACCACCTGCAGGGAAATGGTTTACTTGAAGTTTCAATCTGGGTTTAGAATCCATCATAGTACTGAAACAGCCTTAGCGAAGGTCACTAACGACCTCCTCATTGCATCTGATAATGGACTAGTTTCTGTACTTGTCCTTTTAGATCTTAGTGCAGCTTTTGATACTATTGATCATAATATTCTACTTGATAGATTAGAACACTATGTTGGACTTAATGGAACTTCGTTGCAATGGTTTAGATCTTATTTATCTGATAGGTTCCAGTTTGTTCATGTAAATGATGAGTTTTCTTTCAGCTCAAAGCTTAGTCATGGAGTTCCACAGGGATCTGTGCTAGGCCCTACTCTTTTTAGTTTATATATGCTTCCGTTAGGCAACATTATTAGAAAGCACTGTATACATTTTCATTGTTATGCAGATGACACACAGTTATACCTGTCAATGAAGCCAGATGATACTAATCAATTAGCCAAGTTAGAAGCCTGTCTTAAGGAAATCAAAGCTTGGATGACTTGTAATTTCCTGCTATTAAATTCAGGTAAGACTGAAGTCATTCTTGTTGGTCCAAAAAACCTTAGAAATTCCTTTCCAAATCAAACTTTCAGTTTGGATGCAGTTACTCTTTCTCTTAAGAGCTCTGTGAGGAACCTTGGAGTTATTTTTGATCAGGATTTGTCCTTCAATTCACATATTAAATTTGTTTCTAAGACTGCCTTCTATCATTTGCGTAATATTGCCAAGATTAGGAGCATCTTGTCTCAGAGTGATGCTGAGAAGCTGATCCACGCTTTTGTTAGCTCGAGATTAGATTATTGTAATTCTTTATTATCAGGCTGTCCTAAAACATCTTTAAAAAGTCTTCAGCTGATCCAAAATGCTGCAGCAAGAGTTTTAACAGGTACTAGAAAGAGAGATCATATCTCTCCGGTTCTGGCCTCCCTTCATTGGCTTCCCATAGAGTTTAGAATTAAGTTTAAAATCCTTCTTCTTACTTACAAAGCTTTAAACAATCAGGCTCCTTTTTATTTAAAAGATCTGATACTACCGTATCATCCTAACAGAGCACTACGCTCCCAAAATGCAGGATTACTTGTAATACCTAGAATCTCCAAAAGTACAATGGGAGGCAGAGCCTTCAGTTATCAAGCTCCTCTCCTGTGGAATCAGCTGCCAATCTGGATTCGGGAGTCAGACTCGATCTCTGTTTTTAAGAATAGGGCTAAAACCTACCTTTTTGATATAGCCTACAATTAGGGAGGGATCATGTGTTTCTGAACCCTCCCTTAGTTATGCTGCTAATAGGTTTAGTCAGCTGGGGGACCTCCAGTAATGCACTGGGCCTCACTCCTTTCCTCACTCTCTATGAAATATTTTTTTTTTTGCTGGTCATTAACATTTGTTTGTTCTCTCCCATAGATTGAGTCCCCATCGTGCTGTTTGCTCTCTACATGTCTGTTCTTTTCTTCTTCTCTATCCCCTCACCCCCCAGCCAGTCGCAGCAGATGACTGCCCCTCCCTGAGCCTGGTTCTGCTGGAGGTTTCTTCCTGTTAAAAGGGAGTTTTTCCTCTCCACCATCGCCAAGTGCTTGCTCACAGGGGATCGCCTGATTGCTGGGGTCTTTCTGCAACTGTGGGGGTCCCCCCTTCAGTTGATAGTGCTATGAGATGACTGTTGTTGTGAAATGGCGCTATATAAATAAAATTGAATTGAATTGATCTGTTAATGTACTTGGCAATAAATCTTTTTCTGATTCTGATTCTGATTGTTGTTACGAGCTATTCGGTCTCTGTACGACCGTTGTGAGAGTTTGGTTCGTATTGCCAACACTCGGTCGGACTCCTTTCCAGTGAGAGTTGGACTCCGCCAGGGCTGCCCTTTGTCACTAATCCTGTTCATAATTTTTTATGGACAGGATTTCTAGGCACAGCCAGGGGATGGAGGGTGTCATGCTTGGTGACCACAGGATCTCATCTCTGTTGTTTGCAGATGATGTTGTCCTGTTGGCTTCATCCAGCATTGACCTACAGTTCTTGCTGGGACAGTTTGCCGCTGAGTTTGAAGCGGCTGGGATGAGAATCAGCACCTCCAAGTCTGAGTCCATGGTCCTCAGCCGGAAAAAAGTGGATTGTCCTCTCTGGGTTGGGGACAGGCTCCTGTCCCAAGTGGAGGAGTTCAAGTATCTTGGGCTCTTATTCACGAGTGAGGGCAGAATGGAGTGAGAGATTGACAGACGGATTGGAGCAGCATCTGCAGTGATGCGGACATTGTACCGGTCTCGTTGTGGTGAAGAGGGAGCTGAGTTCTAAGGCAAAGCTGTCGATTTACCAGTCAATCTACGTTCCTACTCTCACCTATGGTCACGAGCTTTGGATAATGACCGAAAGAACAAGATCGCGGCTACAAGTGGCTGAAATGAGCTTTCTCTGTAGGATTGCTGGACTCACCCTCAGAGATAGGGTGAGGAGCTCAGTCATCCAGGAGAGGCTCAGAGTAGAACCGCTGCTCCTCCACATTGAAAGAAGTCAGTTGGGGTGGTATGGGCATCTGATTAGGATGCCTCCTGGACACCTCCCACTTGAGGTGTTTCGGGCATGTCCCACTGGGAGGAGACCCCGGGGCAGACCCAGGACTCGCTGGAGAGACTATGTCTCCCATCTGGTCTGGGAACGCCTTGGTATCCTCTCTTAAGAGCTGGAGCAGGTGGCTGGGGAGTGGGAAGTCTGGGCTTCTCTGCTTGAACTGCTGCCTCCGCGACCCGGACCTCCGGAAAAGCGGTAGAAGATGGATGGATGGATGGACCGCAGTTTGTTGCGGCATCCTTAACCAAATTCCAGACGTTAGTTCTACATCTTATCCCTTTTGTATCCAGAGTGTGCCCCACGCTTTATTTTACTTTGTTTCCCTGGCGCACGTTCCATGTCTTAGCCGGTGGCTATTCTATTTCTGATGTGTGTCCCATATTGTAGCCACTCGACTATTCTGCCTCGTTATCCTGCCTGTTTTTCCTGTAAGTTTTTGTTCGTGCTTGTTTGGATTCTTTGTGTTATTAAATTTTGGCAACTCACAGTCCAACATTTGGGTCTTCCTTCCACCCCTGCCGGGCCGGTTATGATAATTATCATTGTGGAAAATGATGTCATCATCTCCAAATATCCTGAAGTGATGGAATAAAAGTGTTCAAAATTTCATTTTAAACTTGTGCATTTATTGAAGATGTAATGACTGCCATCTCCCCCATGCCTTTAACTGACATGCAGCTCCATATAATAAAAATGGATTAGATTTATATGGCGCTTTACATGTCAGCTTTTTCTGTTGCTGCATCTAAATTATGGAATAATCTGCCTCTGTCCGTCAGACAGGCCTCTTCACCGTCCAGTTTTAAAACTCATCTTAAAACCCATTTATATTCTCTGGCTTTTGACCCAGTTTGAGACATTG
The DNA here is from genome assembly GCA_020510985.1 of Pholidichthys leucotaenia. Classification (NCBI taxonomy): domain Eukaryota; kingdom Metazoa; phylum Chordata; class Actinopteri; order Cichliformes; family Pholidichthyidae; genus Pholidichthys; species Pholidichthys leucotaenia. The sequence goes on along the minus strand of CM035847.1, from coordinate 172,905,492 downwards.
ATTTTATTTGTTTTTATTGCCTCTATTGTATGGCTTTTGTTTTATGTGTGCTGTCTTTTACTTTTTAGCTGTATTTTATTATTTTTATTGTTTTTATTTTTATTTTTATTGTTGATGTACAGCACTTTGTGTCAGCTGTCGTTTTTAAAGTGCTTTATAAAAAAAAGTTGGATTGGAAGTGACATCTCAAAGCGCTTACAGTGAGGCCATTATTCATTCACTCCAGACAGACACCGATAGCGGTAAGCTACTTCTGTAGTCACAGCTACAGAAGTAGCTACTGCTTTTATCTATGTAAAGCACTTTGTGCAGCATTTAATTGTTTGAAAAGTGCTATACAAATAAAGCTTAATTGATTGATTGATTGACAGCTGCCCTGGGGCAGACTGACAGAAATGTGGCTGCCAAGCCGCACCAACGGCCTCTCCGACCACTACCAAACATTTATACACATTCATGCCCAGTGTCATGGACACTGGAGGCAAAATGGGTAAAGTGTCTTGTTCAGGGACACAACGGCAGGATGACTGGGGAGGGCGGGATTCTAACTGTCAACCCTCTGGTTGTTGGACGACCCGGTCTACCTTCTGAGCCACTGCCACCCAATATCATCAATGATTGCAGAAATCTACATGTTTTCTTCAGGAATCTTCATAAATTTCATTGGAACGGCACCAAACAAAAGTTCCAGCATCATCACCTTGCCCAATGCAGATTCATGGGTTATCAATGAATATCACTTTCACCCAGTTATCCACAGTCCATGTTTGCGTTTCTTTATGCCACTGTAACCTTATTTTTTTCTGTTTAGGTGTTTATTATGGCTTCCCTTTAGCTTTTCTGTATTTAAATCCCATTTCCTTTGGGCAGTTTCTCAGTTTGGTCACAGAGGTTAACTCCAGTTTCCACTCATTTGTTCCTCATTTGTTTTGTTGTGTATTTTCTGTTTTCCAGACATATTGCTTTAATTTTTCTGCCTTGATGTTTTGATGTCTTCCTTGGTCTACCAATATTCTTCCCTTTTACAACCTTCCCATTTTGTTTGTACTTGGTCCAGATTTTAGACACAGCTGATTGCGAACAACCAATATCTTTTGCTACATTCTGTGATGGTTTACCTTGAAGTTTTATAATCCTCTCCTTTGTTTCAACTGACATTTCTCATGTTGGAGCCATGATTCAGGTTTATCAGTTTGGTGCAACAGCTTACCAAAGGGTGCAAGCTACACTTTTTTTTTTTTTAACTGCAGACTAATTAGCAGATTTAATTTGATGCAGGTATTTGTTTTAGGACTGCAAATTACAGGGTGATTCCATAGTTTTTTCTCAGACTTGAATGGTTATATATTTTTCCTTTGCTTGATCTAATAAAAAAATGCAATTCACTAGACCAGCTTACATTCATTCTGTTTTTTAAATGTTTCTTAAAGCCAAAAGATTGACATTTTGAATCAAAGTAGTTTTGAACATGACTTATTATTATTATTATCATCATCATCATCATCATTATGTTTTTATAAAATTAAAGCAATCGATTAAACAAGTGAGTCCATAATTATTGCCAGGTGTTGTAGGAGTTCAGAGCTGCAAATTACCACATGACCTATAGTGATATGTATTATTATACATGTGCAATTTCAGCTTCCTACAACAACCAGAAGTGGGTCAGGGGAATTTAAGTATTTAGTCAGCCACCAATTGTGCAAGTTCTCCCACTTAAAAGATGAGAGAGGTCTTCAATTTTCATCATAGGTATACCTCAACTATGAGAGACAAAATGAGAAAAAAAAACCTCCAGAAAATCACACTGTCTGATTTTTAAAGAATTTATTTGCAAATTATGGTGGAAAATAAGTATTTGGTCACATACAAACAAGCAAGATTTCTGGCTCTCACAGACCTGTAACTTCTTCTTTAAGAGGCTCCTCTGTCCTCCACTCGTTACCTGTATTAATGGCACCCGTTTGAACTCGTTATCAGTATAAAAGACACCTGTCCACAACCTCAAACAGTCAAGACTCCAAACTCCACTATGGCCAAGACCAAAGAGCTGTCAAAGGACACCAGAAACAAAATTGTAGACCTGCACCAGGCTGGGAAGACTGAATCTGCAATAGGTAAGCAGCTTGGTGTGAAGAAATCAACTGTGGAAGCAATTAGTAGAAAATGGAAGACATACAAGACCTGTGTTTGAGTCTGTGCCGTGACTGCCGGACTTTATTTTAAGAGACTTTTATGGACACAGTGATGAAAAGAGAGACAAGAGGAGGAAACGCGGAAAGCGTGGAGGCGTAAAATTAAATCTGAGAAGGCGTCAGTTTAACAGCATTCCTCTTCCTTTCATGATTTTGGGGAACGTACAATCCCTGAGAAACAAAGTAGATGAAATTCAAGGGAATGTACGCCACCAGAAGGACTTTAAGAACTGCTGTGTCATGGCTTACACGGAGACGTGGCTTACAGCGCATGACCGGGATGCGGAGCTGTGGATTGACGGCTTTGGAGCCCCACTTCGCTCGGATCGGCAGGAAGAGGTAACGGGGAAACGTCAGGGGGGCGGCGTATGTTTATATATTAATAAACAATACTGTACATCTGTCACGGTCAGAGAGCGCGTCTGTACACCCGATGTGGAGCTTCTGTCCATATCGCTACGCCCCTTTTATCTGCCCTGCGAGTTCCCCAACTTTTCATCACGACTGTGTACATTCACCCGAGGGCAGACGTTGACTCCGCCTCCAGCACCGTCTTTGATGTGGTCCAGCAGCTGCAGTCAATTTCACCAGAGGCTCCAAACTTTATTCTTGGGGATTTTAACCATGTTTCTTTAAAGAAGACACTTAAAAACTTTTATCAGTATGTCTCTTGCCCAACCAGGCGAAAAAAGACATTGGACCTGTGCTATGGATCCATTGAGAGGGCCTATAAATCACTTCCCCTTCCTCCTTTAGGATCCTCAGATCACAACTGTGTACATTTGCTGCCCACATATAAAACTGCTCTCAGAAGAGGCAAGGTGAAGACCAGAGACATAGATGTGTGGACAGAGGATTCAGTGCACTGCCTCCAGGAATGCTTTAACTGTACGGACTGGGGGGTGTTCACACTGGCCTGCGGGGATGATTTGGACTCTTTGGTAGACGTCACATGCTCATACATGGCTTTCTGTAAAAATGTGATCGTTCCATGTAAATGTGTCAAAATATATCCCAACAACAAGCCATGGGTTACAAAATCAGTTAAATCCTGCTTACAGAGGAAAGCATTTGCCTTTAAACAGGGGTCTGTTTCTGAGCTACAGGTTGCCACAAAAGAGCTGAAGTCCAAAATTTTAAGAGCAAAACAGAATTATAAAACAGAATTGGAAAGCAAGATGGCAACAAAGAAACTTGGTTCAGCCTGGGCCAGTATGAAAACTATTGCAGGCCTTCAGAGCACAGAGCGCAATAATCGTGTGTTTTTAGATGGTTTTAATTCAGACACAGAGCTGGCTAATGCTCTTAATTGTTTTTAGATTGTTTTGATTCCTCTGATTTTAGCACAGAAACCCAAGATTTGAAACAGAAACTCAAAGACAATCAGCACTTTAATATTGAGGTGCAGGATATTAAAAGGGAGTTCTGTGCTGTAAAAGTGAACAAAAGTCAGGGCCCTGATAATATATGTAGGCACTTGGTAAAGTCCTGTGCACATGAACTGAGTCCTGTATTTCATTACATTTTCAATAAGTCCTTACAGACACAACATGTGCCTAAGATCTGGAAAGATGCCGTGGTTGTTCCCGTTCCAAAATCCAGCTGTCCTAAAACGGTAAACGACTTTAGACCAGTTGCTTTGACTTCAATTTTAATGAAAATTTTTGAAAAACTGGTCAGATCTGAAGTCCTAAAGCAGACTGAACATGCATTGGATCCTTTGCAGTTTGCATATAGGCCTCACAAAGGAGTGGAGGACGCCACTGTCATTCTGTTTAACATGCTTTTTAAACATCTGGATTTTAATGGGACACACTCCAGGCTTTTATTTGTGGACTTTTCCTCCGCCTTTAATACAATCCACCCTCATATTTTAGTTGAAAGGCTCCTGCAACAATTTGATTTGAGCAATAATCTGATGGGTTGGATTCTGGATTTCTTAACCAACAGGACACAGAGAGTAAGGGTCAATGGTACATTGTCTGACCAAAAGTGCTTTTCTACTGGCTCTCCTCAGGGGTGTGTGTTGTCACCGCTACTCTTCATCCTGTACACAAACATGTGTCGGAGCAGACATGACAACAGACACATTATAAAGTATGCTGATGATTCAGTTATTGTCAGTCTCCTCCAGGATGGTGAGAGTGGCCACGGCCCGGTAGTTGATGATTTTGTTCACTGGTGTGAGGATTCCTACCTGCAGCTGAATACGACAAAAACTAAAGATATGATTATTGACTTTAGGAGGAAAATTCCCAGGCACAAAGTCACTGTACTAAAAGGCCAGACCACTGAATGTGTACAATCCTACAAATATCTTGGGACAATTATTGATAGTAATTTAAACTTTGAAGAGAACTGTGAAAGGGTGTGCAAAAAGGGTCGGCAACATTTGCATTGTTTAAGGAAACTTGCACGCTTCCAAATTGACCGAACCATAATGACAATGTTTTATCAGGCTTTTATTGAATCTGTTTTATCTTTTTCTTTAGTGTGGTGGTTTGGTCAGATAAAACTGAAACAGAGGAAATCCTTGGATCAGGTAGATAAATGGTCCAGTCGTTTGCTTGGTGAGTCACAGCTGAGCCTGACATCCTTGTACACTAGACAGGTACAGAGGATTGCTACCTCCATTTTAAATGATGACTCCCACCCTTTGCACTGCAACTTTCAGCTTCTTCCCTCAAGATGGAGGTTTGCTGTCCCAAAAAGTAAAACCCAGCGCTACAAAAACAGCTTTGTTCCTGCTGCTGTCAAAGAACTGAACAAGTTGTAACAATATATTGCACATAATTTAGTTACCTATTTATTAACTCCATTTTATATTTACTTATTTTTGTAGGATTTTTATTTGGGTTCTAAATCTTTTATTGGGTTTTAGACCTTTGAGTTTTTAACCTCTCTGACTAGCATTTAACTTTTTAATATGACCCTTCTCCTGATTGATGGAGCCTTGAGTATTTTTATCATGTTTATAGTCAGCTTCATGTGTGCCTGTGTTTGTGTTTATGTTAAATGTAACTGTGGTTTGTAAATATGGATGTCACCAGACTGCAAAACAAATCTACCTATGGGTACAAATAAAGGAACCTGAACCTGAACTGATAATCTCCCTCAATCTGGGGCTCCGCGCAAGATCTCACCTCGTGGGGTCAAAATGATCACAAGAACGGTGAGCAAAAATCCCAGAACCATACGGGGGGACCTAGTGAATGACCTGCAGAGAGCTGGGACCAAAGTAACAAAGGCTACCATCAGTAACACACTACGCCGCCAGGGACTCAAATCCTGCAGTGCCAGACGTGTCCCCCTGCTTAAGCCAGTACATGTCCAGGCCCGTCTGAAGTTTGCTAGAGAGCATTTGGATGATCCAGAAGAGGATTGGGAGAATGTCATATGGTCAGATGAAACCAAAATAGAACTTTTTGTTAAAAACTCAACTTGTCGTGTTTGGAGGAGAAAGAATGCTGAGTTGCATCCAAAGAACACCATACCTACTGTGAAGCATAGGGGTGGAAACATCATGCTTTGGGGCTGTTTTTCTGCAGAGGGACCAGGACAACTGATCCGTGTAAAGCAGGGGTGTCCAACCATGTGCCATGGAGAGCCAAGACCCTGCAGGTTTTACCTCCAACCAGTGTCTTCAACAGCAGATTTCTGTGAACTTCTTCCCACTGATTGCTGATAAGTGAAAACACCTGCTGAAGAGACTGGGTAGAAGAGAAAACCTGCAGGGTCTTGGCTCTCCATGGCACCTGGTTGGACACCCCTGGTGTAAAGGAAAGAATGAATGGGGCCATGTATCGTGAGATTTTGAGTGAAAACCTTCTTCCATCAGCAAGGATTTATTGCATTTTTCATTTGTTTTGTTTTTGTTATACTTTTTTTTGTTCGAAATAAAGTATCTATCTATCTACCTACCTACCTACCTACCTACATTCATTAAAGATGAAATGTGGCTGGGTCTTTCAGCATGACAATGATTCCAAACACACCGCCCAGGCAACGAAGGAGTGGCTTTGTAAGAAGCATTTCAAGGTCCTGGAGTGGCCTAGCCAGTCTCCAGATCTCAACCCCATAGAAAATCTTTGGAGGGAGTTGAAAGTCCGTGTTGCCCAGCGACAGCCCCAAAACATCACTGCTCTAGAGGAGATCTGCATGGAGGAATGGGCCAAAATACCAGCAACAGTGTGTGAAAACCTTGTAAAGACTTACAGAAAATGTTTGACCTCTGTCATTGCCAACAAAGGGTATATAACAAAGTATTGAGATGAACTTTTGTTATTGACCAAATACTTATTTTCCACCATAACTTGCAAATAAATTCTTTAAAAATCAGACAATGTGATTTTCTGGATTTTTTTTTTCCTCATTTTGTCTCTCATAGTTGAGGTATACCTATGATGAAAATTGGAGACATCTCTCATCTTTTAAGTGGGAGAACTTGCACAATTGGTGGCTGACTAAATACTTTTTTGCCCCACTGTATATACATACACACACAGTGGTATGAAAAAGTGTTTGCCCCTTTCCTAATTTCTTATTTTTTTGTATGTTTGTCACAGTTAATTGTTTCAGATCATCAAACAAATTTAAATATTAGACAACAATAACACAAGTAAACACAAAGTGCAGTTTTTAAATGAAGGTGTTTATTTTTGGGGGTAAAAAAAATCCAAACCTACATGGCCCTGTGTGAAAAAGTGATTGCCCCTCCCCTGTTAAAACATAAGTTATCTGTGGTTTATCACATCTTTGGAAAGCTGAGTTCAATTTCTCTAGCCACACCCAGGCCTGATTACTTCCTCACCTGTTCTCAATCAAGAAATCACTTAAATAGGACCTGCCTGACAAAGTGAAGTAGACCAAAAGATCCTCAAAAGCTCAAAATCATGCTGCAATCCAACAAAATTCAGGAACAAATGAGAAACAAAGTAAATGAGATCTATCAGTCTGGAAAAGGTTATAAAGCCATTTCTAAAGCTTTGGGACTCAAGCGAACCACAGTGAAAGCCATTATCCACAAATAGGAAAAACATGGAACAGTGGTGAACCTTCCCAGGAGTGGCCAGCCGACCAAAATTACCCCAAGAGCGCAGCGATGACTCATCCAGGAGGCCACAAAAGACCCCACAACAACATCCAAAGAACTGCAGGCCTCACTTGCCTCAGTTAAGGTCAGTGTTCATGACTCCACCATCAGAAAGTGACTGGGCAAAAATGGACCGCATGGCAGAGTTCCAAGACGAAAACCACTGCTGAGCAAAAAGAACATAAAGGCTTCAAACCATCTTGATGATCCCCAAGACTTTTGGAAAATACTCTGTGGACTGATGAGACAAAAGTTGAACTTTTTGGAAGGTGTGTGACCCATTACATTCGGCGTAAAAGTAGCTTAGTGTAGCCCTGTCTATAATTATTTATAGACACAACAGTGTTTATTGTGTAAATATAGTCTTTGTAAAGGGTTTATTTTAATTCAAAGTGTGAAATGGTTGGGGTTTTTTTCTTTTTTAAAAAGCTGTTATTGTATTTTGCAATAATTTTCTAATGAGTTTGAGTGATACATCTGTACAAAAAGCTGTTAATAATTTATTTACAATGTAACCTGGTGTTTTGATTGACAAGTGCTTTGGAATGTTAGTTTTGGGGAACCAATCAGTTTTTGTCCAGAAGGCAGATGGGCGGAGAAATTAATAAGTTACAAGTTTTGCACCTTAAAAGGTTGAAGTCTCAGGGAGATGCAGCAGTTGGTCACAGACCATCCTCCCCATTCTAGGTTTTGTGACGAATGTGTTAGGCAATTTAGAGACATTAGTTTTCGTTTGACTCTAGCTATCATCTCATTAGCTAACTGGAGAGGCAAATGCATATTTTTTTTTCAGAAAGGAAGGGAGATAAGAGACCGATCTGGACCCTGACCGGACTGTTGTTTGTTTTTTTTTTTTTTCTTTCAAGAAGATGGACTTCACCGCTTGTCTAGGGCCCCTAGATCCCCATCTCTTTTTCCCAGCAACAGCTCTGTCATCACCCACTGCTCTTCTCCACACCAATGGCTGAGTCCGGCAGTCTGACTCTCCGACGGGCTCCTTCCCCATCAATGGCTGTACTCCACCAATAGTCATTCTCAACATCGTTTTTCCCCACCAACGGTTCTCCTCAGCTAACATTCCAGGTGATGTTTTTCCCCGCCAGTCCTTCTGTTTGACCTTCAGTAAAACTGAATAACAACTCCAGCATTTCTGTCTGAAGACTATCAGGCCTGCAACAGTGGGAGGGATTTTTTTAAAGTTTATTTTAGTATTTTGAGACTTTTAGGAAAATAGGGCTGATGTGTGTGAATGAGTGAGTTCAATTTAAAACTGCTGTAAATCTTTTTTTAAATGTTGAAATCTACACTAAGTCTGTTAAATTGACTTTAAAATTGCTGTTTTGTGTCTGTTTTAAGTCATTTTGTTTTAAGTCTTTCCATATAATTTAGTTACATTGTGTCTTGCTGTAAATTACGTTTTTTTCATCTTATTGGGAAAATATATACATCTTCATTGATTTATTTCTCAATAAGTGGAGCCACCAAAAATATTAGTCTAAATTTAAAGAACCCAGGGCCCCACCCACAGTACTACAACTTTAATACAGGCTTTTTACCTTTTAATTTAATAGCTACATGGGTTTGGTGCTACAACAGCATTTCAGAAAAGGAACATCATACCACAGTAAAATATGATGGTGGTAGTGTGATGGTCTGGGGCTGTTTTGCTTCTTCATGACCTGGAAGACTTGCTGTGGTAAATGGAATCATGAATTCTGCTGTCTACCAAAAAATCCTGAAGGAGAATGTCCGGCCATCTGTTCGTGACCTCAAGCTGAAGCACTCTTGGGTTCTGCAGCAGGACAATGATCCAAATCGCACCACTGTCTACCTCTGAATAGCTTAAGGAAAAACAAAATGAAGACTTTTGAGTGGCCTAATCAAAGTCCTGACCTGAATTCGATTGAGATGCTGTGGCATGACCTTAAAAAAATAGTTCATGCTCGAAAACCCTCCAGTGTGGCTTAATTACAACAAGTCTACAAAGATGAGTGGGCCAAAATTCCTCCACGGCGCTGTAAAAGACTCATTGCCAGTTATCGCAAATGCTTGATTGCAGTTATTGCTGCTAAGGGTGGCCCAACCAGTTATTAGGTTTAGGGGGCAGTCACTTTTTCACAGAGAGCCATGTAGGTTTGGATTTTTTTTTCTCCTTAATAATAAACACCTTGCACAAAATGGTCCCCCTCCAATATACAACTGGGACAATATTAATTGCTATGGAGGGTGACAATATGTTTGGGTATACAGTATATTCATACTATGGTGGGTAATTAAATAGACTGTTATGCTGTTTATTCCATCTAGCTACAATGCTCCACACTGTGTATATATATTTATGTGTACATATGTATATTCACTGCTCTTATTTTCTCTATCTTCTAAATTATTTCTCTGAGTGTTGCTATCCCTGTGCTGTTGCAATCCTGGAATTCCCCCATTGTGAGATTAATAAAGGCTTATCTTATCTTATTTAAAAACTGCATTTTATGTTTACTTGTGTTATCTTTGTCTAATATTTAAATTTGTTTTAAGATCTGAAACATTTAAGTGTGACAAACCATACAAAAAAGAGAGAAATCAGGAAGGGGGAAAACACTTTTCTACACCACTGTGTATATATACAGTGGGGCAAAAAAGTATTTAGTCAGCCACCAATTGTGGAAGTTCTCCCACTTAAAAGATGAGAGAGGTCTCCAATTTTCATCATAGGTATACCTCAACTATGAGAGACAAAATGAGGAAAAAAAAAATCCAGAAAATCACATTGAAGGATTTTTAATGAATTAATTGGTAAATTCCTCAGTAAAATAAGTATTTGGTCACCTACAAACAAGCAAGATTTCTGGCTCTCACAGACCTGTAACTTCTTCTTTAACAGGCTCCTCTGTCCTCCACTCGTTACCTGTATTAATGGCACCTGTTTGAACTCGTTATCAGTATAAAAGACACCTGTCCACAACCTCAAACAGTCAGATTCCAAACTCCACTATGACCAAGAACAAAGAGCTGTCAAAGGACACCAGAAACAAAATTGTAGACCTGCACCAGGCTGGGGAGACTGAATCTGCAATAGGTAAGCAGCTTGGTGTAAAGAAATCAACTGTGGGAGCAATTATTAGAAACTAGAAGACATACAAGACCACTGATAATCTCCCTCGATCTGGGGATCCACGCAAGATCTCACCCCGTGGGGTCAAAATTATCATGAGAACGGTGAGCAAAAATCCCAGAACCACATGGGGGGACCTAGTGAATGACCTGCAGAGAGCTGGGACCAAAGTAACAAAGGCTACATCAGAAACACACTATGCCGCCAGGGACTCAAATCCTGCAGTGCCAGACGTGTCCCCCTGCTTAAGCCAGTACATGTCGAGGCCTGTCTGAAGTTTGCTAGAGAGCATTTGGATGATCCAGAAGAGGATTGGGAGAATGTCATATGGTCAGATGAAACCAAAATAGAACTTTATTGTAAAAACTCAACTTGTCGTGTTTGGAGGAGAAAGAACACCATACCTACTGTGAAGCATGGGGGTGGAAACATCATGCTTTGGGGCTGTTTTTCTGCAAAGGGACCAGGACGACTGATCCGTGTAAAGGAAAGAATGAATGGGGCCATGTATCATGAGATTTTGAGTGAAAACCTCCTTCCACCAGCAAGGGCATTGAAAATGAAACGTGGCTGGGTCTTTCAGCATGACAATGATCCCAAACACACCGCCCAGGCAATGAAGGAGTGGCTTCATAAGAAGAATTTCAAGGTCCTGGAGTGGCCTAGCCAGTCTCCAGATCTCAACCCCATAGAAAATCTTTGGAGGGAGTTGAAAGTCTGTGTTGCCCAGCAACAGCCCCAAAACATCACTGCTCTAGAGGAGATCTGCATGGAGGAATGGGCCAAAATACCAGCAACAGTATGTGAAAACCTTGTGAAAACTTACAGAAAACGTTTGACCTCCGTCATTGCCAACAAAGGGTATATAACAAAGTATTGAGATGAACTTTTGTTATTGACCAAATACTTATTATACTGAGGAATTTACCAATTAATTCATTAAAAATCCTTCAATGTGATTTTCTGGATATTTTTTTTTCTTCTTTTGTCTCTCATAGTTGAGGTATACCTATGATGAAAATTGGAGACCTCTCTCATCTTTTAAGTGGGAGAACTTGCACAATTGGTGGCTGACTAAATACTTTTTTACCCCACTGTACAATCAATTAGTTTCTAGACTAATCTATGTATTAAAAAAATCTTTACAGAAAAATGTGCACAGTTTAGTATATGTAAGCACATTATACTGTGTTGGTATCCTATGCACTGTATTGCATTTTAGACATGATTATATCATTTAAAGTCTTTGGACAAAATATAGACTTAAAAATGTGTCTTTTAGAGAAATAGATTCTATTTTTATGCTTTTTTAAATCCAGTAACTGATCATTCACTGATCATTTAATGTGTTTGCTACAGTCTTGAAAGCGTTCAGTGGATGAATTAATGGAGAACCATGGTAGGAGGAACTGGGGGATTTGGAAATAAAAAGAAGCAAAGGAGTGAGAAAATCGAGTTTAAGAGGAGAGCAGAGTAATAAATGAAATTGGAGAGGGAGGGAGAGAAAGGAAGAATTTTTGAGAAAATGCGATCCATTTTTATTAGGAGGAAAGGAAGGGGTTGTTATGACCACGTTACCATGGTAACAGCAGGTTTCTATCACTGCTTCTCAGTCCTTGATCACTGACTTTGATAAAGATGAAGGTGTTCAGCGGAGGGCTTTGTGTGCATTTACGCCTTTGTGTATATACAGTATGTGTGTCTTTGTGAGTGTGTGGTGGACGGACAGAAGTGAAGGTTGACCTTTGCATATTGATTTATGCTGTGAACTCTGTGTGTGTGTGTGTGTGTGGGGGGGTGTCAGTGTGCTACCCCTTTCATCATTTTCATTTTAAAATATACACATGTTCACCACTGATGTCTGTGCTGTACATGTGTATGACTGTGTATGATTGCTTATAAACCTGTGGGGTTGTATGTATTTGTGGTCTATTTGCACTGTATGAGTTCATGTACGTGTCTCTGTAATGGAGCAGAAAAACAGCTGTAATAATGAGGACAGGGAGTGATTGAAAAGGGTCACACAAGGTAGAGACAAATCATTTTTTTGCAACTCCATCAAGTCCCGAGGACCATCTGAGCTGATCCCATGTTAACAACAGAAAATACAAATGATCCAAGTTACACTGTATGAATGCTGAAAGAGATAAATAGAAGTAGGAAGATATGGAGAGGAAAAAGCAGGGGAAAAGATGACAGGTGGGGAAAATTGGAGAGGAATTTATTTCTGATTTCCCCAACAGTGGTGAGAAAATTGAACAGACAGTGCAGGTGCTTAGGGTGCAATAAGGCACACACATGCACATTGAGGTGCATACGTATACACATCCACGTTTACAGACTGCAATAATCATGAGATAAAGTCTTTTAATTATTGGGGCAGAATTACTTCACTCATCCTAATCTCTGATAACTGTAATCTGTGACATTTAATGAATATCAGATGTACTATTAAGCAACTGCTGTTAGAGTAGCTTCACAGTAATATTAGTTTGCTCTAAACTAGTTGAATTATACAAATTGTCTTCTATCTGTTCCATCAGTGTTTGTTCTGGCTTAAAGACCTTGGTGTTTTGTGTCAGAAAACACATGACGGGGGGGGGGGGGGGCTATGGAGTACAGTAAGAAAACTAGAAAAGCTCTCGGACAGCACAGACCTCCGCCAAGCGCCACAGATTCCCTGTGGGCATGTTGTCCTGTATTTTTTTTTTTTTTTTTTTGTCCAAGTGTTGTGACGATTTTTTGGCAGTTACATGCACAAAAAAAAAATATTGAAAAAATATTGAAAATGGCCCTATCTCGCAATGTTAAAAAAAAAAAAAAAAAAAATTGTTTAAAAAAATTCCTGGATCCAGATGGTGATCTGGACCACCACCAAAATCTAATCATCTGTAGGATACCCCATTTCTGACGATCTCTGAAAATTTCATGAAAATTCGTCCTTAACTTTTTGAGTTATCTTGCTAACAAACAAACAAACAGACAGACAGACAAACCAACGTCGATGAAAACATAACCTCCTTGGCGGAGGTAAAGACGCATTTTGGTGCAGCTCAGAGAAAGTGTTATTTAAAATAACTTTTTACTTGTTAACCTTCAGTGCTACTCATTCCATCTACTCTGACATAAAATGTCGAATTCCCGAGTTAAACAAGAATCCTCGAGAGGAGGCCGCAAAGCACCGCTACCTGCTAAGCCAGCCACACTTGCTCCTGTCTCACAGAGTCCGCCTCATCCTGACGAGACCACCCTAGACCCTGTGCTGTTTCAGGCCACGACTGACGCTCTTAAGAACAACATATGTGGTAAAACTAATGCCCTGTTTACGAGTCTGCATTCTGAAATAACATCTATGAGACAAGAACTGAAGAATTCAGTTGAACCACTTGAACGCAGGCTCAAGGCAAATGAGTCGCTAGTGGGAGAACTGGAGCGAGCGTCCACGGATAATGGCACTCGGGTAAGCGAGCTAGAAGCTACAGTTAGCATGCTAACAACACTGGTCAAGCACTTGGATGAACGGTGTGAAGATCTGGAGGCCAGATCTCGAAGAAATAATATACATGTGCTTGGTGTACTGGAGGGACCCCGACCAACTGACTTCGTTGCCCAACTACTTCAAGATTTCTTTGCTTGGCGGAAAAATCTTTACTCGACCATGTACACTGAGCCCTGCGGGAAAAGCCCAGAGATTGAGGCCCACCTCGCCCTCTTATCGCAAGAGTGCATTATTTTCACTTCCGAAACCTACTGCTGCAGCGGGCCACGGGAAGCTGCAGCGGGCCATCGGAAACTCCCCTCTCCTGTACAAAGGCAAGAGAATTTCCATATTTCCTGATTACACATCTTCTGTCGCCAAGAAGTGAGCCTCATTCATCATGGTGAAACGGACTCTTTGCTCCTACCCAGGGCTGAAATTTGGTCTTCTTTACCCGGCAATACTGAGTCACTACGCCAGATGGAATGACACACAGGTTTGATGATCCTGCGACTTCCACTGATTTCATAAACAAAATCCCTGAGTAACTTTTTGAACAAACTTATTCTAGTGCACAGGCTATAATCTCTCTGGCTGCAGAAAAGGCCTTTGACCATGTGGAATGGCAGTACCTTTTCTACATCCTGGAGAAATTTGGGTTTGGTAAAAACTTTATTTCATGGGTTAAAATACTATACGCCTCCCCACAAGCTGCAGTTAGGACCAATAATAATTCATTATATTTCCTCTCCACTGCTCCACTTGGCAAGGCTGCCCTTTAAGTCCGTTCCTATTTGCAATCGCCATTGAACCACTCTCTATTGGACTTCGTAATGATCCCTCTATTACAGGAATTTTCAGATATGGAATGGAACATCGTGTATCTCTGTATGCAGAGGACCTTCTCTTGTACATCTCTGATTTTTCAACCTCTATTCCTAGAGCTCTTAATATTTTCAATTCCTTTGGTGCTATTTTGGGCTATAAACTAAATTTGAATAAAACCGAACTCTTTCCTTTAAATAAAGCAGCAGAAGAATATCTGTTGCACACTCTACCCTTCAGGATAGCACAACACAGCTTTACTTACTTAGGGGTGGAGGTAACCCATAAATTCAACAAACTATATAAAGCAAATCTTACGCACCTCTTCACCCGTATCCAAGAAGATTTTGATCGTTGCTCAGTGCTGAATTTGTCTTTAGCCGGCCATGTCAATGCGGTTAAAATGAACATTTTGCCTAAATTCTTGTATATATTTCAATCTCTACCGATCTTCCTTCCTCTAGGCTTTTTCATAAAATTGACACTACTATTAAGGAATTTATCTGGAATAAAAAAAAACCACCAAGGATTAGACAACAATTTTTACAGAGACCTAAAGAAATTGGGGACATGGGCTTACCGAATATAAAATTTTATTATTGGGTGGCTAATTGAAGACTCATTCAATTCTGGTTGCACTCTGAGCTCTTCCAACCTCCGCCTGTTTGGCTTACAATGGAATCTACCTCTTGTGGCCCAGTATCTCTGTCAGCCTTAGCTCACTCCATTAAAACTTCCTTCCCTGCATATACAAGAAATATCATCGTCAAGACTTCATTGAGAATCTGGAATCAATTCAAACATAGTTTCCATCTTCAAGCATATTCAATCTCTGCTCCTATAACCGCTATTTGTTTCCTCCATCCTTAGTGGACGACGCATTTAAAACCTGGTTCAACCTTGGTATTAAATCATTCAAAGATCTATATATTGATAACTTATTTGCCTCCTTTGGCCAATTGTCCGATAAATTTTAATTGCCTAAGCATCATTTCTTTAGATATTTACAAATCTGTACCTTTGTGACCAAGACATTCCCTCATTTCCCACGTTCACCTGACAATTCCCCTCTGGATATCTTCTTTGAGCCTATTAGTAAATTAAAAGGAATGATTTCTCCTATTTATTCCTTGATTCATTTCTTTTGTTTGGTCTCTCTCGATTCTATCAAAACATCATGGGAAGCAGAGTTAGGCGATAATGTTCCAGATGATCTTTGGAGAAATATTCTCTATAGAGTACATAAGTCATCTATTTGTGCAAAGCATGGATTGATTCAGTTTAAAATTGTACACCATCTTCACTTCACTAAGATTAAACTATCTAAAATTTACAGAGACACAGACCCAATCTGTGACAGATGTTGCCTAGCTACAGCAAACCACGTTCACATGTTCTGGTCCTGCCCTGCCTTGCAGTCCTTCTGGGCAGGAATTTTCAATTCCTTATCAAGTGTTATTAGAAAACATATTGAACCAAATGTTCTGATGGGTTTGTTTGGGATTGCTTCAACTGTATCAACAGAATCAAACTTTATTGCTTTTGTCACTTTGTTGGTTAGACACACAACATTACTTAAGTGGAAATCTCCAATAGCTCCTTCACACATTCAGTGGATAAAAGAAATCCTCAATTGTTTCAATTTGGGGAAGATTCGACATGTGTTAAGAAGCTCTAATGAGAAATGTTACAGGACTTGGGACCTTTTTCTTAAACGCATCAGTTAGATTTTCCCAATATTTCTGACCTTACATGATCTACTTGGGCATGGCAGGCAGTTTGTGTTCTTTTCCTTTTGCTTTGTGTGTTTTTTTTTTCTTGTTTGTTTTTGTTTCTTAATGCTTTAAGTTTTTCTGACATAGATATGCAATGGGGGGGGGGTACTGTAGTCTGACCTTTGCTCTCTGTAATCCTCTTAATTTTAATAAGGCTGAGCTTTTTTGTATTATTGTATTACTCAGCTGGGTTTAGTACCCCATCCCCCCCGTATTCATCTTGCTGCATTGAAAAATCAATAAACAGAGTTTTGGAGAAAAAAAAAAACACATGACACTATTGTAACCGGAATATGTTTGTTTTATACTATTTATTTCTTTTTTTTTTAAATTTTGCACAGTAACTTTGCATATGGAACTTACCATTTTGCATTTGTATTGCACAACAAAGGATTGGATCTTGGAATACTGGGCCAGTTGGGGTCCCACCCAGACGTCCTATGTTTGGACTTTTTACTGGTGTCATCCTGCTCTCCTTTTTCTCTTGCACCCTCTGCCTGAACACTTTCCTCTCCTTGGCTCCTCTCTTCTGTCTCATCTTGCCCTCTCTGAGCTCTGTCTAATTCAGCTTCTCTCTCTGTCTATGGTGGTATACAAACAGGTTAGAAAATGCCAAGTGTCAGGTTTTGTCCTGCATGAATTTTTTTGTCATGATTTACATAAATGACACAAACATGTATGTTTTTTTTGTATATTTATTATAGTGTTTCTTTCCATTAAGAAAGAGTAGGAAAGAGAAGGGGAAAAACATTCATAATAGCAATTTACTCATGCATACTTAAATTATATGATCAGAGGTGGGTATAGTAGCCAGAAATTCTACTCATGTAAAAGCAGTGCTATCTTATGACATTAATAATTAAAAGTAGACACTCAAAATTTTCTAGTTGAGTAAGGGTACAAAAAGCATCTGCTTAAATAAAAACTTGAGTAATGACTTCAGTCTTGAAGGTTTGAGATTTTTCCTCCAAAATTTATAACAATTTTCTTATAGTTTTCTACTTTTCTCTGTAAATTTATCTAAATTTGAAGCCATTTTCCTCAAATGTGTAATTTCCTCTTGTAAAATTATGACTTTTCTTGTACATTTGAGACCTTATAAATTTGTGAATTATTTTATGGCTAATTTCTGTCTATTTTTTTTTTTAATAAAATTACTGGTGTTGATGGTGTGTGTGTGTGTGTGTGTGTGGAGGGGGGGTAGAAATTTGAAACAGATTGTGGTAAAATTTTGACTTTTGTTCCTCATACAATTTAAACTTTTGACCATAATGTTGCAGAGCCGCAACAGAACAATAATTTAACTCTGATTTCAAAGAAATATAATTAACAGAATTATATTTAATGAAATAAATTGACTAAAATGTCCAAAGATGCTGTTATTTCTGTTGTAATATTTCTAGATACAGTCATGTGAAAAAATTAGGACACCCCATTAAATATTCAGTTCTTTACTAAGAAATGTTCTCATATCTATGTCTAACCTTGTTTTTGTTTTTAATTTGCATTTAACATTTATTTTAGCCACTTTAAGTGGGAATGAATGTGGGGTGGCCTAAAAAAAGATGGGGGTGTCCTAATTTATTCCTTGCTATTTGTTTTGAAAATTTGAAAAAAGTCTTTAATTCATTTTTAACTGTTTAGTTGTATTACATGAATCTCCCAGTACTTTTAACATTGATATTAAATATCCATATGTCCAAATATGTTAGAACACACAGGCTTAAACAGGGTGTCCTAATTTTTTCACATGACTGTATTTATAGTTTTTTAGAACTCTCCTCACCACCCAGACAACAGAACAAACCTTCCATATTTTTTTTTCCACAATATCTTTATTGAACCTTTTTTTTTTTTTTTTTTAACAAACATGATACAAACAATCAAACACTAACGCTAAAGTACTACAAAAAAAAAAAAATGCACTAAAAACACCAACAACCACCAACAAAATCAAGTCTTCAACAATGCTCCTCTGTTTAGTCTAGACAATCCAATACATAAGTATACATATTATGTTCACCAGTTTGGAATTTACAAGGTCCACACACATCATTCACCTTCTTCTTCAAGAGTTATGTTTAAATTTTTTACATAATCAATAAAAGGTCTCCATATATTCTCAAACACAATTTCCTTTGATTTCAGTATATATGTTATTCTTTCTAATGGAAGGTTTGTTAACATCTGTCTTAACCACTGAGTCACATCTGGTCTATGAGTCTTTTTCCATAATAGTGCAATACATTTTTTGGCATTAAGCAAACTGAGGTCTATGAATGTTCTTTCACTTTTATTAAAATTATGCTTTTCTGGGTACAGACCCAACAAAAACAGTTTAGGATTCAGTATGATTTGTTTTGAGATTATTTTTTCAATTGTTACCCTCACCTCTTCCCAAAACATTCTTATTAATCTACATTCCCATAAACAATGAAATAGGGTTCCTTTACTTTCCATGCATTTTGTGCATGTATCTGGTATATTTTTGTTATATCTATTTAACTCCTCCGGTGTAACATACATCCGCATTAACCATTTGAAATGTATCAATTTAAGGCGTGCATTTATTGATTTGGTTTGAGCTTCTGTACAAGCCAATTCCCATTGTTCCTCTGAAATTTCAATTTGCAGATCTTCTTTCCAGTAGTTTAATCTTTTCAGTGAATTTTCACTTGAAGATAGTGTCAATGAGTTATAAAACTCTGAAATAATACCCTTTCTTTTACTATCTTTCATCATCATTTTTTCCAAGGATGAATAAATAGGTCGAGTGAGAGCTTTATTTTGATTTGATCGAATAAAGTTTCTAAGTTGAAGATATTTAAAAAAATGTGTTCTATTGAGATTAAATTTGATCCTCAGCTCTTCAAAAGACATTATGTTGTCTGCACATGGCAAATATAAATCCTGAATCTTTTGTATCCCTTTTAAATTCCATACTTTAAATACAGCGTCCGCTCTCCCTGGTTTAAAATATTGATTACCCCATATTGGACTAAATTGTGACAATAACTGTGGTTCTTTTAAATAGTTTTTAGCTTCACACCATATTTTGATCATATGCTTTACAAATGGATTTTTAACTTGTTTTTGTAATTTTTTTGCCGAATCTGAGTATATGAATATGGGAAGAGGTAAAGGTAAATTGTATGATTCCATTTCAGTCCAGTGAGGGAGATCATTTGATGAAAAATAATATGTCATAGACCTCAGTTGTGCTGACCAATAATACAACATAAAATTTGGACATTTCAGACCTCCACGATCAAATGGTAAATATAATAAAGACAGACGTAATCTAGCCCTCCTGTTGTTCCATATAAATTCCACTAACTTTTTTTTTATTCTTGAGAATAGATCTAAAGGTGGTGATAAGGGAATGTATTGAAATAAATAAAGTATTTTAGGTAAAATATTACTTTTAAGTATATTGATTCTCCCGATCATCGACATTGGTAGTGACATCCATCTCTGAGTTAACTCATTGATATCTGACATTAAGGCTTCATAGTTGACGCTGGCGACTGATTCTAGCTTAGGCATAATTTGGATTCCTAAATATTTAAACTGATTTACAACATTGAATTGATTTGCCTCAGGGGCTGGGTAATTTCTCTGGGTCTCATTTAGCATTAATATTGAAGATTTAGTTTTATTTATTTTATATCCTGATATTTCCCCAAAATTCTTTATTAAATTCAACAAGGTTGGAATTGATTTTTTTAGATTCGACATAAACAAAATTATATCATCGGCGTACAGGGAGATTTTATGTTCTGTTGGTCCAACTTTAATTCCATATATTTGTGAATGTAAACGTATCGCTATCGCTAAAGGTTCAATTGCCATAGTAAACAGTAAAGGTGAAAGTGGACAGCCTTGTCGACATCCTCTATTGATTTTTATTGGTTTTGAAATATTGTTATTTGTTAGGATTTCTGCTGTAGCATTATTGTATATTATTTGAACCCATTTTATGAAATTATTTCCAAGTCCAAACCTTTGTAGGACTTCAAAAAGAAAGGGCCATTCAACTCTATCAAAGGCCTTTTCGGCGTCCAATGATAGGAGAGCTGTATCCGGTGCTTCTTTATTAAAATAAATAATATTAAATAGTCTTCTTACATTATGGAAGCCTTGTCTACCCTTTATAAAGCCATTCTGATCTCGATTAATAATATTTGGTAAAATTTCTTGTATTCGTCTTGCTAAAATTTTACAGATTATCTTAAGGTCGGCGTTTAATAGGCTTATTGGTCTCATATTTTCACATTTATTAGAGGGCTTACCTGGTTTTGGCAGCAGTATAATTAAGGCATTATTTATGTATGATGGTAAATTATTATTTTGAAATGCTTCTAAAACCATTTCCAAAAAAGGTTTTATTAATTTATTCTTAAATTTTTTATAAAGGTCAACTGGAAGACCATCTGGTCCTGCACTTTTTCCTGATTTCATATTATCAATGGCTAGCCCAACTTCTTCTTGACTAATTTTAGACTCCAATATCTCCCTGTTTTCATTTGGTATACACGGTATAGATAGTTCGTTCAAAAACCCATTTAGTTTTGTTAAATCAGGTTCATTTTTGGTATCATATAATTTTTCATAGTAATCTCTAAAGGCTCTATTAATTTCTAAAGGATCTATAACTACCTGTCCCTTACTTATAATACTGGTAATTGGTGTTTTAATTTCCAATTGTTTAATCTACCATGCTAATAATTTTCCTGATTTTTCACCTTGTTCATAAAAAGATTGTTAACCTTCCATATTTTTAAATCCAAATGTTGGCAGGTTTAGTTTGTCTGAAGGCTGGAAGATGCTGACGGATTTAAGTCACTGACTTAAATCCTATACCTATTTACCCTCACTTTAAACACCTGTTGGATACCTGATGGTAGTAGACCTGTTTTTCTCTTGCAGGATTTTGAGGTATGTAACTTTCCAAAAAATCAGTCAGTTAAAGGTGCACTAAATAGTATTTCAAGAAAACTATTTGAAAAAATACATTAAAGTGTTTTAGAAAGGTGTGGAATTACAGCCTTTTATAATTTTCAAGAAATAATATATTGATGAAAAAATGCCTTGAAATACAATTAAAAAAATTTTTTTTACAGGTCCAAAACAATCATGATACTTAAATCTAAGCAGTTGAATGATGAGACTACGGTGGCCAGTAAGGATGTCACAGCCAATAACATAACTAGGTTGATGTCATGTTTCATCATGTCATATTAATTCATATGACAAAAATAGCCCTCTTTTGACCTGTTGTATCTGGTTCATAATTACTAACTAACTAACTAACTAACCTGCACTTATATAGCGCTTTTCTAGTCACAAAGACCACTCAAAGCGCTTTCACTAGTACTAACCATCTATTCTAAGGGCCTATAGGAAACAGATATCTAGGGACAATTTAGAACAACCAATTAACCTAACATGCATGTCTTTGGATTGTGGGAGGAAACCGGAGCCCCCGGAGTAAACCCACACAGCACAGGGAGAACATGCAAACTCCATACAGAAAGGTTCCAACCAAGAACTGAGACTGTAGAATAGTCTGTGCTGTGTTTTGTTGTTTATCTCTTACAAGCAGTTGGTAGAGACACATGACATCAGCCCAGCTATGCTATTGGCTGTGACCTGCTATGACAACCTTACCGGCCATAGATGTATAAACTCTAAATAGGACATGGCTAGCTACCAGGCTAGTCACATTCCATATACAGTACATAGCTTACTTATGTGATTACAATAAATACAGTGAACAATTGTTTGTGTATCCTGTTATCACAATGCTGAAGGTGCTGACAATCATTATAATTACCGACAGAATATGGCACCTCTGTTAGCCATGTCCTATCTAGGGTATCATATATCTGTTACCAGTCACCATAGACTCATCATCCAGCTGCTCAGATGTAAATATTGTGATTGTTTTGCACCCATAAAAATTTTAAAATTATTTTTCATTAAAATATTTTTTTGAAGAATGTAAAGACTTCAGTTCTGCACATTTGTAAACATTTTATTGCTATATACACTACTCACAAAAAGTTAGGGATATTCGGCTTTCGGGTGAAATTTCAGGATGCACCTAAAATGCACTATAACTTTTACAGGTCAGCTTAATTTGACCTTCTCTAACCTTTTGAATGCACATGTCTAACTGTTCAGTTTTTCAATACTTTTTGCAGAACTTACTGTTCTCTAACAAGGTGCTTAACGGCAAAATTCACAACAGGTTTTTGATCCATGAATCGACCAATAAATTTTCTGGTTCAATTAGATTTTGTATTTAAACAGTCCTCTTCATCATGCTGTTCACATTTTGACATCATGAGACCAAGACGACATCTCACAATTGATCAACAATACCTCGCCATTGCGAGAGACAAACAGTTTCTTCCTTTGGGCTATCCGAACTGCAAACAGTCAGAGCCCCACCCTCCTCCCTCTTAACACTCACTTGCACAGAACTGTGGACCTTTTAATTATCACAATAACTCACCTGTCTTTGCACTCCGCACTTTCATGTATACTGACTCATCCATGAAATCACTACTGTGCATATTTTCCATAATCCTTGGGCCATTTTACTCAGTTGTGTGCTCTGCACTCCACACTCTTATGCACTGTATATAGTTCCATCCAGGAAGCCACTACCATACCTGTGTATATACCTATGGGCTATTTTTATTTTAGTCATATGTTTAATCGTGTGTTCTGTAACTGTGTTTAATTCAAATTCTTCTCTCTTACTTTACTGCATTGTAGTCTAGTGGAGCACCCACAATTCCATTGTACTGTACAAATGTACAATAACAATAAAGCCTATTCTATTCTAAATTTTCTGGTTGAGTTAGATTTGGTATTTAAACCGTCCTTGTCATCGTGCTGTTCACATTTTGACGTCCTGAGACCAAGACGACACCTAACAATTGATCAACAGTACCTCACCATTGCGAGGCTTCAACCAGGATGTTCACAGAGGGAAGTGGCCTCTGAGCTTAGAGTGTCATGGAGTATCATCAGCAGGTTGCAAGAGAGATGTAGAGAGACTGGAAGAGTCACAGAAAGGCATAGAAGTGGGCGTCCTTTGGCCACATCCCATGCCGATGACCGCTTCATTGTGAACAGTACCCTGCGGAACCGAATGATGAAAGCCACTCAACTCCAGGCACATTTAAGGGAGGTGAGAGGCACCCAAGTGTCACGTCAGACCATTTGAAACCGTTTACACTGTTGTTGGCTTTTGTTTCAATAAATTGTTTGAGATGAAGAAATCACCATTGCATGCTTCTACTTAAATGCCCTACTTTCATGATATAATATCATTGTAGCGTGAACTTTTTACATTTTCCATGAATTTCACCTGAAATATCCCTACCATATTGTGAGTAGTGTCTATATTTTAGATTTTATTTAGATTTAGATTTTAGATTCCTTTATTAGTTCCACTATGGGGACATTACAGGGCATCCACATGAGTGGATAAGCCAGCCACTGGTGCGGCACCCAACCCTTTCACCATTCACACACACATTCACACCTGGGGCCATTTTAGAGTCTCCAATTAACCTAACTTGCATGTTTTTGGCATGTGGGAGGAAAGCGGAGAAATCCCAGAGTAAACCCACGCAGACACGTGGAGAACACGCAAATTCCACACAGATCACTGTTGGTCAGGGGCTGGGATCGAACCCAGGATCCTTCGGCCAAGGGTGAGTTGCTGTGCTGCCGCAGTGCTAACGACCCCGCTGCCCGTTTAAACATTTCTTTTCATGAAAATACTGTGTAGTCACCATTAAAAGTAAAACAGAATATTTCCTGCTACAAACCTGGTGTCACTGATGATTTAATGTTTGAGTGCAGCAGTTGGGATCTTTGTAATCTACACACAAAAATATGCAAACACATGCTGACACTCGCATACACACATCCTCACGCTGGAGTAGTTATGCCATGCTCAAATTAACAGCAGTGTGGCCTAGTTGGCACTTCATCTCTCAGTGGATTAGATATCCTGCTTTGGGGGTCTTGATTTTCTTTTTCCTCTCTTTGTCTTATTTATGCTGTTTTTGGGGTGAACAGACATGATAAACAGACATGATGTTTAATTCCGAACATCTGAAGGCCTGATGCTTACCTTTGAAAGGGAAACAATATGCTCATTGGTATTCCTTATAGAGATGTGCAAGTGTGTGTGTGTGTGTGTGTGTAGAGGAGAGCGAGAACACTTGTAAGACTTTGAAGTTTGTGTTTCGGAGGTGGAGTGATGTCGTAATTGATGCGGGGCATCCACATGAAGTCACCTCACAAGTCGCTCTTTATTTTCAGCTCTGTAGTGCCGTCTTTATGATTAGAACGCCCCGGAGAGAAATCGCTGGGAACATTCAGAGGATTGTTTTCCATTTCGGTCTCAATAAAGGAGCAGGAGCTCTGTAGATATGCCAGGTAATAAATCCAATCCAAATGCCGTGTTGTCACAGCAAATTTAATGGCGTCTCAGTATTACATATTTACTGCCTCATATATTGCTGAGTACATGTGGATCACATAGCCTGTAAGAAACAGTTTAAAAAAGATAAAATCTACTTTGTTGATTAAACTGCAGTCAAGACAATATCAGACGCACCACAGGAAGATTACAAACCATTTAATGTGTAGTTTAGGTTTATGTCCACTTGGGGGCACTCTGACAGCAGCACTGATTTGTTTGACTCTGCAGACCTTCAGCAAGAGCATGAAAAAATGTGGAATTAAGGGGAGAAATACCTGAGCAGGGGAAGCAACTTTTAGAAAGAAAAGAAGGAAGGAAGGAAGAGACAAAGTGAGAAAATGTTGATTAAAGTGGAAAGAAGAGGCCAGAGATGGGGGGGGGGGGGGTCAAACATGTGACTGCGGTGTTTGTGCAGGTCGGGATGTGGCTGTGCTTTGAGGGCATGCTGCCCATTTATCATCTGTGCTCAAGACACACTGAGGCAAAGGGGGCGGCAAGGTTGTAGCTGCTGCTGTATATTCAGGGCTGAGTGCTGCGTCTTTGTGTTGACCTGTTGACTGCGTCATGGCTTCCAACGACTTGCTCCGCTTCTGTCGTGCTCCAACTAATGAACAGTCCATTCTTCCTCCATCGATGACTGCTGACATTACTCGCTCTCCTGTACCCGCTTAGTATAAACCGGCAGTGGAATTTTTCAGCCGCGTAGTCGGGCCACCCATCTCTGCTGCAGCAAAGAGAAGCAAATTCAGCTGACGATAAATGCATTGCAGTTCTGGTAAATGATATGGCTGCAGTTCGCTATCATTTTCGCGTCAACTAACCTGACGCCTGACCCAAAGCAGTATCGTTGCAGGAAATTATTTTCACTGGAACTTGGAGTTGATCAGCCAGCGGTGACATGTGGTTGTTGAGCAACAGCAGAGATAACTGGCTCCCACCACCGCACAATTACGCGCACAAACAATTTGGCCAAATAATTCCAAGGTTAATAAAAACAGACACAGGTGATGACAGAAATCAGTTTATGGAAGTGCTTAAAAATTAAGCTCTTCATTTTCCCATATATTTGTAGGCTAGTTAGTTAGTGTGTGTGTGTGTGTGTGTGTGTGTGTGTGTGTGCGCGCGCGCACACGTGTGTTTTTGCTTTGGTCCACCAAACTTTTCAGATTTTTACCATTAGATGTAAAACAATACAGGCTAGACTGTAACAGTAATTTACCAGATTAAAAATGGTTTAAGATGAATTTCCATTGTGCAAAACTAGTTTAAGATGAAGAAATGTTAAAACTAATCTCTTTAAACCCGGTTTAGTTTTTACTTGAAACCAAAATTAAATTTGATTCTGTTGCTCTAAAACTTTGAACTTTAGCTTAAACTGTGATTGAGGATTAACTATAAATCATCAGGTGAAAAAGTTTAAATCAGTCAGCAAAAGTGGAGTAGTGGGACATTTAAAATAGCATTTTTAAAGTTTTTCAAATTCATTTTAATGTATAGTTGACATGTGTTTTGGCAGTTAATTTCAGCACTTGCATTTTTTGAATGTTTTGGTGTAGTTCTGGTACTTGTTGCTGGTGTTCATGGTTGTGCCATAGACTGTATAAATGGAGGCTTTTCACCAGCAATGCGTAGATCATGCACTGAAAACTAAAAAAGACTGCTGGTGTGATTGGTGGTACAGACGCAAGAGCACCAGGTATGTTTTCACTTGTATGAATGTCACAGATCTGACGTTTATGCGTTATATATGTCACCAGAATGAAGGCTGCATGAAGTAAAATAATAAATAAAAAATAGTAACAGTTTGCGTCCTAAGGCTTAATGATTTAAGAAAGATATCAAATAGTTGTTTTGGGTTTTTTTTTTGCATCCGTTGCTCTGCCTTGGAACCATCATCATCATCATAGCAGTCTGTCGTGGGCGACAATGACTGTTTCATTTAGGTCTGATCAGATTCCTCCACACAGCTCTGTCCTTAGCCTTCCGCTGCCAGGAACTCCTGTCTATATCCAACTTCTTCAAGTTTCTTTTTACAGTGTCTTTAAATCTGAGCCTTGGTCTATCCTGATTGCGTTTGCCCTCACATAACTGTGAGTAGAGTAACTGCCAAGGGAGACGCTGGTGGTCCATCCTCTCAACATGTCTGAGCCATCTCAGGTTCATCTGTATTAGCATGTCCTCCATTGATGGTAGACCAGCTCGTTTCAACAGTTCTATGTTGGTTATCTTGTCTTTCCGTGAGATGTTCATTATGGCTCGAAGGTGTCTCATCATGTATGCATGGAGTTTCTTCACCTGCACTCTGTAGACAGTCCAAGTTTCAGCACCGTACAATAGAGTAGCCAGTACTGTCACTTTGTACACTTTGCATTTCACAGGGATAGACACATGTCGATTGTTCCACAGTCTCTCCCTCAAGTTTCCAAACACAGCGCTCACTCTTCCCATTCTGAGAGAGAGTTCATCCTCCAGCCTAGCATTCTCTGAAACAGTACTCCCTAGATACTTGAAAGTTTTGCACTTGACTAGTGGCTCTGTACCAATGCTGATCTCTTCTGGTAGTGATGTTGATAATTGGAACTTTGGTGGTTGATAAAGGCACTCTGTCTTCTTGATGTTGATTTGGAGGCTGAATTGGCTAGCTGCTCTTGCAAATTTCTCCACTAAAGATTGCATATCTTCTACACTGTGTGCAACTAGAGCACTGTCGTCGGCAAAGAGCATTTCTCTTACTACATTTATCGATGTTTTACTCTTGGCTTTAAACTGTGCCACATTGAACAAGTCTGCTTCTTTCCTTGTTTGAATGTATACTCCTTCTGAAGTGTCTTTGAATGCCACCTCAAGCATGGCTGCCAGATATAGCGAGAAGAGTGTAGGCGCCAGCACACACCCTTGTTTCACCCCGTTGCTTGCTGAAAAGTCTTTAGATACTGAACCACTCATTGCCACGTTTGCTTGCATACCTGTATGGAGTGCCTCGATCAGGCTGACAAACTTCTCTGTACAGCCATATTTCTTGAGTACCTGCCAAAGTCCTTGTCGCGAAACAGTATCGAAGGCTTTACTGAAGTCGATAAAGACTACATAAAGCGGCATGTTCTGTTCGATACACTTTTCTTGAACCTGTTTCAAGCAGAAAATCATGTCCATTGTGCTTCTTCCACTTCTAAAGCCGCACTGGGTTTCTGGTAGTACATTCTGCGAGATGTGTGCGAAACCGTATCAAAGGCTTTACTGAAGTCGATAAAGACTACATAAAGCGGCATGTTCTGTTCGATACACTTTTCTTGAACCTGTTTCAAGCAGAAAATCATGTCCATTGTGCTTCTTCCACTTCTAAAGCCGCACTGGGTTTCCGGTAGTACATTCTGCGAGATGTGTTCATTGAGTCTGTTCAGTAGTACATGTGAGAGAATCTTACCAACAGTGGCTAGCAGTGATATACAGTACCTCGGTAATTTCCACTATCTTTCCTGTCACCTTTCTTGAACAAAGGCACAATCCTTGCATCCTTCCAGTCTTGAGGTACTTTCTGGGCATCCCATATCTCTTGGATGAGCTTGTGCAGGCAGTTGGTCAGCTGAACACCACCAAATGTCCACACTTCTGCTGGAATTCCATCCCTTCCTGGAGCTTTACCATCCTGTGTTGTCCTGATAGCTGCCATTAGTTCATCAAAATTTGGTGGTTCATCCAGACTTGATACAGCTGGTCACTGCACTAGAGCTTCTTTAGCCTCTTCAGTGAGATCTCCAGGGTTGTTTAGTAGTTGGTCAAAGTGGTCTGCAAATCTGTCCAGGATCTTGTCTTTCTCCTGCAAAACCGTTTCACCATCCACAGCCTTTAGTTGGATCAGTCCTCTTGGTTTAGGGCCGTAGATTTCTCTCAAACCTGTGAAGAATGTTTTCATGTCCTTCCTGTCTGCTGCAGTTTGAAGTTCCTCCGCTTTTTCATCCCACCAGTTGGACTTCATCTCTCTGGTGTACTTCTGTAGCTCACTCTGAGCCTTTGAGTATTTCTTCTTCTTCGACCTTGTGTTACACTGTAGGTTTTCCTGCCCAGCTGTATTCCTCGCTTCTAGTAGTTTCTTCAGGTGTTCATCATGCTCATCAAACCAATCTTGCTGTTTCCTCTCAGGGTGGCCTAATACATCACTCCCAGTCTGATACACCGTATCCTTCAGTGTTGCCCATTTTTCTTCTATGTCATTCTCTGAGTTGTTGCTGTCCCAGTCTTTCAAGTTTTCATCCATTTCCTGTGTAAGATCTTCCTGCTTCTTTTGGCCTTTCAGTGCACTAGTGTTTAGCTTCCGTGGTGGCTTCGCACCCGTCCTGCAGTGCTGTTTTCATCTCCAAATCCTTAATCTAGATCTCAGCATAACATGATCATTACCACAGTCTGCGCCTCTCATTGCTCTGGTGTCCAATACATCCCTTATGTCTCTCTGCCTGACTATGATGTAGTCTAATAAGTGCCAGTGCTTGGATCTTGGGTGCATCCATGTCTTCTTGTGTGTGTCCTTGTGCTTAAATAGAGTGTTGGTTATCACAAGGTTGTACTCTGAACATAGTGCAAGTAGAAGTTCTCCATTAGCATTGCACTTGCCTACTCCATGACTGCCTAGCACTCCTTTCCATTTCTCAGTGTTGGAACCAACACTGGCATTAAAATCTCCAATGAGCATCAGCCTGTCATCAGTCGGTACATGCCTGATAGTCTCACGTAAATCACTGTAGACCCCTTCTTTCACCTCCTCTGTGTTGGTCATTGTTGGGGCATATACACTGATGAGTGTGGCATACATCTTCTGCTGTAGTGGGAGTCTCATAGTCATTATCCTGTCGTTGATTGGCACCGGTTCCTCATCAAGCATTGCTGCTATCTCCTTTCTAACTGCAAAGCCCACTCCTGCTTCTTTCCTTTCTTGAGTTGATCTCCCACTCCAAAAGAAGATATACCCATGGTCTTCCAAGCTGTCATATCCAGGAAATCTTGTTTCACTAAGTGCAGCTATGTCTACATTGTACCTGTTCATTTCCAGGGCCACAAGCACCATCTGTCTTTCTGGGCGCTGTGATGTTGTTCTGTCCAACAGAGTGCGTACATTCCATTCTGCTACACACAAGGTTGCTGTTTCCCTCTTCTTTTGTCTTCCTGCTCCTAGCTTACTTTTCGCTGCCTGTCGGAGTGTGAACAGATCAGCGCGGACCTTGTAAGCCCGGGTGACGTCCAAGCCAGTATGAGTTGCTTTCTGATTGACCATTTCATGAAACTGCTTGCAAAGTATTTGAGTACTGCTAGCTTTTGCTGGACTAGCAGCACATTCTTGGCAGATAAAGGTATTATCAGTGGCAAGAACAAGCCAAGACAAACTGACTCCAGTATCTGTTGCAGTGACTGACCAGATGATAGGTTTGCTTATCTCCGCTCTTTGAGTAGTGCGTGTCACAGTGCACTGACTGGCACAGGCCACCACAGACCTTGCGACAAATGTGTTTGTCTGCCAGGATGTCCAGTCTCACCCCGTGTAACTAGGAGTGGTCCACCACAGACCTGTGGCAGATATTGTTTTTAGTTCTGCCAGGATGCCCTGTTTCACCCTCCACGCCCTCGGAAGGGCGGGGATGCCGGTTGAGTTGCCGACAGCCCGACCCATGAGGCAGGTAGTACCGGTTTTTATGGTTATCCGGTAGCAAGCAAGCCAATGCCTGACCTCACAAAAAAAATAATATAAACTCAAATTGCACACTTTTCCTCATATGTTACATTATTAATGCCTTGGAACCATATGGACTTGATATTAGCAGCTTCAGCATGCATTATTTTTTTTAAATTATCACAAAATATAGATCAATAAAATTTTGAACATTTATCAGAAAATGTCTGTTTGTGTTAAGTTAAATAACAAGCATTCATGGCATGACAGCAGCATGAGCATTTTAATTTCGGGGTGAAACAGACAGCTCTGTTTTACCCCAACATTAAAACACCAAGCACAGTGTTGTGGTTCTTTGTGGCTCTGATTAGATTCTACGTCTGCTGTGAGGTAAATCTGATTATGTCCAACATCTTTTAACAAAATGCATCTGACTTTATTGTAGTGGAGACATTGATATATCTCAGAGCTTTTATTTGTTTACAGTGTTAGCATCCTAGCAGCAGAGCTAGCTCACAAAGCTACTGTCTGTGAGGCCACTTTTTAAGGTCATCTTCTCATCCCTCCATTGTTGTGGGAGGTGGTATAATTATATTACTCTTTTTGAGGTGCAAAAGGCTGTGTTCCCACATTTTTGATGCCAAAGTCATTGTTTTTTTAACAAGGAAAAATGTCCCGTTTCAGTAACAGCTACACGTTCTAAACTAGTACCGGAAGTTGGGCCCATAATTCATGCAAGGTATCATGGGGGCTAGGAATGAGGTGGATAGCAGAACAAAAGTAAGAGAGACTGGCCTAATAATAACAAGTTATTAATTTGGGTCACTTAACTGCTCCTTACCCCTATTTGCCTCTCTCTGAGCAAGTTTGAAGTGAACTGTTCCATCCGTTCAACAAGTTTTAAAGACTGACTCCAGTGGATATAAATCCCATAAAAGAACTAATCTCCATTATCTAAAATGGTATCTTATGCTCTTTTTTCTACAGCCCCCCCAACTTTCTTTGTCTTACAGTTTCATGTCAAAATCTTTTCACTTTTCCTCCTTCAAATGCCAGAATAGCCCCACCCACATCCCACAAGGCAAATGGTGGCTAGCGCTACATTAAACAGCATAAATCCTGTGATAAAGACTTACCGGTTGAAGGACATGCCCAGTTGTATACATGGTGGCCCAGGATAATGACTGAAACTGCATCCATCGGTCCTTAAAAGCAATTTAATAGTGAAACCCATGTTAAATTTTGGGTCAAGTTTTCAAAGCAGCTGTCCAAAAATGCTAACTGGTCCTGGAGGCTAACTTCAGTCAGCGCAGAGACAGTTCTTAGTCCTGATTGGCTCAACACTATGGACCTGTTATAGTGACATCACTTGAAATACTGCATCTAAACTTGCCTTTTTCTAAGGGGATGAGTTTAACTGAAATTTCACACAAAAAAAGCAGACATTTGAGTGATTTCACTCTTGATATGCCTTGAAAAAAAACATGACAGACATGTTAACAACAAAAAATAAATCATTTTTGGTAGAGTGTTACTTTAAGCGTTATAGTTGCTGCTTAAGTTTCTTTCTTCTTTACTATAGAGATGATTGTTGTCTTTTTTTATCTTCCTTGATTTGACCATAGTGTTCCATTGATCCAGCTAACAAGTTTTTTCTCAAAGGAGGAAAACTTAAAGCTTCTCTGCTGAGCCATCATAAGTACTATTAAGTTAGCAGTCCTCCATTTGCCCTCCATTTGCCCACCCACATTTCACGGGAATTGCTACTCCTCCTTACCATTTCACTTGATGGTCACCAAACTCACACACAATGTATAATGTATTAAATGTGTTGTGTGTGTGTTATTAGATGTGTTGTTATTAATTGCCCAGGTAAAAAACAAAATTAAAAAAAAAAACAAGTAGTGTTTGTGTTAGCATGTTTGGGGTTTGTATTACGGGGTGGTTTTATTGGGAATGTTGATAGCAGGGCATGAATGTGCATGCTGACTGGTTAGTTGTTAATTCAAGGTTTTACTTGTGTTTTTATGTTATGGGGGTTATTTTACATTATATTAAAGTAACACAGCAGCATTTTATTTCATGGACTACGCAACAATAAAGATGGCAGAATAATCCGTCTGGCCGTGTGGAGGTGGGTCAGTAGTCCACCTGGCCCCCTCTAGTTTTAGTTATTTGTGTGCTTGGATAGGTTGTGCATATTTCTGCTTATTGTTAGTGTGTGATTCGGGTTACAAATTTGGGTGGGCCTAAATGGTGTGTGTGTGTTTTGGACTTTTCTACAGGGGGGGAAATGTAATGTATTAAATATGATTATTATTATTATTATATTGTGTGTTATGCATGACGGCTACACCTTTCCAGTTCCGCCGCCACCCAGGGTATAAAAGCCCGACCCGGAAGAGGCACGATCTCTCTTCGACCACCTCTCTGCCTAGCGGGAGCATCTGGATGTATCTAGTGAGTTATATAATAAAGTCCTGTCCAGTTCACCACTCGCCTCATTATTGTGCCATGCTTTACGGACATAACACAATGGTGCTCAGGTTTGTCTGCATCCAGGCTTGCTCAAGGTCAAGTTCAGGGTCAAAGATCAGGAGATCTGAGCACTCTTGGTGTGATTTCATCAGGCTGGAATGAGCTGCTCCATCATTGGCACTCTGGTTTAATTAGCAACAATGAGATGTTTGAGAATAGCTGCTGTAAACAGCTAATACCCCCTCAACATAAACCCAGCTTTACCAAACCAAGGTTAATTTGAAATAATACAACAGAGCTTGTCCTAATTTTAAAGCACGATTAACTAATTTTAACCCTAGTTTTGCTAAACTCTTAAGTAATCTTAGATTGAATTAAAACTTGTTGGTGTGATCCAGGAATTGTTTTTTTTGTTTGTTTTTTTTTTAATCAGTGAGTAGTAACTAGTTACATTTAGGTACATGTACTCAGTGGGCCTCATGCAAGAACATATTAGTGTTAGTAATGTTAGAAAAATACCCGATTCTTTGATTGAAAGATCCAAGAACAAACCGGAGATTTTTTCAATTTAAAGATGGAATATTTATTTAGAGGTCACATGTAAAGCAAGCAGCGCTGGATCAGTTTGACGCAGTCCCATTGGGAACATCGTCAGACTGATCCCGACTTCCGGGTGCGGGTTACAGTTATCTTCTTGGGTGGGGCCAACCCAGTACAATAGGATGGGCTTATACGCGACTATCTGACTAGCTAATCTAACTATGGCGTGAACAGGCCATCCGCTGCTCACGCTGCTGTTTCTAGAATGTGCAATCAACAGTGTGTGCGTGGGTGTTGGGTCTGGGTGTGTATCTAATGTAAAGACCTGACAGAGAGAGAGAGAGAGAGAGCTCTACAGCTTTGCCTAATTCCTGTTTACCAGAGTTTAGCATTACATGTTTGTTCATAAGCATGCAAGCAGAATATGTATGGAATATGTGTAGAGCATAAAGGGAGATTACCTACAAAATTATTATTTTGGCACTCTAACTTTCCATTAACCCTTTCACTCCCCCCTTTGACATGATTTTATCATGTCAACCATGCATAGTGTGAGAGACACTAACGATTAACATATGGTGGATAAGGCAGGTCCCTACATTGTGTGTCAACCCAAGAGGCTTGCACCATTGGTTCTGCTACCCTTGCCTCCCCCCTTGTGGACACCCTAGCGCGGTGCAGCGATGTCTAAGAGGGCCTTGTCCAGATGAACCATCAATCCACGATGCCCACAAAACCTTTGTCCACCGGTTGACCCTTGCCAGGGCTCGCATCATTCGGCTGCCGTCATCACACGGTTGCGACAGAGGTTTGACCTTCCTCTGTGTCTGCTTCCTGTATCTGCAGCTGTGGAGCACAGTCCCATCTTGTTTACACACACTGGTACCATTCGAAACAACTGTGTGCCCACGCTCTCAGAGGCACACCTCGTCCCATGAGGTTTATAGGACAGTCTGGTGGGTGCAGCAGAGGATATATAATCCCATGAGGTCTATAGAACAGTCTGGTGGGTGCAGCAGAGGATATATTTTCCCATGAGGTCTATAGGACAGTCTGGTGGGTGCAGCAGAGGATATATTTTACACACACCGGTACCATTCGAAAAAACTGTGTGCCCACGCTCTCAGAGGCACACCTCGTCCCATGAGGTTTATAGGACAGTCTGGTGGGTGCAGCAGAGGATATATAATCCCATGAGGTCTATAGAACAGTCTGGTGGGTGCAGCAGAGGATATATTTTCCCATGAGGTCTATAGGACAGTCTGGTGGGTGCAGCAGAGGATATATTTTACACACACCGGTACCATTCGAAACAACTGTGTGCCCACGCTCTCAGAGGCACACCTCGTCCCATGAGGTCTATAGGACAGTCTGGTGGGTGCAGCAGAGGATATATAACATCCAGTCCAGCCAGTCAACAGTTCAGTGATGCTGTCCCAGGGACGCTACCCCCCTGTCGCTGGACAGAGGTAGAGATGCTGGTGTTGGTAAGGCTCGAGCTCCTGGCTCCACCCCAGATGTTGGAGGTGCAGTAGATGTGCTCGGGTAGCAGTCCATTCTTCTTCTAGGGACTGAAGTCGTACAGTCACTCGCCCTACGACCTTTTTCCACATCACAGGCACACGTCATGATGGTCTGGTGCCCTCCGGCATGCATCTTCCCTGTACCCTACGCCTTTGCTCGAGTGCCGATACAAGGGCAGGGCTGGGGCAGGACCAATAATGGCCTGAGGGGTTGCCATCACAATGTCTGGAGCCTGTACCGTTTTATCCTCATCCACTACATCTGTAGTTATCTATGTGTTGTTGTAAGTTATCTCCCATTAGCCTTGAGTGTGTGATTGTTGACCATATGAAATCTGCAAGCAGTGGTTGTGTTGTGATGAGTGTGTTGGGTGATGGGACCTATATGTTCAACAGTGGGTAGGCAGTAGATAACATCGTTTAACATTAGGAGACATCCTTATCCATGCATTGTTGAATTCAGGCATTCAGAGCTTCTAACCTTCACCCTTATCCAGACTGCCTAACCGTAATTAGCATGATGGAAATAAACACGCAAGAGTACTACAAGTCTCACACCCGTACCTACAGTATGTGTGGTGAGCTATGTATGATTTATGTATTATCAGTAGCACACTGTGTTTACAAATAATCTGTGATGGCAGATTCTTCCTCGTCATCATCCTCCATCTTGGAATCCACAGCTCTTTCTCTCGACCCAGCAATTGGTGTAAGACTTGCTGATGACTCCCACTGTGGAAAATTGCATTTAACGCCCTTCTGGGCTTCTGAATATATGGCCTATAGTGTCGTACTCTGCTCCTTTTATTAGATCTACATCTAGTTATCCTTTTACCATAACCAATTTTTAATTTGCTTCAAATTTTCCCCATCCCCTTGTTTGTTAATGTTAAGATTGGTCATATAGGAGATTTCTGGGCGTTAGTGTGTACCGCCTTTTGTGTTGTGGTTACCCAGTTAAGAGACGATGCTTATGGTTTTAATTTGGGAGAATATTCTGTGTTAAGGTCAGGTATTGGTTTTCCATGGATGGTTCTATTCCACAGTAGAGGTGTCAAAATGTCCAATATTTTCCAATCCAATGTGTTTGGGTCTAACCAGCGGGATGTGTGGAACCCCCATAGGTTGAAATGTCTCTTATCCTCTTCAATTAGGACAATGGATGCTTCCACACATTTCCTTGTTTACCAGTCCAAATTTTATGACCAATCTGGAGGATGGATTTGCAAATAATGGTTGTTCATATTTGGATCAGATCCGTTCAATTGCCTATAGTATATGGGGTACAATGCTACTTTTACAGATGTTGATAGGTGTTCTACTGGTAGCTTGCCATTTGCACAATTTGATTGTTACTTTTCTGACCTTGAAAAGTCCTATATGTCATTACCCGGAATTCCTACTTTACAGGCAGTAATTTAATTTTGCTAATTTTCTGTATATGTGTAGAAGTGAGTCCACTTATCTGTTCTAGTCTTAAGCATGCGGTCCAGTTGTTCTGTGGTGGGTGTAAACCGTGGACGCCTCCCTCCTCCCAGCAGTGGTTTGGCCATCACTCAGTTTCCATTGTGGGGCATGCTCCCTCCTCCTCCTCGCTGTCCTCCCCCTCCTCCTTTTGGCCTCCTTTTATAAGAGAAACAGATTCATGGGGCGCCTCAGGCTCTCCTTGTGTAACTCTCCACCATGCCAACAGATATTATTTGTACTGCTGTAATTGAATGCTGTGTGGATTTTTTTGTGTTGTACTGCATAAACCTCCGTGTTGCTACTCATTTTTGCCACTGAAGTGTTTTTATCTTCCAAGAGTTCTGTTCGGTGACATCCTGACATAATATCGGGCCCAGGGAACACGCATGCAGGCTCAAGTGAGATTTAAAGGCTTTATTCAACAACAACTGTGCGTGTATGGGTGCGTGTGTGTGGAATGTAAGAGGAGTGCTGGTGAACAGGAAGTGCCGAGGGCAGAATGGTTTGCCGTGCGGCCAGGCAACCTTGCAGGTGACACGGTGGCTGGCGTTGGCAAGTGGAGCTCCTGCCTGGAGGACAGCGCCCAGCTGCGCGCTCGGCGACGAGAGGGAGGAGAAGACGAGGATGAGGCAAAGATGGGAGAAATCCGCCGCCTGGAGGATCCACCTGTGCACAGGGGAGAGACTGTAGAGCAGGTGAGGAAAAAACACAGCTTACTTGCTGGGAGATGAAAGGCGCAGGTCGGGAAGAGACGATCTTGTGCTGGGGTTAGAGAGCGTTGGCGAACAGACGGCTCCAGACCGAAGCTCTGGGCCGAGCGGGCTAAATAGCCGGCGGCTGATGAGGCGCAGGTGTGCGCGCAGCTGAGGCAGATGACTGGCAAAGGCGAGTTGTGACAGTACCCCCCCCCCCCCCGAGCAGCGCCTCCCGGTGCTGGCTTATCCAGGTGTGCCTGGTGGAACTCCGTGGTAAGATGCTTATCCAGCACAAAGGAAGGGTGCACCCAGGATCTCCACTCCGGGCCATAGCCCTCTCAATCCACCAGATACTGTAGCCCGCAACCTCGGCGTCGGGAGTCCAGGATGGAGGTGACCCTCCACGCTGGGTCGCCGTCGATCATCACGGGAGGGGGAGGTGCCCTAGGAGCAGGACAGAGTGGGTCAGAGATCACAGGTTTAATCTGGGACACGTGGAATGTAGGACAGACACAGAGGGAGGGGAGGAGGGCCAAACGCACAGCCACCGGATTAATTACCTTGGTTATCATGAAGGGACCGATGAAACGTTGCATCAGCTTCCTCTTCTCCGCCTTCAGGTTGATATCCTGGGCCGATAGCCAAACCCGCTGGCCCACCTGGTAACAAGGAGCGGATCTCCTGTGACGATTGACTGCGCTGGAGTTACATGCAGCCGTGCGTTAAAGTGCTTGGCACATCCTAGTCCATAGGCTCCGGCAGCGCCTAAGATGTGCCTGGATGGAAGGAACAGCCACCTCGCCCTCCTGCTCGGGGAACAACGGGGGGTCATATCCCAACGACGCCCGGAAGGGGGACATCCCGATGGCCGATGATAACGTGGAATTAAGGGCGTATTCCACCCAAGCCAGGTGGGTGCTCCAGGAAGAGGGGTTAGAAGAGGCGACGCAGCGCAGAGCAGCCTCCAGCTCCTGATTGGCGCGCTAGCACTGCCCGTTAGACTGAGGATGGTGACCCGAGGAGAGACTCACCGTGGCCCCCAGGGCATTGCAAAAGCACCTCCAGACCTTGGACACGAACTGAGGCCCCTGGTCGGAGACGACGTCGGTCGGGATCCCGTGTAGCCTGACCACATGCTGGACTAGAAGATCGGCCGTCTCCCGTGCCATGGGAAGACCGTGGAGGGGCACAAAGTGGGCGGCCTTGGAGAATCGGTCCACGATGGTCAGGACGGTGTCATACGAGTTGGAAGCAGGGAGACCGGTGACGAAGTCCAGGGCTACATGGGACCAGGGTCTGCCAGGGACCGGTAGGGGATGGAGCAGCCCCACTGGAGGTGAGTTCGGGGTCTTATTCGTTGCGCACTGGGGGCAAGCACAGACGTAGTTGGCAGCGTCCTTCCGAAGTCCGGGCCACCAGAAGGAGCATTGGAGGAGGTCCACCAGCCGGGAGACGCCAGGGTGACAGGCGAGTTTAGACGTGTGGGCCCATTGGATGACGTCACCCCGGACCGACGATGGCACGAAGAGCTTTCCCGCCGGACCACCACCAGGATCAGGTTCGGTCTCCTGCGCCTTCCGGATCTTGTCCCTGATGGACCAGGAAACAGCCCCCACGATGCACGAGGTGGGCAAGATGGTGTGGTCTCGCTCCTCCGGGGTCTCAGGAGCGAACTGCCCGGACAGCGCGTCAGGTTTGCCATTCTTGGAGCCTGGGTGGTAGGTGAGCGTGAACCTGAAGCGGCCGAAAAACAGAGACCAGCGCGCCTGGCGGGCATTCAGACGCTTGGCTGACCTCAGGTACTCCAAGTTCTTGTGGTCCATCCAGACTACAAAAGGCTGCACTGCCCCCTCCAGCCAATGACGCCACTCCTGCAGCGCGAGCTTCACTGCCAGGACCTCCCTGTCACCGACGTAATTCCGCTCTGCTGCCGACAGGCGCCAGGAGAAGAAGGTGCAGGGGCGCACCACCCCATCCACCCGGAGAACGCTGAGACAGGACTGCCCCCACCCCCGTGTCGGAAGCGTCTACCTCGACCAGGCACTGCAGCGACGGGTCAACCTGGGTCAGGACCCGGGAGGAGGAAAACTCCGTCTTCAATGTCTCGAAGGCTGATGCTGCCTCCTCGGTCCACTGGAAAGGCACCTTGGGGGAGGTGAGGCGGGTCAGAGGAGAGGCGATAGCGCTGTACTTGGGCACAAAGCGGCGGAAGAAATTAGCGAAACCAAGGAATTGCTGCACCTGCTTCCTGGAAAGGGGGTGGGCCACTCGACCACCGCTTTGACCTTGGCGGGGTCGGGGAGAAGTTGATTGTGAGAAATGACGAAACCCAGGAAGGAGGTCTTATTGGTGAAAAATTCACACTTCTCCGCCTTAACGTACAGTCTGTTCTCAAGAAGCCGCTGAAGGACCCGCCTCACGTGGGCCTGATGCTCCTCCCGAGACCTGGAGAAGATCAGGATGTTGTCCAGGTACACGAACATGAAGACCCCCAGGAAGTCACGCAGGACGTCGTTGATGAGCCGTTGGAAGACGGCCGGAGCGCTGGTGAGCCCAAACGGCATGACCAAGTATTCGAAATGGCCGCTGGGTGTCCGGAAAGCCGTCTTCCACTCGTCGCCCTCCTGGATCCGAACGAGGTGGTACGCGCTGCGGA
This sequence comes from Pholidichthys leucotaenia, assembly GCA_020510985.1. Lineage (NCBI taxonomy): Eukaryota > Metazoa > Chordata > Actinopteri > Cichliformes > Pholidichthyidae > Pholidichthys > Pholidichthys leucotaenia. The sequence goes on along the minus strand of CM035847.1, from coordinate 172,865,485 downwards.
GGTCCAGCTTGGTAAACCAGGTGGCCCCCTGGAGGGAGTTGAAGGCAGAGTCCATGAGTGGTAGGGTGTATCTGTCCTTCACCGTGATATTGTTAAGAGCCCGGAAGTCGTTACACGGCCACAGGGACCCATCCTTCTTAGACACAAAAAACCCCCCAGCTCCGAGTGGGGACGAGGAGGGGCGGATGATGCCAGTGCTGAGTGACTCTCTAATGTATGCATCCATGGCCTCCCGCTCCGGGGCAGACAGGCTGTAGAGGCGGCCAGATGTTAAGGGCGCCCCCGGGCGGAGGTTTATGGCGCCGTCATACAGGCGGTGGGGGGGAAGAGACAGCGCCTTGGACTTGCTGAAGACGAGCCCCAGATCGTGAAACTCCGGGGGCACCAGGGAGAGGTCCGGCGGAGGCGAGTCGGGGGCAGGAGGAGGAGCAGATGGGGCGCAGGCAGCTGACTGGAGGCAGGTGCCCATGCAGAAAGAACTCCAAGAGAGGACGCTGCTGGACTGCCAATCAAGCACGGGGTTGTGGAGGTGCAGCCATGGGTAGCCCAGGATGACGGGAGAAGACGAGGTGGGCAAGACAAACAGGCTTAAATCCTCCCTATGGTTGCCAGAGATGATGACAGGCACCGGCTTGGTGCGATGGGTAACCCTTTTCAAAGGCGTGCGGGAGAGGGTGACTAGATTGAGGGGGGCTGGCAATGCCTGACATGGGATGCCCAAGCGGGTTGCCAGGCTCTTGGAAATAAAGTTGTGCTCTGCCCCCGAGTCCACCAGTGCATGAGTGACATGCCCGATGGAATTGTGACAGAACCTATTGGGCAGTTGGCATTTTGAGAGGGGATTAGGCCGGGTTACGTCCGCGAGGCCCCCTACAGTGACTTGCGGACTTCCCCTTTTGGCTTGACCGGGCAGAGCTCCACGGAGTGCTGGTCATCCCCGCAATACATGCAGAGGCCCAGCTCCCTGTGACGCTGTTTCTCCACTAGGGGGAGCTTGGTCCGCCCGATCAGCATCGCCTCCGGTTTGTCGGCAGACTCCGGAGTGGGCAACGCCAGGGGGCGAGGTGGAGAGACGTGGGCAGGGGCTCCGCGCGAGTGGCTGTAGGACTTCCGCTCGGCGGCCCGCTCTCTCAACCTATTATCCAAACTGATTGTCAGGGAGATTAATTCAGACAAACGTTCCAGCTGATCCCGGCAGGCCAACTCGTCCCGCAGACTAGAATTTAGGCTGCGGAGGAAGATGGTGCAGAGGGCAGCATCGCCCCAGCCAACCTCCTCTGCTGCCACCCGGAAGTCGACAGCATAATCAGCCGCCGATCGGCTACCCTGGTGAAGATTCAGCAGCCGATCGGTTAGCTCGCTGTTGTGATCCGAGTGGTCAAAAACCTCATAGAAATCATGCACGAAATGGGTATAGGACAGGTTCACGTAGCTGGGCTTCGCCATAACGACATAAGCCCAGGCTAACGCTCGCCCCTCCAGGAGATTGGCTGTGTATCCAATCCGGCTGTGGTCAGAGGGAAAGTCACCGGGGACGCACTGGAATACCGACTCACACTGCAGGAGGAACCCACGCGCTTTGCTGAGCTTTCCGCTGAAGCGCGAGGGTGTGGGGATGGGTATGAGCCGGGTTGGCGGCCCCGAGCTAGCCTGGCTAGCTAGGGGAGCGGCAAGAGCTGGCCCACTAGGCTGAGCCAGAGGAAACGCCTGCAGGGGGTCCAGGTGATCCAAACGGTGAGTGATGTTAGTTAATTGATTAAGAATGACTTGTTGTTGATGGGCAATCAAATCCACTCGAGCCTCGAGGGTGGAAAGTCGGCATGCGAGCCTGCTGTCCGCTGTGCTGCCTTGCTGGAGCCATACTGACATAATATCAGGCCCAGGGAACATGCACGCAGGCTCAAGTGAGATTTAAAGGCTTTATTCAACAACAACTGTGCGTGTATGGGTGCGTGTGTGTGGAATGTAAGTGGAGTGCTGGTGAACAGGAAGCGCTGAGGGCAGAATGGTTCGCCATGCGGCCAGGCAACCTTGCAGGTGACACGGTGGCTGGTGTTGGAAAGTGGAGCTCCTGCCTGGAGGACAGCGCCCAGCTGCGCGCTCAGCGACGAGAGGGAGGAGAAGACGAGGATGAGGCGAGGATGGGAGAAATCCGCCGCCTGGAGGATCCACCTGTGAGACTGTAGAACAGGTGAGGAAAAAACACAGCTTACTTGCTGGGAGATGAAAGGCGCAGGTCGGGAAGAGACGATCTTGCACTGGAGTTAGAGAGCGTTGGCGAACAGACGGCTCCAGACCGAAGCTCTGGGCCGAGCGGGCTAAATAGCCGGCGGCTGATGAGGCGCAGGTGTGCGCGCAGCTGAGGCAGATGACCGGCGAAGGCGAGTTGTGACACATCCTATGCATACCCTCTATTGGGGAGGAACATAACTGGGGTGTTAGACTGACTTTAAATGACTGAGTATACAGTAAAGCTATAATCTTTACTGTGAGTGTTTGCTCATTAATGTTAATATTCACAATTAAAAAAATTGCACTGAATGAGTGGATACCTATTGCCTCATTTCTGCTTTAAGTACTTGGAAACATTTAAGATGGCTGCCTGTGTTTGTGCATTGTTCCTGACACTGTTCAGGATTGAGCAAAATTTATTGTTATTATTATTATTATCCATCCATCCATCCATCTTCTACCGCTTAATCCTTTTCGGGTCGCGGGGGGGCTGGAGCCTATCCCAGCGTCTTTGGGCGAGAGGCAGGGTACACCCTGGACAGATCGCCAGTCCATCGCAGGGCCAACACAGAGAGACAGACAACCATTCACTCTCACAGTCATACCTAAGGACAATTTAGAATCCCCAGTTGATGCCAATTAACCTAACTTACATGTTTTTGGCATGTGGGAGGAAACCGGAGTGCCCGGAGTAAACCCACGCAGACACGGGGAGAACATGCAAACTCCACACAGAAGGGTCACCAATGGTCTGGGGGTGGGATCGATCCCATGACCTTCTCGCTGTGCTGCCACTGTGCTAACCACTACGCCACCGTGCTTATTATTATTATTATTATTATTATTATTATTTTTCTTTTAAAGCTACATTTGCAAATCTTACACGGATCTTTATTTTTCTTTGGTTACACATACTCTGCTTTAATTTCTTTTTTCCATTTCCATCTCAAAACCAAAAATATTTTCTCAATCCAACTAAATCTAGATCCAGATCTAAATCCACCATTCTTCTCTCTTCACCTACGTACTTTTTCCATCAGAAACATTCACTCAATTTTTCCATCCACTATCCATCTGTGTACAAGACTTCACATTTCCCTGGACTAGCTGATGAAGCTGCACATCTCACATCTATAATCTCTTTCAGTATTAAAACTTCCTTTCATTCAACTGGTCTCAATTCTCTTCAGCCTTCATTAACATTCTGTTACCACCTGCTTGTCTTCTTCATGATTCACTGTCCCGTCGTTCATACTACTGACTACTGTCCACAGCTAATGCTCCATGCAAGATCCTGCACATAAAAGTGATTGGTTTCATTCTGAAAATTCAGCTTCATAATAAACCAACGTGGCTCATTTCAAAATTCTGTCTTGTGACAAAACTCATCATCTCTTGACCTCCACCAGCATCAGATGCTTTGTTTGAACATCTACCTTTTGAGAAATGTATAAAAATAACACGTCTGCTGATTGCTCTGAAAACTAAAGTATAACAGAGTCATCTGTATCTTGGTGTGGTAGAGTCTTCTGTCTTTTTCTTCTAAACAGATAGCCTCCAGACGAGCTAACACCATGCCTACAAAACTATACCCTTTGGATAAGGCCGGTGCGCATGCAGCTATATGTATGTACACTACCGTTCAAAAGTTTGGGGTCACTTAGAAATTTCCTTATTTTTGAAAGAAAAGCACTTTTTTCAATGAAGATAACTTTAAACTAATCAGAAATACACTCTATACATTGCTAATGTGGTAAATGACTATTCTAGCTGCAAATGTCTGGTTTTTGGTGCAATATCTAGATAGGTGTATAGAGGCCCATTTCCAGCAACTATCACTCCAGTGTTCTAATGGTACAATGTGTTTGCTCATTGCGTCAGAAGGCTAATGGATGATTAGAAAACCCTTGTGCAATGATGGTAGGTCTGCAATGCTGTAATTGCTGCAAATGGAGGATTCTTTGACGAAAGCAAAGTTTGAAGGAAAAAATTATTATTTCAAATACAAATCATTATTTCTAACCTTGTCAATGTCTTGACTATATTTTCTATTCATTTTACAACTCATGGTGGTAAATAAGTGTGACTTTTCATGGAAAACACAAAATAATTGTCTGGGTGACCCCAAACTTTTGAACGGTAGTGTATATGCTTCATTCTTGAGTCTACTCGGCCGAGTGTTTGCTGCTTTTACCTCAAATTATCTTCTTGTTTCTGTAGTCTACTCTAGTCATGTTTGTTTTAATTCATCTGCTTCTATAACGCTTTTTACTCATCACTGGATGATCAAAAACCCTCACCCTTGTTACGCTGCCATCCCCCATCCCCATACAAAGTGTAAGGAAATGTGTAAAGAATGTGACTTTCATGTAAACTTGCAACTTTTCTCTAGTCATTTTTCTCCTAACAAATTTTGAATTTTTTCTTTGTAAATTCGCATGTTTTTTCAGAAATTTGTGACATTTTCTAATATTTGGCAAATTTCCTCAATTGTTCAATTTTTTCTGAACCTTGCAATCTTTTGCACAAATTTTCAGCCTTTGTCTTAAGTTGTGATTGTAAATTAGCATTTTTATCATATTTTGCACCTCCATCTTACAAATTTGTACTTGATTTACCTTCCCATGTTCATACCTTATGTCGAGTTAAAAAATGCCTGTTGCAAATCTCTTACTTTAACAATGTGATTAGATTTCAACGAATTTGTAAAGCATAAGCAATACTTTTCTCTAGCTTTTCTTGAACTCTTGGCTGCACTGCCCTCACGTGTTTGGTTAATTGGTTGTTCCAAATTGTCCCCAGACATCCCTTTCCCATAGGCCCTTAGAATAGAGGGTTAGTAATAGTGGTGGTCTTTGAGACTAGAAAATGTGCTAATAAGTTTAGTTCATATCCATAAAATTTTGGGAAATGTGCAAAAAATACAGATAAGAGGGTCTGGGAATCTCCAAATATGTATTGACCCTTGAGTATAAAGGAGCCCTAAACCTGCATCCTTTCTCTTGGCCAGCAGGTGGCTAGTTTTCTTGTAGCAAAAGGTCAGACTGCCTGATATTCTGTGGAAAACTGACCTTTCAAGCGTCAAGAATTTTCCAGATTTTGGTCTTAATTGCAACCCTTAATCATTCATATTTATACACTCTTTATGTAGCTACTCAATAGTTTGCTTAAATGGTATCAGTTTTAGATAAGAAAGCACACTGACCTCTCAGCTGTAAGGCTGAGAACATTGTGATCAATTATCTTAGTTTTACTGTTAGATTCACTCCCTATTTGTTAAAGAGGATGCCATCTCACAAAATGCCTAACCTCAGACTTCAAGACAGTAAACCTTAAATGAGTTAGTAACTTTTCTATCCCTCCTTGTCCCACTCTCCCCCTTTGAAACAGAATGGCTTAATATCAAAGCTGTTCTTTTTCAACATCCTGTAGGGGAGGATACCCATTGTGTTGCTAATTGGGGACACCCCCCCCCCCGGGTGCCCTTATGGGTGTTTGAGCCCAATGGCCAAATTGCTGACATAAAACTATGACCTCCTGTAGTCCTGCAGCTGATACTGATAGGGCAAATTAGGTGGGACATGGGTATGACTTTTTTGAAGATTGGTCTGGTCATGTATTGGGTTTGCTCAATATGTGGTCTTAGCACGTCTCTGCTATGGAAAGCAACAATAACAATAACAACAATAATATATCGGCTTCCGTGTGGAGAGGACTGAGGCAAATCACCAACTATCGACCTAAGGCTCCTAAAGGTCAGGATGACAAAGCCCTTTGTCAAAGACTGTCCCAACACTATGCCCGTTTTGAATCATTAGCAGTGAACTGCTGCTGGAGTCAGACAGTCACTACTCCTCTGCCCCCCCTCACCCTCTCAGGCTCTCCCATCACCACTGCTGATTCCTTCCACTTCCTAGGCACTACCATCACCAGGGACCTCAAATGGGAGCTGACCATCAGCTCACTCATCAAAAAAGCCCAGCAGAGGATGTTCTTCCTGCGGCAGCTGAGGAAGCTCAAGCTACCCACCAAGATGTTAGTGCAGTTCTACACAGCCATCATCGAGTCCATCCTCACCACCTCCATAACCGTGTGGTACGCAGGAGCCACTGCCAGGGACAGACTAAGGCTGCAGCGCGTCGTGCGCACTGCTGAGAAGGTGATCGGCTGCAAGCTCCCATCTCTCCAGGATCTGTACATCTCCAGGACCCGGAGGCGTGCTGGCCGGATCATAGCCGATCCCTCACACCCTGGTCACGTACTGTTTGCCCCCCTCCCCTCTGGTAGAAGACTTCGGTCCATCCAGACTAAAACCTCCCATCACATGAACAGCTTCTTCCCCTCTGCCATTAGACTGCTGAACACTAAGTGACTTATTGACTCTCGTGCACCATGTACAGCAGCTCAACCAGACTCATGTCAATCATCACTGTTTTTCTTCCTGCATTACCGACTGCACTATATAGTTCTCCACAGTATCTGCTGCTGGCTAATATATATTTTAACTGTTGACCAGTATCACTTAATCTTATCCTACACTTTATTACATGTATAGTTTATTTCTCTTATCCTATCATGTTTAATGTTGCAGCATTGTACCGAGACAAATTCCTAGTTTGTGTACTACATGAACAATGGCAATAAACCTGATTCTGATTCTGAATATAATTTTGCTGGACTTACATGTGCTCAATTGTTCCTCTTTAACCATTCTTTCCATGTCCCTTTGTACTGTTGTTGCGGAGGGAGGAGGGGGTCTAGGCGATGGCGTGGAGGGGGAGGGTGGACGCAGCCAATTCCATGGGGCCTCACCAGCTGCTGGGGGAGGGGTGCTGCACACCCACCATCTTCTCAGACCACAGTCATCTCAGCTTTAATGGAGAGAAACAGACAGGCTATTAAACAGCGTGTTTTTGTCCTTTTCTGTTCTATTGTGTTTATTGATTATTTTGCGTTTGTTCTCACCGTTGCAGCATAAGTCTCTTATTCTTACGTTTTTTCTTTCCTTCCTCCAATCGTTTCTCCATATTTTTTCTTGTGTCCTGCACATTTCATCAGTTTTCAATTTTCTCAAAAACCAAATTTCCCTTTCCATTCTCTGCCCACTCTCACTTCCACAAGGTTCATCTCCACAACAACAAAAAATCTCCTATTTATGTTTATTCATTCATTTTAGTTTATTTAATTTATTCATTTATTTTTGTATTCATTTATTTATTTACTCCAATTTGCAATTTTCCTTATTCATTCATTTAGATTACCTCACCTTTATATATTATCCACCTAGGATTTTTCTCCACTCTTAATGAGGAATAAATCTCCCTATCTACAGTTTTATTGTACAAGTAGGAATAGTTATTATTCTTATACCTCCCTCTGCCTAATTTAGGCAGAAAGTTGAGCCTAATAAAGTTGAGCCTTTTCTCTCCAGCTGAATGGGCATGCTTTTTTGCCTCACTACAATCAAACCTGCATAGGTGGGCGAGGGAGGACTTTGTTTGCCGTGCACAGACTTAAAGCTTTCTTTCAGCCAGAGAGACAAAGTTCCACATTTATTAGGACGATTGTAAGCCCTAATTTGCAGTAAATTTCTGAAAGAGTGCACTTCCTACATTCGGCCACACGATGGAGGCACTGTGCCGCAGCTACCCGCACATGCGCAACTGTGAATGCGCAAGATGGCTCCGGAGCCTATTGTTCACAAACCACTACTTTTTTTTTTTTTTTAAAGAAAATGGAGCGCTGCCTCCCTAACTTCAGCTGTAAACATGCCAGAATAACCTTACAACTTTAATTTAGCGCTTCATTTTAATTCTGTTCCCTCAAATAATCCTCCTCTCAGTAATCTGTTTTACCAATCTCACCCCCACTCATGTGGGGGTGAATTACCTCCTTCCTTTGTGGAAAAACACACACTTGTCTTTGTTCTAGCCACATGGTCAAAAGAGTGCCATTAGTTAAATCATACTATAGGAAAAGTTTAATAGATATTTTCACCCCTGGTATTTCTCAAACCACGCTTTTATCCCCTAAAGACACAGAATTTACCAGAGAACAGCTTGCATGATGTGGCGAATTTGCCACAGATTTGCATGTACTCATTTTCTCATAGCTTAACTTATATGTAGAGGATACTTTCATCAAGACCTCATCAGGTCATCGATACAAGAGGTATCGTATCATAACGATCAGTCTTATACTAATTTTAACAAGCTATTTTTATTGCCATGTACTGTAAATTATTATTATTATTATGGCTGCTTTCTACATTACTCTCTCATGATTAAGTTTGAGATTCTTATAATGTATTACAATACCTCATCTATGCTCACTGTTGATGTAAAAAAGTTTCTTGCATTTTTTATTACCAGTCACTCAATAAAAGGTCTTAAACATTTCTTGTGGCTGCTTGATACATTACTCACTCATGATTAAGTTTGAGATTCTTATAATGTATTGGAGTACCTTTATCTATGCTCACTATTGATGTAAAAAAGTTTCTTGCATTTTTTTTATTACCAGTCACTCAATAAAGATCTTAAAAATTTCTTATGACTGTTTGATATATTACTCACTCATGATTAAGTTTGAGATTCTTATAATGTATTGGAGTACCTTTATCTATGCTCACTATTGATGTAAAAAAGATTCTTGCATTGCAAATCTTCCTTATTCATAAAAAAGCGGCTCTTTGTTCCTAGGACATTTCTTCACTCTCTCCCTTGTGCGAGACCACATGGTTCATGCTTTACATGTGACCGCAGATTTCCATCGCACAGTTTAAAATTTGGAGATCGGACGTACCCCTAATCAGACAACTATAAATTTAGTATGGCCAAAGTGCAGAAATTCGTGTAAAAAGGTTTTCGGCTTACCTTTCTTTGTTCAGGTGCCACAGTCGTCTGAGTAGGGTCTTTCCGTTGTGATGTGTTCAGGCTCGCCTCAGAATAATTTCATCTGGGTCACCGGCACCAACTTGTTAGAAAAATACCTGATTCTTTGATTGAAAGATCCAAGAACAAGCCAGAGATTTCTTCAATTTAAAGATGGAACATTTATTTAGAGGTCACATGTAAAGCAAGCAGCGCTGGATCAGTTTGATGCAGTTCCCTTGGGAACGTCGTCAGACTGATCCCGACTTCCAGGTGCGGATTACAGTTATCTTCTTGGGTGGGGCCAACCTAGTACAATAGGATGGGCTTATACGCAACTATCTGATTGGCTAATCTAACTATGGCGTGAACAGGCCATCCGCTACTCACGCCGCTGTTTCTAGAATGTGCGATCAACAGTGTGTGTCTGGGTGTGTATCTAATGTAAAGACCTGAATAAAAAGGAGGGAGAGAGAGGGAGGGAGAGAGAGAGAGCGAGAGAGAGAGAGAGAGAGAGAGAGAGCTTTACAGCTTTGCCTAATTCCTGTTTACCAGAGTTAACATCACATATTTGTTCATAAGCATGCAAGCAGAATATGTATGGAATAGATGTAGAGCATAAAGGGAGATTACCTACAGAATTATTATTATGGCACTCTAACTTTCCATTGACCCTTTCAGTAAGTTAGTTTGTACGAGCCACTCTAGATTCAGCAAATTATATTTATATCCTTTAAAACTGTGTAAACAGTTTTAAAGTAAGTAGTTGTGTGTTCATGATAACTGAAGATTTGTATGATTTCTGCCCTAATGCAACCATGTTTGATACACAATGCCATCACTATCTGATAAAATTGATTAGTATACCATATAAATGCATTTGGAACTAGAAAAGCACTCAGAGTGCATACCTCCACCAAGGCTGCTTCCTTCCCTCCCTTTGTCCATCCATCTGTCCGTACTTCCCTGCCTCCATCCCACCATGCATTGCAAGATAGGGCTTTGGTATGCGCTCATAGATCAGCTCAATGATCTAATGGGTTCATCTGTAACCCAAGGACCTCCTCTGGTGAAAATTTCATCCAAATCCATCCAGTAGTTTTGGAGTATTCTTGCTAACACACTGTGAGAAGATAAGACCCTTGGTGGAGGTATGCGTTCTGGGATCATCACCAAAATGTAATGGGCTCCTCTTTAGGCCAAGGACCACCTCTGGTGAAAAGTTCATCCAAATCCATTCAGTATGTTTTGAGCAATCTTGCTAAACCACTGCTAGAAGATTGAGCCTTGATGGAGGTATGCTTTCTCAGATCATCATGAAAATATAATGGGTTAATCCTTAGGCCAAGAGCCACCTTTGGTGAAAATTTCATCAAAATTCATCCAGTAGTTTTTCGTAATCCTGCTAACAGACAAACGGACAAACAGACAGACGGGCAAACAAACGGACAGACAGACAAACCACCCCGATTACATTACCTCCTTGGTGGAGGTAATTATAACTTTAATCAAAGTATAAAACCATGTCATATAATTATTTAACACATAAAACTGATTCAGATGAATGAGATACAGTATTTAGTGAAAACTAAGGTTAAAATGAGAGCAAAATATAGATAAATGGATGGATGGATGGACGGATGTACATTATTGATCCCAACTGGGAAATTACAGTGTAACAGCAGCATGACAGTAGATGACCAAATGACAGAAACACACACAGCATAAAAGAAAAAGGAATTACCTAGGGAAAGTAAAACTGCCTAGATAACTTTATATACATCGCAGATGAATGGATGATGACCCGTATAGCTACATGAATCATACCCGCTGTACAATGCAATACTATCAGGTACAGAGTGAAATGTGGGGTACCAGTTAGACTGTAAGGTGCAGTATGGCAGCATAGTTATGACCAGAATTCAACATCAGAGTGAGTCATTGTACAGTAAATTGGCATGTGGCAGAAAAGATTTCCTGTACCTGACCATTCAGCAGCGAAGTTTTGCCAGTCTACTGGAGAAAGTGCTCTGCTGTCTGTCCAGTGTGTGGTGGAGGGGGTGATCAGGATTTTCCAGGATGGATCGCAGTTTTAGTGTTCTCCTCTCTACCACAGTCTCAAAGGTCTCCGGCCTGAGACCAATTACAGAGCCAACCTCTTGATAATCTTGTCAAGTCTGTTGGTGTCGCTGGCACTGATACTGCTACCCCAACAGACAGCAGCGAAGAAGATGGCGCTGGCAACAACAGCGTAGTAGAAAAGCTCCAGCATCTTGTTGCACACATTGAAGGATCTCAGCTTCCTCAGGAAGTAGAGTCTGCTCATCCCCTTCTTGTCCGCAGCATCGGTGTTAGATTTCCAGTCCAGTCTGTTGCTGATCACAACACCCAGGTATTTGTAGTCCTCCAATACCTCCACATCCTCCCCTCTAATCTGCAGTGGCTGTGAAGGCTTCCTTTTCTTCCTGAAGTCAATCACCATCTCTGTTCTTGCTGATGTTCAGCCTCAGGTGAATCTGCTCGGTCCACTCCACAAATCTGTCTACCAGTGCCCTGTACTCCCCCTCCTCTCCCTTTATTTGCGCATAACTTACCACAGGTCTTGACCACTAACTTTTCTAAAATATAATACATATATATATATACTGTATATATATATATATATATATATATATATATATATATATATATACAGTATATATTTTGTTTGTTGTTGCAGCTTTTTTCTTTTGTATTTGTGAAGATAAGATAACATAAGATAAGATAAGCCTTTATTAGTCCCACAATGGGGAAATTCCAGGATTGCAACAGCACAGCAACAATCAGAAGACAGCAACAATCAGAAGACAAGAAAAAACAAGAGCAGCGAGTATACATATGTACATATAAATATATAAACACACAGTGTGGAGCATTGTAGCTAGATGGAATAAATGTATAAATATATAAACACACACAGTGCGGAGCATTGTGTGATGTGATGTGACAAGATGTGATGTTATTGTCTTAGAGATGTTGGACTGACAAAATAAGGTCCTCATGTAACTTCAAATATAATCTGAACAATACACAGTAATAATTCAAATATTTCCCAAGCCAGAATGGAAAAACAATGGGCCTCATGCCAAAACATTCATATGAACATTTTTTTTTTTAGTGAAGTGATGTATGGTCATTTTAAGTCATCTTGTGGCATTCACCAGTCTTTTAGTATTTTGAAATTTAGAGGTACAGGTTCTAAAAAAAAGTTAGCAAAATGATGAGGGAAAGGGGTGTAAATATCTCAGATTTTTGAGATATTCACCTTACAAAGTGGCAAGAAATTTACAAACTTCTGAGAGCAAGGGTCCCAAATTAAAAAGAAAGTAGTAAGAGGTTACAAATTTAAGGGATAACATTCACAAATAGGTGAGAACAGTCGTTACTCACTGCTCAAGTAGCTTTTAGTAGATGCTTTCTGTTTTGGTGATTTCTGTGCCTTACAGTATATTTGAATAATTAAAATCAGAAGGTAATGCTGCCTGACTGTAGTTTCTGGCTGCTTTGCCCACTTCTGGATAAAATATTGAGCAGAGATATCTTAGTGAACTGCTTTCTAACAACCGTGTAAGAGAAAAGTGGCAGTACATTTGTAACATCGCTACACACCTCTGCTACTTATCAAAGATCTGCCGTTTTATCTGAAAGTGTGGAGGTGCCATAAACCTGTTCAGCAGTGTTACACACCCTAACAACATCCTGGTTTTATCCCTGAGCTTCTGTCGGTGCTGTAAAACACCTTGCATCATTATTTTACATGTAAAGTGCACTCTGAACCGAATTCCCATCAGATATTTCAGCAGTCTAGCACATACCTCTGCCGGTTTTGCCTACATGAATAATTCTCTCCTTGGGCTATAAAGTAGATCAGGCTTTTGGCTCTCGAACACAATCTGAAGGTAATTCAGAAAAAGCTTCAGACCAGCTGTTGATGTTACAGGATGTTTGCTTTTGACTTCAGCCTTGATATCCTGTACTGTAATTTATATATAAGATGGCACTTAATATATAGGGTCATTCTCATTTATAGCTGCAGTCTGTGATGCAACATTTAGGATGCGTGCGTGCAGTCCAGGGTCAGCACGTGACTGCTTCATTATAGAGAGGAAATGATGGGTAGAAATTGTTCTGTGATTTTTGCACCTTGAGAAGATGGGACACCATAGCAACGAATCAGAGCGAGTGCGGCTGTTTCACGCACACACAAAGGCACGGGTGCTGCCGTTGTCATTACAGCCTGCAGCACCCCCCCCCCCCCCAAATGAGTTCAACACCACCTGTCATTGCTGTGTTCTCATTTGTTGAACTGAGTAACTATTTAGAGAGGAAAAACATGCAAGTAAGATTATATCAGGACATGTGAATAGGACTAATGAATGTACATGGAAGGACTGTTAGAGAAACATCACGCTAATCCTCAACTTATGTTGGATAGAAACTTGTGGTGTGCATAGGGCAGTGTGGCCCTGCTGGACTCGGTCGCCCACACACATCATTAGCTGTTTGGTAGTTTTGTGCAAAGAATGATGACGACAAGAGAGGCTGGAAGTCTAAGTTTTTTTTGGTTTGTTGGTCTACTGCAGTGTTCATTTGACTTCTTTTTCGCTCGCTCCCCCTGCATGACTCCTTCCATCAATTATTTTTTAGTTGCTTTCTACAGCTGCTGCTACTGCTGCAGTGTTTGCTTTTACTACAATTTCACCCCCCCCCCTTTGTTTTTTCTTGGTTTTCTGACTCTCTTTTAACCTCAGCCTGACTTCTTCTACCTTTCTCACCGTTGGAGATTTTCCGCAGTGCTCATTCACTTTCCACTCCACACGTGTGTGTGTGTGTGTGTGTGTTCTCTAATGTTTTGTAACACTTGTCGGCATGCATGTAACGACAGAAGTCCCGCTGCGTTTTTCCTGATCACACTGCACACCACAAAAATACCCCTTCCCCCATCTTTAGGCTCCCATTAGCAGGTTTGTCAACGTCCTTCCATCTCTTTGCTTCCTTCTTCATCCTGCTATCTTCTCTCTCTCTCTCTCTCTCTCTTCCCCGTCCTCTGGGCTCTACCACTCACTTCTCACCCTGCTCACTGCTTCACCTCTGACACGAACAGCAGTACCCACCAACCAAAGGAAGGAAATGGGTGTGTGAACCTGTGTCCGAGTGCGTGATGCTGTTCAACACTGCTGAGCAGGACATGAGGAAGGAAGCGGCTTTGGCGAGAAGCTCCCTTTAGACACAAACACATTTGTATCTTCTTGTTTATGGTGAGATTATTTTTAAAGGACCGTCCATACTTAGCTTCTTCAAACATGTGCGAGCCTCTAGAATCAAATGCTGATCTGTCACTTGTTTGCACATCATTAGTCTTTTTGTAGGTATTTTTAACGGGCTTGTAAATTGCTTACTAGAGTGCATAAATCTTTTACTAGCAAGTGAAAAAGGCAGACTAGTGGGGGCTGGTGTTTTATCCTCCAAACAATTGATTTAAATGCCCAGCTACAACTCTTTGCTTAATAAGTGGGTGCCTCTTCAGAAGGTTGTCTGACCACTTACCTGCTGTAAACAAGTTGTACGTCCAAAGTCACTTTTTTAACTTCTTTCCAACAAATACAAATGCAGAGTTTATGGTTTGCTGTAAACTGATGAATTTTGCAGTGCTATATCGGTTCGTATTATGCTTACTTAGGAGAAGGTAAGAAACTAAAGTAATTGGATGTAGCTCTGCAGTTGTAAGTGTTGATAAGTTGGTACCGAGTTGCTTTTCTCTGGTTGCTCTGCAGCCGGATGGCCCATTGAAGGGTCTTTCTGTTAAATTAGGATGCTAGAAAAAATATGATATTGTCTGTGTCAGGCGCAAACCTTGTCTCTTCAAAACCGCCATTTTTCAGAAGATGAGGGGAAAACCCTGTATTTTCTGATTGGTTCAGCAGTTATGAACTTTATTCACGTGGCTTTTTCTAATGCTTATCATTGGTTGATATTGGTTAAAAAAAATCCAACGACATGAAGTGTGACCAATAGAATGAGTTTATGCAAAAAAACTAAAACAGACGAAATATGAAGATAAGCGGTGTGTGAAGCAGAACCAACAGTCTGCAAGCTCAAATCTGCATGATCTAAAGTGTTGGTCTTTGGATAAAGTTCCTGCTTATTCCAAAATTGTCATGCAGCAGGAACAGCAGCTCAGCATATTTAGTAAAAAAAATATCACATTCTGTGTGACAGCTCTGCTGCCATCAGTGTGTGAATGTGTGGACAGCAGGATCTGTAAAGCACTTTGGTCATCCAGAGATAAGAAAAAAAACATGATGCAAGTGAACACCATTTAAATAATTTTGTAGATAATTTTTTTAAATTACTTTCATCTGTCAGAAGTTTACATACATTTCCTTAGTATTTGGTAGCATTGCCTCTAACCTGTTTGACTTGGGTCAAGCATTTTGAGTATCCTTCCACAAGCTTATCACAATAGTTTGCTGGAATTTTGGCTCATTTGACCTGACAGAACTGGTCAAACTGAGTCAGGTTTGTAGGCCGCCTTGCTTGCACATGTCTTTTTCAGCTCTGCTCACAAATTTTCTATGGGATTGAGATCAAGGCTTTGTGATAGCCACTCCAAAACATTGACTTTGTTGTCCTTAAGCCACTAATTTGGTCATTGTCCATGTGGAAGACCCATTTGCACCCAAGCTTTAACGTCTTGGCTGATGTTTTGAGACGTTACTTCAATATTTCCACATAATGTTCTTTCCTCATGATGCCATCTATTTTGTGAAGTGCACCACTCCCTCTTGCAGCAAAACACCCCCACAACATGATGCTGCCACCCCGTACTTCACAGTTGGGATGGTGTTCTCAGGCTTCTAAGCTTTCCCATTTTTTCTCCAAATGTAACGATGGTCATTATGGCCAAACAGTTCAATTTTAGTTTCATCAGACCACATGTCTCCAAAATTTAGTCTTTGTCCCTGTGTGTATTTGCAAACTATAATCTGGATTTTTTATGTTGCTTTTGGAGTAATGGCTTCTTCCTCGCTGAGTGGCCTTTCAGCCCATGTCGGTACAGGACTCGTTTCACTGTGGATTCAAGATTCAAGATTTCTTTATTGTCATTTAGTATGTGCATGCACATAAAAAACAAAATTATGATCCCCCAGCATAACACAGTACCACAATATACATAGAGAATAAGTTTAAAAACAACAGCATAAAAAATAAAATACAACATGTACATACAACATATCAGTTAAACACTGTGGTCAGACCATCCTAACAGAATACATATATAAGTTTAGCAGAGGTGAGGGGTAGGAAAAGCAATTGGTAGGGGAATAGGGCACAGCCCATTTATAATCCTGACTGCATGTGGGAAAAAACTGTTCAACATTCTGACTGACCTGGCCTGAAGACACCTGTACCTCTTCCCTGAGGGCAGAAGAGAAAACAAACTGTGGGAAGGATGGTAGCAGTCTTTAATGATGTTAACAGCCCTGTTAGCACAGGGTTTATTGTAAATCTCCTCCAAGAAGAGGAGGGGAACACCGATGATCTTACTGGCTGTTTTTACAACCCTATTCAGCTGGTGCATCTCTAAAGCTGCGCACTTCCCAAACCAGGTAGTCAGTCCATATGAAAGGACAGATTCCAGGGTGCCTCTGTAAAAAGTGGTGAGGAGCTGAGTGGGAAGACCTGCCTTTTTTAGCCGTCGGAGAGGGTAAAGTTGCTGATGAACCTTTTTAATAATGGCTGTGGTGTTGGTGTTAAAGGACATGTCATCTGCCAGGTAAATCCCCAGAAACTTAACATTGTTCACCCTCTCCACAAAAGTGCCCCCAATAGACAGCGGTGTGGGATGGTACTTCCTCGTCTTCCTGCAGTCGCTCACCATCTCCTTAGTCTTCTCCACATTAAGGTGAAGATTATGTAATCTAAACCATGTTGTTAGCTGGTCCACCTCCCTTCTGTACGCAGACTCATTGTTTTCATTAGTCAGACCAACTACCGTCATATCATCAGCAAACTTAATGATGTGATTGGTGCTGAATGTGGCAGTACAGTCGTGAATGAGCAAGCTAAACAGCAGGGGGCTCAAGACACAGCCCTGAGGAGATCCTGTACTCACAGTTCTGATGTTTGAGACACAACTGTCCACCTTGACCTGCTGCTGCTTCTGCATCAAGAAGTTGAGAATCCAGCCACACATGCTAAGGTCCACCCCCAGCAACCGTAGCTTTTCCACCAACTGCCCTGGAATGATGGTATTAAATGCAGAGGAGAAGTCAGTGAAGAGGAGCCTAACATAGGTATTCCTCTCCTCCAGATGTGATAGGGTGAGGTGAAGTACAGAGGAGATGGCATCTTCAGTTGAGTGATTAGCTCTATATGCAAATTGCAGGGGGTCCAACTCTGGAGGGAGCTGGGCCTTAATGTGCTGCAAAACAAGCCGTAAAAACATTTCATCACTATTGGTGTTAATGCCACAGAACGAAAATCATTATGGCAGTGAGGGTTTGATTTCTTTGGCACAGGGATTATGATGGCACTCTTCAGGCAGGTGGGCACAGCACCCTGAGAGAGGGAGGTGTTAAAGATGTCTGCAAAGACATCTTTCAGCTGTTCAGCACACTCTCTCATCACACACCCAGGAATGTTGTCAGGTCCTGCTGCTTTGCGTGAATTAGCCCTGGCAAAGACTCTTCTAACCTGGGCGGCTGTCACCTGAAATGCCTGCTCTGTGGATGATGATGGTGATAGAGGTGTCTGTACCTCATCATTATTGCTGCCATTTCCAACTTCAAAACGTGCATAAAAGTCATTGAGTCTGTCTGGGAGTGTGACAACCCTGTGGCTGGCCTGTGGGGGAAAGGGCTTATTTTCAGCAATTGTATTAAAACCTATACTATACTACACTATATATAGTATAGTATATACAGTATATATATATATATATATATATATATATATATATACCGTATATATACATAGAGAGAGAGAGCTATAGTATACTACTAAGATAAGATAAGCCTTTATTAGTCCCACAATGGGGAAATTCCAGGATTCCAACAGCACAGGGATCGCAACACTCAGAGCAATAATTTAGAAGATAAGAAAATAAGAGCAGTGAATATACATATGTACACATAAATATATACAGTATACACAGTGCGGAGCATTGTAGCTAGATGGAATAAACAGGATAACAGTCTATTTAGTTACCCCACATAGTATGAATATGTACCCATACATATTGTCACTCCCTGTAGCGACTGATATTGTCCCAGTTGTATACTGGAGGGGGACCATTTTACTACTACTATAATATACTAATATATATATATAGTGGGGTAAAAAAGTATTTAGTCAGCCACCAATTGTGCAAGTTCTCCCACTTAAAAGATGAGAGAGGTCTCCAATTTTCATCATAGGTATACCTCAACTATGAGAGACAAAATGAGGAAAAAAAAAATCCAGAAAATCACATTGAAGGATTTTTAATGAATTAATTGGTAAATTCCTCGGTAAAATAAGTATTTGGTCAATAACAAAAGTTCATCTCAATACTTTGTTATATACCCTTTGCTGGCAATGACAGAGGTCAAAAGTTTTCTGTAAGTTTTCACAAGGTTTTCACACACCGTTGCTGGTATTTTGGCCCATTCCTCCATGCAGATCTCCTCTAGAGCAGTGATGTTTTGGGGCTGTCACTGGGCAACACAGACTTTCAACTCCCTCCAAAGATTTTCTATGGGTTTGAGATCCGGAGACTGGCTAGGCCACTCCAGGACCTTGAAATGCTTCTTATGAAGCCACTCCTTCGTTGCCCGGGCGGTGTGTTTGGGATCATTGTCATGCTGAAAGACCCAGCCACGTTTCATCTTCAATGCCCTTGCTGATGGAAGGAGGTTTTCACTCAAAATCTCACAATACATGGCCCCATTCATTCTTTCCTTTACACGGATCAGTTGTCCTGGTCCCTTTGCAGAAAAACAGCCCCAAAGCATGATGTTTCCACCCCCATGCTTCACAGTAGGTATGATGTTCTTTCTCCTCCAAACACGACAAGTTGAGTTTTTACCAAAAAGTTCTATTTTGGTTTCATCTGACCATATGACATTCTCCCAATCCTCTTCTGGATCATCCAAATGCTCTCTAGCAAACTTCAGATGGGCCTAGTCATGTACTGGCTTAAGCAGGGGGACACGTCTGGCACTGCAGGATTTGAGTCCCTGGTGGCGTAGTGTGTTTCTGATGTAGCCTTTGTTACTTTGGTCCCAGCTCTCTGCAGGTCATTCACTAGGTCCCCCCATGTGGTTCTGGGATTTTTGCTCACCGTTCTCTTGATAATTTTGACCCCACGGGGTGAGATCTTGTGTGGAACCCCAGATCGAGGGAGATTATCAGTGGTCTTGTATGTCTTCCATTTTCTAATAATTGCTCCCACAGTTGATTTCTTCACACCAAGCTGCTTACCTATTGCAGATTCAGTCTTCCCAGCCTGGTGCAGGTCTACAATTTTGTTTCTGGTGTCCTTTGACAGCTCTTTGGTCTTAGCCATAGTGGAGTTTGGAGTCTGACTGTTTGAGGTTGTGGACAGGTGTCTTTTATACTGATAACGAGTTCAAACAGGTACCATTAATACAGGTAACGAGTGGAGGACAGAGGAGCTTCTTAAAGAAGAAGTTACATGTCTGTGAGAACCAGAAATCTTGCTTGTTTGTAGGTGACCAAATACTTATTTTACTGAGGAATTTACCAATTAATTCATTAAAAATCCTTCAATGTGATTTTCTGGATTTTTTTTTCTCATTTTGTCTCTCATAGTTGAGGTATACCTATGATGAAAATTGGAGACCTCTCTCATCTTTTAAGTGGGAGAACTTGCACAATTGGTGGCTGACTAAATACTTTTTTGCCCCACTGTATATATAACTATACTAGTATATACTATACTATACCTATAAAACCTGGTATCTGGAAATTGTACCCAAGGATGAACCAGACTTGTGGAGGTCCATAGTTCTCTTCCTGTTATCATGGATGATTTCTTTTGATTTTCCCATGATGTCACACAAGAAAGCAGTGTACTTGACGTGTGGCTTAAAATACATCCACAGGTGTGCCTGCAATTAACTCAGATGTTGTCAATTAATCTATCGGAAGCTTCTAAAGCCATGACATCATCATCTGGGCTTTCCCAAATTGTTTAAAGGCATGGTAATCTTAGTGTATGTAAACTTCTCACTTCGAAGAAAATAACAAAAAAATTCTATTAAAAAATTATTTATGAAATATAAAAAAATACTTAATGCATCAGATTTATATAGCGCTTTCATGGACATAGGTATGAATATACATAACTGCCACATACAAGCACTAACAGCAGGGGGCTTTCATGTTGGACATTAGAATTTGTTGCTGTGAATTTGAATTTTTTAGCTGGTTTTCATCGGTAAACCTAGAACTGAGCTGATATCCCCTTTACACAGGGGTGGAGATCACTGAGAGATCTGGACAGTTTTTGATCTATCAATGATCATATAAAAATGGAACTTCTTGCCGTCCAGCTTGGTGCTCAACAAAAAAATGGAACGAAGGAGGGAAATGTGGGCTGCAGTGGCTCAGGAGGTAGAGCGGGTCGTCCAATAACCAGAGGGTTGCCAGTTCGAATGCCGCTCTCCCCAGCCATCCTGCCGTTGTGTCCCTGGATAAGACACTTTACCCACCTTGCCTCCAGTGTCTATGACACTGGGTAGGCATGTGTATAAATGTTCGGTAGTGGTTGGAGAGGCCGTTGGTGTGAATTGGCAGCCACGTTTCCATTAGTTTGCCCTGGGGCAGCTGTGGTTACAGTAGTAGCTTACCACTACCATTGTCTGTCTGGACTGAATGAATAATGGACTCACTGTAAGTGCTTTGAGATGTCACTTGACATGTAAAGTGCCATATAAATGTAATCCATTATTATTATTATTATTATCTTCAATGATCTCCATAGTTGTCACGGTCTTCTCAAAGTTTTGATTCAAAAACAAAATACGCAAGGACCTCCCAGATGTTCCCAAAGATCAAAAATTGGCCCAACCTCTCAATGAGCTCCATGATGTGTAAAGGGGCCCTTATGTGTTTAATCAGCTGGCTTTGTAATATGGAAGGGTCCAGGTTAATGTTTTTAAAGATGCAGATGAGACTCTGGTTAAACTAAGACAGACAAATCAACAATGAATTACAATTTGCTAACAGATCATACAGTTGGTGTCCTTCAAACAAGCAATAACATAAGACTCTCTCATTGCTGTAATCCCTTGCTGTTATATTACAAACACACATGTAAAGCTTCTAACCTTGATAAGCCAAACAAGTGGGAAACACCTTAAGGTGCTTTTGCTGCTGTTGTTGTAAAATCCACACGAAGCCTCTGTCTATTATCACTGAGTGACAGTGACCTTAGTATTGGATCAAAGAATTGGTTAAGAAGTCCAAGTAACAATTAGAGCCACAGAGTCAGACATCAGTCCAGGGCCACCCGAGCCTTTGTGTAAAGGCCACTGAAGTCATGGCATTTTGATGAAAGAACAACAAAAAACAGCCTGTTTTTGCAGGAAGCCAAAGAAATAATGTCCATGTCTCAGGTCCAAAATCATCCTTCTGACAGATTTATCATTTTTATACGTGAGGAAGGAAGGATAAAGCGAATAAAAGGAAAAGAAATTCCAGCATAATTTATAGCAAACCAAGAACATTTTGGTACTACTTTACAACAAGTCTGGACAAATAAGGAATTTATAAATAGCTCATAAGTAGGTCATTAATTAGGTTGTCCATTATATATCATTAATAAGTTGTTATAACACATAAGTGACCTGTTTTGCCAAATAATCTGCCTAGGCTTATTCTCTCAACCTCCCCAGACCTCAGTTTAGAGTCATCTGTTTTCTCATCAATTAGACTTTCTCCATAGACTTTATTATGAGCATTTATGTACTTCAAGCATTTTTAGCTAAACCTAATTAATAACCTACTTATTAACGATTTATAAATCCTTTATTAAAGTAGTTACTGTTAAGTGTTACCAAAAATATCCAGCAGATGTCTGTATATTTCACATTATTTATCTTAAATTCCCTGATATTTTTAGGCAAATGCATCTCAAAGACACACTCCACATGGAAACAAGAATTTTCTAAATGTTTTCAGACAAACAGAAGAGGCCTGCTGTATTTTTCAACATGTGGGATTGCAAGCAGGATCTTCTTTCCCTTCTTCCATTTTTTCTTCATTTTTACCATCCTCTCAACCCACCAGTGTGCAGTTAGGAGACAGCACATGTTGGTATGGAAACTGGCTTATAAACCTTTCAGGTTGCTAACGTACTAACGCGCATAGCAACCAACAATCAGCCTCTCAAAATTTTTAGCTTTGTGGTTTTCAGTGAACTCAAGGCAGAAGGGTTTATTATTCAAGGTGTGCGGATCTTGATGGTCTTCACAAAGAACTGCATTTGTAAGGCTTTATACCAGCCATTTAAATGAAACAGCAACTCCCACACAGTCACCTTGGAATTCTATAGGAATAAAAGCATCTTCACTGTTTGACTCATATGAAGAGCTTGCTTAAAAAAAAACCATTTACACAAACTTTAATAAGAACTGAAAATTGCGGGTTATTCTGTGTTATTAAGAATAAAAACCAGATTAATCTTGGTCAGGTCAAAGTTGCTGCAGTGAGCTCCTGGCAGCAGTTTTCTTCAAACAAGGACAGATTACATTTTTTCACAGCTGTCAATACATCCTGTGCAGAGGGAGAAATGTGTATTTTCTGAGTGGCATTTCCCACATACCGTTTGCAGAGTTATTGAAGTTTGTTGCCTTCACATTTATTACTTGCAATTGCTGTGCCTTACAAAGTAAAGTCAGGTTAACAAACCCACGGCGCAGACGGAATGGGTTATTGATAAAAACAGTGCAACTCTCTGCTAAGTGCGTGACTTTCCAAAGTAGGGTGTGTCGTTGTGGCTTTCCTGCTGTTGTTTTACTGCTTATGTTGTTTAAGGAAATTAGTTATGACTACAATAAGCTTAAGTAGTTTTAAACACACACCCACCTCAAAGCTGTTATTTCTGCATCAGTGCATGGTGATGCAGCCAAGGCACACCACAGTTCTATGAGAGCATGGATTTTAAGCTGTTAAAGGTCCTGTGTTGTGCATTGTTCAGGGAATATTTTCACGTTTGGAAATCTTCAGGGGCATACAGGTGTAGTTTTAAAGACCACAAGCATTTCTGTGTTGTTTTACAGCTCATCAGAGACTGTCTGCACAGGGCTGCATCATATTAGGAAAACATGCGTTATCCAGCATTGTTGCTGAATATTGCAATAACAATATAGCTCAATAGCTAAACAAGTAGTTATATTTTGTTAATGTCTCTCTGCTTTAGCTCACATTTTCCTCTAGTCTCTGTTTTATTAGCCATCCGGATGTTCACCACACTCTGTGCGCTATAACTTCTTAATACTTCTTTTGTGATTGGCGTCTATTCTGGCTCTTCCTCTGCATTAAGGTGCTTTATTGGTGTTGAATGTGTAAACACATGAAAAATGTACCGTTATCGCTGTTCAGTGTGTCTTTTATGATATGGCACATGTTGTTATTGCGATAAATGTCACAACTCGCTCTCGCCCATCATCAGTTCGAGCAGCGCGTACACCTGCGTCTCATCAACCGCGGACTGTTTAACCCGCTCTGCCTACAGCCTCAGTCTGGAGCCGTCTGCTCGTCTATGCTCCCCAACTTCAGCGCATGACCTTCTCTTCCTGGCCTGCGCCATCCTTCACCCAGCACGTAAGCTATACGTTCTCTTACCTGCTCTTCAGTCTCTCCCCTGTGCACAGGTGGATCCTCCAGGCGGCGGATTTCCTCATCCTCGCCCTTACCTCCGCAGCTCTCTCCTCTCCTCGCTGAGTGTGCACCGGAGCGCTGTCCCCCAGGCAGAAGTCCTGCGTCAGCCAACGCCAGCCACCACAACACCTGCACGTAAACAGCACACTGAGTGTTAACCCCCACGGGGTGTAAGACTGTCATTAACCTGCATCTCTGCTCTGCCCTTAGGGTTGCCTGGCTGCACGGCGAACTGTTCCGCTCTTGGCGCTCCCCGTTCACCATCAATCCATCCACACCTCTCACTCACGCATCCAAGCACTCTCTGTTGTTGAATAAAGCTTTGAATCTAATTCGAGCCTGTGTGCGTGTTCCCTGAGTCCAATATCATGTCAATAAAGATAACATTTTTGGTGTATTGTGCAGGTTTTCAGCCTGGTTACCTCCGCCAAGGAGGTAATGTTTTTGCCGGGGTTTGTCTGTCTGTCTGTCTGTTTGTCTGTCTATCTGTTGGTTAGCAAGATAACTCAAAAAATTTTGGACAGATTTCGATGAAACTTTCAGGCATTGTTGGAAATGGTACAAGGAAGAACTGATTAAATTTTGGTGGTGATCCGGATCACCGTCCAGAAGAAAACTGCCATTATGGAAAATGCCATTTTCGTGAATAACTACTGAACCACTAATCCTATCATTGTCAATCCAATTGCTAGTCATATCTTTTCATGGTCAAGGAATCTGAAAACGTACACACAAACACTGTATGGGGGGAACTGTGGCCGCCATTACGGAAAATGCCATTTTCGTGAATAACTACTGAACCACTAATCCTATCATTGTCAATCCAATTGCTAGTCATATCTTTTCATGGTCAAGGAATCTGAAAACGTACACACAAACACTGTATGGGGGGAACTGTGGCCGCCATTACGGAAAATGCCATTTTCGTGAATAACTACTGAACCGCTAATCATATCATTGTCAATCAAATTGCTAGTCATATGTTTTCATGGTCAAGGAATCTGAAAACGTACACACAAACACTGTATGGGGGGAACTGTGGCGCTTGGCGGAGGTCTGCGCTCTCCGAGTGCTTTTCTAGTTATTAATATTAATGAAACTCTAATCTGATTGGATAAAGGTTTGAGTGAGTCAGTTACAAGTTAGGATGCAGTCAGGGTTTTTTTGGGGGGGTGGGGGGGCTTGTATCCCCTTTACACAGGGGTGGAGATCATTGAGAGATTATTGAGTGATGACAAAATGGCCAGATCTCCAAATGATCTCTCAGTGATCTCTCAACAATTGCCAAGATCTCTCAATGATTTTCAGTGGTCTCTATGGTCCTCAAAGTTTTGGCTCATTCCAAAACAATCTCTCACCCCAGCAGTGTTGTGTTTGCCCCAAATATACCTTTTGGAATTATGGCCAAAAAGTTCAACTTTGGTTTTATCGGACCATAACACATTTCCCACATGTATTTAGGAGATTTCAAATGTGTTTTTGCAAAATGTAGCCGGGCTTGGATGATTTTGTTCTTAAGGCTTCCATCTTGCCACCCTAGACAGGAGATTGCTGTCACATGTACTAAACAGACGGTACTTGCCAGAAATTCTTGCAGCTCCCTCAGTGTTGCCTCTTGGCTGAAAACTGGTCAGGGAGGCTGACCAGTTTTCTTCTTGTCTTTTCATCAATTTTGGAGGGACGTCCAGTTCTTGGTAATGTCACTGTTGTGCCATTTTCTCCACTTGATGATGACTGTCTTCACTGTGCTTCATGGTATATTTAATGCCTTGGAAATTCTTTTGTACCCTTCTCCTGACTGATACCTTTGAACAATGAGATCCCTTTAATGCTCTGGAAGCTCTCTGCAGACCATGGCTTGTGCTGTATGATGTGACTACAAAAATGTCAGGAAAAGCCTACTAGAACAGCTGAACTTTATTTGGGGTTAATCAGAGGCACTTTAAATGGTGACAGGTGTGTGCTGACTCCCATTTAAGTGAGTTTGAATGTGATTGGTTAATTCTGAACATAGCCACATCCCCAGTTATAAGAGGATAATACCTGTATCTGCCAAGAATGTGCCACTAGTCCAGCAAAAGCTAGCGGTACTCAAATACTTTGCAAGCAGTTTCATGAAATGGTCAGTCAGAAAGCAACTCATACTGGCTCGGACATCACCCAGGTTTACAAGCCAGAAGTTCCTGGCAGTGGAGGGTGAAGGACAGAGCTGCCCTATGTGTTTAATAGGACTAGAGATGGAAATTAGCATCCCGCTAAATCTGGCACAGCCATCTTTAAATGTGTATGACTAATACCCCTGTACACTGTCCTTATAAATAAATGAAATGAAAATATTGCAAATGGTTGTTAAATGTCACTAAATGTCATTAACTGTCGCTAATGACAGAGGCAAACCCTGATGTTTGTGAACATTCCTCAGAAACGTTGGCAAATCAAAAATCATCACATTCATTAACATTCGCAGCTCCATGAGATACTACCCTCAACAATCACCAAAGGGAAGTGATCTCTCAATGAGCATTCAGAGGTATTTGAGTGAGCTCTATCCCTCACTGATCTCTCAGGAATCTGTACCTTTGGGGTGTAAAAATTTGGCGTTCATTGACAGATTGCTGAGAGATCATTGCGAGACTGATGAGATCGTTGAGTAATTCTTGAGCTCTCCTTGACTGCACAACAATCTCATCGACCTCCCAATCAGTGATCTTTCAGTGAAAGCCAAATTTTTCCACCCTGAAGGTAGAGATGGCTGAGAGATCAGTGAGGGGTTGCTAAGCGCTCAAGGAAATTCAATTCAAATCATATCAAATCAAATCAAACTTTATTGTCATATTGCTGTACATACAACTATAGTGCAGGAAAGATGAAATTGTGTTTCTCTCGGCATCCATATAAATAGAAGCAGCATGATTTAAGACACACTCACACATAGCTTCACCCCCCCACCCCACCCCCACCCCCCATCCATTCACACATCCCTGAGACATACTTGGGAAAAAACTAACTATAATATACAAATAATATACAAAATGTCCGTAGGTACAGTAGTGTGTATGAGAGATTCCGGGTCAACTGTTCAGCATCCTGACAGCTTGTGGAAGGAAGCTGTTGATCAGTCTGGTGGTTCTGCCTCTGATGCTCCGGAATTGTTTACCAGATGAAAGAAGTTCAAAGTGTTTATGCAGAGAGTGAGAACGGTCCTTGACAATGTTCAGTGCCCTGCTCCTACAACGGTTCTGAAAAAGTTCTTGGACAGAGGGGAGGGAGACTCCAATTACCCTCTCAGCCCCCTTGACTATCCTCTGCAGGGCTTTTTTAAGATAAGATAAGATAAGATAAGCCTTTATTAGTCCCACAATGGGGAAATTCCAGGATTGCAACAGCATAGGGATAGCAACACTCAGAGCAACAATCAGAAGGCAAGAAAAAACAACATCTAGTAAACATATGTCCATATTACTATAAATGTATATATATATATAGACACACAGTGCAGAGCATTATAGCTGGTGAATGTGCAGCAGAAAGTCTAAGCTCTCTCTCCGCGGATGCAGCGGGCCAGCTGGAAGTCTTTGGGCATGATGGTGACCCCCTTAGCGAAGAAGAGACCACCAGGTGGGCCTCGCTGATCTCCTGCAGAGCCATGACGGCGAAGCTCAGGAAACGCAGGACGGTCTTGAAGTCCTGAGCGATCTCCCTCACCAGGCGCTGGACGGGCAGCTTACGGATGAGCAGCTCCGTGGATTTCTGGCAGCGACAGATCTCTCTCAGAGCCACGGGCCTGTGACGGCGAGGCCTCTTCACTCTGCTGGTGGCCGGAGCGCCTCTCTGAGCAGCCCTGGTGGCTAGCTGTCTCCTGCGGGGGGGGGGGGGGCTTCTTCCTCCAGTAGATTTTACGGGCGGTCTGCTTGGTTCTTGCCATCGCTCTTTATTATTCTGTCTTATATTTCTTTCACGCCGCCTAAACTCCAGCCCGGCACCCGCGTCATTTTCGCTACAGCTCCCGATATGTTGAGTTTCCCATTAGCACCGGGCGGCAGCCAAGTGCTAGCTAGCACTAGCTCCTCCCCGCTGTAACGTCTCCCGCTGCAAACCGTGGCTCCGTCCGCCGACCCGGGAGACCCCCGGGGTGATCCGTGCGTCCGTGATATATATACAGAGTGAAAGGTGTAGAAAGAAGAAGGAAGATAAAAAAAAAGGCTGTTGCAACAGGCAGCCGACTCGTGTGGCGCCGCCGGTCCGGCAGAACCGGACCGGCGGCGCTCCAGCTGCAGTATGTCTCACATACTGCAGCTGGAGTACCATGTAGCAATGCAGTACGTCAGAACACTCTCCACCACACCTCTGTAGAAGGTCCTGAGGATGCAGATGGGGAGAGAGGCCTGTTTGAGTTTTCTCAAGAAGTGCAGTCTCTGCTGAGCCCGCTTCCTGATCCCCAAGGAATTCATGCTCCAGGTCAGGTCCTGCGAGATCTGCACTCCGAGGAACTTGATGTTCTCCACTCTCTCCACTAAATGGCCGCCGATGCTGAGGGGGATGTGCTCAGGCTGTGACCTCCGGAAGTCGATAATCATCTCCTTCGTTTTGTCCACATTGAGCACCAGATTGTTCTCCCTGCACCAGCCCTCCAGGTCTCTCACTTCTTCCCTGTGCATTGATTCCTCATCCCTCTGAATAAGTCCCACCACCGTGGTGTCGTCTGCAAACTTAATAATCTGGTTCCCCTCGTGTCTGGATACACAGTCATGTGTTAGAAGTGTAAACAACAGTGGACTGAGTACACAGCCTTGAGGGGATCCGGTGCTCAGCGTGACAGAGTTGGAGATGTTGATTCCAACCCGGACAGACTGAGGTCTCTCTGTCAGGAAATCCAGGATCCAGAGACATGTGGCTGTGTTCAGACCGAGAAGGAGTAATTTCTCCACCAGTCTCTGGGGAATAATGCTGTTGAATGCTGAACTGAAATCAATGTACAGGAGTCTGGCGTAGGTGTCTTTCTGGTCCAGGTGGGTGATGACAGAGTGTAGGGTGGTGACTATAGCATCCTCCGTGGAGTGGTTTGAACGATATGCAAACTGGAGCGGGTCGTGTGATGCAGGGAGGCAGGCTGTAATGTGTGGTTTGACAAGCTGTTCAAAACACTTCATCACAATTGGTGTCAGTGCAACAGGACGATAGTCATTCAAACAGGACACAACTGGTTTCTTTGCCACCGGTACAATGATAGAGGTCTTGAAGCATCTGGGAACGATGGCCTGACTCAGGGAGATGTTATAAATGTCAGTCAGGACATCCGCCAACTCACTCGCGCAGTCTCGGAGCACACGTCCCGGGATGTTGTCCGGACCTGCAGCTTTACGTGGGTTGACTCTGGTTAGGGTCCTCCGTGTGTCCGCTGTGTTGATGGTAAAAGCTGGTCCGACCGATGGTGGGGGTGGGCCAGCCCTCCCTCTGATTGTCGAGTTTGATGCTTCAAAACGTGCAAAGAAGTCGTTGAGCCTGTCTGGAAGCAAAGCGTCGTCATCATCGACCCCCTGCCTAGACTTATAGCCCGTCAGTGTCCGAACTCCCTGCCACATCTGCTTGGTGTTCCTAGTGTCACAGAGGTGTCCCTGGATTTTCTCCGCATAGGCACGCTTTGCCGCCTCAATTCCCTTTGAGAGCGCAGACCTGGCTGAGCGAAGGGCAATCCTGTCCTTCGCTCTGAAGGCTGCATCCCTGGCTGTAAGCAGCGAGCGCACCTCTGCAGTCATCCAGGGCTTATGGTTACCCCGCATAGTGATGGTCTTCACTGTAGTGACATCCTCTGTGCACTTCGCGATGTAGCTGGTGACCGTTTCAGCATACTCCTCCATATCTGTCTTGTCTTCCTGGGAGGCTGCTATTTTGAAGACCTCCCAGTCTGTGTGCAGAAAACAGTCTTTCAGTGCAGAGGTTGCACTCTCTGGCCAAATTCTGATTTGTTTCACTGCTGGCCTGCTGCACTTCAATAAAGGTTTGTAGGCAGGCAGCAGCATCACGGATATGTGGTCAGAAAGGCCGAGATGGGACGGGGTATTACCTTATATGCATCTGTGTTTGTGTACACTAAGTCCAACATATTCTCTCCTCTGGTCTTAAAGTCTACACATTGTTTAAACTTGGGGAGCACAGTCTTTAAGCTGGTGTGGTTAAAATCCCCTGCAACCACCATAAAACTGTCTGGGTGTGAAGTTTGGATTTCACTAATCGCATTGTGCAGTTCCCCGAGTGCCTTCTTAGCATTAGCGTTAGCGTTAGCGCTCGGCGCTATGTAAACAGCCGCTACAAACACGTTGCTGAATTCCCTCGGCAAATAATATGGCCGACAATTTACAATAAGGAACTCCGCCAACGGAGAGCAATGTTTAGACACTAACGTGGCATTAACGCACCAGTTCTTGTTAACATAGATGCATAGCCCCCCCCCCCCCCCTCGGCTCTTACCGGAGCTCGCCGTTTCCCTGTCGGCACGGAACATCACCATATCTTCCAGTTGAATGGCCTCGTCAGGAATGTTGTCGTGGAGCCATGTCTCCGTAAACGCAAGCACACAGCAGTCTCTCCACTCTCTCCGGGTTTCTCTTAGCAGACGCAGCTCATCCAGCTTGTTGTCGAGGGAGCGGACGTTAGAGAGAATGAGCGACGGTACCGCTGGACTGGAGGGGTTTGCCTTTAGCCTAGCATGGATCCCGGCCCTTTTTCCACGCTTTTGCTTGTGTTCGCTCCGCTTACGCCTCCTCCTCTCTCGGGTAGCTTCCAGCGGGGACTCCGCCAGAATTCCATGCTGGCGTAGAATCTCCAAATCACAACCGATCGCCGCGATTCTTGCAGCGTGCAGTACCTTTATGTTTAATAAGCTCTCACGGTTGTAAGTTTTACAGAATGTACGTCTGGGAAGATCAAAACACTCAAAACTCTCACACTCGCTGATGCCAAGAGGGGCCGCTGCGTCCATGCGCGCTGCCGCCATCAACTTTATTTATATAGCGTCATTTCACAACAACATTCATCTCATAGCACTTTCAACTATAGGGGAAACCCCCACAGTTGCAGAAAAACCCCAGCAATCAGGTGATCCCCTGTGAGCAAGTGTTGGCGATGGTGGAGATGAAAAACTCCCTTTTAACAGGAAGAAACCTCCAGCAGAACCAGGCTCAGGGAGGGGCAGTCATCTGCTGTGACTGGCTGGGGGGTGAGAGGATAGAGAAGATGAAAAGAACAGACATGTAGAGAGCAAACAGCACGATGGGGACTCAATCTATGGGAGAGAACAAACAGATGTTAATGACCAGCAAAAAAAAAAAATGTTTCATTGAGAGTAAAGAAAGGAGTGAAGCCCAGTGCATTACTGGAGGTCCCCTGGCTGTCTAAACCTATTACCAGCATAACTAAGGGAGGGTTCAGAGACAAATGATCGCTACCTAATTGTAGGCTATATCAAAAAGGAAGGTTTTAACCCATCCATCCATCCATCCATCCATCCATCCATCCATCTTCTACTGCTTTGCTGGAGGTCTGGGTCACGGAGGCAGCAGTTCAAGCAGAGAAGCCCAGACTTCCCTCCCTCCAGCCACCTGCTCCAGCTCTTCAGAGAGGATACCAAGGTGTTCCCAGACCAGCTAAGAGACATAGTCTCTCCACTGAGTCCTGGGTCTGCCCCGGGGTCTCCTCCCAGTGGGGCGTGCCTGAAACACCTAAAGTGGGAGGCATCCAGGAGGCATCCTAATCAGATGCCCATACCACCTCAACTGACTCCTTTCAATGTGGAGGAGCAGTGGTTCTACTCTGAGCCTATCCCGGATGACTGAGCTCCTCACCCTATCTCTGAGGGTGAGTCCAGCAATCCTGTGGAGAAAGCTCATTTCAGCCGCTTGTATTTGCAATCTTGCTCTTTCGGTCATTACCCAAAGCTCGTGACCATAGGTGAGAGTAGGAACGTAGATTAACTGGTAAATCGACAGCTTTGCCTTAGAACTAAGCTCCCTCTTCACCACAACAGACCAGTACAACGTCCGCATCACTGCAGATGCTGCTCCAATCCGTCTGTCAATCTCTCGCTCCATTTTCCCCTCACTCGTGAATAAGACCCCAAGATAACTTAAACTCCTCCACCTGGGGCAGGAGCCTGTCCCCAACCCAGAGAGGACAATCCACCTTTTTCCGGCTGAGGACCATGGACTTGGACTTGGAGGTGCTGATTCTTATCCCAGCCGCTTCACACCCAGCGGCAAACTGTCCCAGCAAGAGCTGTAGGTCATTGCTGGATGAAGCCAACAGGACAACATCATCTGCAAACAACAGAGATGAGATCCTGTGGTCACCAAGCATGACACCCTCCATTCCCTGGCTGCGCCTAGAAATTCTGTCCATAAAAAGTATGAACAGGATCGGTGATAAAGGGCAGCCCTGGCGGAGTCCAACTCTCACTGGGAATGACTCCTACCGAGTGTTGGCAATACAAACCAAACTCTCACAACGGTCGTACAGAGACCAAATAGCTTGTAACAACAAGCCCAATACCCCATACTCCCGAAGCACCCCCCACAAAAAAACATGAGGGACACGGTCAAATGCCTTCTCCATGTCCACAAAACACATGTAAACTGGCTGGGCAAACTCCCACGAACCCTCGAGAATTCTCGAGAGGGTAAAGAGCTGGTCCGATGTGCCACGGCCAGGACGAAAACCACATTGCTCCTCCTGAATCCGAGGTTCGACCAACGGCCGGACTCTCCTCTCCTGTACCTTGGCATAGACCTTCCCAGGGAGGCTGAGGAGTGTGATCCCTCTAAAGTTGGAGTACCCCTTCCGGTCCCATTTTTTGAAGAGAGGAACCACCACCCCTGTTTGCCATGCTAAAGGCACTGCCCCCGACCTCCACGCAATGTTGCAGAGGCGTGTCAACCATGACAGCCCAACAACATTCAGGGCCTTGAGGTACTCAGGGCGAATCTCGTCCACCCCCGGGGCCCGGCCACCAAGGATATTTTTAACCACCTTGGCGACCTCAGCCCCTGTGATAGGCGAGTTATCCCCCTCATCCCCAAACCCTGCTTCCTCTGTGGAAGGCATATCAGTGGGATTGAGGAGATCCTCGAAGTATTCCTTCCACCGCCCGACGATGTCCCCAGTCGAAGTCAACAGTGCCCCATCTGCATCATACACAGTGTGGACAGGGAGGTGCTTTCCCCTCCTGAGCCGCCGGACAGTTTGCCAGAATCTCTTTGAGGCCGACCGAAAGTCTTGTTCCATGGCCTCACCGAACTCCTCCCATACCCGGGTTTTTGCTTCAGCAACCACCCGAGCTGCACTCCGCTTGGCCTGCTGGTACACCTCAGCAGCATCGGGAGTCCCACAAGCCAGCCAAGCTTGATAGGACTCCTTCTTCAGCTAAATGGCCCCCCTCACCACTGGTGTCCACCACTTGGTTCGGGGGTTGCCACCACGAGATGCACCGACCACCTTGCGGCCGCAGCTCTGGGCCGCCGCTTCAACAACAGAGGTGAAGAACATGGCCCATTCAGACTCCATGTCTCCAGACTCCCTCGGAATGTGGTTGAAGTTCTTCCGGAGGTGGGAGTTGAAGACCTCCCGGACAGGGGCCTCAGCCAGACGCTCCCAGCACACCCTCACTATACATTTGGGTCTACCAGGTCTTAATGGCTTCCTCCCCTGCCATCGGATCCAACTCACCACCAGGTGGTGATCAGTTGACAGCTCTGCACCTCTCTTTACTCGGGTGTCCAAGACATACGGTCGCAGGTCTGATGATACGATAACAAAATCGATCATCGACCTGCGACCTAGGGTGTCCTGGTGCCAGGTGCACATATGGACACCCTTATGCTTGAACATGGTGTTCGTTATGGACAGACTGTGGTTAGCCGAGTTAAGATAAGATAAGATAAGCCTTTATTAGTCCCACAACGGGGAAATTCCAGGATTGCAACAGCACAGGGATAGCAACACTCAGAGCAACAATCAGAAGGCAAGAAAAAAAACAAGCAAGCAAGAGCAGCTAATATACATATGTACATATTACTATAAAATATATATATACACACACACACAGACACACAGTGCAGAGCATTGCAGCTGGATGGAATAAATATATGAATATATAAACACACAGTGCAGAGCATTGTAGCTAGATGGAATAAATATGTAAATATATAAACACCCACAGTACGGAGCATTGCAGCTAGGTGGAATAAATATGTAAGTATATAATATAAACACACACAGTGCGGAGCAATGTAGCTAGATGGAATAATATGTAGATATATAAAAACACAGTGCGGAGCATTGTAGCTAGATGGAATAAATATATAGATATATAAATATAAACACACCCAGTGCTGAGCATTGTAGCTAGATGGAATAAATATGTAAATATATAAACACACACAGTGCAGAGCATTGTTGCTAGATGGGATGAAACAGCATAACCATCTACTTAGTTATCCTACATGGTATGATTATGTGCCCATACATATTCTCACCCTCCATAGCGACCGGTATTTTCCTAGTTGTATGCCGGAGGGGACCATTGTGTAAGTCTATTGCATCTTTTGCATTCAAAAAACTATTAGTTTGTTACATCTTTTTGCTATCTCTGCGAGCAGCCCTGCTTAGGTTGTACAGTCTGACAGCCGTTTGTAGGAAGGACCTACGAAACCTCTCGGTTGTGCACCTGGGATGATGTAGTCTGCTGCTAAATGAGCTCCTCAGTGCATTCAGTATGTCCTGGATAGGGTGGAACTCGGACTCCAGCAGAGATGACAGTTTAGCCACCGTCCTTCTCTCTCCTATCTCCTCCACCGAATCAAGGCGCTGCCCCAGGACAGAGCTAGCTTTCTTAATCAGTTTGTTCAGTCTCTTCCTATCGGCTGCAGTAATGCCACTGCCCCAGCAGACCACTCCAAAAGTGATGGCTGATGCCACCACCGTGTCATAGAATGTCTTCAGCAGCGCCCCTTGTACACCAAAAGACCTGAGTCTGCTCAGCAGGAACAGCCTGCGCTGTCCCTTCTTGTAGAGTGCGTCAGTATTGTGTGACCAGTCTAGTTTATTGTTCAGATGAACACCCAGGTACTTATAGGATGTCACCATCTCGATGTCTGTTCCCTGTATATTTACTGGTGCTGTGAGGGGTTGCCCATGCCTGCGGCAGTCCACCACCAGCTCCTTAGTTTTCCTTGCGTTGATCTGGAGGCAGTTCCGATGGCACCAGTCCACGAAGTCCTGGATAAGCCCTCTGTACTCAGCTTCATCTCCATTGGAGATGAGGCCAACGATCGCAGAGTCATCAGAGAACTTCTGTAGATGGCAGTGTGTTGTGTTGTGTGAGAAGTCCGCAGTATAAAGAGTGAACAGGAAGGGAGCCAGCACCGTTCCCTGGGGGGCCCCCGTGCTACTGATGATCGTGTTGGACACACAGTCCCGGGTTCTCACAAACTGAGGCCGGTTCTTGAGGTAGTCCAGGATCCATGATGACAGGTGCTGGTCCACCCCTGCGCGCAGCAGCTTGTCCTTCAGGATCATCGGTTGGATGGTGTTGAAAGCACTGGAGAAGTCAAAGAACATGATCCTCACCATATTCCCGGGCTTCTCCAGGTGGGACAGAGAACGGTGAAGGAGGAAGATCACCGCATCCTCCACCCCAATGCCATGCTGGTAGGCGAACTGGAGTGGATCCAACGCTGGTTCCACCAGGGGGCGGAGGTGAGCAAGGAGCAGTCTCTCCAGGGTCTTCATCAAGTGGGACGTCAAGGCCACCGGTCTGTAGCTGTTCAGGTCTTTGGGGTGGGAAGTTTTTGGTACAGGTACCACACAAGATGTTTTCCACAGCTGTGGTACCCTCCCCAGCTTCAGGCTCAGGTTGAAGATGTACGTCACAATCCCACACAGCTGGTCTGCACAGGACTTGAGGAGCTTTGCGCTGATGCCGTCCGGTCCCGACGCCTTCCTCGCCTTGATCTTCCTCAGCTCCGTCCTCACCTGGGTCCTGGTCAGGGTCAGGATGGGGGGCTGTGTGTTGGGAGTGGGGGGGTGTTGGTGGAGTGGGGAGTGGGCAGCAGGACTTGATTTCTTTAGAGGCAGCAGTGGTTGTTGTGCAGTCAGGGGGGAGGGCGGTTGGTCAAACCTATTGAAAAACAGATTCAGGTTGTTCGCCCACTCCCTGCCCCCCGTGGCCTGGGGGGAGGTATTCTGGAGCCCAGAGATGGTTTTGAGGTTTCTCCAGACCCCGCTGATGTCGCTCTGTTGCAACTTGTCCTCCATCTTCTTCCTGAAGCTGTCCTTGCCTTCTCTGATCTTTCTCCTCAGCTCCCTCTGTACGGGCTTCAACATCTCCCTGTTCCCCGACCTGAAGATCCTCTTCTTCTCTCTCAGAAGTGTTTTAATCTCAGGGTTGATCCAGGGTTTGTTGTTTGAGCAACACCGTATGGTCTTGGTGGGAACGGATTTGTCCACACAGAAGCTGAGGTAGCCCGTGAAGGTGTGAATGAGGCCATCGATGTCCTCACCATGTGGATCGCAGAGCTGCTTCCAGGCGGTAGCTTCAAAACAGCCCTTTAGAGTGTCCATTGTCTCCTCAGACCATAACTCCACTGTGCGCATGGCCGGACGTTGTCTGTGCACTAGGGGTTTGTACACCGGCCGGAGATGAACCAAGTTGTGATCCGATCTCCCGAGTGGGGGGAGTTGTGATGAGGTGTACGCCTCCTTAGTGTTTGCGTAGAATAAGTCCAGTGTTTTATTGTCTCTAGTGTGGCATGTGACATACTGGGTGAACGTGGGTAGAATGGGAGACAGTGAAACATGGTTGAAATCGCCTGAGATGAGGAGAAGAGCATCTGGGTGTTCTGTCTGCAGCCTGCTGGTTACTGAATGGATGACGTCACGCGCTGTCCCAGCGTTCGCCGTCGGATTTGCATAAACAACAATGCAGATCACGTGTGAGTGTTCTCTCGGGAGATATGTAGGCCTCATGCTAACAGCTAGCAACTCAATGTCTTTGCTGCAGTGTCGTTGTTTAACAGTGATATGTCCCGGTCTGCACCAGTTGTTGTTAACATACATTATCACTCCACCGCCCCTTGCTTTGCCACTGTCTGGTGTTCGGTCAGCCCGTATCATGTGGAAACCCTCCAGCTCAATGTTAGCATCTGCTGCTAGTTCAGTTAGCCACGTCTCAGAAAACAAAAGGAGAGAGCACTCCCTATATGTGCTATCATAACGGCAGATAGCCGCTAGCTCATCTACCTTTCCCAGTATAGAGCGTACATTTCCCATGACAACAGATGGAAGGGAGGGTCTGTACCTTATATTTTTTGTCCTCCCCCTTACTCCAGCCCGGCAGCCGCGGCGTTTTCGCCTCAGTTCTCTCGGTATGTCGAGTTTTTCCAATGGGACCGGGTGGCGGTTGAATGCTAGCAGCTCTTCCCTGCTGTATCGTATCCTGCTATAAACAGTGGCTCCATCCACCGGCTCAGGAGACATTTGGGATGATCTGTGTGTCCGTGATATAAATGGAGTGAAAAAAAGACGGATCAAAAAGAGAGAGGAAGGGAAAAAGACTCGGAATCGAGCCGCTGTTGCAAAAGGCAGCCGACTCGTGTGGCGCCGGGAGAGGAAAAAAAGTTAGTCCAATAACTGAACACCACTCGGGTTCAGATCGGGCAGGCCGTTCCTCCCAATCACCCCCCTCCAGGTTTCACTGTCGTTGCCCATGTGCGCATTGAAGTCCCCCAGTAGGACAATGGAGTCTCCAAGAGGAGTACCCTCCAGCACCCCAGTCACAGACTCCAAAAAGGGTGGGTACTCTGAAACATCATTTGGTGCATAGGCACAAATGATGGTCAGGACCCGTTTCCTAACCCGAAAGCGCAGGGAAGCAACCCTTTCGTCCACCAGGGAAAACTCCAATATAGAGGCAGCAAGGTGGGGCGATACAAGAATACCCACCCCTGCTCGTTGCCTCTCGCCCGGGGAAACTCCAGAAAAGGCCAAGCTCCAGTCCCTCTCCAGGAGACTGGTTCCGGAACTGGAGCTGTGTGTTGAGGTGAGACCGACTATATCTAGCCGGTATCTCTCAACCTCGTACACCAGCTCAGGCTCCTTCCCCACCAGAGAGGTGACATTCCACGTACCAAAAGCCAGTTTAGAAAGCTTGGGATCAGTACGCCAAGGTCTCCGCCTTTGACCGCCACCTAATCCACATAGCACCGGACCCCCATGATCCCTTCTGCAGGTGGTGAGCCCACTGGAGGGCGGACCCATGTAACTCCTTCGGGCTGAGCCTGGCCGAGTCCCATGGGTGGAAACCCGGCCACCAGACGCTAGCCTTCGAGCCCCTCCCCCAGGCCTGGCTCCAGGGTGGGGCCCCGGTAACCCCATACCGGGCGGGGTACACTGAATCCTTGATCTAGAATTTATCATGAGAGTCCGTTGGATCGTTCTTAGTCTGGCCCTTCACCCAGGACCAGTTTGTCTTGGGAGACCCTATCAGAGGCAAATTGCCCCGGACAACATAGCTCCTGGGGTCACTGGGGCACGCAACCCCCCCCCCCCCACCACCACCACCACCACGATAAGGTGACGATCCATGAGGGGGCTAATACATACAGCTCTGGAAAAAAAAAAAAAATTGCAGTGTCTCTTTGTCTCTTAATTTATTTTTTTTTTTCTAATACATACAGCTCTGGAAAAAAATTAAGAGACAAAGAGACACTGCAAAATATCACTTTATCTTTTTTTTTTTACTATTTGTACATACGTATATGTTTGAGTAAAGTGAAGAATTTAGTTTCATTCTCTAACCTAGTGTCAACAACTCACCCAAATTTCAAGTAAAAATATCATTATTTAGAGCATTTACAGTTGTGCTTATAAGTTTGCATACCCTGGCAGAATTGGTGATTTTTTTTTTGGCCAATTTTCAGAATATGAATCTTCTTCTTCTTCTTTTGGCTTTTCCCTTTAGGAGTCGCCATAGCGGATCATCTGTCTCCATCTCACTGTATCCCTTCATCTTCCTCTGTAACACCAATGCCTCTTCATGTCCTCCTTCACTACATCCATGAATCTTCTGCGGTCTTCCTCTTTTCCTCCTGCCTGGCAGCTCCATCTTCAACATCCTTTGTCCAATATATTCACTATCCCTCCTCTGCACATGTCCAGACCATCTCAGCCTTGCCTCTCTTACTTTGTTCCCAAACCGCTCAACCTGAGCTGTCTCTCTGATATATAAATCTTAGCATCTTCAACTCTGCCACCTCCAGTGCCACGTCCTGTCTTTTTGTCAGCACCACCATCTCCAAACCATACATCATAACAGGTCTCACTACCGTCTTATAAATCTTCCCTTTCACTGTAGCTACTTTCTTTCTGTCACAAATCACCCCTGACACTCATCCCCACCCACTCCACCCTGCCTGCACTCTCTTCTTCACCTACATTGTGCATTTTCCATTGCTTTGGATGGTTGGCCCAAGGTATTTAAACTCATCTACTTTCACTACCGCTTCTCCTTCCATCTTCACCCTTGCACCTGCCTTCCTCTCATTCACACTCATGTATTCTGTCATGCTTCTACTGACTTTCATTCTTCTTCTCTCCAAAGCATACCTCCACCTCTTCAGGTTCTCTTCCACCTGCTCCCTACTCTCACTGCAGATCACAATGTCGTCTGCAAACATCATGGTCCATGAAGACTCCTGCCTGACCTTGTCTGTCAGCCTGTTTATTACCATGACAAACAAGAAGTTAGAACTCATAGTTAGTGGTTGGGTGAAGCCATTTATTATCAAAGAATTGTGTTTGCTCCTTTTAAATCATAATGACAACAGAAACTGCCCAAATGGTCCTGATCAAAAGTTTACATACCCTAGTTCTTAATACCGTGCATTGCCGCCTTTAATATCAATAACAACTTGAAGTCTTTTGTGGTAGTTGTGGATGAGGCACTTTATTTTCTCAGATGATAAAACTGCCCATTCTTCTCAGCCGTTTGTTGCTCTGCATCCACCCTCTAGTGGCCAAAATTTTTTCGAAGTAAATATTCAGTTTAGATATCAGAAATTCCAAAGGCTGTATCTTGAAAGTGGTAAGAGATAATGGGTTACTATAAATGAGACAAATGTAGAATATGATCCAGAGTTTATGATGGGAGTAAATTTGCTCATCTAATTTGCATAATGTGATGGCAGCCATATTGGATTACATAATTTTCACTAAAACTGGACTTTGGACTTATTTACATGTAGAGGATTTTTTTTGTTTTTGTTTTGTTTTTTGGTCTTTTGTTGTCTAATCCTCAAAATATATGAACTAGAAAATCAGTAGAATGTAAACAAACTGATAAAAACATCAGACCTACTGAGTGTCATGTGTTGCCATGCATCCGTGTACATATCCTGGTCCCTTATTAGTCTTCTGTCGGTCATTTTCACTTTCTGTCCCACGTCCAGAAACTCTCACTTTTATCTTCTGATTTATTCCACCTCGATTTCAGTTAGGCAACGCCACTGAACTGGTAATAATTTGCTCTCTGCAACGTGCTGCTTGGTCGACCATGGACACAAGGCGGCAGTCCACTGGTCCATCTTGCGCTGTCACAGAAGGTAAATATTACCCTTCAGAATCATCCTCAGAAGTTAAATAATCCCTTTTAGAATCATAGTCGGCAAAATTCAGAGCAAATGCTTCCTCTCTTGAAATACACGTCACGCAATTGTTTGTGCATCTCTTCTTCTGCGCTCCGGAAGTGACATCCGGTTCGAAGAAGTTCTGGTGGATGTGGGCCCGGTCCTCCAGAGTGGGGGTGCTAGGATTTAAGCTATACGTGTCTGTCATCTAGTGACCTGAAATAGTTAGTATATCTGAGATTATTTTTGGAGCTTTTTTTTACATACTTTTTGACCTACCACGTGACAGGTGTGTATCTGCAAGCTTTTACGCAAGAGGGTTACATCATGTAATCAAACTGGCATTTAAAGGGTTAAAAGCAAAGAAGAGAACAGAAAATGCCGAAAAAGCCAAAAAATGGCATAATATCTGTAAAAACTGATCACAGGCAGTTAAAAAAAATGTAAAAATCACTTTCTGTAGAGAAAAGCAGGGCTGTGAGACTTTTTTAGATTTCTTCAATGTTAACTCAAAGCAACTGTTAGCTTCACACACACATGCGGACACACAGCAGTATGATGAACTGGAACTCACATTAAAATGTCAAAAATGGATATAATCTTAATGTGTAACACCAAACAATGATTTATAATCACAAGGTGTACAAGTAATTCACATTAAAAGAGTCATGCTTTATGTTCTCTTTTTGAACTTATTATTATTATTAGTAGTAGGAGTAGTATCATTATTTCCATTCTTTATTATCGTTTCTGTATGGACTCTTATTTTGATGGTACACTTTGTTTACTTCCCGTTAGCATAATGCATCTTCCTTTTAGCCTCACCCTTAAGTTGTTCATCATTTACAGCTGCCCCTTGTTTTGTTAATCACCGTTTTCTTATATATGATGGTCGCGGGCATTAATCCCCACACCATCCTGATGTTATCACCATGTTTTCTACACCTTGTTGGAATTATTATTTGCTTCATTCCCTGGATTACTACAGTTTTTATTACCTGCTGTCAGCAGCTTACCTTTTGTGTTTCCCACCCCCGAGCGGAGTCTTATTCTCTTGATTAATAAATCAGCAACTAGCTTCACAGCTTTTGGGTCCTCTCTTCTGCCCAGCTCAGGCAAAGTTCATGACAAAAAGTGAATTTATCAAAAATGACATCACATGAAATTATTTTAAATCAAAAATGAAATTAATTTCAGATTGAACTTTTAATAAATGAATACAAATGAAATGACATTACATGAAAAGCTTAGATTAGTACTTACATTCTGAGAGCACATGATTAAAAGGAAAGTACCATTCATCCATCCATCCATCCATCTTCTACTGCTTTTCCAGAGGTCCCGGTCGTGGAGGCAGCAGTTCAAGAAAAGAAGCCCAGACTTCCCTCTCCCCAGTCACCTGCTCCAGCTCTTCAGAGAGGATACCAAGACATTCCCAGGCTAGATGGGAGGTGTAATCTCTCCAGCAAGTCCTGGGTCTGCTGCGGGGTCTCCTCCCAGTGACGCGTGCCAGAAACACCTCAAGGGGGACGCGTCCAAAAGGCATCCTGATCAGATGCCCAAACCACCTCAACTGGCTCTTTTCAATGTGGAGGAGCAGCGGTTCTACTCTGAGATCGACTCCTGGATGACTGAGCTCCTCACCCTATCTCTAAGGCTGAGTCCAGCAATCCTACGGAGAAAGCTCATTTCAGCCGCTTGTATCCGCAATCTCATTCTTTTGGCCATTCCATCTCCTGGAATTTCCCCATTGTGGGACTAAAAAAGGCTTATCTTATCTTAATACCCAAACCTCATGACCATGGGTGAGGGTAGGAGTGTAGATTGACCGGTAAATCGACAACTTTGCCTTAGAGCTTAGCTCCCTCTTCACCACAATGGACTGGTACAATGTCTGCATCACCTCAGATGCTGCTCGATCCATCTGTCAATTTCTCACACCATTCTCCCCTCACTTGTGAATTAGACCCCGAGATACTTAAACTCCTCCACTGGGGGAAGGGGCTTATCCCCAACCCAGAGAGGACAATCCACCCTTTTCCGGCTGAGGACCATGGACTCGGACTTGGAGGTACTGATTCTCATCCCATTCGTTTCACACTCAGCAGCAAATCATCCCAGTAAGACCTGTAGGTCATTGCTGGATGAAACCAACAGGACATCATCTGCAGACAACAGAGATGAGATCCTGTGGTCACCAAGCATTACACCCTCCGTTCCCTGGCTGCGCCTAGACATTCTGTCCATAAAAATTATGAATAGGATTGCTGACAAAGGGCAGCCCTGGTGGAGTCCAACTCTCACTGGGAATGAGTCTAATCGAGTGTTGGCAATACAAACCAAACACTCACAACGGTTGTATGGCGACTGGGTAGCTCATAACAAGCCTGATACCCCATACTCCCGAAGCACCCCCCACAAAAAACCACGAGGGATGCGGTCAAATGCCTTCTCCAAGTCCACAAAACACATGTAAACTGGTTGGGCAAACTCCCACGAACCCTCGAGGATTC
Source organism: Pholidichthys leucotaenia (assembly GCA_020510985.1). NCBI lineage: Eukaryota > Metazoa > Chordata > Actinopteri > Cichliformes > Pholidichthyidae > Pholidichthys > Pholidichthys leucotaenia. The sequence continues at coordinate 172,822,267 of CM035847.1, read as the reverse complement.
TCGAGAAGGTAAAGAGCTGGTCCAATGTGCCACGGCAAGGCCAAAAACCACATTGCTCCTCCTGAATCCGAGGTTCGTCCAACGGCTGGACTCTCCTCTCCAGTATCTTGGCATAGACATTCCCAGGGAGGCTGAGGAGTGTGATCCCTCTAAAGTTGGAGCACACCCTCCAGTCCCCCTTCTTGAAGAGAGGAACCACCACCCCGGTTTGTCATGCCAAGGGCACTGTCCTCCACCTCCACGCAGTGTTGCAGAGGCATGTCAACCATGACAGCCCTACAACATCCAGGGCCTTGAGGTACTCAAGGTGAATCTCTTCCACCCTGGGGCCCGGCCACCAAAGAGTTTTTTAACCATTTGGGCGATCTCAGCCCCTGTGATAGACGAGTCGTCCCCCTCGTCCACAAGCCCTGCTTCCTCTGTGGAAGGCCTGTCAGTGGGATTGAGGAGATCCTTGAAGTATTCCTTCCACCACCCGACAATATCCCCACTCGAAGTCAGCAGCGCCCCATCTGCACCATACACAGTGTGGACAGGGAGCTGCTTCCCAGTCCTGAGCTGCAGGACAGTTTGCCAGAATCTCTTTGAGGCCGACCCAAAGTCTTCGGGTTACTTTATTTGTACCCGTAGGTAGAAGTCTTGTTCCATGGCCTCACCGAACTCCAACCACACCCAAGTTTTTACTTCAGCAACCACCCAAGCTGCATTCTGCTTGGCCTGCCAGTACACCTCAGCTGCTTCGGGAGTCCCACAAGCCAGCCAAGCTTGATAGGACTCCTTCTTCAGCTTAATGGCCCCCCTCACCACTGGTGTCCACCACTTGGTTCGAGGGTTGCCACCACGAGATGCACCGATGATCTTGCGGCCACAGCTCTGGGCAGCCACTTCAACAACAGAGGTGGAGAATATGGCTCATTCATACTCCATGTCTCCAGACTCCCTCGGAATGTGGTTGAAGTTCTTTCGGAGGTGGGAGTTGAAGACTTCCTTTACAGGGCTTCAGCCAGACGTTCCCGGCACACCCACACTATATGTTTGGGTTTACCAGGTCTGAATAGCATCCTCTCCTGCCATCGGATCCAACTCACCACCAGGTGGTGATCAGTTGACAGCTCTGCACCTCTCTTTACCCGAGTGTCCAAGACATATGGTCACAGGTCTGATGACGTGATAACAAAATCGATCATCGACCTGCGACCTAGGGTGTCCTGATGCCAGGTGCACATATGGACACCCTTATGCTTGAACATGGTGTTTGTTATGGACAAACTGTGGTTAGCACAGATGTTCAATAACTGAACATCACTCGGGTTCAGATCGGGCAGGCCGTGCCTCCCAATCATCCTCCTCCAGGTTTCACTCTCATTGGCCACGTGCGCATTGAAGTCCCCCAGTAGGACAATGGAGTCTCCAAAAGGAGCACTCTCCAGCACCCCAGCCAGAAACTCCAAAAAGGGTGGGTACTCTGAACCATCATTTGGTGCATAGGCACAAATGATGGTCAGGACCTGTTTCCCAACCCTAAGGCGCAGGGAAACAACCCTTTCGTCCACCGAGGAAAACTCCAATATAGAGGCAGCAAGGTGGGAGGACACAAGAATACCCACCCCTGCTTGTCGCCTCGTGCCTGGGGAAACTCCAGAGTAGGCCAAGCTCCAGCCCCTCTCCAAGAGACTGGTTCCAGAACCAGAGTTGTGTGTTGAGGTGAGGCCGACTGTATCTAGCCAGTATCTCTCAACCTCATGCACCAGCTCAGGCTCCTTCCCCACCAGAGAGGTAACATTCCACGTCCCAAAAGCCAGTTTAGGAAGCTTGGGATCAGGCCACCAATGTCTCTGCCTTCTACTGCCACCTAATCCACACAGCACCAGATCCCCATGGTGCTTCCTGCAGGTGGTGAGCCCACTGGAGGGCGGACCCATGTAACTCCTTCGGGCTGAGCCCGGCCGAGTCCCATGGGCAGAAACCCGGCCACGAGGTGCTAGCCATTGAGCCCCTCCCCCAGGCCTGGCTCCAAGGTGGAGCCCCAGTAACCCCTTACCGGGCGGGGTAAACTGAATCCTTGTTTTAACATTCATCATAAGAGTCTGTTGGATCGTTCTTAGTCTGGCCCTTCACCCATGACCAGTTTATCTTGGGTGACCTTACCAGAGACAAATTGCCCCGGACAACATAGCTGCTGGGACCACTAAGGCATGCAAACCCCACCACCACCACCACGATAATGTGACGATCCATGGCGGGATCGTCACCTTATCACCAAAGTGGGTCCGTCTTGGACCCACCTTGGTCTGGGTCCAAGATGGCCGACAGGGTTTTTGCAGGAAGTTGACTATACATGGGCTGTTGGTCAGAGCGAGCTTCCCAGCTGTTGTTTTCCACAGTGGCTGTACAGTCAGTCCTGTGTTTGAGGTGTCCTTGAAGACTTAAGCTGGATTTATGCACCCGTGTTGACACGACACAGCTGCAATGGCGTTGACGCAGCAGCGACGTACATTCCTATTGCATCACCCGACGTGCACCTCTCTAGAGAAGGAGAGGTGCACATTGGCGACACAGGCCATAAGAGCTGTGATTAGTCTACTTTTGTGTCCTCCTTCACATTTCCTGGTTCTGCTCACTGCTTCTAAACTTCCAAAGCGAGTCAGTTAAACAACGGTCGAAATTCAAAACAATACTGACGAAGTAAGCACATACAGAACATTTTGTGGCTCATCACAACCTTATTAGTTACACAAATTGTCAAATAACAGCAGTGGTGGTAGTCACACGCACCGTTTTCTCCGACTTCTTCTCTTTTTCTCTGTACAATAATCATATGAAAAGTTGCTTTTTCTTAACATTTATTAGCTCCAACTCCATCACAATCTACTCTTGTCCGTTACTATTTCATAAACAAAAACACACGACAAACACAAATCACTCTACACATCAGCTGAAACCCATTTTGGCAACGGAAGAAAGCATTTCACCCAGCACACAAGAAAAAGCTGCCGATCACTGCGTTGGCGACGGACGTCGGTAATGGCGTTGACATGATGCGGGTGTATAAGTCCTGCTTTAGATGTAGCAGAGTGTAGAGAGACTGTGAAGTGGAGGTGACTTGAGTTCACAGTGAGGCCTTACTGTCACAAAACCATAAGAGTCCAAAAGATTTTCACTAATGTCACTCTCTCAACATATATGTACAACCGTGTGCGCACCAGCCTTGTCCAAAATGGACATGCATCTCAGCACACCAGAGTGAAGGTGTAGCATAAACAAGGCTTTGCTGGACTAAATGTATACAATGTGACAAAACTTAAACCTTAGTTCACACTTCTGTGCAGGCTTTCAGGTGTGAAAACAGCAAGTGCATTATTGTCTTAACCTTCCCCATGTCAGTCACATCATCTTAGAGACAACTGTTTGTGAGGTGAGGGTTGTGGGTGAAGAAGATTTATATTCACTTGGCCCCTTGTGTGTTTTGTGTGTGTGTGCGTGGGTGGGTGTGCGCGCGGGGGCGTGTACATGTGTCCACACACCAGGGTGTCATTAACATAGCTCTGCCATTATGTAGATTAGCTCTATTCCCCTGGGTGCACCTTTACCATTAAGAGCTTTCAATCACTCAGATGCTTTATGGGAGTCACAACACACACACACACACACACACACACACACACTATCACTGTTTTTATTGAGATCATATACACACATAAAATCAGCCTGCGTGTCCGCTTTATTCATGAGCCAACGTCCACATGCTGCCTCTCATCAGACCAGGGCTACTGACCGAATCCTCATCGGAGCCCAGGTCCACCACCTGCTAATTATTATCCTCTTTAATGTGTTCATGCAGCCACTCGCTGTGGCGGTGTTGTGTGCAGTGTTTTTGTCTGCATGCTCACGAAAGAGTAATTGATGGGTGGGCTTGTGTACTGATCGCATTTGAGCAGCGGTAACTGCCCAATTTTAATCACAAACTCGGGATCGATATTTTTTTCAGCTGAACTGCGATGGCGGTAGTGTGTGTGTGTGTGTGTGTGTGCAAAAGGCAATTTAGATCACCAAGTACACAGCAGATGAAGTGAGGCAGTTTTTGGAGAAGATTTTGTGTTGAAGTAACCCATTTTCAGGTCTGTGTGAGTGCTATTCTTTTGGCTGCTTGTGTTAATATGTGAGGACCTGCTTTCCCAGTGTGAGTGCGTGTGTGTGTTACAAAATGAGTGCTATGTCTACTTATCTCACTGCTATTATTCAACATTGGTCAATGCAGTCAGAGGTCCTGATACTCTGAAATAGCCTCTCACCATATTTACAAAGCAGGCAACCTCGGGGTTTGATGTTCCTATAGGCGAGTCCTACTCACCTCACCGTAACCTCAGTCCACACTCTGAACTGGTGGGGGTTCTCTTCAGTATACGGTGTGATGGGTCAAAAGCTATGCCGCTCTCAATTTTTTTGCTTAGCGTTTCTAAATAGCTGTTGATCCCTTCATTGGATGAAGAACAAGAACTTAAATTCAGTGCATATAATATAACATAACATCATTCTAATACTATTAGTAATAGCAGTCAATATACTGATGTCCTCCAATAATTGTATAGCGTTGAAATGTTGAATTTCCAAATGTTTCAGTGAGTGTCCTACAAAGGTCTCCTGATGCTCTAGAATATGCTTGACACGGATAGACCATACATGCGATGTTGTAATTCATTCTGAGAACTATTCTTAATTAAGACCCCAGTCACTGTGATTTCGAATAACTACATAAAGTTCTTGAATTTTCCATCATTACTTTTAGGCAATTTCAGCCTTCAGTGAACACGTCGTAACAGTACTGTACTTCATTTTGATCATGTTTTTTTTTTCTGAACAATTATCATTATCTTCTCCCAGTCAGGCCAATTTTCAGCATTTGAACCGAAGCGGCTTACATCATTTGAGTTAGTTTGTTGTAATCCCACACCGTGTCTGTTTGTCTGTGATAGCTTCAAATCTACACACTGGCATTCATCTACTTTCACAATAATGCCCTTTTGTTATATTATAACCTTTTAGAAGGTTGTCAAGCAGCATAGTAACATTTTCTTAATCCCCAATTAATTATAAAATCATCAAGGTAGTTGGAGGAATTACTGACACTGTATGTGCTTCCCATGTGTTGTGACTATGTGTGGAAGCGTGTTGTTGCTCCTGATGTGCTTGTTTTTAGCAAACCATTTTGCTGTCATATTGATATACTGCATTAGACAGATCTAGTCAATCTGTTTTGTCTTTGTGCTAAATGTCTTGTCTGTACCAGTGTCACCTCTGAGAGTCATCTGTCAGAGGTGACTCTTCCTGCATCCGTCTGGGCCTGACATGATGAATCTCCCTGCAAACAGACACACAGAGCTGCAAGGGTGGGCATAAGTTTTGTATCACTGTTTTTTTTTTTGTTAAGATTGTATTGATAAATTGGGATTCCAACACTATCTAGAAAGATTCTAATCTGTCTTCTTAGACTTTATATGAATATTGACAACGTGGTAACTTCCTTTGTAGAAAACTAAGGCACTACTTCCTGGATTTTGAGTGCTACAGTATTGAGCTTTTGAAGCCAGAGACTGCACAGCAAAGACCATGAAGTGGAAGCTTGATGTTGTGTTCCCATTCATAAAGTCCCCTGTTACAGTCTGTGGCTTATGCTGTCAAACACGACCAATCACAACCCATTATTTTATAGCATCGAATAACTAATCAAATCTAACCATGGGATCCTGACCTCAAACTCCAGGTGTGAGGTCAAAAGATCAAGGCTGCTTGTCCACCAAATGCATTTTTTTGTCACCCGACTGCCCTGAGCATTTTTTTTTTTCAGCGTTTGTGCGCTGCACTCTGGGGGAAAAAAAGTCTGTGCCCTGTATCCCTGCAACAGTTTGTCACTCTCAGTTCAGCACTTCCACTTTCCTATGGTCAGACTTTCTACTGATGTTTTAATAGCAGTCTCTAAATAACAATGGACAGAAAATGTGTTTTAGCAGCTCTGGATGTGAAATATGATGACACGGAAAGAAGGCGTTTGAGTACAGATTAGTACCAGCGTCCTATGTCCTGCCCACGCAGCAGTTCTGATTGGCTGCTTAGGTCTGATATTGATGAGCTCAGCTGCAGTCTCTGAAAAGTTGAACTTTTTTCAATTCTGAGCGCCCTGAGCACCACGACAAAAAACGGCCACTGCCAAGAGCGTTTCAGCGCCAAGGGCGCTCAGCACTGTAAACACTGAACTACATAGAGAATGAATGGAAAATAGCCGCCCAGAGCGGAAAAAACGCGTTTGGTGTGCACACAGCCCAACGGTCAAGGTTTTTGATTGTCACTTGAGTTCAGTTGATTTTCATGATCTTTCATTAGGTTCTCACAAGATCAAGCCACGACCAACGGGCAGTCACATTAGTGCACTCTTATAATTTCAGTTGGGAATGTTCTAGTTTGTTCTGTGACAAATCTTGGACAAATTTGAATATGGGCGACCTTGAACTCAAAGGCAAGGTCAGAGGTCAGTTTTACCAAAAACTTTGTATATACAATAACTCAGAAAGGAAATTACTTACATGTTTCTTTTTGATATCATAGTTTGAAAAATCTGGGATGGGCATTTATTATTTATTGCCTTCTGAAGAAGTTAAGGAAAACCACTGAGGTTGTAAGTTGGGCTTTGACTGCAGATGTGCCACACACCAACACTGATATTTGGTGTGAGAGGTTATTGACTGTCATAATGTGAGTTATTCCCATGTCTTCACCTTGCTTTATATTTTGTGTACTTTGTTGTGACCGGAACATGGGCTCATCTCATGTCCTCACCTTGAGTTTGTTATTGTATGGTTTTCTGTCTTGTATTTATGGTTATCAGTTTTGTTATCATATTTTCACCTAGGTTCTGTAGAATTTGTCCCTGCCCAGTTCTCAGTTAATTATTATTATCCTAGTCACATGTTGTAGTTTGTTCCTGTCATTATCTGTAGTTTTGGTTTGGGCTTTAATCTTGACAGTGTCTTTAGTTATTTCCGTCTTAGTGTAGTCTGATTGTTGTCGTGTTAATTTCCTGATTGTTCACTCGTTTGCACTTACAGTATGTTCATTAGTCTGTTTGTATTCAACTCTTTGAGTGTGTTTGTCTCCAAATTGTGACATAACCCCTAGGGGTCAAGAGTGGTAAATATTTTTTTGTCAGTAAAATAGTTCAGATTTCCAAGGCTATAACTTGAAAGTGGTAAGGGATAATGGCTTACTGTCAATTAGAAAGATGTAAAATATGATCCAAAGATTCAAATAGGAATACATTTATGCATCTAATTTGCATAATGTCACGGCACCTCTTTAAATTTCATAACTCAGTCAAAACTGGACTTTGGATGTATTTACACAAAGAATGGTTCAGTTTTTTGACACCGTTTTTTGTACAGAGGTACGTCATCATCTTATCTTGAAAGTATATGAACAAGAAATCAGTACAATATAAATATAAAAAAAAACACAAAAGAAACAGAAAATTCTCACTTACTTTTGACAAAGGGGGGCTGGCTGGCTGGTTGGCTGGCTGGCGTGGTCACTGCGTTTTCACCCATCATGGTTGTTATTTTGTGTTCTGTCGGTCATTTAAAGTCTCTACCACATCTACAAAGTCTTATGATTATCCCACATAAATTTTGCTTGTATCCCACGGCTATTTTCCGTGTACAAAGCCGATAAAAGTGATGGTGACTGATCGCGGACATATTAGCTTTCTGGGCTAAAATGCTAAAAACAGGAAAAGGAAATGAGGAGTTCTTCTTCTTTGATGTATTATGTGTCATCCACTGGGTCCTCCAATGGATGTCTGCCACCTTTTGAAACTGGCAAATAAGTACAAATGGTACAAATCCCCAATGCAGGTGATCATGTGAGCGTGAGACGACAGGCGCAGTGCCATGCTCTGCCACTAGGGGCACGCAAATTCACACACTCAAAGGGTTAAGGAACGCCGCTCCTCACCTGGGGATGGCTTCCTCATCATCCGGCATGAGTCTACATCAGGGGTGGGCAATCATGTGCCATGGAGGGCCATTCTACTGCAGGTTTTCTGTTCCACCCAGTCTCTTCAGCAGGTGTTTTCAATGATTAGCAATCCTTGAAGCTGGTCAGAGCACACACCTGCTGAAGAGACTGGGTGGAACAAAAAACCTGCAGTGGAATGGCCCTCACTGCCCACCCCTGGTCTACATGCTTCTGCCTCGCCATCCTAGCACAGTTCTTGTCTTGCCTGGTCTGTTTGTTATTTTGCCTTGATTCACTTTGGTCTGTTTTCAGTCCTTGAGCTGTTTTTTTGTTCAGCTCAACAAAAGTATTAAACTTGAGTCCAGCGTTTGGGTCCTAACTTTCCTCCCCTGAGGGGCCTCACCTTGACAGGTGGCAATGTTGGTTAAAAAAAAAAAGCCAAATTTCAACATCACATTTCAACCTTGGTTAAATCATATAATTTTGAGGTTGTAACACCTGAAATGATAAACAGGATGGAGGTTGAAGGAGGCAGTAAGACCCAGAGGAGGAACAGAGGATAAGAAAGAGAGAAAGAGTGAGAGAGTGTGGGAGGAGAGAGGAGGAGGAGGGACCGTAGTCGCTCTCAGCTCAACACGCTGCAGCTCGCAGTGTTAGAGAGCGCCAGTGTGTGCCTCAGCCTGCCAGCGCGAGTGTGTGCATCGGAGTGTCTCTGCGTGCGTGCGTGTGTGTGCGTGCGTGCGTGCAAATGTGTCTGTGACTCCAGCGCTCTCTGTGCGTACGACAGGTGGAGATGACATGACTGCGCTTGAGAAGAAGAATGGAAAGGACCTGTAAGGACACACACGTAAACACGCTCACCTTTTCTCCTGCATTCCCTCGCACACACAGGCACACACCTTTAAATTCCTGCACCTCTCACATCTGGAAAGAGATGAATTGTTCAAGTTCATGCTCTGTTCTTGTTTTTCCCCCTGAGCAGCTCACAACTCAGTCTAACTCCTCACTTCAGGTGTGTACTGTAGTGAAGACAAACAGGCAAACGCACACAGAGGTCCTGATTGTGGGTTTTGATCTCTGCAGACGTGGTCAGCAAGTACTTCTGCGTCCTGATGAGAGTTCAGCTCCAGCCCTGAACACCAGACAGCCCACCACACTGTCCGAACAACTCCAGGTAGGCTCTTCTCCTCTCTTCTCGTCTCGTCTCTTCTCTTCTCTTCTCTTCTCTTCTCTTCTCTTTTATGTCAATATTCTTTTTCTTTGGAACAATGAACTTTAATCTGAGGTAAGTTTCAGCTCTTGTTGCTGCAGCTCTCTTGTCGTTTCCCCTTGATTGTATTAGCGAGCAGCTTCTTATTCCACTGAGGATTCTGTGCATCTGTATGTGAGTGAGCACACATATAACAGAAGGAGAGATAAAACAAAACAACCATGAAGACGAAAGGGAGCAAATTACAAACAGTGACATTTTTCCTGACTGGTGAATGAGTGCTTTTGCAGCGCCAGCTCTTATTTTCTCGTGTGTGCACACCACGTTCTGAAGTTAAATTGATGCTGTTCTTTTATGCAGTCCCCTGATCAGTAAACCTGTTTTTCTTTCATCTATTTGTTTTCTACATCATTTGCTTCTGATTTTAGCGCTTGTATCATTCAGGATATTATTATATTGTTGGGGGATTCAGTGTTGTGAGTGAAATTAAAAAAAAAAAAACAAAAGAAGAAGCTCAGAGAGCTGCAGGCACACGTGTATGCACAAACACACACACACACTTTGGCTTTCATACACGGAAGAGATAAATGGCTTTCTCCTCAAAGCAATGCTTAACTCACTGATCTATGTCAGTGTGTCACAGGGCAGCGGCCAGCTCAACGTTTTTGTGTGTGCGCTGTATCAGTTTTATTTGCTTACCTTTTATTTATTGGGATGTGCGTGCATGTGTGCGCACCTGCCTGTGCGTAATTGTGTGTGTGTGTGTGCTGTTGTGGTGATAAGTGGCTCTCCTCGTGCATATTTCAGCAGTCCTGTTATGCTGCTGAAAGTCTCACCCAACTGCATTCTTGCCTTCCAGCCTCATTTGTTTGTAAATGGTTTGCTGTTGATGCCTCATTGCTAATGCGTCACCAACACTGTATGGGTGGGTTTTTTTCCATGTTGGGTTCTTTAAAAAAAAAAAATCACTGTATTTTTTTATTTCACTGTCTTTGCTTGATATTTTTGGTTCTGCCACAACTCGCAGTGCAACTCAGCAGATGGTTAAAATGTCAATGGAAGTGAAGATCCCCCCCACCCACCCACCCCCAAAAAATGTGAAAAAATGCTGACTTGTCCATCTGCATGTGTGCTGCCATGGGGGAATATGAAACTTCTCACAAGTGCAGTGTGCTCATGTTCAATGTTCATTTGTAGGTGGTTGTGAGGCAGTAAAAGCAGCAGATTAATCTGTTCTCGGTCTCCAGCGGAACAGATGTGAGGATTAATTTGTCAGGGAATCAGGGGTGGCGCTTACCGTATCTGTCCATGTCTGAGGACACTTGCAGACTCCTTCACATGCCGTTTCTTTATGACATTTTACTGTATATTGCTAGATACTATACTTAAATCCAGAGTCTCACGGGTGTGCTGTCTAAGTGTGTGTCTGAATCTCAACAAGTGTTTAAATAAACGACAGAAGCAACACTTGACAGGTGTGTTGAGTACAACCAACCAGAGTCCCCTTCATTCTCTTTGTTTTCTACTCTTTCTTTTAAAGTGATCATTGCAGAGCGCAGATGTTTCCACTATGCTTCCTATTCATAGATGGTTTATGGCAGTAAAAAGAGAAGAAAAGGCCTGTTGTGAATGTTGATGGGGTAAAAATCCACTTACACTTCAACTGAAGGCATATAATTATCACTCCATATGTGTGCAATCGTGTTTGGGGAGTGCCACATGCTAACTCTCCAGATAGCGTGACCTTAATGACATGAAAATGTTTCAGCTGGATAGAGCTGGCTTAGCCCACTAAGGGTTTATAACCAGTATGGTGTTATAATTGCCAGAGTGGGGACAGAGGATTGGACTGCACGCTTTAACCTCACTGCTGGAGGAACATGGAGGAGGGAGTAAAAACACGACTGCTGTGCAGATGCATCTGCTCACCCACATGTGCGTGTATGTCCCTGTTAGGGGCCCGTCTACACAACATGGAGATCAATGGGTGATCATTGAGAGATCAAAAATTGGTCCGATCTCTCAACGATCTCCTAAAGCCTGGAAATGGCTGATTCTGTGTAAATGTTTGGGAAATCAAAATTTCAATTTTCGACAACTTTCATAGCGATCTATAGAGCTCTTTGAAAGATCCTTGAGAGCTCAATGAGGGATCATTGAGGGTTTCTTGGGTGACCCAGGAAGTTGATGAGCATTTTGAGAGGTTTCTAGTGCTCTTCTGCTCCCCTTTTGCTCAAGTTGAGGTCATTGAGAGATCACTGGGTGATAAAAGAATGGCCAGCTCTCTCACTGTTGTTTCAGTGATCCGAATGATCTTCTAGTGGTTTCTACGGTCACCACAGTCTACCTTCGGAGCTGAAAAATTTGGTGTTCACTGAAAGATTGCAGTGAGATCATTGAGCACTCCTTGACCGCTCAATGATCTCATTGATCTCCCAATGATCTCTCAGCAATCTTTCAATGAACACCACATTTTTCCACCCCGAACTTAGAGGTGGTTCAGAGATCAGTGAATGAGCGTTTGATGAAAGGCCAATAGAGTTCATTGAAAGACTGCAGCAGAGAGCGCTGAGAGATCGATGAGGTCATTGAGTGCTCTTTGAGAGCTCATTGCGAGATCTGGCCATTTTTTCCATTGCTCAATAACCTTTCAATTTTTATTTTATTTTATTTTTTATTTAACCTCTCTTTTTCAAGGACGCCCTGTTCACACTCACACAGATGCACATTCACACCAGGAAGCTGCACAGTACAACCACAGACTGACCTGTGGCCACTGAGCAGCTCCACTGGAGCAGTTGGGGTTAAGGGCCTTGCTCAAGGGCACCACAGTGGGGTTAAGGAGGGTGGGGCAAAACACTGCTATGTTATCTGTCCCACCCAGATCTAATCCTGCCGGTCCAGGGATCGAACCCGTGACCCTCCACTTACCAGTCCACATCCCTAACCATTAGGCCACTACTGCCCGATCTCCACCCTGTGTAAAGAGGGTCTAAGAAAACTGTTAATCAACTCTGACAATAGAGATATGAAACCATTCTGGCTGTAGATCACATCTCCACCTGTTGCTCATATAGCACTGATGTTCCCATAAACTGAGCTCTTGACGTTGTGTGATGTAGCTGTGATGAGCAGGTACTGTAGGTGTTCACTGTCTTGCTTGAGGGCAAAAGAGACAGATCTGAGGTTCTGGTGAGGAAGATGACAGTCTGTTCTCTCAATATCCATCAGAAGTCTGCTGTTTTCATCATTTTGTTATAACCTCAACCACTGCTAATATTGATTTTAGTATTTGATAAAGAAATTATTTTGCTAAAAGTACCTTTAAGGCCACTAGAGGAGCTCTATTAACAGTGTTTCATCTGGCTTAAAGACCGTGGTGCAGTGGCAACATATTTTACGGGGGGGCAGAAAACACATGACACTATTGTAACCAGAATATGTTAATTTTATACTATTTCTTTCTTTTCTACATTTTGCACAGTAACTTTGCATGTGGAACTTACCATTTGAAGTATTGTACAACCGAGGCTTGAATGTTGGGCCAGTTAGGGTCCCACCCAGATGACCTGTGTTTGGAATTTTTACTGGTGTCATGTTTTCCATTGAGAAAGAGTAGGAAAGAGAAGAAAAAAACCCTATTCATGACAGTAATTAACTCATGCATACTTAAATTATATGATCAGAGGTGGGTATAGTAGCCAGAAATTCTACCTATGTAAAGCAGTGCTGTCTTATGACATTAATAATTAAAGGCACTCAAAATTTTCTAGTTGAGTAGGGGTACAAAAAGCACCCGCTTAAATTAAAACTTGAGTAATGACTTCAGTCTTGAAGGTTTGAGGTTTTTCTCTAAAATTTATAACATTTTTTCTTATAGTTTTATACTTTTCTCTGTAAATTTATCTAAATTTGAAACCATTTTCTTCCAGTGTGTAATTTTCTCTTGTAAAATTGACTTTTCTTGGATATTTGACACTTTATTATAAATTTGTGCATTATTTTATGGCTAATTTGTGTCTAGTTTTTAAAATAAAATTAGTTTTTTTTTTGTTTTTTTTTTTAGAAATTTGAAAATTGGTGAAGTAAATCCTCAGCGATTCAGTCACCCTCATCTTTCCCTCAGTTAGCCCGTATATGAAGCCGAACCACACCTGTTTGCTAAGCGACTCATTATTGTTCCCGTTAGCAGCGGGTTAAAACCAGAATAAACGTCTCCACTCCTTACATCCCTCTTTTTCTTTTTTCCCCTGTTAAAGTACTTAAATAAGCTCGTGCTTTACTCTGACGCGGAATTAGGTTTGTCTCTCGGACAGCGACGCTAGATAGGTCTGCCAGCCGACCGGAACGGCCACGCGGGTGCTCCGCTCCAGAACTCCAACACGTGGGTGTCACGTGTGTTGTTTGCATGCATGCTTGCGGAGCTCATTCCTTATTTTTTTCTTAGCGTGGCGGCTCAGGTCTCTGGCGTGGCATACCGCCAGGTAGAAATATTACCAGCAGAAACCCTGATTAATATAAAAAGTCTGATGCAACAAAAATGCAGAGTTCCCATCTCAAAGGCTCATTTCTTGAAACCTCCAGTGTGAATTTCTTCTGTCCGCTCTGATTTCTGTTCCTTTAGTGTGAATGTAACAGCAGTAGACATGCAGCAGTCAGCAGCAAATAAAACTTGATATTCAGCATATTCAGTCGAGTGCATACACACACCAGTGGAGCCCATTGTTGGTGATCAGACAGTTGAAACAAATGATCTCAGACAGCAGCAGAAGACTACTGACCTGAGTGTGTGGCTGTACCATATTTGAAGTGGACTAGAAGCCAATATAGAAAATGGTAATTGTTTTTTCCTGCCATACACTGTCGCACAACCCTTGAAACCTGTGAAGATTCAAGTGGACTTGTAGTAACGATGTGTTGGAGGCCTAGTGCGCTCCGTTTTGAGTACAGCATGGTATCCCTGCAGCACTCCAATTTACTCCTCAGTCATGTGTAATGCTGTAGATTAAAGTAGCATTTATGACTGAAGACAGATCATTTATGAATGTGCGAAGACACATTTTCATGCAGCAAAATATAGTACAGTATGATGTAATATATCTGTAATAGATTACCATTATAAAGTGATCCAGTGTGTTTTATGGTAGCTTGGATGAAACAGTCTTTAGCAGGCTCCTATAACAGTTGAGTGCTGTGAAAAATATTTGCCCACATCCTGATCTCTTATACTTTTGCATATTTGTCACACTTAAATGTTTCAGATCATCAAACAAATTTTAATACTAGACAAAGATACTCCAAGTAAATCCAAAATGCAGTTTTTAATTAAATGATGATTTCATTTATTAAGGGAAAAACAGCTATCCAAACCTACCTGGCCCTATGTGAAAAAGTAATTGCCCCTACACCTAATAACTGGTTGTGCCACCCTTGGCAGAAACAACAGTCAAGCATTTGTGATAACTGGTAATGAGTTTTTTATGTCACTGTTGAGGAATTTTGGCCCATTTTTCTTTTCAGAATTGTTTTAATTCAGCCACATTGGAGGGCTTGAGCTTGAGGTCATGAACTGATGGCTGGACATTCTCCTTCAGGATTTTCTGGCAGTGAGCAAAATTCATGGTTTCATCTATTACGGGAAGTCGTCCAGGTCCTGAAGCAGCAAAGCATCCCCAGACCATCACACTACCACCACCATGTTTGACTGTTGGTATGGTGTTGTTTTTATGTAATGCTGAGTTAGTTTTACACCAGATGTAACAGGAAGCACGCCTTCCAAAAAGTTCAACTTTTGTTTCGTCAGTCCACAGAACTCTTACCTTGATGCTATCTTTGCCCGGTCTCTTTCTTATTGTTGAATCATGGACCAGTGTCCAAACTGAGGCAAGTGAGGCTTGCAGTTCTTTAGATGTTGTTCTGGGGTTTTGTTTCTCTTCTGTTCTTGAATTGCATGATGTATTGCATTTTGAGATCTTTTAGCCTACTTCAGTTTGTCAGACAGGTTCTATTTAAGTGATTTCTTAATTCAATGTGTCTGGCAGTAGTCAGGGCTGGGTGTGGCTAGTGAACTCAACTTTCTAAAAAATGTGGTTAATCACAGTTAATTCATGATGTAACGGCGGGGGGGGGGGGGGGGGTATTTTTCCACATAGGGCCAGGTAGGTTTGGATAGCTTTTTTCCCTTAATAAATTAAATCATCATTTAAAAGCTACATTTTGTATTTACTGAGGTTATCTTTGTCTAATATTAAAAATAGTTTGGATCTTGAAACATTTGTGACAAATATGCAAAAATATAAGAAATCAAGAAGGGGGCAAATACTTTTTCACAGCACTGTACCTATCCTCAGTGTAATCCAATCACTGAGGGGCTTAATAAAAAGTGGGTGTGACATGTACAGCAGGGGAGAACGTACAGAATTCTTCCCTGCTCATTCTCAAGAGTTTGTGTTGATCCTGTTGGTTAAGGCAACAGGCTGAACTGGTTTATCATTTGCTGATGTAAAGTCCAGCATTTGGTGGGTTAGTTATAAGTTACACAACAGCAAACTTTGACCATTTTCTGTAAAATGTACATTTGAAAAGTAGAGTATCAACACAGACAGCCATACCTTTTTCTCTTTACCTGTTTACATGCCGTGCAACATTGCGTCAATTGGAAGATAAAATCGTCAGTACATTTCATTTGTGACATTTTATGATTCCTGGTATATAAACGAAAGAAAGCAAACATTGCACAGTTAGGAAGTTGTTGAATGTACTTTCCTTGCAGAGGTAACCCACTTGCAGGTCCATTTGATTAGAATAAGCAGAGGCCAGCCCAAATCCATCGCCCTTATGAAGACCAACTTCTTCTGCAGCTAAATCCCTGACCAACTCTTCAACTGTCAACAAACAGGAATCAGCAACAGTGCTGTAGTTCTCTGTTGAGTTTGAGATCATAAAAGTGCCCAGATATCCTCTTGTCATTTGTGCAGCTAAAGTGTGCTGACCTGTGTTGGTCTGCCTTCATGTTTTGATCAAGTTTCATCTATATATTAACTATTTTTACCTCTTAAAGTACTTGACAGTTGCAGACTTTCTTTTGCTCAAATCAAAGCTAATCACTTAAACAACAACAACTTGAATGCGTTTTGATCAAAACTGGCTTAATATCTGCATTTCTATACATATGTATATAATTTAAAACGTTGAAATAACCATTGAAATTCTGGTACCTTCACTTGACATTTTAAACCAAACTAAATTATCACTGGAGGTAAAGGAAAGGGAGTTTTGGGATTTTGACAACTTCGACATACCTGACTAATCCTTTAATCAGGCTTCAGGGTCAGCAACCTGCTCTGAAGTCCTCAGACTGTCTATGTAGATACAAACACTACACCATTTAATTAGATTGCCACAATAACCTCTCGGCAATCTTTCAATGAGAGCCAACTTTTTCCACCCTGAAGGTAGAGATGGCTGAGAGATCAGTGAGGGATTGATAGATCGATAGATAAATACTTTTATTAATCCCCATAGGGAAATTCTGATATCTCATGGCTCCCAATACATACAACAAAACACCATTAAAAATATATCACCTAAAATATCTCAATAAATAAGATAAAATAATGCATAAGCATATATTATATTTAGTCCATTCCAGACAACCTGGCAGGCATTCTATATGCATGCACATAAAAGCATGTGTATCCACATGCATGTGGGATTGCTGAACTTTCAATGAAAGAGCAGTTGAGTTCATTGAAAGACTGTGGTGGAGATCGCTGAGAAATTGTTGGGAAATTGATGAGATTGTTGAGCACTTCTTGAGAGTTCATTGAGCGATAGCTTCCCTTTGGTGATTGTTGAGAGATTGTTTTGGACCGAGTCAAAACTTTGAGGACGGTGGAGATTACTGAAGATCACTGAAGATCATTGAGAGATCTTGGTGATTTACTGAGAGATTACTGAAGATTGTGGTGAGATCTGACAATTTATCCATCACCCAGTGATCTCTCAACAGTCTCCACCCCTGTGTAAAGGACAAACAGCATCATTCTTAATCAAATCTGTTGTTTATTTTTACCAGCTGGTCAGTGCTGTTTGTGGTCTTTAATTTGTGTGGATGTTTAATTTAGTTAACGATGCTATTTAAACAGGAGCTGTAATTTGATATAAATAAAACAAGGTGTAATTCGACTCAGGATTGGACCTTATTCTGCTTTTGTTATATTTATTACTTATATTTAGAAGACATTGTACATTGTGATAAAACATAGCTTGTTCTTGCCTTTTTTCCATTCTGTCCTGGTGAGGTTGCATTGTCCCGTAGCAGGGCTCACACTGGCTGAATGATGCAAATCCACACAGGACGGAAGGCGCTCTACATTGCAGGGGTGCAGCAGTTTTGCATTATGTGCTCTACGGTTCAGGGCTATGCAAAGAAGTTTAGATAAGTGCCGATGGTAGGATTTTGTCTGCCACTGCGCCTTAAATCGCACACTGTGATGAACGACCACGGACACGAGGGCACCTTCGCTTCCCAACAGCCCTGTGAGTGTGCTGGACATACGCGCGTGTGTCAGGGTTAGGGTTTCTTTCTTTGATAAATGGAGGGGGCTACTCACTGCTGCTGAATTTTATCTCAAGTGGACCCCTGCGGGATGTTGAATGAGCGCTTTCTCTTTCTCCGTGTGTGTGTGTGTGTTGCCACAGTCCACTGCATCTATCTATTTGCAGGTAAAAATGCGTTGTAGTTGTATGGATTCTGTGTGAGCCTCCTGCTGACTTGCAAAAACTCCAAATGATTTGACATTTGGACACTTATTCATTCATTCAGTGGATACAATTAAACACAGCACAGAAGGTCACAAGTGCTTTGAGGGACTGTGGACGAACACTGAAACGTTGCCGTGGATTGGTTGAGTTGATCAGATTCGTGCTCATTGTTTTCTTTGCTGCTGCCGCCTTACACTTTAAATGTCACATATTGTGCATTGTTCAGGGATTAATTTTAAGTGTTGACATCTTCAATAACATTATTATATTGCAGTATAATGTCATTTTTAATTTAGTAAAATCAATTTCTTTACTGTTTTACAGCTAATAAAAAGCTGTCCTTTGTCTACTCTCCAAAGCAGTTGGTTGTCAGCCTGAATATTAACAAACCCCTAATCTGATTTGGAAAAGGTTTTTTTTTTTTAAACTGGGTCGATCACAAGTAGGGAGAGAGGGTGTGTTTGTTTTGCTAACTGTGCCTCTTTTTCACCAGCGTGGCGTGAGAGCTGTTGCTGGGCAAGTGCTCAACTGGTGCTCAGCGCCTGGAGACGCCAGTTCGCTTTTTCACCAGTGGAGCTGAGCTGGTAACAATGTGAGGATGTCAGTTTTAAAGACATGAGTGTGACTTCTGACCTCAGACATCACTGGTGATAAGAGCCCAGATAAACTTTGTACTGCAGCTGAAAAAAATGAGGCTCTAGTACCAGTTTCTCAGGCCTGGTACTAGTGATTTTGCTGTGAAAACAGGGAGAGATGCTTAGCTTGACTTTCCTGTGGGAAAGAAGTATTAAACCCCTTTCAGAGTACCCCGGCAATCCAGGAAAACCCAGTACAATTCAGGTTCCCTCTGTTGTCTGAATGGGGTTACCCACGCTACTTGACGTGGGCTAAATGACCCTGCAAGTGATGTGGGTCGTTGCCCACCTCGTCTCGGCTCACGCCAGCTTGGCAGACATTTGAATCGGACAACATGGGAGAATGCATGATAAAGTAGGTGTCATTGTCACCACAGCACAGTGAGAGAGTGGAAATGAGTCAGAAGGCTGTCTGTCATTATTCTGACAGATCATATTAATTTCAAAACTGCAGCAGAGAACTGTGTGTGCCACAGTTACACAGATATCATAATGGCTGAGAGTGAAAAGGTTGGTTTTTTTAAAAGCTTTTTTTCAGTCACTCCGGTGGAGTCGGCAGCATGTTGGACCATCTCTGGCTGCTGTGGAGCCAACTCAACAGTTCAGCACAGGACACTCTCTCTGTTCAGCTCTGCTCTGGGCTCATTCATGCAACCCAGTTCTCACTTCACCCCACATTAATGTGCACCTCTGCTTCTCTTTTTTTCTGTGATGGCCCCGTCCGGAAAAAAAAAAAAAAAAATCATGCATTGTGTGTCACTGTGCATCCACACACCCACACACCCACCCACACACACACACACACACTTGTAAATATGAAAGTATTCAGTGCCGATATGGGATAAAAGGACGGTAATTATGTGAAATGTCAGGTGCATTTTGCAGCCCCTTTTGTTACAACAGACAACAAAGAGCAACAACCATTGACCTATATTTGATAGATCAGTGTATTCCAGTCAACCACTGATCTGTGCAGAGTTGGGGCAACATCAGCAGTGTGATGACATGATACACCAGAGAAATGCACGGTTATAGGTAGGAGATCAGACCCATTTCTCCTCGAAGTTTCAAAAAGCTATAGAACGGGGTTTTTTTTTTTTTTTTCAAAATAACCATGAATTGGTGGAGGAAAAAGGAAGTTTTCTTTTGTTGCTTTCCACCCTTTGCTCTAGTACTTGGGTGAACAGAAATTTTGCACGTGGACCACTCAAACATGATTTTTTTTTGTTTGTTTTTTAAAAAAAATCATCAAGCATCTCTTTATTGAATGTGCCTGCAATGAATCGTGAAATGAAGCTTTATGACTCACCTCTGCTCTTACAAGAGCAAACCAGCAGGGGCTGGACTGTGACTCATTCAGTCTAAGACAAAAAAAGACCAAAAAAAGGTAGCTTAACGCTTCACTGGCATGAATCTTAAGCAGATGTATGGGTTGATCACAGTCATTACAGAAACATGTAATCCACACTAGTGTTTTTCACCAGCTTGTTTCTACATCACTGCATGGTTAAGTTTGAGGCCTTTGTTTATCCAGTGAGATGTTAGTTTAATTCCTCTGAATTCTTTTTTCTTTTTGAACAGCCTACTGTAACTATTCATTTTACAAAGCTTACTGATTCATGGCCTTGCCACTCTTCAGTGTGATCAATGAAATTATAAGGAGGCTTTGTCCTGCAGTTTCACCACTTGACGTAAATTGGAAAGAATAATCTTTATTATTAACTCCAAAAGTCCTTCAACAAATCACACACTATCATTGTAAGATCCTGCCCTCAGGATGTGATTAAAAAAAAAGTTATATGACTTGCATTTCAAAAGCAGTGAAATTCACAAAAGGAGGTAAGCTGGAGATGGAGGGTGCCACGAACAATGAGTCTTCCACACAGGCAGCCAGGGTTCAAGTCCAGATGGAAACCTCTGTGAAGTTTCACTTTTACTTGACTTTCAAGTCACTGATTCACTTCTTTTACTCAATAAGATATTTCTACACATGCCAGTGTTACAGCAGTAGTTAGGGTTTGCAAGAATTAAAAAGTTGGAGGTTCTGGAGAGGGGCAGGTGGCCTCAGGGGTTGTGCACAAAAGAAGTTTTTATTGGATCTGGAAAAGTTCTGCATGCACACGTCACCGTCACAGAAATTGTGGCGTGTTCACATGAGGACCTTCTAACTATGCTGGGCCAGTAGATGGCAGTGTGATTTTTTTTCTTTTTACAGCACCACATTCAACTTCTTGTGGCTAAAGAGAGCTTGTGCTGAACTAGCAGTTGTTAGTGAAAAGTAAACACATATTCAGCAACTACACATTTATTTCTCACCTTGATTAGTTTTGAAGATATCGTAGAAAAATTACTGCCCCGGCTTCATCTTGGATGTGGATGAAGAGACATGAACACAGTCTTCCAGGCATGTGTCAACCAATGAGGTGCAGCTCATGTGTTTTGTAACAGTACTGTTAGCATTGCAGGCACGTGGATGGAGCATGACCACTGGAGCCACAACAAATGATTGATATACACTACCGTTCAAAACTTTGGGGTCACCTGGACAATTTTTGTGTTTTCCATGGAAAGTCACACTTTTATTTACCACCATGAGTTGTAAAATGAATAGAAAATATAGTCAAGACATTGACAAGGTTAGAAATAATGATTTGTATTTGAAATAATAATTTTTTCCTTCAAACTTTGCTTTCGTCAAAGAATCCTCCATTTGCAGCAATTACAGCATTGCAGACCTAACATGATTGCACAAGGGTTTTCTAATCATCCATTAGCCTGCTGACGCAATGAGCAAACACATTGTACCATTAGAACACTGGAGTGATAGTTGCTGGAAATGGGCCTCTATACACCTATGTAGATATTGCACCAAAAACCAGACATTTGCAGCTAGAATAGTCATTTACCACATTAGCAATGTATAGAGCGTATTTCTGATTAGTTTAAAGTTATCTTCATTGAATAAAAGTGCTTTTCTTTCAAAAATAAGGAAATTTCTAAGTGACCCCAAACTTTTGAACGGTAGTGTATGTATGTGTTGCTGGCTGTTTCCCCTGTTTTCTCCTCTGCACATGGAGGAAAAAAGAAAAAAACAGTGCCAGCAAAACCTGTCCACTCTGGAGACTGGCTTCAAACCTTTACACTTTGGCACCTCCAAATTCTTGGCGTCGTACGCACGGACAGCTGAACTATAAAAGAAATTTGCCAGCTTGGGGTAAAAACGTTTTTGTGTGCACGCCAATCAACCTCTCACACATTAAAGCACCCACCCACATTACTCCTCTTATTTTCTGCCATCTCACCTCATGTACAGCGGGGAAAATAAGTATTGAACACGTCAACATTTTTCTCATTAAACATATTTCTGAGGGAGCCATTGACCTGAGATTTTCACCAGATATCAGTAACAACCCAAGTAATCCATACAGACGTGGACAAAATTGTTGGTACCCCTCTGTTAATGAAAGAAAAACCCACAATGGTCACAGAAATAGCTTGAATCTGACAAAAGTGGTAATAAATAAAAATTCTATGAAAATTAACCAATGAAAATCAGACAATGCTTTTGAATTGTGGTTCAACAGAATTATTTTAAAAAACAAGCTCATGAAACAGGCCTGGACAAAAATGATGGTACCCCTAGAAAAGATTGAAAATAATGTAACCATAGGGACATGTTCAACCAAGATGTGTCCTCTAATTAACATCACAGGTGTCTACAAACTTGTAATCAGTCAGTCGGCCTATTTAAAGGGTGACAAGTAGTCACTGTGGTGTTTGGTGACATGGTGTGTACCACACTAAACATGGACCAGAGGAAGCAAAGGAGTGAGTTGTCTCAGGAGATTAGAAAGAAAATTATAGACAAGCATTTTAAAGGTAAAGGCTATAAGACCATCTCCAAGCAGCTTGATGTTCCTGTGACTACAGTTGCACATATTATTCAGAAATTTAAGATCCACGGAACTGTAGCCAACCTCCCTGGACGTGGCCGCAGGAGGAGACGGATAATACGAATGGTAACAAAAGAGCCCAGAACAACCTCTAAACACATTCATGGTGAACTCCAAGGTCAGGGTACATCAGTGTCAGATCGCACCATCCGTCGTTGTTTGAGCCAAAGTGGACTTCATGGGAGATGACCGAGGAAGACACCGCTGTTGAAAACAAATCATAAAAAGTCCAGACTGGAATTTGCCAAACTGTATGTTGACAAGCCACAAAGCTTCTGGAAGAAAGTCCTATGGAAAGACGAAACAAAACTGGAACTTTTTGGCAAGGCACATCAGCTCGATGTTCACAGACGCAAAAATGAAGCATACCAAGAAAAGAACACTGTCCCTACTGTGAAACATGGAGGACATTCTGTTATGTTGTGGGGCTGCTTTGCTGCATCTGGCACAGGGTGTCTTGAATCTGTGCAGGGTACAGTGAAATCTCAAGACTATCAAGGTATTCTAGAGAGAAATGTGCTGCCCAGTGTCAGACAGCTTGGTCTCAGTCGCAGGTCATGGGTCTTGCAACAGGATAATGACCCAAAAGACACAGCTAAAAACACCCAAGAATGGCTAAGAGCGAAACATTGGACTATTCTAAAGTGGCCTTCTATGAGCCCTGATCTAAATCCTATTGAACATCTGTGGAAGGAGCTGAAACATGCTGTCTGGAGAAGGCACCCTTCAAACCTGAGACAACTGGAGCAGTTTGCTGATGAGGAGTGGGCCAAAATACCTGCTGAGAAGTGCAGAAGTCTCATTGACAGTTACAGAAATCGTTTGATTGCAGTGATCGCCTCAAAAGGTTGTGCAACAAAATATTAAGTTAAGGGTACCATCATTTTTGTCCAGGCCCATTTGATGAGTTTGTTTTTTAAAATAATTCTGTTGAACCAAAATTCAAAAACATTGTCTGATTTTCACTCGTTAATTTTAATAGAATTTTTATTTATTACCACTTTTGTCAGATTCAAGTTATTCCTGTGACCATTGTGGGTTTTTCTTTCATTAACAGAGGGGTACCAACAATTTTGTCCACGTCTGTACATGCAAAGAAATCAAGGTAACTGTGTTCACAAAACAAGTTATATTTAATAAAGTGGAATGACGCAGGGAATAAGTATTGAACATGCTTGGTGAAATTTATGTAATATTTAGTAGGAAAACCTTTGTTGGTAATAACAGCTTCCAGATGCTTCTTGTATGGAGGAACTAGGTGCAGACATTGCTCAGGAATGATTTTAGCCCATTCTTCCACACAAACTGTCTTCAGAGGTTGAAGGTTCTGTGGATATCTTCTATGAACGTATGAACACTGATCTTCAGTCCATTCCATAGATTTTCAATTGGATTCAGGTCAGGTGACTGACTGGGCCATTCTAGCAGCTTTATTTTACTTCTCTGGGGCCAGTTGAGAGTTTCCTTGGCTGTGTGTTTGGGATCATTGTCTTGGAGAAATGTACACCCTCGTTTCTGTGATGTTGTTTATTAATATTAATACCATGTATTATTGTGGTTATGGGTGGCTGCTCCACCTTTCTGGTTCCGCCGCCACCCGGGGTATAAAGGGCCGATGCGGAAGAGGCACAGTCTGTTCGACCACCTCTCTGTATAGCGGGAGCGTCTGGCTGTATGCAGTGAGTTATATAATATAGTCCTGGTCAGTTCACCACTCGCCTCATTATTGTGCCACGCTTTACGGACATAACATTTGGTGACGAGGAGAAAGTATGGATGCGGACGTATCGTCTATTCAGCGGTTTTTGGAGACTTCGGGAAGCCTTCAGTGCCTTGGACGAGGTGGTTTGCCGCATTTCAGAACTATCTGGTGGCACTAAACATCGGCAAACTGAAGAAGGTACGAGCAAGGGCGATTTTAGTCCACAATTTAGGCTTGGAAGGACAACGTAGCCTTTCTACCTTGGGAGCTAGCGATAGCTTCGATGACGTGGTTGGTGTGACATTTTTGCGCACCTACAGACGTCATCGTCAGGAGGGTCCAGTTTCGGCAATGCCTCCAGCGGGCCAGCGACTCGGTACAGCACTATGTTGCAGATCTATGGCAGCTGGCTGGGGACTGCCAGTTTGGTGAGCTAAAGGAAGAAATGGTCTGCGACCAGCTGGCAGAGCACACTCTGTGTTTGTCAACTCGGTTGAGATTGCTTACACACTCCGGTGAATTAACTTTAGCCATGGCTGTGGAGATAGCCCAACAGTGTGAAGCAGCGGACAAGTTATCACACGACCTCGGTGAGAGAGCTACGCTACACCGCCATGACTCAATCAATCAACAACGCAGGCTGTGGATCCGGACAGTGAAGACGGCGAGCAGGAGGAATGCGCTGCAGCTGTTAAGATGAGGTCCGCCCCGGGATCACCTGACTGTTCGGGTCGTGGGTCCACTAAGCACCAGTACAAGGCTAGAGAGTGTCCGGCGAGAGGTAAACGCTGTAGCAAATGTGGACTCCTGCATCACATTGCCAGGGCCTGTATGAAGTTTGAGCTAGGGGAACGGCGACGCAAAGCGGACACCCCTGCTCCAACTCCCCACACCGTTTCCCCGGACACCAACGGCCGTACGTATTGTATGGTGGAACTGGACGGAGTGGAGGTACCATTACTGGTGGACACGGATGCAGTGCGGTCAGCGTTGAGTTGGCCCACCGTGAGGAGTTTCTTCCCATATCATCAGTTGAGAGGTCATCTGAAGCCAGTATGCGGCTGTGGAGGACGGAGGCTGCCCATCGTGGGTTCGGTGTTGCTGATGGCCCGTTATAAATCATCGGTGGTTGCTAACCTGAAGTTTGTGGTGACTGGCATGGGTGAAAATGTGATGGGCTGCGATCTCTTCTATGGACTGGGGTTTTCCAACATCAGCGGCGTAGGTGAGAAGTGGTCAGGCTGCGGTTTATGGGACCGACCAATCCCAGCAGTGGTGGATGATGCAATATGGGACGACCCTTGGCCTAGTAATCTGGAAAGTGAACAGGACCAACCTCATCCAGGGCCATCACGGGAGGGTTCCTGCGCCAGAGCCCAACTTGCCCTAGCTGAGAGAACTGGGTGGCACCGTGGGATGCTCGTGATGGTGGATGGAGCCGAGTGGCTGACTCATTCTGCTTCTGAAGTTTGGCTGGGAGGTACCGAGAAGCAAGAGGTCACAACAGCTTCACCGGCATCTAAAATGAAAACAAGCGGGGCAGGACTGGGTTGGCATGGTTAAACGACGGGCCACACAGTAACACTGGAAGCCGAGCAGGGCTCCTCTGGGGGTTGCTGATTTGGTCCGACCCAGAGAAGAGCCCTGATTGAGAGGAGCCCACAGGAAGTGGAGGAGACAGAAGGACCAGGGGCGGCTGTGGGTGGTGGCTGTCCGGGAGGAAAGTTACTTGCAGCTGAGAGATGGTACGGAGAGACACCCCAACGAGCTGCGGCTTGTTTATGAGGAAGGTGAGGCGCTTCGGTACTGGCGTGGGTCATCCCAGGCACCAAGAAGAGACAACGCTCTGGTCGGGACCCGCCTGATGGGTCTCCGGGGGGGGGGCGGGGGGGCGCTCTACATGGTGTGTGACTGATAAGTTAAAGGGGGCAATGTGTTTACAATGTGTTATTATTAATTGGCCAGGTTAAAAAAAAAAAAAAAAAAAGTAATGTTTATGTTCGCATGTTTGGGGTTTGTATTACTGTGTGGTTTGCCCGGGTTATGGAGTGGTTTTATTGGGAGTGTTGATAGCAGGGCATGAATGTGCATGCTGACTGGTTAGTTGTTAATTCAAGGTTTTACCTGTGTATATATGTTATGGGGGTTATTTTTGCATTATATTAGGAACACGGCAGCATTTTATTTAATGGACTATGCAACAATAAAGATGGCAGAATAATCCGTCTGGCCATGTGGAGGTGGGTCAGTAGTCCACCTGGCCCCCTCTAGCTTTAATTATTTGTGTGCTTGGATAGGTGGTGCATATTTCTGCTTATTGTTAGTATGTGATTCGGGTTACAAATTTGGGAGGGCCTGTATTTGTATGTGTGTACTTTGGACTCTTTTAAGTGGGGGAGGGGTGATGTCGTTTCTTAATATTGATACCATGTATTATTGCGGCTATGGGTGGCGGCGGAGCCGGAAAGGTGGAGCCGCCACCCGGGGTATGAATGGCCGATGCGGAAGAGGCACGGTCTCTTCGACCACCTCTGCCTAGCGGGAGCATCTGGCTGTATGCAGTGAGTTATATAATAAAGTCTTGTTCAGTTCACCACTCGCCTCATTATTGTGCCACGCTTTACGGACATAACAGTTTCATCTTCAGCATCTTGGTAGATGGCAACAGGTTCTTACCAAGGATGTCTCTGTACATTTGTCCATTCATCTTTCCTTCAATTATATGAAGTCTGCCTGTACCATGTGCTGAAAAACACTCCCACACCGTGATGCTCCCACCTCCAAACTTTGCTGTTGGTATGGTGTTTTGGGGCTGATGTGCAGTGCCATTTCTCCTCCAAACATGCTGTGTGTTGTGGCATCCAAAAAGTTCAATTTTGGTCTCATCTGACCAGATTATATTCTCCCAGTATTTTACTGGCTTGCCCAAATGCTGTGCAGCACACTTTAAACCAGCTTCAACATGCTTTTTCTTCAGCAATGGAGTCTTGCTAGGTGAGCGGGCAAAGAGCCCATGTCGGTTGAGTGTATTACTTTTTGTTTTCTGTGAAACAGCAGTACCTGCTAACTCCAGGTCTTTCTGGGGCTCTCCACGAGGGGTCTTTGGCTCTTAGATAACTCTTCTGATAATTCTTTTGACTCCTCTGTCAGAAATCTTGCGAGGAGCTCCTGGTTGTGGCCGGTTTATGGTAAAATGATGTTCTTTCCACTTGCGAATGATGGCTGCAACAGTGCTCACTGGAACATTCAGCAGTTGAAAAATGTGCCTGTAACCAATGCCATCATCATGTTTTGCAACAATAAAGCCCCTTTTCTACTAGTACCTACATAGCCCGATTTGACTCGACTCGCCTCGACTTTACTCAACTCAGCTCATTTTGTTTTCCATTACAGCTGAGTACCGCCTGAGGTGGGTGGGAATTTTTTTTAAAGCAAGGCGGCCCAACACTCCCGTGACGTAAAACACGTGACACAAGCAGAACACAAGATAGCGGATTACGAGGAGACTGCTCGGTCTCTGGCTTTTTGTCAGAGTAAAGGCAAAAAAGGAGAGCCAGAGAAGGCTACAGGTGGCGAGATGAAACACTCTGGACAAGTACACGAGCATTTAGGAAGCCATACAGCAGTATAAAGCTGAAGACATGAGGATTCAAACTAGATCACATATGAAGGTAAGCTATTGATTGCTAATGCTACTTTACTTTAAGTCCACCATACTCCATTGTAATTTCAGCAAGTTATCGCTATTAGGTACTAAAATATGTACACTGTGTGTGTGTGTTTCAGATGGCTCTCTTGTGGCAAAATTATCACTTCAAACCATGGGTCTGGGCATTCAACCGAGCCTCCCAGTTATGAGATGTCACCCCAGCTTCACAAACGCTCAATGGTTGCAGAACTTCAGAATGTCTGTAGAAATGTTTAGCTTCCTGTGCAACAAATTGCTCTGATCTGTGTGAAAATCACGGAGAGACTGTTGAGACATCATGGGATGTACCTGCTCCAGCATCTCTGAGTCTGTGGTGACGTTGTGGCAAAAAAGTGATCAGCTGCCAAAAATTGATCGCCAGGTGCCATATTGTAGTCATGGGGTTATACTGTATTAGCCAAAAAATATATATTTCAACAGGTAAACTGTACTGAGTTAGGTATAATAAGATATATTTAACAATTATGATGCATTTTAAGCCAAAACAAACTTGATTGAGGATTAAAAGCACTTAAAATAATGCATTCACAAGGTTACATGGAGAATTACATGGATTTACTGGATATACAGTATATATGTAGATACTGTATAAATATTTATTCTTTGCATCAACAATGCACTATACATGTATTCATTTAGTATTGCACAAGGAATTTTGACAATACACCTTTGTACTTTTTGCAGATCTGTCTCCACTTTTGTTTTATGTGTGAAGGTTACCACCAAGTGACATAAATTAAATATTAAAAGATTGGAAAAGCTGTCTAAGAACAATCCAGCAATTTGAGAAATCACTTGTGGTTTGGTGTAAGTCTGTCAACAGAGTTATGAGCCATAAAGCAGTTTGTGTGAAAATGTTAAATCCCATTAAACCCTAACCCAAGGGTGTCCAATCATGTGCCATGGAGGGCCAAGACCCTACAGGTTCTCCCTTCTACCCAGTCTCTTCAGCAGGCGTTTTCACTTATCAGCAATCAGTGGGAAGAAATTCAGTGGACTCAACTGTTGGAGACACTGGTTGGATGTAAAGCCTGCAGGGTCTTGGCCCTCTATGGCACATGATTGGACACCCCTGCCCTAACCCATTATTAGGAAATACAGATCCTAATATGAGCCAGAATTCCTCCATATACTGGTACTATCACTAAAGTGTGCAGGGTCTTCTGCACTGGCACATCCAACAATACAGTCTTCAGCAAATAAAATAATTGTTTTTGGTTACTTTTTCTTAAAAATGAGCCATTATTTTCAACATCACTGATAAATGGTTTGTACTGTTGACTCTTTTCCCACCGGTGTCTTAACAGACAAAATAGAAAATCATGATGCAAACACATAAGTCACTAAATTATTTATTACAATCAGGAGCAAAATCCAGATTATTTAGAATGTGCAAAATTCAAACTCTAAACTGTAAAAAAAAAAAAAAAAAAAAAAAAAAAACTTAGAATGGGTCACAAACACCAGCCACGCTGCTTCACTGAGAAGCAACTGGATGTGCCGCTCACGCTGGTCCCGGTTCAGCAGATCTTCAGCCTGCATGTCTGTAAATAGTGATGCAAGGTCCAATTTAGGGTGGATCAGTTTCCTCTTGCCTAGACGAAAGACAAAAATGGGTGGTGGTTAATCAAAGCAAGTATAAAACATTTTTGGGAAATACACTTGTTGCTAAAAGCCAGTGGTGGAATGTGACAAAAAAAAGTGCTTCATTATTGTATTTAAGCACAATTTTCATGTAGCTGTGCTTCGGTAAAGTGGATTTTACAAGAGCTGGGTTACGTTAAAATCGTTTTTACTGTGGCCTCAGCAATCAGAATGTGTTAATACTGTACATTCAGTTGAATGGAATCTAGTACTTTAACTAGCTACTAGTGTATTGCCCGTAGAATACAAGTATTCCTGTCTGAACTGTTCATCAGAGTGACACAAGGTTTTATACATCTCTTGCTGTGGTTATGAGGGTGTGCATCCCTGAGTATGGAGTCACTCAGTCAAAGTATGTAATTTTTATCAATAAAAGTTTAGCCACCACTCTGTCACTGCTGTGTCTCTTCTTTCCCTGGCTTCAAGTGTGGGTGGTGTTTTGTACTTGTATTACTAAAATATAAAAGGATGCACTACAATGAATCTTAAATATTTGTAATGTGTCCTGTTATAGTACTGCATGAGTTTATTGACCATAGACAATAAACTTCATACAGTTAGGCCCAAAAATATTTGGACAGTGACACAAGTTTTGTTATTTTAGCTGTTTACAAAAACATATTCAGGATACAATTATATAATCAATATGGGCTTAAAGTGCAGACTCTCAGCTGTAATTTGAGAGTATTCACATCCAAATTGGAGCAAGGGTTTAGGAATTACAGCTCTTTAATACGTAGCCGCCTCTTTTTCAAAGGACCAAAAGTAATTGGTCAATTGACTCAGAAGGCTGCAAAAAAAAAAAATAACAAGGCTGCATGGGCTCTTCCCTCATTAACCTGTCATCAGTTAAGCAGTTAAAAGGTCTGGAGTTGATTCCAGGTGTGGCGTTTGCATTTGGAAGCTGTTGCTGTGAACACACAACATGCGGTCAAAGGAGCTCTCAATGGAGGTGAAACAGAGCATCCTGAGGCTGAAAAAAAAAAGAAGAAATCCATCAGAGAGATAGCAGAAATGTTAGGAGTGGCCAAATCAACAGTTTGGTACATTCTGAGAAAAAAAGAGTGCACTGGTGAGCTTAGGAACTCAAAAAGGCCTGGACGTCCACAGAAGACAACAGTGGTGGATGATCGCAGAACCCCTTCACAACATCCACTCAAGTGAAGAACACTCTCCAGGAAGTAGGTGTATCAGTATCTAAGTCTACCATAAAGAGAAGACTTCATGAGAGTAAATACAAAGGATTCACCACAAGGTGCAAACCATTGATCAGCCTCAAAAATAGAAAGGCCAGAATTGACTTTGCCAAAAAACACCTGAAGAAGCCAGCCCAGTTCTGAAACAGCATTCTTTGGACAGATGAGACTAAGATCAACCTGTACCAGAATGATGGGAAGAAGAAAGTTTGGAGAAGAATTGGAACAGCTTATGATCCAAAGCACTACATCTTCTGTAAAACATGGTGGAGGCAGTGTAATGGCATGGGCATGCATGGCTTCCAATGGCACTGGGTCACTTGTGTTTATTGATGATGTGACAAAAGACAGAAGCAGCCGGATGAATTCTGAAGTGTATAAGGATATACTTTCTGCTCAGATTCAGCCAAATGCCCTAAAGTTGATTGGACGGCGTTTCACCAATGATCCAAAACATACTGCAAAAGCAACCCAGGAGTTTTTTAAAGCAAAGAAGTGGAATATTCTGCAATGGCCGAGTCATTCACCAGATCTCAACCCAATTGAGCATGCATTTCACTTGCTCAAGACAAAACTTAAGGCAGAAAGACCCACAAACAAGCAACAACTGAAGACAGCTGCAGTAAAGGCCTGGCAAAGCATCACAAAGGAGGAAACCCAGCGTTTGGTGATGTCCATGGGTTCCAGACTTCAGGCAGTCATTGCCTGCAAAGGATTCTCAACAAAATATTGAAAAGTAACCTTTTACTTAGGGTTATGTTTATTTGTCCAATTACTTTTGAGCCCCTGAAATGAGGAGCGTTTGTATAAAAATAGCTACAATTCCTACATGTTTAATCACATATTTTTGTTCAACCCCTTGAATTAAACCTTAAAGTCTGCACTTCAATTCCGCTGTAGTTGTTTCATTTCAAATCCAATGTGGTGGCATGCAGAGCCCAAATCATGAAGACTGTGTCACTGGGCCTAACTGTATATAAACTAAATTATAATGGTGACTGAACAACTCCCATTCCCCCAAGTGCAAGATACGCTATTATGAATATAACCCATAAAAGATCACACAAATAAATGATCTGATAAAAAAAAAATAAACAAGCTGTTCTTAAACAGTGGCTAATATTGGCTTCCCCATTCATTTTCAATTATTCTGTAATTAATAGTCACACAATCAAATACATCTCAGTTCAGTCCCTTTCATATTTGTCAAAGTCTAACATGTTTGATTTACAACATATAGGCTACACCTCTGTATTCCACTTTCAAATACAGCCTACATTTGAGCCTGTAAAGCCTGATTGGGCTACCTGTTTCAGACAAGAATACTTGCTTTCTACGGGCATGCATTCGTTATACTTCAAGTACATTCAAAAGTGAGTTCTGTAATATTTTTACTTAAGTGGAAATTGTGCTACTTTGGTTTTGGCACTTTATCTGTACTTTAACTTAACCTCTTGCACTCCAGAATACTGCGGCGGTCACGTCTCTGCGTCCTAGTGCATCTCAGTGTGCACTGTGCATCTCAGTGCGCACTAAAAAAAAAAGTTGCATTTCCGTTCTTCCAGTACAGACACAGCCGCAAACAGAAAGCCAAAGGAGTGTTTGATTGGTTTAGATTTGATTGACCTCTTATTCGACTAATAAGAGCCTTGAATTGGGTTTCTGAAACCTTGAAGAACCAATGACTGAAAACCTAGCAAGAAGGACCTGCCTACCAACGACTGTGAATACAACGAGCCAATTGAAGCAGAGAAGTTCGATGATTGAAACGTGTGCGTCCCGTGTGTAAAATCTGTTTTGTCTAAGCCGCTGGGTGACACACATTGAGACCTGTGTGTAACGATAGCGTTAGCCAGTCTTTTTTTTATTACTACTGTTCTTATTTTTTTTGAAAAATCATTCGCCAAAACCACAATCACGAGTCCGTAAAAAACCACGAGTCCGTAACAAGCGGACCAGCTTCATGTTCGTCTGACAATGAGGAACAGATGTTCCCCAACAACACTGCTGTTGTGGACAGGTAAGTGTTATAAGCTAAATTATTCTTTATCAATGAAAATAATAATAAAAATGGCTTTTGACCGATCAGTAATTACAACGGTGCGTCATGGCCACATGACGGACCGTTGACGGACCGTTTTTTGTGCGCTGAGCTCCTCTGTAGTGGGGGGGGGGGAGTTGTTATCCTCTACATTGCAGATATTTTAGTATAATTTTTATTGCAGTGTAGGTTATTTTTTCTTGTAAAAAAAAAAAAGGCCACATATTTTTTACGTGGCATGCTTCTTTGTGTGTGGGGGGCTTGTTTGTTCATTCATTCATTCATGAATGAATAACCCCCCCCCCCACACACACACACACACACACAGCCCTGAGTGTCACCTTTCATTAGAGCCCAAGATGGAGCTTCTATGTTTCAGCATTCAAAAGTTAGACGTTTTTCCAAACTGTGCCATTTGGCACAGTTCAAAAACGCCTGGGAACAACCTGAGAAAAAAGCTGTGTAATATATTCATTTTTGTGGTATTGTTACAAAATTTTGACCTCAGCTTTATAACACTTGGTTCTACATTTCTGTTGCATTTTCCAGCCCGTATCTGACAGCTGTGCATTATTTGCAAGCATTTGTATCTAAAAAAATACCCAGGCGAACTTTATTTTCTTCAGATTCAGTATGTTTAGATGACTGTTACTCAGTGGCAGGAGCACTTAGAGAGATTATGACTTTTTGCCAAAAAATTCAAAGTGTTTTCTTTTAAATGAGACCAACCCCATGAAGATGCTGCAAAGGGTTGAAGAACAGCTTTTGATTTACTTTGGGTACGTTATTTTTAGGTGTTTTGAGGGAAATTGACCAGAGTGCAAGGGGTTAAAAGCAAAGGATTTGTGTACTTTCTCCACCACTGCTAAAAACAATGCTGTGTGCAACTTGTTTCTTACCAGTCATCACACGTCATGCCATCGCCAATGTCAAAGCAGATGCTAGTCGGACTCTAGAATGAAAATACACAGAACTTAAGTACATGCACAGCACGGAAGTGCACCATGTAAAAAAAACACCTTTTTAACCAGGATTAACACTAGCTTATTTCATCAGATGTTGTCGACATGAGCACAAAAAACAAGCAGAGCACAGAGTTAGCATTGATGGCTAACTAGCTAGCTTATTGTCTGCATACAGGAGACAACAGTGTTGTTTGTTTAAAGTGAGCTTTCCACTGCTGGGATAAATAACGTAAAAGATGCATAATATCACATCATATCACAACACTCACCATCCTCTATATCCTCTAATATCACGGCTTTCAACTACCGTGGTCGGGTCCTCATGTTATTTGCCGGTTGGTGGCCGTAAATTCACTTTGAGTGGCTCTGTCTAGTTCCCTCTGGATTCTCTCATCAGCCAAAAGGCACAGAAAAGTCTGTTGGACCACGGTGTTGATTTCTGTGAAGCCATTCTATCGTTGTTGTTTATACTGACACTTGATTGCTGGCTCGTGGATGAATCTTTGCAAATGGCGGCTGGAGATTCTGTTGAAGATGTCACTCTCATGACATTACACCCTAACCAATCAGTGGCCTACAGTCTGTTGACGTCACATTTTCAGTTCGACTCAGCACAGTTGGTATCCAACTGGAACAGGTGCTAAAATAGTACCGGGTACAAGGTACCAGGTCCTAATGGAAAAGCCTACAAAGCGCACCAAGTCAAGGTGAGTAGGGCTAAGTAGGTACTAGTGGAAAAGGGGCTTAAGGTTGTGAAGGTCTAGAGAGAGCTGTTTGCTTCTACCCAACATGAGTTCTTTGTTGTGACAATCTGATATTCACAGACCTTTTCAAAGGCTATCAGTCAGGACTTAACCAGCTGAAATGAATTTGTACTGATGGGGGATGGGATGGCTTCCTAAATTCCGATGGATTTCAGCTGGTTTAATGGCCTTTTTTCACCTGTTTTTCTTCATGTGTTCAATACTTACTTCCTGTGTCATTCTACTTTATTAAATATAACTTGTTTTGTGAACACAGTTGCCTTGATTTCTTTGTATGTATGGATTACGTGAGTTGTTACTGATATCTGGTGAAAATCTCAGTTCAATGGCTTCATCAGAAATATGTTTAATGAGAAAAATGTTGACATGTTCAATACTTATTTTCTCCACTGTACTTACTTTTAGACCCACTAAAGGTACCTTTTTTCAGAGACGTAGGTATAAGTCATAATTGCTACTGGTAATGAAAATGCTTTATATGATCATTTACTGTTGCAAAAGAGTCTAATTTTTCATGGTGATACTATGTTTAAAAGATATTTTGTGCAGTAGCATTCATACAGTAAGTAGATGTAAATCTTTTATTTTAACATTTTAAAAGGATCCTGGTGATCTTTAGGCTGTTATGAGTCTTTATTAGTCCATGTTCTACACAGAAAAATTACCAGTGTCTGCTTGATCCCACTCTTTTCTTACTGTTTGGGATTTTTACATCCTACATTGGAAAAGAAAGGACACATTTTACTAACTAACTAACTAACTAACCTGCACTTATATAGCGCTTTTCTAGTCAGAGTTGACTTGTCTGAGTTTTCATACATACCTACCTGGATGGCTGAGAATCTTCATAAAAATACTAACTTTTCTCTTAATCACAATTTGTGGAGTTCAGTATCTTTGGGCTACAATATTTTCATAGCACACTGTGGCCTTGGTTGTCTTGATTTGTCGTACAGTAGGTGGGATTTCAGTAGACTAAGACTTTCTTTGGTTGATTGCAGCCATCCATGTTTGCTAATGAGTGGGGTTATTATTAAAAAAATAGGCCCTTTAAAGACATCTACATGAACAGTATTGACAATAAAAAAATGAAACTTCAACTTTATTTTATGCATTTTATGCATTAATGCAAATAAGTTGCAGAAAATTTCATTACTGTAGTCTGTAGGGAGAAACAAATAATGTGGACAATATTTTAAATCTTCCCTAACTAAATGATAATGTAGTAGTAAATAAAACGAAATTTTATCTCAGGAGCAAACTCATGTAGCATAAAATGGCGTGCACATCATGGGGCCTGTATTATAGGAAAGGTGCCGTTGTTTATTTTCAAAA
This sequence comes from Pholidichthys leucotaenia, assembly GCA_020510985.1. Lineage (NCBI taxonomy): Eukaryota > Metazoa > Chordata > Actinopteri > Cichliformes > Pholidichthyidae > Pholidichthys > Pholidichthys leucotaenia. Next base: position 172,786,343 of record CM035847.1, on the reverse strand, counting down.
AACGAACAATTAGAGAAATTGAACCTGGGTACACGTGTAGTCCAAACACGTCTCACTTTCCCTCTGTCTCTTCATTCCAATCCTCCCTGTCCCTCATCAAAACAACCTTTTTTTTTTATTCAGTTGGAAAAAAAAAGAGTTGGAAGAGTGCTTTGCTGTTTTTGAGCCAAAGTATAAAATCTATCTTAAACTGAAGGTGGGTGGCCTACCCACGCTCCTTTTACAGAAAGAGTACATAGTTTTCTCTTTATCTGGCATCATTACTGTAGCCTAACACCAGCAAGGCCAAGTTGGATAAGAATGTGAAGTGCAGAGGCAGATAGATAGATAGATAGATCAATTGATCAGTGGGATATAAGCAGATTGCAGTGAAGATAAATGCACAGTAAAGTAGTTCTGGTTGGAAAAAATAGCCCTTCCCTGTTCGCTCTTTAGTTCTCTCTTAATGCTACACTGTATTTCTGGTGGTTGTTTGTGTGTTTTAGTGCTATTCTCATTCTGTCCCATTCAATTTGCGCTCTTTCCATTGTGGTAATAGAGCATTACTGAATGCAGGCTTGAATAGAGGGGAGAACAAAAGGCAGAGAGGAAATAAAAGAACTGCGGAAGTGGGTGAAAGAACGGAGAGAATAGGTGTCAGTTTGTGATTTCCCTAGGGATTGAACTAGAAAAGAGGGGCGTGTCACTATCTCTCTCACTTTTTTGCCATCCACTTTTTCAAGGAACATGTATGATTTTTTTTTTTTTATGTGTACATGCACACACGGGCACATTCACCTACACGATGTATTTGTGCCACCCTTCAGTTTTAGCATTTATGTGGCATTGCTGACGTTGTGCCATTGGACAGAATTTCCAGTCATTTTGAGGCTAAGGTGTGCATGTGCCTACCAGTGCGTGGGCAGAGCATTTCCACTTTTTTTGAAACTGGTTGCCTGGCTTTGCAATTGATCCAATAATGGAGATCAATCTAACTGCACTTCCACACATGCACATGTGCACACTGATGTGTACCCTCACACACCAAATGTGCTCAAAGCTATACTTAAAATTTTCCATAGGCACATAGGTCAGCATCCCTCGGGCTCATGTACCTTTTACACTAAAAGCTCAGCTGTATCAAGAGCAGCACAGTGAGACATGCGAGTGGCTTTTAGACATCCCAGTGGAGAAGCCGACTGTTAACTCAGGGGGAAAGAGGACCTTCTGCATCTCTGTGGACAGTCAGTGTAGAAGTGAGCTGAATTTTGCTTGCAGAACTGTCCACGCACTAATGCTCAGATATCACCAATGAAACGGTGACTACATTCTGCAGACCTGTTGTAATGTTGTCTTAGGAAGATACAAAACATATAATAGAAAGGAATCGTTTTTTAAATACAGCAAAATGTGTTTGGAGGTGTACAGTTAGTTTGGATATACAGTCTGCCATTCCCGCTTCTCATTAAGGCATAAAGAAATGAATAAATTGTGACTTAGATTTTTTTTTCATTGTAGTTGCAGGCTTAGCATCCTCGGCAGTTTTCCCAAAATGCTGAAAAGATTTTTCCATAGGCCTATAAAACCATGCCTAAACATGTTTACCCTGATAATGGTTTGAGGTGTGCCAGCTACCAACAATTGTAATAAGTCTACAGTAGAATCTTTAAACAGTTTTTCATATAAAGCCAAATACAAAAACACTATTCTTAAGGCAGAATGTAAATCCCATATTTGTTAATGCTGTTGCATGGTTACTACATGCAGTCATACCCTCGGAGATGTCAGAATAATTATTCAGATAATAATTATTGATATAATGATTGCTTGTCTGATCCTCTCAGATACAGTGACAGATGAAATTCTTGGCTGCTCACCAAACAATTTGGTGTCTGACTATTTTTAGTTAGTTTGCAATGTTCTGCATCTAAAGAGAAGTAGGGGATTTTTCTGTGCATTTTGTTCCAGTCTAACACACACTAACGCAAGTTGAAATCGATTGCCTAATACGATTTAAGACTTTCCTATGAACCAATATATGCACCAATGCTTCAGTCATTTACAGTTTATTAACTAGCTTTATAATTAACTTTATAGCTGTTTTCTGCCTGTCATGGATGTATAAAAAGCTGCAAGAATTTGTCACTTTGACCAAATGGAGTTTAGACATACAGTGCTGTGAAAAATTATTTGCCCCCTTCCTGATTTCTTATATTTGTGCATATTTGTCACACTTAAATGTTTCAGATCATCAAACAAATTTTAATATTAGATAAAGATAACCCAAGTAAATACAAAATACAGTTTTTAAATGATGATTTCATTTATTAAGGGAAAAATGCTATCGAAACCTACCTGACCCTATATGAAAAAAGTAATTGCCTCCTAAACCTAATAACTGGTTGGGCCACCCTTGGCAGCAACAACTGCAATCAAGTGTTTGTGATAACTGGAAATCAGTTTTTTACATCAATGTTGAGGAATTTTGGCCCACTCTTCTTTGCAGAATTATTTTAATTCAGTCACATTGGAGGGCTTGGGCTTGAGGTCACAAACTGATGGCCGGACATTCATGGTTCCATCAGTTACAGCAAGTCATCCAGGTCCTGAAGCAGCAAAGCAGCCGCAGATCATCACACTACCACCACCATAATTGACTGGTGGTATGATGTTCTTTTTATGAAATGCTGTGTTAGTTTTACACCAGCTGTAACAGGACACACACCTTCCAAAAAGTTCAGTTTTTCTCTCGTCAGTCCACAGAATATTTTCCCAAAAGTCTTGGGGATCATCAAGATGTTTTTTTGGCAAATGTGAGACAAGCCTTTGTGTTCTCTTTGGTCAGCATTGGTTTTCACTTTAGAACTCTCCCATGAGTGCCATTTTTGCCTAGTCTCTTCTTATTGTTGAATTATGGACCAGTGTTCAAAGTGAGGCAAGTGAGGCCTGCAATTCTTTAGATGTTGTTCTGGGCTTTTGTTTCTCAGCTGTTCTTGTATCTCTTTTATTAGGGCATGATGTGTTACATTTTGAGATCTTTTAGCCTACTTTGTCAGACAGGTTCTATCTAAGTGATTTTTTTTTTTTTTGATTCAACAGGTCTGGCAGGTCTGGGTGCGGCTAGTGAAATTGAACTCAGCTTTCCAAACTAGAGGGCACTCAGAGAGCGCATACCTCCACCAAGGCTGTGTCCCTCCCTCCCTTTGTCCTCCCCTCCCGCCCTTTGTCCATCCATATCGCCATCCATCTGTACATTGCGAGATAGGGCCTTGGTGGAGGTATGCACGGATCACCTCCAACATCTAATGAGTTAATCTTTGGGCCAAGAGCCACCTCTGGTTAAAACGTCATCCAAATCCATCTAGGAGTTTTTGCGTGATCCTGCTAACAGACAGAGAAACGGCAGCAAAAACAATATGACTACATTATAATAACAAGACTGTCATAATTGAATTGACCATACTTTGGGGCTGGGCAATTCCACCTTAAATCAGCATCATAGTTCATTGAATCCTTCAGGCTGGTTTTCTTTTTTTTCCTTCCTCTCTTTTCCCTTACAGTTTACTGATAAGGTTCATAATTAAGCAGTATTACCCGACAGTGTGGTATCATATCACTGCAGTGCGTAGTAAACGAGGGTAATAGAACAGGTCTATTGTGATTTCACAAACAAAAAAATGAAACATTGTCCAGTGCTGAAGTTTACTGTATTTGCTGTTGAAGACCCTTTCACCTTGTACCTCAGGATTGAGGTTAGGCTCACCAGCTTGCAGTTCCTAGAGGAATTTTCCTCATAGGAAATTTTGTCACATGTGTGTGTGAGTGCTTGGTGACTGTGAGGGTTAACCCAGCTCCACTGTCTTCATCTACCAGGCGACCTCTGCTTACGTGTATACCAGACCCCTGACTGAGCCGTCTGCTCCAAGATGGCGCCCACAGCGGTCGACATGGTGCTTCGCTGCGCTCTTTGTTTGTTTTTGTTTGTCAATTGTGTGTCTGCTTGCACTTATACCCGTGAAGAACTTTTAAATATCAGGACTTTGACCCCCACGGACCTCCTCCCAGTTTTTCTAGCCCCTGCCGCCGATCTGGTTTATTGTTTGGCTCGGAAAGTGAGACGGCGGAAGAGAGGAAGACGAGCGGGCGCTCTCGTACGACTTCGCAGGAGAGGCTCGCGAACGGCGCTGCCTGGCATATTTCTGTCCAATACCAACTCTCTCTCTAACAAGGTGGATGAACTGAGACTGCTGATGCGTTTTAAGGACCTCGCCTCCTCAGCTGTCCTCTGCTTTACTGAGACCTGGCTCCGGGAAAATATACCGGACAGCGCGCTGCGCCTCGACGGCTTCCAGCTCTTCCGTGCTGATCGTGACACAGAGCTTTCCGGCAAGACCACAGGAGGCGGAGTCTGCTTCTACATCAACTGCAACTGGTGCTCTGATGTAACGGAAATTTCCAAACACTGTTCTCCTGCCTTGGAATTTCTTGTTATCAACTGCAAGCCTTTTTATTCCCCACGGGAGTTTGCTTCTTTTATACTGATCGCTGTGTACGCCCCTCCCGACGCGGACACGCGCGAAGCTCAGCGCGTGCTCGCGGATCACATTCAACACACAGAGCGGAGTTTTCCAGACTCGCTGATTATTGTGGCTGGCGACTTTAATCAGTGCAATCTGAGCCACGATCTCCCCCGCTACAAACAGTTTATTAAATGCCCCACCAGAGGATTAAACACACTGGATCACTGTTACACCACAGTGAAAGACGCATATCGCGCTGTCCCTCGAGCTGCGCTGGGATTATCTGATCACGTGATGGTTCACCTCATTCCCACATACAGACAGAGATTGAAGCTCACTAAACCTGTTGTGAGCACTACGAAGATACGGACCAGTGATGCTGAGGAGAAGCTGGAAACGTGCATGGAAATATCTGACTGGGGCATGCTTAAAGGAGCCACGCATGATCTGGATGAGTACACGGACACTGTGAACTCATATATCCACTTTTGTGAAGAGAACATTCTTCCATCACGCACCAGGGTGAGTTACTCTAATGACAAACCCTGGTTCACAGCTAAGCTCAGACAGATCAGGAAGGAGAAGGAAGCAGCGCTGAAAAGTGGAGACAGGGACTGCTACAGGGAGGTTAAATACCGGTTTAACAGAGAGCTGAAGAGGGCTAAATCTGTGTACTCAGAGAGACTCCAGCAGCAGTTCACTGCTAATGATTCGGCTTCCGTGTGGAGAGGACTGAGGCAGATCACCAACTATCGGCCTCAGGCTCCTAAAGGTCAGGATGACAAAGCCCTTTGTCAGAGACTGTCCCAACACTATGCCCGTTTTGACACCTCGTCATCTGTGTCCAACTCCCCCCCTCCCTCCAGCTCCACAGCCTCCACATTCCCTACTTCATTTAAGGCACCCCCCCCCACCTCCCCCCCTCCCCTTATCATCAGTGAGCAGGATGTGCTCAAACAGTTCTCCAGACTGAACCCGCGCAAGGCCCCCGGCCCAGACGGCGTGTCTCCCTCCACCCTGAGACTCTGTGCGAAACAGCTGGCTCCTGTATTCACAGACATTTTTAACACCTCCCTTAAGTTATGCCACGTGCCGTCCTGCCTCAAATCCTCCACCATCATCCCTGTCCCCAAGAAGCCACGGATCACTGGACTTAATGACTACAGACCTGTAGCGCTCACCTCTGTAGTCATGAAGTCCTTTGAGCGCCTGGTCCTGTCCCACCTCAAGTCCATCACCACCCCTCTCCTGGACCCGCTGCAGTTTGCCTACCGAGCCAACAGGTCTGTAGACGATGCAGTCAACCTGGCCCTCCACTCCATCCTGCAGCACCTGGACTCCCCGGGAACCTACGCCAGGATCCTGTTTGTGGACTTCAGCTCCGCATTCAACACCATCCGCCCCGCTCTGCTCCGGGACAAGCTGTCCCTGCTCAACGTGCCTGACTCCCTCTGCAGGTGGATCATCGACTTCCTGACGGACCGGAGGCAGCATGTGCGGCTGGGAAAGACTGTCTCAGACTATACTAGCATCAGCACCGGATCACCCCAGGGCTGTGTACTTTCCCCCCTACTCTTCTCCCTTTACACCAACTCCTGCACCTCCAGCCACCAGTCTGTCAAGTTGATCAAGTTTGCGGACGACACCACCCTCATCGGGCTCATCTCCAACGGCGACGAGTCCGCCTACAGGAGAGAGGTGGCCCAGCTGGCGTCCTGGTGCAGCAATAACAACCTGCAGCTGAACGCTCTGAAGACAGTGGAGATGATTGTAGACTTCAGGAAAGTCACTACTCCTCTGCCCCCCCTCACCCTCTCAGGCTCTCCCATCACCACTGCTGATTCCTTCCGCTTCCTAGGCACTACCATCACCAGGGACCTCAAATGGGAGCTGACCATCAGCTCACTCATCAAAAAAGCCCAGCAGAGGATGTTCTTCCTGCGGCAGCTGAGGAAGCTCAAGCTACCCACCAAGATGTTAGTGCAGTTCTACACAGCCATCATCGAGTCCATCCTCACCACCTCCATAACCGTGTGGTACGCAGGAGCCACTGCCAGGGACAGACTAAGGCTGCAGCGCGTCGTGCGCACTGCTGAGAAGGTGATCGGCTGCAAGCTCCCATCTCTCCAGGATCTGTACATCTCCAGGACCCGGAGGCGTGCTGGCCGGATCATAGCCGATCCCTCACACCCTGGTCATGTACTGTTTGCCCCCCTCCCCTCTGGTAGAAGACTTCGGTCCATCCAGACTAAAACCTCCCGTCACATGAACAGCTTCTTCCCCTCTGCCATTAGACTGCTGAACACTAAGTGACTCTCGTGCACCATGTACAGCAGCTCAACCAGACTCATGTCAATCATCACTGTTTTCTTCCTGCATTACCGACTGCACTATATAGTTCTCCACAGTATCTGCTGCTGGCTAATATATATTTTAACTGTTGACCAGTATCACTTAATCTTATCCTACACTTTATTACATGTATAGTTTATTTCTCTTATCTTATCATGTTTAATGTTGCAGCATTGTACCGAGACAAATTCCTAGTTTGTGTACTACATGAACAATGGCAATAAACCTGATTCTGATTCTGATTCTGATTCTGATTCTGAGTGACCTGTCCAGTCAGACACCTGGAATACCCCCTTGGGTATTAACGACAGCCCCTCATTGTCTTGCTTTGCTCTTGTTAATCTGGGTGAATATTTAAGATCAGGAAAATTGATCTATAGGAGGTCTGTTTTAAAAATACTTTAAAGAGTAACCTTTAAAAACTCATAAAAAATGTAACACCTCTTGTAGAAAAATACCTTCTTGAAAAACCAGAAAAGATGGACACTGAATCAGTGATCTCACAAACTCCCATACTGTCTTTTAATATGCTGTAGTATTTATTGAAAGTCTGCAAAGCTCAGCCAAAAAGGTTATACTGTGGAGTGTGTAAATGAAGAGGCATATTCATTTCAGACGATTTATTACACACTCACATCTCACAAGCCACATCAAGCATTCCTCTCTCTATATCAAGTCACACTTCACAAGGTTCAAAGCACTTCCTCATACACAGCATGACATCTACACTACACTTCATTCAACCCCCTCTCACCCACTTGGGCATTGTTCTCCCATGTGTATTCATTGTCTCTGTCTAAGGTGTGAAATAACCTGAGGCCCACACTGCCCACCCCCCAGCATCTTAGATAGAACAATAGAACATCAGTCCACATGCTGTTTTGTCTTCAGTCTCCTCCCATATCTGCTGTAACTGGGGTTTACCGCCTCCGTGGCGCTGCTGTTTCGGTGGGAGGCTGCTGGGAGTGTGTCCGACTGCGGGTGAGCCTGGGGGGGGGTTCCACTCTGTCCGTGTGGCTGCTCTGATGAATCGTTCCCCTGGGGAGTTCTCCGTGGGGGTCTTCCACGCCGAGGGGCCCTCGCCAACAGCACTTGCTCATCCGCCACTACAAAGGCGGGTTTGAGTCTGTCTATGCCAATTATCTCCCTTCTACCCCCCAAGTCTAGCACAAAATGCTTATCCCCCGTTTCCAACACTCTGAACGGTCCATCATAGGGTGGGCGCAATGGAGGGCGGTGGGTGTCTTGTCTGACGAACACGAACTTCACGTTCTTCAAAGTTTTAGGCACGAAGGCACGCGGAAAACTGTGGTGGGCAGGGCCCGGCAGCGTGCCTGTGTTTGCGCTAAGCTGCAAAAGCTGAGACGGGGAGCTGCCCGGCGCGGGATTGTCCGGTAGAAATTCCCCGGGCAGCCGTAGTGGCTGCGCAAAAACGAGCTCTGCCGGGGAAGCTTCCAAATCCTCTTTTGGCGCAGAGCAAAACCCCAATAAAACCCACGGCAGCCTGTCTACCCAATTTGCATCCGTCAGTGAAGCCCTGAGTGCTGCTTTCAGTGATCTATGAAAACGCTCGCATAAACCATTGGCCTGTGGGTTGTACGCGGTTGTGCGATGAATTGCAGCACCCAGGCTGCGGGCCATCGCGGACCAGAGGTCGGAAACAAATTGCGGGCCCCTGTCGGACGTAATGTCCGACGGGACTCCAAAACGTGCCACCCATGTTGTTAAAAAAGCACGTGCTACGTCCGCGGACGTGGTTGCCGCCAGCGGGACTGCTTCTGGCCAGCGCGTGGTGCGGTCCACCACTGTCAGGAGGTGCGTGCACCCCTGGGATGGCGGGAGGGGGCCCACGAGGTTCACGTGCACATGGTCAAACCTTTTAGCCAGTACCGGAAAGGGCTCCAAGGGAGCCTTCGTGTGCCTGTGTACCTTGGCTCGTCGGCACGCCACGCAGGCTGCAGCCCACTCTTTTACTTGTTTGCGTAGGCTCGGCCACACGAACTTCTCTCCCACCATTTTGACAGACGTGCGCACTCCTGGGTGCGCCAGAGTGTGAACCGACTCATACACGCGGCATCGCCACGCGACCGGGACTACCGGAGGCGGGCGTCCCGTGGAGACATCACAGATTGGGGGGGGCCGCCATCTTGCAGCACCCTGCTCTCCAGCCTTAACCCTGTTGGTCCAGACCGGAGCGCGCGCACGTCTGCATCGCTAATCTGCTCCGCGGCCATGGCTGCGTAATCTATCCCCACGTAGACTGGGGCCACCACGGCGCGCGAGAGGCAGTCCGCCACCACATTCAGTTTACCCGGCACATGCTGAATATCGGTAGTAAACTCTGAGATCGCGGCCAGCTGTCGCTGCTGCCGGCCCGACCACGGTTCTGAAACTTTGGCCATCGCGAACGTTAGTGGCTTGTGGTCTACGAACGCGGTGAAGCTGCAACTTTCCAGCCAGAACTGGAAGTGGCGTATGGCCAGATGGAGAGCCAGCATCTCTCTGTCGAGCGCGCTGTATTTACGTTCGCTGTCGCGCAAAGTTCTGCTGAAAAATGCGAGCGGCTGCCAAACCCTGGTGACGCGCGGCTCCACGACCGCCCCTATGGCCACTTCTGAAGCGTCGGTGGTGAGCGCTATCCGGGCCGTCGGGTCCGGATGTGCCAGCAGTGCGGCGTTTGCCAGGGCTGCTTTAACTTCCGAGAACGCCCGCTCTCGCTCCTGGGTCCATTCGACTCCGTTCGCAGGTTTCTGTCTCTTGAGCGTGGCGTACAATGGTTGCATGAGCCGCGCCGTGCGGGGAAGGAAGCGGTTATAAAAATTCACCATCCCCAAAAATTCCTGCAGCGCCCTGACCGTCTGAGGCTGGGGAAAATCTGTTACTGCGTGCACTTTGTCGGGCAATGGGATCGCTCCTTCCGGAGAGACGCGGTGCCCCCAAAAAAATCAATCTGTGTCATGCCGAACTGGCATTTCGCCGGGTTGATTATCAACCCGTGCTCCTCCAACCTCCGGAAAACCGTCCTGAGGTGGGTTTCGTGTTTGTCTTCGGACGTACTGGCTACCAGGATATCGTCCAGGTAGACGAACACGAACAGGAGATCACACAGCACTGCATCTATCATGCGCTGGAACATCTGTGCTGCGCCTTTTAACCCGAATGGCATGCGCAGGAACTCGAATAAACCGAACGGAGTTATTACCGCTGTTTTGGGTACGTCCTCTGCGTGCACTGGGACCTGGTGGTAACCGCGGACCAGGTCTATTTTAGAAAAAACGCGCGCTCCGGCGAGGTGAACGGAAAAATCCTGTATGTGGGGAATTGGGTAGCGGTTGTGTTCTGTGGCGTTGTTCAACCTGCGGAAATCACCGCACGGTTGCCACGATCCCTCAGCCTTAGGGACCATGTGTAGCGGGGATGCCCATGGGCTGTTTGATCGCCTGATGATGCCCAACCTTTCCAGGTTGGTGAACTCCTCGCGCGCTATGGCCAGTTTAGCTGCGTCCAAGCGCCGAGGTCTTGCAAAAACGGGTGGCCCGGTGGTGGTGATAAAGTGCTCCACCCCGTGTTTAGCGATGACCGCCGAAAACGTCGGGACCGTGAGTGCTGGTAACTGAGTGAGCAGTGCGTGGAACTTACTGCCTGGAGTTGTGACGCTGGCTTGTGCTGTTGGCCGGGTCCCTCGAGCTATACAGGGGAGAGAATCAAAGGACAGTGCATTAACCAGGCGCCTGTTAGCAACATCCACAAGTAAACCATGTGCACACAGAAAATCAGTGCCCAGGAGCGGGCAACACAGTGCTGCTATGATAAAAGTCCACTCATGCGAGCAGCCATGCAGAGATAAGGTCAGTGTTCTCTCACCGAACGTCTTAATCTCCGAGCCATTTACTGCCACCATTCCGGGGCCGCTAGGTCCTGCCAGCCGGTCAGCGTAGGACGGCAGGATGACGCTCTTCTGAGCTCTGGTGTCGACGAGGAAGCGTCTCCCCCAGCGCGAGTCCGTCACGTAGAGCAGCTTGTTCTCTTCACCGGCGGTTGCAGCTGCTACCGACTGCCGGCCTTGGCGTTTCTCGAGCACTTGAAGTGGCACGGTGGCGCGCATCTGCGCGCGTTCCCTCCGAAGCGGTGGTGGTAGAAGCAGAGCATGTCTTTCTGGCGCTCCTTGGCCCCCGTTGCCGCTACCGTCGGTGGCTCCTCGCCTCCCCTGGTCGTCTCGCTGGGCTCCGCTGCCGCCGCGTTGACTGTGATCGCCCTGGTGGTGAGGATGATCCGGTCTGCCTCCTGGGCTAGCGCACGGTAGTCTCGCGCGTCCAGCAATGGCGAATTGGCCAGAACTGCCCTTTCTTCTGTTGGCAGGTTCCGGAGGAAAAGGTGGGCAAACAGAAAGTGCCTGTCGCTCATGCCCATCAACGCCAGCATCTTCTCCATCAGGTCTACGGCCGACCCATCTCCTAACTCGGTCCGCGCCAGGAACCTCTCCGCTCTCTCACATTCCGAGAGCGTGTATCGCCGGGTGAGCGCAGCCTTGAGCGCCTCATATTTGCTGCTGGCTGGTGGCTGATCGAGCAGGCTCGCTACCTGCTGGGCTGTGCGGGAGTCCAGCGCTGCTACCACATGGTAGAACTTGGTGTCATCTGCTGTTACTTCCCGGAGGGCGAACTGGGCCTCGGTGTGGTGGAACCAAGAGCGCGGGTTGTGCTGCCAGAAATCTGGTAGCTTGACTGAAACTGCACACGCGTTGCTGGGGGTTCCAGTCCTGGCTGTCTGCGGGTTGGCTTCAGCGTCTCTGGGGCTTCCCGACCGGGGCGGCTCCGGGGTTCTTGCCTCGTGTTCCATAATACGTCTTGGGTCACCAGTGTGGCGTGTGTAAATGAAGAGGCATATTCATTTCAGACGATTTATTACACACTCACATCTCACAAGCAAAGAACAGACTGACTGGTCACATCAAGCATTCCTCTCTCTATATCAAGTCACACTTCACAAGGTTCAAAGCACTTCCTCATACACAGCATGACATCTACACTACACTTCATTCAACCCCCTCTCACCCACTTGGGCATTGTTCTCCCATGTGTATTCATTGTCTCTGTCTAAGGTGTGAAATAACCTGAGGCCCACAATACTTGTATAAAAACAGTCAATTGAATCAAGATAATAAAATTCAAAATCAACCCAAAAACTGATTGAAAAAACCTTGATTTAAAAAGATGGTATTTGTAAAATCAGTCATTTGATCAAAAATTGAAATCATTCAAAAATATGAAAGTTTAAAATCACCATGATCAGTCAAGAAAATCAAAATTCAAAATCATTCAGAAATATAAAAAATCTGAAAGAGTCCAAAAAAAAAGAAACCCTTTGGATAATAAAACCTGGTAAAAGCATCTAACTAATTTGGGGTTAAATGTCTAAAAAGCCTTGCTAGGGAGATTGAAAAGGATAATTAATAGCTTGTCATCTCCTTCGATGCTCCTCTTCTCGGGGAGAAGGGCCATTACAGCCCCGTTACACCGGGGCTCAGCGTTACAGGCCCGGTACCGTGGCTCTGAGAGAGATCCGTCGCTACCAGAAATCCACGGAGCTGCTCATCTGTTAGCTGCCCTTCCAGTGCCTGGTGAGGGAGATCGCTCAGGACTTCAAGACCGACCTGCGCTTCCAGAGCTCCGCCGTCTTGGCTCTGCAGGAGGCCAGCGAGGCCTACCTGGTGGGTCTCTTCGAGGACACCAACCTGTGCACGGTGGCGCAGTGGTTTAGCACTGTGGCAGCACAGTTTGACCCTCGGCCGGGGGACCGCGGGGATCATGAGATCGTGGGTTCGATCCCAGCCCCCGACCAACAGTGAGCTGTGTGGAGTTTGCATGTTCTCCCCGTGTTGCGCGGGTTTACTCCGGGATTTCTCCGGTTTCCTCCCGCACACCAAAAACATGTAGGTTTAGGGCGCTCGCGCACGCAGCGACCAGCAGCCGGTGGCTTGTCACCAGACTGCAAACCAAGTCTACCTACGGGTACAAATAAGTAACAAAAAAAAAAAAAATCCACGCCAAGAGGGTCACCATCATGCCCAAAGACATCCAGCTGGCCCGCCGCATCCGCGGAGAGAGAGCTTAGACTTTCTGCTGCACATCCACCAACCACAATGCTCCGCACTGTGTCTATATATATATATATATATATATATATATATATATATATATATATATATATTAATATGTACATATGTATACTAGCTGCTCTTGTTTTTTCTTGCCTTCTGATTGTTGCTCTGAGTGTTGCTATCCCTGTGCTGTTGCAATCCTGGAATTTCCCCATTGTGGGACTAATAAAGGCTTATCTTATCTTATGCCTCATGACTGTCTGGTTTTACTTATCTTGTGGAGATGTGAAAATGACGAGGCAGAGTTCATCTCTTGAGTCAGTTTTATTCACATCTTCCAACATCACGAAGCAGAATAAAAAAAGAACGACAAAGGGAACTCTCATCCTTAAATACCAGGACTCTTACAGTTAACAGGTCACATGTCTCACAAAACCATTGCATTATAAAGACAGCAACAATGCATCTTCTCGGCATGATATCACACCACTATCTACAATGCATCCCCTCATTAATCCTGTCTCACAAAACCATTGCATTATAAAGACAGCAACAATGCATCCTCTCTGCATGATATCACACCACTATCTACAATGCATCCCCTCATTATATCCCACAGTCTCAAGCTTTGCATACCAAAGCTACTTCTCCTGCAGCTTCCTGTAATAACCACAGAAGCTTTGCCCTTGCTCTGGTCTAAAATGTGGGTCCAAAAGCAGGTCACGAATGTGTGTCCCCCCAATCTCAGCAATTTTCTCCCTCAGTTCTGCTCACTTCATCATTTTCCATCACCAAACCAAATCAACTCAGTTGTCTCTGTTACTTTCAGTTCCCCTTTTTGTCACATGCTTTCCAGTCAACAGGTTTGCAGAACATATTTCACAATCTGAACCCACATAAACCTTCCATTGTGCATGTCAAAAAAGTACATACTGGTTACACAGTTTGATTACACTTATTCTTTTGATGATCACATAGTTCTTAATCAGTAAGTATACGTTCATTTTACTGATTACATACAAGATATTGCATTTCATGGCATATGCTTTCAGTATTATTCTGCATTCAGTCCTCTGTGATTCACCAACAATGTCTGTTACCGTCCTTTCTGACCACAGGAGTGTGTGCTCTCTGATGACTCCGTGACCCTGGCTGACCCCCTTGTGGTACTTTCTGTATTCTGGGGACAGTTGAAGCAGGATTCCCCATTTTCTTTTCATAGGGGGAATATCGGTGTGATTGGGACGGTCGGCTGCTTTCAGCCTTTCTACGATTGGTAGGGTCATGTCGTGGGGTACTCGAACATTGCATACTGGGTCATGTGGCTCGCAAGTACATCCTTGTCTGCTGGCCGGAGGTACATCCGCACGCACGCCAAACCCCATCTTAAACCGCAAACTTTGCTTGCTTTTTCTTAGTGTCTTCAGATTGAATAATGTCAATCATCACATACTATGTGGATGGAGACCACATTCCTTTTCATTCAAAGCTGTTTTACGGTGGTTAGCGTGCACTGCTTCCGGGTTGTGGAGGTGCATGGCCCTATAGTCTGGCCACGCACGTAACTCTGCCATAACTCGGTGGACATGTCTTAAAGGGACAGTACATGAAAAGCAGAAAATTAATATATAAAATAATTTTCAAAAAATTCCTGGATCCAGATCGTGACCCAGATCACCGCCAAAATCTAATCATCTGTTCCATTTGCCATTACACACCTTTCCTGAAAATTTCATCAAAACCCGTTCATAACTTTTGGAGTAATGTTGCAGACAGACAAACCAACAAACAAACCAACCAACCGACGCTCCCAAAAACATTACCTCCTCCTTTGGCGGCGGTAAAAATGTGGTTTATCACAGTTAATTCATAATGTAACAAAGGAGCGATTACTTTTTCATATCGGGCCAGGTAGGTTTGGATAGCCTTTTCCCTTAATAAATGAAATCATATTTTAAAAACTGCATTTTGTATTTACTGGGGTTGTCTTAGTCTAATATTAAAATTTGTCTGATCTGAGACATTTAAGTGTGACAAATATGCACAAATTTAAGGAATCAGGAAGGGGGCAAATACTTTTTGACAGCACTGTATGAGCACACAGATATAAGAAAGAGAAAAATATTTGGCAAAGCTGCTCTTTCAAACAGTGTTTTGCAGAAATGTTCACGATTTTATTTTGCAATAGTCATCTTGGGGTTAGCATTTTTGTCAGAAAGAATGCACAAAATTAAATTGAACAGATCCACTAAGTTCCTAACATATTCACACCATGTAAAAAAAAAAAAAAATATCCTCATGGATCTTGATCTTAGCAGACTTTTGCATGTGGTAATGTACATTGGACCATTGAGCTACTTTGTTTCAGGTGATGTTTTTAGTACAAAATTTGGGGAAAATAAAAAAAACCCCATCAATTTATTTTGTTCTAAGCACCAATGAACACTTCAATAATCAAATCAAGGACAATGTACATCTTAAGATCACTAATTAGAAGCTGGGCTACAAAGATGCTATGTAGCTGATGTTTATTTGCGAAAGTTTTATCTTGATACAGAAAGAAGGTAGCGTGAGCCACAAGTAGCTATGCTGAGGAATGAAATCTGGCTGTCAGCGGGATTTTACTGGGGCTCATTCATAAAAAATAAATAAGACGCTAGCAAGAGGGCTTCAGATGACTCGAATGTCGGCTGAAAATTCCTGAAAATTGTCTGAAGCAGCTGAAATAGGACAAAAATGAAATTCTGCATGCTGGAAATTTGTGTGAATAATTGATCTGGAAAAAATCGATTCACTTTGCACCACTGCATTTTTACTTTTCAGCAGTATGATACTGCATTTAAATGTCCAATCCCATTTCCATAGTTCTCTGATAAATATATGGTTATCTAAGAGAGTTTTGTGTTTATTTCATCAGCCACCTCATGAGAAACACAAGATTAAGTTAAAACTGAAAACTGAATCATTGCTTGACCTTTTGAATATGATGCCTGACTGTAAGAGTTATGCTGCTGAAGGATGTTTACTTTGATATTGCACGTTGATCACCAGACCAAATGTCAGGGAGAAAAGGCGGACTGGCAGACCTTCCTCCGTGTTACGGCTCAGCACACACACTCACAGTCCAGCTGAGAGGAATGAGAGGTAAAGCAGGCAGCCACCAAGTGAACTGAGGCGTCACCGTCGGCATTTGAGCTGCATGACGGTGTCTCTAAAGAGCAGCTTGTGCAGCACCAGGATCACTGTACAGCATTTTGAAAAGGCGGCAGGGCCTCAGGGTGTAACTGCTGTCACCTGCAGTGTAGACGCACAGATGTGTGCACACAGCTCGGGGTTAAGGTCTGTGCCCCTTTGCTGTTCTTATACAGAAGACATGAACTTGTTTTTCCCCTGTGGGCAAAGAAGTTTAAACCCAGAAGGATTGGGAGTGTTAATATTTCATTATTACTGTAGTTGTCGTGGAATTAAGTGAAAAGAAAAGGGAGATGTGTCAGTCTCCCCATGATGTTTAACAGGAAAATCTGTCTTTTTAATTGCATGGTTATTATGAGGGTTTTATTCAGGTTTGGTTTTGAGTTCTCGGACGCTTATTGTGTCTGGAAATTATCGCGGCAGCTGTTTTATTTCAAGGCTGGGTTTCTTTATCTTTTGTTGGGGTTAATTTTTTTTAAAAATCAATACTCAGTTCCTTTCCTGCGAGCATTATAAATTGTTTAGAATCAACTTTCTGAGATTTGCAGAAACCTTGTTTTTCTGACAGTTTTCACTGAGCTAAAACACAGTGGAAGTGCAAAATCTTTTCCGTTTAATTAACATCACGTATTTGCAATGAGCAGACAAATAAGATGAGCACTATTGAAAACATACATTGAAGTGTAGAAATCAAATTACACCCACTGCTACCTTGGTGGGCTACAACATACGGAAGGTTAATTAGTAGCCTTTGTTACCCATGATATGTGCACCACAGAACCAAATAGTCTAACCTTTAATTGCAGGTGTGGAACAATTCAGTGACTTCAGAGCAGAAGTCTGGGAAAAAAAACCTCACTACAGATAAACAAATCTACACTTCCACAGTGAAACCAACAGCATCAACATATGAATGTAGAGATGAATCTTTCACTTAAAGGACCCACTTATTCCACTTTTCCCACATGTTGACAGTTCCCATAGGTCTTACTGGGATGTTTGTGACATAGTTTGACCAAATAGTCTTTAATTATTTGGATATTGCAGCATCATTGTGAATTATCATTTGCAGCCTTCTCCAGAACGGCTTGTTTCAGTGCACATCCCTTTAAAGGCCTAAGAGCTGCAGTTAACTACGCCCTCCCTCTTTTGTTACTGTTGCAAATTTAGCTTGTTAGCTTTTAGCAAGTAATGCAACTAATGCAAATTCGTCTTAAAGGTCTGATGACACGTTTTTGACTTCCTCTAATTTTTCAACACATAATACAATATGACAAAATAGGTTGGTCTTTGCAGTTCTAAGTCAAACAGGCTTTTTTTCACACGTAATATCTGACTTTTTCATGAGCGCCACGCCACCAATTGCATCAGGGGCTGGAAAACCCCCCAGCCATGTTGTAACGTTATCAGCAGAACGCAGCGCTTGGCTGCCCATTGTACACACAGGATGGAAGCGGTAGAAATCATCAACGATGGTTCCAGCACATGTAGTCTGGAATTGGTTTGTGTTGTCCCATCTTCAGACGATTATAATTCCGAAGAATGGGATGACAATGAAGAATCTGGGGGCATCAGACCATATAGGTTTGAGCCGTGCCAAGCGGGCATCGTGCCTAGCGAGTCAGACTCAGAGAGTGACAGTGGAGAGGCACACATGCCAGCAGCAGCAGCGACAAACACACAGCAGGGGAATACCGAGTGTTATGCTTTTGTTACAGATATTGCAACAAATTATTTGTTCATAAATATAATTTATTTAAACCCAGTTTTTCAATAAAATCATAGCAGTGTATTCTCTGTGGCTCAGACATCGGGTTTATTATGTATTACCTTTATGTATTTATGTATTATGTATTATCTGGTTTGTCCGCCAAGGTCTCCACCTTTGACCCCCACCTAATCCACATAGCACCGGAACCCCATGATCCCTCCTGCAGGTGGTGAGCCCACTGGAGGGCGGACCCATGTAACTCCTTCGGGCTGAGCCCGGCCGGGTCCCATGGGTGGAAACCCGGCCACCAGACGCTAGCCTTCAAGCCCCTCCCCCAGGCCTGGCTCCAGGGTGGGGCCCCGGTAACCCCATACCGGGCGGGGTACACTGAATCCTTGATCTAGAATTTATCATGAGAGTCTGTTGGATCGTCTTAGTCTGGCCCTTCACCCAGGACCAGTTTGTCTTGGGTGACCCTATCAGAGGCAAATTGCCCCGGACAACATAGCTCCTGGGATCACTGGGGCACGCAACCCCCTCCCCCCACCACCACGATAAGGTGACGATTCATGAGGGGGATTGTCACCGATCCTGTTCATAATTTTTATGGACAGGATTTCTAGGTGCACCCAGGGAATGGAGGGTGTCATGCTTAGTGACCACAGGATCTCATCTCTGTTGTTTGCAGATGATGTTGTCCTGTTGGCTTCATCCAGCAATGACCTACATCTCTTGCTGGGATGGTTTGCCACTGAGTGTGAAGCGGCTGGGATGAGAATCAGCACCTCCAAGTCCGAGTCCATGGTGCTCAGCCGGAAAAAGGTGGATTGTCCTCTCTGGGTTGGGGACAGGCTCCTGCCCCAAGTGGAGGAGTTTAAGTATCTTGGGGTCTTGTTCACGAGTGAGGGGAGAATGGAGCGAGAGATTGACAGACGGATTGGAGCAGCATCTGCAGTGATGCGGATGTTGTACCGGTCTGTTGTGGTGAAAATGGAGCTGAGTTCTAAGGCAAAGCTGTCGATTTACCAGTCAATCTACATTCCTATTCTCACCTATGGTCACGAGCTTTGGGTAACGACCGAAAGAACAAGATCGCGGATACAAGTGGCTGAAATGAGCTTTCTCCGTAGGATTGCTGGACTCACCCTCAGAGATAGGGTGAGGAGCTCAGTCATCCGGGAGAGGATCAGAGTAGAACCGCTGCTCCTCCACATTGAAAGGAGTCAGTTGAGGTGGTATGGGCATCTGATTAGGGTGCCTCCTGGACGCCTCCCACTTGAGGTATTTCAGGCACGTCCCACTGGGAGGAGACACCGGGGCAGACCCAGGACTCGGCGGAGAGACTATGTCTCTCAGCTGGTCTGGGAATCCCTTGGTATCCTCTTGGTATCCCCAACCTCCTCCTCCGCTGGAGCAGGTGGCTGGGGAGAGGGAAGTCTGGGCTTCTCTGCTTGAACTGCTGCCTCCGCGACCCAGACCTCCGGAAAAGCGGTAGAAGATGGATGGATGGATGGATGGTATTATCTGGTGAATCCTGCACATAAATCCATTCATCATAACCCTCTGTGCGCTCTTATGCAGGGCACAGAGAGGGAGGAAGAAATAACGAGGATTTACGTGCAGGTTTCACCACAGCACATTTAATACAGAAAGACAGACAATTCCCAAAAAGGTGAAGACATACAAAAAACACAAACACACTTACTGATGTTCGGGTGCCGGCATCGCCCAGAGAACGAATAAGAGGAGACGTGTTAGCCACAGGTGTGCCCGAGAGCTGACATCGCTTCAAGGATGCACGAGAACCACAGTGAACATGGAATGACTAAAACGTTGTGAGAGTGCTGAAAATACTGGCAGACTAACAGCACAGTTGACAATACTATGGACCAGCAGTGCGTGACTGGCAAACGGCCGCTAAGTGCACGCACTGCTGGTGATGGCGTGATGAGAAGCACCTTGGCGAGGACCGGGAAAGATGATCAGCGGGATTTTTAATCAGCTGGGGATAATGATAGAGGGGACGTGGCTGGACTGGCGAGCGTCAGCATGTGATCACAGAAAGTAGGTCAAAGCTGCACATAAATCCATTAATTCTTCCCCTCCTCGTGCGCTCCTCCTGCATAAAAGCGCACGAGGAGGCTTATGACAGTTGGAACTGAAGCGTGTGATGTGGTCTTTCAAGGCCTGCTGTTTATCTAAGCCTGCGACACAACGCGAAGGCATAGCCGTAAAATTAAAACGAGGAACCAGAGAAACTGTGAGCTACAAAGCTGCTGCCATTCCAGTCAACAACACCGGCATCCTTTCTGTCGCTTACGTGATGGTGGTGCCGCCCTTCATTCGGTGGGCGGCACCGATTCCAAACAAAGTATGTGTTTTTCTGTTGTGACTATCTGCTTAAGCACCACCCCCCACAAAAAAGGCAGATTTGGACAGACCATTAGTAGCTGTGTAACTATTCCTGCTTAGCCTGGTTGGTTATAACATTAACCAATCAGATGGATACTCTTGGTTACCTTGGGGGAAGAGGGAATAGCCGAGGAGCAGCAGGATTAAGACAGAGTGGGTTGGGGTAGCAGCAGAGAGAGAGAGTGGAAAGAGGGAGAGAGGCGGGGGGCAATTTGAATGTCTTGCACAGCCACATTGAAATCGAGCTGCTCTCAGCTCATTTCACCAGCGGACAGGATGCCGCACTGTGAGCTGAGAGCAGCCACATTCAAATCAGCCCCCCCCCTTCCCGTGCTCAGTCGCCGGCAGATGGGAGACTAGTTGTTAGTAAAAAGTAAACTCATATTTGGCAACTACATATTTATCTCTTGCTTCGACTGTTTTCAAAAAAATGTTTCGCTTTTTACTTTTGAAGATATAGGCAAAAATTTAATGTCCAGAAGTGTCCTGAACAGACTAGCAGCCCACCCACCAGGCGTCGCGGTGACCAATCATGTGCAAGCCCTGCAGGCCGCTAATTAGATTATTCATAGAGCTGCACATACTTAAGTAGGTGCAAGATTTAAAATCTCTTTCCAATCAATTCTGAGGCAATGAAACTTCTTTTTTGTGGTGATGGTGGTTTTAGAGCTGCCGGGGTGCACCTTTAATGCTATTTCAGAGACATGTTTTGAAATCATGCAAGTGCTACTGACAGTAGCTCCTGATGAACACAACATGTTGGGATTTTCAGTTATTTTAATGGAGAGAGATGTCAGAGTTATAATCACCCATCATTTTTTTAATTATAATATGATGATACACCTTAAAGTTTATTCCATTGACCTTTTCATTTTAATCACAGACTTTTTAGGCATTAATGTGTTTATTTTTAGGGGAATGAATGAATGAATGAATGAATGAACAGGGAGTGTGTGTTTTTTACTTTTTACTGTAACTTCCAGGACAGACGGAGGTGTGTCTACATCTGCCTGGGCTGATGCGGCCTCTGATCTGGTCTGGACAGACCCGTGGTTTGGTGCCTGCACCAGCCAGTGCTTACACTCTCCTCTGAACAAGAGAGAGAGGGTGACAAAGTATTAATGTTGTCCACATATAATCTATGATGTCTTTTGTCCATTTCCACATGCATGTGTGTCCTGTCCGGTGTTAATAAAAAAAATGCACACTCAGCTGTTGTTTTTCTGTTAGATGTATTAATCCAAGGACAGTTAAATACAGTCCACCTACACCCTGGAATATAGACTATTCCAATCAATCAAAATTGTTAACATCCCTAGTTAAAATATAATGAGTTGTAAGTGAAGAGAGATTTTAACATTTTTGCTGTAGTCATGTGACCCAAGAAAACATTTTAGAAGGTTAAAACCCACAAATGCACCATGTTTGAGTGAATAGGACCTTTACATAAAAAGTTTTTTCAGAGTTTGTATCAACTTAGCCGTTTGTCTTTTTTGTGGCTTTCTTCTTGTCACTATTTATCACTCTTCCTCTTTTTTCTGAACCATTTTACTGTGCAAATCTACCAAAAAAAGTGTTTTTCCTTTTGACAAATGCTCTTGAATTTCATGTCTCTTCCTTCCTTTGACTGAAGAGTCTTCCATGTTGTTTAGTAGGGCTTAGACTGTTCACACTCGACCATGTAGCTGCTGAACCACTCAAAAAGCATGTAGACAGCACGTGTGTGTCGAATGTGTTGATCAGCAGTGCAGCCAAAATGTCACAGTAGTGTTGGCTTTGTTTTGTCTCCCTTCACATTAGTTATTATCTCTGTACCCATTTCATCAGGTCCAACTCTGCTTTTCACATGCACTTCCAACATCAGCGTTCAATAGAATTTCAGAGTACACAACTGACCCTTTCTGTAGAGAACATGTGAAAATTATCAAGACACTGTGTGAGCGATAGAAGGGCATTAAATCAGATAATATGATCCTGTATTATTTGAAAATGCAGAGAAAATTGAAGCATGGTATGTTCTACATATTGAACATAATTATGGATTTTTTTAACCTCCATCCATCCATCCATCCATCCATCTTCTACCGCTTTTCCGGAGGTCCGAGTCACAGAGGCAGCAGCTCAAGCAGAGAAGCCCAAATTTCCCTCTCCCTGGCCACCTGCTCCAGCACTTCAGAGAGGATACCAAGACGTTCCCAGACCAGCTGGGAGACATAGTCTGTCCAGCGTGTCCTGGGTCTGCCTCGGGGTCTCCTCCTCGTTGGACGTGCCCGAAACACCTCAAGTGGGAGGCGTCCAGGAGGCACCCTAATCAGATGCCCAAACCGCTTCAACTGGCTCCTTTCGATGTGGAGGAGCATCATTTCTTCTCTGAGTCTCTCCCGGATGACTGAGCTCCTCACCTTATCTCTGAGGGTGAGTCCAGCAATCCTGCGACGAAAGCTCATTTCAGCCACTTGTATCCGTGATCTCATTCTTTCGGTCATTACCCAAAGCTCACGACCATAGGTGAGGGTAGGAACGTAGATTGACTGGTAAATCGACATGATCTGATTCTCATCCCAGCCACTTCACACTTAGTGGCAAACCATCCCAGTAAGACCTGTAGGTCATTGCTGGATGAAACCAACAGGACAACATCATCTGCAAACAACAGAGATGAGATCCTGTGGTCACCAAGCATGACACCCTCCATTCCTTGGTTGTGCCTAGAAATAAAAATTATGAACATGATCGGTGACAAAGGGCAGCCCTGGCAGAAGTCCAACTCTCACTGGGAATGAGTCTGTCCGAGTGTTGGCAATATGAACCAAACTCTCACAACGGTTGTATAGAGGCCGGATAACTCGTAACAACAAGCCCGATACCCCATACTCCCGAAGCACCCCCCACAAAAAACCACGAGGTACGTGGTCAAATGCTTTCTCCAGGTCCACAAAACACATGTTAACTGATTGGGCAAACTCCCATGAACCCTCAAGGATTCTCGAGAGGGAAAAGAGTTGGTTCGATGTGCCACAGCCAGGACAAAAACCACATGCTCCTCCTGAGTCCGAGGTTCAACCAACGGCCGGACTCTCCTCTCCAGTACCTTGGCATAGACCTTCCCAGGGAGGCTGAGGAGCATAATCCCTGTAAAGTTGGAACACACCCTCCAGTCCCCTTTCTTGAAGAGAGGAACCACCACCCTGGTTTGCCATACCAAACACACTGTCCCCGACCTCCACGCAATGTTGCAGAGGCGTGTCGACCATAACAGCCCTACAACATCCAGGGCCTTGAGATACTCAGGGTGAATCTCATCCACCCCCGGGGCCCAGCTACCAAGGAGCTTTTTAACCACCTTGGCAACCTCAGCCCCTTGTCCCCAACCCCTGCTTCCTCTGTAGAAGGCATGTCAGTGGGATTGAGGAGATCCTCAAAGTATTCCTTCCACCACCCGACGATATCCCCAGTCAAAGTCAGTAGTGCCCCATCTGCACCATACACAGTGTGGACAGGGAGCTGCTTCCCCCTCCTGAGCTGCCGGACAGTTTGCCAGAATCTTTTCGAGGCCAACCGAAAGTCTTGTTCCATGGCCTCAACGAAATCTTCCCACACCCAAGTTTTTCTTCAGCAACCACCCGAGTGGCACTCCGCTTGGCCTGCTGGTACACCTCAGCTGCTTCGGGAGTCCCACAAGCCAACCAAGCTCGATAGGACTCCTCCATCAGCTTAATGGCCCCCCTCACCACTGTTATCCTCCATTTGGTTCGGGGGTTTCCACCACGAGATGCACCGACGACCTTGCAGCCACAGCTCTGGGCAGCCACTTCAGCAATGGAGGTGGAGAACATGGCCTATTCAGACTCCATGTCTCCAGACTCCCTCAGAATGTGGCCAAAGTTCTTCCGGAGGTGGGAGTTGAAGACCTCCCAGACAGAGGGCTCAGCCAGACATTCCCAGCACACCCTCACTATACGTTTGGGTCTACAAGGTCTGAATGGCATCCTCCCCTGCCATCGGATCCAACTCACCACCAGGTGGTGATCAGTTGACAGCTCTGCACTTCTCTTTACCTGAGTGTCCAAGACATACAGTCACAGGTCTGATGACACGATAACAAAATCGATCATCGACCTGCGACCTAGGGTATCCTGGTGCCAGGTGCACATATGGACACCCTTATGCTTGAACATGGTGTTCGTTATGGACAAACTGTGGTAAGCACAGAAGTCCAATAACTGTCTCCAAGAGGAGCACGCTCCCGCACCCCAGTCAGAGACTCCAAAAAGGGTGGGTACTCTGAACCATCATTTGGTGCATAGGCATAAATGATGGTCAGGACCCATTTGCCAACCCAAAGGCCAGGGAAACAACCCTTTCATCCACCAGGGAAAACTCCAATATAGAGGCAGCAAGGTGGGGGGTTACAAGAATACCCACCCCTGCTCATCGACTCTTGCCCGGGGCAACTCCAGAGTAGGCCAAGCTCTAGCCCCTCCCCAGGAGACCTTTTCCAGAACCAGAGCTGTGTATTGACGCGAGGCCAACTATATCTAGCCGGTATCTCTCAACTTTGTGCACCAGCTCAGGCTCCTTTCCCACCAGAGAGGTGACATTCCACATCCCAAAAGCCAGTTTAGGAAGCCTGGGATCAGACCGCCAAGATCTCCACCTTCGACTGCCACCTGATCCACATAGCACCGGACCCCCATGGTCCCTCCTGCAGGTGGTGAGCCCACTGGAGGGCGGACCCATGTAACTCCTTCAGGCTGAGCCCAGCCAGGTCCCATGGGCAGAAACCCGGCCACCAGGTGCTAGCCATCGAGCCCCTCCCCCAAGCCTGGCTCAAGGGTGGGGCCCCGGTAACCCCATACTGGGTGGGGGTACACTGAATCCTTGTTCTAACATTCATCATGAGTCTGTTGGACCTATAGGTCATTAAGGACAGTGTTTGAAATCTAAAGGGCAGTCATCATTTTCTAATTTGTTTCTCCAACTGAGTTTAAAGCAGCCAGATGTTTTGTTTTTTGTTTTTTTGTTTTGCTTTGCTTTTAAAAAAAAAGGTGTTTTGTTAGTTTAGTGGCTTTTGAAAAAATGTAACTGATTGTTTGAAATGGAAATCTGAGCTTGTGATACTTGCTTGCTTGCTACTCCTGCGGGGTGAGGGCTGGGTGGCCATCACCATGTATAGAGCCAATCAGGTTAACCCGTGCGTGCCAACATTGCCGGTTTCAGGCCAGCTCCTCTGCATATTCAACAGCTTCTCCAAGCTGTCGGAGGTCTCTCTCCACCACATTGAGCTACCAGGTGCATGGCTTGCCCTGAGGTCTTTTCCACCCTGAGGCCCTGGGGTCGAACATGAGGATGGCTTTGGTCGGGTGTTCTGGTGGGAGGCGGAGGACATGGCCAAACCAGCGGATATGCCGCTGTGTAATAAGGTGGGATACTCCAGGCTGATGTGGGCGGGCTCAGAGCGCGTCATTAGAGGGGTGCTGGAGCTACCTGATGTTCTCGATGGTTCTGAGAACCTGACTATCAAACTCAGCCTGTGATGGACCCAACAATCTGCTGTTGCATCCAGGGGGTTAGCTCGCAGACGAGCTGAAGGATTCTGTGAATGGGTTGCCTGCAACAGGGTGTTGACTGATTTTCAAATCCAGGTTAAAATTAGTTTAGCCTCAAAATCGAGTTAACAAAAAACTTTTGAAGTATAGCTGAGATACAAGTGGGGACTGAAAAGTTCATAGTGGTCAAATTTGACCAAATGTGGTTTATTTTTCAACATAGTCTCCCCTCCGGTCCACACACTTCTTCCATCAGTGTTGTAGTGCTTGGTTCCCTGCAGTTGAGAAATAAACCACATTTGGTCACATTTGACCACTATGAACTTTTCAGCCCCCCCCCCCCCCCACCACCACCACTGTACATTCACTCAGCTTTGTTTCATTTTCATCTGTAACAACATTATTGCTACCATAGTAGTATTACAGTTTTGATTAGTTTGCCAAATTACCATTATTTATGATACAAAGTTGGTGTTTATTTTAGCCTGATATGGTATTTACAAACACAGATACAGCGGGGAAAATAAGTATCGAACAAGTCAACATTTTTCTCATTAAACATATTTCTGATGGAGCCATTGACCTGAGATTTTCACCAGATATCAGTAACAACCCAAGTAATCCATACATACAAAGAAATCAAGGTAACTGTGTTCACAAAACAAGTTATATTTAATAAAGTAGAATGACACAGGGAATAAGTATTGAACACACTTCTTGAAATTCATTTAATATTTAGTACAAAAACCTTTTGTTGGTAATAACAGCTTCCAGACACCTCCTGTATGGAGAAACTAGGTGCAGGCATTTCTCGGGAGTGATTTTAGCCCATTCTTCCACATAAACTGTCTTCAAATCTTGAAGGTTCCATGGGTGTCTTCTATGAACTCTGATCTTCAGTTCGTTCCATAGATTTTCAGTTGGATTCAGGTCAGGTAACTGACTGGGCCATTCTAGCAGCTTTATTTTCCTTCTCTGGAGCCAGTTGAGAGTTTCCGTGGCTGTGTGTTTAGGATCATTGTCTTGGAGAAATGTCCACCCTCATTTCATCTTCAGCATCTTGGCAGATGGCAACAGGTTCTTCTCAAGGATGTCTCTGTACATCTGTCCGTCCATCTTTCCTTCAGTTATATGAAGTCTACCTGTACCATGTGCTGAAAAACACCCCCACACCATGATGGGATGTGCAGTGCCATTTCTCCTCCAAACTTGCTGTGTGTTGTAGCATCCAAAAAGTTCAATTTTGGTCTCATCTAACCAGACTATATTCTCCCAGTATTTTACTGGCTTACCCAAATGTTGTGCAGCAAACTTTAAACAAACTTAAACATGCTTTTTCTTCAGCAGTGGAGTCTTTGAGGTGAGCAGACATAGAGCCCGTGTCAGTTGAGTGCATTACTTATTGTTTTCTTTGAAACAGCAGTACCTGCTAACTCCAGGTCTTTCTGGAGCTCTCCACGAGTGGTCTTTGGCTCTTGGATAACTCTTCTGATAATTCTTCTGACTCCTCTGTCAGAAATCTTGCGAGGAGCTTCTGGTTGTGGCCAGTTTATGGTAAAATGATGTTCTTTCCACTTCTGAATGATGGCTCCAACAGTGCTCACTGGAATATTCAGCAGTTTAGAAATGCACCTATAACCAATGCCATCATTATGTTTCACAGCAATAAGGTTACAAAGGTCTAGAGAGAGCTCTTTGCTTCTACCCATAATGAGTTCTTTGTAGGGTGACAATCTGGTGTTCACAGACCTTTTTAAAGGCTATCAGTCAGGACTTAACCAGCTGAAATTAATTTGCACTGATAGGTAATGGGATGGCTTCCTAAATTCTGACGGATTTCAGCTGGTTTCCTGGCTTTCTATGCCTTTTTGCCCCTCTTTGACTTCATGTGTTCAATACTTATTCCCTGTGTCATTCCACTTTATTAAATATAACTTGTTTTGTGAACACAGTTGCCTTGATTTCTTTGTATGTATGGATTACTTGGGTTGCTGCTGATACCTGGTGAAAATCTCAGGCCATTTGCTCTATCAGAAAGATGTTTAATGAGAAAAATGTTGTGTTCAATACTCATTTTCCCTGCTGTATATTAGCTAGAAAGTACTCAGAGTGTAGACCTCCTCCAAGGGATCCCAGTTTCCTTCATAATGCAATTACAACAGTGTACAATATAACAGACAAAAACAGTTAGGGGCACTTTACACAGATGGAGATCGTTGGGTGACCATTAAGAGATCAAAAATGGACCCAATCTCTCCAAGCTTCAAAAAAGTCTTTTCTGTGTAAATGTTTGAGATCGTTACAAGATTTTCATGATTATCTATAGAGATCTTTGAAAGCCCCTTAAGAGATTGCTGAAAGTCCAGAAGAGATCTCTGTGGGATCATTCAGAGTTTGTTGGGTGACCAAAGAGGCACATATATATTTTAGGGGTTTCTAGTGCTCTTTTTACACAGGAGTGGAGATCATTAAAAAGGTTAAAAAAAAAATGGCCAGATCTCTCAGTGACCTTCCACTAATCTCCACCGTCTCCAAAGTTGAGATTGTTTTGACTCAATCCAAAACAATCTCTCAATGCTCACCAACGGAAAGCAATCTCTCAATGAACTCTAAAGGAGTGCTCAATTATATCATTGCTCTCCCAATGATGCGATCAGCCTTTCCATTAACAATAAATTTTTCCACCCCAGAAGTAGAGATGGCTGAGAGATCAGTGAGGGATTGCTGAGCATTTGATGAAAGATCAGTAGAGTAAATTGAGAGATTTCTGAGAGATTATTGGGGCATTGATGTAATTGTGGTGCACCCATTAAGAGATTGTTGAGAGATCGTTGAGAGCTTGCTTCGCTTTGGCCATCGTTGACAGATTGTTTTGGAACAAGTGTAAACTTTGAGGGCTTTGCAGGTCACTGAAGATCATTGAGAGATCTTGGCAATCACTGAGAGATCATTGAAAGAGTGTTTGGAGAGCTGGTTATTTTTGTCATCACTCAGCGATCTCTCCACCCCTTTGTAAAGGGGATATACAAGGGTTAAAGAATTTATTAGGCCCAAGTACTGAAGACGATGTGAAGGCATATTGAAATTGCTCCGTTTATTAGTTTTATTATTTTTCAAGAAAATTAATTGGCAATTTTGGGGGCCTCAGCATAGCTAAAAAGTTATGAAATTTTGCAGACCCATCAGGCCTGGTGAAAATTTACATATTTTAAAGGTCCCTTGAAAAACCGTTAAGAAATAGCTCTCTAGCACCCCCCACAAGTACAGCTCCGCCCACCAGTTTTACCGAAAAATATGAAATGCGGTGGCCATGTAGAACTGACCAAGGCTACAGTGCCCTCTACCAGAGAACTCTGATAACGGGATGCTACGCACTATATTGTTTTATTCATCAATCCGAGATCACGTGACCTAACCACGCAAACATTTTGAGTCATGTGTCTCCCGCCTTGCGCAGAATGTGCAAGGGCCTTCAACACTGCTTGTTTTACATTTGGTTTTTTTACATCTTTTTTTTCAGTTAGCTTATCGTATGCCAATCGCACCTTGCATATGGGAAACCTGGCAGTCTGAGTGTTTTGAGTTTTAGTACATCACCCTCTGCTGGTGACCATCTAAACATCCGACAGACATTGACATACCCCCCCCCCCCCAAATCTACTGAACCACAAAATTTAGATGCACAAAGCTTTCTCCAGACGTTAATCACAGACTTCTGTAAAGCTTGGCTTCTTCATTGTGGTGGCAGTTACACAGACACTTCTCTATTGATGTCAGACTCAAAAGCTGCATTGATTTAGCTGATTAGCCGTAACCTCATGGTGTCTGGCGTCTGGCATGGTAACCTTGTCAGCTTAATTGAAATTTTGTTATTCTACTGATGCTCGGGTATACAATCAGTCGTCTCTTAGTCACAATACACCAGCAGTGTGAGGCAGTGTTGTCTGTGTAAACGCCCATTGGAGCTTAAATGCAACTCCGCTGCAGTGTTCCAGGGGGATTTTTCTATGATCAGCACACAAGGACTTTTTTTAGAACCTGTGAGCAAAAGAAAGGACACAAAGCAAAGCAAAACAATAGAGGCTTTCAAAGTGAACAGTGATGAATTATCATCCTCAGCTGACTTTGGGATGCAGAAAACAGTCTGGTCCTTTCTGCTCAGGACGAGCCCTCTCTAAAGGTGACCACCTGTGGTCTTCAGTTTGTATGTAAATCAAATCTGCAGCATATCAATTATAAAACACCTTTTTTTTATCAGAGGCAAAGAAGAGGCACAGTAGTTTCTGAAAGACTGTGTGAATTAAAATGATCTGAAACGTATATAAATATGCCAAAGTTTAGTTTTGAATCTTTGCTTGTTAATTTTTTTGTTAAATTGTATCAGACTACACAAGAAAAAAAATCCTAAATCATCTTTTTCAAAATTTGAGTGCACCTTAATTACATATTTTACTGGTATAGAATACTGTTGATGACATGACGTAGATCAGATACACTGTTACTTATTACCAATCTGCTGCTGTTCATTTCCCTGAATGCCTTTCAGGAACTTACCAGTTATGTGCTTTGATTTCTAATTTTAGCCTCAGCGCTTGTCACAAATGGAGCCCAGTAACAATAGTCATAAAATAGTGATGACAGTAGTCATAAAATAGTGATGTTTACACAGCACCAGTAAACATCCAGGGAACAAACATTGAGATGGTGACATCCTGCAAATACCTGGGTGTTCATCTGAACAATAAACTGGACTGGTCACACAATACCAACACACTCTACAAGAAGGGACAGCGCAGGCTGTTCCTCCTGAGGAGGCTCAGGTCTTTTGGTGTACAAGGGGCACTCCTGAAGACTTTCTACGATTCGGTGGTGGCATCAGCCATCACATTTGGAATTTTCTGCTGGGGCAATGGCATCACGGCAGCCAACAGGAAGAGACTGAATAGACTGATCAAATAAGCTAGCTTTGTCCTGTAGCGGTGCCTCGACCCAGTGGAGGAGATAGGAGAGAGGAGGACGGTGGCTAAGCTGTCATCTCTGCTGGAGTCCAAGTCCCACCCCATGTAGGACATGCTGAACGCAATGAGGAGCTTATTTAGCAGTAGACTGTACCATCCTAGGTGCCACGACCGAGAGGTTTCACAGGTCCTTCCTACCTACGTTGTCGTTGTGTCGCGCTTGCACGTGCACCAATGTCAAGTCGTATTCCTCGTGTGTTTTTTACATGCTTGGCAATAAAGTTTATTCTGATTCTGATTCTGATACGGCTGTCAGACTTTATAACCTAACCAGGGCTGCTCGTAGAGGTCGTATTGAATGCGAAAACGTAACAAACTTGCACAATAATGGTCCCCTCCATTACACAACTAGGATACTATCAATCGCTACAGAGGGTCACAACTAGGCTGATTCAGATACGAAATATACTGTATGGGTACATATTCATTCTATGCGGGGTAACTGAATAGACAGTTATGCTGTTTATTCCACCTAGCTACATTGCTCCGCACTGTGTACATTTCTGTGTACATATGCATATTCACTGCTCTTATCTTATTTTTTGAATTATTGCTATGAGTATTGCTATCCCTGTGCTGTTGCAATCCTGGAATTTCCCCATTGTGGCCCTGCGATGGACTGGCAATCTGTCCAGGGTGTACCCTGCCTCTCACCCAAAGATGCTGGGATAGGCTTCAGCCCCACCGCGACCCGAAAAGGATTAAGCGGAAGAAGATGGATGGATGGATGGGACTAATAAAGGCTTATCTTATCTTATCTTACAACAACAGTGCAGTGTGGCAGTTGGAGAAGTGAGTGACACAAGCCTGCTCATCAAAGGGAGACGTGTCCTCTTGTAGAGTCTTGTCGGATAAATTAACATCCTCACTCTTGGTTTCACTCTACAAGACTCAACGTTGTACAAACCCAACAAGACAAAGAAAAACCTGATATTTAATGTTAATTTGTCACATCAAAGCTTCAAAATGTTTCTTTTGTTGCCTTGATAATCCGTCTTCCCATTTCCCCCCTCATTACTGATAAACTAGTCCGTAGTATGCAAAATATGATCCAGAACAAATGTCTCCTCTGTACCCACCATAGTGAAAACACTTTGTTTTTGTTATTATTCTAATAAGCAACAGTTTTAAGTCCTCCAGCTCAGTGGTTTTCAACCGGGGTTCCCTGGAACATTCAGGTTTCTGTGGAAAATTTGGGAAACTATCTTGCTGTTATTGTGCACGAGTGCCAACAGAACCAATGCAGAAAAATGTCAGTTTGGGCTCATAATTTTACTATGACAGATAGAGCCACCATATTGTAATACAACCTATAATGGGGTCTGGGACACGTCTTGAATGTCTAATGACCTTGACCTTGCATTTGACCTTGAAGATTGGTAAGGTCTGAAAATAGGTTATGACATTCCAACAGGGATAGGGCTGTAAGGTGTGGGTCTGCATCTCTGTTGAGTGCAATTCTAGCTTTAAAAACACTCAAATCTAAGCAGGTTGGTGGGATGCACATCCACTTTGAAGACTCAGTTTTGAGTCTCCATTTTGATTTTGATGCTACAGGTGCATCTCAATAAATTAGAATATAATCAAAAAGTTAATTATGCCTCAGTGAAACAGAGGCATACAGTAATCGGTGAGTGCGTCTGTTTGTGACTGTGTATCTGTCTTTCCGTCTCTCTGTTTCAGCTCGCCCAGTCAAAATTAAGTGGAACTAAAGTCATATATCATTGTATCACCATATTTTATCGACTTTTAATTTGCCAGAATTGCGAGATAAGGCTTTGTTTTCAAAATAAACACAAATTTAACCTTTTAACTGCCCCAGGTGCCGTATGGCGACAGGAATGGTTAAAGGGTGGTCATGGCCCCTAGTGGTCAAGAGTGGTAAAAAAAATTTTGTCAATAAAATAGTTCAGATTTCCAAGGCTATAACTTGAAAGTTGCAAGAGATAATGGCTCACTGTCAATTAGAAAGATGTAGAATATGATCCAAAGTTTCAGATAGGAATAAATTTACGCAACTAATTTGCATAATGTTGCAGCAGCTATATAAAGTACATAACTCAGTCAAAAGTGGACTTTGGACACATTTACACAAAGAATGGTCCCTTTTTTTTACGCTGATTTGTCTTCAGGGTATGTTTTTATCTAATCTTCAAAGTATATGAACCAGAAAATCAATAAAATGTCAAAAAAAACATATACTGTATTTCTCACAGACAGCCGGGGGACCTCCAATAATGCACTGGGCTTCACTCTTTTCTTCACTTTCAAAGAAATATTTATTTTTTGCTGGTCATTAACATCTGTTTGTTCTCTCCCATAGATTGAGTCCCCATCGTGCTGTTTGCTCTTTACATGTCTGTTCTTTTCATCTTCTCTATCCCCTCACCCCCCAGCCAGTCACAGCAGATGACTGCCCCTCCCTGAGCCTGGTTCTACTGGAGGTTTCTTCCTGTTAAAAGGGAATTTTTCCTCTCCACTGTCGCCAAGTGCTTGCTCACAGGGATCACCTGATTGTTGGGGTTTTTCTGCAACTGTGGGGGTTTCCCCTACAGTTGAAAGTGCTATGAGATGACTGTTGTTGTGAAATGATGCTATATAAATAAAGTTGGATTGAATTGAATTGAATTTACCTGTTGCCGAGTGGGGGGGGGGGGGGGCTCACTCGTTCACGTGACCAGTCCGTTTTTGTCCATCGTGGTTGATGTTTTGCGTTTACTTAGTAATTTACACCCGCTTACATATCTACAAACCCTTATGATTATCCCATGTGAATTTCGTTTGTATTACGCAGCTATTTTTTCGGTTTGGTGCATTTTTCCTGTGGTAATCCAGCTGCTCGTGGGCACCACCATCTTGGTAATGGGAGCTCAGTTTTTCATCCACCGTGGTCAATGTTTCACGTTTACTTAGTAATTTACACCCGCTTCCACATCTACAAACTCTTATGATTATCCCACGTGAATTTTGTTTGTATTACGTAGCTATTTTCCCTGTTTCATGCAGTTTGTCATCATCGCTGCCGCAATGACCAATCATGGCGGCATCCACATTGGTGCTGTGAGCTCAAAGTGGAAAAAGGAAGAATATTCATTCATTCATCATTCATGCATTCATTCATTCATTCATCTTCTTCCGCTTAATCCTTTTTGGGTTGCGGGGGGGCTGGAGCCTATCCCAGCATCTTTGGGCGAGAGGCAGGGTACACCCTGGACAGATCGCCAGTCCATCGCAGGGCCAACACAGAGAGACAGACAACCATTCACTCTCACAGTCATACCTAAGGAGAATTTAGAATCCCCAGTTTTGATGCCAATTAACCTAACTTGCATGTTTTTGGCATGTATGAATGAATGAATGAATGAATGAATGAATGAATTTATTTTGAATGAATTTATTTATTTCGGATAGTACATTACAGGTTAAAAGAAACTGTATAATATAACAACAAGGTCAAATTAGACAAAGACTCCTTCTACTATACAATTCCACGTGAGTTATCCGAAATGGGTGATGGCTGAACCCGCAGCTTATATTGCCCACCCATATTCCATCCAAGAATTCAAAGGAGAAAAAAGAGAAAACAAGACAAGAGCGATTACAATTTAAAACAAGGCTAAGACAAAATATGACTGAGAGAAAAAGAAAACTGAGCTAGTCTAAGTTAAGCGGTTACTATTCAAAAACAAATCTAAGACATAGTGTCACAGAGAAAAAAGAAAAACTAAGCTATAACACAACACAGGCTGGAAATGTCAATCCTTATGTGAGTTTACATGTCGTCTTGTAAATATGTTTGGAGTATTTCTTCCTTTAGTTTTTGTTTAAATTGTCCAAGCTTTGTACATGATTTTAATTCAGGTCCAAAATCGTTCCATAATCTGACACCTTGCACTGAAATACAGTGTTGCTTGGTAGTTGTTCTCACTGTAGGCTTTTGAAATATACATGTTCCTCTGAAGTGATATCGTTTCTCCCTTGTTTGGAACAACTTTTGGATATTTGCGGGCAGTGATAGATTCTTCACTTTGAACATTATTATTGCGGTTTTAAAGTCGATCAGATCTTTCAACTTGAGAGTTTTTTGTTTAAGAAAAAGTGGGTTTGTTGGTTCCCTGTAAGCTGCTTTGTTGATTATTCTAATAGCTCTCTTTTGAAGCATAAAGAGTGGATATATGTTTGTTTTATATGTATTTCCCCATACTTCATTACAATATGTCATGTATGGGAGTATTAATGAATGATACAAGGTGTATAGTGTGGGTTGATTCAGCAAATTTTTCACTCTGTGTAATATTGCAATTGATTTGGATACTTTACCTTTTATATAATTAATATGTGGCTTCCAACACAGTTTGTTATCAATTATTACTCCAAGGAATTTAGTTTCGGATACCCTTTCAATCTCTACACCATTTACACTGAGTTTGGGTACTGGGTAGTTGTGATGGTTGTTAAAGACTATAAATTTTGTCTTGCTTAAATTGAGCGTTAATTTGTTTGAATCAAACCACAGTTTCAGCTTTCCTAATTCCTTTCCGAGTGTATCCAGAAGTTGTTCCAAATTGTTTCCACTGCATAGCAGGTTAGTGTCATCAGCAAACAATATTAAGTCCATTTTTTCTGAAACTTTACATATATCATTTATATACATATTGAATAATAATGGTCCCAAAACTGAACCCTGTGGGACTCCACAGGTGACCTTCAGTAGCTCTGAGTTTTTGTTGTTAACACATACAAACTGATATCTATTCTTTAAGTAACTTCTTAACCAGGACAGTGCTACCCCTCTAATACCACACTTTTGTAGTTTCTTTAATAATAGATTGTGATCTACTGTATCAAATGCTTTTTTAAGATCCAGGAATACTCCAACTGAATACTCTTTATTTTCAATGGCTGTTGATATTTTTTCTGTAAATTCCATTAAGGCATATGCTGTTGTCCTTTTGTGTCTGAACCCATATTGCTGCTCACACAATAAATCATTCTTCAGTATGAAGTTGTCAATTCTCTCATAGAATATTTTTTCAAGTATCTTGGAAAATTGCGGTAATAGTGAAATTGGTCTGTAGTTGGAGAGTTCCCCTCTGTCGCCTGTCTTGTAAATCGGAATTACTTTAGCTATTTTCATTGCATTGGGAAATATACCTGATTGGAGAGACAGGTTACAGATATACGTCAGTGGTTTCACTATGCATTCGATAACAGTTTTGACTAGTAGCATATCAATACCATCGCAGTCAGTAGATGTTTTACTTTTGAACGATTTAACAATTTCAATGACCTCTCTTTCGTCTGTGTTCTTTATGAAGATGGTGTCTTTTACAGCAGTGTTATTGCATATTGAATCACCTGTTGGCACCGTAGTGGGTATTTCTCGGGCCAGTTTTGGTCCAGTGTTAACAAAAAAATTATTAAATTCATCTGCAGGTGAAGCTATATTCACATTCGGAGTCGATTTATTATTTTTTGGAATGTTAGTTGGGTAGCTGGTATTTCTGCTTTTATTTCCAAGGATACTGTTGATTATTGTCCATGTATTTTTAATATTGTCTTTGTTTTTTTCCACTTCTTTACTGTAATAGTCTCTTTTACTACATCTTATTATATATGTTAACTTATTTTTGTATGTTTTATACCGCTGCTCTGCTTCTTTTGTCCTTTTCTTTATGAAAGCTTTATATAATAATTTTTTCTTTTTACACGCCTTTTGTAGTCCTTTGGTTAGCCATGGTTTGTCAGTAAATTTGTGTTTAAGCTTTTTTTTAACTAATGGGCATTTTTTTTCATAAAGAGTGGTTACAATGTTTATAAATGTGTCATAGGCTTCATTTACATCTGATACATAGACTTCTGTCCAGTCTTGCTTCAGCAAGTCCTCTTTAAAAGAACTGATTGCGTTTGGTGATTTGTGTCTGAACGATTTTGAGATTTTTTCTGGGTTGGGCCCCGTGTGGCCATGGATAAGTGCAAAGATTGGCAAGTGGTCACTTATATCATTTATCAATAATCCACTTTCTATTTTCTTGTCGAGAACATTGACAAACAGGTTGTCAATAAGTGTAGCAGAGTGAGCTGTGATTCTACTGGGATGTGTTATTGTGGGATATAGACTCATGCTGTACATAGAGTTCATGAACTCTGTAACTACATTTTGTTGATGTGGATTAAGTAGATCAATATTGAAATCTCCACAAATTGCTACCATTTTCTTACTAGTAATATTATTGTACAGCTCGACTAATTTATCTCTGAATGTCTCAATGCAAGTTCCCGGCGTTCTGTATATGCAGCTTATGATTAGATTTTTTGTTTTGTCTAGGTCAATCTCAACAGTAACACATTCCAGAATCCCTGGTAGTGCTGAGGACATTTCATTTACAAGCTTACATCTATATAGGTCATCAATATACAGTGCAACACCACCACCCTTTTTTTGAGATCTGTTAATGTTAAACATCTGATATCCCTCTATTGCCATCAGGGGAGCCTGGTCTGCATTAAGCCAGGTTTCAGAGACTGCTATAGCTGTGAATTTTCTGTTTAGCTGTTTTAAATAGTCCTGAATCTGTGAGAAGTTTTTGTTAAGACTTCTGCTATTGAAGTGTATTATTGACAGTTTACCATCTAATTGCACTTGACTTTTGAATTGCTTTTCAGTGTAATATTCACAGTGGTTATGAATATTTTTGAAAAAGTGGTTATCAGGATCAATATCATTCTCCATCTCTTGTGGTTTATGTTCAGCATAGTGGCATATTTTTAGAGTTTGAGTTTCCTCACTCTGTGTTTCATAGTCAGTGTTCATCTGTATTTATCTAAGTCAGTAGCATCTCTGATCATTATACTTTTTGCTTGCTCAGGTGTTCCATTTAGTTTAATCCAAATTCTACAATTTCTTGTCCAGGTTGTCTGTATCTTATTATGTTTCTTTAGCATCCGTGCCTGCCGTGCTAATTCAGCGTTTTTTTTTGTCAGGTGTTCATTTAGGTAAACTTGAGTTTCCTTTAGTTTTTTGGCCTGCCTCAGTATGTCATTTTTCACCCTCCTGTTCACAAAGCGCATCACAATTGATTTCTTTGTTTTGTTATCTTTCTTCGGTAAAGCATAACAGGCTGAGATCGCATTGGCTTCTACCTTAATGTCTTTATCATTAAGGAACTGAAGCGCTTGGTTTTCTAAGGACATTGATTCACTTATGGAAGCATGTTCACCACTCAGTCCTGTAGCGGCATGGGCGTACGACTGATATCTGATGTCTAGTCCACTTATAACTATGTCATCAATGCGAGAACCTTGTTCAAGATCCTCGACGCGTTGCTCCAAAAGACGCCCGTGTTGCTCTAGGTCCATCATTTTTTTGTCTTTTTCTTTTATTATTGAATGTAGGGCTTGTACCTCCTGTATTAGGTCTAATATTTTGTCCTGCTGGCTAGTCACTTTGGCCAGTTCTTCTAACACAAAGTTCAGAGTTTTTTTAATTTCTTCCATTTCCTCTTTTTTGGGTGGCATTTTACTGACCTGTGGATAGAAATAAGCAGAGAATCCGGCTAGGCCTCAACTAGCTCGGTCGCTACTGGACCCGCCGCTCCTGCGCAGCTTCTCCGCCGAGTGACGCTGCTCAGCTCCGTAGATCACCGCCGTCTATCGCCGGCGCCTGCCTCCGTCTACCTGGCCAGTTATGTCGTGCACCGCCGGCGCAGCCGGAATCCACCGATCACAGCCACTCGTCGCCGTCTGGCTAGGCGGCTTCTCCGCTGGGCCCCGTCCCCGTCAGTTATGTCGCACTCCGCCGGCGCAGCTCTAATCCACCGATCACCTCCGCCGATCGGTGGCCGATCACCGTCGCTCGCTGTCGTCCGGCTGGGTGGCTTCTCCTCTAGGCCCCCTCTAGGCCCCGTCACCGACCGCCGTCAGTCTGGTAATTCCTCGGCTGGGCCTCGCAACTGGGCACCGGTTCAGGCCACTGTCCTGCTGGATCCAGGTGGCCCCCGTCTCTCACCAACGCCGCGCCCGAGCTCCCAATCGCCGCCTCGGTTGGTTCGTCCTCCTTTTAAATCCTTCTCTCCTCGGCTCCAGATGGCCAGATGTAAAGAATACCTTCTCACTGCTGCAGTTACTCTGGGTTAGCATCTGGGTTAGCATCAGAGGCGAGCCTTTAGAGGTCGGAAACGGGGCGAAACGGAGCCAGATCTGCCAGAACCTTCACCAGGTCAGCACTGGGTCGTAAGGGTATTCCCCACGTTTGTTGGTAGCCAACAGAAGTCCTTATTTTGATGGTTTTGCTTAAAATTCTCGGCTCATATGTGGGAGGAAACCGGAGAAATCCCAGAGTAAACCCATGCAGACACGGGGAGAACATGCAAACTCCACACAGATCACTGTTGGTCGGGGGCTGGGATCGAACCCAGGATCCCCCAGCCAAGGGTGAGTTGCTGTGCTGCAAGAGTGCTAACCACTCCGCCACCGCGCTGCCCAAAAAGGAAGAACAATAATGAGGATTTCTTCTTCTTTGCTGTATTCCATGTCAGCCATGATTCCTTCGGCGCGTGTCTGCCACCTTCTAAACTGTCAGATCAATACAGATTA
Organism: Pholidichthys leucotaenia; assembly: GCA_020510985.1. NCBI lineage: Eukaryota > Metazoa > Chordata > Actinopteri > Cichliformes > Pholidichthyidae > Pholidichthys > Pholidichthys leucotaenia. The sequence goes on along the minus strand of CM035847.1, from coordinate 172,746,915 downwards.
GTACAAATTCTCAGCATAGCCAGGGGACATCAATAAGTTGACCGGTGCAGCTGCTGCGCTGTTCCACTGGGGGCGTGCGACCCATCCATTTAATGTGGACAGTTAGAGGGTTAACTCACCATTTCTGTCATTGCAGCCGCAAAAACAGGAAATGTAATAACTATGCTGGGCCAGTAGAGATCGGAGTGCCACTTTTTTTTAACAGCCATCCATGCTACCATGCCACAGACACTGAGGCACAGCACCTTGATGCTTTTTATTTATTTCAGGAATTCATTTCAAAAAATTCAACTTATATTACATAGATTCATTACATACAGAGTGAAATATTTCAAGTGTTTATTTCTTTTAATTTTGATGATTATAACATCTCTCGCTCCATTTTCCCCTCACTCGTGAACAAGACCCCAAGATACTTACATCCGCATCACTGCAGTGATGCGGACGTTGTACCGGTCTGTTGTGGTGAAGAGGGAGCTTAGTTCTAAGGCAAAGCTGTCGATTTACCAGTCAATCTACGTTCCTACTCTCACCTATGGTCACGAGCTTTGGGTAATGACCAAAAGAACGAGATCGCGGATACAAGCGGCTGAAATGAGCTTTCTCCGTAGGATTGCTGGACTCACCCTCAGAGATAGGGTGAGGAACTCAGTCATCCGGGAGAGGCTCAGAGTAGAACCGCTGCTCCTCCACATTGAAAGGAGTCAGTTGAGGTGGTATGGGCATCTGATTAGGATGCCTCCTGGACGCCTCCCACTTGAGGTGTTTCAGGCACGTCCCACTGGGAGGAGACCCCAGGGCAGACCCAGGACTCAGTGGAGAGACTATGTCTCCCAGCTGGTCTGGGAACGCCTTGGTATCCCCTCTGAAGAGCTGGAGCAGGTGGCTGGGGAGAGGGAAGTCTGGGCTTCTCTGCTTGAACTGCTGCCTCCGCGACCCGGACTTCCGGAAAAGCGGTAGAAGATGGATGGATGGATGGATTATAACATACAGTGAATGAAAACCCAAAATTCTTTCACAAAAATTAGAATATTGCAAAAGATCAAATTTTAAAAATGGATTTTTAATAGAAGTGTTGACCTACTGAAAAGTATGTCCATGTATACACTCAATACTTGGTCAGGGCTCCTTTTTCATGAATTACTGCATCAGTGTGGGGTAGCGCGGAGGTGATCAGCCTGTGGTACTACTGAGGTGCTATGGAGGCCCAGGATGCTTTGATAGCAGCCTTCAGCTTGTCTGCGTTGTTGAGTCTGGTGTCATTTAGGTCAGGAGAGTTTGCTGGCCAGTGAAGCAGTGATACCATGGTCATTAATTGTCATCATATACACTTTGTAGGGCTGGGCAAATCTGCATCACGGTTAATTGACCCTTTCACATCTTTTCCTTCCCTCCGTTCTTCTCCATTATAGTTCACTGACAAGTCTTGTAATTAACCCCTTGCACTCTGGTCAATTTCCCTAAGAACGCCTAAAAATAACGTACCCAAAGTAAATCAAAAGCTGTTCTTCAACCCTTTGCAGCATCTTCATGAGGTTGGTCTCATTTAAAAGAAAACACCTTGAATTTTTTGGCAAAACAGTCATAATCTCTCTAAGTGCTCCTGCCACTGAGTAACAGTCATCTAAACATACTGAACTTGAAGAAAATAAAGTTCGCCTGGGTGTTTTTTTGGATACAAATGCTTGCAAATAACACACAGCTGTCAGATCCGGGCTGGAAAATGCAACAGAAATGTAGAACCAAGTGTTATCCAGCTGAGGTCAAAATTTTGTAACAATACCACATAAAATGAATATATTACACAGCTTTTTTGTCAGGTTGTTCCCAGGCGTTTTTGAACTGTACCAAATTGTGCCAAATGGCACAGTTTGGAAAAACGTCTATAACTTTTGAATGATTCAATATAGAAGCTTGATATTGGGCTCTAATGAAAGGTGACACTCAGGGCTCTGTGTGTGTGTGTTTGTGGGGGGGTTGTTTATTCATTCATGAATGAATGAATGAACAAACAAGCCCCCACACACAAAGAAACATGCCATGTAAAAAATGTGTGGCTTTTTTTTTTTACAAGAAAAAATAACCTACAGTGCACTAAAAATTATACTAAAATATCTGTAATGTAGAGGATAACAACTCCCACCCCCCCGCTACAGAGGACGGACATCGTCCATCGCCACATGACGGACCGTGCGCCATGGTCTACTACGCACAGTTGTACTAAAATATCTGCAATATATCTGCAATCCGCTACAGAAGAGTAGCGGGGGGGGGGGGGGCGTTCACAGTCCGGACGCGGCGCACAGACCGGTCCGTCATGTGGCGATGACGCACAGTTGTAATTTACCGATCGGTCAAAAGTCATTTTGATTACAATTTTCAGGGATAAAGAATAATTTAGCTTATAACACTTACCTGTCCACAACAGCAGTGTCGCTGGCGAACTTCTCTTCCTCATTGTCAGACGAACATGACGCTGGTCGGCTTGTTACGACTCGTGGTTCTGGTCACGCGACCTGGTCAAACCATGATTCCATTATTGCGGTTTTGCGCTTCCATGATTGCGGTTTTGGCGCACGATTTTTCAAAACGAATAAGAACAGTAGTAAGAAAAAAAGACTGGCGAACGCGTGTGTGTCACCCAGCGGCTTACAAAAAACAGATTTGACGCACGCTTTCAATAGTTGAACTTCTCTGCTTCAACTGGCTCGTTGTATTCGCAGCCGTTGGTAAGCGGGTCCTTCTTGCTAGGTTTTCAGTCATTGGATCTTCAAGGTTTCAGAAACCCAATTCAAGGCTCTTATTAGTCAAATGAGAGGTCAATCAAATCTAAACCAATCAAAGCACTCCTTTGGCTTTCTGTTCGCGGCTGTGTCTGTAGTGGAAGAACGGAAATGCAGCTTTTTTTTTTCAGTGCGCACTAGGACGCAGAGACGTGACCGCCCACGGTATCTCGGAGTGCAAGAGGTTAAGCAATATTACATAAGAGTGTGGTATCAGATCACTGCAGTGCAGCAGTAAATGAGCTTAATATCATAAAGAATAAGGCCACTGTCACTTCACATTGTCCAGTTCAGTAGTCAGTGCTTGTTTACATACCTTTTGAGGGTTTGTGGATCACGTGACTCGCGATGGTGGCTAATTAGTTTGTTGGCTGCATTGTAGGAATGCTTTACACAGCCATGATTGTGTTACCACCACATAGTAATTAGGAGTATCTTATCAGGTTCTTAAATATAGCCTTAGCTTGTCCATTTTGTCATGAATTCCCACTGGAAAATAGTTGAAAGGATGGAGATAACTGTCAGAAGCTAACAATGACTTAGCTTCATGCATCTACGTGTTAGTTTGAACACGAAATAGTGACGGACACGAGCAGATTGTGATGGAGTTGGAGCTAAATGTGAATAAAAACCAACTTTTAAGATTATCATTGTACAATGAAAAAGAGAAGTCAGAGAAAACTGTGCGTGCGACCACCACCGCTGCCGATATTTGACAATCTGTGTAATTACTGAGGTTATGATGAGCCACAAAATGTTCTGTATGTGCTTACTTCCTCAATATCCTTTTGAATTTGGTCTGTTGTTTAACCAACTCACTTCAGAAGTTGTGCTTCCGTGAACAGGCAGAGCGAAGCAGTGGCAAGAACCAGGAAATTTAAAGGAAGAGACAAAGTAGACCAATCACAGCTCTTACGGCTTGCGTCTCCGACGTGCACCTCTCCTTCTCTGCACGTTGGGCAACACAATAGGAACGTACATCGACGCTGCGTTGACACTGTCACAGCTGCGTCTAATCGACGCAGGTGCATAATTTGCTTCCTCCTCTGCTGGCACGTCTTAAAGGGGCAGTACATGAAAAGCTCTCTATGCACACACACACACACACTACAGGGAGAGGGGAAAACCAAAACAAAAAAACCCCGACATGAGCAAGATTATTTACACTCCAAACGCCAGTTTCAGTTTTATTTCAGTTAATTGCCCAGCCCTAACACAACATCAAACACGGTACACCTATGAAGACGTCACTGAACCTTTTCCCAGTTGTCAGATTTGTTTGATTTGTTTTCTTACACACATCTTTCATATCCTTTCAAGCTTCCATCTCTGTTTTTTTAATCCATATATTTCTCCATCTGCTGCTCTGCGTCCATCTGTGTTTGTGTGTCCTTTCACCAACAGCCACTTACATTACACATCATTTGTCTGTTGAGCTTTTACAGTCAATTATATGCCTCCTCCTAAAAGCTAATCTTGATATTTACCCTGGCATTGATTAACCAATAGCAGACAGGTGACGGTAGGTTAAATAATCAATTGCAGCACTCTCTTGAGAAATCGACTTAAAGAGAGTGGTGTAAATTGCACAGGAATACAGGAGGACAGGCAGACTGGCAGCAGCTGTGTACATAGATCACAATAAAAATGAAGGCACAGACAAAGCAAACAGAATTCTGTGTAATTGAATTACCGTGATCATATTACATCGTTTTATTAGGCTATTTTCTTATGCCTCCCCCTTATTACTATGCCGACAAAATTGCATTTCTGCCTCGGATGAAAAACGTTTAAACTTGCCGCCACCTGGGCCAGGCATGGTAAGTGTACACATGCACACGACGCAGCCGACACTATGAAACTGATGGCAGCATGCTGAACAGCAGGCCTGTCCTGTTAAATCAAAGGAGATGACGTGCTGTCTATTCCAAGCACACGCAGTAGGTCAAAAATCTTTTGTCAGAAATACAGCTAACACTTCCATTCGGCGTGCGTCTTTGAGGTGTGTGTGTATGACAGTTATTAAATAGCCTTTGTCTTGTTGTGCTCCTCAGGAAATGAACCTGACATTACTCATCTATCACAGCCACCGTCCCATCCTCCTCTCTCTGCCCTTCTTGTCTTTTTCCGCCTCTTTCTTCACTTTTCCTCCCAGCTCACTTGTCCTCTTTCTTGCCTTTCTGCATCTCCTTTTGTTTGATCTCGATTCTTCGCCTGATGTGCTCTTTCCCACTTCATTATATATTCCACTCAACTTCTGCTGCATACATTATGCTCCATATTTTCTCATTTCCCCTCACTTTTTTGTCCCATTTGTATTCTAAATTACGCGTTCTCCTTTCCATCTTTTCTCCCATCTGTTTTCTCTCACTGTGTCTATCACCCCACTCTCATATCAATCTCCAAATCTGCTCCTTTTCCATCATTCTCTCTCGCGTCATTCTTCTTCTCTACTTATCTTTTAAACAACCCGTTCACCAGCACAGCTATTCGTCTTGGGAGTATTCAGGTGCAGGGAGACCTCTGATAGAATGAATCCACTATTTTTTTTTCTCAATTCATGCTCATTGCAGATCAAACAACTTTCTTATAGTCTGATTTGATTCTGTGGGATAAGTCTTTGTTCTGGATCCAGCTTGTGTTTGCAATGAGCAACAGTATCAAGGATGTGATGACGAAAACTTCAGCAGCACATCAGACAGGTGCTTGATGGTTTTCAGCCACGCTAAAAACATCAGGAAACAAAGGCTGTTTTCACCCTTCAATGTTGACAATGAACTTGCCTTAAAGCAGAACATCTTACGCTTTAATGGCGGATTTTTACAATAATGACACTCCAGCTGTTTTACCAACTGTAGCCAGAGGTGTAAATAGGCTGTAAAGTACCGCTTTACATCAGGGGAGAAAAAAACAGTGCAGAAATGGTGCTCCTGCTGTTCCTCCTGACCTAGGGACTTGTTTTCTAGAAGAAATGTACGTTTTCAGTCATTATTGTCAGGTGAAATAAATAATAAGGAGCGTGACAAGAGAATCAGACTTTTAAAGTAACTGATATTTAACAAAATGAAATGATATGATTTCAAATTAATAATATAGTATTAGTTTGTTGGAATAATAGTAATAAACTAAAACTGTTAAGACTATATAACAACAATAAACTAATATGCTAAAACAGTCTTTAGCATTCCTCGTACAGCTCTGTGAAGTTTTACATTGAATGTAAAGAGTAAAACGTAACCAAATATTGCTCAGAATATATTATAGTGAAAAAGGCCTTATAAGTTGTTAGAAAAAAATCTTAAAGCACATAAGGATTGGAAATAGACGTCAAATTTAGTTCATCAAAGATAATTGCAATACATTAAAAAAAAAAACACTGCTAGAAAACAAAATCTAAAAGCCAATCTGTGGATCTCAACAAGTCATTTAAGCAGCTGTTATTATGGAGGCCCTATGTCAGGGGTCGGCAACCTGTACTACACAAAGAGCCACTATGAGGCATTTTTGTATTTAAAAATTTGCATGGAGCCACAAAAATATCTGAACCTAAAAACTCAATCTGGCCAGATATCAGCATTAAGTTGTTTTTTTTTTCATATAAATTTGCAACTTTTTCATTGTAAATATGTTACCCTTTTCTAACAAAATTGCTCAATTTTCTGGTAAATTTTTTATTTATTTATTTATTTATTTATTTATTTATTTATTTATTTTTTGTTAAAAAAAAAAAGCTTGTGTCTTTTTCTTGCAAAATTGTGTGGGTGTTTTTCTCATTAAACTGTAATTTTTTTATTTTTTTTTTCAAAATTTGTTATCATTGGCATAAATATGCTTTGTTTTTTTCCTAAATTTGGCATATTTTTCTTTGCAAATTTAACACCTTTATTGCGTAAAATTCAAGATTTTTTCCATGTAAATTTGTGTCATCTTTCCCAAGAAAGTTATGTTTTTCATAAATTAAAATGTTAGCTTTTTTTTAAGGTGAAAATGCTGCCTTTTTCATATGTATATTTGTCACCGTTTTTCTTTTTCTTGTAAATTTGTGACTTTTTTCTTGCCAATTTGTTTTTTCCCCTCATGAAATTGCAAAATTTTCCCTAAATTTCATGTATTCTTTGCATATATTTTCAGCTGTTCTCATCAATTTATATTTTTCTTTGTAAATTTATTACCTTTCATAGGTAAAACTGTAGCATTTCTTACATTTCTTACATTACTCTGATAAAATTCCAACTCTTTCCATAAATTTGATTTCCAGAATTTTTGGGACATTTTTCTTGCAAAAACTTGTAGGTGTTTTCCTCAGAAAATAACAAAATTTTCCCCTAAATTTGTGAGATTTTTTTGTTGCATAAGTTTTTAGATTTTCTCATTTTCTGCTTTGTATGATATTTTTCTTACAAATGTGCAACCTTTTTTTTCTTGTAAATGTATTGCTCTTATCTTGGACATGTGAGGGAATTTTTTCTAAGGCCTCAGGGAGCCACTGTCTATGGGCAAAAGAGCCACATGTGGCCCCAGAGCCACAGGTTGCAGACCCCTGCCCTATGTAGTCAATGTTTAGAGACATGAAACTTTTTTTTTTTTTCAACGTATAAGCTCACCAAAGCGGGGGGAAAAGCTACAAAAGATGCTGTTGATTTGTCTCTGAAAGTAGCGCTTCTGCTGTGTGCAAAGTAGTTCCAGCTTGGTTTAATTTGCTCTTCACTCTACAGGATTTTTACAGACTATTCAACATTTATGGTTCCTCTCAGCTGTCAGAATTTAGTAACTGTGAGTACTCATGTGCAGACTTCAGAGATCATTACAGGAGGAGACTTTATTAAAAAAAACATCACAAAAATTTGGCCGCAAGTAGCGTTCAGTTCCAGTCAGGATATTCTACTGTTTACAAAAAAATGTGAATTGTGGTATTCAGACCTGCCAGGCAAAAATGAATTAGCTATTGTCCTCATGAGATCTGTGAAATGAGAGTATGTTTCACTTCAGTTGTTCTGCAGAAGAACAAGGTTTTTGGGGGATTCGAACCGGGGACCTCCAGCATACCATGTTGAGATCTTAACACACTATACCACAGTACTTGTTGAGCTCACAGTGGTACTTCCTTAACAGTTTGTTCCACTGATAAAACACAGAGACTGATGGATAAACCTGAAAACTGGTGTGCTTCCAAAGGATGTAGTTGTGATTGTGAGTGAGAAGTTTTGTTAAACTTGCATCACTACATCAGAGGATGCAGGCTAAAGAATAACTGTAGAAATTCACTGGCCTGTAAAGTCCAAATTGGTTGACATTTTTTGATCATTTTAATAATTTTTTTTATTAATATCTGTAGATGATGCATGCTTGAATTTCCTTTGAGTTTATTTTACTTTCAGTGTCACATTTTTGAAACCAGAAAAGCACTCATAGAGCGCATACCTCTGCCAAGGCTCCTTTCGTTTCCCATGGATCACCTCCAAAATGTAATGGGTTTGTGTGTAGGCCTATAGTCACTTGTGGTGAAAATTGCATCAAAGTCTGTCCATGAGTTTTGGAGTATTGTTGCTAACACACTGTGAGAAGATAAGAGCCTTGGCTGAGGTATGCATTCTCAGATCATCACCAAAATATAATGGATTCCTCTCTAGCCCAAGAACCACCTCTGGTGAAAATTTCATCCAAATCCATCCAGTAGTTTTTGTGTAATCCTGCTGCACAAATACAAACAAAGCCCTTGGTGGAGGTATGCACTCTCAGATCATCACCAAAATCTAATCATTTCTTCCTTGTCCCATTTCGGACTTGTCCTGAAAATTTCGTCCAAATCCGTTCATAACTTTTTGAGTTATGTTGGTAACAGACAAACAGACAAGCCCCAGTAAAAATATAACCTCCTTGGCGGAGGTAAATATGAAACAGAAGACCAATACAGAAGAAAATGTGATTATTACACAGGGTTACAAAAATAATTTTTTGTAAGTTGTCTGTGTTTTTTTCAACTGATTTAAGACAATTTTGCACCGCTGAAAATGACATCTGTTTCTCTTGATCAGGTGCTAAGTAAAAACCTGTACTTACTTAGTACTGTGCATGTACTTACCTTTATATAAAGGTAAGTACATGTAAATTGAATGTTACGTTATCATTGTTCAAAATTCAGAGAATTTCAAGAAATAAAAAAGAATTTTGCATCATATAAAGCGAAAATACTCGTACATGTAAACAAAAACGTATAAAACAACATGTGGCCATAATTCAAAAAGTGGACCTGATTGAGCAAAACCAATGTGATTTTTGGACTCAGTACATCAAAATTGTCCTAAATCAGCTAAAAAAAACCTTTGACAATAAATTTGGTGTTGACCAGTGTTATTATTAATATAGTGCCACCTATGGGTGCAGTACCTTACTTTTCTGTCTCTGAGTAGTGGGGAAACTTTCTGGCCTGGCTGTAAAGTTTTGTGCTTCTGCACCTTAGGGTTTTTTCTGCCCGTGCCCTTTGGTTTCCTGCAGATTCACTGCTTGGAACCTGAATAAAGAGGATGCACAGAAGCCGGAAACACTCACTATAAATATAAATTAAAAGCTGCTTGAAAACAGAAAGCTCTCACCGGTGGCTGGAAAAGCTCACAAATTAAAAAACGAGCAAAGAAAGAATCATGACAAATATATACCAAATGCTATTCACCTGTTAGGGTAAGCTATTTAGTATAAAGGCGTTATTAACTCTACTATAGGGTTAAATATAGAAAATACAACAAACCACTCAGACCTTATTTCTCTTATTATTGTCAGAAAAAACTCTGCTCTGAATGGAGAAAAAGAGGAAATTTTATCTGAATCTTAATACCCAGCTTTGTGTCATCTACGCTGCTTCTAATACAATCAAGAGGAAACAGCAGTAGCTGCAGCTCTGACAGATTTCATTTGTCTGAGTAGCTCTCATGGTAAAAAGGTTTGAGGAGTTTGAACACATTTGAGCTCATGGGAAAAGAACAATGAATCATCCTGCATTTCTTGATTGTAACTGAAAAGTCATTTTATTGATACCGCCATGGCACCATGGCAAACAATTTATCTGCTGATTGTGAATGGCAATAACAAATTGGTACAACACAAAATTAAATTCTGGTCAGAGAAACGTCTATTTAGAGGTGAACAGCAGCAGTAAACTTCACCGCGAAAACCCGTCCACGCTGGCAGGGTTAACATAGGGAAGTTTAAAAAAAATGGAGCCTCATCAAACCACTGATTAGAAACTGACTTACTCAGGGCACCTTTACACAGACACAGATCATTGGGTGACCATTGAGAGCTCAACAATTGACCTCTTAAATCCTCAACAAAAAAAAGTTTCTGTGCATGTAAATGTTTGGGAGATTGTTGTACGATTTTCATGGCGATTTTAGAGATCTTTGAAAGATCCTTAAAAGATCATTGAGAGACCAGGAGAGATTGCTGAAAGACCCGGAGAGATTGCTGAGAGATCATTGAGAGTTTGTTGGGTGATCAAAGAGATATGTGTGTGTGTGTGTGTGTGTGTGTGTGTGTATGACAGAGAGAGAGAGAGAGAGAGAGAGAGAGAGAGAGAGAGAAAGAGGTTTCTAGTGTTCTACACTTTACACAGGGTTAGAGATCATTGAAAGATGAAAAATGGCCTCTCTCAATGATCTTTCAGTGTTCTGTCAGTGCTTGCCAAGATCTCTCAATTATCTTTGAATGATCTCCATGGTCGCCACAGTTGAGAGATTGTTTTGACTCAGTCCAAATCCAGCTCCCAGTGATCTCTTGGCAATCTTTCATCGGATGTTCAGTGATTCCCCCACTGATTTATCAGCCATCTCTATTTTTGGGGTGGGAAAAATTTGGCATTCATTGAAAGATCGCAGCGAGATCATTGGGAGATCGATGAGATTGTTGAGCAGCCAAGGAGAGCTTAAGGAGTACACAACAATCTTGATATCGATCTTCCAATAATCTCTTGGTGATCTTTCAATGAATGTCAAATTTTTCCACCCAGAAGGCACAGATGGTTGAGAGATCAGTAAGGGATCTCTGAACATTAAAAAACTGAGGAGAGATCATTTGGACACAACTATGCTGTAAAAACGAATACAGACTGGTGCAAATCTGCTCCTCATGAACAATAATTCAGTATAAAACAAAGAAAAACAAAACACACATTCATCCATAATTTGATACACAACAGTACAAATTCTTCATTTGTACAGTTTTCTAATGGTTGGTGTAACACGTCTAGTGCGGGAGTTTCAGTGGCTGTGCTTGTCACTTCTCACTTTCAGCTACCACCACTGGCTAGCAGCAATGTGAAAAGGAGAGCTGAGTGCATACGGTGGATATAAAAAAAGTCTACACACCCCTGTTCAAATGCCAGGTTTTTGTGATGTAAAAAAATGAGACCAAGATAAATCATTTCAAAAGTTTTTCCACCATTAATGGGATCGATAACCTGTACAACCCAATTGAAAAACAAACTGAAATCTTTTAAGGGGAAAAATAAAAATTTTACAATAACCTGTTTGCATAAATATGCACACCCTCTTATAACTGGGGATGTGGCTATGTTCAGAATTAACCAATCACATTCAAACTCATGTTAAATGGGAGTCGGCACACACCTGTCACCATTTAAAGTGCCTCTGATTAACCCCAATTAAAGTTCAGCTGTTCTAGTAGGCTTTTCCTGACATTGTTGTAGTCACATCTTACAGCACAAGCCATGGTCTGTAGAGAGCTTCCAAAGCATCAGAGAGATCTCATTGTTCAAAGTTATCAGTCAGGAGAAGGGTACAAAAGAATTTCTAAGGCATTAAATATACCATAGAACACAGTGAAGACAGTCATCGTCAAGTGGAGAAAATATGGCGCAACAGTGACATTACCAAGAATTGGAAGTCTCTCCCTGCCAGTATAAAACCTTTCCTCCAACAAGCCCTATGTAATGCCTCCAAGTGGTGACACACAGTAACTGAGCGCCCTTCAGACTCAGGCTGAACTGCTGGGACTTGAAGGAGGCTTGACCCCCCCACCCCCCCAGACATGTGACATGTAAGCCCATCAGTGTGTGGATACGCCCTGGTGTCCATGAACCAAGCCCCAGCTGTGGGTCAACTAGCTCCACTACCTTGTGGATCTCTCAGGAGAGAGAAGGGCTAAGAGAGTCAACCCTTACAGAAAATCCGGAGTGGGGCCCCTAAGGCATACAACCAGCTTCTGGCATATCTCTGACAGCTCCTGCACCCAATCTGGTGCCAGACGTCATGTTCAACACTCCTTTGGAACCCACCAGTGAGGCCAAGAGGGGGGGTCCTAATGCTTGGGCAACTTAGGACCTCCATACCTTACTGCCCAGGCCCGTACAATAGAGAGGTCACGTTATCGCTACCTTTTGGGTGGCCAAACCAACACGGAAGACAGCAGATACAGATTCTAAATCCATCTTGTTTGGTGTAGAAAATGGGTGACACGGGTTGTCATCGATGATGGGAGAGAACTCTGCTTCTAACTGGAGAGTTGTCGCCTGCCTTAAGCGAGGTAGGCCCTGGCTAATAAAGTGCTGTCCTGCCACGGACCATCTGCTTCAATGGGTGCTTGGAGCATAGGGTCACGACCTGACAAGTGGACTGTATCGCTGCACCAAACATTAAGATAAATACAAGAAAAGAGGCCCCAGACCTTCGTTATGGAAGCTGGAATGTGAGGACCATGTGTCAAGGACTATTTGAAGAGCTTTAGTTTTTTGCTTTTCTTATTTCAGACAAGGGTGAAAAGAAGATGTTTTTAAGACTGCAGATGCCTTAGAAGACTTGTGAGGAAGACTGCAGATGCCAGTCGAAACATGTAAAGGTAAAAACATCTTCTTTTCGTCCTTGTATGAAATAAGAAAAGCAAAAAACTAATGAGTGAAAAGGAAGACAAAATGAACCTACTCGAGCTATTTGAAGATCTTACTCAGACCAGAGACATCTGAAAGACTGGAATGATAAACAACAAGCTCCACAGACTCAGTGTAGACATCGCAGCACTCCAAGAGACTCATCTCCATATAAGTAGATCACTTTACAAGCAGGACTATACCTTCTTTTGTCAAGGCAAACCATCAGAAGAGCCCAGATTGCATGGCCTTGGCTTTGCAGTAAGGAACAGTCTACTGAACACAATCGAACCACCATCCTACGTAGGGCTGCAGCTAACAACTATTTTATGGCTTGGGTAATCGCCCACTCTAATCGAAGATTACTTGAGTAAATGGATACTTATTTTAAAGAAACTTGCATTGACCAGCATGTGCACAACTTTCTTTCCTAAAGAGCAATAGTAATTCTACCAAATACTCAATAACACAGGTACACATTTATTGCAATGTTTATTGCATAGAACGTAACTTTAAACGTTACATTACACCATAAAGTTCTGTTCAATAGCCATTAGCATCCACTAACGGTAGCTGCTAGCACATGCTAGTGGTGGTGGCTATATGTTCTTTGGTCATATAAGCATAATTAGCGTAGGTGACTACACTCTATTCATCTTAATTTAAAATCTGAATCACGTACCATGTCTTGGGTGTGCTGGCTGTGCATGATGTGGGATACTTTCTGCCAAGACACTGAAACATCGATGTGGTAGGATGCTAGCTCACCACTCGGCTTTACCATGTATACGCTGCACAGTGTTTTCCTTCAATCTGAGCATAAAATGATCCCAGACTTGAGATACTTTTGTCATTTTTTCTGACTTTTGTCCTCTTTGCCAGCCTGTCACTATTGGCCCTTTTCCACCAGTATCAGTTTGGCCCAGTACAGTGCGGTACAGTTCAGTTCAGTTCGGTCCACTTGTGTTTCCATTACACCAGAGTGCCACTTGATGTGAGTGGGATTTGTTACAGGAAGGCGGCGCAACCATCCCGTGACGAAAAATACGCGACACACAATCAACACAATATCAAAACACAAGATGGCAGGATACAAGGTGACTGCAGTCTCTGGCTTTTTTGCCAGAGTAAAGGCATAAAAGGAGAGCAGAAGGCTATAGGCAGCAAGATGACACACTCTGGAAAAGTACTGAACCATTTAGGAAACCATATAGAGCAGTATAAAGCAGAAGACATGAGGATACGAAATACATCACATATGACGGTAAGCTAATGATTGCTAATGCTACTTTGCTTTAAGTCCGCTGTACTACATTGTAATGTCAGCAAGTTATCGTTATTAGGTACTAAAATATGTATTTTCTGTGTGTGTGTTTCAGATGGCTCTCTTGTGGCAAAATTATCGCTTCAAACCGTGGGTCTGGGCATTCAACACAGGCTCCCAGTGATGAGATGTCACCCTGGCTTCACAAACGCTCAGTGGTTGTAGTTATGGGGTTATATTAGCCATAAAATATATATTTCAACAGGTAAACAGTACTGAGTTAGGTACAATAAGATATATTTAACAATTATGATGCATTTTAAGCCAAAACAAACTGGATCTAGGATTAAAGTGCCTTCCCATTCATGTGGCTACACATGTCCAACTGTTGTATTATTAAAATAAAATTTTTTGTTCCCTTTTCAGATACGTCTTCTCTGTTGTTTATAAGGGTTAATTATGAAGGTAAAAATGATTAAATGCAAAAAGACAGGGGAAGCCGTCTACAAATAATCCAGCAGTTACATATACAGTGGGGCAAAAAAGTATTTAGTCAGCCACCAATTGTGTAAGTTCTCCCACTTAAAAGATGAGAGAGGTCTCCAATTTTCATCATAGGTATACCTCAACTATGAGAGACAAAGTGAGGAAAAAAAAATCCAGAAAATCACACTGAAGGATTTTTAATGAATTAATTGGTAAATTCCTCGGTAAAATAAGTATTTGGTCAATAACAAAAGTTCATCTCAATACTTTGTTATATACCCTTTGTTGGCAATGACAGAGGCCAAACGTTTTCTGTAAGTCTTCACAAGGTTTTCACACACTGTTGCTGGTATTTTGGCCCATTCCTCCATGCAGATCTCCTCTAGAGCAGTGATGTTTTGGGGCTGTCGCTGGGCAACATGGACTTTCAACCCCCTCCAAAGATTTTCTATGGGGCTGAGATCTGGAGACTGGCTAGGCCACTCCAAGACCTTGAAATGCTTCTTACGAAGCCACTCCTTCGTTGCTCGGGCGGTGTGTTTGGGATCATTGTCATGCTGAAAGACCCAGTCACGTTTCATCTTCAATGCCCTTGCTGATGGAAGGAGGTTTTCACTCAAAATCTCACGATACATGGCCCCATTCATTCTTTCCTTTACACGGATCAGTCGTCCTGGTCCCTTTGCAGAAAAACAACCCCAAAGCATGATGTTTCCACCCCCATGCTTCACAGCAGGTATGGTGTTCTTCCTCCTCCAAACACGACAAGTTGAGTTTTTACAATAAAGTTCTATTTTGGTTCATCTTACCATATGACATTCTCCCAATCCTCTTCTGGATCATCCAAATGCTCTCTAGCAAACTTCAGACAGGGCTGGACATGTACTGGCTTAAGCAGGGGGACACGTCTGGCACTATAGGATTTGAGTCCCTGGCGGCGTAGTGTGTTACTGATGGTAGCCTTTGTTACTTTGGTCCCAGCTCTCTGCAGGTCATTCACTCGGTCCCCCCTGTGTGGTTCTGGGATTTTTGCTCACCATTCTCGTGATCATTTTGACCCCACGGGGTGAGATCTTGCGTGGAGCCCCAGATGGAGGGAGATTATCAGTGGTCTTGTATGTCTTCCATTTTCTAATAATTGCTCCCACAGTTGATTTGTTCACACCAAGCTGCTTACCTATTGCAGATTCAGTCTTCCCAGCCTGGTGCAGGTCTACAATTTTGTTTCTGGTGTCCTTTGACAGCTCTTTGGTCTTGGCCATAGTGGAGTTTGGAGTCTGACTGTTTGAAGTTGTGGACAGGTGTCTTTTATACTGATAACGAGTTCAAACAGGTGCCATTAATACAGGTAACGACTGGAGGACAGAGGAGCCTCTTAAAGAAGAAGTTACAGGTCTGTGAGAGCCAGAAATCTTGCTTGTTTGTAGGTGACCAAATACTTTATTTTACCCAGGAATTTACCAATTAATTCATTAAAAATCCTTCAATGTGATTTTCTGGATTTTTTTTTCTCATTTTGTCTCTCATAGTTGAGGTATACCTATGATGAAAATTGGAGACCTCTCTCATCTTTTAAGTGGGAGAACTTGCACAATTGGTGGCTGACTAAATACTTTTTTGCCCCACCGTATCACTTTTGGTGTGATGCAAGTGTGTTAACAGAATTATGCATCGTGTTGAAACAAGTTAAATCCCATGTAACCTTATCCCATTATACTGAAACACTTGTTTTGTTTACCTTTTCTTACCCCTTAGCATTCCTGGCAATTTTCCAGTGTGGAAAAATATACTTTTGGTTGAGAAAGAACTGTCATTATTCACCATTACACACAGATAGCATGAAAATATTGCACAACTGGATTTCCAAAATGTATCTAAATATTTTGTAACCGCAATGTCAGGATACACTGCATCACAAGATTTTGTTGGTCCAAAACTACTCCCACAACCTACAGTCATGTGAAAAAATTTGGACACGCTGTGTTAGCCTGTGTGGTTTTTTTGGTGAGAGATTTGGACATGTGGATATTTAATATCACTGTTAAAAATACTAGGAGATTCATGTAATAAAACAGAACAATTAAAAATGAAGACTTTTTCCAAATTTTCTGTAAAATGTA
Organism: Pholidichthys leucotaenia; assembly: GCA_020510985.1. Lineage (NCBI taxonomy): Eukaryota > Metazoa > Chordata > Actinopteri > Cichliformes > Pholidichthyidae > Pholidichthys > Pholidichthys leucotaenia. The sequence goes on along the minus strand of CM035847.1, from coordinate 172,730,385 downwards.
ATTGTAAACAGTGAGGAAAAAATTAGGATGCCCCCCCCAAGCTTTTTTAGGACACCCCCACATTCATTCCCACCTAAAATGGCTAAAGTAAATATTTTGTGCAAATAAAAACATAAATAGGGTTAGACATAGATATGAACATTTCTTAATACAGACCTGACTATTTCATGGTGTCCTAATCATTTCACATGACTGTAAACCTTGACCTTGACCTTGATCTATTGACTTTTAAAGTATGTCTAAGTAATTATTAGACTCCATAACACACTCCAATTGCGTAGTCTTCCAACCCTTGTTTGGGGAAAGATCTGGAAAAAATTGGTAATAACAGACAAAACACAATCATGATGGTCACTGGTTTATTACAAGTTTCAGCAAAATTAGTCATAGTTTTGTTTTACATGTGTACAAGTTAAAAGAGACTTGTGGGGAGACTGGGTCACACACGCCGGCCACCTGTCGCAAGGTTGCCCAGTACAGCAAGGAAAGCCTGATGGAAGGAAGCACTTTGAGCCATCTCCTCCCTTCGTAAGGCGGCTTCTTGCTGCCTTGCTCCATGAGCTTCCTCAGCAAGCCAGTTGATGGTCTGCATTTGCTGGGCAAATGCTTCACCCCGCTGTTTAAGCTGTTTATGGTGCAGGTCCAGCTGTTCACGCTGATGTTCAAGCTGCTGTTCTTGGAGCCGCACCTCGTCACCGTGCATCTCGGTAAACACAGTGGCAAGCTTCGCTGTGGGGTGGCTCCTTTTCCTCTTGCCTGCACGAAAGACAGAAATGGGCAGTGGTTAGTTAAAGCAAGTGCAAAACATATATACAGTAAATACACTTGTGAAAGCCAAGTGGTAGGGTGTGACAAAAATGCTTTGTTGTTGTATATAAGCACTGCACGTCAGTACAGCAAATTTTGCAAGCGCCAGGTTTATGTTTAAAATAACTTGGTTTTATTGTGGCCTCAGAAATGTGAATGAGTTAATACAGTGAGTTGACTTCAATCATTTGAATGAAGCACGTTGACCGCCAGCACATTCAAAAGTGAGTTTTTGTGCTACATCAGCTTTTCAAAAACAAGAATTTTGTCACTACTTCCTCCACTACAACTAAAAAAATGAGAACAGATGTCCACCGCTGACAAGTGAGCAGCCCAAGATCCACTCTGTACATGTACATTTTTCAAGCCAGTGATTCATGGTGGAAAAGAAACAGCTCAGCAACATTGTAGTGGGAAAATACACAGAATAGGTATGTAGGTCTATTATGAGACTTTATGAAATTATATGAATCACTTTATAAATCACTGGTTTTAAAATGCCCTTGTATATGTTGCAATTTTGGCTCCACTTGACCTGTATCCATAAACAAAACGGTGTGTTAATCTTTTGTTTGTTGCACTTTACCTGTACGTGAACGTGTCATGCCACACGTTGACGGATTCGTGCCACATGTTTATGGAGCTGGGGCTGGTACGAGTGTCACCGGTTGCAGATCTGACACAAGATCTGCAATGGACACAGAAGAGCCCAGGGGATTCATGCTGAGGGAGGAGGACCCCGGGCATGTGGAATGAGATTCTAGAAAGAAAGTGTACACACAACTTTAATGCACAGCACAAAAGTGCAACATGCAAACTAAACTTTTTAACCAGGATTAGCATATTTCATCATTTTGCTCTCACAAGCAAATAAATCGGACAGAGCCAGCCTGAATCATGGCTTATCCCTACATTGTTTAATTGTCCTGTTGTATCCACGGGCGGACAACTGCTCCACGACTTCATGGAAAATCTTCTCATTGCGGTGCGATCCGTCTAATCTCTCTGGATCCTATCGTTAGCCATAATGCAAAGTCTGCACCTCCTCGTGGGACCACGGTGTGAAGATTTGTTTGAAGCCAAAGCCATCTCTACTGTTTGCAGTTATTCTTCTCTGAAGAGTCTTTGCAAGTGGCGGTTGTACATTCAGCAGAAGAACGGCACTCTCATGACGTTATGCCCGGACCAATCAGTGGCCTGCAGTGTTTTTACATCAATTTTCGTGTCGGTACAGTACGGTTAGAACCACTCTCCAGTAGGTCTGAAAAATCGGGACAGTAACCGTTACAGTCCCTAATGGAAAAGCCTACAAAGCGTAGTGCACTGAACTGAACTGGGCCAAACTGACACTAGTGGAAAAGGGCCATATGTCCCTCTGATATGGCACCATTAAACAAAGTTGTGTCTTGTTTATGTAGCGTGACCGGAAGAAGGTCGTACCAGAAGAAGGTCATATAGACCGGAAGTGCTACATTAAACGACACATTGAAGCATAGATTTTGACTCGAGGAATTTTTGTAATCAAATTATTCGAGTAATCGTTGCAGCCCTAATCCCAAGGCTCAGAATGCATTTTGTCTCAAGCTGTCCACCTCAACCGGCCCTGTCAACATTCGCAGTCTCCATGCCCCTACACATAGGGCACCACCAGAAGAAAAAGACCGGTTCTACGACGATCTTCATGCTATCATCAGTAATACCCCAAGATCAGAGCATATATTTCTTTTGGGCAACTTTTAACGCAAGAGTGGGCACAGATCTTGTTTCATGGCCTTGCTGTATTTGGCACTATGGAACTGGGAACATGAATGAGAATGGGCAGTGACTGCTTGAGTTGTGCACATATCACAACCTGTGCATCACCATACTTTTTTCAAAGTGAGACCATACCACCAGGTGTCCTGGCAACAGGCTCGATCCAAGCGCTTGCACCAACTTGACTTGATCATCACTCGGCATGCATCACTTAACAGAATTCTTATCAGACAGAGCTGTCATAGTGCAGACTGTGACTCTGATCATTCGTTGGTTTGCTGCAAAGTCAATCTTAGGGCCAAGATTATCCATCACTCAAAGCTGAAAAGACGCTCATGTATTAACACTGCCAGGCTCACATTACCTCAATTGGCCCAGAAACTTGTCGACAAGCTTGAAGAAGCCCTCACCAGTATACCTGAAGGGCAGGCTACCACCAAGTGGTCCTTTAGCAGGGATGCCATCTACACCACTGCAGCAACAGTCCTCGGGAAGCATGATAGGCAGCACACAGACTGGTTCAAATCTCATTTAGAGACAATGGAACCAATACTATCTAACAAACGCATATCTCTGCTAAATTATAAGTTAAAAAAAAAAACCCTGTGAGAAAACAGACACCATCTTTAAAAATGCATGTAGCACAGCACAAAGAACACTCAGTGTGCAAATGATTGCTGGCTACAGCTCTGTAGATTCATCTAGCTGGCCTCTTACAATGGAAATGTTAGCGCAATGTAAGGAATAAGGGGGGATAAGGACTTGTACTTATATAGTGCTTTTTCTAGTCTCAAAGACCACTCAAGGTGTTTCACTAGTACTAACCCTCTGTTCTAAGGGCCTATAGGAGATAGATACCTAGTGACAATTTAGAATGACCAGTTAACCTAACATGCATGTCTTTGGATTGTGGGAGGAAACCGGAGCTCCCGGAGTAAATCCACACAGCACAGGGAGAACATGCAAACTCCACACAGAAAGGTTTCTACCCCTGCCAGCCTGGGGATTCGAACTTGGAACCTTCTAGCTGTTGGGCAACAGTGCCAACCACTGTACCACTGGGCTGCCCAATATATGAATGCATTAAGAAGGCTTTCAGTCCTTGTATCCAGAAAACTGCTCCTCTCAAGTCCAAACTTGGGGACACCATCATGGACAAGAAACAGCAAATGTATCATTGGGCTGAACAGTACCTAGAACTGTATTCCAAATAAAAACAGAGTGACCAGTGCTGCACTTGATTCAATTGCACCACTTCCTGTCTTTGCACCACTAGGTTAACCACCCTCCATGCAAGAACTCAGTGATGCCACTGATCAGCTTGCTAGCAGCAGAGTCCCAGGGAGTGATGATATATCACCCGAAGTACAGGTGTATCTCAGTAAATTAGAATGTCATCGAAAAGTTGATTTATTTCAGTAATTTAATTCAAAAAATGAAACTCATATATTATATAGATTCATTACTCATAGTGATATTTCAGGTGGTTATTTCTTTTAATGTTGACAGTTATATCTTATAGCTTATAGTTTCTCAAAAATTTGAATATTATATAAAGTTAATTTTAAAAATTGGATTTTTTGCAAGTACACGGACATACTTTTCAATCGGCCAACATTTCTATTAAAAATCAATTTTTTAAAATTAATTTTGTGTAATATTCTGTTATGATTCAGAGCTAGTGAGGCTCAAATGCAGAGCTGACAGAACGAACACTCAGACACAGATGTAAAAATTCACCAGTTTATTGTAAAAATAAAACCTAACATACAAATCTAAATAAAAGTGCATAAATAAAGAAAAGCACAAAACAAAAACACAACTAAATTTAGTACAAAAAAAACCGGTAACACTGGAGCGCACGCAGCCTACGGGAAAAGAGTAGAAAGAGATGATTAGGGACAGAATCTCCACAAGAGGAGAATAAGATAGGGAGAACACCCTTACTGCTCAGCAGAGGAGCCCAGCGGGGAACTCCTGCGTGGGTCCAGGGAAACGGGGGAAGATGGTTGACCTGGGTGGATGTCCACTGTCTTCTGGTCAGGCGAGCGTGATCAGCCCCGGAGTGCACACTGCGAAAGTGGCAGCAAACCTGAGAGGAGAGAAAACACGGGGAGTGAAAAACACAGATCAACTGAGAGACAATAATATAATGTGGCTTAGAGTCCTTGGTGGCTAACCTAACAATCCAGCAATGAGTTCTTCACATGCTGGCCCTTAAATATGCTGGTCCATTAGGAAGCAGCAGGTGTGTAATCACGCAGGTGCAGGTAATACTTCGGAACCGGGAAGACAGGAGCAGGAGGGGAGAGGGAGCACGCTCGCCTGCTCATCACATATTCAAATTTTTTGGGAAACTGAATTTGGGGTTTTCAGCCATAACCATCAAAATTTAAAAACAAACAAACACTTGAGCTACGTATATCACTCTGTGTGTAATGAATCTATATGAGTTTCATTTTTTGAATTGAATTACTGAAATAAATCAACTTTTCAATGATATTCTAATTTATTGAGCTGCACTTGTGATTAAATCTGCCAAGTCTGTCCTCATCACTCCACTTAGCACACTACTCTGTCTATGCTGGGATGAGGGCTCAGTGCCCCAAGACATGAAAGATGCCACCATCGTCACTCTCTACATAAATAAAAGTGATTGTGGTGATTGTAACAACTACCATGGGATATCCCTTCCCAACATTGTCGGGAAGATTTTTGCTTGTGTGGTGCTTGAGAGAGTACAACAATAAGCTGACCATGTCTACCCTGAATCCCAGCGCAGTTTTCGAGCCAGCAGGTCTACCATTGACATGATCTTTTCTCTGCGCCAGCTAGAAGAGAAAAGCCATGAGTAACGGATGCCTCTGCACATAGCCTTCATTGATCTAATGAAGGTGGTTGACCTTGTTTGCACTAGTGGGCTCTTTAGTCTCTTGGAGAAGATTGGCTTGCCCACCAATACTCTTGAGCATCATTCGGTCTTTCCATGACAACATGAATAGCGCTTGGAGAAGATTGGCTTGCCCACCAAAACTCTTGAGCATCATTCGGTTTTTCCATGACAACATGAATAGCACCGTACTGTTTGACAGCACTACATCAGACACCTTTCCTATTCTGAGTGGTGTAAAACAAGGCTGTCTTCTCGCACCAACCTTATTTGGTATCTTTTTCTCCCTTCTGCTCACTCATGTCTTTGAATCAACAACTGATGGAGTGTACCTCTGCAGCAGGTCAGATGTAGGCCTCTTCAAACTGGCATACCTCCGAGCCAAGACCAAGGTCTTTATTAGAGAATTGCCCTTCGTCGATGATGCAGCAATGATTACTTACTCTGAACAAAGTCTCCAAAGACGTATTGATAGATTTGCTGCAGCACGCAATGAGTTTGGCCTGACCATCAGCATCAAAAAGACCAACATCATGGGTCAACATGTCAGTAACACGCCGCCCATCTCCAGTCCACTCACCTTGGCTCCAGTATCATCAACGACCTGTCTCTAGATGCAAAGATCAACAAACGCATTGGAAAGGCATCTACTGCGATGTCCAGACTGGCCAAGAGAGTATTTGAGAACAACAATCTCACAGGAAACACCAAGGTCCAGGTATACCGAGCCGTGGTCCTCAGCACTCTCCTGTATGGCAGTGAGGTTTGGACAGCCTACACCTCACAAGAACGGCACCTCAACACATTTCATATGTACTGCTTTAGACACGTCCTAGGTATTACATGGTCCTTGAGGACCTCACTCCAAAACATGAAGTCCTCAAGGAGGGAGGACTCCTGAGCATGTGGGCACTGCCGAGTCAGTGACGGTTGAGATGGTTTGGGCACATCTACTGCATGAAAGATGGCCGCATCCCCAAGTGGTCATCTTACTCTTCCCTTTCAGAACATCTGCTGGTGTGATATGAAGCTTGCAACATTGACAATACTACCTGGAAGGATGCAGCTGATGACCATGATGTGTGGAGGACTACAGTCCAGAGTGGCATCAAAATCAGTGAGGAAAATTGGAGAGAAAAGTGTGAGAGATGGAAGAGGAACACCAGCAACTCTTCTGCTCTCCCAGCATCTGTCTGCACCTGCAACCTGTGTGGCAAGGACTGCCGTTGCAGAATTAGACTGTTCAGCCACAGTAGACACTGTTTCGCGAACCAGTGACACACACTGCACAAATCATTGTCTCCCAAGACACGAAAGCCAACAACAACAAAAGAAAGACCAATAGAGTTAACTGAAAGATTGCTGAGTGCTCATTGAGAGATCATTGAAAGATTGTTAGAGATCACTTCCCTTTGGTGATTGTTGAGTGTTGTTTTGGAATGAGTCAAAACTTAGAGGACCATGGAGATCATTGAAGGTCATTCAGAGATCAGTGAAAGATCGTTTGGAGATCTGGTCAGTTTGTCATCATTCGACGATCTCTCAATGATCTCCCCCCCTGTGTAAAGGGGGTGTTACTAAGCATAAGGTCAGAGGTTCTCCATGAATTCATTACTATTCGTTACTCACAGCAGTTCAGTTCAAGGCCAAGTTATGGTCCAATTATGTGACCACATGGATCCTAATCTCCCATGGGCCCTTTGCACTAATATAAACTGTTAAAATTCAAATAAAACATCCATGTAAATTTAAGAAAAATGCTCCAGGCTGAATAAAATGATGTAATTTATGTTTTTTCTCCCCATTTCATGAAAATATACTGATTACATCACTTCTTTTCAGCAGTATGATTCAGACTGAAGTTTGTGCTCCATTGAGTCCGCCACTCATTTTACATTTTCTCTTTGGGTGAATCAGTGTGTATGTTCAGAGCTACATTTATAGTTAGTGTCATCATTTGACCCCCCATAGACCAGTGCCAATTTATAGCGCACACAGACACACACACACGCACACATAGTGGTAGTCTCCTCCTAACGAGCAGAACCACCATGCAGCCTCTTCATTAGCCTTCGGAGTCTTTCAGCCATATCACAGAAACCACAAAAATAGCTCTGCCATTTAACAGACATATGGACAAAAACACGCCATTACTATGTCATTACCACTGACATCACGGACACGGACATCCAGGCAAGACAGAGAAGAAACAGAATGAGTGGGCGAGAAGAGAAACAAAAAGATGCCGAAAAAAAGGGGGGGCAGAAACGCACAAAAACAGACATGGAAAATGAGACCAATGGATGGGGTGACAAAGAAGACAAAAAAGAGGAATGAATGAAGTGCAATGCGCTGTCCTTATCCATTTTCCTATCAGATTGTTGTGGTTCCTCAGTGCCGTTTATCACTGTGGCTCACCATCACTTAGACGTGTCAATGTGGGGGCGATGGGAAGCGAAGATGTGTTATTCAAGGCAGGAAAGAGAAATTGTAGGGCCGCTACCGACCTGAATAAGGGATGTCAGTATTTAATAACTGTCCACCACGGATGGAATATATATTTCACTTCATCTCCTTCTGTGGGTGGGGTGATTGAGATTGAAATTGTTTTTTTTTTTCTTTCCAGAAATACATAACAATTTGATTTAGGCTTGTTTTACATTTGTCACAAAAGATGGAGAGAGAGTTGTTTTTATAATCAAGATTCATTTGAATTTTAATTTAATAGCTGTAGAACCATTAAGCTGTTTACAAAAACAACAAATATAAAAGACTGAATAATCTAGTAATAAAAATAAGCTAAAGCAGGATTTCATCAGTTTCACCAAATGAAGACAGAAACCACCGTTCCTGTGTGACGGCTGATGCTCGTATTGCTCGTCAAATGGCAGCAGAGGAAATAGGTTGTGGATTTTGTCTTTTAGTGTCCTTTGGCTCTGTGCAGATGCCTCTCTGATGTTACTGCTGCTCAGTAGATGGGTGCTGAGTGCTAATGTTTCAATATGATTTAATAACTCGTTGCAGATATTCTCATCTTGGATCTTTAACACGCCTTAGTAGTTTGCAGTGGTTTGCTGCTAGGATGTTTTGCACAGCTCTTCTGTTAGAGTTAACAATTACTTAGTCATGGAATATACAGTGCTGTGAAAAAGTATTTACCCCCTTCCTGATTTTTCATTTTTGCATATTTGTCACACTTAAATGTTTCAGATCATCAAACAAATTTTAATATTAGACAAAGATAACCTGAGTAAATACAAAATGCAGTTTTTAAATGATGATTTAATTTATTAAGGGAAATAAACTATCCAAACCTATGTGGCCCTATGTGAAAAAGTAATTTTCCTCTAAACCTAATAACTGGTTGTGTCACCCTTGGTGGAAACAACTGCAATCAAGCATTTGTGATAACTGGCAATGAGTCTTTTACATTGCTGTTGAGGAATTTTGGCTCACTCTTCTTTGCAGAATTGTTTTAATTCAACCACATTGGAGGGTTTGAGCTTGAGGTCACAACTGATGGCCGGACATTCTCCTTCAGGATTTTCTGGTAGAGAGCAGAATTCATGGTTTCATTAGTTACGGCAAGTTGTCCAGGCCCTGAAGCAGCAAAGCAGCCCCAGATCATCACATTACCACCACCATGTTTGACTGTTGGTATGGTGTTCTTTTTATGAAATGCTGTGTTAGTTTAACACCAGATTAATGGGATGCACACCTTCCAAAAAGTTCAACTTTTGTCTCATCAGTCCGCAGAATATTTTCCCAAAAGTTATGAATCATCAGCATGTCTTTTGGTAAATGTGAGACAAGCCTTTGTGTTCTTTTTGGTCAGCAGTGGTGCAGATGGAGAAATTTGAAAGAGATAGGAGACTGTAAGGTGGTGGCAGGGGAGAATCTAGCTAGACAGCATTGGATAGTAGTCTGTAGGGTGACTTTGAAAAGAAAGATGAGGAAGAGAGTGAAGGCAGAGCCAAGGATTAAATGTGGGAAGTTACAGAAGGAAGAAGGTCGCACGGAGTTTAGAAAGGAGTTGATACAGGCTCTGGGTAGTAGGGAAGAATTACCAGATGACTGGGAAAGTACAGCAAAAGTATTGAGGGAAACGGGTAGCAAGGTATGTGGTATATCCAGTGGACAGAGGAAGGAAGACAAGGAGACTTGGTGGTGGAATGAGGAGATACAGCAAAGTATCCAAAAGAAGAGGTTTGCAAAGAAAAAATGGGATAGTCGGGGAGATGAAGAAAGTAGGCAGGAGTATTTGGAATCTAGGCACATGGCAAAGAGAGAGGTGGCAAAGGTAAAGGAAAAGGCATATAGTGAGTTGTATGAGAGACTGGACACTAAAGAAGGAGAAAAAGGAGTTGTATTGGTTAGCTGGACAGAGAGATTGAGCTGGAAAGGATGTACAGCAGGTTAGGTTGGTTAAGGACAGAAATCGTAATGTACTAACAAGTGACGAGAGTGTGTTGAGAAGGTGGAAGGAGTACTTTGAAGAGCTGATGAATAAAGAAAATGAGAGAAAGAGGAGGATGGCTGAAGGAAAGATGGTGAACAAGGAAGTCCTGAGGATTAGCAAGGCAGAAGTGAGGGCAGCTTTGAAGAGGATGAAGAATGGAAAGGCGGTTGGTCCAGCTGACATACCCGTGGAGGTATGGAGATGTTTAGGAGAGATGGCAGTGGACTTTTTAACCAGATTGTTTAACACAATCTTGGAGAGTGAGAGGATGCCTGAGGAGTGGAGAAGAAGTGTTTTGGTACCAATTTTCAAAAACAAAGGTGATGCTCAGAGCTGTAGTAACTACAGAGGCATAAAGTTGATCAGCCACACTATAAAGATATGGGAAAGGGTTGTCGAAGCCAGGTTAAGAGGAGGGGTGGCAATCAATGAGCAGCAGTACGGTTTCATGCCAAGAAAGAATACTACAGTTGCAATGTTTGCTTTAAGAGTGTTGATGGAGAAGTATAGAGAAGGTCAGAAGGAGTTGCACTGTGTCTTTGTGGATCTAGAGAAAGCATATGATAGGGTGCCAAGAGAGGAAGTGTGGTACTGTATGAGAAAGTCAGGAGTGGCAGAGAAGTGTGTGAGGGTGGTGCAGGACATGTATGGGGACAGCGAGATGGTGGTGAGGTGTGCTGTAGGAGTGACAGATGGATTCAAGGTGGGGGTGGGATTACATCAGGGATTGGCTCTGAGCCCCTTCTTGTTTGTCATGGTGATGGACAGGCTGACAGATGAGGTCAGGCAGGAGTCTCCATGGACAATGATGTTTGCAGACAACATCGTGATTTGTAATGAGAGTAGGGAGCAGGTGGAAGAGAACCTGGAAAGGTAGCGGTATGCTCTGGAGAAAACTAACTAACTAACTAACTAACTAACCTGCACTTATATAGCGCTTTTCTAGTCACAAAGACCACTCAAAGCGCTTTCACTAGTACTAACCCTCTATTCTAAGGGCCTATAGGAAACAGATATCTACAATTTAGAACAGCCAATTAACCTAACATGCATGTCTTTGGATTGTGGGAGGAAACCGGAGCCCCCGGAGTAAACCCACGCAGCACAGGGAGAACATGCAAACTCCACACAGAAAGGTTCCTACCCCTGCCAGCCTGGGGATTTGAACCAGGAACCTTCTAGCTGTAAGGCAACAGTGCTAACCACTGCACCACCGTGCTGCCCAGAAAAGAGGAATGAAAGTCAGTAGAAGCAAGTCAGAATACATGAGTGTGAATGAGAGGGAGGCAAGTGCAATGGTGAAGATGGAAGGAGTAGAGGTAGTGAAGGTAGATGAGTTTAAATACCTGGGGTCAGTAATCCAAAGCAATGGAAAATGCACAAAAGAGGTGAAGAAGAGAGTGTAGGCAGGGTGGAGTGGGTGGAGACGAGAGTCAGGGGTGATTTGTGACAGAAGCATAGCAGCAAGAGTAAAAGGGAAGATTTACAAGATGGTAGTGAGACCTGCTATGATGGACGTTTGGAGACGGTGTTTGGAGACGGTGGTGCTGACAAAAAGACAGGAGGTGGAGCTGGGGGTGGCAGAGTTGAAGATGCTAAGATTTTCATTGAGAGTTTCTAGGAGGGACAAGATTAGAAATGAGTATATAAGGACAACTCAGGTTGAGCGATTTGCAGACAAAATAAGAGAGGCAAGGCTGAGATGGTTTGGACATATGCAGAGGAGGGATAGTGGATATACTGGACAAAGGCTGTTGAAGATGGAGCTGCCAGGCAGGAGGAAAAGAGGAAGACCACAGACGATCCATGGATGTAGTGAAGGAGGACATGGAGAGGGTTGGTGTTACAGAGGAGGATGCAAGGGATAGAGTGAGATGGAGACAGATGATCTGCTGTGGCAGCCCCTAAAGGGAGCGGCTGAATGAAGTTGTTGTTTTTGCTCAGTCTCATTCTTATTGCTGAATCACGGACCAGTGTCCAAACTGAGGCAAGTGAGCACTGCAGTTCTTTAGAGGTTGTTCTGGGTTTTCTTTTCTCATCTGTTCTTGAATTTCTTTAGATCGTGGCATGATGCGTTGCTTTTTGAGATCTTTTAGCCTACTTCACTTTGTCAGACAGGTTCTATTTCAGTGATTTCATGATTCAACAGGTCTGGCAGTAATCAGGCTTGGGTGTGGCTAGTGAAATTGAACTCGGCTTTCAAAAAACATGTAGTTCATCACAGTTAATTCATGATGTAATGAGGGGATCCTTTTTTTATATAGGGCCATGTAGGTTTGGATAGCTTTTTTCCTTTAATAAATAAAATCATCATTTAAAAACTGCTTTTAGTATTTACTTGGATTATCTTTGTCTAATAATTTTTTTTTGATGATCTGAACATTTAAGTGTGACAAATATGCAAAAATATAAGAAATCAAGAAGGGGGTGTAAGCGTGCTCAAAATTTTACTCTATGTTACCAAAGAACAGCAGGACACAGAAAAATCCAAATTAAGAGAATTTAATAACAAAAGGCATATGGGGGGGGGGCTGAAAAGTTCATAGTGGCCAAATTTGACCAAATGTTTTGTATTTTTCAACCACAGGGCTCCAAGCACTTCAACACAGATGGAAGAAGTGTGTGGACCGAAGGGGAGACTATGTTGAAAAAAAAACAAACAAAAAAAAACACATTTGGTCAAATTTGACCACTATGAACTTTTCAGCCCCCCCCCCCCCCCCCCGTACGTGTTAAGTCACATTGCACCAGCTGGTGAGCTCCGAGATTTTGACCTTAGCAACCCAAGACCAAAATCCAGCAAAACAGCCCTGAACTACCAATCTCTCTCTATTTCATAGGGACTGTCGGTGGAGGCCGTCTTCATCGGCAGCTATTATCTTCACATACACACACGCATAGGGTTGAAGCCACTGTGTGCAGCAGTCTTCGCCACTTCTAGAAGAAGCGGCTGTTCTTAACAAAGAGCTCAGTCTGTCTTATCATCTAGTTACAGACAAGTTTCTATTCATGCAGTTTAACAACTTATCAGTGTCTAAGCAAAATCATCCCTTTCACATGAAGTGTCACTATCTGACCTTGTACAGCTTGAGCAAACCATGCGAGCTGGAGCTTGTGACCCTGTCTGACACATTCAGACATTACCGCAATGAGCACATTATTATAAATAACACAAGTTTAACAAATACTTAATTATTTAATATAATCATTAATTATTCTAAATAGTCAACAGGGGTTAAATACGTTTTCACAGCACTGCAGTAATGTGTGTGTGTGTGTGTGTGTGTGTGTGTGTGTGTGTGTCCAAGCCTGGTAGAGTATATTATTTAGGCCTAGCAAAAACAATTAGACATAATTCAGCTGTGATGAAAAGCATTGTTCAGTAATTGAATCTCTGCCCTGTAATGCACTGCTGTTCGTAACAGAGCGTCACAAACAACACACACAGTACGACTGCTTGATCCTCCGCCCAAGGCGGTTTTTCAAAAACATGATTTTTCCTAACACCATCTCTTGTCGCTATCTGTCTGTCTATCTAGCTTTCTGCTCGTCAGATACCCACATATACGCTGCTTTTTGTGCTTATGCCAGTGTGTGTATTTGTGTGTGCTCTGTGTAGGTGTGTATGTGGAAGTTTCTGTCGATCTCCTCCTTTGTTCTTTATGAGTTAGAGTGTTGCTCCCCCCCCCCCATGGTATTCTCTTCATTGCCTAACTAATGTCAGAGATCATGCACTCGCCTACACACACACACACACACACACACCAGTAATATGTAGTCTCTCATGCTGCTCACACATCACGCGTAGGTGTACCAGTCTATTTTCTGTTCAAGTTCATAAAGTTCCTGCATTTCTGCAAGTCAAAAAGTGTAATGATTTCACCATACTGTAAATGTATGAAATAAAAAAGGAAAGGGGGGAGATGGCGGTGATGCAGAGGCTTGTACAAGCTGCACTCAGACATGTTATTAACCCGACCTTGAAATACGCCTTCACCGAGTTCACATAGGTGGGTTGTCCACACAGCTAGACAAAGTACAAGAAGCTAATGTCAAGCGGAGAGAAGTAATTATAAACAACAGAACAGTTAAGTGTTCATCCAGTTTTTTCTACCTTTTTTTCTTTGCCGTGGCACATTTTTTTTTAATTGAAAAAAAATCCCATACACCAACCAAACATGTTAAAAAAATTACACATTGTGCCCTATCACAGCATATGTAATGATAATTTACAGTATTTATAACACAGCCCATGAAGTACTGTGAAATTACAGGGTACTTTCCGTGTACTTTCAGTGAAATTACTGGTGTAAAACAGTGTTAGTATGGGGAAATATCAGGGTAATGAGAAATAAAAATAAATGATTGCAGGCTGCTTTGTACACAGAAAGCAGCCCAAACAATGCAGTTATTTGGGTTGCATTCACAGGGCTGCACGGTGGCGCAGTGGTTAGCACTGCGGCAGCACAGTTTACCCTTGGCCGGGGGATTGTGGGGATCGTGGGATCGTGGGTTCGATCCCAGCCCCCGACCAACAGTGATCTGTGTGGAGTTTGCATGTTCTCCCCGTGTTGCGTGGGTTTACTCCGGGATTTCTCCGGTTTCCTCCCACATGCCAAAAACATGCATGTTAGGTTAATTGGCTGTTCTAAATTGTCCCTAGATATCTGTTTCCTATAGGCCCTTAGAATAGAGGGTTAGTATTAATGAAAGCGCTTTGAGTGGTCTTTGTGACTAGAAAAGCGCTATATAAGTGCAAGTTAGTTAGTTAGTTAGTAGTTAGTTGCTGCAGTTATTTTTTTTTTTTTAAACATGGCTTGTTGGCTGGACCCCATGCAACTCGGGTGAAAAAAACCCTTGATGCCAGGAGCATGCACCAACAACGGAGAACAAATTTTGTTTGACAGTGAAACCCATCTCAAACAGATGGACCATAGCTTGCAGCCGAGTTTTGTGTGCATCCCCACCATCCTGCTGGGCCACTACCGGTCCACTGACGAGGGCCGTCAGCCCATGAAACTGGACACTGCCCCCCCCCACCCCCACCCCCACCCAGTGCCGGGAGCAGCCGACACCAGAACGTGGTCTCGGGAGGAGGCAGTGGCATCGCCCCCCCAACTGTGCACCCCTCCGGACATTGCTGTGAGCTCAAGCATGACAGCGTTTCCCTGGGATTTCTGCGACAGCTGCAGGGTGGCCACAGAAGCCGTGAAGGCAGCTCCATCCCCCCACAGGGAGGACCCCCACATGCCAGTCTCAGTTCTGGCAGCTGCACTTATACAAGCGGAGCGACGTGAGTCCTCACCTCCTGGCTGGTCAGAATGCACCTTGAATCCTTGAAATAACTATTGTTTGGACCAATTAAGTGAAATTAGAAAATTTTCCACGGCACAACTGGCAATCTCTCACGGCACCCCGGCTAAAAGACACTACTCTAACAAGTGGATGAAACAAATATAGAAATGATCATGTGACCATCTATTATCACATGATTTCCCAACCTACTTTACTGGGCAGAGCAGTAGGTTAGTTTTTGGTTCTTGCAAACTTGGTAGTAACACTACTTGGCCCTTTTGTGGCTCAGCAGGAACCAGTAACAGGTTTCATTTAGATTCACCATTATTCCCAACGGCATGACCTGTGATTTGCACTTGTGATTAGACTGTTAAAAAAGAGAAAACCAAAAGAGACAGATATGTGAAAAAATAAGAAGTGTGTTAATACTCTGATGAAGATTAATCCAGGCGGCTAAGTATACTGTATGGACACGCTTTTTATACTGTATGGAAGCTCAGCCAAGTCAGCTGGATTCAAGAATCAAAGGATTCAAAAAATACTTGAATCTAGTTGACTTGACTGAGCTTCCATGCAAATTAAGAAGTATGTTGTATTTTACATACAATATATGCTGTGTGCACACCTTTGCAACGTTCTGATGGGTGGACTCTAAATGTCCCTCAGGCACGCCTGTGGTGAAAGCTATGCAACCTCATGGGAGGAAACATGAGTAAAAACCTTCCCCTCACTGACATTCTCATCTTTTTTTTCCCTTTCATCAGTAAATTAGCATCAGCATGAGTGACATGAAACAAGTATGAAAGAGACTGTCAGGAGTGAGAGGAAAAAGAGTTGATGGAGGAAGGGAAGTGACTGTAGATACTAGGTGTTTATAGGAAAGACATGGGTGAGGGACAGAGTTTGTTTTTTGAAACATGCAAAGTAAAGCAGCATAGTATTAAAATGTTCAAGGTTCATGTTTTACATGAAAGCATTGCAGCATAATTCTCCTGTTGTGATTGGTCTGGAACATTTAGCTGAGTACACCCTCATCATTACTATTTATAGTGCTTATTCATCCCTAATAAAAAAAACAACAAAACAAGGAAAAGCTCTAGTCTAGAACATGCCAAGTACACAAATGCATAGCAGAAAAGTGAATTAAATTTCAAAAATGGATTTTGCACCATAAAAATGCATGACTCACTCAGCTTTTGTGAATTGAAGATCACTACAATTGCAGTAAATCTCTAAAGAGAAGGCCATCAATCTATATGATTTATAAGGAATAACTGTAAGGACCAATAACAATGTCACATCTGGCACTCCTCACAGTTCTTTAGTCACTTCACTGGTCTGTAGATGTGTGTATATGGATGGAAGCAGAGATAAGACATGTATTCATATGGTTATTTATTCTGTGATGTTCTCTTCACCTTGAGTAGGCAAGGCTATACACACGCAATGTTCATATACCTGTATAGCCACATCTGAATCTGTTGTGACTAATTCTATGCCTATGCTGATCTTAGATCACAGGTGTTTGGGACCATTTAATTTCTTGGATCAGATGTAACATAGTGGAAAACAATGATTGCCTGCATTTCAAAGACCATGTTTTCATCTGGACTCAATAATAATCCCAATAGTATCCTGTAGTGATTCAGAACGAGTTTAGTTTTAGAATCTAGTTGTACATATGTGCTTATTTGAGTGTTGAGAGAACAAAATCTGCAAGGTTTCTCCTTATGTGTGGGGTGCATCACAGTTTCAGAGGGAGTTTGGATTTTAAGGATGCTTTCACACCTAAATTCATTTACTTTGGTCTAAATTAGTTGATGAGTTTGTTACTTTGAATCATTTTCTCCTTGGTTCGTTTCCATTTCACATGGGGAAAAATTCAAGTGGACAAAAATGCGTCATGTCAAATCACGCAAGAATCAGGTGAGAAGGTCCTCTCCTCTGATTGGTCAGTTGCTTTTGCCATGGTAACAAGAAAAGTAAAAAGATGAAGTAGTTTTCCATACCATAGTTAGACAGAAATCCGTGACCCATCAGAATGTGTGACTGCACGTGCTGATGTCATGTATTGTCTGCATATGTGTGGCTGAAAAATCAGAAGTGTCTAAATTATGTGAGGTGGACAGATTTCCCAAAAATTGTTATTTTAATGTTTGCGTCATTCATTAAGCAGAAGAAGTAATAAGGTGGGAGACTGTAAGGGGTCACAGATTTCTGTGCAACACTAAAGCTCTCAGTTTTATTCAGCGCATTTTAACACTTGTCCTCCTCACAGCTTTTTTCAAGTTGTTGCAGCTTTGAGCAGCTGATTTCTGAATTCCCCTCCATTTGCTAATTTTTCTGGGGGGGTTTTGTGTGTGTTTTGGATAGAGGAGTGTTTATGTGATCATCTGACCAGTCTGAACCTCCTCACAATTCCAGGCTTGTGCACAATTCATCCTACCTTGTGTTTTAGGTGTTTGAAAGAAATAAAGTAAAATCGGCGCATAATACAACGTCCTCAAATCACGCATTTTCCAGCTTTTGGTCCCGTCTTAGTTCAGTATGCTTTCTCACCTGGAGGACGGCACCAGACTTTGCCAAATGATCCGGATGGAGACCACCTCTTTTAGGTGGTCTTGGTGCTGTTGTTTTGGTGCACACCTGTTTGCGATTACCGTGTTCTCCCCAGACAAAGTGAACCGCACTAATGGAGAAACAAACTCGAGTTTGATCGAAACAAACTCAAGCCTGTAGATGTGAAAGCCCCCTAAAACTCCTGGAGCCTGAGCTATCCAACTTATCATATCCAACATGTAATAGTATTATGAATGTATGAGTATTCATTCTTCTTGTGCATGAGACAACTACACACTTTCAGGAAGGGGCTGCAGCCAGGTTACTTGGCTGGAGTATACTGTGTGAGATGTTACACAGTTACACTTGAACTGTGGATGAGTGGAATTCCAACCATTCCATGTTTACATTAAAACAGCCAATGTTTGACCAGCTTCTGTCTCAGAGTGACCCGCTGTTTTTGGGGAGGTTGGATCCAGGAGAGGATTTGGTGTTGAGTGACTGAACTGGGAAGGTTGCAGCATACAGTCACTTTTCCAGGCATCAAGCAAGTCAAAGTGGGAGCCATAAAGCACTGCTGTGCAGTATGCTGAGGGAAAGGGTAACAGGATGGCAGGTGTGTGATGTGCTTAACTTGATGAGTGGAGCTCCTGAAAACTCTGGCAGGAGGCAAGAGCAGTGGTTAAATATGTGGGTATTCTGCCACCCCATTATGACTCATTCAGATGGCTAAAAAGTTTGTTCTGTGCAAAAAGTTTTGCATGTAGGTCTTCTTTGTGTTGCTTTTTTAGCCCCAAGGTATGTTGGAAAAGAGTTGCCTTGCAAAATGTCTCATTTCAAGAAAAATATCATTGATATTAAGACAGAAAGATGTTGGAGTGGTCTCCAGGTCTTGAGTTTCGCTTAGTTGATTTCCATTCTTTGACCAGGTTCTGTCTACAGGCCATGCCATCCACATAATAATATTGTTGTGATGTTGTGTGTGCCGGGTCACTGATGTATACCCTAGATTGAGGTCATAGGGTCAAATACTGTGCCTTGAGGGACTGTGTTTCTAAGGCTAGAGACACACCAACCTACAATCAACCATCCGGCATGTTCAAGACATCAGTGATCCTTGTCTGTTTGGTGTGTCCATTACGGTCGGCACCAAACAAACCTGGTCAGTGTTTCTTTGGCCAATTCAACATGTTGAATCGGTGTCAAATTTATAGGCAAAAGAGAGCACTCTAATTAGCTGTTGAATGTAATAAATGATTAAGTGCTGGTGCAGAACATACATGCATTATTTTTGTTGGCTGTAATCTTTCCAGTGTGTGCAAGAGGAACTTTTATTCATGCCAACAAACTCTAGAAAAGGAGACACAACAGGATATTGTCCATCTGGTTTTGTCAGAAATGTTGGCTTGGTGTGTCTCTAGCCTTAGACACTGTGTCAACTTAATTGTCTGTAACTGGTCTTGTGTGCAAAGTTCTGATTGGAAAGACATTTAGTAATGAACCAACCTTGTGTATAATAGACAGGATTTTTTTTTACTGTTGTTTTTGACCCTATAAATGACAGTTTAATGAACAGTTTGGTCATGATACCGAGCAGCTTGACTGGTTTATATACTGTTACTGTCATGTTCAACGGTGGTCCCAAATGCAGTCTCAGGCAACAGGTGACAGGTGGGAAAAACAAAATGGTAAATGGTAATCGCTTTTATTCTCATCTCTTGATGGCCAAAGCGCTTTACAGATCCTGCTATCCACCCATTCACACACACATTCACACAAATAACTAAAAAACACAAAAAATACACAAAGTGCGGCACGGGGGCTGAAAACCAACACTGAAAAAAACTCACAAAAAGAAACAAAAAATGCTTATGATTGCAGGAAAAAACTAACGAAATAAACTAAACAATAACAGAAACCAGAGTTGGAGAACACAAATGCAACCCAACAGGAACTCTGGGGAAGATGGCAGACTAATTTACTGTTGGTAATTAGGGGCTCAAACAGAGGTGAGGAATGATCAGCAGATAAACACAATGCATTGACAAGTACACAGGAGATGTAAACATGCAGAGACAACACACTATAAAGGTAACAGAGAAACACATGATGCAAACATGTAAAGCCCTAGTCACACCAGCCTGTACGTTTGGATAGGAGATAATGTTTATTTAGCTGATGATGGATGACTGATGCCAACCCAATCTCACTGAAAAACCTAAAGAACATTTTCCACCCCTCAAAAAATGTGTTTGTACGTAAAACAAAAATAAAATGTACCTGGATACCTTCTACAAATGGAGTCCATGCCTTCACTCACTGCACGTGTGCAAATGCATAGAAAAAAGAACACGCCATACTCACTGTGCATGAGCAGAACAACACTTGTTTTAGGCAGCCTTCCAACACTCATTCGGTTGGTGGGTGGGGGATGGCGGATGGTTAGTTTCTTGCGCTTTCAACCAAGGAGACCAACAAGACATGAGTTTGAGTCACACGCTGATCTTTGAGTGGCTTTTTTTCATTATTTATTTTTCCGTTTGTTTATTACTCCACTAATGGTGAAGGTTAGGAAAAGGTCAGATTTAGTCACCTCTTCTAATGGTTAGTGTTATGTCCACAAACCTGGCAATGACGACCAACAGGGATGCTGCCGTTGAACTGAACTTTATTACAAGCTGTTAATATTATACTGCACACATGAACACTCAGTTCACTCACTCTCGGTAACCCTTGCGCTAACTCACCATGAGATGGCGGACTTCTCCATATATAGTGGTGTGAAAAAGTGTCTACCAAAAAATCCTGAAGGAGAACGTCCGGCCATCTGTTCGTGACCTTAAGCTGAAGTGCACTTGAGTTGCAGTTCTTTGGATGTTGTTGTGGGGTCTTTTGTGACCTCTTGGATGAGTCGCTGCTGCATTCTTGGGGTAGTTTTGGTCGGCCAGCCACTCCTGGGAAGGTTCACCACTGTTCCATGTTTTCACCATTTGTGGATAATGGCTCTCACTGTGGTTTGCTGGAGTCTCAATGCTTTAGAAATGGCTTTATAACCTTTTCCAGACTGTTAGATCTCAAGTCTTTGTTTCTCATTTGTTCCTCAATTTCTTTGGATCGCAGCATGATGTCTAGCTTTTGAGGATCTTTTGGTCTACTTCACTTTGTCAGGCAGGTCCTATTTAAGTGATTTCTTGATTTAGAACAGGTGTGGCAGTAAACAGACCTGGGTGTGGCTACAGAAATTGAACTCGGCTTTCCTAAGATGTGATAAACCACAGTTAATTTGTTTGTTTTGGGGGGGGGTCACTTTTTCACACAGGGCCATGTAGGCTTGGAATTTTTTTTTATCCTTAATAATAAACACCTTCACTTAAAAACTGTATTTTGTGTTTAGTTGTGTTATCTTTGTCTAATATTTAAATTTGTTTGATGATCTGAAACATTTAGGTGTGACAGACATACAAAAAAATGAGAAATCAGGAAGGGGCAAACACTTTTTCACACCACTATATGTGTGATTTCTCCAGTTTGTCAAACACATCTGCTTCTTGCTGTTGATGTCTGCTCTCAAAACGTCTCTGTCATACCGATAGCTGAACAGTTGTCAATACACAGAGAACAAGCACTGTGCTGAGTATCGGGGCATGCCATCATAAATCTACTGAGCCCTTTGATAGGCTTCGTACTTCCTTCCCTGTGCTCACCCAAGCAAAAAGCAGTTTGGTCTACTCTCTTATCTGTATTGCGCCTGCTATACTGACATGGTGGCTCCCAGATTTACTGTATCTGAAGGTCATGGTGCCATTATCCCAACTGTCATTCCTACTGTCCTCCACAAGTCTCACATGTGTACCAGGAGCATGTCTGTACAACTGTCTGTCCTCATATGTGTCTTTTGTTTGTCACATGTCAACAAACAGAATTACTATGACAGAAAGTGAGAATTATTGGACTGGCTTTTTGGTGCATGGGATTGCCTCACATCCTAGATTCAAATGCTGGCTGGGTGAGTCGCTAGAGAGTGACATTACATGATTGACAGCTCTTCAATCTCCTGCAACTGTGCAAACATGAAGCAGAACCTGGCTGGATTGAACAAATTGATGATGAACTCCGAGATTTTAAACTGACTACTGCAATTCAAACAAATGCGGCATTTCCTAAAGTTGACTCAGGATGCCTCACACAGGTGACTCAACACCCCATCTCTCAAAATGTTCAGGAATTCATCCTGTAGGCTACACACTGTATCCAAAAAAGGCAAACATGAAAACGGCAAATTTACGGCCACATAACATTAATCTAGCACACAGGGTTACTTCAAAATATTAAGAAGAGTTAGCACACTTGTGTGTGTATCATCTTTTAAATGATAGCAAGTAGTGAAGTGCACTTATACTGTAATTGTGGAGAGGTCATCTCCTCTCTGTTAGAGCTGATAAATAACTTTGGTTTACGTTTGTCCATTTATGAATTTATAATTCAGGTTGAATAATTTTAGTTTTCCAGAAACTTCCTTACCCTCGTCTGCCTTCTAAGAGCAAATTTGTCTTTTTTTCAGGCACTAAAAGTGTTTGCCAGCTGTGCACAAAAACAGAGCTTAATATAATATCTTTGCATTTATGCTACTTTACATTTTTGACAGAATACTTGTGTTTGCAATTTTTTATTCACAGCAGGTACATTGAAAACAGATGGCTATTCAATTAGACATTCAGTTTTAATATTCTAAATGGAATTGAACAGGATGAACTATAAATGCCCTTGTTTAAAAGAAAAAAAAATATATATATACGTGTGCATACCAGACAGTAAACATATTGCACCATAAATGGTATAATCTTAATCAGAAAAGTTTTGCTGACATAAGTTGAACTAAGGTAAGATTGGTATGTCTATATGCTGTCCTGTCAGTCTGATCCCAGTCTGCTTTGTGCGTCATTCACTCCTCAGGAGACCTTTATTTCTCCGTCTTTTGTCTCTTCATCTCTCACTAAGCACCTTCAAGTGAAATCAATTTAAAGCCACTCTATTTGTTGATAATGGCATTTATCCACAGCATCAAAGAGCAATAAAAGACTCTCAGTGCTCTCCTCAGCTTCTATCAAATAACGGTTTTCCTTCCAAGCTGCCATCCTTCTTCCCTCTGTCCTTCCGTCTGTCCCTCAGCATCATCACTAGCATTTTCTCTTTTAACCACTCTTGCCCCCTTGTGTCCATCTGTTGATCTTTCAAATATGCTCACCAGAGGGAAAAAAAAGCACACTTTTAAAATGCACCATTTTCAACCATTTGCCTTTTTAGAGTGTATACAGTGAGAAAGGAAAGATCAAGGGACTGCAAACAACATCACAGAACTGCTTTGCTCCAGGTAGCCATGTTTGCACTGCTTTTATTTCTCCAGAGAAATTCTGAGTCATTATATTTGCAAGCACTTGTCAGTGGGTTTAGTTCTATTCAAATATAACATTGCATGTTTGAGTTGATCTTCCTATACTTTATATTGCAGAACATAAACTGAGAAAAAAAAAAAGTCTACTGAGAATAAGTTCACCTTACCTTGAATTGTCATATCCCATCTAAACATTTTAGCAGGTAATTTTGAATTTCATTTAATATGTTTGATGACATAAGAATAAAAACAATGGAATTATATTACATTGTATGGAGAAAGGGATTGGAGTTAGATTGGATTCAAAAGATAAAAATAACAATAATAAGCATGTTATTTGTTGACAGTGGACACATGTTAAAAATTATGGTCGCTGAACACTCTTGAAAATTTAGCCATTATGAATTTGTTAATAAAAGTAATCCTTCAGGCATTTTATCATCAAAGATTCTCTACAACCAGTAAAAGGACTCTATACTGTTGGTTGCTTGATTACAATTCTTAGATTTTTTTGATTTTTTTTTTAACTTTGTGATTTTATGTTCATTGAGCATTTGTGGCCATGTATGTAAGTGTATAAAATGACTTGAATTAGAATCTGACAACACTCAGCTCTAGGGGTGCAAGTGTGCACGGAAAAATCTAAATTATAGTTAACATTAATGTCTCCTTATAATATGTGAGAATTGTAATACAGGGGAACTGAAAAGTTCATAGGCTGACTAAGAAGGAGCTATGCTACAGCGACGAAACTAGTCATGCATTAAATTCAGCCTTTTCTGATCCTAACTCCATTGTTTCTTTTCAGATACACTCACATTATTGAACATATTGAAAAATAAACCACATTTGGTCAAATTTGACCACTGCATCATGGTCAGCCCATAAACTTTTCAGCCCCCCCTTGTACTTTGTTGAATACCTTAGTTTCCACAGTGGGGCACTGTTTGAAAAGAGACAGTCCTAAAAATCCTAAACATGTGGGTAGTAATGTTTTACAACAAAATAGACAAGCTAGAGTTGGATTTATTATCTTGACTAACAAACCATAATATCTTTGTGGTGATGAACTAATTTCATCTGAAAATGCCAAGAAGAAGTGAGAGAAGTGCACAGAAGCTAACGCAGAAACGTGCAAAGCTAAATTACTAACAAACTAACTAGCCGCCAGCAGGAGTCACGTAACCCGCAAAACCTACTCAATAGGTGAGCGGTACGTATTATAAATACTGACTTCTGCACTGGACAATATTTAACTTGGTTTCATGTGTATGGAATGACAATATGCCTATTCTTTTCTATATTATTTACCTTGAGGTGCTTAGCAACAGTTAACTGGGTACATTTGAAAGGGACTATCAAATGTATCAAATGTACACCGCACCACCCCGTCTTGGGGTGGTGTGGTGGTGCAGTGGTTAGCACTGCGGCAGCACAGCAACTCACCCTTGGCCATGGGATCCCTGGTTCGATCCCAGCCCCTGACCAACAGTGATCTGTGTGGAGTTTGCATGTTCTCCCCGTGTCTGCGTGGGTTTACTCCGGGAGTTCTCCGGTTTCCTCCCGCAGGACAAAAACATGCAGGTCAGGTTAATTGGAGACTCTAAAGTGGCCCTAGGTGTGAATGTGTGTTTGAATGGTAAAGGGATAGCGCCGTAACGTGGCTGCTTCGTCCATCCAGGCGGATGCCTTCAGTTTCCTCTCTGGGGATCAATAAAAGTATACAAAAAAAAAAATTATAAACTTTGCTTGTGGAACTACTGTATAAAAGCAATATTACACTTGAGGTCATTCTGTATCATCAATATATCACTCTGGTAATGTCTTCGGCCCTCCACTTCACGTCGGACCTACAACCAAACTACCACAATTATATATTCATTGATACCACACTCCCTCTCATGTAATATTGCTTAAATAAGGGCATTTTAAAGCAAAGAACCCTTACTTTTTGCCTAAGTCCTGCAGCTCCCCACCTGTGACTCCTGCTGGTGACATACATGAATATGCTTCTGTGGGAACACCAGACGTTTGTTCCGGTGTGGGGAAAAAAACTACTTGTTTAGTACACACTTATACTTAACCTAGAGGGGCATAACAAAAAGCTTTGGTATGAATACTTGCACCTTTAAATCCCTACTCCGTACTCTTGCAATTTTACCTGAGTGTGTTTGTAATCTGTATGTTTTCTTACCACCAATACAATACTGCTCGTAACTGTCGTAATTTTTTTGTTTGTTTTGTTTTAAGCATCTATTAAATCTGCCAGTTATACTATCATTTTGTTTTAGCACTTTTTTCAAAACCTGCAGTACTTCACCTGAAATATCCAGTAGCATGTTTGAGCACCGCATGTGGTCCAGTTGAAGGTTTAAGACAGAGCTTCAAGGATGTTTTGGATGAAGTAAACCTGTAAAGACTAAAGACTATTTATTTATTACATGCAGTCAACAAGGTCCTACTGGGGATTTGAAGAGAAGTCTCAAAATTAATCTAGTAGCACAAAAAAAAACTTGTTTTCCTTTACTAGTCTGTTCTAAGCGGTTTAAGATGCTTAAAAAAAGCAATGATAATATCACTTGCTGGCAGCCTGTTGTTGCAGTATTGCAGTGACTTGGAACTCATGCTAAAATTGGAATTAATTTTCAATCCGCTTCAATTAGGAATTAATTTTGCATTGGCGAATCCTATCAAGCATCAGACGTGTGAAAATTATGGTTCATATGCATTTAGGTTGAGAGGTGGCAGAGGGCCCTGGAACATGTTGGCATTTTTCATCTGTCTAGAAAAGAGATTGGTCTGAAGCCTGGTTAAGAATACTAGGAGTTCATTCAGCAGAATAAACGGCTGCAACCTTTTAAAGATTGGGTTCCAGGCTGACGGGTCTAGGTGGCTTTTTTAGATCGATATCTTTTAAAGCCTCACAGATTTGCGCACTAGAAATAGTGCTGGAATGAAAAGCTTCCCTAGATGAGCCAGCATTAAATAAAGATATCACAGAAAATGGATTTTAGCAATACCACCCTGAAGCAGGCTCAATAAAACATGGCTGATATTAAATTCTCATTAGCATGTGAACAATGTTGCACATGCATTGTTCCGACCACAAATTAAAATGACTAAAGGAAAGTTGAACTTAGCAACATCAGAGAAATTTCATCTTCTACTGAAAGTTGTTAGACTGGTCACTTTTCAAATTCCCTGACAGTATGCAGAATGCTCCCACAGGCCTCATTCAGTTGTTAGACTACTGATTTGGTGATTTGAACCAATTATTGCAATTCCCCATCATTTTCTGCCTCTTAATTTTCTACTCAACACAAGAACAAAAGCTGAAAGAAAAAAAAAAGTGCCAGAAATCAGGCATATTCTCTAGTAGCACTCATGCCTAGAATACATAACAGCATTCACAATGGCATGAAAATGGTGCCTATTTACTGCATCTGTCCGAGATGTTCTTTGGAATACCAATAGTAAGCCAGTTAAGTTACTTTTAAACACAGAATGCTCAAGCATGTCAACAGTAGTCACGTATCAGCCTTTCCTGTGTTTTAGTTTTATCTAAAAAAATATAAAAATTAAAAATATTGGAATTAGATCTCTGAGCTTGTCTGGTGCTTTTGAAAATAAGTCCTAGAACTGTTTATGGCGATATGTTTTTGTGTTATTGGAAAAAAACCCCATCTGCAATAACCTTTCAGGGACCAAGACATCTGCATCATTTCTTAGCTCTGTTTACATCTAGTCCGTAATGGGAGATTTACTGTATATAAAGTTAAGAAGAAAACAAATATAGTAGCCATTTCCTGCATGACGCACAGTGTCAGAACTCAGCCCTATTCAGGCAGAGGGAACAGTTCTGTCATATTGACATACTGACATATTGCTCTGTTGTCAAGTCTTGAGATGTCGGTAGCCGATCCTGGGTTTCAGAGTGGGGCTTCAGTAGATCAAGGCTCTTCCAGAACAGTCCTGAGATGCTCAGCAACAATCTCCTATTATGGCTTTACTGTGACACTTCTTCAGATGATGCTGGTCATCCTGACTACTAAGAATGCTTTGGAAGTAGTGCCTGGATGCTGATAACTGCACTAGATACTGACCCACGACCAACCATCGTCAGCATCAGACCTGCTCATGAACATCTGGCACAAGGCACTGCTGTGTCGTGTGGTATGACCAACAAACCGGTCTCACAACCCTGTTTAGCAAAACTAGGTTGTTGTAATTTTTTTGTACTTTATCATCAATCAGTCAAAACCTGAAACTTTATTTATATAGCACTTTTCATACAAAAGATTGTAGCACAAAGGGATTTACAAATTAAAAATATGACATAATTACACCCAGCCTCCCACCCCACCCCACACACACGCACACACACACACACACACACACACACACACGCACACACACTCACTCACTCACCTATGTGAGACATGGCTGGGCATCGAGGAATCAGGTGTAGAAGCAAAATCCTATGGAGCCATCAACACGAGGGAAGCGCCAAGTCCGCAGCTACAGGGATGCCACCTCTGTGACCACTAAAGACCAGTCATTGGGTGGACCAGGGCAGTCACAGGCCAGTGCCCTGAAGCCAGCACCAGGCAACCCCCTGTGGGAGGGCCCCCTATGAGGAAACACTGGAGCTAGGACAGGACAACAAGATGAATAAAACTATCACTAATAATAATAATAATAGATTTTAGAGGTGATCTGAAAATGCATGCCTCCGCCAAGGCCCTTGCTTGTTTTTGTGCAGCAGGATTACATTAAAACTACTGGACAGATTTGGATGAAATCTTCACCAGAGGTGGCCCTTGGGCTACAGATGAACCCACATTTTGTAGATGATCTATGAGCGCATACCTCCACCAAGGCCCTGTCTCGCAATTTATGGACAGACAACAGTATGGACAGATGGGCAAAGGGACAGATGGAGCCTTGGCAGAGATATGCACTCTCTGAGTGCCTTCTAGTGTTTTCTTTTTCTTCTTCTTTATTCCTAATTATAATCAGAGCACAGAACCAACAGAATCAAACGCAGCATTTTCATATCCAAGGATCTTGATGACAGTGATGATGGCAGTATACGATGACTGGTAAGGATCATGCATGTAATATTGCCCCTGTCATGATCAAGACACAGCCTGAATTTACTGCGTACAGTATATTACGGGTGGGAATTTTTAGGCACAAAACAATTTGAGCCAATCACGATTCTCGATGCATCCTTTTTATTTCT
Organism: Pholidichthys leucotaenia; assembly: GCA_020510985.1. Lineage (NCBI taxonomy): Eukaryota > Metazoa > Chordata > Actinopteri > Cichliformes > Pholidichthyidae > Pholidichthys > Pholidichthys leucotaenia. The sequence goes on along the minus strand of CM035847.1, from coordinate 172,701,983 downwards.
GTTGATTTTGTTTCTTCCCACTGTGTGACAATTTCTTTCTTTTAAAGCATTTGCAATGGTCCATGAATTTACTTCCATTATCTTTTAATGTTTCAAAAAACCAACATGAAAGTGCAGCAATTTGCTGCTACAACACAGACTTCAGAGTATCCTGAATTTTAACAAATAATACTGATAAACATTCTGTTCTGTGCAACAAGTAACTGATCCTTTGGTCAAAAATATTCAGAATTTCTAACAGAAATGTTTAATTTCTAATGAAAGTTCTCCTGTTAGTAGCTGAGTCCTTCAGCCCAAAAACCAGAACATTTTGCTGTATCAAAATCACATTTACCTTTTATACAAAAATGTGCAGTTACCGTTACAAATGAGTCGATGGCAATGGATGTCCACGCTTCACATGTGATAGCAATCCTATCCGCTGTCTTCAGAGATTGCATGACTTTGGCTTTGGTCTCGTTGTAGGGAGTGGGGATGGCTGTGTCCATACAATATCTCCATGATGCGACATTGTACCTCAGCTCTACAGTGGGTATCATAGAGTGAAGCCTTGGTTCTCGATGACAGAATATGGGCGTAAATCCTTGGTAATAAAAGCGGCAATAGATGTTGTAATTTGCTTTGCCCTTTCTGAGTTGTGTGGAAGTTTTGGCATTGCTTGCTCAATGGTTCTCTGGTTGGTGGTGGCAGCCAAAGCTGTTTTTTCTCTCCGTCCGCCTAGTGGAAATGGGTGATATGGTTTCGCTTCTCTGTCGTGTTTCCAAAATATTTTAATTTAGTCTGACAGAGCTTACATACGGTGCGGGTCTTGTCCAAGTCTTTTTTCCATTCAATTTCATGAAAACCAGTACGTTAAAAACCAGTAAGAGGGTGCCGATCGCATACTCCGCTCCACCATTTTGTTTCTTTTGTGTCATGCCATAAAGAGTCTGGGCAGGTCCAGGCACCGGCTTTTTCATTCCGGCCAAATTAATTACGTTATTAATAATATTTAATAATCAGAATCTTGGCATTTGTGCATTAATTCAAAATTGTTCATGTCTGTATTGAGAGAAAATTTCTTCCAGCCCTATAGTATATGTAGCCTGAAATGGTGATACTGTGAAAGAAAGTAAAACCAAATAAATAGTGTAGTCTGAGCTGGGCGTAGCACAATTGTTAAGGTTGTTGGGAGGTTGATATAAAAAGTTTGGAGCAAAATACGAGCCCCGGGACCATCACTCAAGAACACCAATGTGGACCTTGTGTGAATCCATCAAACTGCAGCTGCTTGGAAACATGCCATCTGAATATGGCAGTAGGCTAAAATGAATGCGTCCAACCTTTCAAACTTTAAGCACTTGTAGCTGTGCAGCGCATCTGGTTGGATAAGACTACTGAGAAGTGCGGTTGCCATGACAAGGAGTGCTTAGTCTGCAACAACCTTTAATCCATGCAGGTGAATGCTACAATTCAAAGTCAGCAGAGCATTCCAGTGTCATGGGATGTGCTATTACTTCTCCATTACGTGGTTTTAATTTTGTGTCTAATTGGTGTTTCTGCCACTTAGAACAGAGAGCAGATCTACAGGAAAAGGGCTGTTTATGTCTTTATTTTAGTTTGGTTTTGAATTTCAGCCTACTGCAGTTAGATTGATCAAGCCAAAAACCTCTCTAATATATCTTATCAAAAGTAGTTTATAAGGAAAGCCTCGTCCACCCTTTGCACATAAAACCTTAGGTATATTAAATATAATACATTAAATGCATTAAACCAGAGACAGACTTGTCTTTATTTGCTCATATATTATTCCTAATGCAGTGAGACTGTGTAGATGTGTGTTACTGTGTGCATGCATGCACGTGTGTTCGTCCAGTGTGTTCTTCACCAGCCCTTGCTGTGGGGGTGTCTGTTATTATTAGCACCTCTGTCGCCATGGAAACTATTTCAGTTACACTAATTGATCTCATAACAAGAAGAGTGGGTACGTGTTGAACTAGCAGAGAGATGGAGAAAAATCGAGGCAGAAAGAGTGAAACGGACAGAGGAAAAGTTGGAGGGCAGAAGGAGAGTTTTCCAGGGTGAAGAGGGGAGAAGTGGAGACAAAATTAGATGGAACATGGAAAGTAGAGGCAAAATAGAAATGTTCTCAGATCCCATGAGATACTGCATTCAGGTATCTGTTCTGCCTCTATTTTGTATGGTGTGTGTGTGTGTGTGTGTGTGTGTGTGTGTGTGTGTGTGTGTGTGTTTATGGAAAAGAGTGAAATTAAGCCGTTGTGTTTAGCATGCCATAATTTATGATTTAGTGTCACCTGTTACAGTCGCTAGCTCTCTTTCTCTCATAATCTCTCACATTACCATTTACTTCCTTTTATTTAAATCACAGAAAAGTTTCCATAGAAGTACATTGTAAATTGTCCATGTCAGCAAAAGTCGGTTTATTTTCTCCTTTGCTGGTCCATTCACACAGCTGGAAATCTCTCTGTCAAAGAGTCATTTGACGAACGGTAATGCAGGGCGGTGTCTGCAAATACACCGATGAATAAAGCAATCGCTGCAGTCCTCTGTGGCATGGCACGGCCACCTGACACAGGCATCCTCGAAGAAATCACATGTCACTTTTCAGATTGTGTCGCATCTCATTCCAGGCGGTCCTCATCAGCTGCAGAGAGCAGCTACAGTCATTTCAGGTAGGGTTCTAGCAAACCAGCAGAATACAAGTAATTCAATGTGACATGCATTGCAAAATGCATAGACGGAAGCAAATGGGCTGCGCTTTAACTCAGAATGACACCAGCATTCTCTCTCAACACTGGCTGGCTGTAAGCTTGGCACAGGCTGGTGCATGCATATTGGAGACACACAGATGGCCTCAACGCTGAATATGGATGAGAGATCTGACACCGCAACTCACACTGACAGCATGGGAGAGAGAAAGAGAAGAAGAGGAGCGTCAGGGAGAAGCAAAGATGGGGACAGGAGGGCAGATCAATAAAGTGGAACCTCAGGTGGCAATTATACATATCAGTAAATACATCTGTTCTTAATAACCTCACTCCATTTTCTCTTCCTCCGTATCCCATCCTCTTCCTCACTGCCTCCTCGATCCCCAGTCCGTCCCTCGGGCTATGGCTATGAATTATGAGGCACAAATGAGGTGTGTGTGTGTGCTTGTGTAAGCATTACCGTGCACTATATTGTAATCGCGTGTGTCTATGAGGGCCAAGAGTGAGTGAGAGGAGCGAGCGCAACAGTCGCTGCCACAGCATCTGTCAGGCCGAGGGTGTGAAGGAATTCTCTGGCGACACACAGGGGTTAGAAAAAGCCGTGCACAATAACACTTTATTTAAATGAGTGAACAAACAAACAGTGTAGCAAAAACACACATGTAGACAAACGCACACTTGCAGAGGAGGGGAAAACATGACTCCTGTAAGTATGAACTCGCCTGCAGCAATGCAGAATATATCTTTTTTTTTTTTTTAATACTAGTGCAGTGCCCAGTCACATGACCATATAAGGTGTTGTTCAGTTCAGCAACTGAACAACACCTTATAAGGACTTGTTCAGAAGTCCTTATAAGAACTCCTTATAAGGTCTTCTAAGGAAGACCTGGTTCCAGAGCTTGGATTGGGCCCAAATTTTTATCATTTGCCACCAGCCTCCAGGGCCTGCTCTATGAATTTCAGCCCCCAACTCCTAGCAGTTAGTATACCTTTTCCACCTCTGTGTTCATTTGATAGCTCGTCTATGGATGTTCAATAAAGATTGCCCCTCCTAAACTTCCACATATCTGGGGAGGCTGAAATTTACAGGGGTTATTGGACGTAATACTATAGCTGTAAATGCAAATGTTCACTCCCCAAATCCCAGCGGTTATATCTTTTCCACCTGTGTTCATTTAATAGCTCCCTTACGGACGTTCAATAAAGACTTCCCCTCCTGAACTTCTACATATCCGGGGAGGCTGAAATTCAGTGATGCACACCGTTGTAACCTCAGCAAAGCACTTATAAAATCTGAGGTCAGTCTGACGAACGGTTTGAACGATATGTGAAGAACAGACAGACTGACACACAGACAGAGATTCCTTGCATTTACAGATAGATGGGCTTGAGTTGAGGATTACCGTGTAGTGCTGTATCTTTGTGTCCGAGTGTTTAAGCTTGTGTTACCAGGGTTAATGAGGTCTTTAGGAGGGGCGGTCTTCACCCGTCTAGTATGGGGGTCCAGCAGTTCTACCACCACATTAATTCAGCTCCTCTGGCGGTGGCAGAGGGAGAGTTAGCAGGGCAAAGAGATGAGACAGAGAGACAGATGGCAGATGTGAGGAAAATGGGCATGAAACGGAGGACAGAAGTTGTGGAGAAAAGGTCGAGAAGAGGTCGTGCCGAGAGGAGAAAGGAATGCAGAGGGATGCACCGATGGATGAATAGAGCCGAGCAAAAAATCCCTGAACCTAAGAGCCAGATGTACTTTTTTCAAACTGCAGAAAGAAATGAAAAAAGAGCAAAATAAAAAGAAAACTTTTTCATATTAGAGATGTTGACATGAAATCATTTAGCTCTAAATATTCATCCCAATGATCAAACAAATGAGGTGAAACGCATTATCTCTTACTGATTTGACATTCATACCAGTACAAAGTGAAGCAGGTGAGTCTGAAATTAATTTCCTGCTCTAAGACAATTGACACGTGGGATGTGCACAGGGAGATGTGCACAGGGAGCAGCAGATCTCTGGAGTCCCTCGAGTGACATTTCATATCCATCATCATCATATAGTCTTTCTATGAATATAAATGCAATCTGTCTGTGGGGGGACATCTTTGATATTTTATGTCTTTAGGGGGTGCACAGACGATGCCGTAATATTTTTCAAAATATAAAATGTTGATTTATTTGAACCTACAGTGGACACTGAATCTGTTGCTTTAGTCTAGTAACTTTCGTAAGTCGTGCACATCCACTTTAGATGCTTAGAAGGGTCTTGTATGATTTTTAGCTTGCACAAGTCACTAAAAGTCACTTTTTTTTTTTTTTTTTTTTTTTTTTTCTCTCGGCGCCACACGAGTCGGCTGCCTTTTTTTTTTTTTTTTTTTTTTGCCTTTTGCAACAGCGGCTCGATTCCGAGTCTTTTTCCCTTCCTCTCTCTTTTGATCCGTCTTTTTTTTTCACCCCACTTATATCACGGACACACAGATCGTCCTAAATGTCTCCTGAGCCGGTGGACGGAGCCACTGTCTATAGCAGGATACGATACAGCAGAGAACAGCTGCTAGCATTCAACCGCCACCCGGTCCCATTGGAAAAACTCGACATACCGAGAGAACTGAGGCGAAAACGCCGCGGCTGCCGGGCTGGAGTAAGGCGGAGGACAAAAAATATAAGGTACAGACCCTCCCTTCCATCTGTTGTCATGGGAAATGTACGGTCGATACTGGGAAAGTTAGATGAGCTAGCGGCTATCTCCCGTTATGATAGCACATACCGGGAGTGCTCTCTCCTTTTGTTTACTGAGACGTGGCTAACTGAACTAGCAGCAGATGCTAACATTGAGCTGGAGGGTTTTCACATGATACGAGCTGACCGAACACCAGACAGTGGCAAGGCTAGGGGCGGTGGAGTGATAATGTATGTTAACAACAACTGGTGCAGACCGGGACATATCACTGTTAAACAACGACACTGCAGCAAAGACATTGAGTTGCTAGCTGTTAGCATGAGGCCTACATATCTCCCGAGAGAACACTCACACGTGATCTGCATTGTTGTTTATGCAAATCCGACGGCGAACGCTGGGACAGCACGTGACGTCATCCATTCAGTAACCAGCAGGCTGCAGACAGAACACCCAGATGCTCTTCTCCTCATCTCAGGCGATTTCAACCATGTTTCACTGTCTCCCATTCTACCCACGTTCACCCAGTATGTCACATGCCACACTAGAGACAATAAAACACTGGATTTATTCTACGCAAACACTAAGGAGGCGTACACCTCATCACAACTCCCCCCACTCGGGAGATCGGATCACAACTTGGTTCATCTCCGGCCGGTGTACAAACCCCTAGTGCACAGACAACCTCCGGCCATGCACACTGTGGAGTTATGGTCTGAGGAGACAATGGACACCCTAAAGGGCTGTTTTGAAGCCACCGCCTGGAAGCAGCTCTGCGATCCACATGGTGAGGACATCGATGGCCTCATTCACACCTTCACGGGCTACCTCAGCTTCTGTGTGGACAAATCCGTTCCCACCAAGACCATACGGCGTCACTCAAACAACAAACCCTGGATCAACCCTGAGATAAAAACACTTCTGAGAGAGAAGAAGAGGATCTTCAGGTCAGGGAACAGGGAGATGCTGAAGTCCGTACAGAGGGAGCTGAGGAGAAAGATCAGAGAAGGCAAGGACAGCTTCAGGAAGAAGATGGAGGACAAGCTGCAACAGAGCGACATCAGCGGGGTCTGGAGAAACCTCAAAACCATCTCGGGGCTCCAGAATACCTCCCCCCAGGCCACAGGGGGCAGGGAGTGGGCGAACAACCTGAATCTGTTTTTCAATAGATTTGACCAACCGCCCTCCCTCCTGACTGCACAACAACCACTGCTGCCTCTAAAGAAATCAAGTCCTGCTGCCCACTCCCCACTCCACCAACACCCCCCCACTCCCAACACACAGCCCCCCATCCTGACCCTGACCAGGACCCAGGTGAGGACGGAGCTGAGGAAGATCAAGGCGAGGAAGGCGCCGGGACCGGACGGCATCAGCGCAAAGCTCCTCAAGTCCTGTGCAGACCAGCTGTGTGGGATTGTGACGTATATCTTCAACATGAGCCTGAAACTGGGGAGGGTACCACAGCTGTGGAAAACATCTTGTGTGGTACCTGTACCAAAAACTTCCCACCCCAAAGACCTGAACAGCTACAGACCGGTGGCCTTGACGTCCCACTTGATGAAGACCCTGGAGAGACTGCTCCTTGCTCACCTCCGCCCCCTGGTGGAACCAGCGATGGATCCACTCCAGTTCGCCTACCAGCATGGCATTGGGGTGGAGGATGCGGTGATCTTCCTCCTTCACCGTTCTCTGTCCCACCTGGAGAAGCCCGGGAATATGGTGAGGATCATGTTCTTTGACTTCTCCAGTGCTTTCAACACCATCCAACCGATGATCCTGAAGGACAAGCTGCTGCGCGCAGGGGTGGACCAGCACCTGTCATCATGGATCCTGGACTACCTCACGAACCGGCCTCAGTTTGTGAGAACCCGGGACTGTGTGTCCGACACGATCATCAGTAGCACGGGGGCCCCCCAGGGAACGGTGCTGGCTCCCTTCCTGTTCACTCTTTATACTGCGGACTTCTCACACAACACAACACACTGCCATCTACAGAAGTTCTCTGATGACTCTGCGATCGTTGGCCTCATCTCCAATGGAGATGAAGCTGAGTACAGAGGGCTTATCCAGGACTTCGTGGACTGGTGCCATCGGAACTGCCTCCAGATCAACGCGAGGAAAACTAAGGAGCTGGTGGTGGACTGCCGCAGGCATGGGCAGCCCCTCACAGTACCAGTAAATATACAGGGAACAGACATCGAGATGGTGACATCCTATAAGTACCTGGGTATTCATCTGAACAATAAACTAGACTGGTCACACAATACTGATGCACTCTACAAGAAGGGACAGCGCAGGCTGTTCCTGCTGAGGAGACTCAGGTCTTTTGGTGTACAAGGGGCGCTGCTGAAGTCATTCTATGACACGGTGGTGGCATCAGCCATCACTTTTGGAGTGGTCTGCTGGGGCAGTGGCATTACTGCAGCCGATAGGAAGAGACTGAACAAACTGATTAAGAAAGCTAGCTCTGTCCTGGGGCAGCGCCTTGATCCGATGGAGGAGATAGGAGAGAGAAGGACGGTGGCTAAACTGTCATCTCTGCTGGAGTCCGAGTTCCACCCTATGCAGGACATACTGAATGCACTGAGGAGCTCATTTAGCAGCAGACTACATCATCCCAGGTGCACAACCGAGAGGTTTCGTAGGTCCTTCCTACCAACGGCTGTCAGACTGTACAACCTAAGCAGGGCTGCTCGCAGAGATAGCAAAAAGACGTAACAAACTAATAGTTTTTTGAATGCAAAAGATGCAATAGACTTACACAATGGTCCCCTCCGGCATACAACTAGGAACATACCGGTCGCTATGGAGGGTGAGAATATGTATGGGCACATAATCATACCATGTAGGATAACTAAGTAGACGGTTATGCTGTTTCATTCCATCTAGCAACAATGCTCTGCACTGTGTGTGTTTATATATTTGCATATTTATTCCATCTAGCTACAATGCTCAGCACTGGGTGTGTTTATATATTTATATATCTACATATTATTCCATCTAGCTACATTGCTCCGCACTGTGTGTGTTTATATACTTGCATATTTATTCCACCTAGCTGCAATGCTCCGTACTGTGGGTGTTTATATATTTACATATTTATTCCATCTAGCTACAATGCTCTGCACTGTGTGTTCATATATTCATATATTTATTCCATCCAGCTACAATGCTCTGCACTGTGTGTCTGTGTGTGTGTGTATATATATATATTTTATAGTAATACGTACATATGTTTATTAGCTGCTCTTGCTTGCTTGTTTTTTTTCTTGCCTTCTGATTGTTGCTCTGAGTGTTGCTATCCCTGTGCTGTTGCAATCCTGGAATTTCCCCGTTGTGGGACTAATAAAGGCTTATCTTATCTTATCTTATCTTAAGATAATGAATAAAACTGCTATTATATTTATGAGAGAATTCATTAGAAATGCTACAAATGTATCCCATTATCATTTTTAAAAAGTTGCAAATTTGTGAGGAAAAACTTGTAAAATAAGAAGTTGCACATTTAGAAGTAAAAAGTCGCTAGATAGTTACAAGAAATAAATGTTAAAAATTTGCATTACATTTTTTTTTTTTTTGCAAATTTGTAAGAAAAAAGCTGTAAAAAGAAAAAGTCTCTAAAAAGTCTCAAACTCCAAGGAAAAAATAAATTTGCCCCAAAAAAGGTCAAAGTTTTTTGACCTCTGACGGCTACAGCAAAGCTGCGGTATATCTACAGTGTCATTTTGACGTGGAAGTATAAATCAGTCCTAACAATGTGCTCCCACCCTGGAGTCTTCACTTTCAGTCACTGCAGTCTATCTACTTTTTGGTGCTCGTTTGACGCTCATATCAGGGTCGACAGTTTACTTACTTTATGAATTAAATAATTTATTTAGATGGTTAATGTTGGGGTTGTCATAGGGGGCATCAGTTTAATCATGCCCCACCATTTGAGTTGTTATTTTGTACTAATTATGATTTATTCTGGTCTAGTTTCGGCTTGATGTTGAAAGTATTCCCTGTGTCATCCTTGTCTAGTTTAGTCCCCTTGGTCTTAGTTTTAGTGTGAAAGTAATTTCTGTGTTCTGGTTTAGTTTGGTGTAACTGGATTTACTGTTTTATTTTGAAATGCATTTGCCTGTTAGTCCTTGTTTATGGTTTACAGGTTACTTTTAAGTTAGTTCCCGTTAATTCTCCTTAACTACATTTATTCCAGTTTTTATCTTCCTTCTTGTAGTTATGTATGTATGTCTGTATGTATGTATTAAGTAGAAAATCTGTGTAAAAAGTTATGTTCATTGGTCTGTAACATATTAATGACTTGTATCTGCCAAAACTAATCATACAAAATGATGATGATTCTGTAAAACTTTCCTTTTCTCTGGAACTTCAGCACCAGCTTTGCACTCCCTTCCTCTCTCATTCTGCCCCCCACCCCCTCTAGTCTGTTATAAACCAAGGGAACCATAAAATGGTTCTCCTCGGGGGGCAGCTTGTAATGTCTGTCTGTTAGATTGAAACAGGCAAAGTTTCACCCCCGGCTCGGCTCCCCAGCGGCTGCCTCATGTCAGAACCAGTGGGCCTCGATTACTTTTTCCTGCATCTTCTGTCTCCATCACCAGCAGAGAGATAAAGCCCTCAGTGAAATATTCTGCTGCCTGGGCCGATAACGTGAATCTCTTTTGGGTCTTCCTGATAGATAAGGCGTGTCGCTTTTGTGTGTGTCGGGGGATCAGGGGAATTCAGTCGGCTCAAAACTTGTAGCTCAACAAACTAATTTGATGATTTTCTGTTCGTTCAGTTTTTGCTCAGCAAACAGTCACAAACCTTCATTCCACCTTTTCAGTTATTTTACTGGCACACTGTATCCTTTTGTTTGAGGTTTTTCCTTGTTTTTGTGTATTTTTTTGGAGCATTTGTAGAATCATACTGGATTCTGATATTTTTCTGAGCAGAGCCTTTTTCTTGGTTATAATTAATTTCCAATGCCATCCATTTTTGTTGGAATTCAGTACAAAACTTTAATATAAGATTTTTTTTTTAATCATCACTTTATCCACTGAAAATCATGTACAAACCTCATCTCACAATTTATGTTGGGTCCAAGTGCAGGAAGCTGTGTGAGCCTTTATCAGACACAACTGTTAAATTTGGGAGGTTTATTGTATGTCTGCTTAATGGCTTTAAGAAAGAAAATGAAGGGAGGTTTGGAGGAAAACGGTTTTAATCGTGTTAGGACATGTTTTTCCTCTGCAAATGGCTTTCCAGATCAATTTTCAACAGAGTTACATACAGTATTCTTATCGCATATGATTTTAAATTAGACCAACTCCTCTAATGTTAGGTGTAAGACTTCTGTTTGACAGTGCACAGATTGGAATTCACAACCACTGTTGGGTATTGTTACTTTTAAAATGAACTTGATAGATTGCAGGATTTCTTCTAGTAAAAAGAAATCTGTATGTCACTAAATAAGGGCCCCTTTACGTAGCATGGAGATCAATGGGTGAACACTGAGAGATCAAAAATTGGCCTGATCTTTCAACAATCTCCTGAAGCAACTTCCATGGCGATTTATAGAGATCTTTGAAAGATCCTTCAGAGATCACTGGGGGACTAGGAGGAATCACTGAGTGTTACTTGGGTGACTAAGAAGGTTGACTGAGCATTTGAGAGGTTTCTAGTGGTCTTCTATCAGCTTTGGCTTAAACAATTTCTCAACACTCACCAAAGAAAAGCGATCTGTCAACGAACTCTTCCGCTGAGGTCAGCATTGTGGAAAGCCACTCTTTGCAGTTATAACAGCTTAAACTCTTCAGTGAAGACTTTCCACAAGGTTTAGAAGTGTGTTTATGGTAATTTTTGATCATTTTTCAAGAAGTGTATTTGTGAGGTCAGGCACTAATGTTGGATGAGAAAGCCTGGCTCACAGTCTCCGCTCCAATTCATCCCAAAGGTGTTCTGTTGGGTTGAGATCAGGGCTCTGTGCAGGCCAGTCAAGTTCCTCCACACCAAACTCGCTCATCCATGCCTTTATGGACCTTGCTTTGTGCATTGGTGCCCATTCATTTGGAGTGGTGTCCCAGTGCTTTTGGCAATATAGTGTATTTTCATAGTGAAACAAGAGGTGCTGGATGCCACTAAAGAGGCTGCGGTCCTGATGTGGGAGCCCTGGTCTGCAGCCTACGCCCAACAATCAGCCAGTTATCCGCTGGCCCAGTTCCCTACTTGTCCCAGTCAAAGAGCATAAATCCTGGAGAGATGCCATGAGGACTGAGTGTATACCTGTCTGCTGTTGGCATAGGCTGTGGCAGCCTAAAGGGGAAAAATCAACACCTATCTATGGCAAGCCCTTAGGCCCAAAGACTGTCACTCTGAGAACACCTTTATTTAAAAAAAAAAAAAAAAAAAAAAATTGTTGAACACCAGAACACTGTATCTTATGCTTTGGAGTATTCAGTTGTTCAAGAAAAAATAAATAAAGTGTTTCAAAGTCCATCTTAATAGTGGTGAAAGAAAATCACATTCTTACCCAGGATTTACACTGACTCCAGATGCAGTACGTTACGGCTGCGATCCGGCCTCTGCAGCAAATAGTTCCCATTCTCGTCAATTTTCTAATCCCCACCCGGTCCGAACCACTACAGAATGAATCTGGCTCGTAAGATTAGGTTTGCTAATGAAACGCAAGAGGTCTATTTTTGACAGATGCTGAATACAATCCGCAAGGAAATCCTGCGGTATCTCAAGGTATTTAATAGCCATTTGATCATTACAAACGATTTAAGGATCGTCTCTTTTCTGAGGTCTACTCCACCACTGTCAGAGAAGGTAAAAACTTGACTTAGCATACAGACGCTTCATAGAATTAAAATTAATGGGCTACTTACATTTTATTTAGACCCCCAAAATCCAGGTGGTGGCGCTGCTACATCACACTTCCTTGTTTGTTATCACATGATTGTAATCGGTTCATCTCAGTCACTCGAGTCTTTCTCAAGATCTCGCGTTATTTTGTATAATTCTTGCATGATCTTGTATTTCAAACTCTGTTCTCATCCATGCCGTTGCAAAACACAAACAGAGCTGGTAGGGATGAACACAAGGGTCCATCTGTACTGCATCTGCAAGGGACTGCATCTGGGGTCAGTGTAAATCCTGGTTAGCCACAGAAAGTACTTTTTTTCCCACTTTCACTTTTTCATTACATTCACACTAAACCAGATTTTTGCTTGTTGCTTTGAATTAAACTGAAAGAATCTTGTTGGAATTTTTCCTGAATTTATTCTGGTTGTGTTCATTAGATTTGAAAGCTTTCAGTTTTACAGTATTACAGACTTGATGGTAATAGTATTGATAATTATCCCTTTAAACTACATCATTTAGAACTGATAAAACTGTGTGATTAATTTGTGATTAATCTCAACTTAACTGTGGGAATCATACTCTTAATCATAATGAAATATTTTAGTCAGTTGACAGCACTCACATATTTACATCGGTTTCTTGGCGTGGAGCGAATTGTTGGGAATTCTGTATGCCCAACTTCCATACAAGGGACCTCCCATCACACACTTAATCTACTAGCATCTTTAACCTGAGTAGAAAGTTACAGCAGAAACATTTTGCCTTACTTTTATGGGAATAAAATTGGTGCATAATGTAACATTTTAAATCACAATCTATGGAAGTAAAACATATTCCCATGCAGTAATGTGTGTGGTTAATTTCTGTAGTTTTCTGCGTGGATACATGTGGACCTCAGAGTTAATGGATGTTATTACAGAACATTAAAGCGGGAGGGGAGAAAAGAGGACAAAATTAGGATACAGCAGGGAGAAACAAATGAAAAAAAGAAATGGAGAACAGAAGAATGAGAAGTTAAGGTGCTGCAAGATAAATGGGGAAGTAGAGAAAGTAGAGTGATTTGCCCACAATTTGCCTTACTGTTGAATTAGTTAAAAAAATGCGGAGAGAAGAGACTTTTGCAAAGAAAAAGAGTGACTTGCATTTGTAAAGAAATAAGAAATACAACCATTAAAGCAAGTAAGGTAAATGTGGTGGAGAGGCCAGAGGATTTGTTCTGTCAGACTTAATGGTCACACTTTTTCAGTGCTGAGACAAAGTCACTGATTTTGCCATTAAAAGTGGCTGGCCTGCAGCGATCGGCGCTCGTGGCGAACACGCACGGGCTGAATTGCCACCTCCGTTGGATTGCCCTTTAATCGCCTTTCTCCAGCGACTTCCTGCGCCTTCCTGAAGCGATTGCTCAGCTAACACTAGTTAGCTTAATGCTACCTGAAGCGATTGCTAAGCTAACACTAGTTAGCTTAATGCTGGCGCCAGTCTCTAAATAACTACCTATAGCGATCGGATATACCTCCGGTGGATTACCCCTTTGATCGCTTTTATCCGGCCACTGTGAGTAAATTGACCAGCGATTCCAGCGCTTCCTTGTGATTCACTGATGTGCCCTACCTGAAGCGATTGCTAAGCTAACGCTAGTTAGCTTAATGCTGGTGCCAGCCATTCCACCTAACACCAGCCTGAATCAAAGCCCAGCTGCGAGGCCCAGCGGGGATACTACCAGGCAGGCGGCTATTTGTTTGACGGGGCTCAGCAGAGATTTCACCCAGGCAGACGGCAGTAGGCGGCGGTGCCCAGCGGAGGACTTACCGTGACTGCAGCGGCGGTGTGCGACGAGACTACCCGAAGCGATTGCTAAGCTAACGCTAGTTAGCTTAATGCTGGCGCCAGTCATTCCACCTTACACCAGCCTGAATCGAAGCCCAGCTGCGAGGCCCAGCGGAGATACTACCAGGCAAGCGGCTATTTGTTGACGGGGCTCAGCAGAGATTTCACCCAGGCAGACGACGGTAGGTGGCGGTGCCTAGCGGAGGACTTACCGTGACCTCAGCGGAGCTCGGTGGCAGCGGCGGTGTGTGACGAGACTCGGTTGGAGGAGCGGGACGGGAGACCAGTTACGGCGACTATGAGCAACGAGACCAGCAACGGAAGGGGCTAGTTGGCTAGCTGAGGCCCAGCTGGATTCGAGGACAATCGGATCAGATTCTGGCGATATAAGCAGAATTTATTTTACTATCCACAGATTTTCCTTTTCCTTCTTTCCAAGAAGGACTGAAGATGGCTGCCACCGGATTAAAAAGTGGGCTGATGGGCACCACTAATAAGCCTTCTCTACTTCTCTACTTCCTCTTCGTTTTGTCTTTGTGTGTCTGGACCTGCAACAAGAAGGATTTTCCGACAAACTCAACCAAAGGTGAAGTTAAAAAGTTTTATCTGTATGGATTTGGGCTTGGACATCTCACCCTACACTCTATGTGGTCTTTAAAAGCCCTGAGCAAAAACTTCCAAATTAAGGCAAACATGGCTGTTAAGCAAAAATCACAATATGGCAGAGGATATACAGTTAAAGTTCTGTTAGTTCTGCTACTTCTGGCAGGAGATATTCACCTTAACCCTGGACCTGCCACTATTAAACAGCAGACCACTGGGTTAGCACAAAACCGAGCTGTACAAAAGCAAAAACAACATTTATTTTTCCAAACTGTTAATCATGCACGAGTTCTTTGGGACACCAAGGCTAAACCAAAGGGGATCCTCGGCGGTCATTTAAACATACGGAGCATAATCCCCAAAAGAGATGAGATTTCGGTGTTGCTGTTGGACTCAAATCTGGACTACCTTTGTCTCTCAGAAAGCTGGCTACACAGTAACATAGACACTAATATGATCGATATTGTGGGCTACCAGTGTTTTAGAAAAGACAGGCAGGTAGGGAGGGGAGGAGGTGTTTTAATTTACATCAAAGAGAAATATAAATGTCAACTGGTTGATTTGAATACTTCACTTGAATGTTTAGCTGTTAATGTATGTCTCTCTCCGGTAATGAATTTCAACATTGCAGTAGTGTACAACCCACCTTCACACAACTCTTCCTTTTATAATGAATTAAGTGATCTGGTTAAACAACTTGAGAAGAACAGAGAAACAATAATTCATGGTGACTTTAATATCAACTGGTCTGATAAAAAAGACAAACAAAAACTGAAAAGCCTCATGACTAAATTTAATTACCAGCAAATCATCAAAGGACCCACCAGGATAACCAAACAATCCAGAACACTTATTGACATGGTATTTACTAATAAACCAGAACGAATAACCAGAACCTATAATCTTGTAACTGGTCTCTCAGATCATAACATGGTTCTTGCTGTCAGGAAACTTACTAAAAAGCGACTACAGTATTTTGGGGGAGTCGATATTGACAAATCAAATTTTATTATCCCCAAATCAAAAAATGAGGAGTTTGAACATTACTTAGAGAATCAAAATTGGGAGCAGCTCATGGCAACATGTGAAGTAGATGATTGTTGTAATTTTATAACTGCAACAATCACAAAGTCTATAGAAAAATTTTCAAAGCAAATTAAAAGTAGACAACAGAAGATTAGCCTACCATGGTTAAATAATGAAATAAGAAAACTTATGAAGAGGCGAGACTATGCACTGAAAACATCACTAACCTCCAAACTACAAAATGATCACCTTGTGTACAAAAGTTTAAGAAATAAAGTGGTACATGAGCTGCGAAAATCAAAAATATCTTATCACAATAAACTGATAGATCATGCAAAGGGTAACAACAGTTCCCTATGGAGGCATTTAAATAACTTAACTAATAAAAAAAACGATCAGAAGGGGGTAAAGGAACTTAGAATCAATGGCAAGACCGTCAGTGACAAGGCTACTTTGGCAAATGAATTTAATTCACACTTTGTGGGCTCTGTGGAAGACTTAACAAAAATTTTTGTGCTGCCAAATGTGCTCAACAACACAAATTCCATACTTCCAACAGATACTTTTCACATCGATGAGGTAAATGAGAAGTTAATTGCTGGTATTGTTAAAACACTGTCAAACTCAAAAACTAGTGATATCTACAATATGAGCACCTCCTTTCTCAAAATGCACAGCAAAATATTAATCAAACCACTGACTCATCTCATTAATCTCTCCATTAGGTCTAGTACATTTCCATCTGGCTGGAAAAAAGCTGTCGTCATACCAGTTCATAAATCAGGCAGTAAAGACGATATATGCAATTACCGCCCAATCTCTATCTTACCAGTCCTATCTAAGGTTCTTGAAAAAGTTGTAGCTACACAGCTGATAGACTACTTACAAGACAGTCAACTTCTTCATCCACATCAATTTGGTTTTAGACCAGGATACTCAACAGAAACAGCAAATTGTTGCCTTATTGAAAACGTCAAACAGTCCTTGGACAGGGGTAATGTGGTAGGAGCTGTTTTTCTAGATCTCAAAAAGGCTTTCAATACTGTAAACCACAGTTTGCTTTTATCCAAAATGGTATCTTTTAACTTCTCCCCAAATACATTAGAATGGTTTGCATCTTATCTCCAGAATAGAGAACAGTGTGTAAAAGTTCACCAGGATAAATCCTCATTTTTAAACAACCGCATGGGTATCCCACAAGGGTCCATTCTTGGTCCTTTACTTTTCAGCATTTTTATTAATGACTTGCCGTTACACTGCTCAGCTGCAACATGCCAACTTTATGCAGATGATGCAGTTATTTACACAGCTGCCAAGACTCCAGCACAGGCTGCAGATGTACTGTCTACAAGTATGGTTGATGTCCAAGAGTGGCTCCTCAAGAACCATCTATTGCTGAACCTTCAGAAAACAGTCTCAATGTGCTTTTCAATCAAAAAATGTAACCTGCAACATTTTAAAGTTAATATACATGATCATGACATCAGTTTAGCTACAGAATTCAAATACCTTGGCATTGTACTAGATCCTCAACTCAAATTTAATCTTCATATAAAGAAAATTTCAAAAACAGTAAAAAAAAATCTGAACTGCTTTAAATTAATTAGATATTACATACCTTACGAAGCAGCTGCACTGTATATGCATTCTATGGTTTTTTCTCATATATCATACTGTTTGACAGTCTGGGCTCAAGCAGCCCCTTCCACAATAAGACATATAGGTTCATTATATAATCAAACCCTAAAAATCTTGGACAAAAAGCCCATTAGGTGGCATCACTGTAATGTTTTAAAAAAATACAACCTATTGAGTTTTGAGAGCTTCATTGACCTCTGTCTTCTGAAATTAACGTTCAAATGTTTCCATAAATCAGCACCCGAGCCACTTGCTGGTTTCGTCCAAAGACAGGACAGCAGCAGAGCCACCAGGAGTTCTGTTAACAATAACTGTAAAATATTCCACCGCAGAACCACATTTGGACAAACAGCTTTCTCTATAAAGGGCAGTCACATCTGGAACACAATGCCAAATGAAATTAAAATAATAACGGACTTTAAAACATTCACTAAAAATGTTAAAAACTGGCTGAAAAATAAACAAGAATGTACCCATGTATGAATTATTTGTCTGCAAAGTGAGAGTGAATGAAGGGAAGGAATAAATGTGTTTGTTTATAGTGAGTGACGGAGGGAGGAAGGCCTGAAATAGGCAAATGTGAGTTATGTTATATGTGTTAAATGTGAGTCAGGCTGTTATATTTGTGTATTTTTAATATTTATGTTAAAGGTGAGTCAGGCTGTTATATTTGTGTATTTATAATATTTATAATATTTATAATTGTGTATTTATAATTTTTCTGCATTGATGTATGTGGTTATTGTGTATATTTTTATCTTGATTCTTTTTTCTAAAGCCCATCCAGGGACAAGAGTTGCAAATTAGCTAATAGCTATACACTCTATGTGCAACACATCAGATTGATTGTCTTTGATTAATTGTCTATGTTTATTGCACTGTCCCTGTCAAATAAACTAATCTACTACTAGGAGAGCGAAGTATCTCATCTGGAGAAGAAAAAGGATGACTGTTCACTGATGATGCCTGAGGATTTATAAACTGGATAGAATATCAGCTAAATCCAAAGCTGTGACGCACGTTACTCAGATGAAGTGCTAATGTGGGAGGTGAAGGGATAGAGAGACATGAAGGGGGTCGCTGTTATACAACTGCTTAGTTTTGTGCCTCTGCTGTGGATTGACTGGCACATGTGCAGGAGCTGCCAATAATCCACCTACCTTAAATATTAATATTTCTCAATACAGCATACCAGGGAAATGGAAAGGTGTCGCACCAACAGCTTCTCTGCTTTCTCAGCAAGGAGAAACAAAAGCAAACAAAAGCATGTGTTAGCCGCACACAGTTTTGTTTCTGCCACAGAAAATTAGCCCGACTTTAGTCACTTAAACTGGAAATGAACACAGAGGGGGACGATGACAGAAAGGGGAATAAAAACGACGGAATCAAAGTGACACGAGATGCACCTTAGCTGGGCAATCCGCTCAAACGCTTTATCTCAAGGCTCATTTTCACCAATCAAATGAACACCCCCAAGAGATTGTAATTACAGTTACTCCTGTCTCCCCTCCCTTCCTCTTCTCCTTCTCTCTTCGCTCTCTGTCTCTTTCAAAGCTTTAATTATTTATGATTTAATCACAGGGAGTGCTAACAGACGCCGCAGCTGCTGCCTGTCACACACACACACACACACACCCTCTCTCTCGCTCTCTCGCTCTCGCTCTCGCTCTCTCACTCTCTCTCTCGCTCTCTCTCCAGTGCATGCACTTGTGAGAACTCCTTGTAAGAACTCCTTATACAAAGATATAGAGTGATGATAATCAAGTCAGTGGCGGTAATGCACCTGTAAGCTGGTTGCCAACCACCAATCAAATCTAAAAGAAGAAGAAGAAGACATAACTAATGACACTGTGTCAGCTTGTTTCAAAATTGCCCCTATTTTCCGCTGGCTACACCTCTATCATAAAAACTCCCGAACAAATGCCATTTATTTATTTCATTTCCCTTATTCTCTGTTAAATCTTTGCCATAGATCTTCACCAGTCAGAATTTAAAAAAAAAAAAAAAAGATCGAAGACAGCACCTAGACAGTTGAGACTAATGCTTAACTGTCTGTTAAATTAACTTTCCAATTATCTCTCCCCATACGGCTAACCAAGAAACGGTCCCTTTCCACCTTTAAGCAAAACAACAAGTTGGCTACGCTGAATCAATTAAAGCACAATTTATGCACTGGAGAATGACGGGAAAGTAGAAGTTTGCCTTTCAGGCAGTCATTATTCAGTGACACTGAGTGCATAACTTTCTTTTTACGCCCCTTTCTCACTCGCCAGTTTAAATGTGAACACATATGGTGCTGCCTTTATTCACAGCAGTTTACTTTGAGAAACAGGTGTGTAGGAAGGGATTTTTTTTTTCTGATTTGGTATTCAATGAAGCTGGGAGTGATGGAGAATAGAGGTAAAGAAATGTGAAAGGAGAAGAGGTTATGTCGTTCTCTTTGGGATTAGATTAATTCATCCAATCACCATGAAAGTCAACCAGATGGTGAGAAGAAGGTCGGGGTTATGTCCAGAGGACAAAAGAAGAAAAATAAACAGGACGGGCAATGGACAGGGCAGGGATATTGTTATTGTTGAATGTCATGTTGTCACATGTCCATTTCCTCTGTGTCCTTCTCTGTTCTATTTGATTATAATAAGTGGGCACCATCAACCTCCCATATTTAGTTTAAGGGGAAGTTCACCCTAATTTTAGCGTTTGTCCTCTGCTTGAAGAGCATTTCCTCCATCAAGATAATTGCTGTGTCTGAAATCACTCCTGACTCACTATACATAGGAGGTTTGCCATTTCGAGGGCTGTCCCAAACGTCTGGTAATCAGAAATTAATTCCACTGTAGTCCTATTAAAATACCCTACTATGCATCTTGAAAAATAGTGTCCACACAATGTCACTAGATTGGCCAGTGTTCCCCATCATGCAATGCAGAGCTCATAGAAGACAGAAAGGGGAGCTGCACATCACAGCATAAACGGCCTCAAAGTTTCTTTTTTCTTGATACAGCAAAATCAATTTGATATGCAGTACTGTGCAAAAGACTTAAGATACTCTGAATGTGTTGCTGGGAAAATGAGAGAGTTGCAGAAACTTACTGAAGCATCCAAACACCTGAGGGCACAAAGGAGGAAACACAAAAGTAATATGCACAATGCATTTATGTATATACACATGCCTCGCTGGATACCCAACTAATACACATTTCTTTCAGCTACAGCAATAAGCAAGTTGCTTTATCAAAAATACAGTTAAATAAAATGTGCCTGACTCTTGTGTATGAATCATTATTTAACCACTGTATATTATTATTCATGGTGCATGTTTACCAGAAGTAATGAAGCTGCCTTAGTATAAAGAAATAAGGGGTAGTTTAAGACTTTGTTCACAACACAATACACACTGGTCACCACTTTTTATCCCCCACTGGTTGACGACCAAACTGGGACGATGTAATGGCTATGCCCATCTGTCCGTCTCTCCCACCTGTTTTGTGAAATCAACTCCTCCTACAGTTTTGTTCCAAATGTTTTGAAGTGCTCTACCAGGGTTTGACATGGCACTGATGATGCATATGTTGCAGGTGGGTCTGCTTCCAGGCTGTGGTCAAGGTCAAAGATCAGGAGATCTGGCCACCTTTGTGATTTCAGAAAAAAACTGCTGCTCCTCCTCGGCGTTTTCCCCAGTGGTCACCAAACTCACTCACAAGGATCCCCAGGAGGGTCTGCATCCAAAAATCACATTTTTTTCCATGTTCTGTGCCGTTCACTATACATTTGAATTTCCTATATAGCGGATTGTAGGTACGATGAGTGCATTTGTGTAGGTGCAAGTTGAACTTTGAAAAGCTGTGCACTTGCATGAGACTTTTTTTTTTAATCATAACGACTGAGCCATCATTTCCAGAACAAGACTTGGCTGCTGACTTTCTCTGATTTATTTTCTGAATCAAACATACAGTAGGCAGAAGGTCATCACAGCATACCAGTGTCACCCAAACAGGGCAACTCACACCGGGGATGGGGGGGGTGTCAAACTGCTTGATGTTGCCCTGAGATGCAAAGTGCTTTGGTATCATTTTGGTTTGTCATACATCTCCTTATTTTTTTTAGCCTGGCCTGACCATATGTAACCAAAGCTTAAGGCTGCCTAGGAGTGTTTCTTAAGTGGTAGTGCACATAAAAGAAAAAAAGCTTTTAGCTGGGGCATCAATATAGCCCACTTTGCCTCCCTCACTGCTAAATGCCAAGAAATGCCTCTAAAAAAATACAAATGAGTGCATATACATCCTCAAAGGTTTACATTCATCCACGGCACGTTGATTCAGATTCTACAGGTTGACAAGTTTACACGGCACATTAAACCTTTCAAATATAACTTTTAGTCAGGGGGTAACTGTCTCTATGACAGTATTGACCTTTACTAATGAGACTTCACTGATAACAGCCTGCTCTCAAACACACACATACAGCTGCGTTTCTGTCTCTTTCCCTGTGTCCATTCCAGAGAGACTGCCTCATAATCACCATTTGATTAATACTTAAATTTTGATATTTTACAGTGCATCTGGAAAGTATTCAAGGTGCTTCACTTTGTCCTCATTTTGTTATGTTACAGCCTTATTCCAAAAGAGATTAAATTCATTTTTTTTCCTTAAAATTCTACACACAATACTCGACAATGACAATGTGAAAAGTTTTTTTTTTAATTTTTGCAAATTTATTAAAAATAAAAAAACAAAGAAATCACATGTACATAAGTGTTCACAGCCTTTGCTCAATACTTTGTTGATGCACCTTTGACAGCAATTACAGCCTCAAGTCTTTTTGAATATATCATCACAAGCTTGGCACATCTATCTTTGGGCAGTTTGGCCCATTCCTCTCTGCAGCACCTCTCAAGCTCCATCAGGTTGGATGGGAAGCGTCGGTCCACAGCCATTTTCAGATCTCTCCAGAGATGTTCAATTGGATTCAAGTCTGGGCTCTGGCTGGGCCACTCAGGGACATTCACAGAGTTGACCTGAAGCCACTCCTTTGATATCTTGGCTTTGTGCTTAGGGTCGTCGTCCTGGTGAAAGATGAACCATCGCCCCAGTCTGAGGTCAAGACTGCTCTGGAGCAGGTTTTCATCCAGGATGTCTCTGTACATTGCTGCATTCATCTTTCCCTCCATCCTGACTAGTCTCCCAGTTTTTGCCACTTAAAAACATCCCCACAGCATGATGCTGCCACCATCATTGGCATGGTTATGAGCGGTGCCTGGTTTCCTCCAAACCTGATGCCTGGCATTCACGCCAAAGAGTTAACTCTTTGTCTCATCAGACCAGAGAATTTTGTTTCTCATGGTCTGAGAGTCCTTCAGGTGCCTTTTGGCAAACTCCAGGTGGGTTGCCATGTGCCTTTTACTAAGGAGTGGCTTCCGTCTGGCCACTCTGCCATACAGGCCTGATTGGTGGATTGCTGCAGAGATGGTTGTCCTTCTGGAATATTCTCCTCTCTCCACAGAGGAACACTGGAGTGGCCATCGGGTTCTTGGTCACCTCCCTGACTAAGGCTCTTCTCCCCCGATTGCTCAGTTTAGACGGCCGGTCATCTCTAGGAAGAGTCCTGGTGGTTCCGAACTTCTTCCATTTACAGATGATAGAGGCCATTGTCCTCATTGGGACCTTAAAAGGAGCAGAAATTTTTCTGTACCCTTCCCCAGATATGTGCCTCAAGACAATCCTGTCTCGGAGGTCTACAGACAATTCCTTTGACTTCATGCTTGGTTTGTGCTCTGACATGCACTGTCAACTGTGGGACCGCATATAGACAGGTGTGTGTCTTTCCAAATCATGTCCAATCAACCAAATTTACCACAGGTGGACTCCAATTAAGCTGTAGAAACATCTCAAGGATGATCAGTGGAAGCAGGATGCACCTGAGGTCAGTTTTGAACTTCATGGCAAAGGCTGTAAATACTTACAGTATGTACATGTGATTTCTTTGTTTTTTATTTTTAACAAATTTGCAAAAATCTCAAAAAAAACCCCAACTTTTTTTCATGTTGTCATTATGGGCTATTGTGTGTAGAATTTTGAGAAAAAAAAAATTAATTTAATCCCTTTTGGAATAAGGCTGTAACATAATAAAATGTGGAAAAAACTGAAGCGCTGTGAATACTTTTCGGATGCACTGTAGGTTTATTATGGTTGTATAATCAGATTCATTGTGCCATAAAATGACTAACACTTATAACAAAGATGATAAAATGACAGTGCATTGAGTAATATTTCTTTGTACATGCATTTATCTGAGAACTTGTGTGTGTGTGTGTGTGTGTGTGTGTTTGTGTGTGTGTTTAGGCATGTCGACATGCCTCTACAGGATATCCAGTTCTGTGTTACCATGGAAATGACAGAGCCAAATTATCAGTTAGCAGCAGAAAAGAGCCACAAGTGATGCAGAGCCTGGGTGTCTTTGTGCATGTGTGTAAGAGGGAACACTTTGTATTAATTAAATATGGGACTGTAGTGATAAAGTCTGTTTATTTTTGGTTATTGAGGCAGATGATACCACTGGTATTGCACCTCCGGTCGCTAAATGTCTCCATGTGTGTTTGATGAGGAAATTAAATATTTCATGGTTTTTGGATGTTGAGCAGTTTGGCCTCTTTCTTTGTCTTAATGTTAACAAATCTTTTTCATCCTCCCCTTCCTAGATATCTTTTCGTTTGCTCCATTTTCTATCATCTCTGCACATCTCACTACTCTCACCCCATACTGGGTGATCCTGGAGAGAGTCAGCTGTTGGAGGAGAAAGCAAAAACAGACAAATGGTGTTTTTGCGGAGGCTCATTTAACTGATTTTGGGGGGTATGATCTCCCTAGAAGCTGTTAAATGAACCTAAAATTATAGGAAAAGGGAGAATTCTAAACAGCTGCCAGAAGAGTTTAAATGAGGGTGGAAAACTGGAAAATGACAACATTTTTAAATGAGATCATATCTAAACACACTTATCCCCACCTGTTATGTTTGTGAGAAATTTCTTACAAGCAATCGATTACATGGGCAGAAAATTTTAATGTGATAATAAAAAATGTTAGTTACATTGTTTCTGTTGAGATTTAGTGAAAACATCTATCCTGCTGAAAATGTACGCAGGCAATGACAGCATAGAGCACTTTTAACATCAGCAATTATGATTTAAATTTATGTGTTTGAAAAAATGAGATCTAGTGGCTGTGGAAATGACTACATGCAGTGGGATGGGACGATGTGAGAACTGTAATCTGTTAAAAATAAACTCTCACCCTAACCTAGCCCTTAGCCTTTCCCTAATCTTAACTGGTAATTTGCAGTGACACTTACGGTCATGTAGGTAGTCTTGGGTGAGGACACACAAAAAAAATATTGCTTGGTGTGTGTTTACAACATCTCTTCCTTGTTTCTCTTTAATACAGTACTATGAAAAAGTATTTTCCGCCTTCCTGACTTCTTATATTTTTGCACATTTGTCACAGATCATCAAATTTTAATATTAGACAAAGATAACCTGAGTAAACACAAAATGCAGTTTTTAAATGAAAGCACCAAGGTGCTAATGCCTCGGTGCTTGTGGCATGGGGGGGTAAAAACAAAAGGCACACTGCTGCCTCTACTGGCCTGGCATAGTTATTACAATACCTTTTTTTTTGTGGTTGCATTGACAGAAATGGTGAGTTAAATTTGTGTTTATTTTGAAAACAAAGCCTTATCTCACAATTTTGGCAAATTAAAAGTCGAGAAAATATGGCGATACAATGATATAAGCCTTTCGTTCCACTTAATTTTGACCGGGCGAGCTGAAACAGAGAGGTGGACAGACAGATGGACAGACACACACACAGAGCCACAAACAGACGCACTAACCGATTACTGGATGCCTCTCAGTTTCACCGAGGCATAATGATGATTTCATTTATTCAGGGAAAAACGCTCTCCAAACCTACCTAGACCTATGTGAAAAAGCGTCCCCCCCCCATCTCAATTTGGACACTAGAACATAATTCAACAATAAGAAAGAGACCAGGCAAAAATGGCATCTATGGGAGAGTTGCAAGGCAAAAACCACTGCTGACCAAAAAGAACATAAAGGCTCATCTTACATTTGCCAAAAAACATCTTGATGATCCCCAAGACTTTTGGGAAAATATTTTGTGGAATGACAAGACGGAAGTTGAACTTTTTGAAAGGAGTGCGCAAACTAACAGCATTTTATAAAAAGAATATCATATCAGCAGTCAAACATCGTGGTGGTAGTGTGATGGTCTGGGGCTGCTTTGTTGCTTCAGGACCTGGACGACTTGCTGTAATTGATGGAACCATGAATTCTGCTCTCTACCAGAAAAATCCTGAAGGAGAATGTCTGGCCATGAGTTTGCGTCCTCAAGCTCAAGCCTCAATGTGGCTGAATTAATTAATTCTGCAAAGAAGAGTGGGCCAAAATTCCTCAACATGGATGTGACAGACTCATTGCCAATTATCACAAATGTTTGATTGCAGTTCAAACTGAGGTGCAACCAGTTATTTAGGGGGCAGTTACCTTCTCACATAGGGCCAGGTAGATTTGGATAGCTTATTTGCCTTAATAAATGAAACCATCATTTAAAAATTGCATTTTGTGTTTACTTGGGTTATCTTTGTCTAATATTAAAATTTGTTTGATGATCTGAAACATTTAAGTGTGACAGATATGCAAAAATACTTTTTTAAAAATACTTAATTAAAAATTAAAAATACTTTTTTACAGCACTGTGTACACAAGAAAAGTCTTGCAAACTTGCAAGAAAAAAGTCACAATTTTACTGGAAGAAAACTGCAATTTTGTAAGAAAAGGTCACAAATTTAAAAGTCACAAACTCAGAAAAGGCTTGCAAATTTACAGAAAAAAATGCATATTTACAACTAAAAGTTCTGACCATCCACTGCCTAACCTGATGATAGTGATGCTGTCATTTTTATTACATGCTGAAAATCACCACATACTGTCACATAAACATTGTAAAGTATCTGAAATTTTGGACTAAATTAAACAGTAACTGAATGAATTCCTTTATTCAAACTGCTTTTAGCAGGCAGTGCGAAAAGCAGTTTGCACCACTGTGCACCGTGGGCAGCACAGTGGTGCAGTAGTTAGCACTGTTGCCTAACAGCTAGAAGGTTCCGGCTTCGAATCCCCAGGCTGGCAGGGGTAGGAACCTTTTTGTGTGGAGTTTGCCTGTTCTCCCCGTGCTGTGTGGGTTTACTCCGGGGGCTCTGGTTTCTTCCCACAATCCAAAGACATGCACGTTAGGTTAATTGGTCATTCTAAATTGTCCCTAGATATCTGTCTCCTATAGGCCCTTAGAATAGAGGGTTAGTACTAGTGAAGCGCTTTGAGTGGTCTTTGAGACTAGAAAAGTGCTATAGAAGTACAGGTCCTTATCCCCCTTATCCCTTACCTTACCTATATGTCACTGACATTAACCAGGAAATTTTTGGCTGCATTCAGACTAGGATAGTCCGGGGTCTCAGTTTGACTGGGCGGGGAATGCCAAGAATTTTCACACCTTTGTTTGGTTTAGTTTGCATTCCCACTGCAGCGGACCAAACTGCCTGGACAGCATCACGTAGTTACAACAACTGGTCGTTTGGGGCGCTGTAGCCGAAACCACCACTGACCAGGAATTAAAATTTTCGGCGAAGAAGAAATATCCGGCTCATCGATTGGTCAAGACCGAAAACGGAAATCCGTTCCTTCAGCTGGGTTGTTTGTCCGCAATAAACAAGACATTTTTTAACTTTGCTCCTCGCTTTCTCCAGTAAAAGGATTTCTCGGATTTGCGTGGTTGTCTTTATTATTTTCTACCCAAAATGTACTATGGTAAATGCCACTTCCTCTTCTCAGACTACGTGCTGCTATGGTTACACAAACGCCGAGGAGCACTTCCGCCCTTTGGTCTGCTGAATACTCCGTTTGGATTCACACTGCAAGTGGAACGCACTGGACTTTGTTTGCAAGAGAACCAAGACCCCCGTTTTCAGGGGCTCCAGACTTCGCTTGTTTGGTGTGCACCAGAGTTCCAACACGCGTTCAGATGGCACCAAATGAACCAAACCATTCGCGGAAGCCACTGTTTGGTCCTTTGGTCCAGACTATGTCTGTAAATGAGTGACCATGGAGGTGGTGGCTGAACTGAAGGAAGGTTTATTAACAGGAAGCTAATAGCAAATGGCACTTACAGAGTATGCTTGTCATCATCATCATAGCAGTCTGTCATGGGCGACAATGACTGTTTCATTTAGGTCTGATCAGATTCCTCCACACAGCTCTGTCCTTAGCCTTCCGCTGCCAGGAACTCCTGTCTATATCCAACTTCTTCAGGTTTCTTTTTACAGTGTCTTTAAATCTGAGCCTTGGTCTACCCTGGTTGCGTTTGCCCTCGCATAACTGTGAGCAGAGTAACTGCCTAGGGAGACGCTGGTGGTCCATCCTCTCAACATGTCCGAGCCACCTCAGGTTCGTCTGTATTAGCATGTCCTCCACTGATGGTAGACCATCTCGTTTCAACACTTCTATGTTGGTTATTTTGTCTTTCCATGAGATGTTCATTATGGCTCGAAGGTGTCTCATCATGTACGCGTGGAGTTTCTTTACCTGCACTCTGTAGACAGTCCAAGTTTTAGCACCGTACAATAGAGTAACCAGTACTGTTGCTCTGTACACTTTGCATTTCACACGGATAGACATATGTCGGTTGTTCCACAGTCTCTCCCTCAAAGCAAATTAAAAGTAGACAACAGAAGATTAGCCTACTATGGTTAAATAATGAAATAAGAAAACTTATGAAGAGGCGAGACTATGCACTGAAAACATCACTAACCTCCAAACTACAAAATGATCACCTTGTGTACAAAAGTTTAAGAAATAAAGTGGTACATGAGCTGCGAAAATCAAAAATATCTTATTACAATAAACTGATAGATCATGCAAAGGGTAACAACAGTTCCCTATGGAGGCATTTAAATAACTTAACTAATAAAAAAAACGATCAGAAGGGGGTAAAGGAACTTAGAATCAATGGCAAGACCGTCAGTGACAAGGCTACTTTGGCAAATGAATTTAATTCACACTTTGTGGGCTCTGTGGAAGACTTAACAAAAATTTTTGTGCTGCCAAATGTGCTCAACAACACAAATTCCATACTTCCAACAGATACTTTTCACATCGATGAGGTAAATGAGAAGTTAATTGCTGGTATTGTTAAAACACTGTCAAACTCAAAAACTAATGATATCTACAATATGAGCACCTCCTTTCTCAAAATGCACAGCAAAATATTAATCAAACCACTGACCCATCTCATTAATCTCTCCATTAGGTCTAGTGCATTTCCATCTGGCTGGAAAAAAGCTGTCGTCATACCAGTTCATAAATCAGGCAGTAAAGACGATATATGCAATTACCGCCCAATCTCTATCTTACCAGTCCTATCTAAGGTTCTTGAAAAAGTTGTAGCTACACAGCTGATAGACTACTTACAAGACAGTCAACTTCTTCATCCACATCAATTTGGTTTTAGACCAGGATACTCAACAGAAACAGCAAATTGTTGCCTTATTGAAAACGTCAAACAGTCCTTGGACAGGGGTAATGTGGTAGGAGCTGTTTTTCTAGATCTCAAAAAGGCTTTCGATACTGTAAACCACAGTTTGCTTTTATCCAAAATGGTATCTTTTAACTTCTCCCCAAATACATTAGAATGGTTTGCATCTTATCTCCAGAATAGAGAACAGTGTGTAAAAGTTCACCAGGATAAATCCTCATTTTTAAACAACCGCATGGGTATCCCACAAGGGTCCATTCTTGGTCCTTTACTTTTCAGCATTTTTATTAATGACTTGCCGTTACACTGCTCAGCTGCAACATGCCAACTTTATGCAGATGATGCAGTTATTTACACAGCTGCCAAGACTCCAGCACAGGCTGCAGATGTACTGTCTACAAGTATGGTTGATGTCCAAGAGTGGCTCCTCAAGAACCATCTATTGCTGAACCTTCAGAAAACAGTCTCAATGTGCTTTTCAATCAAAAAATGTAACCTGCAACATTTTAAAGTTAATATACATGATCATGACATCAGTTTAGCTACAGAATTCAAATACCTTGGCATTGTACTAGATCCTCAACTCAAATTTAATCTTCATATAAAGAAAATTTCAAAAACAGTAAAAAAAAAATCTGAACTGCTTTAAATTAATTAGATATTACATACCTTACGAAGCAGCTGCACTGTATATGCATTCTATGGTTTTTTCTCATATATCATACTGTTTGACAGTCTGGGCTCATGCAGCCCCTTCCACAATAAGACATATAGGTTCATTATATAATCAAACCCTAAAAATCTTGGACAAAAAGCCCATTAGGTGGCATCACTGTAATGTTTTAAAAAAATACAACCTATTGAGTTTTGAGAGCTTCATTGACCTCTGTCTTCTGAAATTAACGTTCAAATGTTTCCATAAATCAGCACCCGAGCCACTTGCTGGTTTCGTCCAAAGACAGGACAGCAGCAGAGCCACCAGGAGTTCTGTTAACAATAACTGTAAAATATTCCACCGCAGAACCACATTTGGACAAACAGCTTTCTCTATAAAGGGCAGTCACATCTGGAACACAATGCCAAATGAAATTAAAATAATAACGGACTTTAAAACATTCACTAAAAATGTTAAAAACTGGCTGAAAAATAAACAAGAATGTACTCATGTATGAATTAATTGTCTGCAAAGTGAGAGTGAATGAAGGGAAGGAATAAATGTGTTTGTTTATAGTGAGTGACGGAGGGAGGAAGGCCTGAAATAGGCAAATGTGAGTTATGTTATATGTGTTAAATGTGAGTCAGGCTGTTATATTTGTGTATTTATAATATTTATGTTAAATGTGAGTCAGGCTGTTATATTTGTGTATTTATAATATTTATAATTGTGTATTTATAATTTTTCTGCATTGATGTATGTGGTTATTGTGTATATTTTTTTTTTTCCCATCTTTACTTGATTCTTTTTTCTAAAGCCCATCCAGGGACAAGAGTTGCAAATTAGCTAATAGCTATACACTCTATGTGCAACACATCAGATTGATTGTCTTTGATTAATTGTCTATGTTTATTGCACTGTCCCTGTCAAATAAACTAATCTACTACTACATGTTTCAAACACAGCGCTCACTCTTCCCATTCTGAGAGATAGTTCATCCTCCAGCCTAGCATTCTCTGAAACAGTACTTCCTAGGTATTTGAAAGCCTTGCACTTGACTAGTGGCTCTGTACCAATGCTGATCTCTTCTGGTAGTGATGCTGATAATTGGAACTTTGGTGGTTGATAAAGGCACTCTGTCTTCTTGATGTTGATTTTGAGGCTGAATTGGCTAGCTGCTCTTGCAAATTTCTCCACTAAAGATTGCATATCTTCCACACTGTGTGCAACTAGAGCACTGTCATCGGCAAAGAGCATTTCTCTTACTACCTTTAT
This sequence comes from Pholidichthys leucotaenia, assembly GCA_020510985.1. Taxonomy (NCBI): domain Eukaryota; kingdom Metazoa; phylum Chordata; class Actinopteri; order Cichliformes; family Pholidichthyidae; genus Pholidichthys; species Pholidichthys leucotaenia. The sequence continues at coordinate 172,671,125 of CM035847.1, read as the reverse complement.
CAATGTCTTACTCTTGGCTTTAAACTGTGCCACATTGAACAAGTCTGCTTCTTTCCTTGTTTGAATGTATACTCCTTCTGAAGTGTCTTTGAAGGCCACCTCAAGCATGGCTGCCAGATATAGCGAGAAGAGTGTAGGTGCCAGCACACACCCTTGTTTTACCCCATTGCTTACTGAAAAGTCTTTAGATACTGAACCACTCATTGCCACATTTGCTTGCATACCTGTATGGAGTGCCTCGATCAGGCTGACAAACTTCTCTGTACAGCCATATTTCTTGAGTACCTGCCAAAGTCCTTGTCGCGAAACAGTATCAAAGGCTTTACTGAAGTCTATGAAGACTACATAAAGCGGCATGTTCTGTTCGATACACTTTTCTTGAACCTGTTTCAAGCAGAAAATCATGTCCCACTTCTAAAGCCGCACTGGGTTTCTGGTAGTACATTCTGCGAAATGTGTTCATTGAGTCTGTTCAGTAGTACACGTGAGAGAATCTTACCAACAGTGGCTAGCAGTGATATACCTCGGTAATTTCCACAATCTTTCCTGTCACCTTTCTTGAACAAAGGCACAATACAGTGATCCCTCACTTATCGCGGTTAATGGGTTCCAGAACCGACCGCGAAAAGTGAAAAACCGCGAAGTAGCGTCACCCCTAATGACGCCATCCATAAATAATACGTACGTTCATTCTCCCACTCTCTCTCTCTCATATGATACGTGTGTGTGTGTACGTGTACATACATACGTAGATGTAAACAAAGTGTACATAAATATGTTTTTAGAACTCTTTTATTCTTATAACAAGATACGTAACTCAAGATGAAAATGATTTACTGCACAGGTTAATGAGAGCTTTACTGCTCCTCAGGTGACGCCTCATCGTGAGGTGCTGGAGGCTCAGGATCATCGAGGGCAGCTTCTGATAGAGCTGAAGCTGCAGGAGGCGGCATAGTGGCTCGACGGGAAGACTATTTCGCACAAAATGGCACAAGAGAACAGCAAAAAGTTCCACGCGGCGAGACTAAGTAACAAGAGCGATAAAAAGCAATGAATGCAGTCTTCCTTCCCTTCATGGGTGCTTGGCAGGGAGAGGAGGTGGGTGAAACGTCTCGGCCAATCAGCTTGCGGGGTGAAACGTCTTGGCTAATCAGCTTGCGAGATTTCCAAGCCGAGCAAACACGAGAACAGCGAACAGAGAGTTGTGCTGCTCTCCGTGTTGACACCTGATGGTCTAATGTAGTCTCCCTGCCTTCTGCTAGCGCCCGCCCATTATTTCTCAATTTTGAATTTTTGATGAATATTTTTGAAAAATCCGCGATGCACTGAGGGCGCGAAAGGTGAAGCGCGAAGTAGCGAGGGATCACTGTACTTGCATCCTTCCAGTCTTGAGGTACTTTCTGGGCATTCCATATCTCTTGGATGAGCTTGTGCAGGCAGTTGGTCAGCTGAACACCACCAAATTTCCACACTTCTGCTGGAATTCCATCCCTTCCTGGAGCTTTACCATCCTGTGTTGTCCTGATAGCTGCCATTAGTTCATCAAAATTTGGTAGTTCATCCAGACTTGATACAGCTGGTCGCTGCACTAGAGCTTCTTTAGCCTCTTCAGTGAGATCTCCAGGGTTGTTTAGTAGTTGGTCAAAGTGGTCTGCAAGTCTGTCCAGGATCTTGTCTTTCTCCTGCAAAACCGTTTCACCATCCACAGCCTTTAGTTGGATCAATCCTCTTGGTTTAGGGCCGTAGATTTCTCTCAAACCTGTGAAGAATGTTTTCATGTCCTTCCTGTCTGCTGCAGTTTGAAGTTCCTCCGCTTTTTCATCCCACCAGTTGGACTTCATCTCTCTGGTGTACTTCTGTAGCTCACTCTGAGCCTGTCTTCTTCTTCGACCTTGTGTTACACTGTAGGTTTTCCTGCCTAGCTGTATTCCTCACTTCTAGTAGTTTCTTCAGGTGTTCATCATGCTCATCAAACCAATCTTGATGTTCCCTCTCAGGGTGGCCTAATACATCACTCGCAGTCTGATACACCATATCCTTCAGTGTTGCCCATTTCTCTTCTGTGTCATTCTCTGAGTTGTTGCTGTCCCAGTCTTTGACGTTTTTATCCATTTCCTGTGTAAGTTCTTCCTGCTTCTTTTGGCCTTTCAGTGCACTAGTGTTTAGCTTCTGTGGTGGCTTCACATCCGTCCTGCAGTGCTGTTTTCGTCTCCAAATCCTTTATCTAGATCTCAGCATCACATGATCAGTACCACAGTCCACGCCTCTCATTGCTCTGGTGTCCAATATATCCCTTCTGTCTCTCTGCCTGACTATGATGTAGTCTAACAAATGCCAGTGCTTGGATCTTGGGTGCATCCATGTCTTCTTGTGTGTGTCCTTGTGCTTAACTAGAGTGTTGGTTATCACAAGGTTGTACTCTAAACATAGTGCAAGTAGAAGTTATCCATTAGCATTGTACTTGCCTACTCCATGACTGCCTAGCACTCCTTTCCATTTCTCAGTGTCCAAACCAACTCTGGCATTAAAATCTCCCACGAGTATCAGCCTGTCATCAGTCGGTACACGCCTGATAGTCGCACGTAAATCACTGTTGAACTCTTCCTTCACCTCCTCTGTGTTGGTCATTGTTGCGGCATATACACTGATGAGTGGGGCATACATCTTCCGCTGTAGTGGGAGTCTCATAGTCATTATCCTGTCGTTGATTGGCACCGGTTCCTCATCAAGCATTGCTGCTATCTCCTTTCTAACTGCAAAGCCCATTCCTGCTTCTCTCCTTTCTTGAGTTGATCTCCCACTCCAAAAGAAGATGTACCCATGGTCTTCCAAGCTGTCATATCCAGGCAATCTTGTTTCACTAATTGCAGCTATGTCTACATTGTACCTGTTCATTTCCAGGGCCACAAGCGCCATCTGTCTTTCTGGGTGCTGTGGTGTTGTTCTGTCCAACAGAGTGCGTACATTCCATTCTGCTACACACAAGGCTGCTGTTTTCCTCTAGTATGCTAGCTAAAACTGGGTACAGGCAGGTGTGTTTGCAGAAGCAGAGCACCAAAGAGCCCCATCTCCCGCTGTTAGTCCCCTAATATAGCCACAGCATGATGACATCATGACGTGAGTGCGTCCCCACATCCCTGGCGCTTAAAGTGGCGCTTAAGGTGATATTGCCTTACATCACACGGACCAAACAGTGGCCGTCTGAATGCGCCCTTAGTGACAATCCCTGTCTGTTACTGTAATTTTAAACATCTAGAAATGTGCATTTAATTAGTAAAAGAAAAGACTCGGCCATCTGGAAGTGAACAAATGGAAAGAGTGGAATTTGAATCCCCATTGTCAGCAGGTGAGTGTAGTTTTCAGTGCCACCACTTGCCCCTCATCTACCTCCATAGCTGGATTTAAGTACTTTTGAAACAGAAAGTCAGTGATGGAACCATTTTTGAGAAGGTACATTTGGTCATATAATTGGTGAGGACATTAACGCTCAGTTTTTAGGTATTAGTTGGGCTTGATGGACCTGCTTTTTGCTGATATCGTGGAATTGATAAAAAATCCTCAGACCACAAAAGGATCAAAGATTTCACTTTATCACAGAGATCAATCAGTATCTTCCAGCTGGATTCGGGCCCAAGTTTGTACAGTCATTGGTGGCTTAATAAAATTCCGCTATTGGTCAAATTTGTGGATTTGGTGAAAATATTTAAGTGGAGAAAGGATATTGCATTGTTGACTAAATTTTTATACTTTGGCTTTAAACTCCAGCTCATCACTTCTTGTAAATAAGATGCACGTTAAGCAGCTATGCCCAATTTGCACAGGCGTGGAGATCATTGAGATTGTTGAGCGATCTGGCCAATTTTTGATCTATCAATGATCTTCAGTAATCTCCACAGTCGCCACGGTTTCTTCAAAACACACAAAGATCTCCCAAACAATCCCAAAGATCAAAAACTGTCCCAGTCTCACAACGATCTCAGTGCTGTGTAAAATGGCAGTGTGTGAATGTGTGTGTGAATGGGTGGATAGCAGGATCTGTAAAGCGCTTTGGTCATCAAGAGCTGAGAATAAAAGCACTATATAAGTGAATGCCATTTACCATTTACCAATTTTTAGGATGCCAAACTATAGATCACAGATACAACTCCTCAAGCTCAAAAATTAAGTAAACTCATGGAATGAAGTTAACAACATGAATATAGGCTAACCCAAGTGAATAATATGCTGACAAAATGTGGCATTGTTTTTGAGGAAAATTACAATGTAATTTTTTTTGTCAGATTCTTAATGGTCTAACCTCGGGGTACATTGTTCACTGTTCCGTAATGATACATGCTGACACTGATCAAAGTGAAAGTAAAACTGCAGCCCACAGTATATTGTGGGGACAATATCAGCACAATCCTCCTCGAATAAAGGGCATGTAGGCGTAAAAAAATTGAAAAGTACGCCCACTGTACACACAAACTTCACTCCACAACAAGGAGATAATGGGCGGTTAAAATAGACAAAGCAGCAAATGGGAATTGCAGCTAGACATTTCTTCCATCCCTTTCCATCTGCCTGTATGGATGGCTTCTCTGTGGCTTTTTGTACACAATATCAGTGCTAAAGGTCAGTCTTCAGCTATATATGCTTCTACCTGAGGACACAGGCTAGAGATACTGGGAAAAAAAAATGTTTAAGCGATAGAACGGAAGGTCAGGAAAGCAGCGATACAACAATGAACTGTGTACTTTGCTGTAGGGAGGCCTGAGAGAGTGTAAAAGTGTTCAGTCATTGTGGATATACTACTCTACGTGAGTGTAAGAGGGCTTTTTGGGGGAAAAACAAGGAGAGTGTCCCGGACTAATACATAAGACAGTATTAATTAGCAGTCTAAGCTGATATGATGCCATTTTCTACACAAACTCTGCGGTGCGCACATATGCAAACTGAGGTGAGCGCTATTATTCTCTACATCTCATCCTCTCAGTTTTCATTTCGTTTCACTTCATCTGTGTGGTTTTTTGTGTCTATCAGTGTGAGTGGCAGTGAGTGGGCGCATGAGAGTGCGAAAGAGGTATGAAGGAGGGGAGGAGCACGGGGAGAAGAGAGCAGCGGGCTGTTGTACTTGCTGAGAGATATTCACAGACAATACCTAAAGTCCACAGAAAAGTTCACATTCTGTGTAATACACGTGAACACAATTTCACGTGATTTGATTTATTTGATTACCACTCAGAGTTTAAGAACAAATCTGGCATCAAGAATTGTTTTTATTGCTTTAGGTTTTGGGTATTTTGTCAAGGATGCTCTTTTACTGTATATAATCCAATTAATTAACAATTCATCTCACATCTAAATGACATCAGTGAGTCAGACCTGTTGAATTCTGAAATGCTTTTGAAAAAAAAAAGTACCAGCACATATTTTTTCATAAATCCAGTATAAATTTGTGAGGTTGGTCTCGAAGCTGTGTTCAAGTTCAAACATGAAATTCAATCATCTGCTGGTTTCCAACCTTAACTAAGGCTCTTATTATAGTTAGTTCTCTCTCAGTAACTGTGGAAACAAGCCATGGTTTTGAAATCGTCGTCACCTTGGGAACAGAATAAGACTTGCGACTGAGCGATATAGGAGAAATATGAAGTGAGTGGTGGAATGATGGATGTTGTGGGTTTTAGGGTTTTTTTGCATAATCACCTGTAATGTGTCTATGTTTGACTGCCAGTGTGTGTGTTTTTGTGTGTTTCCATCAAACAGAGAAAATCAAGGCATGGGCGAGGAATTAATCAGCACTCTCCTTCTTCCACCAAAGCGTTCTGATGAATGCAGTTATTATGTAAATGGTTTTTCTTGCATTTACGTAGCAGATCCTGATTTTGCTCTGTGTCGCTATCTTTCTTTGCGCAGCTATCTAAAAGTGAGTGGGGGTTATGTGGGTGTAAAAATGTTAGTAGCAGCTCCTCCATGAGTTGACTGAACCACACTGACCTCTGAGTCACAGTAACCCTCAGATTGGAGCGATTAGTGATGTACTGAGCTCTGTTTTAACTGCAGCTTGGAAGCAGTTGCATAGATTTTCTGCACAATCTCAGCCCACTCTTTAGTATTTGGTTGAAATATTCTCATCTTGTCATTCCGCTAATCCATTTTAAATGCTGAAATCTCTTGAATCCTGCCCTAAACTCACCCAACATGTTATGGAGCCTGTTCCAACATCTTTGGGCAAGAGGCGAGGTACACGCTAGACAGATCGGCAGTCCATCGCAGGGCCCACTCAGAGAGACAGGCAACTATTCACTCTCACATTCATACCTGAGGACAGTTTATCCCCAATTGATGCTATTTAACCTAACATGCGTATTTTTGGACTGTAGGAGGAAATGGGAGTACCTGGTGAAAACCCACGCAGACACAGGCAAAACATGCAAGGTCGCCAAGAACACAGAAAGATTGCCATTATTCTGGAAAGGTATCAAACCCACAACCTTCTTGTTGTGAAAGTGACAGCCCTAACCACTGCTCCACCGGGTTGCTACAAGGATGAAATAACTGAGGAAAAAAATGTAACAAACTGAGAAACTATGAGGAGCCAGGACATGAGGAATAAACCAGAAACTTGGGGAACAGAACCAAAAATAATTCACATGAAATGTCACTGCAAGGCGGGGATAAACAAGACTAAACTTATAGGGAAACAGATGATCATGAATGGAAAACAGTTGGGAACACAGGTGCAGGGCAAAATGCGAGCAAGGGAAACCAAACAGTAAATTAGTAAATCATAAACACAGACTACAGGAAATAACCCTTCAGAATAAAACAGGAAATCGGGTTATATAAGACTGTTGGAAAAATTCCTTCAATCAGTAGTCAAAAATCAGGCAGGATTAAAGTTTCAGCAAATTTAATTTGCACTGGCCAGTGGAGAACAATACAAAAATAGCCTCAGTGTCTATCCGCACATCATTCTGGTTCAAACACACATTGTTCAGTCCGTTAAGCACCCTTTTATCTTGAGACTATCCATGAGGGAATATCTGGTTCAGATTGGTGCTTCCAACTTGTCTCCTTCTCAGACATACTCATAACAATACAGTACATGCATACAAAAACAAAGCGATAAAGGTCCAGCTGCCCCGTGAACTTGTACATTTCACACAGACTCTGAGGTAACAGCAGATACAAAATATTAAATTTCCCCATCAAAGACTAAAAAAAATATTTTTCAAAATAGACTAAGATCAGGATAAACTAAACAAGAATAATACAAGAAACACTTTCAGAATAAACCAAGAACATGGGAGACTAACCGTGAAAACGACAGCACAAGAAATACTCTCAACGTAACCCTGAAACAAGACAAGAATATTTCATAATTTCACGTAGTCCAAAATAACACAATAAGGATAAGGCATGATCAAAAATCATGCCCCCCTTCCCCCCTGGCAAAAATACCTTTAAGTTTGGAGGAATGTCCCTAAATAGCCTGCTGAGTACATTTAGTAAGACCCCTGCTGGTCCAGTAAAAAAAACAGCTTTGTAAAATCTTGGTGTTCCTTCTCATAATCTGACTCATCCCATTATATCTTCTTCTTCGTCATCTTTCAGCTGCTCCCTTTACGGGTCACCACAGCGGGTCATCTGTCTCCATTTCTCCCTATCCCTTGCATCTTCCTCTGAAACACCAACCTTCTCCATGTCCTCCTTCACTACATCCATGAATCTTCTCTGTGGTCTTCCTCTTTTCCTCCTGCCTGGCAGCTCCATCTTCAACATCCTTTATCCAATATATCCACTATCCCTCCTCTGCACATGTCCAAACCGTCTCAGCCTTGCCTCTTATACTTTGTCTCCAAACCGCTCAACCTGAGCTGTCCCTCTGATATACTCATTTCTAATTCTGTCCTTCCTAGTCATGCCCAATGAGAATCTTTTTGTCAGCACCACCGTCTCCAAACCGTACATCATAGCAGGTCTCACTGCCGTCTTGTAAACTCTAGCTGCTGTCTTTCTGTCACAAATCACCCCTGACACTTGTCGCTACCCTGCCTGCACTCTCTTCTTCACCTCTCTTGTGCATTTTCCACTGCTTTGATTGGTTAAACTCATCTACTTTCACTACCTCTACAGCTTTCATCTTCACTGTTACACCTGCCTCCCGCTCATTCACACTCACATATTCTGTCTTGCTTCTACTGACTTTTATTCCTCTTTTCTCCAGAGCATACCTCCACCTCTCCAGGTTCTCTTCCACCTGCTCCCTACTCTCACTACAGCTCACAATGTCATCTGCAAACATCATGGTACATGGAGACTTCTGCCTGACTTTGTCAGTCTGTCCATCACTATGGCAAACAAGAAGGGGCTCAGAGCCAATACCTGGTGTAATCTCACCCCCACCTTGAATCCATCCATCACTCCTACAGCACACCTCAACACTGTCTCACTGTTCTGCACAATGTCTTGCACCATCCTCACATACTTCTCTGCCACTACTGACCTCCTCATACATTACCACACTTCCTCTCTTGGTACCCTATCATATGCTTTCTCTAGATCCACAAAGACACAGTGCAACTCCTGACCTTTTCTATAATTCTACGTCAACATTCTTAAAGCAAATGAAACCATACTGCTGCTCACTAATTGTCACCTCTCCTCTTAACCTGACTTCAACAACTCTTTCCCATATCTTCATAGTGTGTCTTGAAAATTGGTACCAAAACACTTCTTCTCCACTCCTCAGTTGTCCTCTCACTCTCCAAGACTGTGTTAAACAATCTGGTTAAAAAGTCCACTGCCATTTCTCCTAAACATCTCCATACCTCAACAGGTATGTCATCTGGACCAACCGCCTTTCCATTCTTTATGCTCTTCAAAGCTGCCCTCACTTCTGCGTTACTAATCCTTGGGACTTCCCTGTTCATCATCTTTCCTTCATCCATCCTCCTCGCTCTCATTTTCTTCATTCATCAGCTCCTCAAAGTGCTCTGTCCACCTTCTCAACACTCTCATCACTTGCTAGTACATTAACATTTCTGTCCTTAATCAACCTAACCTGCTGTACAGCCTTTCCAGCTTGAGCTCTCTAGTCAGTCGATACAGGTCCTTTTCTCCTTCCTTAGTGTCCAGCCTCTCATACAACTCACTATATGCCTTTTCCCTTTCCTTTGCTACCTCTCTCTTTGCCACTCATCTCACCCCAATTTCATAAAAGAAACCACAGAAATATACAGCAGAAAATCTTCAAATGCCAAAAGTAAAAAACAAAAGCTGTATGTTTTTCACCTCGCCTACAGATCAAGATCAAAAATCTGCAGTTAAAGACACTAAAACAATACAAATCATGTGTCTGGTTTATGATTGGCAGAAAGTCAATTACTTTATATTTCCATGTAATTTAACACAAATGTTTAATGGAAACTGTTCATTCAGCCAATGGAAGAACTATTGAAAATGCACAAATTTTGTGCCATGTCCTGATCATGACACTTTATTTGCTGGAACCCTTATAAAATTCAATTCAATTCACCTTTATAGTACTTTCAACTGTAGGACAGATCCTACAATTGCAGAAAAAAACAACAACAATCAGGCAATCTTCTGTGAGCAAGCACTTGATGACGATGGAGAGGAAAACTCCCTTTTAGCAGGAAGAAACCTCCAGCACAACCGGGCTCAGAGAGAGGCAGTCAACTGCTGTGATTGGCTGGGAGTGAGGGGATAGAGAAGAAGAAGAAAAGAACAGACATGTAGAGAGCAAACAGCACAATGAGGGCTCAATCTATGGGAGAGAACAAACAGATGTTAATGACCAGCAAAATATTACATTGAAAGTGAGGAAAAAAATTAAGCCCAGGGCATTGTTGGAGGTCCAACGGCTGTCTAAACCTATTAGCAGCATAACTAAGGGAAGGTTCAGGGTCACCCGATCCACCCCTAACTATAATCTCTGTCATAAAGGAAAGTTTTAACCCTATTCTAAAAACGGAGATTGAATCTCTCCCCCAAATCCAATTGGTAGCTGGTTCCATAGCCTGATAACTGAAAGCTCTGCCTCCCATTGTACTTTTACAAATTTTAGGTATTACAAGTAACTGTGTTGTGTTGTTCTTAAGACATATTATTGCGTGACACGGGTGGTGGCTCCATCTTTCAGGACGGTCTGACCACCATCATGTCATCCACAAATTTGATGATGTGGCTGGTGCTGTAGGCAGGTATGCAGTCATAGGTCAGCAGGGTGAAGAGCAACGGGCTGAGCATGCACCCTTGTGGGGCCCCTGTGCTCAGTGTGATGGTCTTGGAGATGTTGCTGCTGACCCGCACGTTCTGTGGCCTCCCTGTGAGAAAGTCGAGCACCCAGTTGCAGAGAGAGGTTTTGAGTGCCAAGTGTCTGAGTTTTTGTACTAGGTGCTGAGGAATGATTCTGTTGAATGCTGAACTGAACTGCAGGTGGGTGAGGGCTGGAGAGAGAGCAGCAGAGATGGCATCTTCTGTGGATCTGTTTGACCTGTATGCAAACTGAGATGGGTCGTGGAAGGGAGGGAGGATGGACTTGATGTTCTGCATGACCACCCGCTTGAAGCACTTCATTATGATGGAGGTCATTGCTATGGGCCAGTAATCATTGTAGCTGGATGGGACGGGCTTCTTTGGGACTGGTATTATGGTGGCAGTTTTGAAACACGTGGGGACAACAGTTGAAGATGTCAGCCAGGACAGCCATGAGCTCCTCTGCACAATCCTTCAGAACGCAACCTGGTATGTTGTCTGGTCCAGCTGCCTTGCGTGGATTGATCATGGAAAGGGTCCTCTTCGCACTAGATGGGTCCAGACTTACAACCTGCTCGTCTGGGGGAGGAGTGGTCTTCTGTGCTGATGTGCTGTTCTGTGCTTCAAAGCGGCCAAAGAAGTCATTTGAGTTGTTAAGCAGTGTGATGTCACTCGCACAGGTCTGAGGTGGAGGTTTGTAGTTGGTGAAGGTCTGTATGCCATGCCAGAGAGACTGTGCATCTCTGGTGTTGCTGAAGTGTCTGAATATTTTCTTGCTGTAGTGTTGTTTTGCTTCCTTGATGCCATGGAACAGGTTGGCCCTAGCTGTTGTTAGTCCTGCAGTGCCACCGGCCCTGAAGGCTGTGTCCCAAGCCCTTAGAAACCTGTGAAACTCTGCTGTCATCCATGGCTTCTGGTTAGCACGAACAGTGATGGTTTTGCAGTGACTGACATCATCAATGCATTTCGCTACGTATGCTACAACAACCTCAGTGTACTCCTCTATGTTTGTGTGTTCATTGTGAGTGACAGCATGCTTGAAAATGTCCCAGTCTGTCCTCCCTGTCCGAGGCCAAGTCCTAGGCCATGGCGTTTCTCTGTAATGCTCCAGTCCAAGACGTAATATTTGGTCATAGATTATCCCCCCTTCTGTCTATGGCACAGCAGTGCTCCTGTCAGCTCACCTCCCTCTGGCGGTCAAGATTTTTTTCAAGAAAAATTCAGTTTAGATATGACAAATTCCAAAGGCTCTAACTTGAATATGGTAAGAGATAATTGCTTACTGTCAATTAGAAAGATATAGAATAAGATCCAAAGTTTGAGATAGGAGTAAATTTATGCATCTAATTTGCATAATGCAATGGCAGCCATATTGAATTACATAACTTTCGATCAAAAGTGGACTTTGGACATATTTACGCAAAGGATGCTTTTGTTTTTTTGCCACCTTTTTTGTTTTTTGTTATCTTATCTTCAAAGTATATGAACCAGAAAATCAGTAGAATGTACACAAATCGATAAAAACCGGTCAGACCTACCGCTCATCGTGTCTTCATTCATCCATTTTTGTCATCCACGGCCCTTATTTCGTCTTCTGCCAGTCATTTTTGCTTTCTCTCCCACATCCAGAAACTGTCACATGTATGTTATGAATTATTCCACCTCAATTTCGGTTACATTACGCCGCCGAACCGGCGCTATTGTTCTGTCATCACGTGCAGCTCTGTCGATGGCAGACAAAAGTGTGCACATCCCAGACCAGCTTCTGCTGTCACAAAACATAAATATTTCCCTTCAGAAGCTAAATAATCTCTTTTTAAAATCATGGCAAAATTTGGAGCAAACGCTTCCTCCGTGTAGAAATATATGCTGGGATGGACCCTTTGTTTACATTCTCTTAACGTTTCTGGAAGTGATGTTTTGAAGCGGCTCGTTTGGGTGAAGTCCTCCAGTGAAGAGCAGTAAGTTATATGTGTTTGACATCTTGTGATGTGAAATGCTTGTCACAACTGTGTTTTCTGTGCTTTTGGGACACATCACGTGACTGGCGTGAACCTGCGACATAGGCAGCAGGTGACGCACACGTTTTATGACAGCCTGAAAGTTAAAGGGTTAATACCATCTAAACAAAGTGTCTGATTTGGGTTTCTAAGGTTTTTTTGGCCAACTAGAATGACTTCAGTCTTAATTGAATTTAATAGTAAGAAATTACAAGTCATCCAAGCTCTGATTTTCCTCAAGGCGTGCCTCTAATTTAGTTACTTGATTACTGTCATCTGGCTTCAATGATAAATATAATTGTGTGTCATCATAGCAATGGAAACCTATGCAATTCTTTCTAAGAATATTACCTATCAGAAACATCAGAATCAGAAAGCTTTATTGTCAAGCATGTTTACAGTGTAAACAAACGAGGAATTTGACTTGACATTGGCGCGCGATAAGCGCCTCCAATGACGTGGCTGCCATGAGGGCGCCTGTCATCAGTGGAGGGTAAAGAGGGGGAATGGGGGAGGGAATGACACAATAGGCAGAGAGAAAAAACATAGTTAATCAAAATAAAGATTACTTAGATAATCAAAATTGTGATTACATAGAAAAAAACCCTCTAAGCACAATTAGCAGACTAATACAAATCACACAATACAAAGGAGCAAAGAGAGACCAGTGTGTGTAGTCAGCATGTAACTAATAATCAGTTTGAGTGCAGTGTTGAATGTATCAGTTGCTGATGTACAGCAAAGGGGGCGCCTCCTGGCAACGGATAGTTGTTATGTTCATGTATTCAAAACACAGATAAGCATGTCCCAGAGTCTCTCTCTCTTTGTGCATGCCAGATGGCAAAGTTCTGTATTAGACACATGATAGCGCTGTCCTTGAGGAGTCCGGTCTGCTGAACAACAGCAATTGATGTTAATTGTTTGGGTTAAGAAGAAGCCAAACTCTCTTCTGTTTTGTCTTCATCCAGGAGGAGAGGGCGCCAAATCAAGGTCAAAGGCACAGTTCACTCAGAGCATAGAATTTCCATCTCTCTTGCGATTCTGTGCTTCATAATTTCCATATACAGGCTTAAAATCATTCCCTGGAGAGCACCAGCGACTCCAGATGTATACCACCTACTGAATCAGCCACCATTCAGTTCACCATTGCCACTATCAGTGCACTCCCCAACTGGTCGAATTTGTTGTTGAAGGAGCTTTGCCGGGACCGCATTTTGATCAGCTCTCCCAACTTCTTTAATTTCTGATACATCAGGAAACTCCAGAACCAAAGTAGAAATCCTGTGATCATAAGCCAAACAGATAGATAGATGTCTTCCGCATCTCAGTCGAATCACACAGACACATGAATTCCCAATTGTCCATGAGTCCACTTGGGATCCCCCTAGCCCGATCTTCTTTTGAAGTGGTGTCAATCGCATTTAAAGCCCACCAAATCCCACCAAATCCATAATTTTCCATTTGGAATAAGATTCAGCCAGAAGAAGAACGACACAGACAGAACACAGCAAGCTGGGATCAGTTAGGGAATAGGAGGTGGGAGAGGGAGAGAAAAGCGTCTGCTTTCTCTGAAAGCCGGAAGAAGAATACACATATATACAGTGGTGTGTTTGCCCCCTTCCTGATTTCTCATTTTTTTTGTATGTTTGTCACACTTAAATGTTTCAGATTATCAAACAAATTTAAATATTAGACAAAGATAACACAAGCAAACACAAAATGCAGTTTTTAAATGGTGTTTATTATTAAGGGTAAAAAAAATCCAAACTTAGATGAATCTGTGTGAAAAAGTGATCATCCCCCCCCCGCTTCCTGTTAAAACATAAATTAACTGTGACTTATCACATATTTGGAAAGCTGAGTTCAATTTCTTTAGCCACACCCAGGCCTGATTACTGCCACACCTGTTCTCAATCAAGAAATCACTTAAATAAGACCTGCCTGACAAAGTGAAGTAGACCAAAAGTTTCTCAAAAGCTGGACATCATGCTGCGATTCAAAGAAATTCAGGAACAAATGAGAAACAGAGTAACTGAGATCTATCAGTCTGGACAAGGTTATAAAGCCATTTCTAAAGCTTTAGGACTTCAGTGAACCACAGTGAGAGCCATTATCCACAAATGGCGAAAACATGGAATAATGGTGAACCTTCCCAAAAGTGGCCAGCCGACCAAAATTACCCCAAGAGCGCAGCGATGACTCATCCAAGAGGTCACAAAAGACCCCACAACAACATCCAAAGAACTGCAGGCCTCACTTGCCTCAGTTAAGGTCAGTGTTCATGACTCTACCATAAGAGAGAGACTGGGCAAAAATGGCCTGCATGGCCGAGTTCCAAGACAAAAGCCACTGCTGACCAAAAAGAGCATAAAAGCTTGTCTCAGTTTTGCCAGAAAACATCTTGATGATCTCCAAGACTTTTGGGAAAATAGTCTGTGGAGTGACGAGACAAAAATTGAACTTTTTGGAAGGTGTGTGCCCCATTACATCTGGCATAAAAGTAACACAGCATTTCAGAAAAAGCACATCATACCAACAGTAAAATATAGTGGTGGTAGTGTGATGGTCTGGTGTTGTTTTGCTGCTTCAGGACCTGGAAGACTTGCTGTTGTAAATGGAACCATGAATTCTACTGTCTACCAAAAAATCCTGAAGGAGAATGTCTGGCCATCTGTTTGTGACCTCAAACTGAAGTGCACTTGTGTTCTGCAACAGGACAATGATCTGAAACACACCAGCAAGTCCACCTCTGAATGGCATAAGAAAAACAAAATGAAGACTTTAGAGTGGTCCAGTCAACGTCCTGACCTGAATCCGATTTAGATGCCGTGGCATGACCTTAAAAAGGTGGTTCATGCTCAAAGACCCTCCAGTGTGGCTGAATTACAACAATTCTGCAAAGGTGAGTGGGCCAAAATTCCTCCACAGCGCTGTAAAAGAACTCATTGCCAGTTATCGCAAATGCTTGACTGCAGTTGTTACTGCTAAGGGTGGCCCAACGAGTTATTAGGTTTAGGGAGCAATCACTTTTTCCACACTGGGCCACATAGGTATGGATTTTTGTTTCCCTTATTAATAAACACCTTCATTTAAAATTCATTTTGTGTTTACTTGTGTTATCTTTGTCTAATATTTAAATTTGTTTGATGATCTGAAACATTTACAGTGCATCTGGAAAGTATTCACAGCGCTTTACTTTTTCCACATTTTGTTATGTTACAGCCTTATTCCAAAATGGATTAAATTCATTTTTTCCCTCAAAATTCTACACACAATACCCCATAATGACAATGTAAAAAAAAATTTTTTTTTGAGATTTTTGCAAATTCATTAAAAATACAAAACTAAGAAATCACATGTACATACACTACCGTTCAAAAGTTTGGGGTCACTTAGAAATTTCCTTATTTTTGAAAGAAAAGCACTTTTTTTCAATGAAGACAACTTTAAACTAATTAGAAATACACTCTATACATTGCTAATGTGGTAAATGACTATTCTAGCTGTAAATGTCTGGTTTTTGGTGCAATATCTACATAGGTGTATAGAGGCCCATTTCCAGCAACTATCACTCCAGTGTTCTAATGGTACAATGTGTTTGCTCATTGCGTCAGAAGGCTAATGGATGATTAGAAAACCCTTGTGCAATCATGTTAGGTCTGCAATGCTGTAATTGCTGCAAATGGAGGATTCTTTGACGAAAGCAAAGTTTGAAGGAAAAAATTATTATTTCAAATACAAATCATTATTTCTAACCTTGTCAATGTCTTGACTATATTTTCTATTCATTTTACAACTCATGGTGGTAAATAAGTGTGACTTTTCATGGAAAACACAAAATAATTGTCTGGGTGACCCCAAACTTTTGAACGGTAGTGTAAGTACTCATAGCCTTTGCGATGAAGCGCAAAATTGAGCTCAGGTGCATCCTGTTTCCTCTGATCATCCTTGAGATGTTTCTACAGCTTAATTGGAGTCCACCTGTTGTAAATTCAGTTGATTGGACATGATTTGGAAAGGCACATACTTGTCTATATAAGGTCACACAGTTGACAGTGCATGTCAGAGCACAAACCAAGCATGAAGTCAAAGCAGTTATCTGTAGACCTCCGAGACAGGATTGTCTCGAGGCACAAATCTGGGGAAGGGTACAGAAAAATTTCTGCTGCTTTGAAGGTCCCAGTGAGCACAATGGCCTCCATCTTTCGTAAATGGAAGAAGTTCGGAACAACCTAGAGCTGGCCGGCCGTTTAAACTGAGTAATCGGGGGAGAAGAGCCTTAGTCAGGGAGGTGACCAAGAACGTGGTGGTCACTCTGTCAGAGCTCCAGTGTTTCTCTGTGGAGAGAGGAGAACCTTCCAGAAGGACAACCATTTCTGCAGCAATCCACCAATCAGGCCTGTATGGTAGAGTGGCCAGACGGAAGCCACTCCTGAGGAAAAGACACATGGCTGCCCACCTGGAGTTTGTCAAAAGGCACCTGAAAGACTCTCAGACCATGAGAAACAAAATTCTCTGGTTTGATGAGACAAACATTAAACTCTTTGGCGTGAATGCCAGGTGTCATGTTTGGAGGAAACTAGGCATCGCTCATAATCATGCCAATGATGGTGGCAGCATCATACTGTGGGGATGTTTTTCAGCGACAGGAACTGGGAGACTAGTCAGGATAGAAGGAAAGATGAATGCAGCAATGTACAGAGACATCCTGGATGAAAACCTGCTCCAGAGCACTCTTGATCTCAGACTGGGGCGATGGTTCATCTTTCAGCAGGACAACAACCGTAATCACACAGCCAAGATATCGAAGGAGTGGCTTCAGGACAACTCTGTGAATGTCCTTGAGTGGCCCAGCCAGAGCCCAGACTTGAATCTAATTGACCATCTCTGGAGAGATCTGAAAACGGCTGTGCACTGACGCTTCCCGTCCAACCTGATGGAGCTTGAGAG
The DNA here is from genome assembly GCA_020510985.1 of Pholidichthys leucotaenia. Lineage (NCBI taxonomy): Eukaryota > Metazoa > Chordata > Actinopteri > Cichliformes > Pholidichthyidae > Pholidichthys > Pholidichthys leucotaenia. The sequence goes on along the minus strand of CM035847.1, from coordinate 172,653,912 downwards.
GTGCTGCAAAGAGGAATGGGCCAAACTGCCCAAAGATAGGTATGCCAAACTTGTGGCATCATATTCAAAAAAGACTTGAGGCTGTAATTGCTGCCAAAGGTGCATCAACAAAGTATTGAGCAAAGGCTGTGAATACTTATGTATATATGATTTCTTAGATTATTATTTTTAATAAATTTGCAAAAATCTCAAAAAAATTTCACATTGTTATCATGGGGTATTTTGTGTAGAATTTTGAGGAAAAAATAAATTTAATCCCTTTTAGAATAAGGCTGTAACATAAAATGTGGGGAAAAAAAATGAAGCGCTGTGAATACTTTCCGGATGCACTGTAAGTGTGACAAACACACAAAAAAAAAAAGAGAGAGAGAGAAATCGGGAAGGGGGCAAACACTTTTTTACACCACTGTACATATATAGTAAAGACAATAGGATCTAACACAGAGTCCTGTGGAAATCAGTGACGGAGCTTTGAATTTGAAGTAAAGCTCGTTATTAACATCAACAAACTGGAACCTATCAGATAAATATGATTTTAACCACTACAAAGAAGTTCCTTTAAGTCCAACAAAGTGTTCTACTCCATCAAGTAAAATATTATCAGTAGTATCAAAAGCTGCACTAAGGCCTCAAAGGACAAGTGCAGAGACAAGTCCATTATCAGATGCTCTAAGAAGATTTAGTGACCTTCACTAAAGCAGTTTCAGTGCTGTGATGATGTGATAATGTAAACTCTAATCTCTGAGATAGAAATGCAAATAACATGATCGAAGGAAGCATCACTTTTTACTTTGAGAGTTTGACATTTTTTTTCCATCAAATCACTAATGCAAATGAGTTAAACAACAGTTGACTTATATGGTAAATGTCAGCTGAATTATGCTGTACACTAGCAGTGAACAAAATAAATGTTAATTTGAAATTTGGCATTTAACTAATGCGAGGTAGAGGGACACATGAGACCTGAACAGATGTTCCTAAACACACATTAGTGGTAACAAGTGATAACACTGAAAAAAGACACAAAGAGTGATGTAGGGAGCATCAAATATTGCACAGTGACAGCTTGATCAAAAAATGTTATTCCCCTTCCGACTGATCTGACAGGAGCCACATGTACTGTCTCTGTTGCTGATACAACTGTGTCTTGCATCAGTTTATCCTCCTGAAATCTGTCAGACCTAGCAGTCGGTCTGACCTGATAACCTCATGCTACACAGCCAAATGTTTCATCTTGTTGAACTTTAGATCCATTCTGCATGTAGAATTTCAAGAGGGTCTTTGTGAAATAACCTAAAATACAGTGGTGTGAAAAAGTGTTTGCCCCTTTCCTGATTTTTCTTTTTTTTTGTATGTTTGTCACACTTAAATGTTTCAGCTCATCAAACAAATTTAAATATGAGACAAAGATAACACAAGTAAACACAAAATAAAGTTTTTAAATCCATCCATCCGTCCATCCATCCATCCATCCATCTATCCATCTTCTTGCTTTTCCAGAGGTCCGGGTTGCGGAGGCAGCAGTTCGAGCAGAGAAGCCCAGACTTGCCTCTCCCCAGCCACCTGCTCCAGCTCTTCAGAGAGGATACCAAGGCGTTCCCAGACCAGCTGGGAGATGTAGTCTCTCCAGCGAGTCTTGGGTCTACCCTGGGGTCTCCTCCCAGTGGGACGTGCCCAAAACACCTCAAGTGGGAGGCGTCCAGGAGGCATCCTGATCAGATGCCCATACCACCTCAACTGGCTCCTTTCAATGTGGAGGAGCAGCGGTTCTACTCTGAGCCTTTCCTGGATGTTACTGAGCCCCTCACCCTATCTCTAAGGATAAATCCAGCAGTCCTACGAAGAAAGCTCATTTCAGCCGCTTGTATCCGCAGTCTCATTCTTTTGGTCATTACCCAAAGCTCATGACCATAGATGAGGGTAGGAACGTAGATTGACTGGTAAATCGACAGCTTTTCCTTAGAGCTTAGCTCCCTCTTCACCACAACAGACTGGTACAACGTCTGCATCACAGCAGATGCTGCTTCGATCTGTCTGTCAATCTCTCGCTCCATTCTCCCCTCACTTGTGAATAAGACCCCGAGATACTTAAACTTCTCCACTTGGGGCAGGAGCTTGTCCCCTACCCGGAGAGGACAATCCACCTTTTTCCTGCTGACGACCATGGACTCGGACTTGGAGGTGCTGATTCTCATCCAAGCCGCTTCACACTCAGCAGTAAATTGTCCCAGTAAGACCTGTAGGTCATTGCTGGATGAAACCAACAGAACATCATCATCTGCAAACAACAGAGATGAGATCCTGTGGTCACAAAGCATGACACCCTCCATTTCCTGGCTGCATCTAGAAATCCTGTCCATAAAAATTATGAACAGGATTAGTGACAAAGGGCAGCCCTGGCGGAGTCCAACTCTCTCTGGGAATGAGTCCGACCGAGTGTTGGCAATACGAACCAAATTCTCACAACAGTTGCATAGAGACTGAATAGCTTATAATAACAAGCCCGATACCCCATACTCCCAAAGCACCCCCACACACAAACAAACCACTAGGGGCGCGGTCAAATGCCTTCTCCAAGTCCACTAAACACATGTAAACTGGTTGGGCAAACTCCCACAAACTCTTGAGGATTCTCGAAAGGGTAAAGAGCTGGTCCGATGTGCCACGGCCAGGACGAAAACCACATTGCTCCTCCTGAATCTGAGGTTCAACCAACGGTCGGACTCTCCTCTCCAGTACCTTGGCATACACCTTCCCAGGGAGCTGAGGAGTGTGATCCCTCTAAAGTTGGAGCACACCCTCCGGTCCCCTTTATTGAAGAGAGAAACCACCACCCCAGTTTGCCATTGCCAAAGGCACGGTCCCCGACCTCCATGCAGTGTTGCAGAAGCATGTCAACCATGACAGCCCTACAACATCCAGGGCCTTGAGGTACTCAGGGCAAATCTCGTCCACCCCTGGGGCCCGGCTACCAAGGAGCTTTTTATCCACCTTGGCAACCTCAGCCCCTCATCCACAAGCCCTGCTTCCTCTGTAGAAGGCATGTCAGTGGGATTGAGGAGATCCTCAAAGTATTCTTCCACTGCCCGATGATATCCCCAGTCAAAGTCAGCAGCACCCCATGTCCCCATACACAGTGTGGACAGAGAGCTGCTTCCCTCTCCTGAGCCGCCGGACAGTTTGCCAGAATCTCTTCGACGCCGACCAAATGTCTTGTTCCATGGCCTCACCGAACTCCTCCCACACCCGAGTTTTTTCTTCAGCAACCACCCGAGCTGCACTCCACTTGGCCTTCCGGTACACCTTAGCTGCTTCGGGAGTCCCACAAGCCAACCAAGCTTGATAGGACTCCTTCTTGGCAACACGGTGGCGGAGTGGTTAGCACTGCAGCAGCACAACAACTCACCCTTGGCCGCGGGATCCTGAGTTCGATCCCAGCCCCTGACCAACAGTAATCTGTGTGGAGTTTGCATGTTATCCCCGTGTCTGCGTGGGTTTACTTCAGGATTTCTCTGCTTTCCTCCCACATGCCAAAAACATGCAAGTTAGGTTAATTGGAGACTCTAAAGTTGCCCCAAGTGTGAATTTGTGTGTGAATGGTGAAAGGGTTGGGCGCTGCACCAGTGGCTGCCTCATCCACTCATGTGGGTGCCCTGTAATTTCCCCATTGTGGGACTAGTAAAGGAATCTAAAAAAAAAAAATTCTTCAGCTTAATGGCCCCCCTCACCACTGGTGTCCACCACTTGGTTCCGGGGTTGCCGCCACGAGATGCACGGACGACCTTGCGGCCGCAGCTCTGGGCAACCACTTCAACAATGGAGGTGGAGAACATGGCCCATTCAGACTCCATGTCTCCAGACTCCCTCGGAATGTGGTCGAAGTTCTTCTGGGGGTGGGAGTTGAAGACCTCCCAGACAGGGGCCTCTGCCAGACGTTCCCAGACAGTTTTTAAATGAAGGTGTTTATTATTAAGGGTAAAAAAAAATCCGAACCTACATGGCCCTGTGTGAAAAAGTGATGGCCCCCTTTAAAACATAAATTAACCGTGGTTTATCACGTCTTTGGAAAACTGAGTTCAATTTCTCTAGCCACACCCAGGCCTGATTACTGCCACACCTGTTCTCAATCAAGAAATCACTTAAGTAAGACCTGCCTGATAAAGGTAAGTAGACCAAAAGATCCTCAAAAGCTAGACATCATGCTGTGATCCAAAGAAACTCTGGAACAAATGAAAAACAAAGTAATTGAAATCTATTAGTCTGGAAAAGGTTATAAAGCCATTTCTAAAGCTTTGGAACTCCAGGGAACCACAGTGAGAGCCATTATCCACAAATGGCGAAAACATGAACAGTGGTGAACCTTCCCAGGAGTGGCCGGCTGACCAAAATTACCCCAAGAGTGCAGCGGTGTCTCATCCAAGAGGTCACAAAAGACCCCACAACAACATCCAAAGAACTGCAGGCCTCACTTGCCTTAATTAGGGCCAGTGTTCATGACTCCACCATAAGAAAGAGACTGGGCAAAAATGACCTGCATGGCCGAGTTCCAAGACGAAAACCACTGCTGAGCAAAAAGAACATCAAGGCTCATCTCAGTTTTGCCAGAAAACATCTTGATGATCCCCAAGACTTTTGGGAAAATACTCTGTGGACTGCTGAGACAAAAGTTGAACTTTCTGGAAGGTGTGTGTCCCATTGCATCCGGCATAAAAGTAACACAGCACTTCAGTAAAGGAACATCCTACCAGCAGTAAAATATGGTGGTGGTAGTGTGATGGTCTGGTGTTGTTTTGCTGCTTCAGGACCTGGAAGACTTGCTGTGGTAAATGGAACCATGAATTCTACTGTCTACCAAAAAATCCTGAAGATGAATGTCCGGCCATCTGTTTGTGACCTCAAGCTGAAGCGCACTTGTGTTCTGCAGCAGGACAATGATCCAAAACACACCAGCAAGTCCACCTTTTAATGGCTTAAGAAAAACAAAATGAAGACTTTGGAGTGGCTTAGTCAAAGTCCTGACCTGAATCCGATTGAGATGCTGTGGCATGACCTTAAAAAGGTGGTTCATGCTCAAAAATCCTCCAATGTGGCTGAATTACAACAATTCTGCAAAGATGAGTGGACCAAAATTCCTCAACAGCGCTGTAAAAGACTCATTGCCAGTTATGGCAAACGCTTGACTGCAGTTGTTACTGCTAAGGGTGGCCCAACCAGTTATTAGGTTTGGGGGGCAATCACTTTTTCACACAGGGCCGTGTAGGTTTGAATCTTTTTTCCCTTAATAATAAACACTTTCATTTATAAACTGCATTTTGTGTTTACTTGTGTTATCTTTGTCTAATATTTAAATTTGTTTGATGATCTGAAACATTTAAGTGTGACAAACATACAAAAAATGAGAAGCTGGGAATTGGGCGAACACTTTTTCACACCACTGTATTTTCTTTCATGTGTTTTCATTAAAGACATTTAGACATTTAGATGTTGAAGAAAAGCAATAAATACGAAGCTTAAGTGCTTTAATTTACAGTCAATACCACATTTTATTCTAGGTGCTGATACTATTCTGATAGCTGATACTTATTCTAAAATAACATTGTGTTGAACACTGAAGTAATTAAGAAGTTCCTGCTTAAAATCTGTCGGTCAGTAGGTGTCTTTGTATGTGTTGAATGCAGTTTCTTCCTGTGCATGTGTAGGTGGATCCCACTCTGGATTCTTCCCCCAATCCTAAATTCCCTGTAGGTGTCTGTATCCCATACAGTGGTGCTTGAAAGATTGTGAACCCTTTCGAATTTTCTACATTTCTGCTTTATTGTGACTTAAAATGTCATCAGATTTTCACACAAGTCCTAAAAGTAGGTAAAGAGAACCCAGTTAAATGAGATGGAAATATTTAACTTTTTCATTTATTTATTGAGGAAAATGATCCAATATTATACATCTGTGAGTGGCAAAAGTTTATGAACCTTTGATTTCAGTATCTGGTGTGACCCTGTTTTGCAGCAATAACTGCAATTAAACATTTCTGGTAACTGTTGATCAGTTCTGCACATCAACTTGGAGGAATTTTAGCCCATTTCTGTCTACAGAACAGCTTCAACTCTTGGATGTTGGTGGGTTTCCTTGCATGAACTGCTTGCTTCAGGTCCTTCCAGAACATCTCAATTGGATTAAGGTCAGGACTTTGACTTGGCCATTCTAGAACATTAACTTTATTCTTCTTTTACCATTCTTTGATAGAATGACTTGTGTGCTAGGATCGTTGTCTTGGCAGTGGTGCGTGTGTGTGTGAGTGGGGGGGTGGGGAGTAAGAAATCTGTAGTTGACAAGGGGCTGTAGTTGACAGGGGGCTGAAGCTCAAGCTTTGCCCCAGGCGAACACCCCAGGCATTCAGAATGTTGGTGGTGGTTGGGGTTCAGCTCACCAATTATCCCCGCATAATTGGTTAGCTGGAGCACACGTCACCTTCACCCAAGCAACACTGTGAATATTCTGCACCTTGACCACAGCATCACAACAGGGCACTGGGCCAGTATTGGAAAATCTTCTCTTCGGAGCTGGATTAACTCTTCGCTGCCGTAAGACTGCTAAAACTCTATTAATATCATTGTCTGCCAGCCTGAAGCTAACTCCCCTGTCTGTGCTGTCGTTCTATGGTTGCCAGATCTGTCCTGTCATCATGCTCCTGCTTGCACTACACTACACTCTCACAACACCATTCATACGCACACACATCCACTCTCGTTCAATAAAGATCATTATTGTTGTTGAGCCTGCGTCTGTTTCTGGGTGTTTCTGAAAACCATGTCAGTACGTCTCTGTCAAGAAACCCCAGCAGACGGTGCTTTGGCATGCAAACTTAACACCATGGAGGCTTGGCTAGATCAATTAACATACCAGCAACAGGTGATCTTAACTAAACTGACACACATTAAATCACGACTCGACCAGCTCTCCCCACCACAGCCTGTTCCACCTGCCTCTCGGGACCTGGCCGACCTGGTCAACTAATTCTTCTCAGTCTCCACCTTCTCATGCCCGGTTAACTCCCGTCCCCACTCCCACCAGTTTTAGTGGTAAGTTAGGGGAGGCACAGGGTTTCTTGTTACAATATAGTCTGGTTTTTCAGCGTGTACCAGGAGATTTTCCCACTCACCATAGTCGGATTAGATATTTGGTGAATTTACTGGAGGGACGGGCTTTGGCGTGGGCTACCGCCATTATGACTCGACCCAATTACGCTAATTACACCTACAATCAGTTTGTGGCGGAATTTTCTGAAGTTTTTGATCACTCTGATCAGGATTGTGTGCTCACCTCTCGCCTCTTAATTTGGGACAGGGGGCTAAGTCAGTGGCTGATTACTCAGTTCATTTCCAGGTAGTGGCTGCGGAGGTTGGGTGGGAGGATGCCTCGCTGTGTAGTGTTTTTGTTCAGAGTCTTAGCTCCAGCTTGAGGGATGAGTTGGCCCAGGTGGGAAGACCCACTAAGCTTAACGAGCTCATTTCATTAGCAATTTCTATTGACAATAGGTTAAGGGAACGAGCTAGTGAGCGCCGCTCGGGCACTCAGCCTCGCCACTCCCCGCAGTCTCCCCTTAAGGCCCTCCCTCCCTCTCTCTCTCTGAGTCCCCTGGGGAGGGTGAACCCACGCTTTCTGGCCGGTCCAAATTATCCCTGACAGAACATCAATGTCGCTATGACCTTGGGCTATGTTTGTACTGTGGCAGCGGTGAGCGTGAGGTTGCGTCTTGCCCTAATCGGGTAAAAGGGAAGAGTCCATTAGTTATGGTGGGGGGACTAACGGACGGTGGTATTGTTAAGGCCCCTACACGTCTCGTGCTACCCATTCACTTTCAATACATACGCACAGAATTATCCTCACATGCTCTCATTGACTCTGGTGCAGAGCAGAGCTTTATTTCGGAGGGTCTGGCAACCCGGCTGGGGCTTCCCTGCTACAACCTGGAGAGACTGCTCAAACTGATCGCCCTCTCCAAGATGCCCCTGGCCATCAGAATCAGAATCAGAATCAGGTTTATTGCCATTGTTCATGTAGTACACAAACTAGGAATTTGTCTCGGTACAATGCTGCAACATTAAACATGATAAAATAAGAGAAATAAACTATACATGTAATAAAGTGTAGGATAAGATTAAGTGATATTGGTCAACAGTTAAAATATATATTAGCCAGCAGCAGATACTGTGGAGAACTATATAGTGCAGTCGGTAATGCAGGAAGAAAACAGTGATGATTGACATGAGTCTGGTTGAGCTGCTGTACATGGTGCACGAGAGTCAATAAGTCACTTAGTGTTCAGCAGTCTAATGGCAGAGGGGAAGAAGCTGTTCATGTGACGGGAGGTTTTAGTCTGGATGGACCAAAGTCTTCTACCAGAGGGGAGGGGGGCAAACAGTACGTGACCAGGGTGTGAGGGATCGGCTATGATCCGGCCAGCACGCCTCCGGGTCCTGGAGATGTACAGATCCTGGAGAGATGGGAGCTTGCAGCCGATCACCTTCTCAGCAGTGCGCACGACGCGCTGCAGCCTTAGTCTGTCCCTGGCAGTGGCTCCTGCGTACCACACGGTTATGGAGGTGGTGAGGATGGACTCGATGATGGCTGTGTAGAACTGCACTAACATCTTGGTGGGTAGCTTGAGCTTCCTCAGCTGCCGCAGGAAGAACATCCTCTGCTGGGCTTTTTTGATGAGTGAGCTGATGGTCAGCTCCCATTTGAGGTCCCTGGTGATGGTAGTGCCTAGGAAGCGGAAGGAATCAGCAGTGGTGATGGGAGAGCCTGAGAGGGTGAGGGGGGGCAGAGGAGTAGTGACTTTCCTGAAGTCTACAATCATCTCCACTGTCTTCAGAGCGTTCAGCTGCAGGTTGTTATTGCTGCACCAGGACGCCAGCTGGGCCACCTCTCTCCTGTAGGCGGACTCGTCGCCGTTGGAGATGAGCCCGATGAGGGTGGTGTCGTCCGCAAACTTGATCAACTTGACAGACTGGTGGCTGGAGGTGCAGGAGTTGGTGTAAAGGGAGAAGAGTAGGGGGGGGGGAAGTACACAGCCCTGGGGTGATCCGGTGCTGATGCTAGTATAGTCTGAGACAGTCTTTCCCAGCCGCACATGCTGCCTCCGGTCCGTCAGGAAGTCGATGATCCACCTGCAGAGGGAGTCAGGCACGTTGAGCAGGGACAGCTTGTCCCGGAGCAGAGCGGGGCGGATGGTGTTGAATGCGGAGCTGAAGTCCACAAACAGGATCCTGGCGTAGGTTCCCGGGGAGTCCAGGTGCTGCAGGATGGAGTGGAGGGCCAGGTTGACTGCATCGTCTACAGACCTGTTGGCTCGGTAGGCAAACTGCAGCGGGTCCAGGAGAGGGGTGGTGATGGACTTGAGGTGGGACAGGACCAGGCGCTCAAAGGACTTCATGACTACAGAGGTGAGCGCTACAGGTCTGTAGTCATTAAGTCCAGTGATCCGTGGCTTCTTGGGGACAGGGATGATGGTGGAGGATTTGAGGCAGGACGGCACGTGGCATAACTTAAGGGAGGTGTTAAAAATGTCTGTGAATACAGGAGCCAGCTGTTTCGCACAGAGTCTCAGGGTGGAGGGAGACACGCCGTCTGGGCCGGGGGCCTTGCGCGGGTTCAGTCTGGAGAACTGTTTGAGCACATCCTGCTCACTGATGATAAGGGGAGGGGGGGAGGAGGGGGTGTGTGCCTTAAATGAAGTAGGGAATGTGGAGGCTGTGGAGCTGGAGGGAGGGGGGGAGTTGGACACAGATGACGAGGTGTCAAAACGGGCATAGTGTTGGGACAGTCTTTGACAAAGGGCTTTGTCATCCTGACCTTTAGGAGCCTGAGGCCGATAGTTGGTGATTTGCCTCAGTCCTCTCCACACGGAAGCCGAATCATTAGCAGTGAACTGCTGCTGGAGTCTCTCTGAGTATAGAGATTTAGCCCTCTTCAGCTCTCTGTTAAACCGGTATTTAACCTCCCTGTAGCAGTCCCTGTCTCCACTTTTCAGCGCTGCTTCCTTCTCCTTCCTGATCTGTCTGAGCTTAGCTGTGAACCAGGGTTTGTCATTAGAGTAACTCACCCTGGTGCGTGATGGAAGAATGTTCTCTTCACAAAAGTGGATATATGAGTTCACAGTGTCCGTGTACTCATCCAGATCATGCGTGGCTCCTTTAAGCATGCCCCAGTCAGATATTTCCATGCACGTTTCCAGCTTCTCCTCAGCATCACTGGTCCGTATCTTCGTAGTGCTCACAACAGGTTTAGTGAGCTTCAATCTCTGTCTGTATGTGGGAATGAGGTGAACCATCACGTGATCAGATAATCCCAGCGCAGCTCGAGGGACAGCGCGATATGCGTCTTTCACTGTGGTGTAACAGTGATCCAGTGTGTTTAATCCTCTGGTGGGGCATTTAATAAACTGTTTGTAGCGGGGGAGATCGTGGCTCAGATTGCACTGATTAAAGTCGCCAGCCACAATAATCAGCGAGTCTGGAAAACTCCGCTCTGTGTGTTGAATGTGATCCGCGAGCACGCGCTGAGCTTCGCGCGTGTCCGCGTCGGGAGGGGCGTACACAGCGATCATTATGAAAGAAGCAAACTCCCGCGGGGAATAGAAGGGCTTGCAATTGATAACAAGAAATTCCAAGGCAGGAGAACAGTGTTTGGAAATTACCGTTACATCAGAGCACCAGCTGCAGTTGATGTAGAAGCAGACTCCGCCTCCTGTGGTCTTGCCGGAAAGCTCTGTGTCACGATCAGCACGGAAGAGCTGAAAGCCGTCGAGGCGCAGCGCGCTGTCCGGTATATTTTCCCGGAGCCAGGTCTCAGTAAAGCAGAGGACAGCTGAGGAGGCGAGGTCCTTAAAACGCATCAGCAGTCTCAGTTCATCTACCTTGTTAGAGAGAGAGTTGGTATTGGACAGAAATATGCCAGGCAGCGCCGTTCGCGAGCCTCTCCTGCGAAGTCGTACGAGAGCGCCCGCTCGTCTTCCTCTCTTCCGCCGTCTCACTTTCCAAGCCAAACAATAAACCAGATCGGCGGCAGGGGCTAGAAAAACTGGGAGGAGGTCCGTGGGGGTGAAAGTCCTGATATTTAGAAGTTCTTCACGGGTATAAGTGCAAGCAGACACACAATTGACAAACAAAAACAAACAAAGAGCGCAGCGAAGCACCATGTCGACCGCTGTGGGCGCCATCGTTACTAAACAGACTGCTCCTGTCTCTGTGCTGGTCTCAGGTAGCCATCGTGAGCAAATGAGGATTTTTGTGCTTTCCTCCACCGCTTCCCTCGTCATCCTGGGTTTCCCACGGCTAAATCTCCATAATCCCTCTATTGATTGGAGGACAGGAAGAATATTATCATGAAGTACGTTTTGTCTGGGTGCTTGTTTGCAATCTGCTGTCTGCTCTCCCTCTGTACCCCTTTTTCCCTCAGGATTCACCTCCTCCAGATGTCTTGTCTGTGTTCACGGGGTATCACGACCTGGCGGCAGTGTTTAGCAAAGCTAAGGCCCTGTCACTTCCCCCCCACCGGCCTTACAATTGTGCCATCAACCTTCTGCCTGGGGCTCCTCTGCCTTCGAGTCAGCTCTACAGCCTCTCTGCCCCGGAACGTGAGGCCATGGAGAAATACAGTACATCAAGGAGTCCCTGAGCTTGGGCATCATCAGACAATCCTCTGGCGGTGGGAGCGGGATTCTTCTTCGTGGGTAAGAAGGATTGTTCTCTCAGGCCAAGTATTAATTTTAGAGAACTTGATAACATTACTGTAAAGGACAAGTATACCCTTGCTCTTATCAATACGGCGTTTGATTCCCTCCTGGGGGCCAGGGTGTTCACCAAATTAGACCTGCAGAATGCTTATCACCTGGTTCGCATCAAAGAAGGGGATGAATGGAAGACTGGGTTTTGCACCCCCAGTGGCCATTTTGAGTATTCAGTGATGCCTTTTGGATTAACGAATGCTCCTGCTGTTTTCCAGAGGCTCATTAATGACGTTCTGAGGGATTTTCTGGACTCATTTGTGTTTGTCTATCTCAACAATATCCTCATCTTCTCTCACTCCTTGGAGGAACACCGTGTCCATGTCAGACGGGTTTTGCAGCGCCTTCTGGAGAATCAGCTATTTGTCAAGGCCGAGAAGTGTGAATTCCATGTTTCATCCACCACCTTTCTGGGCTTTGTCATCTCGTACAAGAAGATCATCGTGGACCCTGAAAAGGTTAAAGCGGTGGTGGAATGGCCTGTCCCCTCCTCCCGTAAGCAACTTCAGCAATTTTTGGGGTTTGCTAATTTCTATCGCCGTTTTGTCCAGAATTACAGCATCATTGCTTTACCCCTCACCCGTCTGACCTCTACGAAGGTGCCATTCCGCTGGACGGAGGAGGCAGAGGCGGCATTTGCTGAGCTGAAGGAGAGGTTCTCCACCCCCACCCCCCCATCCTGGCCCAGGTTGACCCTGCTCTACAGTGCTTGGTGGAGGTGGACGCCTCGGACTTTGGGGTGGGGGCAGTGTTATCCCAGCGCTCTCCTACCAATGACAAGGTCCGCCCCTGCGCCTTCTTCTCCCGTCGGCTGTCTCCTGCGGAGACGATGCCCCATCCAATTGTTCCTCTTTCCTGCATCGTGGGCATGCTTTCCTGGGACATCAAGGAGAGGGTGAGGAGAGCGCAGGAGGCGGAGCCCAACCCGGGTGGGGGACCGGAGGGTCGGATGTACGTTCCCTCTGCTGTTCGAGGGGAGGTAATTGACTGGTTGCACTTCTCAAAGATCATGTGCCACCCTGGGGTAGCGTGCACTGTGGCCCAGCTACAAAGGTCCTTCTGGTGGCCCTCGCTGTGGAGGGACGTGGCAGAATTCATCCGGGCCTATCCACAGTGTGTGACCGGCAAGTCATCCTCTCCCCACCAGTAGGTCTGCTGCATCCTCTCCCCATCTCCAGCCGCCCCTGGTCCCATATCGCATTGGACTTCATGACCGGTTTGCCCCCCTCAGCAGGCCACACGGTTATCCTCACCATAGTGGACAGATTTTCTAAGGCGGCTCACTTTGTTCCTCTACAGAAGCTGCCAGCGGCCAAGGAAACAGCGGATCTGTTGGTGTTGCACGTGGTCCGGCTTCATGGCATCCCGACGTACATCGTATCAGATCGTGGACCCCAGTTTGTCTCTCAGGTCTGGTGGTCTTTCTGCAAGGCGATGGGGGCGAAGAGGAGTCTGTCCTCTGGATATCACCCCCAAAGTAACGGCCAGTGTGAGCGCACTAATCAGGAGTTGGAGGCAGCCCTGAAGTGCATCACGGCCTCTAATTCAGCATCCTGGAGCACGTATTTACCGTGGGTCGAGTATGCACACAACACAGCTGTCTCTTCTGCCACTGGTCTCTCCCCTTTTGAGGTCTCTTTAGGCTACAGTCCCCCACTGTTCCCGGAGGAGGAGGAGGAGGAGATTGCCGTTCCCTCTGTCCAGGCCCATATCAGACGTTGCCGGCGACTCTGGAGGTCCACCAAAGTGGTTCTGCAATGCACGGCGGCCCGCAAAATGGAGATCGCCAACTGCCACAGGACCCAAGCTCCCTCCTACCGTGTGGGACAGCAGGTATGGCTCTCCACGAGGAACATCAACCAGAAGGGTGAGACCAAGAAATTATCACAGCGTTTCATTGGTCCTTTCTCCATAACTCATATCATCAACCCCATCGCTGTGCGCCTGGCTCTGCTCCCCTCTATGCGTATCTGTCCTACCTTCCATGTCTCCCCGGTAAAGCCATGTGAGTCCAGCCCGCTGTGTCCTCCACCCAAACCTCCACCCCTGTTCGTGATGATTGACGGTGGTCCTGCGCACCAGGTCAATCGCATCCTGGATGTCCAACATCGAGGGTGCGGTCTGCAATATCTGGTGGACTGGGAGGGGTATGGACCTGATGCGTGGTCGTGGGTGCATGCCTCGTTTTTGTTGGATCCTCAACTCATCCAGGAGTTCCATCGGATGCACCCGGACAGGTTGGAACAGCCGCCGGGAGGCGTCCCGGAGGGGGGGGGGGGGGGGGTACTGTGGTGATCTGCGCAGTGTGTGCCTCGCCCTAATTATCTTTCACAGCTGCGGGCACACCTGCTCTCCTTCATCAAGCACTCTTTATAAGGAACGCTGCCCAGTAGGCAGCACGGAGACGTCTGCGCTTTCTCCCAGGAAGACCTCCTCCCTAGTGTCTTCCTCCATCCCGCTACGCTAAGAAAACTCATCTCTAATCTTCAGCTTCTCATCGCACGGGAGTCCCATCTCCCCAACACCATGTAAGACTTCTCAGAACTACTGTATTTCCAGCACCTGCCTTTTTCCCCTTGTTCCCTGTGCACAGGTGGACCATCCTCCAGGCGGACTTCCCTCTCCTCCTCCCTCTCCTCCTGGCGGCGGACTGGACTCAGCTGTGTACAGCGGCTTTCTCCCTGCATAATTGGTGAGCTGGAGCACACGTCACCTTCACCCAAGCAACACTGTGAATATTCTGCACCTCGACCACGGCATCACAACAGGGCGCTGGGCCGGTATTGGAAAATCTTCTCTTCGGAGCTGGATTAACTCTTCACTGCCATAAGACTGCTAAAACTCTATTAATATCATTGTCTGCCAGCCTGAAGCTAACTCCCCTGACTGTGCTGTCATTCCAGGGTTGCCAGACCTGTCCTGTCATCACGCTTCTGCTCGTACTACACTACACTCTCACAACACCATTCATACGTACACACATCCACTCTCATTCAATAAAGATCATTATTGTTGTTGAGCCTGCATCTGTTTCTGGGTGTTTCTGAAAACCATATCAAGTGGGTGTATGTAATTGGACGAGCTTTGAGTGGTCATTAGGATTAAATAAATACAGTTCCATTCCAAAAAGATGGTAAACAATATTAGTAAAGACTTAAGAGGCTATAAGGGACAACGGCTATTATTACTGTTATATGGTGTTGAGTTTAAGGTCAGTTAGGGTGCTTTCACTCCTACAGGCTTTAGTTCATTTCAGTTGAACTGGAGTTCGTTTTCTGCGTTAGTGCAGTTGGTTTTGCCTGGTGAGAACACAGATACTCAGGTGTACACCAAAACAACCGCACCAAGACCACCTGAAACAAGTGGTCTCAGTCCGAATCATCTGGCGAACTCTGGTGCAGTCCTTCAGATGAGAAAGCATACCGAGCTAAAATGGGACCAAAAGCTAGAAAAAGCATGATTTGAGGGCATTCTATTGTGAGCAGATTATGATTTATTTATTTCAAACACTGAAAACACACAGCAGGATGAATTGCGCTCAAACCTGGAGTTGTGAGGAGAAGCAGACTGGTCGGATGATCATAAATTATGCTCCTCAATAGAAAATATCAAGATATAGAAAGGAACCTGTTAGCAAATGGTCCGTGGAGAGGGGAATTCAGAAATCAGCTGCTCAATGCCTCAACATCTCTAACAAGTTCTGTGAGGACAATAAAGTGTAAAATGTGCTGAATAAAATGGGGTGCTTTAATCTTGCACATAAATCTGTGACTCGACACAATCTGGCACCTTATTGCTTCTTCTGCTTAAATAATACAAACATTAAAATAACAATTTTTGGGAGCTCTGTTTGCCTCTCAAATTAATTTCGACACTTCTATTCTGACCTTTTAACCACACACATGCAGACAATGTACAACATCACCGTATGCAGTCACACACTCTGATGGATCACAGATTTTCATGCAGCTCTGGTAAGGAAACTGACTTCCTATATTTTCTTGTTCCTATGGCAAAAGCATCTGGCCAATAAGATAAGAAAGCCTTCTCATGTGATTCTTGCGTGATTTGACGTGATGCATTTTAGTCCACTTGAATTTTTTCTTGTGTGAAAGTTAACCGAACCAAGGAGAAAATGATACAAAGTAACAAACATCAACTGATTCATGCCAAAATAATCCTAGTATACCCTAAAATGAACCAATCTTCCTCAATAACAATATTTTTCTTGCTAATGTTATTTGCTGTGAAATGAAATCTGACTGGACACAGATAAATTAGTTACATTATTTCCACAGACTGTAGTGAAAATATGGATGTAGTTTTCTGGTCTGTTGTGAATCCAATGCAGAAGTGGTCAAACCTGCCTTCTTTCAGACATCCATCCAAGATGTCTTATTCATTAGAAGTGATGCAAATGCTTTCCCCCTTAATCATATTTGATTAAAATAAATCATGTTTTTATAGCACGGTGGTGCAGTGGTTAGCACTGTTGCCTAACAGCTAGAAGGTTCCAGGTTCGAATCCCCAGGCTTGCAGGGGTAGGAACCTTTCTGTGTGGAGTTTGCATGTTGTCCCTGTGCTGCGTGGGTTTACTCCGGGGGCTCCGGTTTCCTCCCACAATCCAAAGACATGCATGTTAGGTTCATTGGTTGTTCTAAATTCTAAGTCCTGTGCACATGAACTGAGTCCTATATTTCATTACATTTTCAATAAGTCCTTACAGACACAACATGTGCCTAAGATCTGGAAAGATGCCGTGGTTGTTCCCGTTCCAAAATCCAGCTGTCCTAAAACGGTAAATGACTTTAGACCAGTTGCTTTAACTTCAATTTTAATGAAAATTTTTGAAAAACTGGTCAGATGTGAGGTCCTAAGGCAGACTGAACATGCATTGGATCCTCTGCAGTTTGCCTATAGGCCTCACAGAGGAGTGGAGGATGCCACTGTCACTCTGTTTGACATGCTTTTTAAACATCTGGATTTTAATGGGACACACGCCAGGCTTTTATTTGTGGACTTTTCTTCTGCCTTTAATACAATCCAACCTCATATTTTAGTTGAAAGGCTCCTGCAACAATTTGATTTAAGCAATAATCTGGTGGGTTGGATTCTGGATTTCTTAACCAACAGGACGCAGAGAGTAAGGGTCAATGGTACGTTGTCTGACCAAAAGTGTTCTTCTACTGGCTCTCCTCAGGGGTGTGTGTTGTTACCACTACTCTTCATCCTGTACACAAACATGTGTCGGAGCAGACATGACAACAGACACATTATAAAGTATGCTGATGACTCAGTCATTGTCAGTCTCCTCCAGGATGGTGAGAGTGGCCACGGCCCAGTAGTTGATGACTTTGTTCACTGGTGTGAGGATTCTTACCTGCAGCTGAATACAACAAAAACGAAAGATATGATTATTGACTTTAGGAGGAAAACTCCCAGGCACAACGTCACCATACTAAAAGGCCAGACCACCGAATGTGTACAATCGTACAAATATCTTGGGACGATTATTGATAGTGGATTGAACTTTGAGGTGAACTGTGAAAGGGTGTGCAAAAAGGGTCAGCAAAATTTGCATTGTTTGAGGAAACTTGCACGCTTCCAAATTGACCGAACCATAATGACTATGTTTTATCGGGCTTTTATTGAATCTGTTTTATCCTTTTCTTTAATGTCATGGTTTGGTCAGATAAAACTGAAACAGAGGAAATCCTTGGATCAGGTAGTCAGATGGTCCAGTCGTTTGCTTGGTGAGTCACAGCTGAGCCTGACATCCCTGTACACCAGACAAGTACAGAGGATGGCCGACTCGATTTTAAATGATGACTCCCACCCTTTGCACTGCAACTTTCAGCTTCTTCCCTCCAGACGGAGGTTTGCTGTCCCAAAAAGTAGAACCCAGCGCTACAAAAACAGCTTTGTCCCTGCTGCTGTCAAAGAGTTGAACAAGCTATAAAAATTATATTGTACATATTTTATATTTACCTATTTTGTAAGATGTGTGCCTGTGTTTGTGTCTATGTTGAATGTAATTAGTGGCTTGTAAATATGGATGTCACCAACTGCAAAACAAATCTACCTACGGGTACAAATAAAGTAACCTGAACCTGAACCTGAAATTGTCCCTAGATATCTGTCTCCTATAGGCCCTTAGAATAGAGGGTTACTAGTGAAGTGCTTTGAGTGGTCTTTGAGACTAGGAAAGTGCTATATAAGTGCAGGTACTTACTTACTTACTTATTTACTAAATCTGGGTTCATAAAACCTGAACCATTTATGGCAGTAAAACTTTGCCTTACTACTTGTGGTTTAAAGTAGCAAGATGAGGACAATGGGAGTGCTCAAATCAAGTCTTCACATTGGGACCTCAAAGCCAGTGGTCTTATTCTATTTTAGCTTGTTTTTGTTTCTCTTTAATTTACACACAATAAATACATTTTATGTACCCTTGTCAGAGTAAATTAATCCCGGTGAGTAAATTTTGATGAAAAAAGTAAATATGTTTTCACTGTAAGAAGTAAGGATAATAAGATTATTGTTTGAGTATAAAGTAAATGTTTTGTTTGTTTTTTCGCCATAGAAAAAAGACCTAACTGGGTTAGGCGATTAGTGAATAAGTCCTTCTGGGAAGGTCACCAATAGGGTGTGTCCAAGACCTAACTTACACATCAGGCCCATTCAAGGAACGAGGAAGAAAAGACCTTATTATTAAGAAAAGTCTTATTAATTTAAGTCGGTCTGGGACCATGGGACTGCAGCTGGAGTTTGGACAGTAGTTGACAAACACTGTTTTTTACCAATCAAGGGTCCCAAACGTTTCTTCCAGGACAGCAATTTTAGTGTTGTTAAACTAGGAAGACCAGGGACTGGCTGCTCTGGTATATACAGAGTAGACCGCCGGTAAATAAAAAAGGAAGCAAAGATGGATCAGGGACCAGCCAGTTTAGATGCTGTCACACCGGGTGTAAGCTCCGTTGAGATCAGTCAAATAGTTAAATATTGACAAAAACCTGCCCGGGGTTGGTTACTTCGGTAAGTCTGAAGTAGGCCAATGCTGTTCTTATTCTGTTTTTTGTGGTTTTTTTACACAATATTTTTTATTGAACCTTTTTTTTTTTTTTTTTTTACAAACATGGCACAAACAATCAAACACTAACACTAAAGTAATTTAAAAATTTAAAAAAAAAACACTAACTACAAAAAAAAAAAGTACTAAAAACACCAACAACCACTAACAAAGGCAAGTCATCAACAATGCTCCTCTGTTTAGTCTAGGTAATCTATTACATAAGAATACATATTATACATTCACCAATTTGGAATTTGCAAGGTCCACACACATCATTCATCTTCTCTTCAGAAGTTATGTTTAATTTCTTTACATAATCAATGAAAGGTCTCCATATATTCTCAAACACATTTTCCTTTGATTTCAGTATGTATGTTATTCTTTCTAGTGGAAGGTTTGTTAACATCTGTCTTAACCACTGAGTCACATCTGGTCTATGAGTCTTTTTCCACAGTAGAGCAATACATTTTTTGGCATTAAGCAAACTGAGGTCTATGAATGCTCTTTCACTCTTATTAAAGTTATGCTTTTCTGGATACAGACCCAACAAAAGCAGTTTAGGGTTCAATGTGAATTGTTTTGAAATTATTTTTCTCAATTGTTACCCTCACCTCTTCCCAAAACATTCTGATTTTTCTACATTCCCATAAACAGTGAAATAGGGTTCCTTTACTTTCCATACATTTTGTGCATGTATCTGGTATGTTTTTGTTATATCTATTTAACTCCACTGGTGTAACATACATCCACATTAACCATTTAAAATGTATCAGTTTAAGACGTACATTTATTGATTTGGTTTGAGCTTCTGCACAAGCCATTTCCCATTGTTCCTCTGAAATTTCAATTTGCAGGTCTTCTTTCCAATAATTCAGTCTTTTCTGTGAGTTTTCACTTGAGAATAGTGTCAATGAGTTATAAAACTCTGAAATAATACCCTTTCTCTTACTATCTTTTGTCAAAATTTTTTCCAAGGATGAATAAGTAGGTCGGGTGAGAGCATTATTTTGATTTGATCGAATAAAATTTCTAAGCTGAAGATATTTAAAAAAATGTGTTCTATTAAGATTGAATTTAATCCTCAGTTCTTCAAAAGACATTATGTTATCTGAACGTGACAAATATAAGTCTTGAATCTTTTGAATCCCTTTTAAATTCCATACTTTAAATACAGCATCCGCTCTCCCTGGTTTAAAATATTGATTACCCCATATTGGGCTAAATTGTGACAATAAGTGTGGTTCTTTTAAATATTTTTTGGTTTCACACCATATTTTGATCATGTGCTTTACAATTGGATTTTTAACTTGTTTCTGTAATTTTTTAGCCGAGTCTGAGTATATGAATAAGGGAAGAGGTAAAGGTAAATTGTATGATTCCATTTCAGTCCAGTGAGGGAGATCATTTGATGAAAAATAATACAGTGGGGCAAAAAAGTATTTAGTCAGCCACCAATTGTGCAAGTTCTCCCACTTAAAAGATGAGAGGTCTCCAATTTTCATCATAGGTATACCTCAACTATGAGAGACAAAATGAGAAAAAAAAAATCCAGAAAATCACATTGAAGGATTTTTAATGAATTAATTGGTAGATTCCTTGGTAAAATAAGTATTTGGTCACCTACAAACAAGCAAGATTTCTGGCTCTCACAGACATGTAACTTCTTCTTTAAGAGGCTCCTCTGTCCTCCACTCGTTACCTGTATTAATGGCACCTGTTTGAACTCATTATCAGTATAAAAGACACCTGTCCACAACCTCAAACAGTCAGACTCCAAACTCCACTATGGCCAAGACCAAAGAGCTGTCAAAGGACACCAGAAACAAAATTGTAGACCTGCACCAGGCTGGGAAGACTGAATCTGCAATAGGTAAGCAGCTTGGTGTGAAGAAATCAACTGTGGGAGCAATTATTAGAAAATGGAAGACATACAAGACCACTGATAATCTCCCTCAATCTGGGGCTCCACGCAAGATCTCACCCTTTAGGGTCAAAATGATCACGAGAACGGTGAGCAAAAATCCCAGAACCACATGGGGGGACCTAGTGAATGACCTGCAGAGAGCTGGGACCAAAGTAACAAAGGCTACCATCAGTAACACACTACGCCGCCAGGGACTCAAATCCTACAGTGCCAGACGTGTCCCCCTGCTTAAGCCAGTACACTTCCAGGCCCATCTGAAGTTTGCTAGAGAGCATTTGGATGATCCAGAAGAGGATTGGGAGAATGTCATATGGTCCGATGAAACCAAAATAGAACTTTTTGGTAAAAACTCAACTTGTTGTGTTTGGAGGAGAAAGAACACCATACCTACTGTGAAGCATGGGGGTGGAAACCTCATGCTTTGGGGCTGTTTTTCTGCAAAGGGACCAGGACAAGGGATCCGTGTGAAGGAAAGAATGAATGGGGCCATGTATCGTGAGATTTTGAGTGAAAACCTCCTTCCATCAGCAAGGGCATTGAAGATGAAACGTGGCTGGGTCTTTCAGCATGACAATGATCCCAAACACACCACCCGGGCAACGAAGGAGTGGCTTCGTAAGAAGCATTTCAAGGTCCTGGAGTGGCCTAGCCAGTCTCCAGATCTCAACCCCATAGAAAATCTTTGGAGGGAGTTGAAAGTCTGTGTTGCCCAGCGACAGCCCCAAAACATCACTGCTCTAGAGGAGATCTGCATGGAGGAATGGGCCAAAATACCAGCAACAGTGTGTGAAAACCTTATGAAGACTTACAGAAAATGTTTGACCTCTGTCATTACCAACAAAGGGTATATAACAAAGTATTGAGATGAACTTTTGTTATTGACCAAATACTTATTTTACCGAGGAATTTACCAATTAATTCATTAAAAATCCTTCATTGTGATTTTCTGGATTTTTTTTTTCTCATTTTGTCTCTCATAGTTGAGGTATACCTATGAGGAAAATTGAAGACCTCTCTCATCTTTTAAGTGGGAGAACTTGCACAATTGGTGGCTGATTAAATACTTTTTTGCCCCACTGTATGTCATAGACCTCAGTTGTGCTGACCAGTAATACAACATAAAGTTTGGACATTTCAGACCTCCACGATCAAATGATAAATATAGTAAGGACAGATGTAATGTAGCCTTCCTATTGTTCCATATAAATTCCACTAACTTTTTTTTAATTCTTGAGAATAGATCTGAAGGTGGTGGTAAAGGAATGTATTGAAATAAATAAAGTATTTTTGGTAAGATATTACTTTTGAGTATATTAAATCTCCCGATCATCGACATTGGTAGTGACATCCATCTCTGAAGTAACTCATTAATATCTGTCATTAAGGCTTCATAGTTGGCATTGACGACTGATTCTAGCTTAGGCAAAATTTGAATTCCTAAATATTTAAACTGATTTACAACATTGAATTGATTTACCTCAGGAGCTGGGTGATTTCTCTGGGTCTCATTTAGCATTAATATTGAAGATTTTGTTTTATTTATTTTATATCCTGATATTTCCCCAAAGTTCTTTATTAAATTTAACAAGGTCGGAATTGATTTTTTTAAAATTCGACATAAACAAAATTATGTCATCGGCATACAGGGAGATTTTATGTTCTGTTGGTCCTACTTTAATTCCATATATTTGTGGATGTAAACGTACTGCCATCGCTAAAGGTTCAATTGCCATAGTAAACAATAAGGGTGAAAGTGGACAGCCTTGTCGACATCCTCTATTGATTTTTATTGATTTTGAGATATTACTGTTTGTTAGGATTTCTGCTGTAGCATTATTGTATATTATCTGAACCCATTTTATGAAATTATTTCCAAGTCCAAACCTTTGTAGGACTTCAAAAAGATAGGGCCATTCGACCCTATCAAAGGCCTTTTCGGCGTCCAATGTTAGGAGAGCTGTATCCGGTGCTTCTTTATTGGAATAAATAATATTAAATAGTCTTCTTACATTATGGAAGCCTTGTCTTCCCATTATAAAGCCATTCTGATCTCGGTTAATAATATTTGGTAATATTTCTTGTAGTCGTCTTGCTAAAATTTTACAGATTATCTTAAGGTCAGCATTTAATAGGCTTATTGGTCTCATGTTTTCACATTTATTAGAGGGTTTACCTGGTTTTGGCAACAGTATAATTAAGACATTATTCATGGATGGTGGTAAATTACTATTTTGAAATGCTTCTAAAACCATTTCCAAAAGTGGTTTTATTAATTTATTCTTAAATTTTTTATAGAGGTCAACTGGAAGACCATCTGGTCCTGCTCTTTTTCCTGATTTCATATTATCAATGGCTAGCCCAACTTCTTCTTGACTAATTTTAGACTCCAGTATCTCCCTGTTTTCATTTGGAATACACAGTACAGTGGTACCTCTACTTACGAACGTCTCTACATACGAAATTTTCAGGTTACGAGACGCCTCAACGGGAAAATATTGCCTCTAGTTACGAACAAAATTTCAGGATACGAAAGGCAAAAAAAAGTACGCGCTCCTCGCAGCTCCCGTATTTTACCGAACGTAAACATACCTGTAGCTGCTCTGCCATTGGCTATCGCCTAGCATCTTCCTGGTATCCCATTGGCCACGAATGGGTGCGTTTGGTTGATCTCGCTTTATCTTATTATTATTTACTATTCTTACTACTTTATTTTATCCTTCTTACCTCTTGTAAGACTGTTGACTGAACTACACAATTTAGAGAAAAAAAAATTGTTAACTGCCATGTTTATCACCATCTACGTTATAACTCTGTACTTTCACCTTGTTCTTAAAGTTTTGGGAAAAAAAAAACCCAACATCAACGATCAGCACGGTATTAAAACAAAAGGAAGCCCTTACAAGCCGATAAAAGCAAACGTCCTTGGATCGTTTCATCACAAAACGTCAGGCAAAAACCACTGATGAGACAGAACATGAACCAAAGAAGGCAAAAGGTGACGCCGACGCCGACGATCGCAGTTAAAAGGTAAATGAACATAATTTTTATTATTCTTTCTCTTTTATTATTCTTTCTCTCATTTTAAACTCTCATTTTATGTTTATTGTGCAGTAATCTAATTGTAACATGTATTTGTTACATGTTTTGATGCGTTTTTACGATTTATAAAAAATTTATGCCCGAATTTTGGGGGCTTGGAACGGATTACGGCATTTACATGTAAAACGCGCCTCTACTTACGAATTTTTCACGTTACGAGAATTCTTCCGGAACGAATTAAATTCGTAAGTAGAGGTACCACTGTATAGATAATCCACCCAAAAACCCATTTAGTTTTGTTAAGTCAGTTTCATTTTTTGTATCATATAGTTTTTCATAATAATCTCTAAAGGCACTATTAATTTCTAAAGGATCTATAACTGCCTGTCCGTTACTTATAATACTGGTAATTGGTGTTTTAAATTCTGTTTTATCTGCCATGCCAATAATTTTCCTGATTTTTCACCTTGTTCATAAAAAGTTTGCTTCAATCTTAGAAGACTCGAGGCAGCTCTATTCGCTAATTTTTTGTCATATTCAGCTCTCAGAATCAGTAATTCGTTCTCTAACTGTGGGTTATTTCCTGCATACACTTTTTCTTGAAGAATTTTTATTTTACGTTCCAATTGGACTCTCTCCTCTCGAGTCTTCTTAGATCTATCTATTTTGAACCTGTATAACTAATAATATGCCCCCTAATAAAAGCTTTGGAAACCTCCCACTTTATACATGCTGATGTTTGTGTAGTATTAATATCAAAGAACTCATCTATCTGTTTTTCTATGTACTTGACAAATTCCTCATCCTGAAGCCATTTATGCTGAAAATGCCACCTACCTGGATCCTTTGTCAATTTCTTATCTACATATATTAGACAGCAGGGTGCATGATCAGAGATCACAATGTTATCATAGAAACAGTTTTGAATCTTGGACCTTAATTCTGTGGAGATCAAAAAGTAGTCAGTACGTGAGAATGTCTTATAGGTATTAGAATAACAAGAATAGGCTTTGACTTGTGGTTTCATTTCTCTCCATATATCTAGCAATCTCAATTCTTTCATAAAATAATTAATGGTCGTCCTGTATCCATTGTGCGTACAGTCCAGTCCTGTTGATTATCTATACTGGGATTCAATGTACAATTAAAATCCCCTGCTATTATATGTTGCCCTGTAAGTGATGATAAAGTAAGAAATAAATTAACGAAGAAGTTTTGATCATCAGTATTGGGACCGTATAAGTTCACCAGATTTATATTTTCTAAAAACAAAGATCCTTGGATGATTAGATATCTTCCTAATTTGTCTCCAATTACATTTTTCACTTGAAATGGGACTGTTTAATGTATGAGAGTCATAACTCCCCTGGCTCGGGATGAAAATGATGAGGTGAACACATTTCCTTGCCATCTTCTCCTAATTCTTTTTACATCCTCCTCTATTAGATGAGTTTCTTGTAAAAATACAATTTTTGAATCTATGTCTTTTATTTTATTCATAACTTGTTTAAGTTTTTTTAGATTTTGTAGACCTCTGCAATTCCATGAAGTTAAATTAAGATTAACGCTTTGATCTATGATCAATAAGGAGTTTAAGATTACCTTGCAATATAAACATGCTCATACTGAGAAGCAAAAACATGGTTGGTTGAACATTCATCCTACAAACTACACAAAAACAAATTCCCTTTCCCCACATTCATGGTAATCCCCCCAAAATCAAAAAAATTCCGTCTCCCGTTATAGCTAGTGACTGTTCCACACCTGCGAGGATCAGTCAAACCACTCTCTCTTTCTCCTCTCAATCACCCTGACTCTACTACTATTTTTAATGGCATTAACTCTCTTCTGTAGTTTTTTCAACATAACTTCAAAGTTTTATAGCAACTTTGTACATCATAGCTTTTTTTTTTTTTTTAATACAGTCTGTATTTTGTAGACATGTTATATGTTTCAGATCAATCAAATGCCTGTACAAATGCTTAAATGTTCTACCTTTATCATGTTCATGCTTAGCTCCCACCAGTTTCCTTTTGGATCTGCTTACTTAGCTCCTGCGCCTCTTGAGGGGTCTTGAAGATATGGGTTCTGCCCTTATATGTGACCAGCAGTCTTGCCGGATGAATCACTCCGTGACGAATCCCGAGGTTGCGCAGCTCTTTGCGGGCGGGGTCGAACTGCCTCCTTAATTGTTGAATTCCTGTGGCCAAATCTGGGTAGAACCGCACCTGTTGATCCTGGTATTTAATTTCCTCTTTAGCTCGCGCCGCATTCGTGACCGTCATCTTGTCTCTGTAGTTGAAGAACTTCATAATCAGCGTCCTCGGTGGTGTCTTATTATCTCTCGGTGGGCTGATTCGGTGAGCGCTCTGTAAGACAAGCCATGACTGCAGGTCCGTGTTGTTCAGCGCTTCTGGAATCCACTTTTCCAAAAAGGAACATGGGTCCCGTCCCTCCGTTCCCTCCGGGAGACCCACCAGCCTCAAATTATTCCGTCACGAGCGGGATTCTAAGTCCAGGACATTATCTTCCAGACGTTTACATTTTAATTCCAGTGTTTGCAACTTTGATTGTAGGCTGGTGACATCATCTTCAGCGCTTGAAATTCGGAACTCCGCCTGCGATACTTGTTCCATACAGTCGCTTATTTCCTTTCTCATTCCTTCTACCGCTGCTATAATCCCATCAAATTTAGACGAAAAGTCTGCTCACATGGAGCTGATGGCAGCAAGCACCGCACTTGTCCCCTCCTCAGCAGTTCCCGCTCCGCCGCTGGCTACATCCTCCGCCATAGTCTCTGGAGATTTTTCTGCTTCGTCACGAGCGTGGAAGTCTGTTAGTTTGGATTGTTTTGTCGAATTACTTTTTCCTCCGCCTAATTTCCCAGCCTTGGTCTTTACCATATCCGCGCCTAAACGCTGGGATGGGTTTTTGTTCCAATTAAGAGAGTTTTAGCCTACTTTTTATTTTTAGGAGCAGAGCAGTGTGAAACACATCTTCCTACATGGCCGCCATAACCGGAAGCCTTATTCTGTTTTTTTTTCCCACAATATCTTTATTGAACCTTTTTTTTTTTTTTTTAACAAACATGATACAAACAATCAAACACTAACACTAAAGTACTACAAAAAAAAAAAAAAATGCCCTAAAAACACCAACAACCACCAACAAAATCAAGTCTTCAACAATGCTCCTCTGTTTAGTCTAGACAATCCAATATATTAGTATACATATTATGTTCACCAGTTTGGAATTTACAAGGTCCACACACATCATTCACCTTCTTCTTCAAGAGTTATGTTTAAATTTTTTACATAATCAATAAAAGGTCTCCATATATTCTCAAACACAATTTCCTTTGATTTCAGTATATATGTTATTCTTTCTAATGGAAGGTTTGTTAACATCTGTCTTAACCACTGAGTCACATCTGGTCTATGAGTCTTTTTCCATAATAGTGCAATACATTTTTTGGCATTAAGCAAACTGAGGTCTATGAATGTTCTTTCACTTTTATTGAAATTATGCTTTTCTGGGTACAGACCCAACAAAAACAGTTTAGGATTCAATATGATTTGTTTTGAGATTATTTTTTCAATTGTTACCTTCACCTCCTCCCAAAACATTCTTATTAATCTACATTCCCATAAACAATGAAATAGGGTTCCTTTACTTTCCATGCATTTTGTGCATGTATCTGGTATATTTTTGTTATATCTATTTAACTCCTCCGGTGTAACATACATCCGCATTAACCATTTGAAATGTATCAATTTAAGGCGTGCATTTATTGATTTGGTTTGAGCTTCTGTACAAGCCAATTCCCATTGTTCCTCTGAAATTTCAATTTGCAGATCTTCTTTCCAGTAGTTTAATCTTTTCAGTGAATTTTCACTTGAAGATAGTGTCAATGAGTTATAAAACTCTGAAATAATACCCTTTCTTTTACTATCTTTCATCATCATTTTTTCCAAGGATGAATAAATAGGTCGAGTGAGAGCTTTATTTTGATTTGATCGAATAAAGTTTCTAAGTTGAAGATATTTAAAAAAATGTGTTCTATTGAGATTAAATTTGATCCTCAGCTCTTCAAAAGACATTATGTTGTCTGCACATGGCAAATATAAATCCTGAATCTTTTGTATCCCTTTTAAATTCCATACTTTAAATACAGCGTCCGCTCTCCCTGGTTTAAAATATTGATTACCCCATATTGGACTAAATTGTGACAATAACTGTGGTTCTTTTAAATAGTTTTTAGCTTCACACCATATTTTGATCATATGCTTTACAAATGGATTTTTAACTTGTTTTTGTAATTTTTTTGCCGAATCTGAGTATATGAATATGGGAAGAGGTAAAGGTAAATTGTATGATTCCATTTCAGTCCAGTGAGGGAGATCATTTGATGAAAAATAATATGTCATAGACCTCAGTTGTGCCGACCAATAATACAACATAAAATTTGGACATTTCAGACCTCCACGATCAAATGGTAAATATAATAAAGACAAACGTAATCTAGCCCTCCTGTTGTTCCATATAAATTCCACTAACTTTTTTTTTATTCTTGAGAATAGATCTAAAGGTGGTGATAAGGGAATGTATTGAAATAAATAAAGTATTTTAGGTAAAATATTACTTTTAAGTATATTGATTCTCCCGATCATCGACATTGGTAGTGACATCCATCTCTGAGTTAACTCATTGATATCTGACATTAAGGCTTCATAGTTGACACTGGCGACTGATTCTAGCTTAGGCATAATTTGGATTCCTAAATATTTAAACTGATTTACAACATTGAATTGATTTACCTCAGGGGCTGGGTAATTTCTCTGGGTCTCATTTAGCATTAATATTGAAGATTTAGTTTTATTTATTTTATATCCTGATATTTCCCCAAAATTCTTTATTAAATTCAACAAGGTTGGAATTGATTTTTTTAGATTCGACATAAACAAAATTATATCATCGGTGTACAGGGAGATTTTATGTTCTGTTGGTCCAACTTTAATTCCATATATTTGTGAATGTAAACGTATCGCTATCGCTAAAGGTTCAATTGCCATAGTAAACAGTAAAGGTGAAAGTGGACAGCCTTGTCGACATCCTCTATTGATTTTATTGGTTTTGAAATATTGTTATTTGTTAGGATTTCTGCTGTAGCATTATTGTATATTATTTGAACCCATTTTATGAAATTATTTCCAAGTCCAAACCTTTGTAGGACTTCAAAAAGAAAGGGCCATTCAACTCTATCAAAGGCCTTTTCGGCGTCCAATGATAGGAGAGCTGTATCCGGTGCTTCTTTATTAAAATAAATAATATTAAATAGTCTTCGTACATTATGGAAGCCTTGTCTACCCTTTATAAAGCCATTCTGATCTCGATTAATAATATTTGGTAAAATTTCTTGTATTCGTCTTGCTAAAATTTTACAGATTATCTTAAGGTCGGCGTTTAATAGGCTTATTGGTCTCATATTTTCACATTTATTAGAGGGCTTACCTGGTTTTGGCAGCAGTATAATTAAGGCATTATTTATGTATGATGGTAAATTATTATTTTGAAATGCTTCTAAAACCATTTCCAAAAAAGGTTTTATTAATTTATTCTTGAATTTTTTATAAAGGTCAACTGGAAGACCATCTGGTCCTGCACTTTTTCCTGATTTCATATTATCAATGGCTAGCCCAACTTCTTCTTGACTAATTTTAGACTCCAATATCTCCCTGTTTTCATTTGGAATACACGGTATAGATAGTTCGTTCAAAAACCCATTTAGTTTTGTTAAATCAGGTTCATTTTTGGTATCATATAATTTTTCATAGTAATCTCTAAAGGCTCTATTAATTTCTAAAGGATCTATAACTACCTGTCCGTTACTTATAATACTGGTAATTGGTGTTTTAATTTCCAATTGTTTAATCTGCCATGCTAATAATTTTCCTGATTTTTCACCTTGTTCATAAAAAGATTGTTTCAATCTTAGAAGACTCGAGGCAGCTCTATTCGCTGATTTTTTGTCGTATTCAGCTCTCAAAATCAGTAATTCATTCTCCAACCTTGGGTCACTTCCTGCATACATTTTTTCCTGAAGACTTTTTATTTTATGTTCCAATTTAGCTCTCTCCTCTCGAGTCTTCTTAGATTTTGATCCTGTATAACTAATAATATGTCCCCTAATAAAAGCTTTGAAAGCCTCCCACTTTACACATGCTGATGTTTGTGTAGTATTGATGTCAAAGAACTCGTCTATCTGTTTTTCTATATACTTGACAAATTCCTCATCCTGAAGCCATTTATGCTGAAATTGCCATCTACCTGATTCCTTTGTCAATTTTTTATCTACATATATTAGACAACAGGGTGCATGATCAGAAATCACGATGTTATCATAAAAGCAGTTTTGAATCTTGGACCTTAATTCTGTGGAAATCAAAAAATAATCAATACGTGAGAATGTCTTGTAGGTACTGGAATAACAAGAATAGGCTTTAACTTGTGGTTTCATTTCTCTCCATATATCTAACAATCTCAATTCTTTCATAAAATGATTAATAGTCATCCTACATCCAATGTGCGTACAATCCAGTCCTGTTGATCTATCCACACCTGGATTCAATGTACAATTAAAATCCCCTGCTATTATATGTTGCCCTGTAAGTGATGATAAGATGAGAAATAAATTAGCAAAGAACTTCTGATCATCTATATTGGGACCATATAAGTTCACAAGATTTATATTTTCTAATAGCAAAGAACCTTGAATGATTACATATCTTCCAAATTTGTCTCCAATTACATTTTTCACCTGAAAAGGAACTGATTTATGTATGAGAGTCATAACTCCCCTGGCTCGGGATGAAAATGAAGAGGTGAATACACTTCCCTGCCATCTACTCCTAATTCTTTTAACATCCTCCTCTATCAGATGAGTTTCTTGTAAAAACACAATTCTTGAACCCATGTCCTTTATTTTATTCATAACTTTTTAAAGTTTTTTTAAATTTTGTAGACCTCTGCAATTCCATGAAGTTAAATTAAGATTAACACTTTGGTCCATGATCAATAGAGAGTTTGGGATTACCTTGCAGTGTAAACATGCTCATACAGAGAAGCAAAAACATGAGTGGTTGAACATTCATCCTACAAACTACACACAAACAAATTTCCCCTTCCCACACTTGTGGCAAACCCCCCAAAATCAAAAGAAAAATTCTGTCTCCCGATATAGCCATCGACCGTTCCACACCCACGGGGAACAGCCTAAGCCACTCCTTCTTCATCCTCCCAATCACCCTAACTCTACTGCTTTTAATGACGTAACATTAACTCTCCTCTGTAGTTTTCCAACTTAACTCCCAAATTTTTAACAACTTTGTACATCATAGTTTTTTTTTTTGTTTGTTTTGTTTTTTTAATATATAATACAATCTATATTTTGTAAACTTACTATTTACTTCAAGTCAGTCAGATGCCTGTGCAAATGCTTAATTATTCTACCTTATATTTTGTTCATGCTTAGCTCCCACCAGTCTCTTCTTCTTCTTTGATCTTCTTGATGAACTCCTGCGCCTCCTCTGGGGTCTTGAAGATGTGGGTTCTGCCCTCATACGTGGTCAGCAGTCTCGCAGGATAGATTACACCATGACGAATCCCAAGGTTTCGCAGCTCCTTACATATGGGATCAAACTGCTTCCTCAATTGCTGGATTCCTGTGGCCAAATCTGGGTAGAACCGCACCTGCTGGTCCTGGTGTTTAATCTCTCCTTTAGCACGTGCAGCGTTGAAGATCTTCATCCTGTCTCTGTTGCTAAGAAACTTCATAATTAAGGTCCTCGGCGGTCCCTTGTCTCTCCGTGGGCCAATACGATGTGCTTTTTCCAGAACCACTGCTGATTGCAACTCCTCGCTGCCCAGCACCTCTGGAATCCACTTTTCCAGAAAGGAACATACGTCCCGACCTTCTGATTCCTCTGGAAGACCCACCAGCCTCAAATTATTCTGTCTCGACCGAGATTCCAAATCCAAAATATTATCTTCCAGAGATTTATTTTTTTTTTCCAAAGTGCGCACCTTTAATTGAAGACGGGTGACGTCATCTTCAGCACTAGCGAGACGGAGCTCCATCTGCGCCGTTCGTTCTACACAGTCACCCAATTCCTTTCTTATTCCTTCCAACGCTGTCATAATCCCATCAAATCTAGAGGAAAAGTCCGCTCTCATTGAACTCATGGCAGCCATCAGCGCATCTGCGCCATTCCCCGCAGACATCGCACCGCCGCCAGCCTCCTCTGCCATATATGGAGTTTTGTTTGCTGCGTCACAGACCTGAAAGTCCGTTAATTTGGACTGTTTCGGCGGCTCGCTTTTTCCTTTTCCTGGTTTTCCAGCCTTGGGCTTCGCCGACATATCCTCGCCCAAATGCTGGGATACGTTCTGTCCCAAATGAGAGAGTTATTTGCCAATTTTTTTTCTCCAGGAGCAGAGCAGAGCGAGACACGTCCGTCCTACGTGGCAGCCATAACCGGAAGTCCTTATTCTGTTTTTTAGTTTGATTTTAAATTCTTTTGTATTCCTTTGTAATTTGCTGCAATGCTTTAATATTTTATGTAAAGCACTTTGAATTGTCTAATACACGAAATGTGCTATACAAATAAACTTGCCTTGCCTAAAATGAAATAGGAAAAAAAATTGGACTTGAAATGAGGGGTCACAGGAAGACTGATGAGTTAACCAAGACTGGAGTTATATGGAGCTATATACAGTACACAGACATACAGCAGGGAAAATAAGTATTGAAGGCATGAACATTTTTCTCATTAAACATATTTCTGATGGAGCAATTGACCTGAAATTTTCACCAGATATCAGTAACAACCCAAATAATCCATACATACAAAGAAATCAAGGCACCTGTGTTCACAAAATAAGTAATATTTAATAAAGTGGAATGACACGGGGAATAAGTATTGAATACGCTTGGTGAAATTAATTTATTTAGTAGAAAAGCCTTTGTTGGTAATAACAGCTTCCAGATGCCTCCTGTATGGAGAAACTAGGTGTAGACATTGTTCAGGAGTGATTTTAGATAGATAGATAGATAGATAGATAGATAGATAGATAGATAGAGAGATGTACTTTATTGATTCCAAACTGGGAAATTACAGTGTAACAGCAGCTTGACAGTAGACAACCAAACAACAGAAACACACACATGACAGACAAAGGGATTACCCATGGAAAGTAAAACTAACACGACTATAAAACCTATATACATCATAGCTTAATATATGATGACCCGTATAAGCACATGAATCATCCCATTGCACAAAGAAGGACTATCGGGAGCAGAGTGAAAATGTGAGGAACCAGTTAGTCTGTAAGGTGCAGTGTGGCAGCATTGTTATTACCAGAATATAACATCGTAGTGAGTTATTGTACAGTGAAATTGCATGTGGCAGGAAAGATTTCCTGTATCTGGCCTTACGACAACGAAGCTGTAGTAGTCTACTGGAGAAAGTGCTTCGCTGTCTATCTAGTGTGTGGTGGAGGGGGTGATCAGGATTGTCCATGATGGATTGCAGTTTATTTAGTGTTCTCCTCTCCACCACTGTCTCAAAGGTCTCCGGTCTGACACCAATTACAGAGCCAGCCCTCTTGATAATCTTGTCAAGTCTGTTGGTGTCTCTGGCCCTGATACTGCTACCCCAACAGACAGCAGCAAAGAAGATGGCGCTGGCAACAACGGTCTGGTAGAAAAGCTCCAGCATCCTGCTGCACATGTTGAAGGATCTCAGCTTTCTCAGGAAGTAGAGTCTGCTCATCCCCTTCTTGTGCGCAGCATCGGTGTTGGATCTCCAGTCCAACCTGCTGCTGATCCTGACACCCGGATATTTGTAGTCCTCAACCATTCCCACATCCTCCCCCCTAATCTGCAGTGGCTGAGAAGGAGTCTTCCTCTTCCTGAAGTCAATCACCATCTCTCTGGTCTTGCTGACATTCAACCTCAGATGATTCTGCTCCGTCCACTCCACAAATCTGTCTACCAGTGCCCTGTACTCCCCATCCTTTCCTCCGCTTATTCACCTCGCAACAGCTGAGTCATCAGAGAATTTCTGCAGGTGGCATGACTCAGTGTTCTACTGAAAGTCAGTGTTGTATAAGGTGAAGAGAAAAGGAGAGAGCACAGTCCCCTGTGGAGCTCCCGTATCACTAGCCACCACTCCAGACAAGACATTGCCCAGCCGGACAAACTGTGGTCGCCTGTCAGGTAGTCAGTAATCCAGGAGATCACAGAGCTGTCAACCCCCATCACCTGCAGCTTCTCACACAGCAGCAGTGGCTGGATGGTGTTAAAGGCACTGGAGAAATCAAAAAAAGTGATTCTCACAGTATCTCCTCCACCATCCAGGTGCAGATGGGCTTGTTGCAGCAGGTAGATGACAGCATCTTCAACTCCTAAATGGGGCTGATGTGCAAACTGCAGAGGGTCCAGCCACGTCTTCACCTGCGGCCTCAGGTGGACTAAGACCAGTCTCTCCAGGACCTTGATCATATGAGATGTGAGGGCAACTGGTCGGTAGTCATTCAAATCCGATGGAGATGACTTCTTGGGGACAGGAACCAGGCAGGATGTCTTCCACAGCACTTTCTCCAGACTCAGGCTCAGGTTGTACAGGTGTTTCAGTACCGGAGCTAGTTGGTTGGCACAGGTCCTCAGGGTCCTTGCGGAGATGCCATCAGGGCCCGAAGCCTTCCGCTCACGGAGTCTCTCCAGCTGTTTCTCCACCTGATCTGTAGTCACCGTGAAGTGAGGGAGGGTCCTGGTGCCCCCTGAGGAGGAGGAGGGGGGAGATGGAGAAAGGTTCTGTACAGGAGGGTGGGTGGGGAGGGGTGCATGGGGGTCTGGTTGTGTTGCTGGGGTGACAGACTGTGAGTTGAACCTATTAAAAAACAGATTCAGTTCCTCAGCTCTCTCCTGGCTCCCAGATGGCTGCCCGACTCTCCCCTTGCACCCAGTTATTTGTTTCATTCCCTCCCACACATCTTTAGTGTTGTTTTGCTTGAGTTTATCTTCCAACTTCCTCCTATAATTGTCCTTGCACCTCCTCAGCATCTCTCTCAGCTCATGCTGCACTCCCCTCAGCCTCTCCTTGTCTCCAGCCCTAAAAGCTCTCTTCTTTTTGTTCAGAAGTGCTTTCAGGTCACTGGTGACCCATGGTCTGTTGTTGGAGAAGCAGTGTACAGTCTGAGCTGGTGAGATTTTAGCCCATTCTTCCACACAAACTGTCAAATCTTGAAGGTTCCATGGGTGTCTTCTATGAACTCTGATCTTCAGTTCGTTCTATAGATTTTCAGTTGGATTCAGGTCAGGTGACTGACTGGGCCATTCCAGCAGCTTTATTTTCCTTCTGTGGAGCCAGTTGAGAGTTTCCTTGGCTGTGTGTTTGGGATCATTGTCTTGCTGAAATATCCACCCTCGTTTCATCTTCAGCATCTTGGTAGATGGCAACAGGTTCTTATCAAGGATGTTTCTGTACATTTGTCCATTCATCTTTTCTTTAGTTATATGAAGTCTGCCTGTACCATGTGCTGAAAAACACCCCCACACCATTATGGTATGTACAGTGTCATTTCTCCTCCAAACATGCTGTGTGTTGTGGCATCCAAGAAGTTCAATTTTGGTCTCATTTGACCAGACTATATTCTCCAAGTATTTTACTGGCTTTGCCCAAATATTGTGCAGTGAACTTTAAATGAGCTTCAACATGCTTTTTCTTCAGCAATTGAGTCTTGCGAGGTGAGCAGGCATAGAGCCTATGTTGGTCAAGTGCATTACTTATTGTTACCTCCGCCAGGCCGAAAAGGCCAGGAGGAGGTTATGTTTTTGCCGGGGTTTGTCTGTTTGTTTGTCTGTCTGTCTGTCTGTCTGTTGGTTAGCAAGATAACTCAAAAAATCTTGGACGCATTTCCATGAAACTTTCAGGCGTTGTTGGAAATGGTACAAGGAAGAACTGATTACATTTTGGGGATGATCCGCATCACCGTCTGCATACAGGAATTTTTTAAAGCATTTTTCCACACTGTGACATATGGCCATTTCCAACATGTGCGCAGGCGCAATGGACGGCGCTGGGCGTCGTGTCTGACCAACACAAACTCCGCCTTCTTCAACGTTTTAGCCACAAAAGCATGCGGAAAACACTGCTAGCCTGGGCCCGCCAGCCATAGGCGCTGCGCACATTGCGCTGCTTGTCGTGTCTGACCAACACAAACTCCGCGTTCTTCAACGTTTTAGGCACAAAAGCACGCGGAAAACACTGCTGGCCTGGGCCCGCCAGCGTGCCCGCTTTTTCCGCGACGCTGCAAAACCTGACACGGCCACCTGTCCGCCGCCCGATTATTTGCCACAAATTCCCCGCCCAGCTATAGGCGCTGCGTAAAAACGACCTCTCTGCCGGGGAAGATTCTAAATTCTGTTTTGCCGCGGAGCGCAACCCAATATAATATAAAGCCCACGGCAACCTGTCTAACCAATCTGCATCCGTCAGTGGAGGAGATGGACACACCAACACTTCAGTTTATTACCTCCGCCAAGGAGGCAATGCTTTTACAACCGTAAAACGGGGCTATAAGGGACGGCGGGGTAATATGGGACACTTTTCTAAATGTAATTCTGCTTTTTTAATTTTGCTTCCGCCTACATTTGATGAAGGATTCATGGATATTTGACAATAAAAACACAACTCAGCGTCCTGCTCAAAATAAAAAAAGCACAATTACATTTAAAACATTTCCCAGAAAAGTGTCCCTTATCAACCTGCCGTCCCTTATAGCCCCGTTTTACACTACTGAACCACTAATCCTATCACTATCACATTGATTGTCATTCATTAATTGTCTGTTTATTGCACTGTCCATGTCAAATAAACAAATAATCATTGTGAATCCAATTGCTAGTCATATCTTTTCATGCTCAGGGAATCTGAAAACGTACACACAAACACTGTATGGGGGGAACTGTGCCGCTTGGCGGAGGTCTGCGCTCTCCTAGTGCTTTTCTAGTTTTCTTTGAAACAGCAGTACCTGCTAACTCCAGGTCTTTCTGGAGCTCTCCACGAGTGGTCTTTGGCTCTTGGATAACTCTTCTGATAATTCTTTAGACTTCTCTGTCAGAAATCTTGTGAGGAGCTCCTGGTCGTGGCTGGTTTATGGTAAAATGATGTTCTTTCCACTTCCGAATGATGGCTCCAACAGTGCTTACTGGAACATTGAGCAGTTTAGCAATGCACCTGTAATCAATGCCATCATTATGTATTGCAACAATAAGGCTGTGAAGGTCTAGAGAGAGCTCTTTGCTTCTACCCGTCACAAGTTCTTTGTGGTGTGACAATCTGATATTCACAGATCTTTTTAAAGGCTATCAGTCAGGACTTAACCAGCTGAAATCAATTTGCTCTGATGGGGGATGGGATGGTTTCCTAAATTCTGATGGATTTCAGCTGGTTTCTTGGCATTCTTTGCCTTTTTGCACCGCTTTTTCTTCATGTGTTCAATACTTACTCCCTGTGTCATTCCACTTTATTAAATATAACTTGTTTTGCGAACACAGTTGCCTCGATTTCTTTGTATGTATAGATTATATGTGTTGTTACTAATATCTGGTGAAAATCTCAGGACAATGGCTCCATCAGAACTATGTTTAATGAGAAAAACGTTGACATGTTCAATACTGATGTCCCCCGTTGTAGGTTTTAACAGGGCAGATGAGACACAGGTGAAGCCAGTGAAAGGAATTAAGGTCAGAAAGTAGAACATAAATAGGTACACATGGGCTGTGTCTGAAAGTAGCCACTGATTCACTATCTCCCTCTTACTATACATTAATTAATATTTAGGGAAATGCTGCATATGCTAAATGCAATAGAACACTGAAAAAAATGCCCTTTTGGACACTAATTGGCCTATTTTCTTGACTGTGTTATTTTAGTCATTAGTCATTATTACACATAGTGGACTGTGTAGTGAGTATAGAGAGTGATTTTTTGATGCAGCCATGCAAGAGTAATTAACAAAACAAAAACAGGAAGTGAGCACACAGACAAGCATGCAGATATGAATGCTAAGAAACAGAACACAGAGTATATTTGGAAAAGATTAAGAAATTGAATGACAAGATAAGAGACCTAAATCCTTAATAAAGCCCACATCATACACAACAATAACATTCCTGGAAGAGCCTAACTCCAATGAAGCAAAACTCAACCATTCTGGGCAGATTGCAGCATCAGCATTTTTATTGGAGCATTGCTGCT
Organism: Pholidichthys leucotaenia; assembly: GCA_020510985.1. NCBI lineage: Eukaryota > Metazoa > Chordata > Actinopteri > Cichliformes > Pholidichthyidae > Pholidichthys > Pholidichthys leucotaenia. Next base: position 172,615,765 of record CM035847.1, on the reverse strand, counting down.
GTTATGCCCCCCCCCCCCAAAAAAAAAGAAAAGCCACAATACACAATTCTCCATCCAGCAAATTTTTTCACTGTAAGCCAAACCATGTCTGTGTAAAATATTATTCTGATCCTGTGCCAGATATGAAGAAAAGAAATAAATGACACGGATCCTTTAAGGGTGTTATAATCATTATTAAGGCCACCAAAAAAAGCAAAATCTGATTTTCATAGCATATGCAAATGCAATCCTACACGATCTGACACAATCTGGAAGGAGTGACATGCTTTTGCCAGGTGTAAAGAGGTCTTTTGTGTGTCTGTTTGCATAGGAATTTGTGAAGTTTTGTGTGTCTGTATGTGTTTGAATAATAATAATTCATATGAGAGAAAAAAAACTCCTTTGGCTGCACACATGACAGTCAAGGTTGCACCTGTATATGTTTTTTCATGTGTGCGTAGGTCAGTAAGAGCGATATCGGCTCGTCTGGGTGTAACAAAGAGCACATACAGTGCCTCTGTGTGTGCGAGTTTGCATGTGTGCGAGTGTCTTAATCCTTCCCATCAAAATGATTTTACAGCCCTCGCTCATCTCCTTCAGTCTTTCCAAACAGAGGAAGAGAAGATTAGTCACACCTCCTCCACTCTTGCTCTCAGACTCTTCCTTTATCCTCTGTTCCACAAGTGTGTAGCTGTTTGTGTGTGTATGTGTGCGCACGCATGCAGTGTGTTTGTGTTTGTGTGTGGGCTCAGCAGTTTTTACGTAAAGCTCCATAGAAAAGGCAAGAGTCAAGCAGAGAGTCCTTGGCAGCAGAATGTAATTGCTGCTCAATGGACCATTTTCTGCAGAGCTGACCCTGCCATATTGAGTTTTCTGTAGAGTATATGCATACACACACATACACACAGATGCACATGCACGCAGACACAAGCCATAAATGACGAAGCTGCTGTAAGATGACTCAAAACCAGGCAGTAGAAGTGACACACGGGCACATAAACACACACAGGATCAAAAACACCTGCACAAACACATGTATACAAATTTGTATCCATCTTTTAATGCAAAGAATGTCTGTCTGTGTGTTCCTCGCATATCTCTCAAACCATTCATCAGAATTGCTTAAGATTTAGGGCCTGTTTTGTCAAGGTGATGAGGCTGTGTATCCCCGATTATGGAGTTGTTCAGACAGAATATGCAATTATTATTGTTAAAAGGTTGCCCTTCCACCGCTGTTAGCCATCACAGCTGGCAGCACATACAGCAGAGAAAATAAGTATTGAACACGTAAACATTTTTCTCATTAAACATATTTCTAATGGAGCCATTGACCTGAAATTTTCACCAGATATCAGTAACAACTCAAGTAATCCATACATACAAAGAAATCAAGACAACTTTGTTCACAAAACAAGTTATATTTAATAAAGTGGGATAACACAGGGAATAAGTATTGAACATATGAAGAAAAAGAAGTGCAAAAAGGCATAGAAGGCCAAGAAATCAGCTGAAATGCATCAGAATTTAGGAAGCCATCCCATTTCCCATCAGTGCAAATTAATTTCAGCTGGTTAAGTCTTGACTGATAGCCTTTAAAAAGGTCTGTGAATATCAGATTGTCACACCACAAAGAACTCATGATGGATAGAAGCAAAGAGCTCTCTAGACCTTTGTAACCTTATTGTTTCAAAATGCAATGATGGCACTGCTTACAGGTGCATTTCTAAACTACTGAATGTTTTAGTGAGCACTATTGGAGCCATCATTCGGAAGTGGAAGGAACATCATTTTACCACAAACCGACCATGACCAGGAGCTCTTTGCTAGATTTCTGACAGATGAGTCAAAAGAATTATCAGAAGAGTTATTCCAGAGCCAAAGACCACTTGTGGAGAGCTCCAGAAAGACCTGGAGTTAGCAAGTACTGCTGTTTCAAAGAAAACGATAAGTAATGCACTCAGCTGACATGGGCTCTATGCCTGCTCACCTCGCAAGACTAATTGCTGAAGAAAAAGCATGTTGAAGCTCGCTTAAAGTTTACTGCACAACATTTGGGCAAAGCCAGTAAAATACTGGGAGAAAATTGTCTGGTCAGATGAGACCAAAATTGAATGTTATGGAGACCACAACACACAGCATGTTTGGAGGAGAAATGGCACTGCACATCCCATTATGGTGTGGGGATGTTTTTCAGCACATGGTACAGGCAGACTTCATATAATTGAAGGAAAGATGAATGGACAAATGTAGAGACACCCTTGATAAGAACTTGTTGCCATCTGCCAAGATGCCAAAGATGGAACGAGGGTGCACATTTCAGCAAGACAGTGATTCCAAACACACAGCCAAGGAAACTCAACTGGCTCCAGAGAAGGAAAATAAAGCTGCTGGAATGTCCCAGTCAGTCACCTGACCTGAATCCAATTGAAAATCTATGGAACGAACTGTGATCAGAGTTCATAGAAGACACCCATGGAACCTTCAAAATTTGAAGACAGTTTGTGTGGAAGAATGGGCTAAAATCACTCCTAAGCAATGCCTGTGCCTAGTTTCTCTGTAAAGGAGGCATCTTTGGTCATCTCTGTAATTTCCCAGTTTGGGATCAATAAAGTACATCTATCTATCTATCTGGAAGCTGTTATTACCAACAAATGCTTTTCTACTAAATATTAAATAAATTTTACCAAGCGGCTTCAATAGTTATTGAACGGATTGGAGACAAAGTAAAAGAGACAAGGCTGTGATTGTTTGGACATGTGCAGAAGCGGGATAGTGGATATATTAGACAAAGGATGTTGAAGATGGAGCTGCCAGGCAGGAGGAAAAAAGGAAGACCATAGAGAAGACTCGTGGATGTAGTGGAGGAGGACATGGAGAGGGTTGGTATTGCAGAGGAAGATGGAAGGGATAGGGTGAGATGGGGGCAGATGATCCACTGTGGTGACCCCTAAAGGGAGCAACTGAAAGAAGAAGAAGTGTTCAATACTTATTCCCTGTGTCATTCCACTTTATAAAATATAACTTCTTCTATAAACACAGGTGCCTTGATTTCTTTGTATGTATGGATTACTTGGGTTGTTACTGATATCTGGTGAAATTCTCAGGTCAGTGACTCCATCAGAAATATGTTTAATGAGAAAAATGATGTGTTCAATACTTCTTTTCCCCACTGTACATATGTCAATCATTTGTTGTGGCTCTGGTGACCACACCCCATTCACGTGTCTGTGACGCTGACATCACCAATACAAAACTGTCATGAATGCCCCTTGGGGCAGAGAGGAGTAGACCCATGCGCTGGACTGCAGTTTGTGAGATTTATTGAAAACAACAAACACAAAGTCCAAAACAGTTCTCTAACACAAAATTCAAACAAACGAGCAAACTTATGCATAAAGCGCACCAGAGCAAGAGCTGGGCTCTGGTGGAGATGAAGGAGAAGAAACTCAAGATTCCGGCAAAGAAAAATGAAAATAACAGCCCTTAAATAGGATCCGAAGTAATTAAACACAAATAGAAATCGGTGCAAATCACATGAGCGGGCTGGGGAGAAAATGACAATCAGCTGTGAGTCATGAGGAGAGGGGCTGACAGTTTGACAGGAGCACTGCCCACTACCTGGCAGTGCCTCTGACAACAGCTACTCCCGAGAGAGAAAGAAAAAGATGACACTGGCAAAAAAAAAAAAAAGGTGGAGACAAGTAAACCTAAAAATATAAATAACAAAACTACACTGAACGAAAAACAGGAAAATAAATCATACAAAGAAACAATACTGAATACAGTATGTGAAAACAAACTAGAAATGACATCACAGGCAAAGCACTCCAGAATATATTATACAACTAAGGAAAAGTAAAAAGCAAAGAAACAGAGCATGGTGAAATCCCCCCGTGCACAGATCGTGACAAAAACACACAGGCTGCATCTCACTGGTCCATGAGTGCCCCAAAAGGGAGTCTGTTTAAGTTTCTTCATCCCCATCCAAGACAGTGCCAGGTTTTTGGATTTTTTTTTTCTGAAAACCACTGAGGCAACAAATAAATGATGTTGTTGCTGAAATGTCTTTACTTTTCATTAGAAACCACTATTTTAAAAGTTCAGCACAAGCTACCTGACACTATTGACAGTTGACAGGAAGTCGTATGTGTCATGGGTTGCGCTACTCAGCAGCCATAAACAACACACTTTGGCCGGGCTGAACGGAAACAACAGAAGTTGTGTGCTCACCACAATAACAAGTGCTATAATGACTAAAAAGGCCACACCCGACTTCCGGTTATGGTGGCCACATAGGAAGACGTGTTTCACACTGCTCTGCTCCTAAAAATAAAAAGCTGGCTAAAACTCTCTTAATTGGAACAAAAACCCATCCCAGCGTTTAGGCGCGGATATGGTAAAGAACAAGGCTGGGAAATTAGGCGGAGGAAAAAGTAATTCAACAAAACAATCCAAACTAACAGACTTCCACGCTCGTGACGAAGCAGAAAAAACTCCAGAGACTATGGCGGAGGATGTAGCCAGGGGCGGAGCGGGAACTGCTGAGGAGGGGACAAGCGCAGTGCTCGCTGCCATCAGCTCCATGAGAGCAGACTTTTCGTCTAAATTTGATGAGATTATAGCAGCGATAGAAGGAATGAGAAAGGAAATAAGCGACTGTATAGAACGAGTATCGCAGGCGGAGCTCCGAATTTCAAGCGCTGAAGATGATGTCACCAGCCTACAATCAAAGTTGCAAACACTGGAATTAAAATGGAAATGTCTGGAAGATAACGTCCTGGACTTAGAATCCCGCTCGCGACGGAATAATTTGAGGCTGGTGGGTCTCCCGGAGGGAGCGGAGGGACGGGACCCATGTTCCTTTTTGGAAAAGTGGATTCCAGAAGCGCTGAACAACACGGACCTGCAGTCATCGGCCGTTTTAGAGAGAGCTCACCGAATCGGCCCACCGAGAGATAATAAGACATCACCGAGGACGCTGATTATGAAGTTCCTCAACTTCAGGGACAAGATGACGGTCACCAACGCGGCGCGAGCTAAAGGGGAAATTAAATACCAGGATCAACAGGTGCGGTTCTACCCAGATTTGGCCACAGGAATTCAACAATTAAGGAGGCAGTTCGACCCCGCCCGCAAAGAGCTGCGCAACCTCGGGATTCGTCACGGAGTGATTCATCCGGCAAGACTGCTGGTCACTTATAAGGGCAGAACCCATATCTTCAAGACCCCTCAAGAGGCGCAGGAGCTAATTAAGCAGATCCAAGAGGAGACTGGTGGGAGCTAAGCATGAACATGATAAAGGTAGAACATTTAAGCATTTGTACAGGCATCTGATTGATCTGAAACATATAACATGTCTACAAAATACAGACTGTATTATAAAAAAAAAAAAAAAGCTATGATGTACAAAGTTGCTATAAAACTTTGAAGTTATGTTGAAAAAACTACAGAAGAGAGTTAATGTCATTAAAAATAGTAGTAGAGTCAGGGTGATTGAGAGGAGAAAGAGAGAGTGGTTTGACTGATCCTCGCAGGTGTGGAACAGTCACTAGCTATAATGGGAGACAGAATTTTTTTTGATTTTGGGGGGATTACCACGAATTTGGGGAAAGGGAATTTGTTTTTGTGTAGTTTGTAGGATGAATGTTGAACCATCCATGTTTTTGCTTCTCTGTATGAGCATGTTCATATTGCAAGGTAATCTCAAACTCCTTATTGATCATAGATCAAAGCGTTAATCTTAATTTAACTTCATGGAATTGCAGAGGTCTACAAAATCTAAAAAAACTTAAACAAGTTATGAATAAAATAAAAGACATAGATTCAAAAATTGTATTTTTACAAGAAACTCTTCTAATAGAGGAGGATGTAAAAAGAATTAGGAGAAGATGGCAGGGAAATGTGTTCACCTCATCATTTTCATCCCGAGCCAGGGGAGTTATGACTCTCATACATAAAACAGTCCAATTTCAAGTGAAAAATGTAATTGGAGACAAATTAGGAAGATATCTAATCATCCAAGGATCTTTGTTTTTAGAAAATATAAATCTGGTGAACTTATACGGTCCCAATATAGATGATCAAAACTTCTTCGCTAATTTATTTCTTACTCTATCATCACTTACAGGGCAACATATAATAGCAGGGGATTTTAATTGTGCATTGAATCCCAGTATAGATAGATCAACAGGACTGGACTGTACACACAATGGATGCAGGATAACCATTAATCATTTTATGAAAGAATTGAGATTGCTAGATATATGGAGAGAAATGAAACCACAAGTCAAAGCCTATTCTTGTTATTCTAATACCTATAAGACATTCTCACGTATTGACTACTTTTTTGATCTCCACAGAATTAAGGTCCAAGATTCAAAACTGTTTCTATGATAACATTGTGATCTCTGATCATGCATCCTGCTGTCTAATATATGTAGATAAGAAATTGACAAAGGATCCAGGTAGGTGGCATTTTCAGCATAAATGGCTTCAGGATGAGGAATTTGTCAAGTACATAGAAAAACAGATAGATGAGTTCTTTGATATTAATACTACACAAACAACAGCATGTATAAAATGGGAGGCTTTCAAAGCTTTTATTAGGGGGCATATTATTAGTTATACAGGTTCAAAATCTAAGAAGACTCGAGAGGAGAGAGTCCAATTGGAACGTAAAATAAAAATTCTTCAAGAAAAGGTGTATGCAGGAAGTAACCCACAGCTAGAGAACAAATTACTGATTCTGAGAGCTGAATATGACAAAAAATTAGCGAATAGAGCTGCCTCGAGTCTTCTAAGATTGAAGCAAACTTTTTATGAACAAGGTGAAAAATCAGGAAAATTATTGGCATGGCAGATTTAACAATTAGAATTTAAAACACCAATTACCACTTCCGGTTATGGCTGCCACGTAGGACGGACGTGTCTCGCTCTGCTCTGCTCCTGGAGAAAAAAAATCGGCAAATAACTCTCTCATTTGGGACAGAACGTATCCCAGCGTTTAGGCGAGGATATGTCGGCGAAGCCTAAGGCTGGAAAACCAGGAAAAGGAAAAAGCGAGCCGCCGAAACAGTCCAAATTAACGGACTTTCAGGTCTGTGACGCAGCAAACAGGGCTCCATATATGGCGGAGGAGGCTGGCAACGCTGCGATTTCTGCGGGGAATGGCGCAGATGCGCTGATGGCTGCCATGAGTTCAATGAGAGCGGACTTTTCCTCTAGATTTGATGGGATTATGACAGCGTTGGAAGGAATAAGAAAGGAATTGGGTGACTGTGTAGAACGAACGGCGCAGATGGAGCTCCGTCTCGCTAGTGCTGAAGATGACGTCACCCGTCTTCAATTAAAGGTGCGCACTTTGGAAAAAAAAAATAAATCTCTGGAAGATAATATTTTGGATTTGGAATCTCGGTCGAGACAGAATAATTTGAGGCTAGTGGGTCTTCCAGAGGAATCAGAAGGTCGGGACGTATGTTCCTTTCTGGAAAAGTGGATTCCGGAGGTGCTGGGCAGCGAGGAGTTGCAATCAGCAGTGGTTCTGGAAAAAGCACATCGCATTGGCCCACGGAGAGATAAGGGACCGCCGAGGACCTTAATTATGAAGTTTCTTAACAACAGAGACAGGATGAAGATCTTCAACGCTGCACGAGTTAAAAAAGGAGAGATTAAACACCAGGACCAGCAGGTGCGGTTCTACCCAGATTTGGCCACAGGAATCCAGCAATTGAGGAAGCAGTTTGATCCCGTACGTAAGGAGCTGCGCAACCTTGGGATTCGTCATGGTGTAATCTATCCTGCGAGACTGCTGACCACGTATGAGGGCAGAACCCACATCTTCAAGACCCCAGAGGAGGCGCAGGAGTTCATCAAGAAGATCAAAGAAGAAGAAGAGACTGGTGGGAGCTAAGCATGAACAAAATATAAGGTAGAATAATTAAGCATTTGCACAGGCATCTGACTGACTTGAAGTAAATAGTAAGTTTACAAAATATAGATTGTATTATATATTAAAAAAAAAAAAAAACAAAAACAAAACAAACAAAAAAAAAACAAAACTATGATGTACAAAGTTGTTAAAAATTTTGGAGTTAAGTTGGAAAACTACAGAGGAGAGTTAATGTTACGTCATTAAAAGCAGTAGAGTTGGGGTGATTGGGAGGATGAAGAAGGAGTGGCTTAGGCTGTTCCCCGTGGGGGTGGAACGGTCGATGGCTATATCGGGAGACAGAATTTTTTCTTTTGATTTTGGGGGGTTTGCCACAAGTGTGGGAAGGGGAAATTTGTTTGTGTGTAGTTTGTAGGATGAATGTTCAACCACTCATGTTTTTGCTTCTCTGTATGAGCATGTTTACACTGCAAGGTAATCCCAAACTCTCTATTGATCATGGACCAAAGTGTTAATCTTAATTTAACTTCATGGAATTGCAGAGGTCTACAAAATTTAAAAAAACTTAAACAAGTTATGAATAAAATAAAGGACATGGGTTCAAGAATTGTGTTTTTACAAGAAACTCATCTGATAGAGGAGGATGTTAAAAGAATTAGGAGTAGATGGCAGGGAAGTGTATTCACCTCTTCATTTTCATCCCGAGCCAGGGGAGTTATGACTCTCATACATAAATCAGTTCCTTTTCAAGTGAAAAATGTAATTGGAGACAAATTTGGAAGATATGTAATCATTCAAGGTTCTTTGCTATTAGAAAATATAAATCTTGTGAACTTATATGGTCCCAATATAGATGATCAGAAGTTCTTTGCTAATTTATTTCTCATCTTATCATCACTTACAGGGCAACATATAATAGCAGGGGATTTTAATTGTACATTGAATCCAGGTGTGGATAGATCAACAGGACTGGATTGTACGCACATTGGATGTAGGATGACTATTAATCATTTTATGAAAGAATTGAGATTGTTAGATATATGGAGAGAAATGAAACCACAAGTTAAAGCCTATTCTTGTTATTCCAGTACCTACAAGACATTCTCACGTATTGATTATTTTTTGATTTCCACAGAATTAAGGTCCAAGATTCAAAACTGCTTTTATGATAACATCGTGATCTCTGATCATGCACCCTGTTGTCTAATATATGTAGATAAAAAATTGACAAAGGAATCAGGTAGATGGCAATTTCAGCATAAATGGCTTCAGGATGAGGAATTTGTCAAGTATATAGAAAAACAGATAGACGAGTTCTTTGACATCAATACTACACAAACATCAGCATGTGTAAAGTGGGAGGCTTTCAAAGCTTTTATTAGGGGGCATATTATTAGTTATACAGGATCAAAATCTAAGAAGACTCGAGAGGAGAGAGCTAAATTGGAACATAAAATAAAAAATCTTCAGGAAAAAGTGTATGCAGGAAGTGACCCAAGGTTGGAGAATGAATTACTGATTTTGAGAGCTGAATACGACAAAAAATCAGCGAATAGAGCTGCCTCGAGTCTTCTAAGATTGAAACAATCTTTTTATGAACAAGGTGAAAAATCAGGAAAATTATTAGCATGGCAGATTAAACAATTGGAAATTAAAACACCAATTACCAGTATTATAAGTAATGGACAGGTAGTTATAGATCCTTTAGAAATTAATAGAGCCTTTAGAGATTACTATGAAAAATTATATGATACCAAAAATGAACCTGATTTAACAAAACTAAATGGGTTTTTGAACGAACTATCTATACCGTGTATTCCAAATGAAAACAGGGAGATATTGGAGTCTAAAATTAGTCAAGAAGAAGTTGGGCTAGCCATTGATAATATGAAATCAGGAAAAAGTGCAGGACCAGATGGTCTTCCAGTTGACCTTTATAAAAAATTTAAGAATAAATTAATAAAACCTTTTTTGGAAATGGTTTTAGAAGCATTTCAAAATAATAATTTACCATCATACATAAATAATGCCTTAATTATACTGCTGCCAAAACCAGGTAAGCCCTCTAATAAATGTGAAAATATGAGACCAATAAGCCTATTAAACGCCGACCTTAAGATAATCTGTAAAATTTTAGCAAGACGAATACAAGAAATTTTACCAAATATTATTAATCGAGATCAGAATGGCTTTATAAAGGGTAGACAAGGCTTCCATAATGTAAGAAGACTATTTAATATTATCTATTTTAATAAAGAAGCACCGGATACAGCTCTCCTATCATTGGACGCCGAAAAGGCCTTTGATAGAGTTGAATGGCCCTTTCTTTTTGAAGTCCTACAAAGGTTTGGACTTGGAAATAATTTCATAAAATGGGTTCAAATAATATACAATAATGCTACAGCAGAAATCCTAACAAATAACAATATTTCAAAACCAATAAAAATCAATAGAGGATGTCGACAAGGCTGTCCACTCTCACCTTTACTGTTTACTATGGCAATTGAACCTTTAGCGATAGCGATATGTTTACATTCACAAATATATGGAATTAAAGTTGGACCAACAGAACATAAAATCTCCCTGTACGCCGATGATATAATTTTGTTTATGTCGAATCTAAAAAAATCAATTCCAACCTTGTTGAATTTAATAAAGAATTTTGGGGAAATATCAGGATATAAAATAAATAAAACTAAATCTTCAATATTAATGCTAAATGAGACCCAGAGAAATTACCCAGCCCCTGAGGTAAATCAATTCAATGTTGTAAATCAGTTTAAATATTTAGGAATCCAAATTATGCCTAAGCTAGAATCAGTCGCCAGTGTCAACTATGAAGCCTTAATGTCAGATATCAGTGAGTTAACTCAGAGATGGATGTCACTACCAATGTCGATGATCGGGAGAATCAATATACTTAAAAGTAATATTTTACCTAAAATACTTTATTTATTTCAATACATTCCCTTATCACCACCTTTAGATCTATTCTCAAGAATAAAAAAAAAGTTAGTGGAATTTATATGGAACAACAGGAGGGCTAGATTACGTCTGTCTTTATTATATTTACCATTTGATCGTGGAGGTCTGAAATGTCCAAATTTTATGTTGTATTATTGGTCGGCACAACTGAGGTCTATGACATATTATTTTTCATCAAATGATCTCCCTCACTGGACTGAAATGGAATCATACAATTTACCTTTACCTCTTCCCATATTCATATACTCAGATTCGGCAAAAAAATTACAAAAACAAGTTAAAAATCCATTTGTAAAGCATATGATCAAAATATGGTGTGAAGCTAAAAACTATTTAAAAGAACCACAGTTATTGTCACAATTTAGTCCAATATGGGGTAATCAATATTTTAAACCAGGGAGAGCGGACGCTGTATTTAAAGTATGGAATTTAAAAGGGATACAAAAGATTCAGGATTTATATTTGCCATGTGCAGACAACATAATGTCTTTTGAAGAGCTGAGGATCAAATTTAATCTCAATAGAACACATTTTTTTAAATATCTTCAACTTAGAAACTTTATTCGATCAAATCAAAATAAAGCTCTCACTCGACCTATTTATTCATCCTTGGAAAAAATGATGATGAAAGATAGTAAAAGAAAGGGTATTATTTCAGAGTTTTATAACCCATTGACACTATCTTCAAGTGAAAATTCACTGAAAAGATTAAACTACTGGAAAGAAGATCTGCAAATTGAAATTTCAGAGGAACAATGGGAATTGGCTTGTACAGAAGCTCAAACCAAATCAATAAATGCACGCCTTAAATTGATACATTTCAAATGGTTAATGCGGATGTATGTTACACCGGAGGAGTTAAATAGATATAACAAAAATATACCAGATACATGCACAAAATGCATGGAAAGTAAAGGAACCCTATTTCATTGTTTATGGGAATGTAGATTAATAAGAATGTTTTGGGAAGAGGTGAGGGTAACAATTGAAAAAATAATCTCAAAACAAATCATATTGAATCCTAAACTGGTTTTGTTGGGTCTGTACCCAGAAAAGCATAATTTCAATAAAAGTGAAAGAACATTCATAGACCTCAGTTTGCTTAATGCCAAAAAATGTATTGCACTATTATGGAAAAAGACTCACAGACCAGATGTGACTCAGTGGTTAAGACAGATGTTAACAAACCTTCCATTAGAAAGAATAACATATATACTGAAATCAAAGGAAATTGTGTTTGAGAATATATGGAGACCTTTTATTGATTATGTAAAAAATTTAAACATAACTCTTGAAGAAGAAGGTGAATGATGTGTGTGGACCTTGTAAATTCCAAACTGGTGAACATAATATGTATACTTATGTATTGGATTGTCTAGACTAAACAGAGGAGCATTGTTGAAGACTTGATTTTGTTGGTGGTTGTTGGTGTTTTTAGTGCATTTTTTTTTTTTTTTTGTAGTACTTTAGTGTTAGTGTTTGATTGTTTGTATCATGTTTGTTAAAAAAAAAAAAAAAGGTTCAATAAAGATATTGTGGAAAAAAAAACACCAATTACCAGTATTATAAGTAACGGACAGGCAGTTATAGATCCTTTAGAAATTAATAGTGCCTTTAGAGATTATTATGAAAAACTATATGATACAAAAAATGAAACTGACTTAACAAAACTAAATGGGTTTTTGGGTGGATTATCTATACCGTGTATTCCAAATGAAAACAGGGAGATACTGGAGTCTAAAATTAGTCAAGAAGAAGTTGGGCTAGCCATTGATAATATGAAATCAGGAAAAAGAGCAGGACCAGATGGTCTTCCAGTTGACCTCTATAAAAAATTTAAGAATAAATTAATAAAACCGCTTTTGGAAATGGTTTTAGAAGCATTTCAAAATGGTAATTTACCACCATACATGAATAATGCCTTAATTATACTGTTGCCAAAACCAGGTAAACCCCCTAATAAATGTGAAAACATGAGACCACTAAGCCTATTAAATGCTGATCTTAAGATAATCTGTAAAATTTTAGCAAGACGACTACAAGAAATATTACCAAATATTATTAACTGAGATCAGAATGGCTTTATAATGGGAAGACAAGGCTTCCATAATGTAAGAAAACTATTTAATATTATTTATTCCAATAAAGAAGCACCGGATGCAGCTCTCCTATCATTGGACGCCGAAAAGGCCTTTGATAGGGTCAAATGGCCCTATCTTTTTGAAGTCCTACAAAGGTTTGGACTTGGAAATAATTTCATAAAATGGGTCCAGATAATATACAATAATGCTACAGCAGAAATCCTAACAAACAGCAATATCTCAAAATCAATAAAAATCAATAGAGGATGTTGACAAGGCTGTCCACTTTCACCCTTATTGTTTACTATGGCAATTGAACCTTTAGCGATGGCAGTACGTTTACATCCACAAATATATGGAATTAAAGTAGGACCAACAGAACATAAAATCTCCCTGTATGCCGATGACATAATTTTGTTTATATCGAATTTTAAAAAATCAATTCCGACCTTGTTAAATTTAATAAAGAACTTTGGGGAAATATCAGGATATAAAATAAATAAAACAAAATCTTCAATATTAATGCTAAATGAGACCCAGAGAAATCACCCAGTTCCTGAGGTAAATCAATTCAATGTTGTAAATCAGTTTAAATATTTAGGAATTCAAATTTTGCCGAAGCTAGAATCAGTCGCCAATGCCAACTATGAAGCCTTAATGACCGATATTAATGAGTTACTTCAGAGATGGATGTCACTACCAATGTCGATGATCGGGAGAATTAATATACTTAAAAGTAATATCTTACCAAAAATACTTTATTTATTTCAATACATTCCTTTACCACCACCTTCAGATCTATTCTCAAGAATTAAAAAAAAGTTAGTGGAATTTATATGGAACTATAGGAAGGCTAGATTACGTCTGTCCTTACTATATTTATCATTTGATCGTGGAGGTCTGAAATGTCCAAACTTTATGTTGTATTACTGGTCAGCACAACTGAGGTCTATGACATATTATTTTTCATCAAATGATCTCCCTCACTGGACTGAAATGGAATCATACAATTTACCTTTACCTCTTCCCTTATTCACATACTCAGACTCGGCTAAAAAATTACAGACACAAGTTAAAAATCCAATTGTAAAGCACATGATCAAAATATGGTGTGAAACCAAAAAATATTTAAAAGAACCACACTTATTGTCACAATTTAGCCCAATATGGGGTAATCAATATTTTACACCAGGGAGAGCGGATGCTGTATTTAAAGTATGGAATTTAAAAGGGATTCAAAAGATTCAAGACTTATATTTGTCACGTTCAGATAACATAATGTCTTTTGAAGAACTGAGGATTAAATTCAATCTTAATAGAACACATTTTTTTAAATATCTTCAGCTTAGAAATTTTATTCGATCAAATCAAAATAATGCTCTCACCCGACCTACTTATTCATCCTTGGAAAAAATTTTGACAAAAGATAGTAAGAGAAAGGGTATTATTTCAGAGTTTTATAACTCATTGACACTATTCTCAAGTGAAAACTCACAGAAAAGACTGAATTATTGGAAAGAAGACCTGCAAATTGAAATTTCAGAGGAACAATGGGAAATGGCTTGTGCAGAAGCTCAAACCAAATCAATAAATGTACGTCTTAAACTGATACATTTTAAATGGTTAATGCGGATGTATGTTACACCAGTGGAGTTAAATAGATATAACAAAAACATACCAGATACATGCACAAAATGTATGGAAAGTAAAGGAACCCTATCTCACTGTTTATGGGAAAGTAGAAAAATCAGAATGTTTTGGGAAGAGGTGAGGGTAACAATTGAAAAAATAATTTCAAAACAATTCACATTGAACCCTAAACTGTTTTTGTTGGGTCTGTATCCAGAAAAACATAACTTTAATAAGAGTGAAAGAGCATTCATAGACCTCAGTTTGCTTAATGCCAAAAAATGTATTGCACTATTGTGGAAAAATCAAAATTCAAATCAAATCAAACTTTATTGTCATATTGCTGTACATACAACTGTAGTGCAGGCAAGATGAAATTGCGTTTCTCTCGGCATCCATATAAATAGAAGCAGCATGATTTAAGACACACTCCCACATAGCTCCACCCCCATCCATTCACACATCCCTGAGACATACTTGGGAAAAAAAACTAACTAACTATAAAAAAGACTCATAGACCAGATGTGACTCAGTGGTTAAGACAGATGTTAACAAACCTTCCACTAGAAAGAATAACATATATACTGAAATCAAAGGAAAATGTGTTTGAGAATATATGGAGACCTTTCATTGATTATGTAAAGAAACTAAACATAACTTCTGAAGAAGGAGGTGAATGATATGTGTGGACCTTGCAAATTCCAAATTGGTGAATGTATAATATGTATTCTTATGTAATAGATTACCTAGACTAAAGAGAGGAGCATTGTTGTTGACTTACCTTTGTTGATGGTTGTTGGTGTTTTTAGTACTTTTTTTTGTAGTTAGTGTTTTTTTTTTAAATTACTTTAGTGTTAGTGTTTGATTGTTTGTGCCATGTTTGTGCCATGTTTGTAAAAAAAAAAAAAGGTTCAATAAAAAATATTGTGGGGAAAAAAAAAAAGCCCCCACCCAGGTGAGGAGCTGTGTCCCTTAAATAACAGGTGGAAAATATGAACATAATTACAAACCGGTGTGTGTTCTCAGCAAATTAACAAACCCAAATAAGCAATGCAAAAGGGAACTGAAAACACTGTCAAAAATAAGGGCAAACCCGAAACAGAAGATCATGAAACTGAAAAGCCCAATAATGACAACTCAGGAAAATAATAAATACAAGAATAACTTAAAGGATGAGCCTGGTCTTCCGACCAAACTCAGACCCTGACATGGCCCCTCCCTTAAGTGGTGGGCCCCAGACACCCCAAGACAAACAACAAAAGAGTTCATACCTCTCCCAGGAAGGGTGGCGGGGGCACACGCTAGGTGGGCCGAAACAAAGTCCTCTCCCTCACAGAAACTCCAAAAACAAAAGCACAGTTTGTGGTCAAAACAAAGTCCAAGACCCAAAAGTTAATCAAAAAATGTGTTGGGAGGTCTACCCAAGTCCGGGGGCCACCAAACCAACCAACCCTGCTAGCCAGGGGGTCTACCCAAGTCCAAGGGTCCCCAAATGAGACTGCAGGGCTGATCCAAAGGCCTACCACTGTCCTTTGGCCACCGAACTGGGGAATATGGTGGGACAAGAGGTGGAGGTCTCCTGACTTCTTGGACGTCGGCTGGAGGTCTCCTGATCCTGGAAGCTGCTGCTGGAGGACTCTTGACCCCTGAAGCTGCTGCTGGAAGTCTCCTGACCCCTGAAGTTATGGCTGGAGGTCTCCTGACCCCTGAAGCTGCTACTGGAGGACTGCTGATCCCTGAAGCTACGACTGGAGCGTGGTCCTCCTGTGAACCCATTCTTGACCCAGCCACCTCGGATGATGGAGGAAAATAGGAGGTCAGCGAGGCGACACCACAGTCATTAACCACAGAGACTGGTGGGGAGGACTCAGCCGCTAGTGGGATGTGCACTTGGGTCCCCTCACCAGGAGCAAGACAAGTCTTTTCAGAATTTGTGTTTGAACAGAAACGAAAAGGTACTTGATTTAACTTCTGGTCCCTTGCTGCTGGGATGACCACCTCATGATCAGGAGCTGGAAAACGCCATGGAGTAGGAACAGGAGCTGGAAGGCCCCATGGAGCAGGAACACGAGCTTGAAGGCACCACAGAGCAGGCAGAAGAGCTGGAAGGCACCGTGGAGCAGGCACTGGGACTGAGAGGCGCAGCGGAGCAGGCACTGGAGCTGGGTGGCGCCGCAGAGTAGGTACTGGAGTTGGGCGGTGCCATGAAGCAGACACTGTAGCTGGGTGGCATCGTGGAATAGGTACTGGAGCTGCTGGACCATCCGATTCCAACTGGGTCCAACCCAGTAGGGACATATGTTCCGGAATGAGCCACAGCTTATAGTCCAACATAAGCTCCTCCTGAGCTAGCACGGCCTGCCAACGCTCCTTCTGTTCCTGTTCATCACCCTCACACAGGGGTTTGAAAGATGCAGTCCTAATTTGGCAAACTTCGACATTCTGCGGCATCCATGTGGAGACAACTGCTGCTGGTGGGCCCTCCAGAACAGCAGACTCTTCCCAGACAATCCGGTGTCTTCCCAATATTGGCAACCGCACCGACAAAACACAAACAGAGGAAGGAGAAGCAGGTGAGGATGGAGGGATGGAAGTAGCAGCAGAAATAACAGAAACAGGACAAGACCTCTCATTTGAAATGTCTCCTGAGTCAGCGGATGGAGCAACTGTTTCTGGCAGGAGGCAGTACAATAGGGACCAGCTGTTAGTACTTAACCGGCCCATGATGCTAACGCAAAAACTCGACATACCGGGAGAAATAAGACGAAAACGACGTGGGTGTCGTGCTGGAGTAAGACAGTGGGCGAGGAATATAAGGTACAGACCCGCCCTCCCATCTGTTATTATGGGGAATGTACGATCGCTACTCAGAAAAACAGATGAGCTAGCGGCTATCTCCCGCTACGATAGCATATACAGGGAGTGTAGCCTAATGCTATTCACAGAGACGTGGCTAACAACTAGCAACAGATGCTAACATTGAACTGGAGGGTTTCCACGCAATACGGGCAGACCGAACACCAGACAGTGGGAAGGCAAGGGGCAGAGGAGTGATAATGTATGTCAATAACAGCTGGTGCAGACTGGGACATATCACGGTTAAACAACAACACTGCAACAAAGACATTGAGTTGCTAGCTGTTAGCATGCGGCCTACTTATCTCCCGAGGGAATACTCACACGTGATCTGCATTGTCATCCACTCAGTAACTGGCAGGCTGCAGTCAGAACGCCCAGATACTCTTCTCCTCATCTCAGGTGATTTCAACCATGTTTCACTATCTCCCATTCTACCCACGTTCACCCACTATGTCACATGCCACACTAGAGACAATAAAGCACTGGACTTATTCTACGCAAACACTAAGGAGGCGTACACCTCATCACAACTCCCCCCACTCGGGAGATCGGATCACAACTTGGTTCATCTCCGGCCGGTGTACAAACCCCTAGTGCACAGACAACCTCCGGTCATGCGCACAGTGAAGTTATGGTCTGAGGAGGCAATGGACGCTCTAAAGGACTGTTTTGAAACCACTGCCTGGGAGCAGCTCTGCGATCCACATGGTGAGGACATCGATGGCCTCACTCACACCATCACAGACTACATCAGCTTCTGTGTGGACAACACCGTACCCACCAAGACCATACGGTGCTGCTCGAACAACAAACCCTGGATCAACCCTGAAATAAAAACACTTCTGAGAGAGAAGAAGAGGATCTTCAGGTCAGGGAACAGGGAGATGCTGAAGTCCGTACAGAGGGAGCTGAGGAGGAAGATCAGAGAAGGCAAGGACAGCTTCAGGAAGAAGATGGAGGACAAGCTGCAACAGCGCGACATCGGTGGGGTCTGGACAAGCCTTAAAACCATCTCTGGGCTCCAGAATACCTCCCCCCAGGCCACGGGGGGCAGTGGAGTGGGGAGTGAGCGAACAATCTGAACCTGTTTTTTTAATAGGTTTGACCAACCTCCCACCCCCCCGACTGCACAACAACCACTGCTGCCTCTAAAGACATCGAGTCCTGCTGCCCACACCCCACTCCACCAACACCACCCCCACTCCCAACACACAGCCCCCCAACATGACCCTCACTAAGACCCAGGTGAGGACGGAGCTGAGGAAGATCAAGGCGAGGAAAGGGTCGGGACCGGATGGCATCAGCGCAAAGCTCCTCAAGTCCTGTGCAGATCAGCTGTGTGGGATTGTGGAGCTCATCTTCAACCTGAGCCTGAATCTGGGGAGGGTACCACAGTTGTGGAAAACATCTTGTGTGGTACCTGTACCAAAGACTTCCCGCCCCAAAGACCTGAACAGCTACAGACCAGTGGCCCTGACGTCCCACATGATGAAGACCCTGGAGAGACTGCTCCTTGCTCACCTCCGCCCCCTGGTGGGACCAGCAATGGATCCACTCCAGTTCGCCTACCAGCATGGCATTGGGGTGGAGGATGCTTCCTCCTTCACTGTTCTCTGTCCCACCTGGAGAAGCCCGGGAATGCGGTGAGGATCATGTTCTTTGACTTCTCCAGTGCTTTCAACACCATCCAACCAATGATCCTGAAGGACAAGCTGCTGTGCGCAGGGGTGGACCAGCACCTGTCATCATGGATCCTGGACTACCTCACTAACAGGCCACAGTTTGTGAGAACCCGGGACTGTGTGTCCAACACGATCATCGGTAGCACGGGGGCCCCCCAGGGAACGGTTTTGGCTCCCTTTCTGTTCACCCTTTATACTGCGGACTTCTCACACAACACAACACACTGCCATCTACAGAAGTTCTCTGACGACTCTGTGATCGTCGGCCTCATCTCCAACGGAGATGAAGCTGAGTACAGAGGACTTATCCAGGACTTCGTGGACTGGTGCCATTGGAACTGCCTCCAGATCAACGCAAGGAAAACTAAGGAGCTGGTGGTGGACTGCCGCAGGCAAGGACAACGCCTCACAGCACCAGTAAACATACAGGGAACAGACATTGAGATGGTGACATCCTACAAGTACCTGGGTGTTCATTTGAACAATAAACTAGACTGGTCACACAATACCGACGCACTCTACAAGAAGGGACAGCGCAGGCTGTTCCTACTGAGGAGACTCAGGTCTTTTGGTGTACAAGGGGCGCTGCTGAAGACATTCTATGACACGGTGGTGGCATCAGCCATCACTTTTGGAGTGGTCTGCTGGGGCAGTGGCATTACAGCAGCCGATAGGAAGAGACTGAACAAACTGATCAAGAAAGCTAGCTCTGTCCTGGGGCAGCGCCTTGACCCAGTGGAGGAGATAGGAGAGAGAAGGATGGTGGCTAAACTGTCATCTCTGCTGGAGTCCGAGTCCCACCCTATGCAGGACATACTGAACGCACTGAGGAGCTCATTTAGCAGCAGACTACATCATCCTAGGTGCGCAACCGAGAGGTTTCGCAGGTCCTTCCTACCTACGGCTGTCAGACTGTGTAACCTAAGCAGGGCTGCTCACAGAGATATCAAAAAAACGTGATGACCTAATAGTATTGAATGCAAAAGACGCAATAGACTTACACAATGGTCCCCTCCAGTATACAACTAGGACAGTATCGGTCGCTACAGAGGGTGACAGTATGTATGGGCACATATTCATACTTTGTAGGATAACTAAGCAGACGGTTATGGTGTTTATTCCATTTAGCTACAGTGCTCCGCACTGTGTGTATATACTGTATATTTATATATTTATTCCATCTAGCTACAATGCTCTGCACTCTGTGTTTATATATTCATATGTACATATGTATATTCGCTGCTCTTGTTTTTCTTGTCTTCTTGATTGTTGCTCTGAGTGTTGCTATCCCTGTGCTGTTGCAATCCTGGAATTTCCCCATTGTGGGACTAATAAAGGCTTATCTTATCTTATCTTATCTTATTTAATGGCGTTAAAAAATGAAAAGGTTATTTGCCTCTGTTCCTGCTCTGCTGCCAATGATTGTCCAGACGTCTCCCTCTGGGTGGCTCCGAAGATTGTCTGGCTGGGAGCTGCAGATCAAGAGGCGGAGCGATGAGAGGAGCGGTGCCTCCCCATATTGTCCTTCTACTCGGGGCCCCCAAACGCCAGCCTGCTGCTAAGGAACTCTCTATGCTCCGTCGGAGAGAGAATTGGCGGTAGAACAGCTGGCTCTGGCAAAGAGGGAAATGCTTGCACCAAAGGAAGCGCGAGTCTCTTCACCCAGGGGTGGGAGTACAAACTCAGTCTGGTGCTCATCAAGTTTGCAACTCCTCCCCAGCAATGCCCCGTCTCCTCTGGGGATGGGCTGCTCTGAGCAGCAGCAACCAGATCCTTCACAGTGGCCACCACCTCACACTCGTCACGGCTGCACTTCCTTCTCCTCCTGCCAAACTTGCTCGCTGAATCCATGACTGGCAGCATTTTTCTGTCATGGGTTGTGCCCAGACTGGGCAGAGAACAAGACTCAATCGCGGCACAAGTGTTTAACATAGTTTATTCAACCTAGAAATAAATGCTACTCTGCAGCCGTGAATGAAACAACACACTTTGGCCGGGTTGAACGGAAACAACAGAAGTGTATGTGCTCACCACAATGTCATGAATTGCCCCTCGAGGCAGAGAGGAGAGACCCATGCACAGGACTGCAGTTTGTGAATTTATTAAGAAAGCAAAACACAAAGTTCATACGGTGCACAAAGTCCAAACAGAAATCTAAAACAACATATGGTAATTACAGCACACCAGAACAAGGGCTGGATTCTGGTGGAGATGAGGGGAGAGAACTCAAGATTCCAGCAAAAGAAATGAGAATAACAGCCCTGAAATAAAGCTAGAACCAAATGAAACGAGTGATAACAGGTGTAGGTCACATAAGTGGGCAGCAGATAACAAAGATGCAATTTAGACCAGCTGGGAGTAATGAGAGAGAAGAAACCGGACTGACAGCTGACAGGGACCCCGCCTACGCGGAGCAAAATCCCAGAAACGTAACTGACAGCTGTCAACCCAGAGAAAGAACACAACAGAATAAAAATATAATGGGATGGCAAAATAACAATGAGTAACCTCAACAATGTAAATAACAAACTATAATGAACATAGACAAGAAGATAAATCATCCTGTGAAACAATACAGAATATGTGACAAATCAACCAAGGATAACATAACAGGAATTGCAACTCAAGACGACAACAGTATACAAATATGAAAAAAGGCAAAAAGACAGCTCAGTGGAATCCCCCCATGCTCAGATCGTGACAGAGCCCCCCCCCCAAAGGGGTGGACACCAGACACCCCGGCAACATTGAAAGAAAAGAAGCCCCCACTCAAAAAAAACACCCCAACAAGAAAACAACCCCACCCTGGGCAGGAGGAGGGGAACCCAGGCACGGAGGGACCAAAACAACTCATAGAAAATAAGAAAAACTCTCAGAATTAACATCCCAGCAAACCCCAGACTAAGGAAACCACAAAAAAAAAAAAAAAAGCCACACTCAGCACCCACACAGAACCGGGCACCTAGCCCCCTTGGACCAAAGAACTAGACTGTTCCAGTGGCCAGCTGAAGTCCCAGGCCTGGCAGATGGCAAGATGGTAAGAGTCGGGTGGCCTGCCAGAGAATATGGGTCACCCAACCCAACAGCACAGTCCATCAGGCGGTTGACCAGAGTTTTTTTAGCCACCTAAACGGTGGCACAGTGGTTTAGCACTGTGGCAGCACAGTTTTACCCTCGGCCGGGGGATCGCGGGGATCATGAGATCGTGGGTTCGATCCCAGCCCCCGACCAACAGTGAGCTGTGTGGAGTTTGCATGTTCTCCCCGTGTTGCGTGGGTTTACTCCGGGATTTCTCCGGTTTCCTCCCGCACACCAAAAAAAAAAACATGTAGGTTTAGGGCGCTCGCGCACGCAGCGACCAGCAGCCGGTGGCTTGTCACCAGACTGCAAACCAAGTCTACCTACGGGTACAAATAAGTAACAAAAACAAAAAAAATAAACAGAAGGGGTGGCCCATGAGGCGGCTCCCACCACAGGGAGGCCCAACAAAGGGAAGGACAATGGAGTAGGGAGAACCCTGACGATGTCTGGCAGAGGAGTTGGAACCACGACAGCATCTGGCAGAGGAGGGGGAATCACAGCGGCCTCAGGCGGAGGAGGTGGAACCATGACGGCCTCGGGAAGAGGAGAGGGGATGACGATGCTTTCAGACCGAACTGCAGCATCCGCAATGGTCCCAGACTGGGACGTAGCAGCACTCGTGGTGGTCCTGGACTGGAACATAGCAGCACTTGCGGTGGTCCCAGACTGGGACATAGCAGCACTTGCGGTGGTCCCGGACTGGGACATAGCAGCACCCGTGGTGCTCCCGCACTGGGATGTAGCAGCACTCGCGGTGGCTCCAGGCTGGAGCGAAGCTGCATCCATGGTGGATCCGGGCTGGAGCAAAGCAGCACCCGCGGTGGAGCCGGACTGAGCCAGCACCGCACCCTTGGTGGACCCGGACTGAGGAAAAGCTACACCCACGAAGGTCCTGGGCTGGGATGGCGCACCCACGATGACCTCAACTAATGGGGAAGCAGTACCCTCGGTGGACCCGGACTGGGCCAGAGCTACACCCTTGGTGGACCCGGACTGGGCCAGAGCTGCACCCTCGGTGGTCCCGGACTGGGCCAGAGCTGCACCCTCGGAGGCCCCGGGCTGAGACGGAGCATCCACAACGACCTCAGCAGGAAGGGAAGCAGCACCCGCGGAGGGCCCAGACTGTGCCAAAGCTGCACCCACGGTGGGCCTGGACTGTGCCAAAACTGCACCCACGGAAGCCCCGGACTGGGCCAAAGCTGCACCCATGGAGGCCCCGGACTGGGACGGAGTACCCGCGAAGACCTCTACCGGAGGGGAAGCAGCACCCATGGAGGTCCCGGGCAGGGATAGAGCACCTGCGAAGACCTCAGCAGGAACAGCTGGACCCATGGTGATCTCAGGTGGCAAGGCTGGACCCATGGAGACTTCTGGCAAAGCTGGACAATCCTCAGTGACCCTGGGGAAAAGCTCAGATGGGAGATGCAGAGAAACAGGGTCATGGTCACCAACGGCAGTGGAGCCCGGCGAGGGGGGCTCAGGCGCAGCTGACAACTGTGTCTGGCTCTCCCCACCAAGTACCAGACAAGATCTCTCCGCTATAAAAACAACAGAAACCAAGGGGAGCACTTGCCTGAGCTTGAGCTCCACCACCGTCCAGGACTCCGTCGATCCAGACGATGGCATCTCGGGTCTGGCCCTCTGAAGGTCCAGCTCAGACTCTGCTGGGGCGGCCCCAGCAGCAGGCATGGTGGTGGATGCAGTCCCGAGACCCCCCAAATGGCCGACACAGGCCGAAGTGGCCCACACAGGTGGCTCGCCCGACGTGTACACAGGAGGTCGGCTTCCTGCTGGCACTGGATCCTATTTAGCTGAGGCCAGGGGACGCTCCATCATCGGCACAGGCTTCAGCTCAGTCGCAGCGCTTTCCCTCTGCCCAGACTGTGGCTGCGGGATTGGGACCAGGGCCGCAGGCTCCTCCGTTGTCCGGTGGCTCAATTCAAGGACCAGCGGACACTCATAGGGGAAAGGAGGAGACACGGAGAGAGCAAGTGAATAGTCTGAGACTGCAGCAAATGGTGAGGACTCAGAGGACTGCCTAATCTGAGTCCCACCATCAGGAGTCAGGCAAGATAATTTATGATTAATTGGATGAGAAGGAAAAACCACTTGCCTGAACTCCTGGGCTGTGATGTTTCCTGCTGCAGTAAGGTGGGAATCAGCCCCCTCCGTGATGTCTGTAGAAGAAGGCCTCCCAGGGAACCCTTGAAGAGTTGCCCCTGCAACCATAGCAACGGGTGGCGCAGAGGAGGAAACGGCCAAACCCTCAGCAGTGGGAGGAATCGCCGAGGAGGAGGAAGAGGCAGCAGCAGCGGGAGAAAAAGCTTGACAGGGAAGTAGAGGCGCTCTTCCGGCGGGACTTCTTTGAGCGACGGCGGGAGAAGGGAGGCGGAGACGTCATCTGCTGGAGAGGTGGAAGAGGGCCCGGTGGAACCTCCTTCAGTTCCTGGGAGAGATCCAGGAGGAGACATGGCTTATATTCTAGAAGGAGCTCTGTCTCAATTATGACCTGCCTGTGCTCCTCCTGCTCCTCGGCCGATGGACCAGGCCAGTGTTCGGGAGGAGGAGGCGGAGCTGCCACCAGAGAACAGCGAGAGGCTGGAGGCTTCCGTGTGTGTGGGCGCTTGCTCTTCGTCGGCGCAGGCACGGACATCTGACTGGATTCCCCCAGCCCATGAGTTGTAGATTGCGGGAGGATTAAGGAGAGGAGTAGGTCTGTGAGCTCCGGGTGGTCCCACGGGCTGGGGCATGCCTCGACTACCTGCGCTGTGCCCTCCAGACACTCTTGAGCTGCCTCAGGAGTACGGGAAGCATGAGCCTGTAAAAGAATGTCCTCCAGGACGCACACGCACCACCACTCCACCTCGCTTAGACTCAGGATTGACAAATCCAGGGTGACTGACATGATACCCCAGGGGAAAAAAACTGGGGAGAAATAAGGACAACCTGCGAGCCTCCGCTGCCGCTGGAGTGAAACAACACAAAATTAACACAAACTGCAGCCGCTGGGTCTCAAACTGGCTGGAATCTTCTGTCATAGATTGCCCCTCGGGGCAGAGAGGAGAGACCCACGCACAGGACTGCAGTTTGTGAATTTATTAAGAAACTAAAACACAAAGTTCAAACGGTGCACAAACACAAAGTCCAAACAGAAATCTAAAACAACTTACGGTAATTACAGCACACCAGAACATGGGCTAGATTCTGGTGGAGATGAGGGGAGAGAACTCAAGATTCTGGCAACAAGAAATGAGAGTAACAGCCCTTAAATAATGCTAGAACCAAATGAAACAAGTGATAGCAGCTGTGGGTCACATGAGTGGGCAGGAGATAAAGATACAATTTAGACCAGCTGGGAGTAATGAGAAAGGAGAGACCAGGCTGACAGCTGACAGGGACCCCACCTACGTGGAGCAAAAACCCAGAAACGTAACTGACAGCTGTCAACCCAGAGAAAGAACACAACAGAATAAAAATATAATGGGATGGCAAAATAATGACAAGTAACCTCAAAAATGTAAATAACAAACTATAATGAACATAAACAGGAAAATAAATCATACTGTGAAACAATACAAAATATGTGACAAATCAACCAAGGATAAAATAACAGGAATTGCAACTCAAGACGACAACACTATGCAAATATGAAAAAAGGCAAAAAGACTGAGCCTGGTAGAATCCCCCTGCGCTCAGATCGTGACAACAATAGCGGGTGCTGTAATGACTAAAAATGCCGCACCCAGGTGAGGAGCTGTGTCCCTTAAATAACAGGTGGAAAACATGAGCATAATTACAAACCGGTGTGTGTAGTCACAAAATTAACAAACCCAAATAAGCAATGCAAAAGGGAACTGAAAACACTGTCAAAAATAAGGGCAACCCCAAAACAGAAGATCATGGCAGGGAGAAGCACAATAGTAACAACTTAGGGTAATAATAAATACAAGAATAACTTTAAGGATGAGCCTGGTCCTCTGACCAAACTCAGACCCTGACAGTACGTGGTGCTGTAAAAAAAAAGTTGCACTCCCACCTACTGACCAAGCTTAGTTACAGCAGCAGTTTTTCAGCCCTTGGGTGCAGCGCTGTTGTCCCGTGTGAATGGATTGTGGGTTTTCTACAGGAATGCTTACTTTCTACGAGCCATGCACTAGTTTAAATAAATTACCTAAATGCAACTGTAGGCTTCAAGGACGTGCACAGGCAATAGCCCATTTGCCACCTTTGTCAAAAACTTGCTTGCTTCTTTCATAATTTTTATAAATTTAACTTTGAGACTTCATTCTTATATTTGCACTGTATTATAGTCAACCTGGAACTTTTTAATCATAAATTTGTGACTTTTGTCTCAACTTTGCATGTTTGGGAATTTATTTTTGTCCATATAAATTTTGTCCTTGATTTTACAATATTCTTATAAGCTGGCTACTTTTTTCCTGTCATTTTTTAGATTATTTTATTCCTTTCTTTGTTTTTCTTGTAATTACAGAGTTGTTCACAAAATTTTGAGACTTCGTGAAAATTTAAGGCTTTTTTCAGTCACAAATTTACTTTTTTTTGTTAAATTTGTGACCTTTGTGTCTTATATTCACAGTTTTTTTTCTTCCAACTTTGTGACCTTTTGTCAACATTTCCCCTCTTATTGTTTACCGTTGAATTCTTTTTTAAAGAGAGAGACGTTTTGGGGGTTTTTTTTGGTAAAGGTGTTGCTTGCCGTATTTTTGCAACATTTTCTCAAAACCTTTTTTCTCACATAATTAGTGCATCTTTTTAATAAATTTTCTGTTTTTATGCATTTCAAGTGATTATTATTGTGCATATATGGCTTTTTTTTTTATAAATTTGCAACTTTTCTAATGTATTTGTGAAATGACTTTTTTTTAATTTGTAATTTTGCCCTTGTTTCAGGTTAGAACAGCTGTCCCTCAAAATGTCTGTGCATGTCCTTGGTAGGAACACACACACTTAACCACAAATGTGTGTCATCGCCTGCACACTTTTACACACAACCAGAGTGCTGACAGGATGTTGTGGTTTCTAAGAATTATGTGCCCACAGTTGGCTTGATAATGTTAATTACTGCCTAATTACATATTCACACATAGAGTCTAATTATCTGCACAGCTGTTTGTACACACTGATTCTGTGTTAGCGAGTTTGTATGATGTGAGCAGACAAAAATGCCTCAAGGTCAAAGGGAAGTGGGTGGCGTTCTCCGCACAGTGGAAGTGTGTGTGATGACATGATGACCTGTTAATGCTGCTCTGCAACCTTTCACCTCCGGACCTAACAGCAGCCTTTGGGTGGAACACCTTAAAGCACACAGTAACCATTTTTTCACTGTAGTACCAGGGATTATGCAGTGGTAGGTGGTAGATACTGTTTTTGTACATTCCCATTGATCTAGTTGTAGCTTTAATCTCTAAAAATCCCTTTTTCAAGAACAATTTTAGCTCCTAACTGTTAATGCATCTCTGGACAGTGGGATTGTTGCTTGTTAAAAAAGAGAAAAGTGAATTTGAATTTGATTTTTTTGTGCTCTTGTCTGAGTCTGGGCTGCTGCGTTATTACTGTCTGTTGTCTTCTTTGTTTTGAAGATCTTATTTTGTCATGCACCTAATCTCTAAGTCTGCAGTCACTGTTAAACCCTGACAACATGTAATAACATTGCCACCCATCTTGCTTAGGTTGTTTGCATACTGCGTCATTTCAATTTGCTGCCATCCTTGAAAAATTGCTAAATCAAAGAACTTTTCAGTGGGAAGTGCAGCAAGAAAAAAGGTGCCCAAATAACAAAAGTGTTTCTCTGCTGATAAATTGTTTAGATACTTTGCAATGGAAAAGCAGATAGTGTCTTGGCTTGCCATTAAGGTTTAATCATTGAACCTGAATTCATTACTGTGACACAGGTTAACATTTAGTATTTTCAGCTACTTCATACATGTTCTCATATCTTTTGTAACGGCGCTGTTTTGTCTTTTTTTTTTCTCCTATTTATGTCTCTGCCTATGATGATGATGATGATGATGGTGATGATTCTCTGTGCAGGTAAGAATCTAAGTCAAATACCCACTTTATGCTGTTGTTTCATCAGGGACTACAGCAGTAGTTCCTCTGTTGTTGAGAGTGTCGTTGATCATTTTAGTCCCTGAACGCCCTTTTCCAAGAATCTCTTTAGTTCCGACTCTAGACTAAGGGATTCTTCAGACATTCAGGAAGCTTTTTGTGAAAAAGGTGTATATGGTTGGTCTACACATCAACATCACAACTGTTGATGCTTTCTCAGCAACAGCTGCAACAACTGTTGCTCTTTGAAAGAAATAAAAAAAAAAACAGACAACTGCAGTAACAACTCCTCCACAGATACAATGCTGTGAAAAAGTATTTGCCCCCTTCCTGATGTCTTATGTTTTTTGCATATTTGCCACACTTAAATGTTTTAGATCATTAGATCTTAATATTAGACAAAGATAACCCGAGTAAATACAAAATGCAAATTTTAAATGATGATTTCATTTATTAAGGGAAAAAAAAACTATTCAAACCCACCTAGCCCTATGTGAAAAATAACCCCCTTCTCCCTTCTCCTGTTACACCATGAATTAACTGTGATGAACGACATTTTTTGGAAAGCTGTGTTCAGTTTCCTTAATCACACCCAGGCCTGATTACTACCTGTTGAATCAAGAAGCACTTAAATAGAACCTGTCTGACAAAGTGAAGTAGGCTAAATGATCTCATCACAGCCTTAGGTAGGACAGACCTAAATGAGCTTCTCAGCATGTTCAGCATGTCCTGCATGGGGTGGGACTCGGACTCCAGTAGAGATGACAGCTTAGCCACCGTCCTCCTCCCTCCTGTCTCCTCCACTGGGTTGACGTGGCGCCCCAGAACAGAGCTGGCTTTTTTGATCAGCCTCTTCAGTCTCTTCCTGGCATCACTGCCGTGATGCCACTACCCCAGCAGACCAGTCCATACGTAAGGACTGATGCCACCACAGAATCATAGAAGGTCTTCAGGAGTCCCCCCCACACTCCAAAAGACCTGAGTCTCCTCGGGAGGAACAGCCTCTGCTGCCCCTTCTTCTAGAGCACATTGGTGTTGTGTGACCAGTCCGGTTTATTGTTCAGGTGAACACCCAGGTACTTGTAAGCTGTCACCATCTCAATGTTTGTTCCCTGGATGTTTACCGGTGCAGTGGAGGGTGGTCCACGCCTGCGACAGTCAACCACCAGTTCTTTGGTTTTCCTTGCATTGATCTGGAGGCAGTTCCACAGGCACCAGTCCACAAAGTTCTGGATAAGTCCTCTGTACTCCACGTCACCCCCCTCGGAGATGAGGCCGACGATCGCAGAGTCATCAGAGAACTTCTCTAGATAGCAGTGTGATATGTTGTGGGTAAAGTCAGCAGTGTAGAGGGTGAACAGGAAGGGAGCCAGAACTGTTCCCTGGGGGAGCCCCACACTGCAGATAAGGGTGTTAGACACACAGTCTTGGGTTCTCACAAACTGTGGTCGGTCTGTAAGGTAGTCCAGGATCCATGGTGACAGGTGCTGGTCAACCTCTGCACACAGCAGCTTGTCCCTCAGAAGGTTTAGGAGGCAATTACTTTTTCATGTAGGGCTAGGTAGGTTTGGATAGCTTTTTCACCCATAATAAATGAAATCATCATTTAAAAACTGCATTTTGTATTTACTTGAGTTATTTTTGTCTAATATTAAAATTAGTTTGATGATCTGTAACATTTAAGTGTGACAAATATGTAAAATAAAAGAAATCAGGAAGGGGAAAATACTTTTTCACAGCAAGATAGATGGATGGATAGATGAACAGATTATCACACAGGCAGAAATAAACAGATAGACATAGCAGGGATAGACAGAAGGACAACCATATCTGCAAGTCTAATAACAGACATTTTGGCTGTGATGGCTTTTCATGTTGCTATGGCAACGCTGTCACATACCAGCTGGACCGGAGAAAAGATATCCTGACACACAGACACACATGCACATGCGGACACGTGTACAGCCTCACACACACTGCATTTTTTTTCTTCTCCACTTCGTGGACTCATTTTTTTATTGCATAAATAATAACATAAATTCTAAATGCCTCCTTGTAGAACTTTGTAGAGGAAAATTATGTAAATGAAGTCATTATTGCTTGTGTTGCATTTACACCCTGTGGTGACAGCGGGTGTAAAATTATTGACCATAGAAGCAATTCCTTCAATACACTCTCCTACAACAATTTAGCCAGTTCTGATCAGTTACAAACTTAGAGTAACCGTTATCACTATTTTATACACAATATGTATGTAGAAATGTACCTACAGAACCCATGCACAACAACATCAAATTATTTGACAGATTTTGGACCGATTAAGAAGTGAAATGAGAAAATTTCCACGGAAACCTGTACTTTCAGTGGACCCCCAATTGAAAAACACGGAATTATACCATACGAGAGTCATTGCTATTGTCATGTTCACCTCTACGAGGCAGAGAAAGACGAACCCAAATGCTGAATGGTGCCATGTGCTTATTCAACAAAAGAGCGAACAGTTCAAAATGTGGCAAATACAAAAATGCCAAACAAGGAAATATTACATGTAGTGCCTCAGAGCGGGGAAAAGGCTCTGGAGAGGAAATCAGCACTTCAGTGGATTAAACAGTTGAACAAGAGGAAAACTTACATGTAGTGCTTCAGAGCAGGGCAAAGTTCTGGAGAGGAATTCAGCACTTCATTGAAACAAACAGTAGAACAGGAGGATGACATTCAACGTCGCGGTGAGGAGTGAGTGAACAGATTGAACTTAAGTAGTGGGTGACATGATAACATGAGTGACGGCAGGTGTGGGTTCACCTGAGCAGGAGAAGAGAACAACAACTAATAGTTGGATTCAGCTGAAAGTAATAATGAGGGATGAGGGAGGAGCGGCGGACAGCTTGACAGGCAGTACCAACACAAACCTGGAAACACTGCCTGACAGCTGTCAACCCACAGCATGAATATAAACAACCAAAATACAGAACATAATTACAAATGGAGCACAAACTAAAACTTAAATAGACACATAGAAGTCAGTGACAACTCAAATAAGGTACCAGAAATACAGCAGATACATAAATCAAAATACAACAAAAGAGCCATGAGGCTGAGTCCAGCAGAACATCGGACCCAGCTTATGACAGAGCGCCCCCCCCCCAAGGGGTGGATTCCAGACTCCCCAAAGTGACACCAAAAGAAAAAAGAAAAAACCTGTCAACTCCCCCCCCCCCTTCCAAGGCACAGCATAACAATAACCCACCCAGGGTGGGTGGAACAGGCTAGGAGGGCACGAAACAAAAAGCCCGCTCAGGACCCACACCAGAAAAACACAGAGTGAATCCCCCAACCCACGGAGCCCCAGAGTTCAGGGGGGCTGACCAAAGTCCCAGACCCTGCTGACGGCAGGGTGGAACAAGTCAGGTGGCCTGCCGAAGTCCCAGGCCAGACAGACAGCCAGATGGAACGAGTTGGGTGGCCTGTTGGAGAAAAAGGGCCACTCAACCTGGAGGCTCAGTCTTTCAGGCGGCCAGCCCGAGGTAGTAAGCCACCTGAACAGAAGAGGCGGCCCGGGAGGCAGCTCCCTCACTGGGAGACCCAATGATGGAGGGGTGAGCCAGGGAAGGGGCACCACAACGTTGTTTGGCTGACAAAGGAGGGGAACCCTGACAGCATCAGGCTGAAGAGGAAGGGTAACCCCAACAGAGCCAGGCTGAAGAGGAAGGGGGACCGTGATGGTGCCCGACTGAGGAGGAAGGGGGACCACAATGCCCTCGATGATCTTGGACAGAATTAAAGTTGCACCCATGGGGGTCCCAGTCTGGGACATTGTAGCAACCGCGGTGGATCTGGGCTGGAGCGTAGCAGCACTCGCAGTGGCTCCGGGCCGGAGCACTGCAGCACCCTCGGTGGCTCTGGGCCAGAGCACTGCCGCACCCTCGGTGGCTCCGGGCCGGAGCACTGCCGCACCCTCGGTGGCTCCGGGCCGGAGCACTGCAGCACCCTCGGTGGCTCCGGGCCGGAGCACTGCAACAACCTCGGCAGGCCCCGGCTGGGCCAACGCTGCACCCTTGGCGGGCCCCAGCTGGGCCAACGCTGCACCCTCGGTGGCTCTGGCCACGAGCAATGCTGCACCCTTGGTAGACCCGGCCTGGGCCATAGCTGCACCCTCAGAGGCCCCAGGTTGGGACGGGATGCCCGCAACGACCTCCATGGGAGAAGCTAGACCCTGGACAACCTCCGGTGGCAAACCTGGATCAACTGAGACATCTGGCGGTGTTGGATCCTCTCCGGCGACCCTGGGAGAGAGCTCAGAAACAGCACAAAGAGAAGAGGGGTCAGGGTCGCCGGCAGCAGTGGAGTCCGGCGAGGTGAGCTCAGGTGCAGCGGCCAGCTGCGCCTGGCTCTCCTCACCAAGAGCCAGGCAAGATTGCTATAGAACAGACAAGAGAAAAACGAAAGAGAGCACTTGTCAAGAGCTCGAGCTCCACCGCCATCCAGGACTCCGATGATCAAGGTGACGATGGCTGTTTGGGCTCAGCCCACAGGAGACCCAGCTCGGGCTCCCACTCTGCTGCGGTGGCCTCCGCAGCAGACATGATGGTTGTAGCAGTCTGAGAGGCCCCAGGCGAAGTGGTCCATGGGGGAGTTTCATCCAGCGTGGTGGCTGGGGTCCGGTTCTGGCAAGCGTAGGTTCAGTGCCTTCCCTCAGTCCATAAAGTGACTGCGGGGCTGGAACGGTGTCCTCCAGCACTACGGGCTCCTCCATCATCTGGTGATTAAGTTCCAGGGCTGACGGACACTCAAAGGCAAGAGGAGGGAACACGGAGAGGGCAGGTGAGGAATTGTTATTTGCAGCAGGTGAAGAGAACTCAGGGGACTGCAAAACCTGAGTCTCTTGACCAGGGATCAGGCAAGACAATTCATCAACAATTAAAAAGGAATGGAATGGAACTTGCCTGTTCTCCTGATGTGTGGTGTTGCCTGCTGCATCTGGTGCACAATTATCCCTCTCTTTGTCCATGGTGGCCCTGGGCTCCTCTGTGGATTGTGGAGGAGCCGCCTCAGTAGGCACAGAGGCGGGCAGAGCCGGGGAAGTAACGGCCAAACCCACAACAGTGGATGAATGCGCAGAGGAGAAGGAAGAGGCAGCAGCTGCAGAGGGAGTGGATGCTGGCGAGGCAGCTAGAAGGGAAAATTGTTAAAAAGGCTCTGCTGTAGAAATCTCCTCCCTCTGTGAAGGAGGGGTTGCTGGCTGAGATTTGGTGATGTTCTTCTGCCGAGGTCTCCGAGATCAGCGGCAACAAGAGGTAGACGGAGGCATGGGCTCGTCGTGGAGATGCAGAGGCTCCGAGGTCAGGGAATGCTCTGTCATAGGCACTAACTCAGGTTCCCTCGGAGAAAACTCCTCTAAATCCAAGGCCAGATCCGGGAGGAGCCATGGCTTCATTTCCAGGAGGAGGTCAGTCTCAGCCAACAGTACCTGTCTGCACTCCTCCAGTTCCTCGGCCGATGGAGCGGGCCAGGGCTCAGGAGGAGGAGGCGGACCTGCCACAGGAGAGCTGCAATAGGCTGGATGCTCCCTTCTGTGCGAGCGCTTCCTCTTTGTTTGGGTCGGCTCAGGCGTCGGAGCGGCTTCCCCATGCTCATCACTCATACACGGGAGGGTGTATATGGAGAGGAGTATGTTGGTGGCCTCCGGGTGATTCCATACACGGGGGCATGTCTCCATCACCCGCACTGTGCTGTCCCAACCCTCTCAGACCGTCTCGGGAGTACAGGAAGCCTGGATCCATCACAAAATGTCCTCCAGGACACACACCGCACTCAGCTCCGCATCATCCAGGTAGGACATGCTGCTCCAAAAACAGGTGGGTGGAAAAAACACAAAAAGGGTGAAAAAAGAAACACGCAACACCACAGCTGGGTTCTGTAACTGGTCGCGACGTTCTGTCATGTTCGCCTCTACAAGGCAGAGAGAGACAAACCCAAACACTGAATAGTGCCGTGTGTTTATTCAACAAAAGAGCAAACAGTTCAAAATGTGCCAAATACAAAATTGCCAAATGAGGAAATATTTACATGTAGTGCCTCAGAGCGGGGCAAAGCTCTGGAGAGGAAATCAGCACTTCAGTGAAACAAACAGTAGAACAGGAGGATGACATTCAACGTTGCGACGAGGAGTAAGTGAACAGGTTGAACTTAAGTAGTGGGTGACATGATAACATGAGTGATGACAGGTGTGGGTTCACCTGAGCAGGAGAAGGGAACAACAACTAATAATTGGATTCAGCTGAGTTGTTGTTGAGTTGTTGAGTACAGTGTTGGTACTGCTTGACAGGCAGTTGTTGAGTTGTTGAGTACAGTGTTGGTACTGCTTGACAGGCAGTACCAACACAAACCTGGAAACACTGCCTGACAGCTGTCCACCCACAGCATGAATATACACAACCAAAATACAGAACATAATTACAAATGGAGCAAAACACTGCCAGCACAAACTGAAACATAAATAGACACATACAGTGGGGCAAAAAAGTATTTAGTCAGTCACCAATTGTGCAAGTTCTCCCACTTAAAAGATGAGAGAGGTCTCCAGTTTTCATCATAGGTATACCTCAACTATGAGAGACAAAATGAGAAAAAATCCAGAAAATCACATTGTCTGATTTTTAAAGAATTTATTTGCAAATTATGGTGGAAAATAAGTATTTTGTCACCTACAAACAAGCCAGATTTCTGGCTCTCATAGACCTGTAACTTCTTCTTTAAGAGGCTCCTCTGTCCTCCACTCGTTACCTGTATTAATGGCACCTGTTTGAACTCGTTATCAGTATAAAAGACACCTGTCCACAACCTCAAACAGTCAGACTCCAAACTCCACTATGGCCAAGACCAAGGAGCTGTCAAAGGACACCAGAAACAAAATTGTAGACCTGCATCAGGCTGGGAAGACTGAATCTGCAATAGGTAAGCAGCTTGGTGTGAAGAAATCAACTGTGGGAGCAATTATTAGAAAATGGAAGACATACAAGACCACTGATAATCTCCCTCCATCTGGGGCTCCACGCAAGATCTCACCCCGTGGGGTCAAAATGATCACGAGAATGGTGAGCAAAAATCCCAGAACCACATGGGGGGACCTAGTGAATGACCTGCAGAGAGCTGGGACCAAAGTAACAAAGGCTACCATCAGTAACACACTATGCCGCCAGGGACTCAAATCCTGCAGTGCCAGACGTCTCCCCCTGCTTAAGCCAGTACATGTCCAGGCCCATCTGAAGTTTGCTAGAGAGCATTTGGATGATCCAGAAGAGGATTGGGAGAATGTCATATGGTCAGATGAAACCAAAATAGAACTTTTTATTAAAAACTCAACTTGTCGTGTTTGGAGGAGAAAGAATGCTGAGTTGCATCCAAAGAACACCATACCTACTGTGAAGCATGGGGGTGGAAACATCATGCTTTGGGGCTGTTTTTCTGCAAAGGGACCAGGACGACTGATCTGTGTAAAGGAAAGAATGAATGGGGCCACGTATCGTGAGATTTTGAGTGAAAACCTCCTTCCATCAGCAAGGGCATTGAAGATAAAACGTGGCTGGGTGTTTCAGCATGACAATGATCC
Source organism: Pholidichthys leucotaenia (assembly GCA_020510985.1). Classification (NCBI taxonomy): domain Eukaryota; kingdom Metazoa; phylum Chordata; class Actinopteri; order Cichliformes; family Pholidichthyidae; genus Pholidichthys; species Pholidichthys leucotaenia. The sequence goes on along the minus strand of CM035847.1, from coordinate 172,579,903 downwards.
CAAACACACCGCCTGGGCAACGAAGGAGTGGCTTCATAAGAAGCATTTCAAGGTCCTGGAGTGGCCTAGCCAGTCTCCAGATCTCAACCCCATAGAAAATCTTTGGAGGGAGTTGAAAGTCTGTGTTGCCCAGTGACAGCCCCAAAACATCACTGCTCTAGAGGAGATCTGCATGGAGGAATGGGCCAAAATACCAGCAACAGTGTGTAAAAACCTTATGAAGACTTACAGAAAATGTTTGACCTGTCCCTTTGCCTTCCTCACCAATCTTTTTCTTTTTGCTGAAACACACACCATGGTTGTTGTCTCCACCCTCTCTCTATCACTCACCCAACTCAGCCCTTCCTCTTTTATTATTTTCCTCTCTGTTGTGTGTCACCTTTCAGTCCCTTCATTTCAGATTATCACCCAGTCTGTTGTTTTTAGGATCAGAATCTCTTCCCCTGCTCCTTATTTTTCCTTCTCTTCCTTCCTTATTTTTCAAAACCTGTACCTCCCATTTATTTTTTTAGCCCGTCTTATACCTACAGCACTCTGCTTCTGCTATTTAGTCTATTGACTGAACTAATGACTTCTATCAGTCTTATCAGAGAATTGATTGTACTTCAAATTCAGACAGGGCTACATCCCAAATGTCTTACTCATTCATCTTAGCTGTGCGTCTTTATGCTTACTACATGTATTTCCTATCTGCATTGCAGCATGCTGTTTTGCTCAGACCAAAAAACTCAGATTTAACAGACACATTATGATGCATGGCACCATATGCATGGATTTGCATACCATACAGTAGCCATCACGTATATTCAGAGACATATAAATAATGTCCACCTTTTCAGCAAAATGTGGAATCTGCAGTGCAGTCACTCTTTGAACACATTCATCCCACCGCTCAGATAATGCAGTTCATTCAAATATTGGGGTGACGAACGCACACTCTAAACTGGTGTTAACACAGCATGGCGTCAAACAGTTGACCTTGACTCTGCATGAGTATGTTTGTGGAAAAGAATTAATGGCCCCACTATCATCTTTGTGTTTGACTTTGTCTGGTCAGAGGAAACGTACCTTTGTGTATACCCAGACACAGAGAAGGAGAAAAAGAGAGAAAAGGATCATAAACTTCCTCTACAGTTAAAGGGGTCATTGACTGAAAAACTGTTTTTTGAAATATCTCGTGTCACCCTGGTTTATTTTGTTATATTTTTGCCGTGGTCCTACATTGTTAGCACCATTAGCACCACTGAGGCAGCTAGCTGAAGCTAGCAGTTTAGCCGCTAGTCTTGCCTCATTCACGAATGTTTCTGTGCTTCTTGTACTCCAGGGACTGGTCATATCAACCACTGAAACCACACATCCCTGCCCACCAGTGATGCATTATTTTATGAATTGTTTGAGGCAAATTTATGTTAACTCATCAGGCTAGATCCAAGCTAGCCATCTAATGTTAGCCATAGTGACATAAGAGGGAGGGCGGAGTTGAATGCGGTCTGAGAGATTTAAAGAGATATGCACTGAAGCCAGGCATTCTCAGAAAGGCTGGAAAAAAGAAAAACTATTTTACTGTTAAAATTAAATAATCAAAGAAAATTGGGGAAAATGCCCCAGACATTTCACTAAGACGTGTGAGCTGTTAAAATGTGGAAAAAGTGCAATCAATGACCCCTTTGAGTTAAATGAATACACCTGCACTCATGCGTATTTTTTTTTAAAATATTTTAACTATAATAGTGCATTTAAATGTCACATCTATCCATAATGTGAAAATCCATTTTTGGCAAGTACAAGATTATGTAAAGTTTACATTTTCCATCATTTACCATTTGCATTTGAAAATGTGTGTATGACAAGTAGATGCTATAAAATGCATATTTGTGTGTTTGTGCTGATGACTGCAGTCAAACTTTAGCTCTTTTCTACAGCTTCCCAGAGTTACACGTGTATTTAGCACAATCTCACAGACACAAGCAAATATTCACACACACATTGATGTGTACACAGGGGAGATGTAGGTTTTTTTGAAATTCAAAGTCGACTTCTGCAAGTGCCTGATAAGGCAGCCTTGGGCAAGATATGACAAATATTAATATTAGTTTTTACTATTTCACAAGGTTTGCATCATGTGTTTGTGTCTGTGTGTATGTTGCAGTGAAGCAGTGCCCCATCCATCACCCATTAAACAAAACTAAATCAGTCACTTCTCATCCAATAAGCTAAGTGGACCTCACCAGCGATTGTGTGCCTGAATGTGCCTGTATGTATACATGTGTAGACTGCTTCATCTTGTTCTTTTTCATTATATGAGGTTTTTTTTTCTGTGAAGTCAGTAAAACACATTTAAATGCAAGATTTATTGTCTGTCAAGCATCTCTTACCTTCTATTGAAACTGAAGCAAAAATGTGACAGACCCAATGAGGCGGACTCACATCTTTCTGATGATGATAACGCCACTTGACACATGCAAAAAGTTGCTGTCTGATTCAGCTGCAGCAGCTTGTTGCAGAAATACAATGAACTGTCTCTTCTCTGTACCATGTCATTGTCAGATCATATATAAACTGACGTGTTTGGGGTGAGTGTATGTGTGTGTTTCTGGGGTTTATTAGTTATTTATGTTCTACCACTGTGGGCTTCCTGTCCGCCCTGCATCGTCTGTGTATCTGTGGCGGGAATCCGTTAGTCAGACTTACGGCCGCGGTCTGCAGCTTCACGCTGTCAGCCTGTTTGTGCACAAGTATGTACCGATGGTTGCTTGTGTGTGTGTGTCTTCTGACCTCTTAGATGAATATTGATTGAGCATCTGGTGCCCCATTGTCAGCACACAGCTTCATTAGGAATAGGTCTTTCCATCACCTTCTCTCCTTCTTCACATATTTTCATCACATCATCTCCTGTTGTCACCTTCATGGACCCTCTTTTCCACTCGCCCTCATTTTTGTCCGCCATTTGTTTTAATTTTAAGTACTCTTTTGTCCTGTATTTCACCTTTTTGCAAAAAAGATGATGCATAGGCAGAAGGAGATTGTTGTCGGTCACGGATACGTAGTTGGCAACTACGCTCCGTGTGAAAACGTAATGAGTAGTGAAGGACAATGGTTTAATGGAACTGAGTTGTGTTTGGTTTGATTATTGGCAGCAGCTCCTCTGTTCTCAGAAAGCAGCTGGTGAATGCTAAACTGATCATCATCACCTACTGGTTCAATGGCTCATATTCAAAAAAAAAAGACACAAAAAAAAATGAAGTCACCATAATTTTTAGGGCTGTACCCAAATATTTGATTCAGGTGTTTGTTTGCTACAATGGCATTCAAGATTTGACATTCGGAAATTCAGGGTTTTCTTTTTTCATACTGTACATTTTTTTCTTCAGGGTCGATTTACAAGAAAATTGACCAAATTTACAAGAAAAAAGTAACAAATTGAAAACACAAAAGGCCACAGATTTACCTGAATAAATCTGCAAATATACAAGTAAAAAAGAAAAAAGTAAACAAAATCATGTGAAGACAATGAGAAAAACATAATTTTACAAGAAAAGCTAAAATTTGAGAAAAATGATGACTATTTTATACAATACAGCTTTTTTAATTCCTGATCCAATTTGATGTTTTAAATTTGGATATCAGCCAATATGATACAAAACCCATATGCAGCTTGTGGGCTTAATAAATTCATCATAGTCCTTTTCATGATATTTCTGCAACTGTTTAAGGTTGGAGATGTTAAGGTTGTAAAACTACACTGTGACAACTGAACTTTTAGGGGTTTTTATATACATGCTGTCATTTATCAAGCATATAAATTCACATTTATTTCTATTTAAATAAAAATAAGATGTTAAGCTGTAACATTTAAATATCACCATGAGATTGTTAACAGCAGAAAGGTCATTTTGTAAATTTTAAGACCAACAAACAGCAGAATTAATGTAACTGATTAAAATTTAGATTGATCATTAGAATATATGCGGTATCATTAATATCAAATAACATCTAATAAACTTTATCAGTTTCTAAAATCAGTCAATAAATCATAAAAGGCACTGAACTCTGTGAAAACATCACAGGAAAAATACATTTATAAAAAATGTGGATTTGATGAGTCTGAACATGAACATGAAGAACATGAAGTCCTAATAAATATAGTCACAGACATCTGTCTGAAGTGTTTTCTGGTGCAGTGGGGAGTCAATGAGGAGAGCTTGTCTTATAGTTGAGCAAACCTTTTACTTTTTTGACGTTGTCGTGGATACATTTTTCAGGTACACACTTGTTACACCAATACAGGTCCGTGTAGCATGTGGCGCTCTGCACAGTTCCTACTCATAAATCCCATATCACTACACCCCCCCCCGTTTAGCTAGAGTGCCCCACTGACATCAAGTATAGAGAATAAAAAACATTTATCTGCATAACAATAAGGCAAAACATCAACAGTGCAACAGTTATGCCTTATATTGCAAACACTTTTTTTTTTCCAAGTAGTGCTCACTTTGTTCAAATGAAAACTAGTAAACATAACATAATGAATAGAGTTGCTAGAGTATGTTACACATGTAGAGATGTGATATTATCGTGACTCTAAACATAGTCCTTATAGTGAGCTGGCCTGTTTATAGTCCTTCGATATCTCGTGCATATTTGTTTTGGACTTCTTGGTTCCTCTGTGTTGTTGTTTGTCTCACAGGGTGGTGTAGGAGATGCTCCTGCTGGCTCACTGTGAAGTTCGTGAGTTTCCTCTTGGCTCTGTGGCTCAGCAAAGCGAACCTGTCTTATGCACATGTGGGTTGTATAGTTCATGCAGATGACTCCTGCACCGTCTGATTTTGCTGCCATTTGGTGTTTATGCAATGTAGCTCCTTGGCTCATCACACTTTATTAAAACTACTGCTGGATGCCATGTCTCTCTGTCTTTGTTCAGCACTGTTACATGTTGTCTAGGACAGAGTGGGGGTAGTTCCTTGTGGCTGCTGTGGTCATGACGTTCTTTCATGTCTGCAGCTCTCTGTTGTAACTGAAGTTCTTTTTGCTCATCAGTGATTTTCGTCTTGGAACTCTGCCATGCAGGCCATTTTGCCCAGTCTCTTTCTTATGGTGGAGTTATGAACACTGATCTTAACTGAGGCAAGTGAGGCCTGCAGTTCTCTGGATGTTGTTGTTGGATCTTTTGTGACCTCTTGGATGAGTCGTCGCTACGCTCTTGGTGTAATTTTGGTCAGCCGGCCACTCCTGGGAAGGTTCACCACTTTTCTGTGTTTTTGCCATTTGTGGATAATGGCTCTCACTGTGGTTTGCTGGAGTCCCAAAGCTTTAGAAATGGCTTTATTACCTTTTCCAGACTTTAGATGATGTCTAGCTTTTGAGGATCTTTTTGTCTACTTCACGTTGTCAGACAGGTCCTATTTAAGTGATTTCTTGATTGAGAACAAATGTGGCAGTAATCAGGCCTGGGTGTAGCTGGAAAGATTGAACTCAGCTTTCCAAAGATATGATAAACCACAGTTAATTTATGTTTTAACAGGGGGGCAATCACTTTTTCACACAGGGCCATGTAGATTTGGATTTTTTTTACCCTTAATAATAAACACCTTCATTTAAAAACTGCATTTTGTGTTTGCTCGTGTTATCTTTGTCTATTTAAATTTGTTTGATGATCTGAAACATTTAAGTGTGACAAACATACAAAAAAATGAGAAAATACGAAGGGGGCAAACACTTTTTCACACCACTGTATGTTCCTTCTTGCCTGTTTCTCCCCAACCCGGCAAAAGGGTTGTGACTGTTCTGCCAAACATTAGTTCAGCAGGTGATGGTAGTTTACTGTCTGTGGGTGGCGCCCTGACCTGCAGTAAAGCTACCTGAAGATCTCCACCTGTTCTCAGCATTTTTTTGGACAATTGATTTGATGTGTCTCACATGCCTCTTAATAATAGCACTCACTCCAATCACCATGAAGTGCTTTGAGAGAGTGGTGCTGCCCCTCATTCAGGACAGCATACCGGGCACTTTAGACTCCCTACAGTACGCCTACCCGCCCAACAGGTCCACCTCAGATGCCATCTCTGCAGCACTCCATTATTCTCTCTCCCACCTGGAAGATAAAGAGTCCTACATCAGGATGCTCTTTGTCGACTACAGCTCCGCCTTCAACACGGTCATCCCCCACAAACTCACTGACCAACTGTCTTCACTTGGCCTGCACTCCACCCTCTGCGACTGGCTACTGGACTTTCTAACTGGCAGGCCCCAGTCTGTCAGGATGGGTAACAGGACCTCAGCCAGCATCATCACAAACACAGGTGTCCCACAGGGTTGTGTTCTCAGCCCCATCCTCTACAGCCTCATCACCCATGACTGTGTTGCCTCCCACAAGGACAATTGCGGATGACATAGCAGTGATAGCACGCATCACTGGTGATGACGAAGCATCCTACAGGAGAGAGGTGGCCAGCCTGGTTTCATGTTGTGAGGACAACAACCTCACTCTCAACACGGACAAGACAAAGGAGATGATAGTGGACATGAGGAAAGGGAAGAGGAGACCCCATCGGCCGCTGTCTACCCAGAGGCTTGAGGTGGAGAGGTGAGCAGCTTTAAATACATGGGCATCCACATCAGCGAGGACCTTAAGTGGACACACAACGCCGCAGAGCTGGTTAAGAGAGCTCAACAGTGACTGTACTTTCTGAGGGGGCTGAAGAAATTTGGCATGTCCTCCAGGATCCTCAACAATTTCTACAGCTGCATCATCGAGAGCATACTGACCAACTGCATCACTGCGTGATACAGCAGCACCACTGCCCTGGACCACAAATACCTGCAGAGAGTGGTTAAGACAGCAGAGAAGATCATCAGGACTCCACTCCCCTCTCTGCAGAGCACCTACCACCGCAGAGTCCAAAGGAGAGCTGACGCCATCCTCTGGGACCCCACCCACCCCCAGCACAGACTGTTCACACTTCTACCCTCAGGCCGGAGGTACAGAAGTGTGAAATGCCAGACAACCACACTGAAGAACTCCTTCTTTCCCACTGCCATCAGACTCCTGAACAGATAACTCCCAAAACTCCATAACACAGCTTTGCATATAGGAACTCACACCAGCTGCTAAATTTGCACACTGCTCACCTGTACAGTAGATATAGTCTCACCCGGCTGATGTCCATATCATCTCTGCTGCTTCTTATCATGCACAGTCTACTGGTACTACCGTTGCAGAAATTGGCACTGTGTACTAATTTCATTCATTCATTCATCTTCTTCCGCTTAGTCCTTTTCGGGTTGCGGGGGGGCTGGAGCCTATCCCAGCATCTTTTGGGCGAGAGGCAGGGTACACCCTGGACAGATCGCCAGTCCATCGCAGGGCCAACACAGAGAGACAGACAACCATTCACTGTCACAGTCATACCTAAGGACAATTTAGAATCCCCAGTTTTTAATGCCAATTAACCTAACTTGCATGTTTTTGGCATGTGGGAGGAAACCGGAGAAATCCCGGAGTAAACTCACGCAGACACGGGGAGAACATGCAAACTTCACACAGATCACTGTTGGTCGGGGGCTGGGATCGAACCCAGGATCCCCCGGCCAAGGGTGAGTTGCTGTGCTGCCGCAGTGCTAACCACTCCGCCACTGCGCTGCCCCCGTGTACTAATTTGTAATTTGTATTTATACACTGGTCATTGCACAATGCTCATTTGCACACTGTACATAGGTCTATGCCATCTCAGGTTCACATCAGGTTGCACAATGCTCATTTGCACACTGTACATAGTGTTATTAGTACTCATTAGTTTTAGTATTTAGTATCAAGGTGTGCTTAAGGAGTCCTAATTGCTTAACTGTGTGTTGGTGTGTGTTATTAGCATCCATTAGTATTAGGATTGAGTTACTGTTAGTGTGTCATGACCTTATTAGAATTGTTGTTTCTGTACTGTTTCTGCAAGTAAGAATTTCATTGCTCAGGAAATGTAGCATTTCTTAACTGTGCACATGATAATAAAGCCTTTGAATCTTGAATAAATCCATTGCTGTTTGGGTAATGGGTTGAAACTGTGACATGTTTGATTCCCTAGTCTGTCATGAATTTTTGGAATGTGTGTCCTGTGTACTGTGGTCCATTGTCTGTCAGTATCTCATCCGGACGTCCAAATAGAGACATATATATTTGCATTTTTCGTGCAACTGCATGGCTAGACACGGATACAGGCATTTCATCCACAACTGGGAATTTAGAATATCTGTCCACTGAGATTGCCAGGTGTTTTGATGTTATTTTGTTTGGGATGAGAGGTTCTTTGGGGTTTGCGTCCTGATGTTACACACACACACACACACACACACACACACACTGCAAGATCTACACACTTTCTGTATGTCATTGTTCATGTATGTCTATTACACACTTTCTCTTACCAGATGACATGTTTTCTCTATGCCTTGATGGCCTACATGTAGCTGTGTCAGTATGTCCTCAGTCATGAAGTCTGGAATGAGTACATGTCTGCCTTTGAAGATGACTCCTGCTTCAAATGCGAGCTCATCTCTGAAGGACCAATAAGCACGAAGGTCTTTTGGCAGATCTTTGATGTTGTCTGGCCATCCTTGTAGGATTAACTCTTTCAGTGCATTGAGCCTGAGATCTTTGGCAGTTTCTTTTCAGAGAGCATCTTGCTTTTCAGAAGAGAAATTTATTATCAAGAAAGTGTGAAACTCTGGATCCTTCAATCTCTATATCTACTCTGTCGATACACTCATCTATCTTGATGGCGCTGTGGTTTTCAGGGTTTCATAGTTGACTTAAGGGTATCTGCCAGGACCATCTGGGTTCCTGGCCTGTACATGACTTTGTAGTTGAAGCCCTGTGTCTTTATCAGCATGCACTGGAGTTGTGGTGGTGCAGCATGCAGTGGTTTTGCACATATAGTGATAAGTGGTTTGTGGTATGTTATCACAAGGAATGACTTTCCATACAGGTAAATGGTAAATGGCATTCACTTATATAGCACTTTTATTCTCATCTCTTGATGACCAAAGCGCTTTACAGATCCTGCTATCCACCCATTCACACACACATTCACACACTGATGGCGGCATGTAGGTAGGTGTGGTAACATTGCATTCCATACACAATTGCAAGCATTTCTTGCTCTATGTTGCTGTATCTGGACTGATAGTCAGTTAGTGTTTTTGATCCAAAAACAATGGGTCTGTTGCTCTGCACCGAGGCTATGCCCAGTCCTTTCTGTGATGTGTCTACCTCAAGGGTTAAGATAAGATAAGATAAGATAAGCCTTTATTAGTCCCACAACGGGGAAATTCCAGGATTGCAACAGCACAGGGATAGCAACACTCAGAGCAACAATCAGAAGGCAAGAAAAAAAACAAGCAAGCAAGAGCAGCTAATATACATATGTACATATTACTATAAAATATATATATACACACACACACACACACACAGACACACAGTGCAGAGCATTGTAGCTGGATGGAATAAATATATGAATATATGAACACACAGTGCAGAGCATTGTAGCTAGATGGAATAAATATGTAAATATATAAACACCCACAGTACGGAGCATTGCAGCTAGGTGGAATAAATATGCAAGTATATAAACACACACAGTGCGGAGCAATGTAGCTAGATGGAATAATATGTAGATATATAAAAACACAGTGCGGAGCATTGTAGCTAGATGGAATAAATATATAGATATATAAATATAAACACACCCAGTGCTGAGCATTGTAGCTAGATGGAATAAATATATAGATATATAAATATAAACACACCCAGTGCAGAGCATTGTAGCTAGATGGAATAAATATGTAAATATATAAACACACACAGTGCAGAGCATTGTTGCTAGGTGGGATGAAACAGCATAACCGTCTATTTAGTTATCCTACATGGTATGATTATGTGCCCATACATATTCTCACCCTCCATAGCGACCGGTATGTTCCTAGTTGTATGCCGGAGAGGACCATTGTGTAAGTCTATTGCATCTTTTGCATTCAAAAAAAACTATTAGTTTGTTACGTCTTTTTGCTATCTCTGCGAGCAGCCCTGCTTAGGTTGTACAGTCTGACAGCCGTTGGTAGGAAGGACCTACGAAACCTCTCGGTTGTGCACCTGGGATGATGTAGTCTGCTGCTAAATGAGCTCCTCAGTGCATCCAGTATGTCCTGCATAGGGTGGAACTCGGACTCCAGCAGAGATGACAGTTTAGCCACCGTCCTTCTCTCTCCTATCTCCTCCATCGGATCAAGGCGTTGCCCCAGGACAGAGCTAGCTTTCTTAATCAGTTTGTTCAGTCTCTTCCTATCGGCTGCAGTAATGCCACTGCCCCAGCAGACCACTCCAAAAGTGATGGCTGATGCCACCACCGTGTCATAGAATGACTTCAGCAGCGCCCCTTGTACACCAAAAGACCTGAGTCTCCTCAGCAGGAACAGCCTGCGCTGTCCCTTCTTGTAGAGTGCGTCAGTATTGTGTGACCAGTCTAGTTTATTGTTCAGATGAATACCCAGGTACTTGTAGGATGTCACCATCTCGATGTCTGTTCCCTGTATATTTACTGGTGCTGTGAGGGGCTGCCCATGCCTGCGGCAGTCCACCACCAGCTCCTTAGTTTTCCTCGCGTTGATCTGGAGGCAGTTCCGATGGCACCAGTCCACAAAGTCCTGGATAAGCCCTCTGTACTCAGCTTCATCTCCGCTGGAGATGAGACCAACGATCGCAGAGTCATCAGAGAACTTCTGTAGATGGCAATGTGTTGTGTTGTGTGAGAAGTCCGCAGTATAAAGAGTGAACAGGAAGGGAGCCAGCACCGTTCCCTGGGGGGCCCCCGTGCTACTGATGATCGTGTCGGAAACACAGTCCCGGGTTCTCACAAACTGAGGCCGGTTCGTGAGGTAGTCCAGGATCCATGATGACAGGTGCTGGTCCACCCCTGCGCGCAGCAGCTTGACCTTCAGGATCATCGGTTGGATGGTGTTGAAAGCACTGGAGAAGTCAAAGAACATGATCCTCACCATATTCCCGGGCTTCTCCAGGTGGGACAGAGAACGGTGAAGGAGGAAGATCACCGCATCCTCCACCCCAATGCCATGCTGGTTAACGGTATGTTTGGATCATAGTATTTCAGACAGTCATTTTCTGTGATTGTTGACTTCAGCTCCTCAAAGCATTTTTGGTGCTCAGTGTCCCATGTCCATGATACATCACTTTTTAGCAACCCCCTCTATATGTGTGCTTTGTCTGCAAACTTTGGTATGTAAGGTGATAGGTAAGTTAGCATTCCCATGAACCTGTGCAGTTCATCTTTGTTTTGGGGTGTTGGCATTTTTTTGATATCCCTGATGTTAGCTGGATCTGGTCTGATGCCTTGGTCTGTGTGCAGGTTGCCAAAGAATCAGATTTATTGTGCATTTGTCACTGTTGAACACTATACCTGCTTCAGCTGCTCGTTCCATCAGGTTAATCAGGTTCTTGTCATGCTCTTCCTCATTTTCTCCAAAGACTGCTATGTCATCGTCTATGCTGACAACACCTCTGAACCCCTCGAGGATCTGCTCTATCTTGGCCTGGAAGAGATCTTGAGAAACACTTAGTACAAATGGCAAGCATTTCCAGCAGTATCTGCCAAATGGAGTTCGAAATGTTGTCAGCAGTTGTGAGTCTTCATCAAGGTGTACTGATCAATACCCTGCTTTTGTGTCAAGTTTACTGAATTTCTTTGCATTTGCAAACATTGGATTCAGTTCTTCCACAGTTGAAACCTTGTGTGGGCATCTCTTAAGGCTAGCATTTAGCTTTTGATGGTCTAAGCATACATGCAGGGATTTGTCCTGCTTTGTGCCGTATGCAAGGCTGGAGCACCAGTCTGTGTGCTCTTCCGCCTTTCTTATCACATCTTGTTTGACTAGTTTATTCAGTTCAGCCTGTAGCTTGTCTTTAATGTGAATGCTGCACTTACATGGTGGGTCAATGAATGGTTCAGCATCTTCTTTCAGTATGAGCTTGGCTGTTCCACTGAAGTTGCCAATTTTGTCAACCTGGTCTGGATATGCCTTCTTAAGGTTTGTGACTGTTGATATGGTTTTTAGTGTTTTTGCTTTTACTGCCTGTACTTTTTCCTGGCTGGCTTTTCTGTTCTCGGTTACTGTATCCATATCGATGGTTACAAGATTTAGTAATTAACTTGTTGGTAGCCCTAGTACAGCTGGACCTGGTACATCCACAACATAGAATCTGGCCTTTATCCATTTTGAGTCTTCATACTGGCATGGAATGTCAATTGTACCTAGGCATCGAATTGTGTGTGTACTGTATGCAGATAGCCTTTTGTAGTTTCATCACAACCTTTTCTGGGTACATGCATCTTTGCCATACATCTGTTTGAAGGTACGTAGCGGGAGTGTGTTGCCTGATGCGCCTGTATCAATCTTGAGACGTAATGTTTGTCCACAGTCTGGTAGGGCAGGTGGTTTCACATTCAAGATCGTGTATGCCTCCTCTCTGGGTGGCTTGCTGTCAATACTGTGGATGCATATGTCACTTATAGTGATGGAATGAAATTGTTTTTGGTATGTGCCTTCTTCTTTAGTGTCATTGCTGTCTATGGCATCAATGTGTGACTCATCTCATCGCCTGTGGTAATTTTTGGAGGTCTGTCTCTGCTGTTTGTGTTATGGCAGGTAAGACTTACTCCTCCGCCCTCGACTGCAGTGTTGTTGTCTCTATTGTTTGGTCTTTTTGCAGCATTTCGCCCAGTGACCTTTAGTACCACAAGCAGAGCATTCATCATTATATGCAGGACATTGATGTGGTTTGTGATTGGTGCCACAGTTCTGGCATGTGTGCTGTCTCTCTGTAGCATGAATTTTCTCAGTGTGTGACATGCCCATTTTGTGTAACTGTTCATTGCTTGCCAACAGGGCTTCATATTTCCGTCCTTCTGCAAGTACTTTAGCTAAGGAACAGCCCTTGGATTTGCCATAAAGATCATTTCTCAATGCATCATGAGGTGTGCTGGCAATAATAAGCTCAATAAGACACTCATTAAGCTATTCGTCAGTAAACTGACATTTTAGTGCTAGTGTTCTAGCTCTGGTCACAAAGTCATCTATGCTCTCGTCTGTTTTTTGTCTGTATTGCATTAAGTGTAGTCTGTGGATTCTGAAGTTCACATTTAGCTTTAGTTGGCCTTCAAAATAATTCCATAGATTGCCATGCATTTTCTAATCATCCTCACTGAGACCACTAGCATTTACCCTTCTTAGGCCTTCATCTCCAGTGCTACAACACATTTTCCTCGCTTGCTTAGCTGCATTGGTTATTTCCTCATCTTCTAGATGTAGGGACATTTTTTGTTTAAACAGTGAGATAGCCTCACTCAGATCTGGGTCGGACCAGTTCATTGTTGGTAGATGCGTTACCATGACATCCTCATGCTGTCTGCACAGCACCAACTGCCGTCTGTTAGCGCCAGTTAGCTTAGCCACTGCTAGCACTGCTCTGGTTCGTACCTACTTGAATGATGATGGCATCCATCCATCCATCCATCCATCCATCTTCTTCCGCTTAATCCTTTTCGGGTTGCGGGGGGGCTGGAGCCTATCCCAGCATCTTTGGGCGAGAGGCAGGGTACACCCTGGACAGATAACCAGTCCATCGCAGGGCCAACACAGAGAGACAGACAACCATTCACTCTCACAGTCAAAATCAAATCAAATCAAATCAACCTTTATTGTCATATTGCTGTACATACAACAGTAGTGCAGGCAAGATAAAATTGCGTTTCTCTCGGTATCCATATAAGTAAAAGAACATGATTTAAGACACACTCACACATATCTTCACCCCCCACCCCACCACATCCATTTACGCATCCCTGAGACATACTTGAAAAAACTAACTAACAATAATATACAAATAATGTACATAATGTCCGTAGGTGCAGTAGTGTATACGAGAGATTCCGGATCAACTGTTCAGCATCCTAACAGCTTGTGGAAGGAAGCTGTTAATCAGTCTGGTGGTTCTGCCTCTGATGCTTCGAAATCGTTTGCCAGATGGCAGAAGTTCAAAGTGTTTATGCAGAGGGTGAGAACGGTCCTTGACAATGTTCAGTGCCCTGCTCCTACAACAGTTCTGAAGAAGTTCTTGGACAGAGGGGAAGGAGACTCCAATTACCCTCTCAGCTCCCTTAACTATCCTCTGCAGGGCTTTTTTGTCTGACATACTGCAGCTGGAGTACCATGTAGCAATACAGTACATCAGAGCACTCTCCACCACACCTCTGTAGAAGGTCCTGAGGATGCAGATGGGGAGAGAGGCCTGTTTGAGTTTCCTCAAGAAGTGCAGTCTCTGCTGGGCCCACTTCCTGATCCCCAAGGAATTCTTGCCCCAGGTCAGGCCCTGCGAGATCTGCACTCCAAGGAACTTGATGTTCTCCACTCTCTCCACTAAATGGCCGCCGATGCTGAGGGGGACGTGTTCAGGCCGTGACCGCCGGAAGTCGATAATCATCTCCTTTGTTTTGTCTACGTTGAGCACCAGATTGTTCTCCCTGCACCAGCCCTCCAGGTCTCTCACTTCTTCCCTGTACATTGATTCCTCATCCCTCTGAATAAGTCCCACCACCGTGGTGCCGTCTGCAAACTTAATAATCTGGTTCCCCTCGTATCTGGATACACAGTCATGTGTTAGAAGTGTAAACAACAGTGGACTGAGTACACAGCCTTGAGGGGATCCGGTGCTCAGCGTGACAGAGTTGGAGATGTTGTTTCCAACCCGGACAGACTGAGGTCTCTCAGTCAGGAAATCCAGAGACATGTGGCGGTGTTCAGACCAAGAAGGAGTAATTTCTCCATCAGTCTCTGGGGAATAATGGTGTCGAACGTTGAACTGAAATCAATGTACAGGAGTCTGGCGTAGGTGTCTTTCTGATCCAGGTGGGTGATGACAGAGTGTAAGGTTGTGACTATAGCATCCTCCGTGGAGCGGTTTGAACGATATGCAAACTGGAGCGGGTCGTGTGATGCAGGGAGGTAGGCTGTAATGTGTGGTTTGACAAGCCGTTTAAAACACTTCATCACAATTGGTGTCAGTGCAACAGGACAATAGTCATTCAGACAGGACACAACTGGTTTCTTTGCCACCGGTACAATGATAGAGGTCTTGAAGCATCTGGGAACGATGACCTGACTCAGGAAGATGTTATAAATGTCAGTCAGTACATCCGCCAACTCGCTCGCGCAGTCTCGAAGCACACGTCCCGGGATGTTGTCCAGACCTGCAGCTTTACGTGGGTTGACTCTGGTTAGGGTCCTCCGTGTGTCCGCTGTGTTGATGGTAAAAGCTGGTCCGACCGATGGTGGGGATGGGCCAGCCCTCTCTCTGATTGTCGTGTTTGATGCTTCAAAACGTGCAAAGAAGTTGTTGAGCCTGTCTGGAAGCGAAGCGTTGTCATCATCGACCCCCTGCGTAGACTTATAGCCCGTCAGTGTCCGAACTCCCTGCCACATCTGCTTGGTGTTCCTAGTGTCACAGAGGTGTCCCTGGATTTTCTCCACATAGGCGCACTTCGCCGTCTTAATTCCCTTTGAGAGCACAGACCTGGCTGAGCGGAGGGCGATCCTGTCCTTCGCCCTGAAGGCTGTGTCTCTGGCTGTAAGCAGCGAGCGCACCTCTGTGGTCATCCAGGCCTTATGGTTTCCTCGCATAGTGATGGTCTTCACTGTAGTGACATCCTCTATGCACTTCACGATGTAGCTGGTGACCGTTTCAGCATACTCCTCCACATCTGTCTTGTCTTCCTGGGAGTCATACCTAAGGACAATTTAGAATCCCCAGTTTTGACGCCAATTAACCTAACTTGCATGTTTTTGGCATGTGGGAGGAAACCGGAGAAATCCCGGAGTAAACCCACGCAGGCATGGGGTGAACATGCAAACTCCACACAGATCACTGTTGGTTGGGGGCTCGGATCGAACCCAGGATCCCCCCCGGCCAAGGGGGAGTTGCTGTGCTACCGCAGTGATGATGATGGCAATTAGTCAATAATAAATCATTATTCTGCAGAGAACAAGAAGAATCCCAGGTTTCTTTTCAGCACTGTAGCCAGGCTGACAAAGAGTCAGGACTCTGTCAATCCTTGCATTCCCTTAGAGCTTACTAGTCAGGACTTTATGAACTTTTTCAATAATAAAATTTCATCTATCATAGTTAAAATCAGTCAGATTCTTCCCACCGTTAACTTAAATACAGTAACGACTACAACTCCTTCAGTTGATATCTGTTTGGATGAGTTTACTCCAATTGACCTTTTAGAGTTAGATAAAATAATTTCCTCATCCAAGCCTTCAACTTGTCTTTTAGACCCTATTCCTACCAGGTTATTTAAAGAAGTCTTCCCATTTATTGGTAGCTCTATTCTTCAAATAATCAGTTCTTCATTAACATTAGGCCATGTACGGCAGGCTTTTAAAACTGCTGTAATTAAACCTTTACTCAAAAAGCCAACGCTGTATCCAGGAGTTTTAGCTAACTATAGACCAATCTCTAATCTGCCTTTCATTTCAAAAATCTTAGAAATCGCTGTTGCTACGCAATTATTTGACCGCTTGCAGGGAAATGGTTTATTTGAAGAGTTTCAATCTGGGTTTAGAATCCATCATAGTACTGAAACAGCCTTAGTGACGGTCACTAATGACCTCCTTATCACATCTGATGGACTTTTTTCTGTACTTGTCCTTTTAGACCTTAGTGCAGCGTTTGATACTATCGATCATAATATTCTACTTGGTAGATTAGAACACTATGTTGGACTTAATGGAACTTCATTGCAGTGGTTTAGATCTTATTTATCTGATAGGTTCCAGTTTGTTCATGTCAATAATGAGTTTTCTTTCAACTCAAAGCTCAGTCATGATGTTCCACAGGGATCTGTGCTAGGCCCTAATCTTTTTAGTTTATATATGCTTCCGTTAGGCAACATTATTAGAAAGCACTGTATTAATTTTCATTGTTATGCACATGACACATAATTATACCTGTCAATGAAGCCAGATGATAGTAATCAATTAGCCAAGTTAGAAGCATGTCTTAAGGAAATCAAAGCTCGGATGACTTGTAATTTCCTGTTATTAAATTCAGATAAGACTGAAGTCATTCTAGTTGGTCCAAAAAACCTTAGAAATACCTTTCCAAATCAAACTCTTAATGTGAATGCGGTTACTCTTTCTCTCAATAGTTCTGTGAAGAACCTTGGAGTTATTTTTGATCAATTCACATATTAAATTTGTTTGTAAGACTGCCTTCTATCATTTGCGTAATATTGCCAAGATTAGGAGCATCTTGACTCAGAGTGATGCTGAGAAACTGATCCACGCTTTTGTTAGCCCTAGATTAGATTATTGCAACTCTTTATTATCAGGTTGTCCTAAAACATCTTTAAAAATTCTTCAGTTGATCCAAAATGCTGCAGCAAGAGTTTTAACAGGTACTAGAAGGAAAGAGCATATCTCCCCGGTTCTGGCCTCCCTTCATTGGCTTTCCATAGAGTTCAGAATTAAGTTTAAAATCCTTCTTCTCACTTACAAAGCTCTAAACAATCAGGCCCCTTTTTATTTAAAAGATCTGATACTACCGTATTATCCTAACAGAGCACGACACTCCCAAAATGCTGAATTACTTGTAATACATAGAATCTCCAAAAGTACAATGGGAGGCAGAGCCTTCAGTTATCAAGCTTCTCTCCTGTGGAACCAGCTGCCAATCTGAATTCGGGAGTCAGACTCGATCTCTGTTTTTAAGAATAAGGTTAAAACCTTCCTTTTTGATATAGCCTACAATTAGGGAGGGATCATGTGTCTCTGAACCCTCCCTTAGTTATGCGTCCTCACGTCCATGCTGCCTATTGTTAATATGGGGGCATATCTAACAATTTTGCCTGGATCGAACCCAGTACTGATACTAAATATCAGATTGGCCTATTGCTGATTTAAAGAAAAGTCACAAATTTGTGATAAGACTTTAATTCTGTTGCATTTCAAGGAGGGAGAAGAAAGAAAATACAAGATATTCAGATATTTGTTCAGAAATACTCCGAAATACTGGACAGCCCTGATAATTATGCAATATCTTAGCAATCATAAAACAGAGACGGCATTGTTTTTACAGTCCAGCAAAAATATGAAATCTAGATGCCTTTAATATTTAGAGAAACCCAAAGAAGACAACTTTAAGAAATACAAAAGGCTGAGTTTTATCCATCAGGACATGTGAGCACTAAATCATTATCATGCTACCTTGTGTGGAATGAAAACGGTTTTGAAATGAAATCTGCCCCTCACTGGGAGCCAGTTAAAAAAAAGAGGACAGTGATGAGGTGTTGTGGGACCTGCGTGGGTGTTTGTCCCAGGCCTGGCAGCAGCATGCAACAGCAGCTGCAGCCAGGTCATTGTTGACTGACTGAGGTAGAAGAGCAAGCCAATTCCAGTGACCTGACATGATGAGATAAAAGCATGAATGGAAAAAAAAAATGGATTGGTTGTCTGACCATCATGGGTAAAAACACAGAAATATAACCAAATTAAGGGACAGAAAGCATACAGTACTTGTACACACAGATTGTAGTTTGATTTGTGTGAACTATTTACACCCTGATTAAAAATGCCTAAACACAACTTTGTTTATGGGAAAATAAAATAAGTAGCACACAACCCTCTTAGGACTCCAAAAATATGGCTCTGTTTATTTTCCTTTAATACATCAATGCGCTAAGATATCACAGACATTGTTTAAAACCAGAGTGGCAACAAATTAGCTCACTTCAATTAATAGGCTCATCTTGCCAGCTTGTAATTACTGTTTCTGGGCTTGTTCCATATTATCTTCCTGCTATTGGGGTTATAATTATTTTTCCGAATCTCACCCTTTGCCAAGAGAAACAGTGCACCGTCTTTTGTTATTTAACACCGTATGAATGTGTATAGGAGCACTGTGGATAATGTGGATGTGTATTTACCTGTTTTAACATTTTGTGGACTTACAATAATTAGACTGTTATTTAAATAAAGAAATAGTGGTGACTTTTTAGACAGCAGTTTCATTTGTAAAGCAATATAAAAGGCATTGTCATGACGGCCGCTGGGCCGTCATCTGCCTCATCATCTCCAGCTGCGCATACACCGGCAGGTGCCAATCAGCGGCCTTTAAAGGCCGGCATCACTGACGGCTCAGCACGGAGTCGTCTGTCGTCTTTGCCTGGGAATGAGCCAAGACCACGACCTCAAGCCAAGCCGAGAACGTCACGCCAAGACCGATCACGTAAGAGATCTCTGCACTCATCATCACCTAGCCTTTCCCCCTGTGCACAGGTGGACCTCCCTGGCGGCGGATCAGCCTCCCCGGCCAACGGGGCATCGCCTCCTCCATCACGGAGTTCCTCCTCACCCCCGCAACTACGGGCACCATCACTACCACGTCGCACGGGCACTCGGAGCCAGCAGAACACAACCTGTGGCACATGCAAGTAAGCCTAATCATCTGCAATTACCTGCCATCGCTGAACAGCTGTAATTGTTTATGCTTGTGTGTGTTCCAGGGTTGCCAGGTCGCCACCAGAACTGCTCAGCTCCTGTGACCAGACATCAATACTCGCACTCACACACGCACTACACTCACTTTCCATCAATAAAGAATAATTGTCCATATCTGCTCGTGTCAGCGTCTGCCTCCTGGGTGCTGAAACATGTCAGTACGACTCCGTCAAGCTGACCCAGCGGACAGTGCGCTGTCGCGCAGACTAAACACTCTTAGCGCTCGGGTAGATATGATATCACACCAACAGACAGTTATTCTCAATCAACTGACTCAAATTAATAGCCGTCTGGATCGTCTGGAAGGACACCAGACATTTCCCCCGGCCGCCAGAGCTTCAACCCCTGCAGGCTTATCGCCAGGTCAAGCTAACATATTACCTACACCTCGCCTCACCCCTGTGCCAACCCCTGCCCGGTTTAGCGGAAAACTTGGGGAAGCTCGCGGTTTCATTTTGCAATGTGACTCAGTATTCCTCCGTGTCCCGGGAGACTTCGCCATTGATTCAAGTAAGATTGGATATATCATCAACTTGTTGGGGGGTAGAGCCTTAGACTGGGCATATTCAGTTATGGCTAAACCAAGTTATCCTGTGTTAACTTACCAGCAGTTTTTGGCGGAGTTTATGGATGTGTTTGATCATTCAGATAGGGGTGCGGTGTTGACAGAACGGCTGTTGAGCCTGCAGCAGGGTAATAGATCAGCTGCTGACTACGCCATTGATTTCCGGGTCCTGGCCGCTGAGATTGGGTGGGGGGAGCCGTCGCTTTGCGGTATTTTCCTTCGCAGTCTCAACGCCGATTTGAAGGATGAGTTAGCGGCACGAGACAAACCGGATAATTTTGGAGAATTAATTGCCCTCGCTATTAGTTTAGATAGCAGGTCAAGGGAGCGAGCGGCCGAACGGCGGTCTACTTCCCGTTCGATTAAGCCCCGCCCTCGCTCCACTAGCTCTCCTCTGCTCGCTCTACCTGCGTCAGAGGAACTTCCGGATCAAGAGGCTATGGTGATAGGGCAATCTAAAGTGTCAGCGGCTGAGAGACAGCGCCGCAGGGATCTGGGCCTTTGCTTCTATTGTGGGAAGGGGTCTCATGGGGTGTTTGAATGTCCTAGTCGGTTAAAAAGGGGAAGTCCGTGGATCGCAGTAGGGGGATTCACGGACAAAAACCTAGAAGAACCCCTCACTAGTTTCCGCATACCCATCAGGCTAATTCACAAGCATACTGAACACCCCACACTGGCCTTAGTTGACTCAGGAGCTGAGCAAAACTTTGTTTCCAGAGACCTGGCAACCCAGATGGGCCTCAGCTGTCAACCTCTGGATCCTCCTGTCAATCTCATCACCCTGTCCAAGGCGTCACTGACCACCGTTTCCCATCAGACGGCCCCTGTATCCGTGATCATCTCGGGCAACCACAGGGAGGAGATTAGGTTTTTGATCCTGCCCGTCTCGTCCTCACCCGTCATCCCGGGGTACCCCTGGCTTCGGCTTCACAACCCCACCATTGACTGGCAAGCCGGGAGCATTACAGCATGGAGTACATTCTGCCTGAGTGCCTGTCTTCAATCTGCGGCGTGTGCTCCCTCTGTCACGGTGCCTCCACCCTCGACGCCACCCCTGGATCTGTCCAAGGTACCGGAGGTTTACCATGACCTGGGGTTAGTATTCAGCAAGTCACGGGCGTTGTCTCTACCCCCCCATCGACCGTATGACTGTGCTATAAACCTGAAGGCTGGGGCCCCTCTTTCTGCTAGCCGCCTGTACAGCCTATCAGCCCCGGAGCGCGAGGCCATGGACACTTACATTAAGGAATCTCTGGCCTCTGGTATCATCCGCCCGTCGTCCTCGGCCATGGGTGCCGGGTTCTTCTTCGTTGGGAAGAAGGACGGCTCATTACGCCCCTGCATCGACTTCTGGGGTCTTAACGAGATCACGGTCAAGGACAAGTATACCCTGCCTTTAATGAACACCGCCTTCAACTCTCTCCAGGGGGCGTCCTGGTTTACCAAGCTGGATCTCAGGAATGCCTATCACCTGGTGCGCATCAGAGAAGGTGACGAGTGGAAGACGGCTTTCCGGACCCCAAGCGGACATTTTGAGTACTTGGTGATGCCGTTTGGGTTAACCAACGCTCCGGCCGTCTTCCAACGGCTAATTAATGATGTTCTTTGAGACTTCCTGAACTCATTCGTGTTCGTGTACCTAGACGATATACTTATCTTCTCCCGCACGTTGGAAGAGCACCAGGTGCACGTTCGGAGAGTGTTGCAGCGCCTCCTGGAGAACCAGCTGTTCGTAAAGGCAGAAAAATGTGAGTTTCACACCGACCGGACCTCCTTCCTTGGGTTCATCATTGCCCGGAATCAGGTGCTCCCCGACCCGGCCAAAGTCAAGGCGGTAGTAGATTGGCCCACGCCGACGTCCAGAAAACTATTACAGGGGTTCCTGGGCTTCGCTAATTTCTATCGTCGGTTTGTGCCCAGTTTTGGGAATATTGCCCGCTCTTTGACTGCTCTCACCTCCCCAAAAAACCCTTTTTGCTGGAGTGAGGAGGCGGCCAGGGCGTTAGAAAAACTCAAGGAGGAGTTTGCCTCGGCCCGTGTACTGACCCAGGTGGACCCTAACCTACAGTGTTTGGTGGAGGTGGACGCTTCGGATTTGGGGGTGGGGGCGGTGCTCTCTCAACGTTCCCCGGAGGACGGCAAGATTCGGCCATGTGCCTACTTTTCCCATCGCTTGTCACCGGCGGAGAGGAATTACAGCATAGGTGACAGGGAGCTCTTGGCAGTGAAGCTCGCCTTGGAGGAGTGGAGACACTGGCTGGAGGGGGCTGCTCAACCGTTCGTATGGACTGACCATCGCAACCTGGAGTACCTCAGGACGGCGAAGCGTTTGAATGCACGCCAGGCTCGTTGGTCTCTCTTCTTCGGCCGATTCAACTTCACCATCACCTATCGGTCGGGGAGCAAGAACGGCAAGCCGGACGCCCTCTCGCTGCAGTTCGATGCACCATCCACCGAAGATCAGGAAGCACCCATCCTGCCGCCCTCCTGTGTGGTGTCCTGGGGTATTTGCAAAAGGGTCCGAAGAGCGCAGAAGACGGAGCCAGATCGGGGGGGGGGGGGGGGTCCCCCGGGTCGCTTATTCGTTCCTCGTTCCATTCGGAGTCAAGTGATTGAGTGGGGTCACGCTTCCAAGCTGGCGTGTCATCCGGGAGTGGGTCGGACTGTGGACCTTCTCCAGAGGACCTTCTGGTGGCCAGGGCTGCGGAAGGATGTCTTAAATTATGTCCGGGCCTGCGCTCAATGTGCCACTGGGAAAACGTCGTCTTCCCCCCCGGCGGGCCTGTTACATCCTTTGCCCGTTCCTTCTCGCCCCTGGTCCCATGTTGCCATGGACTTTGTGACTGGCTTGCCCCCTTCAGATAACTTCACCACTGTTTTGACTATTGTGGACCGTTTTTCTAAGGCGGCCCATTTTGTACCCCTTCTGGGGTTGCCTTCGGCTCAGGAAACGGCGGACCTTCTTGTCCAGCATGTGGTCTGCCTTCATGGCATCCCCGCTGACATAGTGTCAGACCGGGGACCACAGTTCATCTCCCAAGTTTGGAAGGCATTCTGCGCAGCTTTGGGAGCCACAGCCAGCCTCTCCTCTGGGTATCATCCACAGAGCAACGGCCAGTGTGAACGGGCTAACCAGGAGCTAGAGGCAGCGCTGCATTGTGTCATCTCCTCCTGCTCTTCTTCATGGAGCAAGCATCTACCTTGGATTGAGTACGCCCACAACACCACGGTCTCTTCGGCCACGGGACTTTCCCCCTTTAAGGCGTCGCTCGGTTTTGATCCACCACTGTTCCCTGAGGAGGAGAGGGAGGTAGCGGTCCCATCTGTACAGACCCACGTCAGGCGCTGTCGGCGGGTCTGGTCCATTGCTCGCAGGGCCCTTCTGAGGACCACTGAGTGCAACATCCAGGTGGCCAACCGTCATAGGAGGCCTGCCCCGGACTACAAGGTGGGTCAGAAAGTGTGGTTGTCTACTCGGAACATCGGTGTGCCGGCTGAGAAACGCAAACTAACTAAGCGCTTCATCGGTCCCTACACCATCTCTCGTATTGGCAATCCTGTATCTGTGCGTTTGTCTCTCCCCCCCTCTATGCGCATCTGCCCCACCTTTCATGTCTCCCAGGTCAAGCCTTACATCACTGATCCTTTATGCCCGCCCCCCACGGCTCCTGCCCCCCCGAGGATGATCGATGGCCATCCAGCCTGGGGGGTGACTGCCATCCTGGACGTGCGCCGGCGGGGCCGAGGTCTTCAGTACTTGGTGGACTGGGAGGGCTTTGGACCGGAGGATCGTTCTTGGATTCAGCCAGCGTTGATCCTGGATAAGCAGTTGATCCGCGACTTCCATCGGGCGAATCCAGGTAGAATTGGGCAGGTGCCTGGAGGCACTGCTAGAGGGGGGAGTACTGTCATGACGGCCGCTGGGCCGTCATCTGCCTCATCATCTCCAGCTGCGCATACACCGGCAGGTGCCAATCAGCGGCCTTTAAAGGCCGGTATCACTGACGGCTCGGCACGGAGTCATCTGTCGTCTTTGCCTGGGAATGAGCCAAGACCACGACCTCAAGCCAAGCCGAGAACGTCACGCCAAGACCGATCACGTAAGAGATCTCTGCACTCATCATCGCCTAGCCTTTTCCCCTGTGCACAGGTGGACCTCCCTGGCGGCGGATCAGCCTCCCCGGCCAACGGGGCATTGCCTCCTCCATCACGGAGTTCCTCCTCACCCCCCGCAACTACGGGCACCATCACTACCACGTCGCACGGGCACTTGGAGCCAGCAGAACACAACCTGTGGCACATGCAAGTAAGCCTAATCATCTGCAATTACCCGCCATCGCTGAACAGCTGTAATTGTTTATGCTTGTGTGTGTTCCAGAGTTGCCAGGTCGCCACCAGAACTGCTCAGCTCCTGTGACCAGACATCAATACTCGCACTCACACATGCACTACACTCACTTTCCATCAATAAAGAATAATTGTCCATATCTGCTCGTGTCAGCGTCTGTCTCCTGGGTCCTGAAACATGTCAGACATGGAGAACCCTGGGGGTGTTTATCTCTGTAGTTTTATTTTGTATGGTATTTTGCACACATTTTTTGGTTAAATTTAAGTGCTTCACATGTAATTTACACATAATTCAGTGTGAGTTGTATAAATAAAGAGGTCATTTTTTATACTGTGATTTTTTTTTTCTCCTTTACATTTTTGTCTGTTTACTGGTTTAGTTTAGTTTATTGTTTTATTTGTCAGGGACCATGTACAGAAAAAACATTAAACACAGGGTAAATATGCCCTGTGCCAGATTATAGCGTTCTCACTAATTTCCATCTGTAGTCTCTGAGACAGGCAGAAAGATATTAGAAGAAAAACAGCACATATAGAAAGCAATTCAGGTCAGGTTTCAGAAACTGTACCCTGAAACAAGCAAGGAGTAAGTTTAAAAGGTAAAAGGATAAGAGGAACAGCACGCATAAAAACAAATTTAGAGTACAATTTCAAATCCCATTTAAGGGAGAGAATCAGTGCTGTCAGGCCTGATTACCCAAAATCCCTTAGAAATAGCAAAGGATGTCTTTTTGCAAGATCCCAGAGTTTGTATCTCTGTTACTGATTGCTGTGTATTTGATCCTTATTAGCTGCTACAGAAAGAAAAGGCAACTAACCTTTATGGGTTCCATGCTAAATATCACTTCACAAAAGTCCCATGATATCACAAATGCATCAAGAGACATTGACAAACATGACAAAAAAGTAAAACAAAATAGTAAAATCATACTACTATGATACCAAAACTTAGCATGAATGATATTATCAGTGTATCAATGGCAGCTTCACAGTGTAAAAGAAGACACAGGGACCATAACTGCCACCTGAGTTTGGAGCTTTCTTAGCTTTACACAGCCTTATAAAGCATTCAGGCCATTGTTTGCCTATTTGGCCCACATCATTGGGGCTTTTATCCCATGTCACGTTTCCCATAGGGTTGCGTGTCCACTAGCTATTTTTGTAAATGCTCCATGAATCCACTGCCTGTGTACTACCTACTACGCACCAGGCAGAAACAAATAGCAAATAATTGGTGAATCTGAAGAATCTAGTCCATTAGGATCTAGCTGAAACTATGAAGGAAAAACAGACCTAAACAGGATGATTTTGCTATTTTTTTGTGGCAAGTTTCTGTTTATTTTTCAGCTGTGTGTAATAAAGGAAAGGAATGTATGTATTCCAATATTTGGAACAAGATCACATGTACATAGTTTTTCTCTTTTTGTTTGATTAAAGGAATTGGGTACTACTCTGTCACTTTTTCAAAAATCTTAATGCAGTCTTTGGAAGAGTTAATTTCATTGTGCACCAAATGCTTTTATAGTATGGCAAGCCAAGTCAGTCGTCCATGTCACGATCTGAACACGGGGGTTTCCACCGTGCTCAATCTCCCTTTTTTCATATTTGTATAGTGTTGTACTTTTGAGTTGTAATTCCTGTTATTTTATCTTTGGTTGGTTTTCACATATTCTGTATTGTTTCTTAGTATGATTTATTTTCCTGTTTACATTCATTGTAGTTTTTGTATTTACATATTTGGGTTTACTGGTCTTTATTTGTCATCTCATTATATTCATGTTCTGCTGTGTTTTCTCTCCTCCCAGGGCTGCAGCTTTCAGTGGCACTTCTGGGGGTTTTTTTGTTCTGTTGTGGGCGGTGGTCCTGTCAGCTGTCAGTCCCATCTTCTCCCTCTCATTGCTCCCAGCTGATCCCAGTTGTAATTATTGTTACCTCCTGCCCGCTCATGTTATTCACACCTGCTGTCACTTGTATCATTTGTTTTTGGCCCTATTTAAGGGCTGTTATTTTCATTCCTCTTTGCCGGAGTCTAAGAGTTACTCATATCCTCCAGAACCCTTCTCCTGTTCTGGTGAACTCTATTTCCTGAAACTCGTAAGTTTGCTTGTTTTCAGTTTGGACTTTTGTGTTGAGCACCGTTTGGTCTTGTTGTGTTTTTCTGTTGATAAATATCATGAACTACAGTTTAGCGCGTGGGTTCCTGCTTCAAGGGGCAATTCTTGACAGTCCAGCAGAAAATGACCATATACAGCTAGGAAAATAAGTATTGAACATGTCAACATTTTTCTCATTAAACATATTTCTGATTTCTCACCAGATATCAGTAACAATCCAAGTAATCCATACATACAAAGAAATTAAAGCAACTGTGCTCACAAAACAAGTTATATTTTAAAAAGTGGTTGGGGATGACACAGGGAATAAGTATTGAACATGCTTGGTGAAATTCATTTAATATTTAGTAAAAAAAGCCTTTGTTGGTAATAACAGCTTCCAGATGCCTCCTGTATGGAGAAACTAGGCACAGGGATTGCTCTGGAGTGATTTTAGCCCGTTCTTCTATATAAACTCTATTCAAATCTTGAAGGTTCCCTGGGTGTCTTCTATGAACTCTGATCTTCTGTTTGTTCCATAGATTTTCAATTGGATTCAGGTCAGGTGACTGACTGGGCCACTCTAGCAGCTCTGTTTTCAATCCCTAGACCCAGTTGAGTGTTTCCTTGGCGGTGTTTGGGATCATTGTGTTTCTGAAATGTCCACCCTCGTTTTATCTTCAGCATCTTGGCAGATGGCAACAGGTGTCTCTGTACATTTGTCCATTCATCTTTCCTTCAGTTTTATGAAGCCTGCCTATACCATGTGCTGAAAAACACCCTACACCATAATGGGGTGTGCAGTGCCATTTCTCCTCCAAACATGCTGTGCATTGCAGCATCCAGAAAGTTCAGTTTTGTTCTCATTTGACTAGACTATATTCTCCCAATATTTTACTGGCTTGCCCAAATATTGTGCAGTAAACTTTAAACCAGCTTCAACATGCTTTTTCTTCAGCAATGGAGTCGTGCCAGGTGAGCAGACATAGAGCCTATGTCGGTTGAGTGCATTACTTATTGTTTTCTTTGAAACAGCAGTACCTGCTAACTTCAGGTCTTTCTGGAGCTCTCCACAAGTGATCATTGGCTCTCAGATAACTCTATTGATAATTCTTTTGACTCCTCTGTCAGAAATCTTGCGAGGAGCTCCTAGTTCCTAGTCATGGCCAGTTTATGGTAAAATGATGTTCTTTCCACTTCCGAATGATGGCTCCAACAGTGCTCACTGGAACATTCAGCAGTTTAGAAATGCACCTGTAACCAATGCCATCATTATGTTTTGCAACAATAAGGGTGCGAAGTTCTAGAGAGCTCTTTGCTTTTTTCCATCATGAGTTCTTTGTGGTGTGACAAGCTAATATTGACAGACCTTTTTAAACACTATCAGTCAGGACTTAACCAGCTGAAATTAATTTGCACTAATGGGGGATGGGATGGCTTCCTAAATTCTGATGGATTGCAGCTGGTTTCTTGGCTTTCTATACCTTTCTGCACCTCTTTTTCTACATGTGATCAATACTTATTCCCTGAGTCATTCCACTTTATTAAATATAACTGTCATTGGAGAATGAATTACTGATTTTGAGAGCTGAATACGACAAAAAATCAGCGAATAGAGCTGCCTCGAGTCTTCTAAGATTGAAACAATCTTTTTATGAACAAGGTGAAAAATCAGGAAAATTATTAGCATGGCAGATTAAACAATTGGAAATTAAAACACCAATAACCAGTATTATAAGTAAGGGACAGGTAGTTATAGATCCTTTAGAAATTAATAGAGCCTTTAGAGATTACTATGAAAAATTATATGATACCAAAAATGAACCTGATTTAACAAAACTAAATGGGTTTTTGAACAAACTATCTATACCGTGTATTCCAAATGAAAACAGGGAGATATTGGAGTCTAAAATTAGTCAAGAAGAAGTTGGGCTAGCCATTGATAATATGAAATCAGGAAAAAGTGCAGGACCAGATGGTCTTCCAGTTGACCTTTATAAAAAATTTAAGAATAAATTAATAAAACCTTTTTTGGAAATGGTTTTAGAAGCATTTCAAAATAATAATTTACCATCATACATAAATAATGCCTTAATTATACTGCTGCCAAAACCAGGTAAGCCCTCTAATAAATGTGAAAATATGAGACCAATAAGCCTATTAAACGCCGACCTTAAGATAATCTGTAAAATTTTAGCAAGACGAATACAAGAAATTTTACCAAATATTATTAATCGAGATCAGAATGGCTTTATAAAGGGTAGACAAGGCTTCCATAATGTAAGAAGACTATTTAATATTATCTATTTTAATAAAGAAGCACCGGATACAGCTCTCCTATCATTGGACGCCGAAAAGGCCTTTGATAGAGTTGAATGGCCCTTTCTTTTTGAAGTCCTACAAAGGTTTGGACTTGGAAATAATTTCATAAAATGGGTTCAAATAATATACAATAATGCTACAGCAGAAATCCTAACAAATAACAATATTTCAAAACCAATAAAAATCAATAGAGGATGTCGACAAGGCTGTCCACTTTCACCTTTACTGTTTACTATGGCAATTGAACCTTTAGCGATAGCAATACGTTTACATTCACAAATATATGGAATTAAAGTTGGACCAACAGAACATAAAATCTCCCTGTACGCCGATGATATAATTTTGTTTATGTCGAATCTAAAAAAATCAATTCCAACCTTGTTGAATTTAATAAAGAATTTTGGGGAAATATCAGGATATAAAATAAATAAAACTAAATCTTCAATATTAATGCTAAATGAGACCCAGAGAAATTACCCAGCCCCTGAGGTAAATCAATTCAATGTTGTAAATCAGTTTAAATATTTAGGAATCCAAATTATGCCTAAGCTAGAATCAGTCGCCAGTGTCAACTATGAAGCCTTAATGTCAGATATCAATGAGTTAACTCAGAGATGGATGTCACTACCAATGTCGATGATCGGGAGAATCAATATACTTAAAAGTAATATTTTACCTAAAATACTTTATTTATTTCAATACATTCCCTTATCACCACCTTTAGATCTATTCTCAAGAATAAAAAAAAAGTTAGTGGAATTTATATGGAACAACAGGAGGGCTAGATTACGTTTGTCTTTATTATATTTACCATTTGATCGTGGAGGTCTGAAATGTCCAAATTTTATGTTGTATTATTGGTCGGCACAACTGAGATCTATGACATATTATTTTTCATCAAATGATCTCCCTCACTGGACTGAAATGGAATCATACAATTTACCTTTACCTCTTCCCATATTCATATACTCAGATTCGGCAAAAAAATTACAAAAACAAGTTAAAAATCCATTTGTAAAGCATATGATCAAAATATGGTGTGAAGCTAAAAACTATTTAAAAGAACCACAGTTATTGTCACAATTTAGTCCAATATGGGGTAATCAATATTTTAAACCAGGGAGAGCGGACGCTGTATTTAAAGTATGGAATTTAAAAGGGATACAAAAGATTCAGGATTTATATTTGCCATGTGCAGACAACATAATGTCTTTTGAAGAGCTGAGGATCAAATTTAATCTCAATAGAACACATTTTTTTAAATATCTTCAACTTAGAAACTTTATTCGATCAAATCAAAATAAAGCTCTCACTCGACCTATTTATTCATCCTTGGAAAAAATGATGATGAAAGATAGTAAAAGAAAGGGTATTATTTCAGAGTTTTATAACTCATTGACACTATCTTCAAGTGAAAATTCACTGAAAAGATTAAACTACTGGAAAGAAGATCTGCAAATTGAAATTTCAGAGGAACAATGGGAATTGGCTTGTACAGAAGCTCAAACCAAATCAATAAATGCACGCCTTAAATTGATACATTTCAAATGGTTAATGCGGATGTATGTTACACCGGAGGAGTTAAATAGATACAACAAAAATATACCAGATACATGCACAAAATGCATGGAAAGTAAAGGAACCCTATTTCATTGTTTATGGGAATGTAGATTAATAAGAATGTTTTGGGAAGAGGTGAGGGTAACAATTGAAAAAATAATCTCAAAACAAATCATATTGAATCCTAAACTGTTTTTGTTGGGTCTGTACCCAGAAAAGCATAATTTTAATAAAAGTGAAAGAACATTCATAGACCTCAGTTTGCTTAATGCCAAAAAATGTATTGCACTATTATGGAAAAAGACTCATAGACCAGATGTGACTCAGTGGTTAAGACAGATGTAAACAAACCTTCCATTAGAAAGAATAACATATATACTGAAATCAAAGGAAATTGTGTTTGAGAATATATGGAGACCTTTTATTGATTATGTAAAAAATTTAAACATAACTCTTGAAGAAGAAGGTGAATGATGTGTGTGGACCTTGTAAATTCCAAACTGGTGAACATAATATGTATACTTATGTATTGGATTGTCTAGACTAAACAGAGGAGCATTGTTGAAGACTTGATTTTGTTGGTGGTTGTTGGTGTTTTTAGTGCATTTTTTTTTTTTGTAGTACTTTAGTGTTAGTGTTTGATTGTTTGTATCATGTTTGTTAAAAAAAAAAAGGTTCAATAAAGATATTGTGGAAAAAAAAAATATAACTGTCATATGCGTGTGTCTTAGCGCAGCGCATGTGGGAATTGAACATGAAAACGAAATGCAGGAGTAAGTTGATTGTGTTTATTAACAGAAACGTGAGAGTGTCCAATATACAAACAATGAATGTCACTAGCATGCAAGGGAGACTGTCCGGACGCTCTACAGCTCATGGAAAAATAGAACATGGAAGAAATGGCCCAGGCGCTACAGGCGGAACTGTGAGCGGAGGGAGACAGAGGAACCCAGGACACTTCCAGACGGAACTGGTTTGGCGTGGGCAAATATAGGAAAAACTTACAGAGCTGGAGCAGTCCGAGACAGTCCCAGGTAGCCGTCCCAGTGGAACAAAAATGGCTGAGAGCAGGCTGGTGGAAAAAACGATCCAGCTACAGCAATACAAGCAGTTAGTTCTACACAGAGGGGAACAAACACTGTGTGGAACAAACAATGACCCGGCAATGCACATCAGTGAACACAGAACTTAAATGTTGCAACTGATTAATCAACTGAGTGCATGCCGGTGTGTGTAATGAGTGCGTGGATGTGTGAGCATGTAAGTGAGTGAATGGTGTGTGCATGTGCAGAGAACAGCATGTGTGTGAGTGAGTGTGCTGAGTGAAACACAAATGACAAACAGCTGCGGCCCTGACAGGAAGAGGGGGTGTGGCTGTCGGCTGTCAGGAAGCAGGCGAACGAGCCCCAAGGCTCTCAGCAGCCTGACATACGGACCTGACAGACGACAGACACAAAAGAAATAATAAAGGGAAACGAGCCACATCATGGAGCAGGGTAAGAAAAAACTTAAAACCCTGCTCATGACAATAACTTGTTTTGTGAACACAGTTGCCTTGATTTCTTTGTATGTATGGATTATTTGGATTGTGACTGATATCTGGCGAAAATCTCAGGTCAATGGCTCCATCAGAAATATGTTTAATGAGAAAAATGTTGACGTGTTTAATACTTACAGTATTTCCTCCGCTGTAATACATTTTTGAAAAGGCGTTTGCAAAGTGGTCCTGAAAATAACTACAGGAAGTGATATGATGGATTGTGAGAGGTTTAATGTATGAGAGGTTTAGCCCCCTCACCCTCACTTAAGCCATAACCGTAATCTTTTCCCTTTTACATTATATTGTGTTTAGTAGCAAACCTCTACTGTTACCATAATCTTAAGCACATTGAAAATATATTGAGTAAAAAGTAAAATTTAACTAAAGATTCCATCTGGACTTAAACCCAAGTCATCAGCATGAAAGCCCTATTGCTAATGCTGTCCTACATCTTTTTCTGGATTTCACTGAATTTGAAACACCTATACTTTTTCCTTTCTTTTTGTCGTATTGGGAGGGCAGAAACTTACAATGAAAGTAAGCATATCAGGGTTTTCTCTGGTAATATTTTTGCTTGGCGGCCCACCATGCCGGAAAGATTTCCGCCACACCTATGAGGATATCCACCTTATTCCTGGGGGTGCCGCTGTAGGAACGATTATGGGCGGAGCTTCCAGTTTCAGCTGACGTAGTGTTAAATCAGTCAGTAAGAGTGGAGTAGCAGGGGCATTTAAAATAGGATTTTTAAAAGTTTTTCAAATTCATTTTAATGTATAGTCCACATACGTGTTTTGCACTCAAGTGGCAGCTAATTTCAGCACTTGTAGTTTTTGTATTTTTGAATGTTTTTGCGTAGTTCTGGTACTTGCTGCTTTTCTTGGTGTGAGGCTTCTCACAGATAAGCACAGCTAAATCTGTGGGTTCAACAGCAATGAGTAGATCATGCACTGAAAACTAAAGGATTGTTCGTGTGATCGGTGGTACAGACACAGCAGCACCAGGTATGTTTTCACTTGTATGAATGTCACAGAGCTGACATTTTATCCCTAATTTAGAATGTCCAAACACAGTGTTGTGGTTCTTTGTGGCTCTGACTAGACTCTACATCTGCTCTGAAGTAAATTTCATTATGTCCAACATATTTTAACAAAATGCAGCCGGCTTTATTGCGGTGGAGACACTGATATCAGAGCTTTTATTTGTTTACAGCGTTAGCATATTAGCAGTGGCGCTAACAAACGGAGCTACAGTCTGCCAGGCCACGTTTTAAGGTCATCTTCCTATCCCTAGATAGTCGTGGGAAGTGGTATGATTATATTACTGTCTTTGAGGCGCAAAAGACCGTGTTCACACATTTCTGATGCTGAAGTCATTGTTTTTTAAAAAGGAAAAGTGTCCCGTTTCAGTGACAACTAGTACCATAATTCACACAAGGCATCATGAGGCCTTGGAATAAGGTGGATATAAATTTAAGAGAAATATATGAAGCAATGACTTTTCGCAAGCGCGCACACGAACAACACGTGTAGCCGTCATCCGCGCAGAGTTGAGAAGCACCCCAGCCGCACGAGCTTTCCAGTCAGTTACCAGGCAGAGTGTCTTGCTAGCGTGACTGTCCGAGAGAAACATGAGTTTATTAAAGTACTTTAAGCGTGGAAAAAAATTCAGAAGAGGTATGTAAGCACTGGAGGCATTTATCATGGTTTTAACCCGCTGGAAACGGGAGCAATAATGGAAGAGGCACTGAGCTAAGAGATGTGGTTAGAATTCATATGCAGCCAGCTTCATATGAAGGGAAAGGCAAGGGGGACTGATGAATTGCTGAGGATATATTTCACCAGCCACTACAATATTAAGTTATGTTCCCTATTATGTACCTGCAAAGTTAAGATGACTGAAATTCACCAAGTCAGTGACTTTAATCCGTCAGCAGCCTTCAGACAAACTAAACATGCCAACATTTGGATTTCAAAATTAGGGAGGTTTTTCCTGCTGTCTGGGTGGTGAGGAGATTTCTAAAAAAAAAAAACAAAAACAAAAAACTGTAAATATAAAGAAATATTATAACAGAAATAACGGCATCCTTGGTCATTTAAGTTAATTTATTTCATTAAATACAATTTAATAATATTTTTTCTTTGTAATCAGAGTTAAATTATTGTTCTGTTCTGACTGCAAAATTATGGTCAAAAATGTACATTGTTATAAGGAAAAGTTAAAAAAAATTACCACAGTCTATTTCAAATTTTATTTAAAAAACAGTAATTTTATTTAAAAAAAAAACCAGACAAAAATAAGCTATAAAATAATCCACAAATTTATAATAAAGTTTCAAATATACAAGAAAAGTCAATTTTACAAGAGGAAATTACAAATTTGAGGAAAATGGTTTCAAATTTAGATAAATTTACAGAGAAAAGTAGAAAACTATAAAAAAAAATTGTTAGAAAATTTTGAGAAAAACCTCAAACCTTCAAGACTGAAGTCATTTCTCAAGTTTTTAAGTGGGTGCTCTTTGTACCCTCAACTCAACTAGAAATTTTTGATTGTCTACTTTTAATTTTTTTTTCCACAATATCTATATTGAACCTTTTTTTTTAACAAACATGACACACACAATCAAACACTAACACTAAAGTACTACAAAAAAAATGCACTAAAAACACCAACAACCATTGACAAAATCAAGTCTTCAACAATGCTCCTCTGTTTAGTCTAGACAATCCAATACATAAGTATACATATTATGTTCACCAGTTTGGAATTTACAAGGTCCACACACATCATTCACCTTCTTAGTTAAGTTTAAATTTTTTACATAATCAATAAAAGGTCTCCATATATTCTCAAACACAATTTCCTTTGATTTCAGTACGTATGTTATTCTTTCTAATGGAAGGTTTGTTAACATCTGTCTTAACCACTGAGTCACATCTGGTCTATAAGTCTTTTTCCACAGTAGTGCAATACATTTTTTGGCATTAAGCAAACTGAGGTCTATGAATGTTCTTTCACTTTTATTAAAGTTATGCTTTTCTGGGTACAGACCCAACAAAAACAGTTTAGGATTCAATATGATTTGTTTTGAAATTATTTTTTCAATTGTTACCCTCACCTCTTCCCAAAACATTCTAATTATTCTACATTCCCATACACAATGAAATAGGGTTCCTTTACTTTCCATGCATTTTGTGCACGTATCTGGTATGTTTTTGTTATATCTATTTAACTCCACCGGTGTAACATACATCCGCATTAACCATTTAAAATGTATCAATTTAAGACGTACATTTATTGATTTGGTTTGAACTTCTGTACAAGCCAATTCCCATTGTTCCTCTGAAATTTCAGTTTGCAGATCTTCTTTCCAGTAGTTTAATCTTTTCTGTGAGTTTTCACTTGAGGATAGTGTCAATGAGTAATAAAACTCAGAAATAATACCCTTTCTTTTACTATCTTTCATCAACATTTTTTCCAAGGATGAGTAAATAGGTTGAGTGAGAGCTCCATTTTGATTTGATCGAATAAAGTTCCTAAGTTGAAGATATTTAAAAAAAATGTGTTCTATTAAGATTAAATTTGATCCTCAGCTCTTCAAAAGACATTATGTTATCTGCACATGGCAGATATAAATCTTGAATCTTTTGAATCCCTTTTAAATTCCATACTTTAAATACAGCATCCGCTCTCCCTGGTTTAAAATATTGATTACCCCATATTGGGCTAAATTGTGACAATAAGTGTGGTTCTTTTAAATAGTTTTTAGTTTCACACCATATTTTGATCATATGCTTTACAAATGGATTTTTAACTTGTTTTTGTAGTTTTTTTGCCGAATCTGAGTATATGAATATGGGAAGAGGTAAAGGTAAATTGTATGATTCCATTTCAGTCCAGTGAGGGAGATCATTTGATGAAAAATAATATGTCATAGACCTCAGTTGTGCCGACCAATAATACAACATAAAATTTGGACATTTCAGACCTCCATGATCAAATGGTAAATATAATAAAGACAGACGTAATCTAGCCCTCCTGTTGTTCCATATAAATTCCACTAACTTTTTTTTAATTCTTGAGAATAAATCTAAAGGTGGTGGTAAGGGAATGTATTGAAATAAATAAAGTATTTTAGGCAAGATATTACTTTTAAGTATATTAATTCTCCCGATCATCGACATTGGTAGTGACATCCATCTCTGAAGTAACTCATTAATTTCTGTCATTAAGGCTTCATAGTTGGCACTGGCGACTGATTCTAGCTTAGGCACAATTTGGATTCCTAAATATTTAAACTGATTTCCAACATTGAATTGATTTACCTCAGGGGCTGGGTAATTTCTCTGGGTCTCATTTAGCATTAATATTGAAGATTTAGTTTTATTTATTTTATATCCTGATATTTCCCCAAAATTCTTTATTAAATTCAACAAGGTCGGAATTGATTTTTTAAGATTCGACATAAACAAAATTATGTCATCGGCATACAGGGAGATTTTATGTTCTGTTGGTCCAACTTTAATTCCATATATTTGTGAATGTAAACGTATCGCCATCGCTAAAGGTTCAATTGCCATAGTAAACAGTAAAGGTGAAAGTGGACAGCCTTGTCGACATCCTCTATTGATTTTTATTGATTTTGAAATATTGCTATTTGTTAGGATTTCTGCTGTAGCATTATTGTATATTATCTGAACCCATTTTATGAAATTATTTCCAAGTCCAAACCTTTGTAAGACTTCAAAAAGAAAGGGCCATTCGACTCTATCAAAGGCCTTTTCGGCGTCCAGTGATAGGAGAGCTGTATCCGGTGCTTCTTTATTAGAATAGATAATATTAAATAGTCTTCTTACATTATGGAAGCCTTGTCTTCCCTTTGTAAAGCCATTCTGATCTTGATTAATAATATTTGGTAAAATTTCTTGTATTCGTCTTGCTAAAATTTTACAGATTATCTTAAGGTCGGCATTTAATAGGCTTATTGGTCTCATATTTTCACATTTATTAGAGGGTTTACCTGGTTTTGGCAACAGTATAATTAAGGCATTATTCATGTATGATGGTAAATTACTATTTTGAAATGCTTCTAAAACCATTTCCAAAAAAGGTTTTATTAATTTATTCTTAAATTTTTTATAGAGGTCAACTGGAAGACCATCTGGTCCTGCACTTTTTCCTGATTTCATATTATCAATGGCTAGCCCAACTTCTTCTTGACTAATTTTAGACTCCAGTATCTCCCTGTTTTCATTTGAAATACACGGTATAGATAGTTCGTTCAAAAACCCATTTAGTTTTGTTAAGTCAGATTCATTTTTGGTATCATATAATTTTTCATAGTAATCTCTAAAGGCTCTATTAATTTCTAAAGGATCTATAACTACCTGTCCCTTACTTATAATACTGGTAATTGGTGTTTTAAATTCTAATTGTTTAATCTGCCATGCCAATAATTTCCCTGATTTTTCACCTTGTTCATAAAAAGATTGTTTCAATCTTAGAAGACTCGAGGCAGCTCTATTCACTGATTTTTTGTCATATTCAGCTCTCAAAATCAGTAATTCGTTCTCCAACCTTGGATCACTTCCTGCATACACTTTTTCTTGAAGAATTTTTATTTTATGTTCCAACTGGACTCTCTCCTCTCGAGTCTTCTTAGATTTTGAATCTGTATAACTAATAATATGTCCCCTAATAAAAGCTTTGAAAGCCTCCCACTTTACACATGCTGATGTTTGTGTAGTATTGATGTCAAAGAACTCATCTATCTGTTTTTCTATATACTTAACAAATGCCTCATCCTGAAGCCATTTATGCTGAAATTGCCATCTACCTGATTCCTTTGTCAATTTCTTATCTACATATATTAGACAGCAGGGTGCATGATCAGAGATCACGATGTTATCATAAAAGCAGTTTTGAATCTTGAACCTTAATTCTGTGGAGATCAAAAAATAATCAATACGTGAGAATGTCTTGTAGGTATTGGAATAACAAGAGTAGACTTTAACTTGTGGTTTCATTTCTCTCCATATATCTAGCAATCTCAATTCTTTCATAAAATGATTAATGGTCATCCTACATCCATTGTGCGTACAGTCCAGTCCTGTTGATCTATCTATACCGGGATTCAATGTACAATTAAAATCCCCTGCTATTATATATTGCCCTGTAAGTGATGATAAGATAAGAAATAAATTAGCAAAGAACTTTTGATCATCTATATTGGGACCATATAAGTTCACCAAATTTATATTTTCTAATAACAAAGATCCTTGAATGATTAAATATCTTCCAAATTTGTCTCCAATTACATTTTTCACTTGAAATGGGACTGATTTATGTATGAGAGTCATAACTCCCCTGGCTCGGGATGAAAATGATGAGGTGAAAACACTTCCTTGCCATCTACTCCTAATTCTTTTTACATCCTCCTCTATTAGATGAGTTTCTTGTAAAAACACAATTTTTGAACCCATGTCTTTTATTTTAGTCATAACTTGTTTAAGTTTTTTTAAATTCTGTAGACCTCTGCAATTCCATGAAGTTAAATTAAGATTAACGCTTTGGTTTATGATCAATAGGGAGTTTGGAATTACCTTGCAGTGTAAACATGCTCATACAGAGAAGCAAAAACATGAGTGGTTGAACATTCATCCTACAAACTACACACATACAAATTCCCCCTTCCCACATTTGTGGTAATCCCCCCAAAATCAAAAGAAAAATTCCGTCTCCCGATATAGCCATCGACCGCTCCACACCCACGAGGATCAGCCAAAGCCACTCCTTCTTCATCCTCCCAATCACCCTAACTCTACTGCTTTTAATGACGTAACATTAACGCTCTTCTGTAGTTTTCCAACTTAACTCCAAAATTTTTAGCAACTTTGTACATCATAGTTTTTTTTTTTAATATATAATACAATCTATATTTTGTAAACTTGCTATTTGCTTCAAATCAGTCAGATGCCTGTGCAAATGCTTAAATATTCTACCTTATATTTTGTTCATGCTTAGCTCCCACCAGTCTCTTCTTGGATCTTCTTGATGAACTCCTGCGCTTCCTCTGGGGTCTTGAAGATGTGTGTTCTGCCCCCATACGTGGTCAACAGTCTCGCAGGATAAATTACACCATGACGAATCCCAAGGTTGCGCAGCTCTTTACGTACGGGATCAAACTGCTTCCTCAATTGTTGGATTCCTGTGGCCAAATCTGGGTAGAACCGCACCTGCTGGTCCTGGTGTTTAATCTCTCCCTTAGCTTGCGCAGCGTTGAATATCTTCATCCTGTCTCTGTTGCTGAGGAACTTCATAATAAGCGTCCTCGGTGGTCCCTTATTTCTCCGTGGGCCGATACGATGTGCGCTTTCCAGAACGACTGCTGATTGCAGCTCCGCGCTGCCCAGCGCCTCCGGAATCCACTTTTCCAAAAAGGAACATGTGTCCCGACCTTCGGATTCCTCCGGTAGACCCACCAGCCTCAAGTTGTTCCGTCTCGACCGGGACTCCAAATCCAGGACATTATCTTCCAGGCATTTATTTTTTTTTTTCCAAAGTGCGCACCTTTAATTGAAGACTGGTGACGTCATCCTCAGCACTGGAGACACGAAGCTCCACCTGCGCCATTCGTTCTACACAGTCACCCAATTCCTTTCTCATTCCTTCCAACGCTGCCATAATCCCATCAAATTTAGAGGAAAAGTCTGCTCTCATTGAACTAATGGCTGCTAGCACTGCACCTGTGCCATTTCCCGCAGTCACCGCACCGCTGCTAGCTTCCTCTGCCATATATGGAGCTTTATCTGCTGCGTCACAGACCTGAAAGTCCGTTAATTTGGACTGTTTCAGCGGCTCGCTTTTTCCTCTACCTGGTTTTCCAGCCTTAGGCTTCACCGACATATCCTCGCCCAAACGCTGGGATACGTTCTGTCCCAAATGAGAGAGTTATTTGCCGATTTTTTTTTTCTCCAGGAGCAGAGCAGAGTGATACGTGTCCCTCTCACATGGCCGCCAAAACCGGAAGTCTACTTTTAATTTTTAATTTCAAAGCACTGCTTTTACATGAGTAGAATTTCTGGCTGCTATACCCACCTCTGATCATATAATTTAAGTATGCATGAGTAAATTATTATTATGAATGGGTTTTTTTCCCTTCCCTACTCTTAATGGAAAAAAAAAGAAACACTAGAATAAAAATACAAAAAATACACATTTTTGTCATTTATGTAAACCATGACAAAAACTCCTCCAGGACAAAACATGACATTGATATTTTCTAACCTGTTTGTATACCACCATAGACAGAGAGAGAACCTGAATTAGACAGAGCTCAGAGAGGGCAAGATGAGACAGAAGAGAGGAGCCAAGGAGAGGAAAGTGTTCAGGCAGAGGGTCCAGGAGAGGTGAGAGTAGAGGAAGGAGAGAAGGATGACACCAGTAAAAAGTCCAAACACAGGATGTCTGGGTGGGACCCCAACTGGCCCAATATTGCAATATTCAAGCCTCGGTTGTACAATACTTCAAATGGTAGGTTCCATATGCAAAGTTACTGTGCAAAATTTAAAAAAAGAAATAAATGGTATAAAATTAACATATTCCGGTAACAATCGTGTCATATGTTTACCCCCCCACCCCAGAAAAATATGTTACCACAGTACCAAGGTCTTTAAGCCAAAGGAAATACTATTAGAAAAAAAAAACTGTTAGACAGGCCCAGTGTTTATATAGTTTATGCACCTCATGAGATCTCTGCTTGTTGTCCAAAATAATTTATCAGATTTTTCAAGTTGCATGTTGGAAAAATGTTGACTTTGTCTACTGGTACAATTAATGATAGATGGCATGTTGTACTTGGGGGCCAAAATCCTGAGTTGACTAACTAAACATTCTTGGCTGTCTGATTTGTTCACACTTGTTGTCAAGTAATCTGCCACTTCCAGGTGCTTTCATCACCTTTAATCCAGCCACACTGTTTCAGTTTTATTTTCTAATTTAAAGACTGACAAGCAACATGCTTGACCAAAGGCACTTCTTATTCATTGGTATTTGATCATTTCATTGATTTATTCCTTCATTGCAGACATCCAGTATGTTTTGGGGAACAGTGTCCGGAATATCTAAAAATTCATGTGTGTGAGCATTGAAGAAGGCTTCCCTTATTCTTAGCATTTGACTCACAGAGAAATTGTTCAGGGTGGCTGTTTTGTGTGTCAAGACACAGGAGAGGAAAACAGGTCATGGGAAAGGAGAGACGTTTGTAAAAGGACATGAGATGACCCGGCAGGAACAAAAAAAAAAGATGGGGAGTGTGAAAGGGGTGAGTGGAATGTCAAGGAGACTCAGAGGTAACATTAAGGAGATTGAGGCATTGTGTCGCCCTGTGTAAAACACACGCATGCACACACTCATGCATACGCGCACGCACGCACACACATACACACACACACACACACACACACACACACACAGAGGAACACCTAAAGTGGAGTCTGTCATGGAATGTTTAACAGGAAATTTATTCTGCCCCAAACAATGGCAGAAGGCACACATACTCAGATAGAACACACGCACTCTGACACACAAACCCACATTACATTAGGGAGTATCAGTAGGTGTGTTTTCATTCTAACACCGTTTGTATTGGAGTTCATGTTTTCCTATCCAGTCATTAAATTTGTGTTTGTGATTTTGCACCTGTGCCTGTGTGCATTTGTGTGTTTTGTTGAACCAGCCTCCCCTGTGTTTATAATTCAATTCAATACATTTTCATCCTTAATTTGGTGCATTCATGTGCAATGGCTCTAACCAGGTGTACACTTTGAAGTGGGATCTCACATGCACAAGCACACCACCTGATGAGCTAAACAGAAGGCTGCAGTTAGGTGAAAGGCTTCATGGTTAAAATAACTGTGTGAACATGTACATGTGGGTAATACACCCCTGCACAACACAAACCTCTGTAGCTGTGACTATTCCCAACTTCAAGTTTGTTGTCCAAATCAGAAACACTTAATTTCCTAGTCTTGTCTGTGGTAAAAGATGCTGATTGTTTACTGAGGGACAATGGGGATAATTTTCTCACATAAACATACAGTAACTTCCAGCAGCTATTGTTAAAAGCTGCTGAAATTTAAATTATGAGCAAATAACCATGCTGAAAATAGCCCTTGCTCTTGGTTATGCACTCTGTTATTACTATATCTATCTTGTGCACATCACTTTCCCAACTCAGTATCACAGCGGGCACCTAGGAACAGCTCTCGATCTTTCTCCAGTGTCAACAGAAGAGGTAATGTTTGACAGCCAACATCTTGGAAACCATGGGCATCATAGCAGGTATTTGGGGACTTGGCTGTCCAACATTCTTGCCATATGTCCAAAGTAAACAAAAGGGCAGTAACAGGAATTGCAGCACTTAGTTTGTTTTCTTATCTCTAGATTTGATATGTGATTATAAAACTTCACCTTTGGGATGGGATATAGACAGAAATGATAAAGGACATCTTGGTATTGTAGCTGTAGATGTTTAAATGTAAACAGTAAACATGTTTAATCATGTTTACTGTACATGATTGGTTGAATGACAATAAGGGTGATTTAATTTAATTTAATTTAATTTAAATGACTGTGTTTTAAGTTTATTTCACAAATTATTTAAAATACATATACAATTCACATTCTCATGCAAAAATAAAGTTTTTGTGAAATGGGACCCCCTAGAAGCTATCCATAGCTTATAAACAGGGGCCCAGTCATCAAGTTGCACCAGCCATCAAGTGGAACAACCGTAGAGATGAGCTGTGATAACTCCACACTCACAGACCTTGATTGACTTTCCCTTCTTGATTTAGATATGTTTCTGCAGATTTTATGACGTGCACATATAATGCATCCTTCACTAGACCATAACAGGAGGAGTTTACTTGCTCTGCCCACCTCAGTGTTCAATATCTTGCTGAAGGGACTGATTGGGGATAAGCATAGTCTTAGTCCTTGTGGGCTTTCATGTGTTTTTCACTGAGGAGAGGCTTCCAAGCCACTCTGCCATAATCTGTGGAGGGCTGCAGTGATGGTTGGCCTTCTGGAACTTAATCCCATCTCCACACAGGATCTCTGGAGCTCAGTCAGTGACCATCGGGTTCTTGGTCACCTCTCTCACTAAGGCCCTTCTCCCTCACTTGGTTAGTTTGGCTCAGTGACCAGCTTTTGGAAGTGTAGTAGTTTTGCCAAGTTTCTTCCATTTGTCTCCATACTAGTGCATGCCCGTAGAACGCAAGTATTCCTGTCTAAAACAGGGATCCCAATTAGGCTTTGCAGGCCCAGATGCAGGCTGTGTTTGAAAGTGGAATACAAAGAGGCGTAGGCTATATGTCGGCAATCACACATGTTAGACTTTGACAAATGCATATAAAAGGGACTAAATGGCACTAAGATTTATTTGACTGTATGAATATTAAATACAGAATACCTAAATACTGAAAATGAATGGGGCATCCAGCATTAGTGACTGTTTCAGATCCCTTGTTTGTTTGTCAGATCACTTATTTGTGTGCTCTTTTATCACTTATATTCAAGATAATAGTGTATCTTGCACTTTAAGGAATGGGAGTTGTTCAGTCGTCATTATAATTATTTTAGTTTATATCACTATTCAGTGATGGAGTTAAGTGTAATAGTGAATTTCTTCTGCATATCATTAATAAACTCATGCAGTACTATAACAGGACACATTTACAAATATTTGAGACCCATTGTAGTGCATCAGTTTATATTTTAGCAATATTTTATTGTTAAAAGGTTTTTTAAAACTGTAATCAACCGAATTAACTAAAAAAAACACCCAACATCAATAAAGTACATCTATCTCTTATTATACACAGCAGAAAGACCCATTTGACTGCAACCGGTGTATCAGTGTTGCCCATTTGTCAGTAAATATTTAACTAAAAATGATTTATTCTGTGATTTGGGTGTTTTTGTGTCCTGCGTTTGGTCGTTAAGTCATTCCGGCCATTCTGCTCCACAATCATGGCAGTATTAAGTTTTTAATTTTTAGATACTCGCACAGGAGGGGGGACTCATGGTCCCTCAAACTACAGTGGTACCACATGGGTGAAGCAGAAGCAGGTACTCCCGTCTACCACTGACTGGGCAGGCTGGGTGTGCCTCCCCACGCAGGACCGTGGTCCGCCCGGTCAGGCTGCTGCTTCTCCCGGTATGTTCTTTGTTCATACACCGGTATTCTTTGTCAGACCTGATGCCTGCTGACGCTCCACCCAGTCTGCTTGCGCACCTCATGTTCTCTACATATGGTGAATTATCCTTTAGACCTACGCAATCACGGCAACTTTATGGTATAATTTTTTTAAGCATGAAATCTTCAGTATTATCTTTTTTCTAGTCAGATTTGTTGTTTTCCAATTCCTTGTTTTGTCCAGGGAACACTGTGGTGACTGACAGCTCGTGATGCCACATATTATCCAATCAGCACGGAGTCAATCCAAAACCCCGCCCACACTTCTTGAAGCCAGGGCATGAAGAGACACAGAACAGCGACAGAGTGGTGGCTAAACTTTTATTGATAAAAATTACATATTTTGACTGAGCAACTCCCTACTTAGGGATGTACACCCTTGTAACCTCAGCAAAACACATATAAAACCTTTGGTCAGTCTGATGAACGGTT
This sequence comes from Pholidichthys leucotaenia, assembly GCA_020510985.1. Classification (NCBI taxonomy): domain Eukaryota; kingdom Metazoa; phylum Chordata; class Actinopteri; order Cichliformes; family Pholidichthyidae; genus Pholidichthys; species Pholidichthys leucotaenia. The sequence goes on along the minus strand of CM035847.1, from coordinate 172,535,171 downwards.
CAAGAAATATGCGTGGAACAGACACACACACACACACACACACACACACACACACACACACACACACACACACACACACACAGAGAGATATGCTGCATTTATAGATAGATTATGGAGGCCACAGTACTCTTGGTAACCTTGAGTGCAGCAGAATTTTTTTTGTAGCCTTCCCCAGATCTGTGCATTGCAGCAACCCTGCCTCTGAGATCAGTAGGCAGGTCCTTTGACCTCATGGCTTGGCTTTTACTCCAATACGCATTGTCAGCTATGAGGCCTCCTATAAAGAGGTGTGTGTCTTTCCAAATCATTTCCAGTCAGTTACCACAGGTGGAATCCAAACATTGTGTAGGAACATCTCAGCAATAACCATGAGAAACTGGAGGCACCTGAGCTAAGTTTTAGGTGTTTTTGCAAAGTGTCTGACTATTATGCACATGTGATATTTCAGTTTTTTTTTTCTTTTTAATAAATTTACCCCCCCCCAAAAAAAAATAAAAAATAAAATAAAAATCTTCAAATTCTGTTTTCAACTTGTCATTATGGGGTGCTGAATATGGATTGATGAGGGGGAAAAAGGAATTTAAATGACTGCATCAAGCTGCAACATAACAAAATAGGAAAAATGCTGAGGGGGTGAATAATTTTGCAAGCTACTGTATGTAACTGGAGTCCCATAGTGACCCCAAATGAAAAATTCTGTAAAAATCTATGAGTTAAAAATTAAAAAAATAGCTGTTGTTAGTTTATTTGTCAAGCAGTACACTTAAAGACACAGATCTCTACTAAAATGAGATGTACCAACTCTGTACCAGCTCTATTACGCAGCTCTCCTCTCCAGTCCCTAGACATTTAGACACAAATATATACATAAAATCTAAATACATTATACTACAAATGGTAAAAGACTGATGGGATAGGAAGTTAATGAGAAAAAACAAATTAGCTATTGTGTTCTATGTTATCGCCTGAAGGACTTTTATTCATTTCTCAGGTTTTGCCAGGTCTTTCATTATTTATTTGGCTGCTTCAAATGAGACCAATTTACCTGTTGCCAAACAAATCCCAACAGTGTCTTCACAAGGCTTTGAATTCCTGTATGACCTGATGAATGATGTGATATAAGACAGATTCAGCCTGTAACTCTTGACAGTCGGCGTTTTCAGTCTTACAGCCATGCTCAAGCATGACTGAATCCAGCAACCAGTTGCTGGAGATTTAGTTTGCGCGCAGAGGAAGCGAAAGACAAATGCAGAAACAAAAGCGGCAGGTGTTTTAGAATTGGGAAAATATATAAAACCAATGGTGGGCATATTAGGAAAACATGCAATGTGTGATATTCTTGTTGAATATTGTGATATACATAGATAGGACATATCAAAACAAATACTTCAGTATACCATGTTCCTCCCATCTCTCGTCCTTTTTGCTACCATGAAACTCACTACACTCCATGCACTACAACATCTTTATTCTTTTAAGGTTGGCATTTGTTCTGGGTGATGGAACCTCAAATCAACATCACAATTAAATGAACATTTTAGATAAGGGGGACAGTGCATGAGCACATACATTTTAACAGGAAGAGGGAAAAAAAAAAGGGTCTGAATGTCAGTTGTGGCTAATCTTTGGTTAATCACCCAGCCATAAGGCTGTGCGATATAATATATATCACATGACTGTATAAAAATGTCTATCGTTTCATAGCATACGCTATCGTTTTTATCATTATTTAAAATGCACAGACTCCCATTTATTCAGTAAAGCTCCTCACCACTCCTTGTCAGCACCCCGTCTCTCCTCTGCAGTGCGCACAACGGAACAGGTGTGTCGTGGGTGGCTAGGTGTCAGTCCGGTGGTTGCTAATGCCAACTCCAAACCACCGGTTCAGATAGCTGCTACTCCTGTTTGCCAGGGATGTGGGACAGTTTTCCATCGTGCTGCGTCAGAGAGGATAGTTCGCTAACCTCATTTTAATAGGAGGCAAGTAACGTTAACACTGTGTCTCATTATAAAATGCTAAATGACGATGCTAAGTTGTGCTAACTGGAAATCATAGCAGACGATCTTTTTTTGGCTTAAATTACTGCTGAGTTTCTTAGTTTTGTCTGAAAAAATTTAGTAAAGCTGCAAAAGTGCATGATGGTGGCACATACACGCAAAATAAATAATAAATACATTAAAATGGGTCAGAGGAGTAAGTTGGCTCTTAATGTAATTTATTTGATTTCTCATCATTTTAATTAGTCAAATATTGATAACGATTAAAGTTAAAGTCATCACATGTATATTATTACATTCCCTTTTCCGTCTTTGATTTTCAGATCATGACCAATCTGAAATGTTTTTACTAAGAAGCAAACAGGTTAAATCAGGTCTTTAGGCTGCAGGTGTACACTTAAATTTTCACTGATTTAAACTAACAGCTAATTTATATCTGTAGATGACAGCCATGGGTAGTTTTCTCAGTTTCAGACATTTTTTGATGTTATCTGGGATTTTTGCTTTTTTTGTTTTTCTTCTCTGGCTCAGGAAATATTTAACTTATTGACGTTTATGTTTTATTACCTCTGCCAGGCCGCAGGCCAGGAGGTCATGTTTTTGCCAGGGTTTGTCTGTTTGTCTGTCTGTTGGTTAGCAAGATAACTCAAAAAGTTTTGAACGGATTTCGATGAAACTTTCAGGCGTTGTTGGAAATGGTACAAGGAAGAACTGATTAAATTTTGGGGATGATCCGGATCACCGTCTGGATCCAGGAATTTTTTAAAGGATTCTTTAACATTGTCAGATAGGGCCATTTTCAACATGTGTGCAGGGGCAATGGAGGGCGCTGATCGTTGTGTCTGACGAACACGAACTCCGCGTTCTTCAAAGTTTTAGGCACAAAAGCACGCGGAAAACAGTGGTGGGCCGGGCCCGGCAGCGTGCCTGTGTTTGCGCTACGCTGCAAAAACTGAGGCGGGCAGCTGTCCGGCACGGGATTATTTGCCAGAAATTCCCCGGGCAGCCATAGGGGCTGCGCAAAAACAAGCTCTCTGCCGGGGAAGCTTCCAAATCCTCTTTTGGCACGGAGCACAACCCCAGTAAAACCCATGACAACCTGTCTACCCAATTTGCATCCGTCAGTGAACCCCTGAGTGCTGCTTTCAGTGATCTATGAAAACGCTCGCATAACCCATTGGCCTGTGGGTTGTACGCGGTTGTGCGATGAATTGCAACGCCCGCAGCCTGGCAGTTTGGAGATGGAGGAGATGGACACAACAGCAACACTTCAGTTTATTACCTCCGCCAAGGAGGTAATGCTTTTACTGGCATTTGTCTGTTTGTCTGTCTGTCTGTTACCAACATAACTCACAAAGTTATGAACGGATTTTGACGAAATTTTCAGGAAATGTGTGTAATGGCACAGGGAACAGATGATTAGATTTTGGTGATGATCTGAGAGTGCATACCTCCACCAAGGCCTTTGTTTGTATTTGTGCAGCAGGATTACACAAAAACTACTGGATGGATTTGGATGAAATTTTCACCAGAGGTGGTTCTTGGTCTAGAGAGGAACCCATTACATTTTGGTGATGATCTGGGAATGCATACCTCAGCCAAGGCTCTTCTCACAGTGTGTCAGCCACAAAACTCCAAAACTAATGGACAGACTTGGATGCAATTTTCACAAGTGGCGATAGGCCTACACACAAGCCCATTACATTTTGGAGGTGATCCATGAGAAACGGAAGGAGCCTTGGCGGAGGTATGCGCTCTATGAGTGCTTTTCTAGTTCATATATGATTTAGAAGAAAAACCTGAAATTTATGAGAATCAAGTCTCAAATACACATTAAAAAACTATTTTATAACAACACTGCAAAATTATGAGGGAAAATGGTACATGTAAAAAATGTAAAAAAAAAAAAAAAAAAAAAAGATGGTCCTCTTTATGATTATCCAAACAGTAGAATTTACAGAAAATGCATATCATAATATTTATCGTGATATAAGATGACTTATATCGGGATATGAATTTTTTGTCATAATGCACAGCCCTACCCAGCCATGGTTGGCAGCCACCCTGGCTCTTCTTAAGTGTTAAGTGTCACCTGGTTTGTTGGAGTGTAATAACATGGAAGCCAAGTGGACAAGTGATCCAAATGTAATTTGAGCAAGAGCAGTGGATGGATGGATGGATGCTTAGAATAAAAGGGTGAAACATCAGACAAGGCAAAGTGAGAAATAGAATAAAAACGTGGAAGTTTGAGCAAGGTAAGACCCCTGGAGAGGAGGGAAAAAAGCTGTGAGTAGAAAGTGAAATGGAGCCAAGAGAATGGCGAGAGTATGTAGGCGTCTGTTCCTGAACAGAAGAGTCAGATTAAAATAGAACAACAGCCATGTGACGATAGTGTGACTGTCAAACACCTGCAGCGGAGAAACGGAGAGGAAGAGGGCGTCATAATGGGATGTAAGGGACAAATGCACAAACAGGTGACAGAGGGAAGGGCGGGGGGCTGGAAATTTTGAGAATATTTAAGATATTGAAAGGGGCAGGATAAGAAAGACTGAATCGATGAATAAGATGCAGATGAGTGAATTCTGAGAACAACTACAAAAAGTAAGAACAGGATTGTTTGAGTGAGAAATAACAGGTGGATTTTTTTTTGTCAGTGCCTTCCCATCATTGCCCCTTTTGACTCTTCTGAGCTTTAAATAACTTCCCACTGCACCACAGCCTTTTACACTACATTGTTGTTTCTAACAAAGGTGCTATCATGGATCACTCATCTACTACATTTGCACAATGTAGTTTTTTTTGTTGTTTTTTTTTATGTGGCCATGATATTTAAACATCCTCGACTGGCAGTTGTTGACATTTGAGAAGAGGCCAGTTGCTCACTGATGACAGTCAGAGCCATTTAAATGAGACATTTCACTGCATTAAAACTAACACAATGAGACAGTTATATTACTCTAAAGTGCAGTGTCATATCAGAGCTGAGGTGTGCAAGTAATTTCTTGTAGAGCATTAAACAGAGGTGGGAAGAGCAGCCAGAAAATGGGCTCAAGTGAAAGCCATGCTACTCTGTGATATTAGATATTTACTGTATGTAGAAGTTGAAGCAGTTGTCTAAAACGTTACTTGAGTAAGATTAAGAAAGTATTTATTTAAAAAATGCCCAAATTAGTAATTTTGATCAAACTTACTCTTTTCATAAAAGAGTAAAATATATCGTGTTCTTTTAGTGGGAAATGCAAAATTTGTAATTAATCCAAATTATATCATACAAAGAAATACTTTTTCCATTATTAAATAATCTTTTCTCTTATAAATCTGACTTTTGTGTACATTTTCCCTGTTAATTTTCAAATTTTTTCCTTACTTCCTTACTTTTTTCATGGTGAATTTTTTTACTTGTATGGTTGTATTTTTTTTTAACATTTACATTTTTCTTGTAAATTTGCTACTCTTTTTTTTTTTTACATGAATATGACTTTTTAAATGCATATATTTTTTGCTGAGTTAGATAAATCAAATATTTCCGGAGGCAGAATATAAGAACAAGTACTTCAGAACTTATTATAAGGAAATGAAATAATAAATTGTATTTCAATGCAGTCTTTTCTCATTACTGCATAAATATATCCATTTCTAACCTAACATTTCTGATTTAAATTGGTAAAATCAAAAGTAACCAAGAGTATGACCAAATTCATGTAATTTTTTTCTGCATAAATGTAAACAAGTAAGAGTAAAAAGTATCCTGCAATAAAACTACTCAGTGAAGTGAAAAACTTGAGTACCCAATTTTGGAGTTGAGACTACTTTTTTAAAGGTCCATTCTCTGTCCTTTTCCCACATTTTCAAAGCTCACACAGATCTTGGTGAAATATGTGTGACATATTTTGGTGAAATTGCCTTAAATTATTTTATTATTGCAGCATTATTGTGAATCCTGTTTTGCAGCTTTTCTCAGAATGGCCAGTTTCAGTGCATGTCTCTGTATATCCCAAAGACCTCATGTAACTCCACCCCCTGCTTACATCACTATTGCTTGTCTTAGCTGACTAGCTCCTACTAAATGTTAATTCAAACCTGAGCCAACTAATCTAAAGTTGTCTCAAAGAATAAATAAAATAATGCATCACTAGAGGACAGGGGTGTGTGGTTTCAGTGGTTGATGGGATATAATTAGTCCCTGGAGTACAGTAAGCACAGAAACATATGTGAATGAGTGCCTGAACTGCTAGCTTCAATTAGCTGCCTTTGGTCCCGCCTATAGATAATACTGCAAGAAAGCAAGCTAAAACAACATCTAAGAATGATGTACTGTATATGGTCAAGTGTTGTAGATGAGCAAGGATTCCGGGGATGAATAGAATTTATAGAAAATAGCAATCAAAACACTCCGGATTGACAGTAAAGCTAACACCAGGCAGCATGTCCGTCACCTCCTCCCTGCTGTGGTGAGCTCCTATGCCACCCACATAGCCGAGCTAGTGCTAACAGGACTGATGTAGCATTACAACAAAAATATAAGAACACAAGCCAGAATGATGCAAGATATACAGTATTATCGACCGTGGATTAGTGAACCAGGTGGAAACAAGGATGCCTATAATGGTGAATGACATTTAAAGAAAATAACAGTATAAACCATGCTTGGTAAGATAAGCCTTGAGTTGCCCTCTGAACTGTTAGCTCTGAATGCATTTGTTTACAGACAGACAGCTATAGGCTGGCCATTGTGGCCAATAAGAGAGCAGCAGGCAGGATCAAGGCTGGGCTCACCATTTCTTGACGTACAAGGAAAAACCCAGAAGAATGACATCAGCTGGTCAAAGTTTGAATCGATATAAAGGCTGTGGGCTTTTTTTTTAAAGAAGGGAGCATTTTGATCTTTTCTGGATTTTTGTGTGACCAATAGACACATTTCTGAAGGTTAAAACCTACAAAACAGTTTTTCAGTGAATGGGACGTTTAAAAGATTAACATAAATAACATATACGTATTAAATCATTTACAGTAATTTAATATGTGGAACATAATAAAAACCTAATCACAAATAATAATGCAAACAGCTTGCCTCAAAACAAACACTTAAATTTCCAGAATTGGTACCATTTCCAGCGTGGTTATTGCCATTGTTGTCATCATCAATTACAGGAATGACACGCTATGCGGGACGATTAGCATCGCATCAATAACCGCCAACAACAACTACTTCCAGAGGCAATGACAGAGCAAGACTTTGCACAGCATGAAAGGATGCTGATTCTACTCAGTCACAGTCTGAAACAAAAGGAGATGTGAGACACGTTGCATTTACTCAGACAAGCAGCTGCACATGAAACAGGCTGACAGCATGCATTTAGTGTCATCAAGAATATTTAGCAGTGACAGCCTAGCTCATATAGATGAAGATGCAAGAGCTCTTTCACCTTAGCTAAAGTTTTGTAGTAGTGTGTGTAGTAGTATTATCATTATTATTAATAATAATAATAACAACAATAAAAGTCTTCAGGAAAAAGTGTATGCAGGAAGTGACCCAAGGTTGGAGAATGAATTACTGATTTTGAGAGCTGAATACGACAAAAAATCAGCGAATAGAGCTGCCTCGAGTCTTCTAAGATTGAAACAATCTTTTTATGAACAAGGTGAAAAATCAGGAAAATTATTAGCATGGCAGATTAAACAATTAGAAATTAAAACACCAATTACCAGTATTATAAGTAAAGGACAGGTAGTTATAGATCCTTTAGAAATTAACAGAGCCTTTAGAGATTACTATGAAAAATTATATGATACCAAAAATGAATCTGATTTAACAAAACTAAATGGGTTTTTGAACGAACTATCTATACCGTGTATTCCAAATGAAAACAGGGAGATATTGGAGTCTAAAATTAGTCAAGAAGAAGTTGGACTAGCCATTGATAATATGAAATCAGGAAAAGTGCAGGACCAGATGGTCTTCCAGTTGACCTTTATAAAAAATTTAAGAATAAATTAATAAAACCTTTTTTGGAAATGGTTTTAGAAGCATTTCAAAATAATAATTTACCATCATACATAAATAATGCCTTAATTATACTGCTGCCAAAACCAGGTAAGCCCTCTAATAAATGTGAAAATATGAGACCAATAAGCCTATTAAACGCCGACCTTAAGATAATCTGTAAAATTTTAGCAAGACGAATACAAGAAATTTTACCAAATATTATTAATCGAGATCAGAATGGCTTTATAAAGGGTAGACAAGGCTTCCATAATGTAAGAAGACTATTTAATATTATTTATTTTAATAAAGAAGCACCGGATACAGCTCTCCTATCACTGGACGCCGAAAAGGCCTTTGATAGAGTTGAATGGCCCTTTCTTTTTGAAGTCCTACAAAGGTTTGGACTTGGAAATAATTTCATAAAATGGGTTCAAATAATATACAATAATGCTACAGCAGAAATCCTAACAAATAACAATATTTCAAAACCAATAAAAATCAATAGAGGATGTCGACAAGGCTGTCCACTTTCACCTTTACTGTTTACTATGGCAATTGAACCTTTAGCGATAGCGATACGTTTACATTCACAAATATATGGAATTAAAGTTGGACCAACAGAACATAAAATCTCCCTGTACGCCGATGACATAATTTTGTTTATGTCGAATCTAAAAAAATCAATTCCAACCTTGTTGAATTTAATAAAGAATTTTGGGGAAATATCAGGATATAAAATAAATAAAACTAAATCTTCAATATTAATGCTAAATGAGTCCCAGAGAAATTACCCAGCCCCTGAGGTAAATCAATTCAATGTTGTAAATCAGTTTAAATATTTAGGAATCCAAATTATACCTAAGCTAGAATCAGTCGCCAGTGTCAACTATGAAGCCTTAATGTCAGATATCAATGAGTTAACTCAGAGATGGATGTCACTACCAATGTCGATGATCGGGAGAATCAATATACTTAAAAGTAATATTTTACCTAAAATACTTTATTTATTTCAATACATTCCCTTATCACCACCTTTAGATCTATTCTCAAGAATAAAAAAAAAGTTAGTGGAATTTATATGGAACAACAGGAGGGCTAGATTACGTCTGTCTTTATTATATTTACCATTTGATCGTGGAGGTCTGAAATGTCCAAATTTTATGTTGTATTATTGGTCGGCACAACTGAGGTCTATGACATATTATTTTTCATCAAATGATCTCCCTCACTGGACTGAAATGGAATCATACAATTTACCTTTACCTCTTCCCATATTCATATACTCAGATTCGGCAAAAAAATTACAAAAACAAGTTAAAAATCCATTTGTAAAGCATATGATCAAAATATGGTGTGAAGCTAAAAACTATTTAAAAGAACCACAGTTATTGTCACAATTTAGTCCAGTATGGGGTAATCAATATTTTAAACCAGGGAGAGCGGACGCTGTATTTAAAGTATGGAATTTAAAAGGGATACAAAAGATTCAGGATTTATATTTGCCATGTGCAGATAACATAATGTCTTTTGAAGAGCTGAGGATCAAATTTAATGTCAATAGAACACATTTTTTTAAATATCTTCAACTTAGAAACTTTATTCGATCAAATCAAAATAAAGCTCTCACTCGACCTATTTACTCATCCTTGGAAAAAATGATGATGAAAGATAGTAAAAGAAAGGGTATTATTTCAGAGTTTTATAACTCATTGACACTATCTTCAAGTGAAAATTCACTGAAAAGATTAAACTACTGGAAAGAAGATCTGCAAACTGAAATTTCAGAGGAACAATGGGAATTGGCTTGTACAGAAGCTCAAACCAAATCAATAAATGTACGCCTTAAATTGATACATTTCTAATCTCAAAACAAATCATATTGAATCCTAAACTGTTTTTGTTGGGTCTGTACCCAGAAAAGCATAATTTTAATAAAAGTGAAAGAACATTCATAGACCTCAGTTTGCTTAATGCCAAAAAATGTATTGCACTATTATGGAAAAAGACTCATAGACCAGATGTGACTCAGTGGTTAAGACAGATGTTAACAAACCTTCCATTAGAAAGAATAACATATATACTGAAATCAAAGGAAATTGTGTTTGAGAATATATGGAGACCTTTTATTGATTATGTAAAAAATTTAAACATAACTCTTGAAGAAGAAGGTGAATGATGTGTGTGGACCTTGTAAATTCCAAACTGGTGAACATAATATGTATACTTATGTATTGGATTGTCTAGACTAAACAGAGGAGCATTGTTGAAGACTTGATTTTGTTGGTGGTTGTTGGTGTTTTTAGTGCATTTTTTTTTTTTGTAGTACTTTAGTGTTAGTGTTTGATTGTTTGTATCATGTTTGTTAAAAAAAAAAAGGTTCAATAAAGATATTGTGGAAAAAAAAATAATAACAACAATGATAATAATACAGGTGGACATATTGGAGACCCCCCCCCCCCAAACCCATTCCTCAAGTATGAATAATAAAATTGTGAAAGTCCATATGAAGGGGAAGGTTCAAACATTCCAAAGAGTCTAACCAAGATGCAACAGCTCTGCTTTTGCAAAAAAAAAAAAAAAAAAAAAAAAATCCAAGATGGCGCCGCGGATTGCAGCCACTGGCTTCTGCTCTCTGATGTTTTTGATAATTTTGTGTGTTTTTTTGGACTTCTGCTCTTCTGTCCAAATCACCTATTCAAGGGAGGAACTACTTTCACTCAGACTACCTCCCAATGCAACTTCTCCGCCAGTTACTGCTGCTGATCTGAAGTTTTTTCAGTCCATCTTAGCTGTGGGAGCAGCGGCTATTGGCGCTGGCCGGAAACGAAGGCGGCGTGGTAAACGTGCCGGTGCATTAGTCAGGCTGAAGAAACGAGGATTTCGCACGCCGCTCCCATCGATCCATCTGGCAAATATCCGCAGTTTGGCGAACAAAATGGATGAACTGCTGCTCCTGACTCACAAAAACCGGGATTTTAGCAGATCTGGCGCCCTTTGTTTCACGGAGTCCTGGCTGAGTGAACACATCCCGGACAGCGCGGTCCGTCTGGACGGATTTCAACTGTTTCGCGCTGATCGCAGCCGAGAATTTTCTGGAAAGACTAAGGGTGGTGGAATCTGCTTCTACATAAACGAAGGTTGGTGTACTGATGTCACAGTGTTGAAGAAGTTTTGTAGCCCTAACCTAGAGTCACTGTTCATAAACTGTAAACCCTTTTATTCACCGCGAGAGTTCTCCTCATTTATTCTGGTCGGAATTGATATCTCGCCTGCTGCTTGTACAACGGAGGCACTGCAGCTCCTCGCTGACCAGATAGCAGAGGTGGAGGAAAAACATCCAGACTCTCTGCTTATCATTCTGGGTGATTTCAATAGAGCTAATCTCACAAATGAGCTTCCTAAATACAGACAGCATATTAAATGTCCCACCAGGGACACAAATACACTTGACCACTGTTACACAGTTTTAAGAAATGCCTATCATGCTGTCCCCCGTGCAGCTCTGGGTTTTTCTGACCACTGCCTGCTCCATCTTATTCCAGCATACAGACAGAAACTAAAAACTTCCAAGCCTGTTGTAAGGACTGTGAAGAAATGGACTGAGGAATCAAAGCTGAAGTTACAAGCCTGCTTTGACTGCACAGATTGGAGTGTTTTTGAAGCTGCAGCCATTAACTTAAATGAACTCACTGACACTGTGACATCATACACCTGTTTCTGCGAGGACATGTGTGTGCAGACCAAGACCTTCTGCATATACAACAACAATAAACCCTGGTTCATTCCTAAACTGAAGCAGCTACGTCAGACCAAGGAGGAGGCCTACAGGACTGGTGACTGGACTCTGTACAAGCGGGCCAGAAACATGCTGACGAAGGAGACCAGGCTTGCTAAGAGGAGCTACAGTGTGAAGTTACAAAAAAACTTCTCAGCTAACAACTCTGCTTCTGTCTGGAGAGGCCTACGGAATATCACCAACTACAGGAGACCATCCCCCCACCCTGCGGAAAACCTCCAGCTGGCTAATGACCTAAACAGCTTTTACTGCAGGTTTGAAAAGAACCTACAGTTCTCACCTCCCACCCACACAAAAGGATTATCTGCAGCCCCAGGAACTCCATCCCTCCTCCACTCTGACCTCCCACCAGCACTAATGATCTGTGAAGAGGAGGTGCGCCGGGTCTTTCAGAGACAAAAGATCAAGAAGGCTGCAGGACCTGATGGTGTGTCTCCGTCCTGCCTGAGAGTCTGCTCCAACGAGTTGGCCCCCATCTTCACCCGGATCTTTAACAGATCACTGGAGCTGCGTGAAGTGCCTTCCTGCTTCAAACGCTCCATCATCATTCCAGTTCCCAAGAAACCCTCTATTACAGGATTAAACGACTACAGACCTGTTGCCCTGACCTCTGTGGTCATGAAATCCTTGGAGAGATTGGTGCTGAACCACCTGAAGGTCATCACAGGCCCCCTGATGGACCCACTGCAGTTTGCCTACCGGTCAAACAGGTCAGTGGATGATGCAGTGAATATGGGACTACATTACATCCTGCAACACCTCGACTCCCCAGGGACGTACGCCAGGATCCTGTTTGTCGACTTCAGCTCAGCGTTCAACACCATCATCCCAGACATTCTTCATCAGAAACTCCTCCAGCTCAAGGTGCCCCCCTCCACCTGCCAGTGGATCTCCAGCTTTCTGACTGACAGGTGGCAACAGGTGAAGCTAGGGAAATTTACATCCAGCTCCCGAAAAATTAGTACTGGCGCCCCCCAAGGATGTGTCCTTTCCCCACTGCTCTTCTCCCTCTACTCCAACGACTGCACCTCAGAGGACCCTTCGGTGAAGCTCCTGAAGTTTGCGGACGACACCACAGTCATCGGTTTGATCCGGGATGATGATGAGTCTGCATACAGGTGGGAGGTGGAGCAGCTGATCCTCTGGTGCAGCCAGAACCATCTTGAACTTAACCCAGCCAAAACGGTGGAGATGACTGTGGAGTTCAGGCGACACCCTCCTTCATTCCCCCCACTCACCATCCTCAACAGCACAGTGTCCACTGTGGACTCCTTCAAGTTTCTGGGTACCACAATCTCCCGGAACCTGAAGTGGTCCTCCCATATTGACACTGTCCGGAAAAAGGCCCAGCAGAGGTTGTTTTTTCTGCGTCAGCTCAAGAAGTTTGATTTGCCTCAGGAGCTGCTGGTTGTCTTCTACACCGCCATCATCCAATCTGTCCTCTGCTTTTCCATCACTGTCTGGTTTGGATCTGCCACTAAACAGGACAAGACCAGACTGCAGCGGATCATTAAGTCTGCGGAGAGGATCATTGGTACCGACCTACCCTCCATTGAGAACTTATATCGGTCCATAACCAGGAAACGGGCGGGAAACATCTGTGCTGACCCATCACACCCCGGCCACAAACTGTTTGAACTTCTATCTTCTGGTCGTCGTTACAGATCACTGAAGGTCAAAACCACCCGTCACAGGAACAGTTTCTTTCCTCAAGCCATCACTCTGATGAACTCCTAACATTCACCTAGTCCTACCTGTTGCTGTACTCATGACTTTTCATCCATTATTACATTGCACATAACTCTCACACTGCTTTTTACTTCATTCACATTATATCACTGAATCTGAGTCCACATTGAAATACTGTGTGATTGTATATTTTTTCATATATTTCTGCAAAGTGTGGTTAGTCCGAGTAAATAACTGCATATATTCCTGTATATATTTGCATCCTTTTATAGAAACGTGGACAGACTGTAATTTACTGTACATACTGTGGTTGTCATTGAATCCTTATTTAAATCCTTCACCTGAACAACGAGAGCAAGTTTTTAGCCAAAGTCAAATTCCTTGTATGTGTTGTGCATACTTGGCCAATAAAGCTGATTCTGATTCTGATTCTGATTTAATCCTTCCTAAGCCCTTGGTCCCACACACCTGTGAATATAAATGCAAGTATGAAAAAATACATGCAGACTCAATTTTTGTAGAGCTGTTGTCATGAACTGAGCCGGTTTGCTCTTCAGGCTCGGTTCTGGCACAGGTTATCTGTGCATTTATGTATTGTGTTATCTTTTGAGTTTCTTGTAGTTTCTATGTTCCCTAGTTTAATTTCCCTACCTGTAGCCACTGTGTTCTGGCCGGCAGCTGTGAGGCAGCCTCCTTTGGCCTACACTCATGTGGGCGCTGTCTGTCACTTGCCGGTCCGACCACGCCCCTTCTCTCATGACAGCCAGCCGGTTCCACTCCCGGTAAATGCCTTTCCCGCGCTTTGCTCAGGTGCACCCAATCTTCCTTGCCAGCAATGCTTGTACTTAAACAGCTCTTTGCCAGCCAAGCATTGCTGGACTATTGTATTGTTACGTGTGCCTGTCTCGGTCGTGGCTCACCGTGGCAGCACACACACACCATTGTACACTGTGGTGTGCCCGCAACACATCTCTCCGTGTTTGCCTGTAAGTGTACCCTTCTTGTTGTTTTTGTATGTCTGTACATTTTTGGAACTGTTCGTCTTTTCTTTAATAAATGTGTTGTGGTGTAACCCTTGCTCGTGAATCCGTCCCTTCTCCTCACCCCTCCATGCACTGCGTAATAGCGCACGGGGAGGCTCATGACAGCTGTGGTGCATGTCAAACTGCATGAAATTTTTAAAAAAGCATCTGTGTACTCACTGCGTGTGATTGTCCATATCTGCGGATGACTGCATACTCAAAGGCATATGAATCAACTTAGAATAGATACAGTGGGGATTCTGATGGAGCCACTGGCCTGAGATTTTCACCAGGTATCAGTAAGAATCCAAGTAATCCATACATACAAAGAAATCAAAGCAACTGTGTTCACAAAACAAGTTATATTTAATAAAGTGGAATGACACAGGGAATATGTCTTGAACACATGAAGGAAAAAGAAGTGCAAAAAGCCAAGAAACCAGCAGAAATCCATCAGAATTTAGGAAGCCAGCCCATCCCCCATCAGTGCAAGTTAATTTCAGCTGGTTAAATCCTGACTTGGGATGTTAATAATTAATTGACTTTCGATTAATTGTCAGTAAGAATTTAGTCGACTAAATTAAATTAGTTGTCAATTAATTGGTAACTCAGCAGTTCTTTTCAGTGGGAGCTTATTCTATGAAATATAGTGGTGGGGCACACATGGTCACCCACTGCCGATTTTCAACTGAAACTATGTCATGAAGCGCCTCTACCATGCAAAGAGAGACAGACTCAAGTGCTGAATTACACCCATGACAAATTTATTAAAGAAAAGAACTAAGTCCCAAAAATTGTGCAAACATACAAAAATGGAAACAAGAACAAACTTACATTTGGTGTCCCTGGGCCAACACAGCCCAGCCGATGCAGAAGGAGGTTGAATGGTAAATGGTAAATGGCATTCACTTATATAGCGCTTCTATTCTCATCTCTTGATGACCAAAGCACTTTACAGATCCTGCTATCCACCCATTCACACACACATTCACACACTGATGGCGGCATGCTATCTAACATGGCGCTTCCAGACCCACCAGGAGCAATTGGGGGTGAAGCGTCTTGCCCAGGGACACAACGGCAGGATATCCGGGGAGAGCGGGATTCGAACCAGCAACCATGCAACGTTTCACACAAATGAAATGTGGTAGTACACAGGATACACGAACAAATCGTGGTAACATACTTACAGTATTACACGAATGAAACGTGGTAGAGACATTCAATGGTGCAGCCAGGAATAATTGACCAAGATCAGACTAAATACAAAACTGACAATGAAATAAGTGCCCACAGGTGTGACTGCACCTGAGCGGGAGGAAGGAGAGCATCCTAATGGGAACTGGAATCAGGCGATGATAATGAGAGGGGAGTAGTAGGACTGGCAGTCTGACAGGCAACACCCACACAAAGTGCAGACCCAAACGTGCTGCCTGACAGCTGCCAGTCAGAGAACCAATACAAGAAATAAACAAACGCAGAAACAGACTGACAAAACAGGACAAGGCACAAACAAGCTAAACAATAGCAAGGGAAAGATGGGAGACAATATGAAATCTCAAAAGGCATAACAATACACAGATAAATGTGAAAACAGAGAAAAGCCATGAGGCTGAGCTTGGGAGGAACCAAGCTCAGTTCATGACAAACTAAAGAAAAAGCAGAAGATGATGCCAAGCCCTCAGAGTGTATGCACTGTGCAGAGAGAAAAAACTCGCTCTTCAAGGTTACGTCAGAGAGCCACAACAAGTTCCAGTAGCACACATGTTTGAAGATCCACCCACCTACTTCAAATCGGCAGGGCGGAGAAACGGACTGAAGCAAGGAAGAAACGACGCAAGGGCAAAAACCCATCTTTGCTGCCTTCAGCCCACCGCTAGACTGAAAAGCAGACCAGACTCAAGTTACCACTGAGGTAAAAGACAACAGAGGAGTCCAGATCATACTGGGTTTGCCTGGATTTCCGGGGTACTGTGATAATGTTTAACATGCAACAGATGAAGCAGCTCACAATTTGTTTTCCTGTTAAAACTGTCTATTAGTGCATCTCAGTAAATTAGGACATGAAAGGTTTTTTTTTTTGTAATATAACTAAAAAAGATAAATTTTCTGAATATTGGTAATAGTTTTTAAAATAAATTAAAAATCATGACCTTTGTAATTTACCAACCACATAGTACACACGATACAGTACCAAATTTGTTAAACTGCAAAAAATGTCATTGTCTGTAGTAAAAAAAAAAAATGCAAATGGTACAATAAATCATTGAGGAATATGATCATGTTTTATTCAGTATATCAAAAACAGTAATAATTAACTTTTTATATGTTGAAGATAGACCGTACTGTACTGACGGAAATTCACATTCTCAGGAAAATTGCCACTTATCAATTAATCATTAATTGATTGATAAGGTGAATCAATTAATGATTAAGGAATTAATTGATAACTTGCATCTCTAGTCCTGACTGATAGCCTTTAAAAAGGTATGTGAATGTCAGATTGTCACACCATAAAGAACTCATGATGGGTAGAAGCAAAGAGCTCTGTTTAGACATTGCATCTGCATTTCTAAACTGCTGAATGCTCCAGTTAACACTGTTAGAGCCATCATTCGGAAGCGGAAAGAACATCATTTTACCATATACTGGCCACAACCAGGAGCTCCTCACAAGATTTCTGACAGAGGAGTCAAAAGAATTATCAAAAGAGTTATCCAAGAGCCATAGACCACTCATGGAGAGCTCCAGAAAGACCTGGAATTAGCAGGTACTACTGTTTCAAAGAAAATAATAAGTAATGCACTCAACCAACATGGGCTGTATGCCCGCTCACCTCGCTAGACTCCATTGCTGAAGAAAAAGCACGTTGAAGCTGGTTTAAAGTTTGCTGCACAACATTTGGGCAAGCCAGTAAAATACTGGGAGAATATAGTCTGGTCAGATGAGACTAAAATTGAACTTTTTAGATGCCACAACATACAGCATGTTTGAAAGAGAAATGGCACTGCACATCCCATCATGGTGTGGGGGGTGTTTTTCAGCACATGGCATAGGCAGACTTCATATAATTGAAGGAAAGATGAATGGACAAATGTAGAGACATCCTTGATAAGAACCTGTTGCCATCTGCCAAGATGCTGAAGATGAAACGAGGGTGGACATTTCAGCAAGACAATGATCCTAAACTCACAGCCAAGGAAACTCTCAGCTGGCTCCAGAGAAGGGAAATAAGGCTGTGTGTCGACCAAATGCATTTTTTCAACTGTGGGAAACTATTTTCCATTCATTCTCTATGTAATTCAGCGTTTGCAACGCTGAGTGCCCTTGACGCTGAAATGCTCTCGCCGGTGGCCACTTTTTGGCGCAGCGCTCAGAGTTGAAAAAAGTTTAACTTTTCAGACTGCAGCTGAGCTCGTCAATGTCAGACCTTTCTAAGCAGGCAATCAGAATAAGAAAGGGCGGGACATAGTATGCCGGTACAGTCTGTACTCAGACTCCTGCTTTCCGTGTCATCATATTTTGCATCCAGAGCTGCTACCTATGCCAGAATATGTTTCCTGTCCATTGTTATTTAGGCTGCATTCACACCAGGATAGTCCAGCGGTCTTGGTTCAACTCAGTGGTGGATGGCGAGAATTTTCACACCTTCGTTTGGTTCGGTTTGCATTCACACAGCATATCATTCAAGCAGACCAAACTGCTTGGACAACGTTACACAGTTACAACAGCTGCTCGTTTGTGGCGCTGTACCCGAAGCCACCACTGGCCAGGAAGAAAAAACCTCGACGAAGAAGAGAAATCCAGCTCATCGATTGACCAGGATCGGAGTTATGCCAAGAATTGCTCGCTTGCCAAGAATTGCATCCCATGCACCAAAACTATAAAATTTAACACTACAGCCAGGCTTGTAACCATTTGTGCATTTTTAGAAGTACCCATTATACATTTTTAGAAGTAAAAATTGTTATGACCTCTTGTAAATTGTCTTTAAATTATGTTTATTCCACGATGGGGTGCAATCCTCGGTAAGCAAGCAATTCTCAGCATAACACTATTCCCTTCAGCCGAGGTGTTTATGCGCCACAAACTAATAAAAATGAAAAGCTCAGCTGTCTGTATAAGCCCCTGTGCCGCCATCATATCGCTAAATGTTTTAAAAACATTGGTATTCTTGTGTGTAGCCACAAGCAGCTGAGAAATCTGGTCATCAGACCAAATGTCTATCAGAGCCTGCATCTCTTCCTCACTCCTCATTCTTCCAAGTCCAAGAGACATTTTTTTACTTTTCTCCTCGGTTTTCTCCAGTAAAATTATTTCTTGGATCCATGTGGTTGTCTGTTATTTTCTACCTGAAAGGGAGGCTGAAGAACCAGGAACTCTTCAGCTGAATCAGGGTGTTGGATTTATTTTACCCATGGATTCCTGCCATGGAAACACACATGGAGTTTTCAACAGGGATAACTTTTTCAGGTGAGTGCCAACTTTGTCTGTCTGCATCTTACCCAGAGTATGAATTCACGTCTTTTCATGTATTTGCATTGAGTTATTATGTAATCGTGCTGGGTGAAAAATTCACCCGTTCGTGTTTGGTGTGAAGGCACCTTTACAGTAAATGCCACTTTCTCTTCTCGCTGTGTTTTGCTGTGGTTACACAAATGCAGAGGGGCACGTCCGCCCATTGGTCCGCTGGATACTCCATTTGCATTCACATGGCAAGCGAAGCGCACCAGACTGCGTTTGCAAGCGAACCGAAACCCCCTGTTTTCAAGGGGACCAGAGTTTGCTTGTTTGGTGTGACACCAGAATTCCAGGCACATTCAGATGTCGCTAAACGAACTGAACTATCCATGGAATACACACTTTGGTCCTTTAGTCCAGACCAAACAGTGGCTGTGTGAATGCGCCTTTAGAGACTGCTATTAAAAAATAAGTAGAAAGTCTGACCATAGGAAAAGCGGAAGTGCTGAGCTGAAAGTGACAAGCTGTTGCTGGGATACAGGGCAAAGAGGTTTTTTTTCCCCAGAGTGCAGCATACAAACACTGAAAAAAAGATGTTCAGGGGGGTCGGGTGACAAAAAACAGATTTGGTGGACACACAGCCTAAATCTGCTAGAATGGCCCAGTCAGTCACCTGACCTGAATTCAATTGAAAATCTATGGAACAAACTGAAGATCAGAGTTCATAGAAGACACCCACGGAACCTTCAAGATTTGAAGACAGTTTGAGTGGAAGAATGGGCTAAAATCACTCCTGAGCAATGACTGTGCCTAGTTTCTCCATACAGGAGGTGTCTGGAAGCTGTTGTTACCAACAAAGGCTTTTCAACTAAATATTAAATGAAGTTCACCAAGCATGTTCAATACTTATTCCCTGTGTCATTCCATTTTATTAAATATGACTTGTTTTTTGAACACAGTTGCCTTGATTTCTTTGTATGTATGGATTACTTGGGTTGTTACTGATATCTGGTGAAAATCTCAGGTTTCAGGCTTCATCAGAAATATGTTTAATGAGAAAAATGTTGACGTGTTCAATACTCATTTTCCCCGGTATAGATGTAAGCCCTGTTAAGGCGATGTGCAAGCAGACTCCTATTCAGAACTGACTCACCCCTCCTTGTCCCATTTCCTGGCAGCCTACATCTTCTTTTCTGGGGTCTAGACTGCAACCTCAGCCTGGGCAGTGTGGTCTGTTGGGAAGGTTGGGTATGCTGGAGAAGCCTGAGATTTTGAAGGCAGAGGCTTCTGAGGTTCAAGATACTCATCAGGCACATTTTACCCATATGGCCAGGCTTTGGGCTACTTTTCATTATGCAGCATCAAGTCCAGGTCAGGTTTGGGATTGCTTTGTTCCCTCTTCTCCCCACTCAGAACACAGTGTCACCCTGAAATTCAAATGATATAAACTCAGAACAGATCACTAGGCCACTATATTTTAATCTCTATGATGATGAGATAATATTATGTAAATGATTACCGATAAAAACCGTATTCCATAATAGAGTCTACAGGCTATATACTGTAGGTATACACATTCTCATTTCTATCTTTTTGTTTTTTATATTCCATTTTCCTCTTTCTTCTTTAATTAAAACTGAATATTGATGAGACCTGATGAGAACATCTGTCTGCTGTTCTCTAGAGAAACTAAACCAGCCAACTGAGTGTCGAATTGGCAGACATTCATTACTGCCAGAATATCATTGTCAGGTTTTATAGCTTCAGAGTTAGATTCAAATTAGTCTTGCTGGATATTTGACATGTTGTAGATGAGCCTGCTTGGCCATGAACTTTAAATTAAGACTTGAAAACTTAATGTTACTGTGTTATAGTTAAAGACGCACTCTGGTGGCTATAAATCTCCTATAATAACAAATCTACATTGTCTAAAATGGTATCTTATGCCCTTTTTTCTACAAACAAAACCTTTCATGGCTTACAGTTTCGTGTCAAAATCTTTCCACAACCCTCCCCCTTCAAACTTCAGAATCGTGACTAGGCCCAACACACATACTGTGGAGCGTGTAAATGAAGAGGCAGATTTGTTGCAGACGATTTATTACACACTCTCACATCTCAAGCATGGACAGAATGACTCGTCACATCACGAGCCAAGAACAGACTAACTGGACACACCAAACATCCTTCTCTCTACATCAAGTTACACTTCACAAGATTCCAGAAACTTCCTAATAACAACAGGACATCTACACCTCGCTTCATTCAACCCCCACTCCCACTGTTCTCCCATTTGTATTCATTGTCTCTGTCTAAGGTGTGAAATACCCTGAGGCCTGAGGCCCACACTGCCACCCCCCAGCAACTTAGATGGAACAATAGCACATCAGTCCACATGCTGTTTCGGCCTCAGCCTCCTCCCATATCTGCTGCAACTGGGTTTTACCACCTCCGTGGCGCTGCTGTGCCGGCGGGAAGCTGCTGGAAGTGTGTCCGACTGCGGGTGAGCCATGGAGAGGGGAGGGGGGGGTTCACTCTGCCCGTGTGGCTGCTCTGATGAATCGTTTCCCTGGGGAGCTCTCCGTGGGGGTCTTCCACGCCGAGGGGCCCTAGCCAACAGCACTTGCTCGTCCGCCACAACGAAAGCGGGTTTGAGTCTGTCTATGCCAATTTTTTTCCCTCCTACCCCCCAAGTCTAGCAAAAAAATGCTTATCCCCTGTTTCCAGCACTCTGAACGGTCCATCATAGGGTGGGCGCAATGGAGGGCGGTGGGCGTCGTGTCTGACAAACACGAACTCTGCGTTCTTCAAAGTTTTAGACACAAAAACACGCGGAAAACTGTGGTGGGCAGGTCCCAGCAGCGTGCCTGTGTTTGCGCTACGCTGCAAAAGCTGAGAAGGGGAGCTGCCAGGCGCGGGATTATCTGGCAGATATTCGCCGGGCAGCCGTAGTGGCTGCGCAAAAACGAGCTCTGCCGGGGAAGCTTCCAGATCCTCGTTCGGCGCAGAGCGCAACCCCAATAAAACCCACGGTAACTTGTCTACCCAATTTGCATCCGTCAATGAAGCCCTGAGTGCTGCTTTGAGTGATCTATGAAAACGCTCGCATAACCCATTGGCCTGTGGGTTGTACGCGGTTGTGCGGCGAATTGTAACACCCAGGCTGCGGGCCATCGCGGACCAGAGTTCGGAAACAAATTGAGGGCCCCTGTCGAA
Organism: Pholidichthys leucotaenia; assembly: GCA_020510985.1. Lineage (NCBI taxonomy): Eukaryota > Metazoa > Chordata > Actinopteri > Cichliformes > Pholidichthyidae > Pholidichthys > Pholidichthys leucotaenia. Next base: position 172,513,003 of record CM035847.1, on the reverse strand, counting down.
CGTAATGTCCGACGGGACTCCAAAACGTGCCACCCATGCTGTTAAAAAAGCGCGCGCCACGTCTGCGGACGTGGTTGCCTCCAGCGGAACCGCTTCTGGCCAGCGCGTAGTGCGGTCCACCATTGTCAGGAGGTGTGTGCACCCCTGTGATGGTGGGAGGGGGCCCACGAGGTCCACGTGAACATGGTCGAACTTCTTAGCCGGAATACGAAACGGCTCCAAGGGAGCCTTCGTGTGTCTGTGTACCTTGGCTCGTTGGCATGCCACGCAGGCTGCAGCCCACTCTTTAACTTGTTTGCATAGGCTCGGCCACACAAACTTCTCTCCCACCATTTTGACGGACGCGCGCACTCCTGGGTGCACCAGAGTGTGAACCGACTCAAACACGCGGCGGCGCCACGCGGCCGGGACCACGGGACGCGGGCGACCCATGGAGACATCGCAGATTAGGGGGGGCATGCCGTCTTGCAGCACCCTGCTCTCCAGCCTTAACCCTATTGGTCCAGACTGGAGCGCGCGCCCGTCTGCATCGCTAATCTGCTTCGCGGCCATGGCTGCGTAATCTATGCCCACGCAGACTGGGGCCACCACGGCGCGAGAGAGGCAGTCCGCCACTACATTCAGTTTACCCGACACATGCTGAATATCGGTAGTAAACTCTGAGATTGCGGCCAGCTGTCTCTGCTGCTGGCCCGACCACGGCTCTGAAACCTTGGCCATCGCGAAAGTTAGCGGCTTGTGGTCTACGAATGCGGTGAAGCTGCGCCCTTCCAGCCAGAACTGGAAGTGGCGAATGGCCAGGTGGAGAGCCAGCAACTCTCTGTCGAACGCGCTGTATTTACGTTCGCTGTTGCGCAAAGTTCTGCTGAAAAAGGCGAGCAGCTGCCAAGCCCCGGTGACGTGCTGCTCCACGACAGCCCCTATGGCCACGTCTGAAGCGTCGGTGGTGAGCGCTATGCAGGCCGTCAGGTCTGGATGTGCCAGTAGTGCGGCGTTTGCCAGAGCGGTTTTAACTTCCGAGAACGCCCGCTCTCGCTCCGGAGTCCATTCGACCCTATCCACGGGTTTCTGTTTCTTGAGCGTGGTGTACAATGGTTGCATGAGCTGCGCCGCACGGGGAAGGAAACGGTTATAAAAGTTCACCATTCCCAAAAATTCCTGCAGCGCCCTGACCGTCTGAGGCCGGGGAAAATCCGCCACGGCGCGCACTTTGTCGGGCAGTGGGATCGCTCCTTCTGGAGAGACGCGGTGCCCCAAAAAATCAATCTCCGTTATGCCGAACTGGCATTTCGCCAGTTTGATTATTAATCCGTGCTCCTCCAACCTCTGGAAAACCGCCGTGAGGTGGGTTTCGTGTTCGTCTTCGGACACACTGGCTACCAGGATATCGTCCAGATAGACAAACACGAACGGGAGATCACGCAGCACTGCATCCATCATGCGCTGGAACGTCTGTGCTGCTCCTTTTAACCCGAATGGCATGCGCAGGAACTCGAATAAACCGAACGGAGTTATTACCGCTGTTTTGGGTATGTCCTCCTCGCGCACTGGGACTTGGTGGTAACCACGGACCAGATCTATTTTGGAAAAAATGCGCGCTCCGGCAAGGTGAACGGAAAAATCCTGTATGTGGGGAATTGGGTAGCGGTCGTGCGCTGTGGCGTTGTTCAACCTGCGGAAATCCCCGCACGGTCGCCACGAACCCTCAGCTTTAGGGACCATGTGTAGCGGGGATGCCCAAGGGCTGTTTGAGCGCCTGATGATGCCCAACCTTTCCAGGTTGGCGAACTCCTCGCGCGCTATGGCCAGTTTAGCTGCATCCAAGCGCCGAGGTCGTGCAAAAACGGGCGGCCCGGTGGTGGTGATAAAATACTCCACCCCGTGTTTAGCGATGGCTGCCGAAAACGTCGGGACTGTGAGTGCTGGGAACTGAGTGAGCAGTGTGTGGAACTTACCGCCTGTAGCTGTGACGTTGGCTTGTGCTGTTGGCCGGGTCACTCGAGCTATACAGGGAAGAGAGTCAAAGGACAGTGCATTAACTAGGCACCTGTTAGCAACGTCAACCAGTAAACCATGTGCACACAGAAAATCAGCCCCCAGTATATGGTAATTCAGTGCTGCTATGACAAAAGTCCACACATATGTACGGCCGTGTAGAGATAAGAGCAGAGTCCTCTCACCAAAGGTCTTAATATCCGTGCCGTTTGCTGCCAACATCTCGGGGCCGCTAGATCCTGCCAGCCGGTCGGCGTAGGTCAGCCGGATGAAGCTCTTCTGGGCTCCGGTGTCCACGAGGAAATGCCTCCCCGAGCGTGCGTCCGTCAGGTAGAGCAGCTTGTTCTCCTCCCCGAGGGTCGCAGCTGCTACCGAACCCCGGTCTTGGCGTTTCCCGAGCGCTTGAATTGGCACGGTGGCACACATCTGTGTGCCTTCTCTCCGAAGCAGCGGTGGTAGAAGCAGAGCGTGTGTCCCTCGCGCTCCTTGGCCCCTGCTGCTGCTGCCATCGGTGGCTCCTCGCCTCCTCTGGTCGTCTCGCCGGGCTCCGCCGCTGCCGCGTTGACTGTGATCGTCCTGGTGGCGATGATGATCCGGTCTGCCTCCCGGGCTAGCGCACAGTAGTCCCGCACGGCCAGCAACGGTGAATTGGCCAGGGCCGCTCTCGCCGCTGTCGGAAGGTTCCGGAGGAAGTGGCGGGCAAACAGAAAGTGCTCGTCGTCCGTGCCCCTTAACGCCAGCATCTTGTCCATGAGGTCTACGGTCAAACCATCTCCCAACTCGGTCCGCGTCAGGAGCCTCTCTGCTCTCTCACTGTCCGAGAGCATGTAGCGTTGGGTGAGCGCAGCCTTGAGCGCCTCGTATCTGTTGCCGGTTGGTGGCTGATCGAGCAGGCTTGCTACGTGCTGAGCTGTGCGGACGTCGAGCGCTGCGACCACATGGTAGAATTTGGTGTCATCTGCCGTTACTCCCCGGATGGCGAACTGAGCCTCGATGAGGTGGAACCAAGAGCGCGGGTTGTGCTACCAGAAATCCGGTAGTTTGACTGAAACCGCACATGCGTGGCTGGAGGTTCCAGTCGAGGTCGGCTCCGGGGATCTTGTCTCGTGTTCCATAATACGTCTTGGGTCACCAGTGTGGAGCGTGTAAATGAAGAGGCAGATTTGGTGCAGACGATTTATTACACACTCTCACATCTCAAGCATGGACAGAATGACTTGTCACATCACGAGCCAAGAAGAGACTAACTGGACACACCAAACATCCTTCTCTCTACATCAAGTTACACTTCACAAGATTCCAGAAACTTCCTAATAACAACAGGACATCTACACCTCGCTTCATTCAACCCCCACTCCCACTGTTCTCCCATGTGTATTCATTGTCTCTGTCTAAGGTGTGAAATACCCTGAGGCCTGAGGCCCACAATACTACAAAGCTAATAGTGGCTAGCACTACATTAAATAGCATAAATCCTGTGATAAAAAGACCAGTTGAAGGACATGCCCAGCTGTATGCACAGTGGCACAGGATAATGACTGAGACTGCATCAGTCCTTAAAAGCAATTTAATGGTAAAACCCATCTTAATTTGGGTCAAGTTTTCAAACCAGCTAGTCCAAAAATGCTAACTGGGCGGAGGCTAACTTCAGTTAGGCCAGAGAGTCCTGATTAGCTAAACATTACTCATGTGCCAGCAGCTGTACATATCTGTGTCACCAGAAACACTCCGTTTAAATTCTCCTTTTTTCAGGGGGCGGGGCTTAAGTGAAACTTTAAAGCAAAGAAAAAAGACGAGACATTTGAGTGTCTTTGCTCTTGATATGTTTTGTAAGTCATAGAAAACATGTTACAGATGTTAACAAAAAAAATTATTTTTGGTGGGGTGTCACTTTAAGAGATTTTTATTGGTAATATTAAGCTAGTTTCATGCTGCACCCCTGCTGTCCATGTACGTGTAACCGGAAATCTCATGTGACAAAATTTACATCATCGTCTCCACTCCGCTAGTGTCTGCAGTGCTCGACCGCGGACGACCACGTCCAGCCCAAATTTTGTGACCGCGCCGCCTGTCCACAACCTGAACGTGTTGAAAAGCGCATGTGCAAGACTGAACGTCCCATTCACGAGGTGGCGATATCGGCACAGCATACCACAAAAAGTAGACGAAGAAGACAACGAGGAAGCAGAAGACGAGAATAAACATACATGAATCATACATGCATACTTCAACAGCAGCAGGATCTTCGTGGAAAAGGAGTGAAAACCGGGAAGTCGAGCAGCAGAAAGCAAGCAGCATTTCTTCATTGGTGAAAATCCTGGTGCGTCAGCGCATTGGTGCTACCTATCGGGTGGGAGTGAAGCATGGACAGCGCCGCGTGCATGCTGGGCTCGTCAAAAGCGCACGTAGACCAAAGCGGACTAGAGGGGAAATGCAGCATGAATAAGGCTTTAGAGCAGAGTATTAGAGCAGATTAACATACAGTGTGTCTATGTACTGTAGCACAGATTCCTTCATCCTCCCCTCACAGGGCTTTAATGCTGCCTTTTCTCTCCACTGTGTGAAGTATGAATTTTATCAGTTCAGGTTTTATAAGGCTGGGTCCACTTGTCCATTGCTTTCTTGCTTGTCCTTTGGTCTAAACATATGTTACTCTCCCATTTACTGTATAACCCATGTCCTCTTTCTTTTGACACATACTTTGCCGGAATGACCTGTTATGTTTCAGAGTTTTAAACCTCCATTCCTTTGTTCACTTGTGATTTTTATATCCTGCCAGTTGAAGACGAAAGGGGATTATGTTATGGTGACGTTCGTCTGTCCCACAAAAAGTCCCATTTTCTTTCACCATTAGAGGTGACACCTAACCAAAACATTTTTCCTAACCTTAACCATTAGTGGAGTGAGAAACAAGCAAACAAAAAAGTCACTCATGGTTCAGCGTTTTGTGAAATCAACTCCTCCTTTTGTTAAAATATTTTGAAACTTGATACTTGATACACTGATGATGCGTATATTACAATTTAACTCCAATTGGATAATTTTTGCAGGAGTTATAGCCCCTGTCTTATGATGTCATATTTCATCTCAGTTAATAGACAGTACCTGTTTTGTAAAATCAACTCCTCCTGCAGTTTTGTTCCAAATGTTTTGAAACTTAGTACCAGAGTTTGATATACACTGATGATGCACATGGAGGAGTTGAAAACTGCTCTCCTTCAGTAAGATATTGGCATATTAAAAGAAAACAGATATTGCACTCACCTCAGAGTGCTCTTGCAATCTTATTCCAAGGAAGGTAAAATAAGCTAATGCCATAGTCCACCATTCACAAGAATCACTACTCCTCATGTGCAGTTGTTGTCCACACTAAAGTCACACACCAGCCGACTCACCTAAAAATGTAAAATTGCACATTTTTTTTACTCTAAGAAAACATGCATAGACACGGAAAAAAAACATTTTTACGTGCAATAGCTATGTGGCATTTAAGAAACACGTCTACCTTTTCTGCCACTTTCTCTTCCTTTCTTTCATTTTCTTTCACCATTAGAGGTGACACCTAACCAAAACATTTTTTCCTAACCGTAACCATTGGTGGAGTGAGAAACAAACAAACAAAAAGTCACTCATGGTTCAGCACTTTTCTTTGTTTGTTTTACGTACAAATGCACATTTTTTTTGAGGGGTGGAAAACGTTCATTAGGTACATTTTTAGTGAGATCAGGTTGCACGCGCAATGATGAATCATTGGCTGTACATACATCAGGTTGTAAGTGTTATTTCAGTTCATTCTTCAGTTGGCCTAGGTTCTACATGGAGGGACGCAAAGGTTCTTGTGACTTTGGTGTGTCTTTATCAGGCCGAATGAGCTGCTTCATTACTAATGAATGTACATTTCTGTGAGTGTGTTTGTATCAGGAGGCCCGTCTTCATGGCTTGGCTGTATTCTACAGTGCATGTGTCTCCAGTATGTTAGTGATGCTACTGGAGACCCAGCTCTGTTGGAATAACAACCAGGACCCCACACTACAAGCCTCAGTCCAAGTGCATGTGAGTGTGTGTGTTTGCACGCGTGCGAAGTCTTCTGTCAGACACCGGGGCAGGCTCAGTGATTTAATCTTTACATTTGTCCCTCTAGAAGTCCTTTGTCTTTAATGAGTGACACACTGAAAAATCAATCAACATGAGTAATTCTTTTAACTCAAATGTTAAAAAGCGAAAACTCCAACTGTGCATCTCTTGTTGACTTAAACACTCGGATAAATGCTGCAAGTGGAGGAAGCAAGCTTGTGATTTGCTGGTAGGCACCAAGGGGCTTGTCAGATCAAGTAAACAGTTGATTTTACACAAGTCTCAGCAGGCATAAAGGAGGATGCCTTTAATCATCAGCAAGTGGAATACCATTACCCTCTATTGTCTAGATCAAGGTCAAACCTCTTGAAATGCAGATGGGCTTAATTCCAGGCGTACAATGCAGCAGATAGGAAATATAAGATTTGCCCTAAAGGCTGCAGTTATCTCTAAACTAATCCCCCTTCCATTCAAGTCTTTTCCTCAGCTAGTTTTAGCTCATGTGCCTGATTTAGAATATTAGCATTCAGCTAACTAGCAAGTCAAATCTGATTCTCAAACAATAAATTCATTAGCTTTAATGTATTCATGAGTGCAGCCGAGCACAAAATATCATAACAATATTACAGTCAGTCAATATTCATGTTCAAGAAGTTATGAATGAGGGTTATGCATTTTGCATCAGTTTGACTGACTGCATTATTCAGAGCTGAGGAGTGGTTTCATCAGTTTAATAATGTAACCCACAGCACTTTTGCTTTTTGAACCTACTGAAATTTAACTGGGACAAAGATTTAAAGGGTTGTAAAAAATTCTAGCTAATTAAATAGATGGTCATGCATATAATGATTTAATGTTTATTGCGACATATTATTTTGCTTTCCATTATAATAAAGGGGTCATTGATTGCACTTTTTCCACATTTTAGCACCTCACACACATCTAACTGAAATATTCGTGCTATATCTTCCTCAAATTTTCTTTAATCAGTTAATTACTGCAGCAATTTTTTTCCAGCCTTTCTGAGAATGGCTGGTTTCAGTGCTTGTCCCTTTAAAATGTGTCAGACTGCATTCAACTGTGCCCTCCCTCTTACGTCACTATCAGGGTTTCCTCTGGTAACATTTCTGGGTAGCAGCCTGCCACGCCAGAAAAATTTCCACCACGCCTATGAGGATATATAAATTTAAGAAAAATATATGAAGCAATGACTTTCCACAAGCGCGCACACAAACTACACGCGTGACCATCATCCGCGCAGAGTTGAGAAGCGCCCCGGCCGTGCAAGCTTTCCAGTTAGTCACCAGGCAGAGGGTCTCGCTAGCGTGACTGTCAGAGAGAAACATGAGTTTATTAAAGTACTCTAATCGCAGAAAAAAATCAGAAGAGGTATGTAAGGACTGGCGTTTATCATGGTTTTAACCCGCTAGAAATGGGAGCAATAATGGAAGAGTCGCTGAGCTAAGAGATGTGGTTAGAATTCATATGCAGCCAGCTTCATATGAAGGGAAAGGCAAGGGGGACTGATGAATTGCTGAGGATATATTTCACCAGCCACTACAGTATTAAGTTATGTTCCCTATTATGTACCTGGCAAGTTAAGATGACTGAAATTCACCAAGTCAGTGACTTTAATCTGTTATCAGCCTTCAGACAAACTAAACGTGCCAACATTCGGATTTCAAAATTAAGGTTTTTCCTGCTGTCTGGGTGGTGAGGAGAGTTCTAAAAAACTATAAATATAAAGAAATGTTATAACAGAAATAATGGCATCCTTGGTCATTTAAGTTAATTTATTTCATTAAATACAATTTTATTAATATTTTTTTCTTTGTAATCACAGTTAAATTATTGTTCTGTTCTGACTGCAAAGTTATGGTCAAAAATGTAAATTGTTATAAGGAAAAAGTAAAAAAAAAATTACCACAGTCTGTTTCATATTTATTTAAAAAACAGTAATTTTATTTTTAAAAAAACAGACAAAAATAAGCCATAAAAAATCCACAAATTTATAGTAAAGTCTCAAATGTACAAGAAAAGTCAATTTTACAAGAGGAAATTACAAATTTGAGGAAAATGGTTTCAAATTTAGATAAATTTACAGAGAAAAGTAGAAAACTATAAGAAAATTGTTATAAATTTTTGAGAAAACTTTTTGAGAAAAACCTCAAACCTTCAAGACTGAAGTCATTACTCAAGTTTTTAAGTGGGTGCTCTTTGTACCCTTGGCTGCGTGTCCACCAAAACCTTTTTTTGTTGCCCAACCGCCCTGAGCATTTTTTTTTTCAGCGTTTGTGTACAGCGTTCTGGGGAAAAAAAAACTGTCCTGTATCCCAGCACCAGCTTGTCACTCTCAGCTCATCACTCCCGCTTTTCCTATTGTCAGACTTTCTACAGATTTTTTAATAGCAGTGTCTAAATAACAATGGACAGGAAACGTTTTCTAGCAGCTCTGGATGTAAAATATGATGACACAGAAAGCAGGAGTCTGAGTACAGACTGGTACTGGCGTCCTATGTCCCGCCCACACAGCAGTTCTGATTGGCTGCTTAAGGTCTGACATTGACGAGCTCAGCTGCAGTCTCTGAAAAGTTGAACTTTTTTCAACTCTGAGCGCCCTGAGTGCTGCGATAAAAAAACAGCCACCGCTGAGAGCTTTTCAGCGCCATGGGTGCTCAGCGCTGTAAACGCTGAACAACATAGAGAATGAATGGAAAATAGCTGCCCAGAGCTGAAAAAACGTGTTTGGTGGACATGCAGCCTAACTAGAAATTTTTGGTTGTCTACTTTTAATTATTAATTTAAAACACTGCTTTTACATGAGTAGAATTTCTGGTTACTATACCCACCCCTGATCATATACAGCCGTGGACAAAATTGTTGGTACCCCTCTGTTAATGAAAGAAAAACCCACAGTGGTCACAGAAATAACTTGAATCTGACAAAAGTGGTAATAAATACAAATTCTATGAAAATTAACCAGTGAAAATCAGACAGTGCTTTTGAATTGTGGTTCAACAGAATTACTTTAAAAAACAAACTCATGAAACAGGCCTGGACAAAAATGATGGTACCCCTAGAAAAGATTGAAAATAATGTGACCATAGGGACATGTTCAACCGAGATGTGTCCTCTAATTAACATCACAGGTGTCTACAAACTTGTAATCAGTCAGTCGGCCTATTTAAAGGGTGACAAGTAGTCACTGTGCTGTTTGACATGGTGTGTACCACACTAAACATGGACCAGAGGAAGCAAAGGAGAGAGTTGTCTCAGGAGATTAGAAAGAAAATTATAGACAAGCATGTTAAAGGTAAAGGCTATAAGACCATCTCCAAGCAGCTTGATGTTCCGGTGACTACAGTTGCACATATTATTCAGAAATTTAAGATCCACGGGACTGTAGCCAACCTCCCTGGACGTGGCCACAGGAGGAGACGGATAATACGAATGTTAACAAAAGAGCCCAGAACAACCTCTAAACACATTCAAGGTGAACTCCAAGGTCAAGGTACATCAGTGTCAGATCGCACCATCCGTCGTTGTCTGAGCTAAAGTGGACTTCATGGGAGACGACCAAGGAGGACACCACTGTTGAAAACAAATCATAAAGAAGCCAGACTGGAATTTGCCAAACTGCATGTTGACAAGCCACAAAGCTTCTGGGAGAATGTCCTATGGACAGATGAGACAAAACTGGAACTTTTTGGCAAGGCACATCAGCGCTATGTTTACAGACGCAAAAATGAAGCATACCAAGAAAAGAACACTGTCCCTACTGTGAAACATGGAGGAGGTTCTGTTATGTTCTGGGGCTGCTTTGCTGCATTTGGCACAGGGTGTCTTGAATCTGTGCAGGGTACAATGAAATCTCAAGACTATCAAGGTATTCTAGAGAGAAATGTGCTGCCCAGTGTCAGACAGCTTGGTCTCAGTCGCAGGTCATGGGTCTTGCAACAGGATAATGACCCAAAAGACACAGCTAAAAACACCCAAGAATGGCTAAGAGCGAAACATTGGACTATTCTAAAGTGGCCTTCTATGAGCCCTGATCTAAATCCTATTGAACATCTGTGGAAGGAGCTGAAACATGCTGTCTGGAGAAGGCACCCTTCAAACCTGAGACAACTGGAGCAGTTTGCTGATGAGGAGTGGGCCAAAATACCTGCTGAGAGGTGCAGAAGTCTCATTGACAGTTACAGAAATCGTTTGATTGCAGTGACTGCCTCAAAAGGTTGTGCAACAAAATATTAAGTTAAGAGTACCATCATTTTTGTCCAGGCCTGTTTCATGAGTTTGTTTTTTAAAATAATTCTGTTGAACCACAATTCAAAAGCATTGTCTGATTTTCACTGGTTAATTTTCATAGAATTTTTATTTATTACCACTTTTGTCAGATTCAAGTTATTTCTGTGACCACTGTGGGTTTTTCTTTCATTAACAGAGGGGTACCAACAATTTTGCCCATGTGTGTAATTGAAGTATGCATGAGTACATTACTATTATGAATGTTTTTTCCCCTTCCCTACTCTCTCAATGGGAAAAAAAGGAAACACAAGAATAAAAATACAAAAAAATACACATTTTTGTCATTTATGTAAACCAGGACAAAACATGACACTTGATATTTTCTAACCTGTTTGTATACCACCATAGACAGAGAGAGAAGCTGAATTAGACAGAGCTCAGAGAGGGCAAGATGAGACAGAAGAGAAGAGCCAAGTTGAAGAAAGTGTTCAGGCAGAGGGTCCAGGAGAGGTGAGGGCAGAGGAAGGAGAGAAGGATGACACCACTAAAAAGTCTAAACACAGGACTGTCATGATCTCCCCATGTGCTTTGCCATAGCGCACGGAGGAGGAGATAAGGATGAGGATTTATGCGCTGGGTTACACCACATACACCTTTATTAAACACCAACAACTGACAGACAGTTCCAAAGCATAACATTCACAATGGCTCAAGGAGTCCTCCAGGATGCTCAACAGTCTGGGTGAGAATACCAGGGAAAGCACACACACAGATTAGATTCACCAGACTGGAGCTGTCCAAGTAAGTCCAAATAAGCTCCAAGTGAACACAGTCCTTTGACGTGACTCCATATGATGAACGATGACTGTAAATGAAGTACAATGGCCCAGCAATGCGTGACTGGGAAAAGGCTCCTAAAGTACACGCATTGCTGTGGATGGAAAATTGGCCGGACCTGGGCGAGGAGCGGGGAGATAGCAACCAGGAGTGGGAACAGGTGGCAGTAATAGAGAGGGGGCGTGGTCGAACCGCCAGACAGTTAGACAGCGCTCACACCAGCATGAGTCCAAGAGGCTGCCTCACCGCTGCCGGCCAGAAAGCAGTGGCTATGGGCACGGCAAAGCACACAGAAATACATATAAGCATACATACAAGGTGGCACCGAACCCACAGCGAGGCCAGGACCGAGCCAGGGGAAACCAAGCCGGCTCGGTTCCTGACACAGGACGTCTGGGTGGGACCCCAACTGCCCAATATTCCAATATTCAAGCCTCAGTTGTATAATACTTCAGATGGTAAGTTCCATATGCAAAGTTACTGTGCAAAATTTAAAAAAGAAATAAATAGTATAAAATTAACATATTCCAGTAACAAGATCTGAACAGCTACAGACCAGTGGCCCTGACATCCCACATGATGAAGACCCTGGAGAGACTGCTCCTTGCTCACCTCCGCCCCCTGGTGGGACCAGCGATGGATCCACTCCAGTTCGCCTATCAGCATGGCATTGGGGTGGAGGATGCGGTGATCTTCCTCCTTCACCGTTCTCTGTCCCACCTGGAGAAGCCCGGGAATGCGGTGAAGATCATGTTCTTTGACTTCTCCAGTGCTTTCAACACCATCCAATCGATGATCCTGAAGGACAAGCTGCTGTGCGCAGGGGTGAACCAGCACCTGTCATCATGGATCCTGGACTACCTCACTAACCGGCCACAGTTTGTGAGAACCCGGGACTGTGTGCCCGACACGATCATCGGTAGCACGGGGGCCCCCCAGGGAATGGTTTTGGCTCCCTTCCTGTTCACCCTTTATACTGCGGACTTCTCACACAACACAACACACTGCCGTCTACAGAAGTTCTCTGACGACTCTGCGATCGTTGGCCTCATCTCCAACGGAGATGAAGCTGAGTACAGAGGACTTATCCAGGACTTCGTGGACTGGTGCCATCGGAACTGCCTCCAGATCAACGTGAGGAAAACTAAGGAGCTGGTGGTGGACTGCCGCAGGCAAGGACAACCCCTCACAGCACCAGTAAATATACAGGGAACAGACATTGAGATGGTGACATCCTACAAGTACCTGGGTGTTCATCTGAACAATAAACTAGACTGGTCACACAATACTGACGCACTCTACAAGAAGGGACAGCGCAGGCTGTTCCTACTGAGGAGACTCAGGTCTTTTGGTGTACAAGGGGCGCTGCTGAAGACATTCTACGACACAGTGGTGGCATCAGCCATCACTTTTGGAGTGGTCTGCTGGGGCAGTGGCGTTACAGCAGCCAATAGGAAGAGACTGAACAAACTGATCAAGAAAGCTAGCTCTGTCCTGGGGCAACGCCTTGACCCAGTGGAGGAGATGGGAGAGAGAAGGATGGTGGCTAAACTGTCATCTCTGCTGGAGTCCGAGTCCCACCCTATGCAGGACATACTGAACGCACTGAGGAGCTCATTTAGCAGCAGACTACATCATCCTAGGTGCACAACCGAGAGGTTTTGCAGGTCCTTCCTACCTACGGCTGTCAGACTGTATAACCTAAGCAGGGCTGCTCGCAGAGATAGCAAAAAGACGTGACAACCTAATAGTATTGAATGCAAAAGACGCAATAGACTTACACAATGGTCCCCTCCGGTATACAACTAGGAAAATACCGGTCACTACGGAGGGTGACAATATGTATGGGTACATAATCATACCATGTAGGATAACTAGTAGACGGTTATGCTGTTCATTCCATCTAGCTACAGTGCTCTGCACTCTGTGTGTTTATATATTTATATATTTATTCCATCTAGCTACAATGCTCCGCACTGTGTTTATACAGTATATTTATATGTACATATGTATACTCGCTGCTCTTATTTTTTCTTGTCTTCTGATTGTTGCTCTGAGTGTTGCTGTCCCTGTGCTGTTGCAATCCTGGAATTTCCCCATTGTGGGACTAATAAAGGCTTATCTTATCTTATCTTATCTTATATGTTTACTCCCCCCCCCCCCCCGGAAAAATATGTTGCCACTGCGCCAGGGTCTTAAAGCCAGAGCCAACACTGACTATTGCTAACATTAGCTGCCCATAGCTGCCTAGCTCAGAGCCAAATAACATAAATTTGTCTCAAATAATGAATGAAATAAAGCATTACTGGTGGACAGGGGTGAATGGTTTCAGTGGTCGATAGGATGTGACAGATCCCTGGAGCACAATAAGCATAAAAACATTTATGAATGAGTGACTAAACTGCTAGCTTCAGCCTTTGATCATGGTCTGAGAAAATAAAACTTTAACTAAGCTAAAATAACGTCTAGAATGAAATATATGGTCAAGTGTTGTTAGATGAACAGAGACACAGACATCCATTCACTCTCATATTCATAAGGACAATTTATCTTTTTACATAATGTGCATGTCTTTGGACTGTGGGAGGAAACCAAACACTCCAGACACAGAACGGTCTCCAGCTGGCCAGCTCAAACCCACAACCTTCTTGCTTTCAGACAGTAATAATAACCATTGTGCCACCAAGCTGTTTGAACCAACTATATTTCTCACAAAAGTAGTTTCTGGCTACAATCTTTGATATCGATAGCTCTGTTAGAGATATACATGAAAATCGGCTGACACACTCACCATGAACTCACTTTTGAACTCAAAGGGTTCAAAACCCTTGTAAACCCAGACAAAACCTGGGTTTACGGTGCCTGTGAACTGGTGAGCAGTGACACAACTAGAAGAAGTATCCTTCCAGTCAAAGAAAAGAAAAACATATTCACATTGCTGCTCTGAAAAGGGAAATTGCATTTCCAATGTGAAGGCCAAAGGAGGTTTAACCTTTACTTAAGTTGATCTACTCATGTAAAACATTTTCTTTTTTCTTTTACTTTGCTTTACCTCAGGATGAGAGGCCAATTCAGTTGGACCTTTTTTCTAATTTAAAAGAAATACCCCCCCATACACCCTATTTTACATAAGGACTCAGGACCACATCTCTATAGAGTTTGAAGTTGAGCAAAACCCAAAAACTGATAAAATGATGAATTAAAGAATTTCACTAAGTGGAACTTTTCCTGAGATTTTTTGATCTGATATTAAATATAAATCTAAAACAGTAGGGGATCAAGGAGTGTCAAACTAAGCTTTTTTTCTCATCACTTAGCTAAATCCCAGTTTCCCCTCTATCCCTCCAACTCCTACTACGTTTTCCTTATTCATCAAGTGTATTCAGCCTGGCGTTTTCTTGTATTGTACATTATGCCCACTCCATATTTCACCAAAGTGCTCAATGGGGACTTAAATCTGTCTCCTGCTAAACTTTATGCCCACTGCTGCTGTCGCTCCACTCACATGAACAGTCTATCAGAAAGCAGAATCTGCATAACAGATATGAATGTTTGGCTATTTGTGCAACTAAAGATTACAGCAAAAACACAGTGAAAGCAGTGAGAGACAACTAGCTTCGGCTGGGTCAAATAAGCATGGGGAATGATTTTGTTTTAATCAGCTTGGTATACCATGGAATATGAAGTGAGCACAAATTAGGCAATATCATTAAAAATGTCTTTAATATAGAAGCACTTTGACCGGAGTGGTGGCTCAGTTGGTAGAGCATCCGCCCCACACCCGGGAGGCAGGGGTTCAAATCCCGGCCGGGTCATGCCCAAGACCATATAAAAAGTGGAACTTCCTGCCGTCCAGCTTGGTGCGCAGCAATAATGGAATGGAGGAGGGAAATTTGTGGCGGCGTCTTGCATGGCAGCAGCCCTCTGATTCTACACTTGGGATGTGTGTGATTGACACAGTAGATAGGTAAAGCACAATCTCGTTCTACTGTACATGATTGGTTGTACAGTTGAATGACAATAAGGGTGATTTAATTTAATTTAATTTAAGCATGACTCTAATGTAATGCTACCCTGCTCACCAGGCAGCCACAGCATTGTTAAAAAAAAAAAAGCAAACTAGAAAGTATGTACATGTTATCTGGCCTAGTTCTGCTCAGTCAAAAATTATCTCAGCATTACACAGAACTGATTTGGCTTCATCCTGCTAGCTACAGCTCTGTCCATGTAGACTTAATTAAACTTTTCAGCGAGACATCCTCCTGGAGTTACGCTGATAATGTCTGGCTGCCTCTCTGTTAACTCAAATGTTTGTCTGCTGTAGTTCAGCAAAATCACTGAATAAGAGGGCAAAATTTGACCTTTTTTTAAACCCTCATTTTCATCCAGACCTTTAAATTGGTCCACTTCATCAAATTGACTGATGGAAAACCTCTGTTACGTGTCGATTAACATTCTGTATCTGCTTGTCTAACAGCCAAGCCCTGCTCCGCTGTAATCTAATTCCCACACATTCATGCTACCTCCTGGCTGACCACTGTGTTCGCCAGCTGCCAAGAAACTTCACAGGCATGTTAGTGATCCCCTTTAGAGTAAATTTAATGTCGTTTTTGCAGGTGAGACGGGCACATTCAACGACATTTCTGCCCAAAAAGGTTAGGTGGAGGGGTCAGATGGTATTTGTAAAACAGGTTGTCAGAAAAATGGGTACATAGCCCATCCAGAAAAAGTTCCTCCCTGAATTTAGCTAAGCACATAAAATTAAAATGGATAATTACTGCAGTGATTATTATGTTTCAGCTGGCAACAAGTTATTTAATCCAAATTGATGAGGTCAGCAGCTTTGAGTTTGGCCTTTCAGGCTTTTTAGTTTGATCCAGACCAAAACTTTAGTTGTGAAACCTCTCCCAAACCACAGTCCAGACCAAAAAGCCAAGATTTGGTCTGGCAAAAAGAGGTGGTTTCAGTCGTGTTTAAACTGAACTTTGGTCCAGTTTGTTTAGAGGGTGAAAACAGTTTTCAGAAAGGTTCAGACTTCCAAACACATGAAGTTCGGGCAGCCGAAAAAGAAGGAAAATCATCGGCTGTAACACTGATGGAGAGGAAGAGACCCAGGCTGTGTTCGGAATGTTCATTCACTCCCTCCCTCCCTACTCGCTATATAGTGAATTTAGATATAGTGGACTATACAGTAAACTCAATATAACAATAAAATTAATGGCTTTCAGACACTACTGGGCTTGTTTTTTGCAGCACGGTTAATGACATCATCACGTGAGACAGTAAAATGTAACAGACTAACAGTGGTAAAAAAAAAATGAATACCTGCATGTAATTTGTAGTAAAAATGTATTAAATCAAATTGTTTTTGCTGAATTATTAAATATAAATATCTTAAGGTAGTTTATGTTGCGATGTGAAGCTCTCCTCTCAGTGCTCCGTTGGCTGCGCATTGCATTATGGGATATATTGGCTAATGTAGTGACCATCCGTTGTACACTACTTTTCAAAATGCATTGTGGGATATTTTGAGTGCACTGTATAGTGAATGAAATTTTCAGTTAAGATTTCAAACAGCATTACAAAATGGCTGATTCACGAAATAGTACACTATAAGGGGAAGAAGTGAGCATTTCGAACACAGCACCAGTGTTTATACGCCCGTCTCTAAAGACGGAACGTATTATGGTATGATGAACAACCTGTCTGGCTAACCCCTCCCACACTTTCAAGCTACAACTTCTTTATTTCACACAGTGTTTGTACATGTACTGAAGATGTGCATATTACCAGAATTTTGATTTTGGATCATTTTTGACAAAATTACAGGTTTTATAACTTTGTCATTTTTGGAATGATAGTTCAGTTGAGGGTACATGGTTTGTCTGACAAATTTCTTCCAGTTTTGAAGCTAGGACATTTTCATTTCATACGGTGTTTGTACATGTATTGAAGATTTGCATATTGTAGGGAGTCAGGTGATTTTCTGATATTTTCTGTAAATGTGTTCCACTTTGAATTGTAGATTGCTTTGCTAAAAGCCTTTGCAATTACATGGTTATTAGGGCTGTGAATCTTTAGAACTCACAATTTGATTTTGAGTGTCATTTTTGGGATTACGATTTGATTCCTAGTTAAATAAAGGTTAAATTTTAAAAAAAAGCTTCAGAACCGATTTTCGATTCACATTTGGCTCTCAGTTCAGTATAAAAACTCACTAATCTCAGGAAAAAAAAGTCCACTGCACTGCAAAAAATGCTGAGGTAAGCTTGAAAGCAGAGTACAGTGTGTTGATGTTTTGGGGGGCTGTATTTTTTTAAATTACATCAACTGATTTGCAATAAAATACTGTTAAATGAAAAAGTAACCTTAGGTGTGTAACTGCTTTTTTATTTCTTGAACACTTGTGAGTTTCAAAAATGAATTTGTACACAAGTGAAATAAATTCTGAAAAATTTTCCTTTTCAGCATATCACAATTCCTAACAGCTTTTACACAGTGTCTAGGTTTGGTCGCCCTCCAGCTTTCTAGAACTATAGGCTATTCATTTAAAAGCAAAAGTAAATTCTATCACAATTACTTTGAACATCCATTTAAATCGTAGTGCTACCTGACTATATGCAGTCAATGTACAGTTACCTATACAGTAACTTAATGCAATGAACAAATTCAATAAGAACTGAATGCAATTGATGCATAAGATAAGTAACACTAATTTTAAACCTGCACAAATATAAACTTAAGTATCTAAATTCTTCAGAGACTTAAAAAATAAATTAAAGTTATAGAACAAAATAAAGTGCTGTTACAAGTTTTCATGATTTCTTTTACCCGTTCAGAATTTGCTGGGCGTTTGTTAAAGTGGTGCAGTGTGCGTTGCTCAGCAGGAGGACTTAGAACGTTTTCCACTTTTTTCAGCTGTGGGTGATTATCTGGTCATGGTCCTTTGCCTGGTGAAGCTTCTCCAGTAACAGATAAAGAAAATGCAATAACTTAAAACAAACAAAAAAAAAAAAAACTTCCATCCAGTGTTAATTTTGTCAACTAAAACCATTTTTTTCATACATTAAAGCTAGGAATTAAACTAAAATAACCATTTATGACTTCCGGTTATGGCGGCCACGTAGGAAGACGTGTTTCACACTGCTCTGCTCCTAAAAATAAAAAGTTTACTAAAACTCTCTTAATTGGAACAAAAACCCATCCCACCGTTTAGGCGCGGATATGGTAAAGACCAAGGCAGAGAAATTAGGTGGAGGAAAAAGCAATTCGACAAAACAACCCAAGCTAACAGACTTCCATGCTCGAGGCGAAACAGAAAAAAATCCAGAGACGATGGCGGAGGATGGAGCCAGCGGCGGAGCGGGAACTGCTGAAGAGGGGACAAACGCAGTGCTCACTGCCATCAACTCCAGAACAGAGTTTTCGTCTAAATTTGATGGGATTATAGCAGCGATAGAAGGAATGAGAAAGGAAATAAGCGACTGTATGGAACAAGTATCCCAGGCGGAGCTCTGAATTTCAAACGCTGAAGATGACGTCACCAGCCTACAATCAAAGTTGCAAACACTGGAATTAAAATGGAAATGTCTGGAAGATAACGTCCTGGACTTGGAATCCCGCTCGCGACAGAATAATTTGAGGCTGGTGGACCTTCCGGAGGGAGCGGAGGGACGGGACTCATGTTCCTTTTTGGAAAAGTGGATTCCAGAAGCGCTGAACAACGCGGACCTGCAGTCATCGGTCGTCTTAGAGAGAGCTCACCAAATCGGCCCACCGAGAGATAATAAGACACCACCGAGGACGCTGATTATGAAGTTCCTCAACTACAGAGACAAGATGACAGTCACCAACGCGGCGCGAGCTAAAGGGGAAATCAAATACCAGGATCAACAGGTGCGCTTCTACACAGATTTGGCCACAGGAATTCAACAATTAAGGAGGCAGTTCGACCCCGCCCGCAAAGAGCTGCACAACCTCAGGATTCGTCACGGAGTGATTTATCCGGCAAGACTGCTGGTCACATATAAGGGGAGAACCCACATCTTTAAGACCCCTCAAGAGGCGCAGGAGTTCATTAAGCAGATCCAAAAGGAAACTGGTGGGAGCTAAGCATGAACATGACAAAGGTAGAACATTTAAGCATTTGTACAGGCATCTGATTGATCTGAAACATATAACTTTTCTACAAAATACAGACTGTATTAAAAAAAAAAAAAGCTATGATGTACAAAGTTGCTATAAAACTTTGAAGTTATGTTGAAAAAACTACAGAAGAGAGTTAATGTCATGTCATAAAAATAGTAGAGTCAGGGTGATTGTGAGGAGAAAGAGAGAGTGGTTTGACTGATCCTCGCAGGTGTGGAACAGTCACTAGCTATAACGGGAGACAGAATTTTTTTGATTTTGGGGGGATTACCACGAATGTGGGGAAGGGGAATTTGTTTTTGTTTTTGTTTGGTTTGTAGGATGAATGTTCTATCATCCATGTTTTTGCTTCTCTGTATGAGCATGTTCATATTGCAAGGTAATCTCAAACTCCTTATTGATCATAGATCAAAGCGTTAATCTTAATTTAACTTCATGGAATTGCAGAGGTCTACAAAATCTAAAAAAAACTTAAACAAGTTATGAATAAAATAAAAGACATAGATTCAAAAATTGTATTTTTACAAGAAACTCATCTAATAGAGGAGGATGTAAAAAGAATTAAGAGAAGATGGCAAGGTAACGTGTTCACCTCATCATTTTCATCCTGAGCCAGGGGAGTTATGATTCTCATACAAAAAACAGTCTCATTTCAAGTGAAAAATGTAATTGGAGACAAAGTTGGAAGATATCTAATCATCCAAGGATCTTTGTTACTAGAAAATATAAATCTGGTGAACTTATACGTCCCCAATATTGATGATCAAAGCTTCTTTGTTAATTTATTCCTCACTTTATCATCACTTACAGGGCAACATATAATAGCAGGGGATTTTAATTGTACATAGAATCCCAGTATAGACAGATCAACAGGACTAGACTGGACTTACAATGGATGTAGGATGACTATTAATCATTTTATGAAAGAATTGAGATTGCTAGATATATGGAGAGAAATGAAACCACAAGTCAAAGCCTATTCTTGTTATTCTAATACCTATAAGACATTCTCACGTATTGACTACTTTTTGATCTCTACAGAATTAAGGTCCAAGATTCAAAACTGTTTCTATGATAACATTGTGATCTCTGATCATGCACCCTGCTGTCTAATATATGTAGATAAGAAATTGACAAAGGACCCAGTTAGGTGGCATTTTCAGCATAAATGGCTTCAGGATGAGGAATTTGTTAAGTACATAGAAAAACAGATAGATGAGTTCTTTGATATTAATACTTCACAAACAACGGCATGTATAAAGTGGGAGGCTTTCAAAGCTTTTATTAGGGGGCATATTATTAGTTATACAGGTTCAAAATCTAAGAAGACTTGAGAGGAGAGAGTCCAATTGGAACGTAAAATAAAAATCCTTCAAGAAAAGGTGTATGCAGGAAGTAACCCACAGTTAGAGAACGAATTACTGATTCTGAGAGCTGAATATGATAAAAAATCAGCAAATAGAGCTGCCTCGAGTCTTCTAAGATTGAAGCAAACTTTTTATGAACAAGGTGAAAAATTAGGAAAATTATTGGCATGGCAGATTAAACAATTAGAATCTAAAACACCAATTACCAGTATTATGGCGGATGATAAAATAGGCAGCGAACTGAGAGGTTTTAAGTAGGTTTATTAAATCATACCGCCATCATAGGAACTCGCTCCAGCCCTTGTGCAGGCAGGCTGGAGCGGGTCCTCAGGCTCTCAGCAGCAGTAGTCAGAAGCAGTGGTAAGAGTGAGAGAATGAACATGAATTTCAGTCAGCTTATATACCCAGTTACAGACAATACATGAAAAGCATGGGACATTTGCCTCACAGTAGGAGCAGGAAGCATGAACGCAATGCATGAATGGCACATTAACATCACAGTACTGAGCAGGAAAGAGCCGGACGAAGCGAGGCTGCCTGTTGACATTAATACACACATTTCACTGTTATGTTAATTGCTCTAGCCGAGCGCTGTGCTTGTCCCAGTCTGTTGTGGGGGTGCCCCACACACTCCGCCCCCAGAGGACCCAGCGGGAAGCTGAGGCCTCGATAGTCCGGCTTTGGGAGCGAGCTGCGGGGGAGGCTCGCTGCAGGCGGCGGTGGAGGGAGGGGGGTGGGGGTAGCAAGTGCCGGCCCGGGACGGCGAAATTGTCTGGGCCGCGCAAAAATTGCCTGTGGATCCGCGATGTTGAGGGGCTGTCCCGCTGAACGTGCGGAGGTCCACAGCAGCTGTACGAAGAAAAATTAGTCACTGACTCCTCTCGCGGTTAAGTCCTGCGAAGATTAACAGCGGCCATGAAGAAAAACAGGAGCGACGAGGCTGCGTAGCGGCTGTAAGAAAAAAAAAAAAAAAAGGCAGAGGGACTTGGCATGTTGACTTTAGGTGCGGGCGCAACCCTAAAGCCCTCGGGGATCGCAGACTGCTGAATTCTCTTTGTGCGCCGTGGCTAAGACCATTAGAAAATCCTGTGAACGAGCTGCGTGCGTGCCTCAGTTGTGCGAGCAGCCCTGGAGGTTCTGTGTGCAGCGGCGGAGGACGATGGCGGTCTGTGGAGCCGTTATTGTCCCGTGCGTGGTGCGCCATCCTCGTAACCCCCCGGTGCGTGTGCAGGGGTTCCGTGCGTGGGTGGGCCCGCTGGAGAGGCGAGTCAGGGTCAGGGAGCTTGCTGGAGATCAGCGTAGTCGGCGCCGATAATCATCCCTGTTGTAGTTGTTGCGTAGTTCGCTGTGTCGGGTCATGGTGCGTTGGAGCGGTGAGAGGGAGTAGACGATCTCTGTCCCTCGGGCTCGTGTCGATGCGGAGGAGCGATGAGGGGGAGTAGACGATCTCTGTCCCTCAGGCTCGTGTCGATGCGGAGGAGCGGTGAGAGGGAGTAGACGATCTCTGTGTCCCTCGGCCGGTTCCAGCGTGGATGTCCAGGTCAGAAGGTTGCTGCACAAAGCGTGTGCTTTCTTCGGGGTCACCAGCGTGGCTGTCCAGACCAGAAGGTTGCGTTGCACAAAGCATGTGCTTTCTTCGGGGTCACCAGCATGGCTGTCCAGACCAGACGGTTGCGTTGCACAAAGCGTGTGCATTCTCGGGGTCACCAATATGGCGGATGATAAAATAGGCAGCGAACTGAGAGGTTTGAAGTAGGTTTATTAAATCATACCGCCATCATAGGAACTCGCTCCAGCCCTTGTGCAGGCAGGCTGGAGCGGGTCCTCAGGCTCTCAGCAGCAGTAGTCAGAAGCAGTGGTAAGAGTGAGAGAATGAACATGAATTTCAGTCAGCTTATATACCCAGTTACAGACAATACATGAAAGGCATGGGACATTTGCCTCACAGTAGGAGCAGGAAGCATGAACACAATGCATGAATGGCACATTAACATCACAGTACTGAGCAGGAAAGAGCCGGACAAAGCGAGGCTGCCTGTTGACATTAATACACACATTTCACTGTTATGTTAATTGCTCTAGCCGAGCGCTGTGCTTGTCCCAGTCTGTTGTGGGGGTGCCCCACAAGTATTATAAGTAATGGACAGGTAGTTATAGATCCTTTAGAAATTAATAGAGCCTTTAGAGATTATTATGAAAAACTATATGATACAAAAAATGAAACTGACTTAACAAAACTAAATGAGTTTTTGGGTGGATTATCTATACTGTGTATTCCAAATGAAAACAGGGAGATACCGGTGTCTAAAATTAGTCAAGAAGAAGTTGGGCAAGCCATTGATAATATGAAATCAGGAAAAAGAGCAGGACCAGATGGTCTTCCAGTTGACCTCTATAAAAAATTTAAGAATAAATTAATAAAACCACTTTTGGAAATGGTTTTAGAAGCATTTCCAAATTGGTAATTTACCACCATACATGAATAATGCCTTAATTATACTGTTGCCAAAACCAGGTAAACCCCCTAATAAATGTGAAAACATGAGACCAATAAGCATATTAAATGCTGATCTTAAAATAATCTGTAAAATTTTAGCAAAACGACTACAAGAAATATTACCAAATATTATTAACCGAGATCAGAATGGCTTTATAATGGGAAGACAAGGCTTCCATAATGTAAGAAGACTATTTAATATTATTTATTCCAATAAAGAAGCACCGGATACAGCTCTCCTATCATTGGACGCCGAAAAGGCCTTTGATAGGGTCGAATGGCCTTATCTTTTTGAAGTCCTACAAAGGTTTGGACTTGGAAATAATTTCATAAAATGGGTTCAGATAATATACAGTAATGCTACAGCAGAAATCCTAACAAACAGCAATATTTCAAAATCAATAAAAATCAATAGAGGATGTCAACAAGGCTGTCCACTTTCACCTTTACTGTGTACTATGGCAATTGAACCTTTAGCAATGGCAGTACGTTTACATCCACAAATATATGGAATTAAAGTAGGACCAACAGAACATAAAATCTCCCTGTATGCCGATGACATAATTTTGTTTATGTCGAATTTTAAAAAATCAATTCCAACCTTGTTAAATTTAATAGAGAACTTTGGGGAAATATCAGAATATAAAATAAATAAAACAAAATCTTCAATATTAATGCTAAATGAGACCTAGAGAAATCACCCAGCTCCTGAGGTAAATCAATTCAATGTTGTAAATCAGTTTAAATATTTAGGAATTCAAATTTTGCCGAAGCTAGAATCAGTCGCCAGTGCCAACTATGAAGCCTTAATGACAGATATTAATGAGTTACTTCAGAGATGGATGTCACTACCAATGTCTATGATCGGGAGAATTAATATACTTAAAAGTAATATCTTACCAAAAATACTTTATCTATTTCAAAACATTCCTTTACCACCACCTTCAGATCTATTCTCAAGAATTAAAAAACAGTTAGTGGAATTTATATGGAACGATAGGAAGGCTAGATTATGTTTGTCCTTACTATATTTACCATTTGATCGTGGAGGTCTGAAATGTCCAAACTTTATGTTGTATTACTGGTCAGCACAACTGAGGTCTATGACATATTATTTTTCATCAAATGATCCTCCTCACTGGACTGAAATGGAATCATACAATTTACCTTTACCTTTTCCCATATTCATATACTCAGACTCGGCTAAAAAATTACAGAAACAAGTTAAAAATCCAATTGTAAAGCACATGATCAAAATATGGTGTGAAACCAAAAAATATTTAAAAGAACCACACTTACTGTCACAATTTAGCCCAATATGGGGTAATCAATATTTTACACCAGGGAGAGCGGATGCTGTATTTAAAGTATGGAATTTAAAAGGGATTCAAAAGATTCAAGACTTAACATAATGTCTTTTGAAGAACTGAGGATTAAATTCAATCTTAATAGAACACATTTTTTTAAATATCTTCAGCTTAGAAATTTTATTCGATCAAATCAAAATATTGCTCTCACCCGACCTACTTATTCATCCTTGGAAAAAATTTTGCCGAAAGATAGTAAGAGAAAGGGTGTTATTTCAGAGTTTTATAACTCATTGACACTATTCTCAAGTGAAAACTCACAGAAAAGACTGAATTATTGGAAAGAAGACCTGCAAATTGAAATTTCAGAGAAACAATGGGAAATGGCTTGTACAGAAGCTCAAACCAAATCAATAAATGTATGTCTTAAACTGATACATTTTAAATGGTTAATGCGGATGTATGTTACACCAGTGGAGTTAAATAGATGTAACAAAAACATACCAGATACATGCACAAAATGTATGGAAAGTAAAGGAACCCTATTTCACTGTTTATGGGAATGTAGAAAAATCAGAATGTTTTGGGAAGAGGTGAGGGTAACAATTGAAAAAATAATTTCAAAACAATTCACATTGAACCCTAAACTGTTTTTGTTGGGTCTGTATCCAGAAAAACATAACTTTAATAAGAGTGAAAGAGCATTCATAGACCTCGGTTTGCTTAATGCCAAAAAATGTATTGCACTACTGTGGAAAAACACTCATAGACCAGATGTGACTCAGTGGTTAAGACAGATGTTAACAAACCTTCCACTAGAAAGAATAACATATATACTGAAATTAAAGGAAAATGTGTTTGAGAATATATGGAGACCTTTTATTGATTATGTAAAGAAATTAAACATAACTTCTGAAGAAGAAGGTGAATGATATGTGTGGACATTGCAAATTCCAAACTGGTGAATGTATATTATGTATTCTTATGTAATAGATTACCTAGACTAAACAGAGGAGCATTGTTGTTGACTTGCTTTTGTTAATGGTTGTTGTTGTTTTTAGTACATTTTTTGTTGTTGTTGTTAGTGTTTTTTTTTTATTTTTAAATTACTTTAGTGTTAGTGTTTGACTGTTCGTGCCATGTTTGTAAAAAAAAAGGTTCAATAAAAAATATTGTGGGAAAAAAAAATATAACCATTTATGCATTTTACTTTTGACACCTAATTTGAGTCTAGATTTATCGTGATGATTTTATTTTTATCCACCTTATTCCTAGCCCCCATGGTGCCTTGCGTGAGTTATGTGCACAACTTCAGGTACTAGTTTAGAATGTGGGTTTGTCATTGAAATGAGACGCTTTTCCTTGATAAAAACAATGACCTTGGCATCAGAAATGTGGCAACACAATCTTTTACACCTCAGAAACAGTAATATAATCATACCACTTCCCACAACTATTGAGGGGATGGGAAGATGACCTTAAAATGTGGCCTGACAGACTGTAGCTCCGC
Source organism: Pholidichthys leucotaenia (assembly GCA_020510985.1). Lineage (NCBI taxonomy): Eukaryota > Metazoa > Chordata > Actinopteri > Cichliformes > Pholidichthyidae > Pholidichthys > Pholidichthys leucotaenia. Next base: position 172,487,020 of record CM035847.1, on the reverse strand, counting down.
TGCTAAGATGCTAACACTGTAAACAAATAAAAGCTCTGAGATATATCAATATCTCCACTGCAACAAAATTGGTCACATTTTGTTAAAAGATGTTGAACATAATCTTAATTTACCTTACAGCAGCTGTAGAATCTAGTCAGAGCCACAAAGAACCACAGCACCGTGTTTGGATGTCGTGGTAGCTTTCCATCTGGCTCCAAGTATCTACTCCATCAGTTGCAAGCAACAGGCATTCCCAGCAAGATAATTTGCAGCACTCCTCGGAGGCTGTAATCCAAGGATTCCGCTCATTACCTCCGCCAAGGAGGCTATGTTTTCATCGGCGTTGGTTTGTCTGTCTGTCTGTCTGTTTGTTTGTTTGTTAGCAAGATAACTCAAAAAGTTATGGACGGATTTTCATAAAATTTTCACAGATTGTCAGAAATGGGGTATCCTACAGATGATTAGATTTTGGTGGTGATCCGGATCACCGTCCAGAAGAAAACCACCATTACGGAAAATGCCATTTTCGTCAATAACTACTGAACCACTAATCCTATCATTGTGAATCCCATTGCTACTCATATGTTTTCATGGTCAAGGAATCTGAAAACGTACACACAAACACTGTATGGGGGGAACTGTGGCGCTAAACCACCATTACGGAAAATACCATTTTCGTCAACAACTACTGAACCACTAATCCTATCATTGTCAATCCAATTGCTAGTCATATGTTTTCATGGTCAAGGAATCTGAAAATGTACACACAAACACTGTATGGGGGGAACTGTGGCGCTTGGCGGAGGTCTGCGCTCTCCGAGTGCTTTTCTAGTTGTTAATGTGGAAGTGACGGACAAATCCTTTTCCCCGCTGAGACGGGCCTGCTAGTTTCGGGGTTGGCCGACCTCTCTTCACAGTGACCAGCTTTTCTTGAAAAGTCCGTCTGGAAAATTTATTTTTTTAAATATCAGCGACCAAATCGTTTTCCTCTCCCGTCAGCCATTGTGGGTGGAAAAATGGCCATTATATTTAAACAGATACAGCATATTGTAACTGCTTAAGCAAGTCCTTGCACTGGCGTTTTGCTAGCTGGGTCCTCTGCAGTGTGGGCGGAGGAGTCTAGCCATCCAATCAAAAGACATAAAAATGCCAACATTCTATGCGTAATCTTTTCTATGCGTACCCCTGGACATACAGAAGACATTTGATTGGTTAAAGCAACAGGATAAGTTTAACAGTTAATTTAACCTACAGAGCCGCACTGTTAATTCCTTAAGGCCCAAGGCAGATTTGCTTGACTCTGGCAACACAGATGGCTGACATATGATTGGACAAAAAACTCTAACATGCATTACATTACTGGAAGGAGTGCAACCAAGAGAAAAGCTACAAAATGAAGAGAATAGACTATTGGGAATAATTTAATACATCCTCATGGAACAAATATGTTGTAAAGGTTGTAAATGTAACTCTGATAGTGTTTAGGCCAGCAGAGAAGGCTTTACTGGCCCTGAGGGTCCACCACTGATTTTCACTATTACTACAGAACTAGTAAAACTAGGGTCACCAAACAGGTGGGACTGTACACAGGTTCACCCTGAGACCCTGACTTCTGACTATGAGTTTGGGGTCAAAATGTTAAAGGTCAAGGTTAGTATTCCTTATGCCCTCTTACAATAGAATGAGTAAAGCTCTTTAGTGTCACCAAACTTGCTACACAAGTTCACCTTGGCATCCTGACCTGCAACTATGGGTTGTATAAAATAATTTTTGTTGTATATTCATGGATGATAGGCTTGACATAATTTGATTCTGCCTCAGTAATTATATGGAAAAAGCTGAAAATTGCTCTGCTTCAGCAACATATTGGGATCTTCAAAGAAAATAGTCTTGCTAAGGTTGCCAACAGTTTTGTCACTAGTGTCTACTATGTTACGAACCAAAAAGGTTAGATTAATTGGAGGTTAAAGGTTAAAAAGATTAGGTTAATTGGAAGTTAAAGGTTAAAAAGGTTAGGTTAATTGAAGACTTTAAAGTCCCTAGGTGTGAATGTGCGTGTGTGTGAATGGTGAAGGGATTGGCACCGCACTATGGCTGCTTCATCCATCCAGGTGGATGCCATGTGATTTCCCCACTGTGGGACTAATAAAGGATAATAAAAAAGTGGCATGTGTTACAACCATTTGCAAATGCTTGCAACTGTTTTTGGAAAAATACATTTGCCCAAAAATTTTTTAACATTTTCAAACATTTTTTGTCAACAAGAAAAACTGTTTAGGACATTAAAAGCTGTAGCCGAACTGTTCTGTAATCTTTTAGGAAACCTGACGAAACCCAAAAAGCGCAGTGTTCGTGAATGTTCCTCAGCATTCGCCACTCTGTGAGATGCAGGGATAAATGTGTGCATAATGTATAAATTAGAGCCTCTGCCTACCTTTTTTCTAACACTAACCTTTTCCCGACACTTCACCACACAAAAAGAGAGGTAAAACCCCAGCTGAAAGTACAGATGCTCCACAGCATGGCGTGTACGGCCTCCATCCACCCCAGCCTCTCTCCTTGTAAGCATTTTAGTGCATTTAAACAATGAAACGTGGTGACACTGCCACACTGCTCAGACTGCTGATCTCTGGGAGATACTAGTTTGATTTTCACTTGTTCGAAAAATTGGCGAATCCAAAAATCTCAATGTTTGTCAGTATTCGGAGCACCATGATACACAGTGGTGTGAAAAAGTGTTTGCCCTCTTCCTGATTTCTCATTTTTTTGTGCATTTGTCACATTTAAATATTTCAGATCATCAAACATATTTAAATATTAGACAAAGATAACACAAGTAAACACAAAATGCAGTTTTTAAATGAAGGTGTTTATTATTAAGGGTAAAAAAAAAAAATCCAAACATACATGGCTCTGTGTGAAAAAGGGATTGCTCCCTAAACCTAATAACTGGTTGGGCCACCCTTAGAAGCAACAACTGCAATCAAGCATTTGTGGTAACTGGCAATGAGTCTTTTACAGTGCTGTGGAGGAATTTTGGCCCGCTCATCTTTGCAGAATTGTTGTAATTCAGCCACATTTCGAGCATGAACCGTTTTTTTAAGGTCATGCCACAGCATCTCAATCGGATTCAGGTCAGGACTTTGGCTAGACCACTCCAAAGTCTTCATTTTGTTTTTCTTAAGCCATTCAGAGGTGGACTTGCTGGTGTGTTTTGGATCATTGTCCTGCTACAGAACCCAAGCGCGCTTCAGCTTGACGTCACTAACCGATGGCCGGACATTCTCCTCCAGAATTTTTTGGTAAACAGCAGAATTCATGGTTCCATTTACCACAGCAAGTCTTCAAGGTCCTGAAGCAGCAAAACAGTCCCAGACCATCACACTACCACCACCATATTTTACTGTTGGTATGATGTTCCTTTTCTGAAATGCTGTGTTACTTTTACGCTGGATGTAATGGGACACACACCTTCCAAAAAGCTCAACTTTTGTCTCGTCAGTCCACAGAGTATTTTTCCAAAAGTCTTGGGAATCATCAAGATATTTTCTGGCAAAACTGAGATGAGCCTTTATGTTCTTTTTGCTCAGCAGTGGTTTTGGTCTTGGAACTCAGCCATGCAGGCCATTTTTGCCCAGTCTCTTTCCTATGGTGGAGTCATGAACGCTGACCTTAACTAAGGCAAATGAGGCCTGCAGTTCTTTGGATGTTGTTGTGGGGTGTTTTGTGACCTCTTGGATGAGTCGTCGCTGCGCTCTTGGGGTAATTTTGGTTGGCTGGCCACTCCTGGGAAGGTTCACCACTGTTCCATATTTTTGCCATTTGTGGATAATGGCTCTCACTGTGGTTCGCTGGAGTTCCAAAGCTTTAGAAATGGCTTTATAACCTTTTCCAGACTGATAGATGTCAATTACTTTGTTTCTCATTTGTTCCTGAATTTCTTTGGATTGGAGCATGATGTCTAGCTTTTGATGATCTTTTGGTCTGCTTCACTTTGTGAGGCAGGTCCTATTTAAGTGATTTCTTGATTGTGAATAGGTGTAGCAGTAATCAGGCCTGGATGTGGCTAGAGAAATTGAACTCAGCTTTCCAAAGATGTGATAAACCACAGTTAATTTGTGTTTTAACGGGAAGGGGGGGGGCACGTTTTCACACAGGGCCATGTAGGTTTGGATTTTTTTTTTTACCCTTAATAACAAACACCTACATTTGAAAACTGCATTTTGTGTTTACTTGTGTTATCTTTGTATGATATTTAATTTTGTTTGATGATCTGAAACATTTAAGTGTGACAAACATTCAAAAAAATGAGAAATCAGGAAGGGGCAAACACTTTTTCACACCACTGTACTACCTTAAGAATTCACCAACTCACCACATGCAGTTATTTTCACCACCAAGAGATGTCACTTTCTTCCAAACCTAGCTATAGCTCCTCATTGATACTGATAAAACACCACCAAGAAACTACATTTCAGGACTCAAAAATGCATTCTATTAACTTGCAAAATCACTTGAAAAAACAAGGTGTGTCATTCATACTCATTTCCATGACACCAATCTGGCAGGACGTGTTACAGGGTATTGAAAATGATTGCTACAGTATGTGCCCTTTAATATTCAGGGTACACTATAGCAGGTTTTATTTCTCTTGTTGGTGGTGAACCATTAAACAATCCTTATACAATCCCTACAATTTATCTCTTAATGACAGTTTTATGGGAGCACTGCAATGTGCAAAATGTCAGACGGGAGACAGAAGAGACAATGAGCCAAGGTTAACTGACTTGACTTTGGCAGCATTTTGAGGTCTAAGAGACAAGAAGCAGAATCTGCCGTTGTTTATGCTGATCACAGGTGCCCTTCAACGAAGCGCAAGAAGTGATTGGAATATCTGCAGATGAAGATGACAACAAAAGACAACACCCTGATGGGAGGGGAGGGGGACTCTAGCAGTAGTAGAAACCTTGGCATCTTTGGTACTGCAGATGAAGGAAAAAGAGAGAAATGTGCAGGGGAACAATGAAGAGATGTGGACAGGCAGGTACATTTGCAGGAATTCATATTGCTTTAACTGTTTTATTAATGACAGTAATGCAATGAGTAGTATGAATATGAGAGTACCTCTGGAATCAAATAATTATATCAAAATAATGCATTTACCATTTTCAGCTGTAACTCTCTGTTATGGCCTTTTTCAAATCAATCCAGGTAAAAGCTTCAAGAGAAGTCACATAAATGGAAATGGCATTAGAGCAAGCTGTTAGTGTAATGAAATCACAGTTTTGCTTTGTCTTGAATTTTAGTAACTGTCATGCTTCAGTTTCAAACTAAGCAGGTGATTGCATTGTCCTAGTTCTAGTTTGTTGTTTGTTTGGTTTTTGTTTTTTTTTTTTTGCTTGGCCTGTCCATCTGTCCATCCATCACTCTGTCCATCCCTCTCACTTTAAAAAACCCTCTGAAAGCATTTTTCAACACAAAAAAATATAATTTCCAAATCTCGAAAAGGTAGGGCCAGGCAATTTGGCCTTAAATCAGCATCACGGTTAACTGAACCTTTCACGCCGATTTTTTCCCTTCCTTTTCTTCTCCCTTATAGTTCGCTGACAAGGCTTGTAATTAAGCAATATTACACACAGAGTGTGGTATCATATCACTGTTATAGTAAATGATCATAATATAATAAAGAATAGATCTATTGTCATTTCACACATAAATTAAACACTGTCCAGCGCAGAAGTCCAGTGTGGAGTCATGTGACTCTTTAAAAGGGGATGTGAAAGCTCACATATACACATGCACACAACAGGGAGAAGAGATAAACAAACAAAAAAAAAGACATGAGCAAGATTACGGCTGTTTCAGTTTTATTTCAGTTAATCACCCAGCCCTACTAAAAGTTCACATTTGTAAAGGTAAATTTCAACTTGATGTTTATTTTATTTTGTGAAAAAAATGCAGGTAGACATGTTTGTATGAAGGTGTGCAGGTAGATGTTTGTGCAGTGAGGGGTGAAGCAGGTAAATTAATGTAACAGATGGGTTTGAGCTGTATGGCCAGAAATGAATGATTGTGAAAGGTCATAGCACAGAGTTTGACATTTACCAAAATATAAATCTATTACAGTCACAAACATACAAACACACACACACACACACACACACACACACACACACACACACACAAGTACAAGCGTCAAATGGGGGAAAAATGTTCATCCACTGCTTCTTCCGCTGCTACTGGTCCCCACTTTCAATCAGCACGTGCTTATTGGGAGTTGGGACATCATGTCTTGATCTGCCAGTTAGGAGGTGACACACACACACACACACACACACACACACACACATGTTGGCTGGCAGAGCTCCAGCTTCATTACGACAGTACACTGGCAGGCTGATTGAGTGATCAAAGCTAATCACATTTAATCCCACCTAATCATATGTAATAACCGACTGTGAGTGCTCAGGCATGACAACACTCTCCTCTTCATGTCTCCATCCACCCCCCCACCCCACCCCCTCTTCTCTTCTGCTTGACTTCTGACCACCCTACCCCACTCACACACACACACACACACCTGTGTGCAAAGACCTGCTTCCTCTCACACTGCCTGTTCTTTTGTCCTTCATGTTTACCCTCCATTGAAACCAGGCTGAACACAGGTGAGAAAGACTGATGGAACAAAGTTACAAAAAAGGGGAAGAAATAACCAAATAAAAGAAACTGTGACAGATGGACTCTCCGGTGAGAACATCATGCCCTGCGGCATGCCCAGCGCTCACTACCTTTGTGGTATTGGAACAAGACGCTCTTCCCTTTCACTTCCACCATGTGACTAATAGCTTTGTCAGAACAACTGGAAGAAGATGATCCAGCAGTCGTGGGCTACATTTTCTACATTCTTCTTTCCAATTTATATTCAGAACACAGTTTTAAAAGCTGCAGCGTTTTAAGCCTTTGAGATTTCTTTCGGTGTTTTTCCCCTGCTTTGATCCGATTTTGAAGTCCCACTGAGATGTTTCTGTAGACTGTGGTTACATGTAATGATAATGCGTTGTGATAACTGGAACTGGTAGGGATTTAAGTAGACGGCACACAGAGTGTAATTATGGTTATGGTGTGAATTTATTGCTGTCACATGCAATGTTACAAATGCTCATGTGGAAGAGTCGAGGCTGGGAGATGCAGATGCAGTTCTGCCTGTTTGTGAAAGGTGAAAATGTTAAATAAATCTGTGTGACCTTAAAAATGATCTTCTTTGATCTGCAGTCAGCTTCCCTGTTTTCTCTCCATTTTTAAAATTCATTGTAGAAGATCAAATAGAGTTCTAAACTGCTCCCAGCTTGGGGCTGACTTGTCCTTTTAAGGTCATTTTAAGTATCCTTCAATTGAAGTGCTTATAAGCTGGGCAAACAGCATCCAAAACACCCACCCCCTAAACCTTTCTGACATCAAAATTGCTTCTGCAATTCCCACATGCAGGCTGTGGCCTGGGGAGCAGAGGAAAGAGAGTAGGTGAGGCTTGAACTTCTCTCTTAAGCTCTATTTTTTTTAGTCTTCATATAACTCTCTCATGTTTCTACCCTCACTACAGATATAAACAGTTTTTCCCTTACACCACGTCTGCACAGAATGGACCAGCACAGGCTGTACTCTTTCACAGCATCAGCTTCTGTACTGGGCTATAGTTTAGTCCAGTGTGATCTTTATACATACACTTGTCTATAATACAGTGGGGCAAAAAAGTATTTAGTCAGCCACCAATTGTGCAAGTTCTCCCACTTAAAAGATGAGAGAGGTCTCCAATTTTCATCACAGGTATACCTCAACTATGAGAGACAAAATGAGAAAAAAAATCCAGAAAATCACGATGAAGGATTTTTAATGAATTAATTGGTAAATTCCTCAGTAAAATAAGTATTTGGTCACCTACAAACAAGCAAGATTTCTGGCTCTCACAGACCTGTAACTTCTTCTTTAAGAGGCTCCTCTGTCCTCCACTCGTTACCTGTATTAACGGCACCTGTTTGAACTCGTTATCAATATAAAAGACACCTGTCCACAACCTCAAACAGTCAGACTCCAAACTCCACTATGGCCAAGACCAAAGAGTTGTCAAAGGACACCAGAAACAAAATTGTAGACCTGCACCAGGCTGGGAAGACTGAATCTGCAATAGGTAAGCAGCTTGGTGTGAAGAAATCAACTGTGGGAGCAATTATTAGAAAATAGAAGACATACAAGACCACTGATAATCTCCCTCGATCTGGGGCTCCACACAAGATCTCACCCTTTAGGGTCAAAATGATCACGAGAACGGTGAGCAAAAATCCCAGAACCACATGGGGGGACCTAGTGAATGACCTGCAGAGAGCTGGGACCAAAGTAACAAAGGCTACATCAGCAACACACTACGCCGCCAGGGACTCAAATCCTGCAGTGCCAGATGTGTCCCCCTGCTTAAGCCAGTACATGTCCAGGCCCGTCTGAAGTTTGCTAGAGAGCATTTGGATGATCCAGAAGAGGATTGGGAGAATGTCATATGGTCAGATGAAACCAAAATAGAACTTTTTGGTAAAAACTCAACTTGTCGTGTTTGGAGGAGAAAGAACACCATACCTACTGTGAAGCATGGGGGTGGAAACATCATACTTTGGGGCTGTTTTTCTGCAAAGGGACCAGGACGACTGATCCGTGTAAAGGAAAGAATGAATGGGGCCATGTATCGTGAGATTTTGAGTGAAAACCTCCTTCCACCAGCAAGGGCATTGAAGATGAAACGTGGCTGGGTCTTTCAGCATGACAATGATCCCAAACACACCGCCCGGGCAACGAAGGTGTGGCTTCGTAAGAAGCATTTCAAGGTCCTGGAGTGGCCTAGCCAGTCTCCAGATCTCAACCCCATAGAAAATCTTTGGAGGGAGTTGAAAGTCCATGTTGCCCAGCGACAGCCCCAAAACATCACTGCGCTAGAGGAGATCTGCATGGAGGAATGGGCCAAAATACCAGCAACAGTGTGTGAAAACCTTGTGAAAACTTACAGAAAATGTTTGACCTCTGTCATTGCCAACAAAGGGTATATAACAAAGTACTGAGATAAACTTTTGTTATTGACCAATACTTATTTTACCGAGGAATTTACCAATTAATTCATTAAAAATCCTTCACTGTGATTTTCTGGATTTTTTTTTTCTTATTTTGTCTCTCATAGTTGAGGTATACCTATGATGAAAATTGGAGACCTCTCTCATCTTTTAAGTGGGAGAACTTGCACAATTGGTGACTGACTAAATACTTTTTTACCCCACTGTAGATACAAAAACACATCTAAAACATACATGGATGGATGTCTCCTTCTTGACTTTAAAATTATTTATGTAGTATTATTTTTAAAAATTAGCCTAAAATGGCCAAGCTCCAGGGATGGACCATCTTACTGGGACGGTTTGCCGCTGAGTGTGAAGCGGCTGGGATGAGATTCAACACAACAGTCCGAGTCCATGGTCCTCAGCCAGAAAAAGGTGGATTGTCCTCTCTGGGTTGGGGACAGGCTCCTGCCCCAAGTGGGGGGGGGTTTAAGTATCTTGGGGTCTTATTCACGAGTGAGGGGAGAATGGAGCAAGAGATTGACAGACGGATTGGAGCAGCATCTGCAGTGATGCGGACGTTGTACTGGTCTGTTATGGTGAAGAGGGAGCTGAGCTCTAAGGCAAAGCTGTCGATTTACCAGTCAGTCTACGTTCCTACCCTCACTTATGGTCATGAACTTTGGGTAATGACCAAAAGAATGAGATTGCGGATACCAGCGGCTGAAATGAGCTTTCTTCGTAGGATCACTGGACTCACCCTCAGAGATAGGGTGAGGAGCTCAGTCATCCGAGAGAGGCTCAGAGTAGAACCGCTGCTCCTCCACATTGAAAGGAGCCAGTTGAGGTGGTATGGCCATCTGATCAGGATGCCTCCTGGACACCTCCCACTTGAGGTGTTTTGGGCACGTCCCATGGGAGGAGACCCCAGGGCAGACCCAGGACTCGCTGGAGAGGCTATGTCTCCCAGCTGGTCTGGGAACACCTTGGTATCCTCTCTGAAGAGCTGAAGCAGGTGGCTGGGGAGAGGGAAGTCTGGGCTTCTCTGCTTGAACTGCCGCCTCAGTGACACGGACCTCTGGAAAAATGGTAGAAGATGGATGGATGGATAGCTTAAAATAGTATTACTTTTGATCATTTACAGTACAATATTAAATCAGACAATTAAAAATTGTGTGCTTGTCAACTTTACGAATTGGCAAAATTTTTCTTTAAGATATGCCACTTTACCCTCATTAAATAAATAAATAAAGGCAAACCCCTCGATGGGTCAACACCTTAGCGTGGTGGAGGGGTTTGTGCGCACTAATAATCCCAGGAGCTCTGATGTCGGGGGATAATTGCCCCTCCCAGGGTCTCCCACAGCAAACTGGTCCTGGTTGAAGGGCCAGACTAGGAGCTGTCCAGCAGATCCCCATGAAGAAGTTGCAACAAGGATGCTGTATACACTGCCCGGTTTGGAATTACGAGGGTCCTGCCCTGGAGCCTGCCACTAGGAGGTACTTGACAGCAAGTGGGGCTCATCGGGATCATGAGTGCTGTGTTGATCAGGAAGCAGTTTGGGTTCCTCTTCTTGGACCCAGACCACAGGACAAGCAGTAGAGGGAGGGAGGGAGGAAGGATGGATGGATGGATAAGTAAATCTGTTCTTGTAAATTTGTAACTTCTGCTTGAAAATTTATAGCTTTTTTCTTAGATTTGTGACTTTTTTTTCCCTCTTTAAATTTCAACCCTTTTTCTTGTAAATGTACAACTTTTTTTCCCTTGTCCTGTCAGGCCGCTAGGTGAGCAGAACAGAAATCTGCTACCCTTACTGTGCCAAAACAGATTTACTTTGCCAAAAGGAGCTTCATACAGTGCCTATCTATGTACTGTATATTGTTGTAAACTCCTGTAATAACTTTTAATACTTCGTTTAAATTATTTTATCCATGAAGGACCCAACAGGATGGGGAATGGGGAAAGGAAGTGTGGGGAGAGGGAAAGAAAAGGGAGAGGAACAGACAAAAAAGACAAACAAACCAACAACTAAAACAAACAGAAGACAGACTGCTTCTTCCACTGAAGAGGTCTCAACACGAGTCTGGTATCTGCACCTGCTAAAGGGGAGACATTTGTACATGTGTGTGTGTGTGCGTGTATATGAACGTGCACACAAAATAAGTGTGTATAAGTGTGTGCATGTGAATGGTTTGTCAGGAAACATATGAAGAGGGTGGCTGGTCGCAGCAAACCCCCCCCCCCCCGAAACCCCAAGCAGGCAAGGCAGCGCCACCAACCCCCACAGGGCACAAATGCCCAAGGTCAACAAGCCCCAGGAAAGCCAGGCATCCACCCCAGGAGGGACGGCCGAGAGAGGCCAGGCCACCAGGCGACTGATGTGGCGGGATCACGCCCCCGAGCCTGCCACCCCCCCCAGCAGGGCCAACACCAGCCCAATGGCCCCAGGCACCAGGAGGCCAGCGGCACTACCCCCCGGGCCGGAGACCAGCCAGGCACCCCCCCGCATCACTGCTGTACATCCCGGGGACCCCCCAGGCCCAAAGAGGCCCCCCTCCATACAGGGGAGCCCACATAGCCAAGAGGCACTACCCCCTCAATCCAGCATCTCCCGACTGGCAGACACACCCATTCCCACGCATTCACACCTTCATGCTCTCATACGCACCGACATGCACTCACTCACTTTCACTCCCCCACACAGTCCCACACTTGCACTCCAATACCCACCCATCCAATGTATAACTTTTTGAGTTGTAAATTTTCACTTTTTTAATCTTCATTTATCCATCCGTCTTTTACCAATTATTTGATGGTCTGGGTCATGGGGGGGGGGGGGGGGGCAGTTGTCCAAGCAGAGAAGCTTGGACAACTGAAGGGTGGTAAGCCCATTGGAGGGTGGCGCATGTGGCTTGTTCAGCATGAGCCCAGCAAGGTCCTATGAGTAGAAATCCATCCACCAGGCACTTGTTATTGAGCCTCCCCCCCCCCCCCCAGCCTGGCTCCAGGGTGGGGCCCCAGTACCTCCATATAAGGCAGGGTAGGTTGGATTGCCATTTTAACTTTGTCATGGGGATCCCCTGGATTACTCCTGGTTTCGCCCTTCATCCAGGACCAGTTTGCCTTGGGTGACCCTCTCAGGGGTAAGCTACCCCTGACATCAAGCTCCTGGGATCATTAGACCACGCAAACCCCTTCACCAAGATAAGGTCGTGATCTATGGAGGGGATTCACTCATTTTCAAATACACGGCTTATTTTTTTTTTCTTAGTTACCAACCTTTTTGTCATAAATGTTTGTTTTTATCTTGATCATGTACAACTTTTTGCATGAATTTATGACTCATTTCATATAAATTTGACACTTTTCTATAACTTTTTAAAATAACCCTGCATCGTTTTCCTTGCTCATTTGGAGCTTTTGTCAGTTTCACAGTTTATCTTGTGTATTTGTGAGCTTTTTTGTTTCTGGTTTTTTGTACATATAGTGGAAAGGTGATTCAAGTCAAAAGAGATGCTGACAAAATGTGATCAGTCGGGTCAGAGATCAACTGACTTTATAATAACTGCCACACTCTGGAAATTTGGAAACTGTCAAGCAATTTGTTTTTTTTCCCAAATTAAAAATACCAAATTAAATGCCTTGTTTAGGGAAACCAACTAAAGTAATCTCTGCCAACATCTGACTTCCTAAGTACCACACTTGTCTCAAGCTGGCAGAGTTTGCCGTGCGTATACTAAGTGTGACACAGTTCAAATATTGTTTCAGAGGTCTTTGTAGCATGCCAAGGTAAATATCTGGGGAAGAGCTGTTGCTCTATAAACCATCTACACACAAAGAAAACAAAATGATAGCCAAGGCCTCGGGTTTCTGGAGCTGCACTCTGCAATCACAAACAAACAGTCAAGCAGAGACATCAGGGCATGTGTTTTGTTTTCCTCCCCAGGATGCTTTGCTGCGGCTGGCGGCAGTTGTCGACGCACGCTCGCTGCGAGTGGCCCTCCGAGACAGCGTACAGGAGCTGCTACCCGGCACGGTATACACACTCTTACATTTCCACACTGCGAACATCATTGGAATTTGTTCAGTTTATCACCTGATGGAAAAAAAAAAGCCTTCCTCTTAGGAATCTGCGTGCTGTACGTTAGCATGCGAGTCCTGATGCAAGACCAGGGAACAGAGGCCCAGACCTTGTTACAAAGGGATGAGGCTCATCACTCATCAAATTAATTGCAGTCTGATTAATGTTACAAGTGAATGTGCATGTATGGGCACTTTGTTGCAGGAGTGTGCATGTGTCTACATGCTGGAGGGAGACTCGAGGCTGCTGTCTGACGACCCACCGCACGAACTGCCATGGGAGGGGAAGATCAGGTATGTGCTGCATACGTGTGTGTGAGTGTGTGAGTGTGAGTGTGTGGCAAGCCACAGATGTTTTGTCTCAGTGGATCACCGTTGTGTACAGATTTGCTGCAGTTGAGGTTGAAGGCGACAGTACCCACTGAGGCAGTTCAACAAGGGGGGGAAACGGGCAACTGTTTTTCCCTCTGTGTGAAAAGCAGGTGTTGAGTAATAGAATGTGAGCTTCTCGACTTCCGGTTATGGCGGCCGCCTAGAAGGACATGTATCACTCTGCTCTGCCCCTGGAAATAAAAATTCGGCAAATAACTCTCTCATTTGGAACAGAACTTTTCCCAGCGTTTGGGTGAGGACATGCCGGTGAAAACTAAGGCTGGGAAATCAGGAGGGGGAAAAATTGAATCGCCGAAGCAGTCCAAATTAATGGACTTTAAAGTTTGTGGCGCAGTAGAAAAAGCTGCGGATATGGCGGATGAAACTAGCGGTGGTGCGGTAACTGCTGCTGCTGACGATGGCGGCACAGGTGCAGTGCTGGCTGCCATTAGCTCAATGAGAGCAGACTTTTCCGCTAAACTTGATGGGATTATGGCAGCGTTGGATGCAATGAGAAAGGAGTTGGGTGACTGCGTGGAGCGAGTGACGCAGGTGGAGCTTCGTGTTTCAAGTGCGGAGGATGAAATCAGCGGACTTCAAATAAAGGTGCGCACTTTGGAAAGAAAAAATAAAGATCTGGAAAATAGCGTTCTGGACTTGGAATCTCGGTCCAGAAGGAACAACCTGAGGCTGGTGGGTTTACCGGAGGGAGCCGAAGGTCGTGATTCATGCTCCTTTTTGGAGGGGTGGATCCCGGAGGCGCTGAACACCGCGGAGCTAAAATCATCAGTCGTCTTGGAAAGCTCCCACCGAATTGGCCCACCGAGAGGTAACAAGGCAGCACCGAGGACGCTAATTATGAAGTTTCTCAGCTACAGAGACAGGATGACGATCTCCAACGCGGTGCGGGCCAAAGGAGAAATTAAATACCAAGATCAGCAGGTGCGGTTCTACCCAGATCTGGCCTCAGGAATCCAACAATTAAGGAAGCAGTTTGACCCCATCCGCAAAGAACTGCGCAACCTTGAAATTCGTCATGGAGTGATTCACCCTGCAAGACTTCTGGTCACATATGAGGGCAGAACACGCATCTTCAAGACCCCCGAGGAGGCGCAGGAGCTCATCAAGAAGATCCAGGAAGAGACTGGTGGGAGCTAAGCATGAACAGAATATAGGGTAGAATATTTGAGCATTTAACTGATTAGAAGCATATAACAAGATTACAAAATATAGAATGTATTACATATTAAAAAAAAAAAAAAGTACAAAATTGCTAAAAAAAATTTTGGAGTTAAATTGGAAAATTACAGAAGAGAGTTAATGTTACGTTATTAAAGGCAGTAGAGTTAGGGTGATTGGGAGGATGAAGAAGGAGTGGCTTTGGCTGATCCTCGTGGGTGTGGAACGGTCGATGGCTATATCGGGAGACAGAATTTTTCTTTTGTTTTTGGGGGGATTGCCACAAATGTGGGAAGGGGGAATTTGTTTGTGTGTAGTTTGTAGGGTGAATGTTCAACCACTCATTTTTTTGCTTTTCTGTTTGAGCATGTTTACACTGCAAGGTAATCCCAAACTCCCTATTGATTATAAATCAAAGCGTTAATCTTAATTTAACTTCATGGAATTGCAGAGGTCTACAAAATTTTAAAAAACTTAAACAAGTTATGAATAAAATAAAAGACATGGGTTCAAAAATTGTGTTTTTACAAGAAACTCATCTAATAGAGCAAGATGTAAAAAGAATTAGGAGTAGATGGCAAGGAAATGTTTTCACCTCATCATTTTCATCCCGAGCCAGGGGAGTTATGACTCTCATACATAAATCAGTCCCATTTCAAGTGAAAAATGTAATTGGAGACAAATTTGGAAGATATGTAATCATTCAAGGATCTTTGCTATTAGAAAACATAAATTTGGTGAACTTATATGGTCCCAATATAGATGATCAAAAGTTCTTTGCCAATTTATTTCTTATCTTATCATCACTTACAGGGCAACATATAATAGCAGGGGATTTTAATTGTACATTGAATCCCAGTATAGATAGATCAACAGGACTGGACTGTACGCACAATGGATGTAGGATGACCATTAATCATTTTATGAAAGAATTGAAATTGATAGATATATGGAGAGAAATGAAACCACAAGTTAAAGCATACTCTTGTTATTCCAATACCTACAAGACATTCTCACGTATAGATTATTTTTTGATCTCCACAGAATTAAGGTCCAAGATTCAAAACTGTTTTTATGATAACATCGTGATCTCTGATCATGCACCCTGCTGTCTAATGTATGTAGATAAGAAATTGACAAAGGAACCAGGTAGATGGCAATTTCAGCATAAATGGCTTCAGGATGAGGAATTTGTTAAGTATATAGAAAAACAGATAGATGAGTTCTTTGATATCAATACTACACAAACATCAGCATGTGTAAAGTGGGAGGCTTTCAAAGCTTTTATTAGGGGACATATTATTAGTTATACAGGTTCAAAATCTAAGAAGACTCGAGAGGAGAGAGTCCAATTGGAACATAAAATAAAAATTCTTCAAGAAAGAGTATATGCAGGAAGAGATCCAAGGTTGGAGAACGAATTACTGATTTTGAGAGCTGAATATGACAAAAAATCAGCGAATAGAGCTGCCTCGAGTCTTCTAAGATTGAAACAATCTTTTTATGAACAAGGTGAAAAATCAGGAAAGTTATTGGCATGGCAGATTAAACAATTAGAATCTAAAACACCAATTACCAGTATTATAAGTAACGGACAGGTAGTTATAGATCCTTCAGAAATTAATAGAGCCTTTAGAGATTACTATGAAAAATTATATGATACCAAAAATGAATCTGACTTAACAAAACTACATGGGTTTTTGAATGAACTATTTATACCGTGTATTCCAAATGAAAATAGGGAGATACTGGAGTCTAAAATTAGTCAAGAAGAAGTTGGACTAGCCATTGATAATATGAAATCAGGAAAAAGTGCAGGACCAGATGGTCTTCCAGTTGACCTATATAAAAAATTTAAGAATAAATTAACAAATCCTTTTTTGGAAATGGTTTTAGAAGCATTTCAAAATAGTAATTTACCATCATATATGAATAATGCCTTAATTATACTGTTGCCAAAACCAGGTAAGCCCTCTAATAAATGTGAAAATATGAGACCAATAAGCCTATTAAATGCCGACCTTAAGATAATTTGTAAAATTTTAGCAAGACGAATACAAGAAATTTTACCAAATATTATTAATCGAGATCAGAATGGCTTTATAAAGGGAAGACAAGGCTTCCATAATGTAAGAAGACTATTTAATATTATTTATTCTAATAAAGAAGCACCGGATACAGCTCTCTTATCACTGGATGCCGAAAAAGCCTTTGATAGAGTTGAATGGCCCTTTCTTTTTGAAGTCTTACAAAGGTTTGGACTTGGAAATAATTTCATAAAATGGGTTCAGATAATATATAATAATGCTACTGCAGAAATTCTAACAAATAACAATATTTCAAAATCAATAAAAATCAATAGAGGATGTCGACAAGGCTGTCCACTTTCACCTTTACTGTTTACTATGGCAATTGAACCTTTAGCGATGGCGATACGTCTACAGTCACAAATATATGGAATTAAAGTTGGACCAACAGAACATAAAATCTCCCTGTATGCCGATGACATAATTTTGTTTATGTCGAATCTTAAAAAATCAATTCCGACCTTGTTGAATTTAATAAAGAATTTCGGGGAAATATCAGGATATAAAATAAATAAAACTAAATCTTCAATATTAATGCTAAATGAGACCCAGAGAAATTACCCAGCCCCTGAGGTAAATCAATTCAATGTTGTAAATCAGTTCAAATATTTAGGAATCCAAATTGTGCCTAAGCTAGAATCAGTCGCCAGTGTCAATTATGAAGCCTTAATGACAGATATTGATGAGTTACTTCAGAGATGGATGTCACTACCAATGTCGATGATCGGGAGAATTAATATACTTAAAAGTAATATCTTACCTAAAATACTTTATTTATTTCAATACATTCCCTTACCACCACCTTTAGATTTATTCTCAAGAATTAAAAAAAAGTTAGTGGAATTTATATGGAACAACAGGAGGGCTAGATTACGTCTGTCTTTATTATATTTACCATTTGATCATGGAGGTCTGAAATGTCCAAATTTTATGTTGTATTATTGGTCGGCACAACTGAGGTCTATGACATATTATTTTTCATCAAATGATCTCCCTCACTGGACTGAAATGGAATCATACAATTTACCTTTACCTCTTCCCATATTCATATACTCAGATTCGGCAAAAAAATTACAAAAACAAGTTAAAAATCCATTTGTAAAGCATATGATCAAAATATGGTGTGAAGCTAAAAACTATTTAAAAGAACCACAGTTATTGTCACAATTTAGTCCAATATGGGGTAATCAATATTTTAAACCAGGGAGAGCGGACGCTGTATTTAAAGTATGGAATTTAAAAGGGATACAAAAGATTCAGGATTTATATTTGCCATGTGCAGAAAACATAATGTCTTTTGAAGAGTTGAGGATCAAATTTAATCTCAATAGAACACATTTTTTTAAATATCTTCAACTTAGAAACTTTATTTATTCGATCAAATCAAAATAAAGCTCTCACTCGACCTATCTATTCATCCTTGGAAAAAATGTTGATGAAAGATAGTAAAAGAAAGGGTATTATTTCAGAGTTTTATAACTCATTGACACTATTTTCAAGTGAAAATTCACTGAAAAGATTAAACTACTGGAAAGAAGATCTGCAAACTGAAATTTCAGAGGAACAATGGGAATTGGCTTGTACAGAAGCTCAAACCAAATCAATAAATGTACGCCTTAAATTGATACATTTCAAATGGTTAATGCGGATGTATGTTACACCGGAGGAGTTAAATAGATATAACAAAAATATACCAGATACGTGCACAAAATGTATGGAAAGTAAAGGAACTCTATTTCATTGTGTATGGGAATGTAGATTAATAAGAATGTTTTGGGAAGAGGTGAGGGTAACAATTGAAAAAATAATCTCAAAACAAATCATATTGAATCCTAAACTGTTTTTGTTGGGTCTGTACCCAGAAAAGCATAATTTTAATAAAAGTGAAAGAACATTCATAGACCTCAGTTTGCTTAATGCCAAAAAATGTATTGCACTATTATGGAAAAAGACTCATAGACCAGATGTGACTCAGTGGTTAAGACAGATGTTAACAAACCTTCCATTAGAAAGAATAACATATATACTGAAATCAAAGGAAATTGTGTTTGAGAATATATGGAGACCTTTTATTGATTATGTAAAAAATTTAAACATAACTCTTGAAGAAGAAGGTGAATGATATGTGTGGACCTTGTAAATTCCAAACTGGTGAACATAATATGTATACTTATGTATTGGATTGTCTAGACTAAACAGAGGAGCATTGTTGAAGATTTGATTTTGTTGGTGGTTGTTGGTGTTTTTTAGTGCATTTTTTTTTTTTTGTAGTACTTTAGTGTTAGTGTTTGATTGTTTGTATCATGTTTGTTTAAAAAAAAAAAGGTTCAATAAAGATATTGTGGAAAAAAAAAAAAGAATGTGAGCTTCTCCATCCAAAATCGTAACATCAGTATGTAGACATCATTGGAAGCAAAAGGATGTGCTTTTTCTCTTTAATACTTTCATAATTTTTTTTCTTCACATTTTTTTCCCTTTTATTAAGCAACTGTGTCTGTCACAACCTTGTTTCGTCTTTTGCCATCTGCTTTCTCTCCTTCCCACCTCAATGCACAACTCTATCTTTGTCCTCTTTTCCTCACAGCCTGATCTATCCCCAAACAGCCATAAAACAGTAAGCCGACTGTGTGTCGGTCTCCCTCCCATGCGCGGTTCTCTTCTTTCTCCCTCACCTTCTCTCCCTCTCCCCGTGGAAGCGTCATGGGGCTAATAGCCGAGGTGACAGTGACCTCGGCCCCTCGGTGAGGTACGGTGATCCTCCCCTCTCTTAAGTGCTCTCTGAAGCTCTACAACCTGGTCTGATGCTGCCAAGGTGCTGGGAAAAACCAATTCTACATTATTGATGGAAACTCTTAGACAACAACCCCATTTCCAACACGACCATCACCACACAAACACGGGATCCCACACAAACATGTTCATGAGAAACAGATCCACAAGGACACATGTGAACACACTCTCAGACCTACTTGCACATTTATCAAGACCGCACACAGTCTAGATGCCTTGGGGATATTAGAAGCACTGCAGGAAAGTTTGTTACCCTCTGATACACCTGCTTATAAAAACATGTTATATCGAGACCACAGACACACACACACCCTCAAATATATATACTCACACTCAATGAACCCATCTGAGAGGAGGAAGGCCGTGCTGTTTGAGCCTCATTCAGCCTTACTTTTGCATACATTCAGGCCCATTAACCGGACCCTGGCACACATTTCACAGAGACACAAAGAGCACATTCAGCAGAGATGGTTTCCGTGAAGGCTTTTCTTTCAAACAGCTCATTCTGCAATGAACTCTTGCAGTCAAATAAAAGAAATAATGCACTAGGAACACATGCAGTCCAGACTTAAAAAATATAGTTGTTTTAATTCACTGTGACTTTAAGTTCCCGATTAAGTAACATTCTTCCTTTAGTATCAATACACTGTAACTCACATATGATCACCTACACTCAATAAATATTATACAGTGTTTTTAATAGTGTTGCATTAGGGAGGCGCAATACCCACTCCCATACAATCCAGTTGTCATGACTTAATATTCTGAGGAGGCTTAAGTGCTGGGCATACCACTTCAGATAAACACTCAGACTCAGATGAAAGATTAACACCACTTTAATGAAAACCCAAAAACCCTGTACAAACATGCTAACTTAAAGAATATGTACATACACCACAACTAATGAAACCCACAACCCAAACGCCAACTTATATACATAGAAAACAGATGCACACTGGAGCTACATGCAGCCTAGAAGAAAGGAGAGGAGAGGAATGGTTAATACTAAGTACGGTCAATGGGGAAATGACAGCAGAGGGAATGAGTCTTACAACACTAGGAGAGACCCCGACAGTGAACTCCAGCGTGGAAGAGATGAAGGGGAACTGGAGACTGCAGGGAAGGAGGAGGAAGAGGAATGACTGGGTGACCTAGGTGAAGCTGTTTTCTTGAAGGTAATTAGGTGAAGGTAGTCAGGCGAGCGTACACATACGGCTCTGGAGACACACCACTGAAGGTGGTAGCAAACCTAAGGAGAGGAGAAGACAAAAAGGTAAGACAACAGGGAGAAATGATAAACTTGCCAAACAACTTTGACTGCTTGTTGTGAGGCAACAATATCCAATGATCCAACAGAGAGCTCTTCACACTCTGGCCTTAAATACACAGGTGAATCAGGAAGCACAGGTGTGCTGATGAGCTCCAGAGCCTGTAAAACAGAAACAGGAGGGGAGGGGGGAGGCACGCTCAACTGATCATGACAGTGTCCCCCCCCTCAAGGGGCGCCTCCTGGTGGCCCACTGGCCTTCTGGGGGTGTGCTTGATGGAAGGCCCTTACCATGTCCTGGTTGTGGAAGTAGGACCGAGGGATCCATGACCTGTGCTCTGGACCATATCCCTTCCATTGTACCAGATATTGCAGGCCCCATCCCCGACGGTGAACATCCAGAATCCTCTGGATGGTGTAGGTGGAATGGCCGTCGATGATCCGAGGTGGAGGAGGGGGGTCCGGAAGAGAGCGCAAGGGACTGTCGGAGAGGGGTTTGATGTTGGAGTCGTGGAAGGTGGGATGAATGTGGAGGGTCAAGGGTAGCATCAACTGAACAGTGAAGTCGTTGATGATCCGGGAGATAGGAAATGGACCCAGATCGTACGGAGACAATTTCTGGGACTCCGTCTTCACAGGAACCTGTTTGGCCGACAATCAGACCTCCTGGCCCACGGAGTACCTTGGCGCTGCTGCCCATCTACGGTTGGCATACTGATGGTTCCACTCGGACGACTGGAGAAGGGCAGCCCAGGTGGACCTCCAGAGACGGCGGCAGCGACGTATGTGGGCCTCCACCAAAGGCATGGCGATTTCCCTCTCCGCCTTAGGTTGGAGCGGTGGTGTGTACCCCATAGAAGCCTCAAATGGCATCAGCCCAGTAGCGGAGGAAACGGCAGAGTTGAGCGCATACTCCACCCAGGTGAGATGGGAACTACAGGTAGTCGGGTTGCAGGATGCCACACACCTCAGAGTGGCCTCCAAAGACTGGCTGGCACGCTCGACCTGACCGTTGCTCTGCGGGTGGTATCCAGAGGTGAGACTGACGGTGGTGCCAAGGATCAGCAGAAGGCTCTCCATACCCGTGATGTAAACTGCGGTCCTCGATCTGACACAATGTCCATAGGGATGTTGTGCAGATGGATAACGTGGAGGGAAAGTAACTTAGCTGTCTTGGTGGCAGATGGGAGTCCTGGGAGGGGAACTAAGCGAATGGCCTTAGAAAAATGATCAGCAACGGTAGGAATGACAGTGTTGCCCTGGGATGGAGGGAGACCCGTGACAAAATCGATGGCAATGTGGGACCAGGGGTGGGAAGGGACAGGAAAGGGATGGAGGAGACCTCCTGGGGGTAAAGAGTCAGACTTGTTAGCAACACGTGTGGCAGGCCTTAACATAGTCTTTCACATCTTTCCTGAGGGAAGGTCACCAAAGCACATGCTGAATTAATTCCATAGCGTGGGCGATGGCGGGATGGCAGACAAAAAAACTTGTGTGCCCCCAAAGGATAACGTTGCTGCGTAAGGGGGAGGACACACACAGCCTGTTGGGCGGGCCTCCCTCGGGGACAGGTTCCACCGACTGGGTCTGCCAGACCCTCTGTTCAATATCCCAAGTGAGGGCTCCCAAAATACAGGATGAGGGCAGGATAGTGTCCGGGAGGGAGGCAGCAGCTGCAGAATGAAAGCTGGAGGAGGAGTCAGAGGAAAACTGGCGTGAGAGAGTGTCAGGTTTAACATTGCGAGACCCTGGGCGGTATGTGATGGAGAGATTAAATCTAAGGAAAAACAGGGTCCACCGAGCCTGCCGGCCATTCAGTCATCTGGCAGATCTAAGATATTCCAAATTCTTATGATCTGTCCAGACCATCACCGGCTAATTAGCTCCCTCCACTCCTCCAGCGCCAATTTAATGGCCAGCACTTTACGGTCCCCTATGTTGTAATTTTTCTCAGCTGGGATCAGCCGCCAAGAGAAAAACACGCATGGGTGGAGCTTCTGATCGGAGCCTGAATGCTGAGAGAGCGCAGCGCCCACCACCGAATCAGAAGCATCCACCTTGACCATGAACTGCGCTTGGAGGTCTACCTGTGCCAAAATAGGCATGTGGTAAAGTGCTGTTTGAGTGAAGCAAAAGCCCGTTCAGCGGCCTCGGACCACTTGAATGGGCTTTTGGTGGAAGTGAGCTGGGTGAGGGGCAGAGCGGTTTTACTATAATCGCAAATAAAATGACGGTAGAAACTGGTGAAACCCAGGAAGCGTTGAAGCTCCTTCCTGGTTTGGGGGGTAGGCCAGTCTACTACCGCCTGAATTTTAGCCGGGCCAGCCTTTATCGTGCCCCCACCCATGGTAAACCACAAGAAAGAAGTGGAGCATGTGGAAAACTCACACTTCTCAGCCTTCACAAAAAGCTGATTCTCAAGCAGCCACTGCAGGGCAGTCCAGACGTGGACCACATATTCCTCCAGCGTGTGAGAAAAAAATCAAAATGTCATCTAAATAAACAAAAATGAAATTGTTCACCATGTCACAGAGGACATCATTGATTAATTGCTGGAAGACGGCGGGGACATTGGTCAGGCCGAAGGGCATAACCAGATATTCAAAATGACCCAGGTGCATTTTAACCCCTTGCACTCCGGGCAATTTTCCTAAATATGCCAAAAAATAACGTGCCCAAAGTAAATCGAAAGCTGTTATTCAACCCTTTGCAGCATCTTCATGGGGTTGGTCTCATTTAAAAGAAAACAATTTGAATTTTTTGGCAAAAAAAAACATAATCTCTCTACGTGCTCCGGCCACTGAGTTACAGTCATCTAAACATACTGAACTTGAAGAAAATAAATTTGGACACAGTGTTTTTTTGGATACAAATGCTTGCAAATAACACACAGCTGTCCGATCCAGCTGGAAAATGCAACAGAAATGTAGAACCAAGTGTTATCAAGCTGAGATCCAAATTTGGTAACAATATCACAAAAATTGAATATTTTACACAGCTTTGTTCTCAGGCTGTTCCCAGGCGTTTTGGAACTGTGCCAAATTGTGCCAAATGGCACAGTTTGGAAAAACGTCTGTAACTTTTGAATAATTCAATGTAGAATCTTCATTTTAGGCTCTAATGAAAGGTCACACTCAGGGCTGTGTCTGTGTGTGTGTGTGTGTGGGGGGGTCATCCCCCCCCGCTACCAAGGACGGAGTTCGGCCCTCGCTACATGACGGATTACACTCGTTGCATGTTTCCACAGCAACGCTGTCACAGCGGCTTCCCCCCCCTCGCTACTGTGTGTGTGTGGGGGGGAGGGTTGTCCCCCCCCTCGCTACAGAGGACGGCCAACGCTACATGAAGGAATAGACTCATATGTCTATGTGACGACTGCTGCGCAGTCAGAGCGGCTTCCCCCCACGGACCGGGGGCGTTTGGACCGTGAACGCCCCCCCCCGCTCCTCTTCTGCAGCGGGGGGGGGGGGGCGTTCACGGTCCGAACACGGCAAATGAACCGTTTATTGCGGCGCACGAAGTACGAAGTGCGTGCGCCGTACAGTTGTAATTTACCGATCGGTCAAAAGTCATTTTAGGATTACAATTTTCAGGGAGAAATAATAATTTAGCTTATAACACCTTACCTCTTCACAGCAGCAGAGTCCTGGCGAACTTCTCTTCCCCATTGTCAGACGAACGCGACGCTGATCCGCTTGTGGATCCCGATCAAAACATAATTCCAATATTGCGGTTTTGGTGAATGATTTACGACCTTTGTCGTCGGCCTCCGTCGGTCTATGATGACGGAAGAGAATCCTAAACGTCTATTCTGCTGGAATGAGTGCAGGTCCCACTTGTGGGTGGTCTCCATGCTGCGGGGTCTGTAGCAGATTCGTCCAGCGTCCTTTGTTTTCATCTGCTGCAGCAGTAAGTCTCTCTTCACCCAGCCTGAACTTCTGTGCTTCAATTGGCTCCTGCATTCACAGTAGACGGGTCCTCCTTCCTAGGTTTTCATTCATTGGCTCTTCAAGGTTTCAGAAACCCAATTCAAGGCTCTTATTAGTCGAATGAGAGGTCAATCAGATGGACTAATCTGTTTGCGGCTGTGTCTGCAGCTTTTTTTTTTCAGTGGCGCTTGGACGCCAACACCACCTACATCACCACAATCTGGACTATGCATCTGAGTGCGCACGAGGGCGCACTCCTGCGCCCTCGTGCGTCCTAGGACGCAGAGATTTGCCCGCCCGCGGAACAACAGAGCGCAAGTGGTTAAACACCGTCTTCCACTCATCCCCCTCGCGGATACGTACCAAATGATACACGTCCTGGAGATTGAGCTTAGTATATACCCGTGCCTGTTGGAGGAGTTCAAAAGCCGAATTAATGAGCGGCAACAGGTGTTTATCCTTAATGGTGATGGAATTAAGCTCACGATAATCAATGCACGGCTGCAAAGTCCCATCCTTTTTCCCTACATAAAAAAAACCTCGCACTGAGAGGGGCGGACAACGGACGAATAAGGCCAGCACTAAAGGAATCTTTGATGTAGCTCTCCATCACCTCCCTCTCCGGCCCAGATAAACTGTAAAGCCGGCTGGATGGCAGCCACATGCCCAGAAGGAGGTCAATAGCACAGTCATAGGACCGATGAGGTGGCAAAGATAGGGCTCTTGACTTGCTAAAGACCTCCCCTAAGTCATGATAGACCTCGGGCACATGGCTGAGATCCATCGGCTCAGCCGGGGGGGAGGAGATAGGAAGAGAGGGTGATCAAGCAGCCTAACGAAGGCACGACGACAAATAAAATGGGCTCCAGGAAGAGATTGAACCCTGGCCCAGTTAATTATTGGATTATGTTTGTGAAGCCACAGATATCCCAGAATCATGGGAGCAGAAGACTGTGGCAGCACAAAGAACTGGATTGTCTCGCGATGGTTACCGGACAAAATGATCGAGCTAGGCTCAATTTGCCGGGTCACCACCACGAGACTACAACCAGACAAGGCGGAGACATTAACAGGTGTCGGGAGGTTCCTGGTGGGAATCTGAAACCTTTGGATCACTTAATGGTGAATGAAACTTTGCTCCGCCCCGGAATCCACCAGAGCAGAGATTTTACATTCGGCTTCCGGTAACTGGATGAGAGCTGGAAGTGTAAAACAGCTGGGGGGATTTCAAAAAGAACCTTCTGCCAGACCCCCACGGTTACTGACAGGCCAGTTCTTTTGGACGAATTGGACATTTAGAGATAGTGTGATCAGTGGCCCCGCAATACATACATGCCCCCACCTTTTCTCGGCGGCGGCGCTCCTCCGGAGTCAGACAAATCCTTCCAAGGACCATCAGCTCCAAAGGTGACGCCATGGACGCTACGCGAGGAGGCAGGGACACTGGCTGCAGAGCAGACGAGGAAGCAGCGGCCCTCTGCTCCCTAGCACACTCCCGGAACCAGTTATCTAAGGCCACCGCCTGTGAGATCAGCTCATCTAAAGAGGAGGGGTTCATCCGAATAGCCAGTTCATCGTGGATGTTGACATTTAAGCTCCAGAAAAAGACACTACGTAGCGCAGCGTCATTCCACTTGGAGTCTGCCGCAGCGACCCGAAACTCGACTGAGTAGTCAGCAACTGACCGACTCCCCTCCCGAAGTCCCAACAGCTGGCTAGCAATATTACCCTCGCTCTCAGTGTGATCAAATGCCTGGGTGAATTCCTGAACAAACTGTTCAAAAGTATACTGGGATCCTTCCGGACCACTTAAGGTGGACTGAGCCCACTTAAGTGCCCGGTCGAGGAATAACAGGGTCAGAAACTGAATTTTAGACGAATCGTCCCTGTATTCCCCCTCCATCTGCTGGAAATACATCTGACAGTGTAACAGAAACACCTTACATCCCCCACCTCCTCCGCATAGGGGGCAGACGCGGGAACGGAAATGGTCCTGCGGATAATAGAAGCTGCCAGGGCAACAGGAGCGGGATGGGGAGTGGCCACACCAGGAAGCTGACCCAAATGTTCCGTGACTGTAGCCAATTGTTGAGTGATAGTTTGGAGCTGCTCGGACAAAAACATGACCTGGCGCTCCGTGCCATCCAAACGCGAGAGCGCTGACTGTTCACCTGAGGCAGCGCCCGCTAAGCCTCGACCCTAGCCGGATCGTTCTGTCATGATTTAATATTTTGAGGAGGCTTAAGTGCTGGGCAAACCACTTCACTCAGACTCAGATGAAAGATTAACACCACTTTAATGAAAACCCAAAAACCCTATACAAACACGCTAATTTGAAGAATATGTACACTACCGTTCAAAAGTTTGGGGTCACCCAGACAATTTTGTGTTTTCCATGAAAAGTCACACTTTTATTTACCACCATGAGTTGTAAAATGAATAGAAAATATAGTCAAGACATTGACAAGGTTAGAAATAACGATTTGTATTTGAAATAATAATTTTTTCCTTCAAACTTTGCTTTTGTCAAAGAATCCTCCATTTGCAGCAATTACAGCATTGCAGACCTTTGGCATTCTAGCTGTTAATTTGTTGAGGTAATCTGGAGAATTCTGACGCAATGAGCAAACACATTGTACCATTAGAACACTGGAGTGATAGTTGCTGGAAATGGGCCTCTATACACCTATGTAGATATTGCACCAAAAACCAGACATTTGCAGCTAGAATAGTCATTTACCACATTAGCAATGTATAGAGTGTATTTCTGATTAGTTTAAAGTTATCTTCATTGAAAAAAACAGTGCTTTTCTTTCAAAAATAAGGAAATTTCTAAGTGACCCCAAACTTTTGAACAGTAGTGTACATACACCACAATTAATGAAACCCACAACCAAAACACCAACTTATATACATAGAAAACAGATGCACACTGGAGCCACATGGAGCCTAGGAGAAAGGAGAGGAGGGTAATGGTTAATACTAAGTATGGTCAATGGGGAAATGACAGCGGGGGAATGAGTCTTACAACACTAGCAGAGAGTCTGGCAGTGAACTCCAGCATGGAAGAGATGAAGGGGAACTGGAGACTGCAGGAAAGGAGGAGGAAGAGGAATGACTGGGTGACCTGGGTGGAGAAGCTGTTGTCTTGAAGGTAATTAGGTTCAGGCGAGCGTGCATACACAGCTCCAGAGACACACCACTGGAAGTGGCAGCAAACCTAAGGAGAGGAGAAGACAAAAAGGTAAGACAACAGGGAGAAATGATAAACTTGCCAAATGTTATTGACTGCTTGTTGTGAGGCAGCAATACCCAACGATCCAGCAGAGAGCTCTTCACACTCTGGTCTTACATACACAGGTGGATCAGTAAGCACAGGTGTGTAATCACACAGTTGTGCTGATGAGCTCCAGAGCTGGGAAAACAGAAACAGGAAGGGAGGGGGGAGGCATGTTCGCCTGATCATGACACCAGTAAACCTAGGGAAAATTTATTTTCTATTTCTTAAATACAAATAAACTTAGAAATTGATGCCTGCGATGCACTCAAAAAAGTGGGACAATGAATGATGAAATTTCATCCTTTGTAGCATTTTTAGAAGGTGTTTCAACTCTTTGTACTTGTTAAGCAACAAAGTGTAAAAGAAATGTTGTACGGTAAAAATCAATTATCATAGGTAAAAAACAAATATAGAGTGAAAAATATAGAGTTAAAAAGTATGTGAACCCTTTGGAATGACCTGGTTTTCTGCATTAATTGATCATAAAATGTGATCTGATCTACATCTAAGTCCCAAGTACAGACAAACACAACGTGTTTAACGTAATATCACACAAATAATTATAATATTCCATGTCTTTATTGGACATATCCATTAAGCCCTAACATAACCCTAACTCTTTGAAACTACGACCTTCTTACTGTGAGGCAATAGTGCTAACCACTACACCACCATGCTGCCCAAAGACTACCTTGACACTCCACAACACTACTGGGAAAATGTTTTGTGGACTGATGAAATAAGGCTGAATTGTTCAGGAAGAACATGCAGCTCTATGTATGGTGTAAAAAGGGCATTAAAAACCAACATGAAAACATCATCCCAACAATGAAATGGGGCGGAATGAGCATCATGATTTGGGGCTGCTTTGTTGCCTTTGGGCCAAGCCGTTCACCTTGCGGAGGTTGCGGGCAAAAGTCAAAGTTCATGTAGACACAGCATGTGACTTTCTCTTTGCTGACAACTGCGCATTGAATGCTAGCAGTCTGACATGCAGGAAAGTATGGATCTGTTCTCCAAAGCTTGTGATGATTTTGGTCTTGTAATTAGTACAAAGAAGACCGTAGTGATGCACCAACAAGCTCCTGCAATGCCATATACTGAATCGACCATCACAGTCCATGGCCGAAAGCTTGCTGCTGTAGACAAGTTTGTCTACCTTGGAAGCACACTGTCACGCTCCACCAACATTGATGAAGAGGTCTCCTACAGGATAGCCAGGGCTAGTTCAGCCTTTGTCAGACTCCGAGACAGAGTTTGGGAGAGAAGAGGAATCAGACTGCAGACCAAACTCAACGTGTATCGTGCAGTTGTTCTGCCCTCTCTGCTCTAGGCCAGTGAAACATAGATGGGGTATAGTCGGCATGCCAGGCAGCTGAACTCATTCCTCATGAGGTGCCTCAGCAAGCTGCTGAGCATCAAATGGCAGGACAAGTGCCAGACACCGTGGTACTCCAGAGAGGTGATATGGAGAGTGTGCATGCAATGCTCAAGTGATCCCAGCTCATTTGGGCAGATCATGTATGCCGTATGGATGACAAGCACCTTCCAACACGCCTGCGCTATGGCAAACTGAAAGAAGGCAAGCGCTCTTAAGGAGGTCAAAAGAAGCGGTACAAAGACACACTGATAGCCTCTATGATGTCCCGTGGCATCTGTACCGACTCCTAGGAAGCGGTTGCACAAGACTGCTCCACCTGGCGCTCCCTGATCTGCTCCAGTGTGGTGGGATATGAAGAGAAGCGTGTGGAGGAACAGAAGCAGAAATACCAGCAGCATAAAAGCAAAGCATGAACCAGCTCTTAGCCTGGCTCACCTCCAGCGATCCAGTGTCCACATGGCAACAGACAGTCCAGAGCAAAGATTGGACTGTTCACCCATCTTTGCACCCACAATAACCAGTGATAGACAGAAGCCATGATCGTCTTTGCCCGTGAAGGATGAACATCATCATCATCATCACCATCATGGTCATGAACTTTGGGTACTTACTGAAAGAATGAGATCACAGAGATAAGCCGAAGGGTGGCTGGAGTCACCCTTACAGTTAGGGTTAGGAGCTCAGTTATCCGGGAGAGGCTCAGAGTAGAACCGCTGCTCCTCCACATTGAAAGGAGCCACCTGTGGTGGTTTGGGCATCTAATCAGGATGCCTCCTGGACACCTACCATGTGAGGTGTTTCAGACACATCCCAGTGGGAGGAGACCCCAGGGCAACCCAGGGTACGTTGGAGAGACTGTCTCCCAGCTGGCCAGGGAATGTCTTGGTGTCCTCCCTGAAAAGGTGGCTGGGCTGAGGGAAGTCTGGGCTTCTCTGCTTAGACTACTGCCTCTGCAACCCAGACCCCCAGAAAAGCAGTAGAAGATGGATGGATGGATGGAAAAGAAGTACTCACAGTGTAGTCAAGAACATAAAAATGATTTGCAGCTCCCACTTTAACTGATTGTTGAGGCATTCTATAGTTACCCAAATGCTATTAACTGTTGTCACTGGTCACTTCTGTGTGCACCATAAAGTATCATTCCACTATGAACTGTGTGTTATTTTATTTGACCTATTGCTATTGTGAACTGCTTTTAGCTGGGCAGCAGCAACTGTGCCAGTGAACCTTCAGCTGGCCTATTTATCCCTCTGCGGTATTGTCACATGTACACAGACAACACTGAAGTGACTGCATTGTTCTGACTGCTCCAGGTCATGTTTTAGCTTTGTGTCGTGCTGCTCCGAGCAAATAAACAACACAAAGGTCAGCTGTATTTGTTGCAACAGTAATGTACAATGACAATATCTTTGACTGAAGTGGAATATTCCTCTGTAAGCCAGAATAAATGGACACTTTTGAATAAAAGCACCATGCAGAGATTTGGCTGCAGTGGTTGGAGGGGGATTGTAGACTCTGTGATCATGTAACAGACACACTGCTGCTCTCTCTGTTTGGGTGTGTGTCACTGACCATGTTTGCATGAGCATGAATAAACCAGCTATGATTGGATTTCTGGAATTATCTGGTTATTCATGTCATGTCATGTAAACACAATAATCCGATAAAGGCCATGTAACCAGGGTCAGTAACTCAAGTGGTTTGCCCTCCAATAATCCATTTATTCAGTGCATGTAAACACGACAAAACTGATTACTGCCATTATCAGTTTATTCCCAGTAATTGGTTTATTGTGACCATATAACCAGTGTCAGTGTCTGCCAGAAGGTTTAGTTGATTAATTATATCAAACACATAGAAAAAAATTCAGTTTACTTATTTAAATAACTGAAAACAGTTTAGTGCATGTTTGCCATTCACTTCTGTATACAGTATATATTTGAGTGTGTTTACTGAAATGTGGAGCTCATGTTTTGTGCATACAGTACACTCAGTTTTTTAACCTTTACAGGGGGCTGAAAAGTTCATAGTGGTCAAATTTGTCCAAATGTGGTTTATTTTTCAACATAGTCTCCCCTTTGGTCCACACACTTCTTCCATCGATGTTGCAGTGGTTGGATCCCTGAGTTGAAAAATAAACCACATTTGGTCAAATTTGACCACTATGAACTTTTCAGCCTATGAACTTTTCAGCCGCCTCCCCCTTGTATTTATACAGGGGAGTTCCATTGAGAGGCAACCTCTCTTTTTCAAGGACGCCCTGTTCACATTCACACCAGGAAGCTGCCCAGTACAACCACAGACTGACCTGTGGCCACTGAGCAGCTCCACTGGAGCAGTTGGGGTTAAGAGCCTTGCTCAAGGACACCACAGTGGGGTTAAGGAGGGTGGGGCAAACACTGCTAAGTTATTTGCCCTACCCAGATCTGATCCTGCCAGCCCAGGGATTGAACCAGCAGCCTTCCGCTCACCAGTCCACATCACCATTAGGTCACCACTGCCCCTGAAAATTGACTTGTGGCATGGTTTATTGTTTCATATTTGCATCAATTTGATATTATTTGAATTACTATATTTATCACTTTTGTTTATAAGACCTGGGAATATGAATGTGTGAACTTTATTGATTAATGTGGGGGCAGTTAGGGCAGCACGGTGACGCAATGGTTAACACTGTGGCAGCTCAGCAAGAATTTCAGGGGATCGATTCCACCCCTGACCCTTCTGTGTGGAGTTTGCATGTTCTCCCCGTGTCTGTGTGGGTTTACCCCAGGTATTCCGGTTTCCTCCCACATGCCAAAAACATGCAGGTTAGGTTAAATGGCATCAACTGGGGATTCTAAATTGTCCTTAGGTAAGAATGTGGGAGTGAATGGTTGTCTGTCTCTCTGTGTTGGCCCTGCGATGCACTGGCGATCTGACCAGGGTGTACCCTGCCTCTCACCCAAAGATGATGAGATAGGCTCCAGCAACCCCTCCCCCCGACCTGAAAAGGATTAAAGGATTAAATGGTAGAAGATGGATGGATAGTGGGGCAATTAACACATTTAAAAAATTGACGCAGTCAGTTCAAACCTTGTGGTGGTGTCAGCAGTGGTGACTGGTTTTTCTTGGCAGCTGGCTCAGCTTTAAAAAAAGTAGGACTTGTTTTTCAGCATTTAACTTTACACCACAATAAACTGATCCTCCAGTACTCGAGGCAACCTCTTTCTGTGCATACAAACCTAAAGTACACACACACACACACACACACACACACACACAGATACAATGTTATTGATGGGGGCTGCTTGCTCAAAAGTCTGAAAAGAGGCAGAGTTCACACATTCCTTTATAAAGTGAATAAAAACTTCTAACTCACCAATAAAGTCGGGAGCTCCTGAAATAATTTAAGAATTGCTCCGTTTGTTCTTTAAAAGGTGCACTCCAGTGAATATAAAATCCCCTATAAAAACAAATCTGCATTGTCTAAAATGGTATCTTGTGCCCCTTTTTTCTACAAACAAAACCTTTCTTTGTCTTACAGTTTCATGTCAGAATCTTTTCACTTTTCGACTGCGTGTCCACTAAATGCGTTTTTTTTGTTGCCCGACCGCCCTGAGCATTTTTTTTTTTTAGCATTTGTGCGTGACACTCTGGAGAAAAAAAAAGTCTGTGCCCTGTATCCCAGCACCAGCTTGTCACTCTCAGCTCATCACTCCTACTTTTCCTATTGTCAGACTTTCTACAGATTTTTTAATAGCAGTCTCTAAATAACAATGGACAGGAAACGTTTTCTAGCAGCTGTGGATGTAAAATATGATGACATGGAAAGCAAGAGTCTCAGTACAGACTAGTACCGGTGTCCTATGTCCCACCCATGCAGCAGTTCTGATTGGCTGCTTAATTTCTGACATTGACGAGCTCAGCTGCAGTCTCTGAAAAGTTGAACTTTTTTTCAACTCTAAGCGCTGCAATAAAAAACGTCCACCGCCGAGAGCGTTTCAGCTCCGTGGGTGCTCAGCGCTGTAAACACTGGACTACATAGAGAATGAATGGAAAATAGCCGCCCAGAAGTGAAAAAACACATTTGATGGACACGCAGCCTTACTCTTTCAAATGCCAGGTTCTGTAACTAAGCCCACCCAACTACCACAAGGATAACAGTGGCTAGTGCTACATTAAACAATAAATCCTGTGATAAAAAGATTTACCGGCTGAAGGAAACACCCAGTTGTATGCACAGTAGCCCAGGATAATGACAGAAACTACATCGGGCCTTAAAAGCAGTTTTGTGGGGGCATGGTGTGGGGGTTTCTCCACCCAGAGAAGGCAGGGAGAAGGGGAGAACAATGGACCGAAGACAGAGGTGTCACCGGGGGGTATGAGATGGGACTGTTGGGTCTATGCACCCCCCCCCCCCTTCCCGGGGAGAGTAAGAGATGCCGGAGCCGCTGAAGGAAGAAGGGTGTTGGAGTGGCGCCAGCGTTATGTCATGTTAATGTGCCACACAATTCTTTGTTCAAACAACAATGTATTATGGTCGGAAGTTCCGGGTCTCGATGCATGGAAATAAAGATATAAATGAGGAATGTACAGAGACCTGGGATCCTCTTTTGCTGTAAGTTATGTTGGAAGAAGAATAAAGTTTCTGTGTCGTCCAGCTCGTTGCCTCGCCTGCCTTCTTTCGCCACAGTTTAATAATAAAACCCCTCATAATTTGTGTCAAGTTTTCAAAGCAGCTGTCCAAAAATGCTAACAGGCTTGGAGGCTAACTTCAGTTAGGCCAGAGAGTCCTGATTGGCTGAACACTACAGACCTGCCAGTGCTGTATATAGTTACGTCACCAAAAATGCTCCGTCTAAAATTGCTTTTTATCAGGGAGCAGGGCTTAAGTGAAGCTTTAAAGACGCACTCCGGTGGATATAAATCCCCTATAAAACCAAATCTACATTGTCTAAAATTGTATCTTATGCCCTTTTTTTCTACAAAAAACCTTTCATTGTCTTAAAGTTTAATGTGAAAATCCCCCCCCCAAAAACCCCCCCACCAGAATCAGTGATTACTCAGCCCAACCACGTACCACAAGGCTAATAGTGGCTAGCACTACATTATCAGAATAAATCCTGTGATAAAAAAACTTACCGGTTGAAGGACATGCCCAGTTGTGTGCACAGTCAGGGGCGCCCCCTGGGGAAGGGGGGCCGGGGGGGGCATGCCCCCCCCCCCACACCACTCAGGCCCCCCCAGCGGCCACTCCTGGTCCCTGCCACTGGACAGTCTAACATAATTTTATAACTTGTTTTTCTATGTCATATTTTATAAGTAGTAGATGTTTAAGAAAAATTGATGTGCTGTATACTATTAACAAGACAATACAAAGTAGGACAGATCACACTATCAAGGTGTGTTCAGTCCAAACGCGAATGGGCACGCAGCGTGATTACATTTTAAATTGATTTTGATGTGCCACCCCCAAGATTTTCAATGGCCCCCATGTGCCCCCCCATGAAAAATTTCTGGAGGCGCCCCTATGCACAGTGGCCCAGGATAATGACTGAAACTCCATCAGTCCTTAAAAGCAGTTTAATGGTAAAACCCATTTTAATACACCAGAGTGGTGGCCTAGTTGGTAGAGCATCCACCCCACGGGAGGTTGTGGGTTCAAATCCCAGCCGAGTCATACTAAAGACCATATAAAAATGGTACTTTCCGCCTTCTAGCTTGGTGCTCAACATAATAGAATGGGAAAGGAAAGTTAACGCACAGAGCTACCAGAGGACTGACCCCCCCCCCCCCCGTAGCTTTCACTGGTTAGAGAAATGGAGATAGGCACCGCCCCATACATCACATGGTGTCCCACATGCTGTGGAAGGGACTAACTTAACTTAAACCATTTTAATATGGGTCAGGTTTTCAAATTAGTTTGTTAAAAAATGCTAACTAGCCTGGAGGAAAACGTCAGTTAGGCCAGAGTGTTCTGATTGGCTCAACACTAGCCACGTGCCAGCACCAGGAATAGTTGCATCACCAAAAACATTCTGTCTCAACTCGCCTTTTTGCAGGGGGTGGGGACTCAGTGAAACTTTATAGCAAAAAACAGAGACATGAGACATTTGAGCAATTTCCCGCTTGATATGTGTTGTAAGTCATAAAAAACATGTTACAGACATGTTAACAAGAAAAGAAAACTCAGTTTTTGGCAGAGTGTCACTTTAAGGGTTGAGATAATTAGGAAAGTTCCCTTAAGTGGAAGCACTGACAAAATAAAACAGGAAATGTTACAATGCTCTAGTGGTAGAGCATCCATCCCACAACCAGGAGGTCAGGGTTCAAGTCCGGGCCGGGTCATGCCAAAGACCATATAAAAATGGAACTTCCTGCCATCCAGCTTGGTGCTCAGCAAAAATGGAACGGAGGAGGGAAATGTCAGGAGCAGTGACTCAGGAGGTAGAGTGGGTCATCCAATAACCAGAGGGTTGGTGGTTCAAACATCCTGCCATTGTGTCCCTGGGCAAGACACTTTACCCCCCTTTCCTCCAGTGTCCATGACACTGGGTAAAAATGTGTATGTTTGGTAGTGGTCGGAGAGGCCATTGGCATGGATTGGCAGCCATGTTTCTGTCAGTCTCCCCCAGGACAGCTGTGGCTACAGTAGTAGCTTATCAATGTCTGTCCGGAGTGAATGAATAATGGACTCACTGTAAGCACTTTGAGATGTCACTTGGCATGTAAAGTGCCATATAAACCTAATCCATTGTTATAATATTGGTATTTCTGCAGAGAAATCAACTCCCCTTTTTACACATATAATGAACTGGAAAAGAACATTACAAATTGCTATTATAAAATGTTTTAATTGAATATACTCGTACATTCATGATTATCAAGTATTTTATGTTGCTCTAGTAGTATTTTTGTTGAATATGAGGGTCACAGGCAGGGCTTGACATTAACTTTTTTGCTCACCAGCCACTGTGGCTAGTGATTTTCCAAAGTTACTAGCCACTCAGCCTTTCCACTAGCCACAATTTTGTGGTTGAAAAATTATGTTTAATATGATCAAATTGAACTATGGCATGTTAAAATTTACTTGAACTAAATTTACAACCTTTTTCAATATAAATTACCCTTTTACATGCATAAAAACTAGCAAGAGAAACACTGTTTAATTATTTATGAAGAGCAGTAAATATTGTAAAACGGTAGAAAAAAATATTTGCAAAATGAGAGTGAAGTACAGGTAGATTTGGCTCTGTCACAATTCTCATTCTGACCCCTACCCCTATGAATTGGGACGCCCCTTCATGGCTGCACGACGTCATTAGTAGCTGCTGATGGATCTAACCTAAATGGACACTACCTGTTTTCACCAGAAAAAAGAAGAAAAAGAAAACTGATTTGAAAAGACACAGTACTTACGGGAGTTATAGTTTTGTCGTCTCACATTGCAATAGGTTAATTATTTTAGATGCCGTTTGAAAAACTACAACTGGCCAAAGTGGCTAGTGGGTGTGGCTGTCTCATTGGCCGCTGCTGAAATCCACCAGCTATTGGCCGGTTGGTCAGTGTTAATGTCAAGCCCTGGTCACAGGTATATTTTATTAAAAACAATGAATTGAAAAATACTTCTTTGTCACTGTTTCTTCATTATAATCTTAGTGATGAATCACAATTAATTATAGAAAATGTGCAATTAATTAGTTTAAAAATTATCATTTCCCACCCCTATTATTTATGCAGATTGCTTTGAACTGGGATAAAATTGTCAGAACAATTTAATGTTGTCAGTTAAAATTTTTGTGACAAGTTTCCATATGGTAAGCAAATTAAACTGATTTATAACGGCTGCATACAGCATAGCTCTTATTACTAATTTAAATTGCCTACCTTTATTCATGAGGCTCCATAATTGTCATTTTTATGCAAATCATTTATCTTTCACTGACAAATGGCCATCATATCAACTTTATTATTATATCCTGTGTGAAAACTCTTAAATCCAAATGGATGTAAAATTGTTATACAATCCAATCACATGAAATTGGCCAAAATGATGTCTGAGTGTAGCCAAACTAAAATAGAAGCAATTCTTTGTCTTATAATTTTGTGTAAAAAGCTGCCTGCTGTATTAAATATTGCACTGACGCAGATGTGCGCTTTTGCTTTTGCCATCACCACACCTGCCCAACACACAAACAGGTGTATTGTGTTCATACAATTCAACAATGAATAATGCATCTATTCAAGTGTATTTTGTGTCTGTGTATCAATGAATACGTCTGCTTTTGTCACACTGATGATTGTTTTTCCTTTTGCTCCAGCAGTCCTCCAAATCCTTATTTGCCTTTCTGTCTTCCGTCTGTCTGGTTTTTAGTCTGCCTAATGTGAATCAAGTAATTGTCTTCCTCAAACCCACGCCTCTGTGTGTGTGTGTGTGTGTGTGTGTGTGTGTGTGTGTGTGTGTGTGTGTGTGTGTGTGTGTGTGTGTCTCGCAGGAGCATTACAGACCAGCTGAAACGATGTCAGTGCGCTGGCCTCCCTCCATCTGAACTGCCAGAGAAATGCAGAGTCTGCCTCGCTGCTCCGTTACCAGCACACAGACGAGGTACACAAGAGATGCCGGTGGAGGGATAAATATGCCGACTAACTGCATGAGAGTGGATACTCTTTTGACTGTGTGCGAGCATGAGCCTGTGCATCCATGGTAGTGGGGAGATGGTTGAACATGGGAGGAGAAAACTAACAGGAGGAGATAGAAGTAGTGAAGAAGAGATGATAGGTGCCGAGGGAGAAGAATGGGGCCGCTTGGGCAAGACAGTTGTGCAAGAGGACTTTAAAAGACAGTAAAAAGGTCTGTGAAGAGGAAACGAATTAAGAGCTCAAATGGGATAGACTGAAAGGTGGAATTTGAATTAGCTTGGCAGTGATATAACTCAGTTAAAGGATAATAATCTAGGATGTAAATAATGATAAATTTACTTACAAAACACTTTCCAACAAAGTGCTGTACGGGCCAAAGGAGTTAAAAAAGACACTCATCCTAAAGTATACAGCCATAATCACTCTGACCTGTATTGAAAAATACATAATAACAGTTGTTATAATGAGAAAGTTTGATACCAATGTGTTAATTGCAACTTTTTGCTTATTTTATGTCTGCTGTACGTAACATCAGCAATACAGCCCTCAGAGATCAGAGTTTTTCTGCTCGTTAAAGTCTGCAGCAGCTTTTAACGGGAAAAAACAAATGGAAGTACAGAGTAAACAGTGGTACACAAGAACATCAGGTGTACTTTTTTGGTGCTTTTACTCTCTTATATTTAAATTCAGCATTAGAACATGGAGGGAGTGCAAATACAATTAGAAGACATACAAGGACGGCGGAAGCAGAGAAAATTAAATAAGGGATCTGTTTGGTTTGAATCAAGTAATTCATCTTTGTTTCTTTGTTTGTGCCCTTGTTTTCATTCTTTCTTTTTCTTTCTTTCTTTCTTTCTTTCTTTCTTTGTTTCAGCTGTTATCATTCCTATCTTGGGCCAGGAACGGGACAGTGTGATAGCTGTCATAATGGTGAGTCCTGGCACACAAAAGTCATACAAATAAATCTCAACCAGACACATATACCATATGTATTCCTACCTATTTTTCATATTCCCGACCTCCACAGAGATGGCACATCTTATGCAAGTGAAGCCCGTATTGGACTGAAGAGCCCTTTGGTCGTTTTTTTTTGTTTCCCCTCATGCGCACGTCTTTGTTTTGCTGCAGGTGGGCTGTAGTCCGCTGTCTGATCAGGATGAACTCCATCTGAACATGCTGGAAAAACATGTGAGCCTCCTCGTTCTCTGGACTATCAAGCCACACATGGAAAAAAAAACAACAAAACAAACAAGTTGGCAGCACATGAGGAAGGGTTTAGTCTTTATTTAACCTACGTATTCTGGCACAGTGGTGTTTTATCAAAGAGAAGAACAGCCTGTGAGCAGTATGTACTTTGCTGTGTTGACTCATCAACTGGCAGACTCCGAAAGATTGGGCACCTAAAAAAAATTACAGAAAATAAACGACAAAAGGTTATGCAAATTAATAGAAGTAAAAAAAGTCACTGAAATATTGTCACAAAACAATAGAAATGAAGCATGGCTAGAAACGCCAATAAAAATAGCTAATCTAGTGATTATTTCTGATGCCTACACATTCTTCAGTGGCCTTGACATTCCTTTTTGTTGTCTGTCTCTGTGTACGTGCACATCATCACAGGCTTCGGCGGCATGCATACGAGTGCAGGCTATTCAGGCATCCTACCAGAGGCCTCCTCTCAGCCCCTCTCCCCTACAGTCCCACAATGCACTGCTGCACCTCAACGTCTCAGAACAAGACTACTGCGAGCTGGACCGCAACATTCTGCAGCTCTGTGGTACGCATGCAGCACACGCCTCTTTCCCCCAGATGTATGCCTTTTACATTTGATATGCTCCCTTGGCAAACACCATGCTGATGCACGTACACATATGCACACGAGAGGCGGGCGAATAGATGGATGAAAAGCTGCGTACAGTTCAGATAGAGTCTGTCAAAGACATGAGGGATGTGTGACGGCTACACTGTGAAAGCAGCGATGTTTAAAATCCCATGCATGATGGAAGTTGACCTGCGCATACACACAGAAGCATTGTTTACTCCATGGTAATTGTCAACAAATTCAAGTTGCCTCTAGTGCCTTTGCCTTTCTGCTTCCCTG
Organism: Pholidichthys leucotaenia; assembly: GCA_020510985.1. Classification (NCBI taxonomy): domain Eukaryota; kingdom Metazoa; phylum Chordata; class Actinopteri; order Cichliformes; family Pholidichthyidae; genus Pholidichthys; species Pholidichthys leucotaenia. Next base: position 172,446,861 of record CM035847.1, on the reverse strand, counting down.
TCAGCCTCTCTCCCTGGGTCTTCATCTGCATTCCCAGCGGCCTTCCATCCCTCATCTTGTCTTCATTATTAGTCCCTCTGTTCGCTGGCTGCTGCTCACCCTTCCACGACCTCGCTGTCTCAAAGCATCCCTCCCCGGGTTGCTTTCTGTCCACCTGCGTACATGCTCTGCATTCCCGCTCTTCCTTTACACCAGTCTGACCTTGCTCTGCTTTGGGTTTCCCCCTTCTCATCACCCTTTCTTTTTCACTCCCCCTTTTTTTTCTCCTCTTTTTTGTAGGTGAGCTCTTTGACCTTGATGCAGCCTCTCTCCAGCTCAAAGTCATCAATTATGTAAGTGGCCAAACTTACTTATACCATATATTCCCACATGGACACGCACACAGAGCTAAGGACGGTCTCTTCATGCAAAACATGAAACCCTTCCCGGTGACTTCCTGCCATTAGCTTTACTACAAGCTTATTATCAGAAAATTGCTTCATTAATCTCCCCATAGTGCAACACCCCTCCTTTTTATCTCTATGATAGACTCCCTGTGAGAAGTAAAGGCTAAAGGGAGAGGTGTGAAGATTGATTGCAGTGAAGGGAAAGCTGTACAGAGAGACCAGCGTTATCATGCTTAAGCAACTCTATCTGGAAGATTGTGACTACCATTTAAATGTATGCAATTATTCCCAGGCGAAGGAAATAGAGACAGAGAGGAACAGGATAACAGGAGAGAGGAGGGAGCTTTGGATTCCTCAGCCTGATGTGAATGTTATTCGTTTTTATATCCAGTTTGAGGGACTTGTTTTTGGTTGAGGAGAATATGAAGTATCCTTTATTCAGTAGGCAATTTATTATTTTTTAAAAGGGGAATGGCAGTGTTTATATACACAAATTTAGCATAATGTGTAAATGTGCAAACAAAGATTAAGTACACATTTGTAATAACAAAGGTGTAAAAATATGCTAAAGCATGCTAATTCACAATTTAAAAAGTCACAAATTTATAAGACAAATTTTGAAAATTTATGAGAAAAAAGTTGCCAGTTATGAGAAAAATGTCACAAATTTAACTAGAAAAAGTTGCTGTTACAAGAAAAAAGTTGCAAATTTATGAGAAAAAAACGTCACAAGTTTATAAGACAAGGGTTTAACATTTACCAGAAAAAAGTTGCAAATTTAAAAGAAAAACATCACAAATTTGTGAGAAACAAGTCACAAAGTTACAAGAAAAAAAAAATGCAAATTTACGAGAAAGAGTAAAAAAAGTAAAGAAAAAAGCTTGTATTTATGAAAAAGAAGTCACAAATTTATGTAAAAAAGTAACAAAATTATAGCACAAAACTTGAGCATTTACAAAGAAAAAAGTAGTTAATTTAAGAAAAAAACTTGCAATTTTTAGAGAAAAAGTAGGTAAATTTATCAGATAAATCTGAAGTTTTTTTCTTGTAAACTTGTAACATTTTTGTTCTAAACATAACTTTTTTCTAGCAAATTTTATAATATATTTAGTATTTTTAGCCCATAAATTTGTCACTTTATGTGATAAATTTGTTACCCTTTTTCCCCACAAGAATTTACAACTATACTCATAAATGTAGTTTTCTATTAAATTTGCAACTTTTTTCTTATAAATATTTTTCTTGTACATTTGCAACTTTACTCTCACTGACATATTCTATTATACTATCCTTTATGTTTTATGGGGATGGAGGGATGGCAGGTTAACAGGGGGATGGTTTTGGGTCATTTCGCTAACAAGGGGGATTGGCGTCCCCCCTCAAATCGCCTACTGCCTTTATGTGTTTTAACTAGGGATACACTGACTGTGAAACTTTGGGGTGATTCCAGTGTTAAAAATAATAATCTGGCCAATGGTTGGTAGCCATTTTCAACTGTTTCTTTTGTTTTTGTTGTTATCTATTCCATCTTTAATGCCTGGGAAACAAAAATATGCATTAAAAGAAGAAAAAAAAACATCTGAACTGAAATGTTTAAGTTCTCTGCATTCAGTCTGGGATGTTTTCTGAAATTGCAGCTGTAGTCTATTGTTGTCTCTTTCAGAACAAATTAATCAGTGCTACACAACTGTGGTGCACCAGATAAATATCTTCCACTGATATCAGTGAGCCTCATGTTATTTGCTGATAGGCCAGTATCAGTCAGCAAGGTAAATATCAGTCAGTATTTACAGCAGGGAAAATAAGTATTGACCATATCAACATTTTTCTCATTCATTCATTCATTCATTCATTCATCTTCTTCCGCTTAATCCTTTTCGGGTCGCGGGGGGTTGGAGTCTATCCCAGCATCTTTGGGCGAGAGGCAGGGTCCACCCTGGACAGATCGCTCATTAAACATATTTCTGATGGAGCCATTGACCTGAGATTTTCACCAGATATCAGTAACAACCCAAGTAATCCATACACACAAAGAAATAAAGGCAACTCTGTTCACAAAACAAGTTATATTTAATAAAGTGGAATGACACAGGGAATAAATATTGAACACATGAAGAAAAAGAGGTGCAAAAAGGCATAGAAAGCCAAGAAACCAGCTGAAATCCGTCAGAATTTAGGAAGCCATCCCGTCCTCCATCAGTGTAAATTAATTTCAGCTGGTTAAGTCCTGGCTGATAGCCTTTAAAAAGGTCTGTGAATATCAGATTGTCACACCACAAAGAACTCATGATGGGTAGCACAGAAGCACAGAGCTCTGTCTAGACCTTTGCAGCGTTATTGTTGCAAAACATAATGATGGCACTGGTTACAGGCACATTTCTAAACTGCTGAATGTTCCAGTGAGCACTGTTGGAGCCATCATTTGGAAGTGGAAAGATCATCATTTTACCATAAACTGGCCACAACCGGAGCTTCTCACAAGATTTTTGACAGAGGAGTCAAAAGAATTATCAGAAGTTATCCAAGAGCCAAAGACCACTCATCCAGAAAGACCTGGAATTAGCAGGTATTGCTGTTTCAAAGAAAGCAATAAGTAATGCGCTCAACCAACATGGCCTGTATGCCCACTCACCTTGCGCGACTCCATTGCTGAAGAAAAAGCATGTTGAAGCTTGTTTAAAGTTTGCTGCACAACATTTGGACAAGCCAGTAAAATACTGGGAGAATATAGTCTGGTCAGATGAGACCAAAATTGAACTTTTTGGATGCCACAACACATAGCAAGTTTGAGGAGAAATGGCACTGTACATCAGCCCCAAAACACCATACCAACAGTGAAGTTTGGGGGTGGGAGCATCATAGTGTGGGGGTGTTTTTCAGCACATGGTACAGGCAGACTTCATATAATTGAAGAAAAGATGAATCGACAAATTTACAGAGACGTCCTTGATAAGAACCTGTTGCCATCTGCCAAGATGCTGAAGATGAAGCGAGGATGGACATTTCAGCAAGACAATGATCCCAAACACACAGCCAAGGAAACTCTCAACTGGCTCCACAGAAGGAAAATAAAGCTGCTAGAATGGCCCAGTCAGTCACGTGACCTGAATCCAATTGAAAATCTGTGGGGCGAACTGAAGATCAGAGTTCATAGAAGACATCCACGGAACCTTCAAAATTTGAAGACCGTTTGTATGGATGAATGGGCTAAAATCAATCCTGAGCAATGCCTGTGCCTAGTTTCTCCATAGAGGAGGCATCTGGAAGCTGTTATTACCAACAAAGGCTTTTCTACTAAATATTAAATGAATTTCACCACGCGTGTTCAATACTTATTCCCAGTGTCATTCCACTTTATTAAATATAACTTGTTTTGTGAACACAGTTGCCTTGATTTCTTTGTATGTATGGATTACTTGGGTTGTTACTGATCTCAAAAGTCATTGACCTGAAAATCTCAGGTCAATGGCTCCATCAGAAATATGTTTAATGAGAAAAATGTTGACGTGTTCAATACTTATTTTCCCCGCTGTATATTAAGCCAAAATATTGGTGTATCCCTTGTTTTACTCATAATAACATGAATATTTTTATTAACTGTAGAATATTTTCATTATTACAAACTAAAACTTGAAGGAATATTCTGCTGTGTGAACATTACTTGAAGTGCTAACATGTCAAGGAAATCAGTGCTTTAAATTAAAGAGAGTGTTTACCTACATTTTTCATGATTTAAAATCCAATTGAAATGTCATTATTTAAACATCACTTTTGCAAATTAGGAAAAAGAAAGCAGGACTCACTGGTGCTTTTCAAGCATAAAATTTTAAATGCATGAGAGAAAAAAAGCTTGTCCAACAGCTGTGTCATTCCTCTGTATAATTGTCAGGGCAAAGATTCCTGACCTTTGCTTCACCTGTGCTACGGTGGGAGTAAATGGGGAGTGTTAAACCACTGCAGTGCAGCCAGCCTCCCTTAATGCTACTAGAAGTGTATGTGAAGTATTTTATTTTTTTTTTTCCGTAGGAAGAGAGAGAGGTGCAAAAGACCACAGGGGTTTGAAAATGTGTCTTGAATCAGACATATTTTGTTTTGCCTGTTGTTACAAAAAATGAGGTGGGGAGCACATGGGAGAAAAGAAGGAAGGGAGGAAGAGCAGCTTGTGAAGAATCGTCAGTTTGTGGGAAGAGCTTGGGGCAGCTCTTATGGTATTAGGAGTATTTGGAAAAAGGAGTTGGAAAGGCTTATTATTATATGTGGGCGCAGCTACATGCTTTGTGTGTGTGTTACGTTTGCGCCGTATGTACACTTGTGCATGTCGGCTGATTGTGTGTGTGACTGGGTGGGGGTGCAAGTGTATTGGCAGCGGTTGGTGTTTATTTCTGTCCCGCTTGTTCTCCATCCAGCTCCATGGATTACAGAGACGAATGCTGTGTGAAGAAGCGCTGCTCTTGTAACTGTGTGTGGGAGGTTGTGTATGTTTCTCTGTGTGCGTGTGTGTGTGCGTGCACTCATGTGCATGTTTTTGTATCCGCTGCGTTTGTGTGCCCTTGTATACAGGGCTGTGTGCATCTCAGAGTGGATATCGGTGCATGAATGTCAGCGAAGCTTTTCACAGTACAGAGAGAAGCAAAAAATTGGTTTCAACAGCAAAAGGGAGCCTTAATGCACGCATGCGCACAAACACGCACAGTATATACATATGTATGCTGTCATTTATATGTGCACAGAAACCAGATGTGATTTTTCTTCTGTCCATGTGGGTATTGTTTGCTTCTCATTAATTAAATTGCAGCAATACTGTTAAGATAATAAGCAATTATTTCATCAGAGGACATTTTCATTATCCCATGAACACGCTTAATATAATTATAAATTGCTAGAAAAATTGAATATTTCTGAAAATATAATTGAACTAAAAAGTGGACAGAGAGCACATACCTCCATCAAGTGTTCTAACCAATTTCCAACCCTTTTGTGATGTGTAAATCCACACCAAATCCTGACTGATTTGAATCCATACCATAAGGGGTAGCATCTCACAGTGCAGCCAAAGCTGATAAACTTTTCTGACGAGGGTTGGCAAAAATCAAGCAAAAATCATGCTAGTATTTTACGGAATGGCAAATGACGAGGAACGTTCATGAACGCTGCGCTTTTTGGGTTTTGCCAGGGTTAGTAAAAGGTTGCAAAACAGTTTTTAAGGTTGCCAATATTAATAAAGGGTCTTAAACAGTTGCTAGTGTTCACTATTAGGTAAACCAAAAAGAACCTTAGCAACAACTCTTTGCAAACATGTTACAACCGCTTAGAAACGTGTTGCAACCATTTACTATTTTGCAACTGTTTGTAGAAAAATATATTCGCAAAAAAAAGGCTGTTGTTGAACTGTTTGGCACACTATTATGAACCCTGATGAAACCCAAAAAGTGCAACGTTGGTGAACATTCCTCAGCATTCACAGCTCTGTGAGATAATGGACACACTCACCTGTCATTTATGAATGAAATGTATTACTCATGTTCCATGTTTGACTCTGAGACATTTTAAAGAACATTAAAATTGGGTTGGTAGTTTTGACAGAACCTTCCTAACAGACAGTTAGACATGGAACACTTGACCTCCTTGGTAGAGGCAATAAAAGCCATTTGTACTACTTTTCTACTGTAGAATAAGTCAAGTTTCATGTTTGTAATTTTCAGTTGATAATAATGACTCAGGCCTATAATTCACCATTCTCTGATATTGCAGACAGAGACGATAATACCTGATTCTTACCGCACCCTCGCTCCAGTCATTTTCCATTCTTCACTGATTCCTAATCTTATCTCCACACCAAGGCTTCCCTCCAAAGAATCTTAAATTGCGGCTTTTAGAACAATCCGACCGAGTCTTATAAAGAGAGATTTTGTGATTGTGTGCAGAGACTGATGTTGTGTTTTTCCTCCTTTGCAGCTGCAGCAGCAGACTCGCTCCCAGTGCTGTTGTCTGCTGCTGGTGTCTGAGGATAACCACCAGCTATTTTGCCAGGTAGACTCCATGCACACATGAGCACATTTGTTTGCAGTGGGCCTTTGAAATGGCACAGAAAAACAACAGAGGCTGACATTTGTGACCTTTAGGTAGTTGGAGACAAAGTCCTGGAAGAGGAGATCAGCTTCCCGGTGAGGAAAAACATTAATTATGTTTTCTTATAGATGTGTTATTATTAGTAGTAAATATGTTTGTGTTGATGTTTGTCTTTAATGTTTTCATCAGACTGCTTTGATTAAAAAAAATGATTTCTTTACGTATAAAATAGTAGATAGCCACATGTTGGCATGAATTAGGTGTATATATATATATTTGGATAAATGTCTTTAATTTATGTCGTCATCAAAATCTGTTTGTGTTTGCAGTGTTTAGAACACTCTTAATGCCACCGTTGTAAGCCTCGCTCTCTTTTTTTATTTTAACTTAGTTGACAGAATCGTCTTCCCACATGTAATCATTCATAAACCTCAGCAGCAGGTATAATTAAAAAATCTGGTGAGGGGACTTCTGGTTATGGCCGCCGCGTAGAAGGACGTGCTTCACTCTACTCGGCTCCTAAAAAAAAAAAAAAATCGGCAAATAACTCTATCAATTGGAACAAAACCTATCCCAATGTTTGGTTGAGGACATGCCGGTAAAGCCTAAGGCTGGGAAATCAGGTGGAGGAAAAACTGAATCGCCGAAACAGTCCAAGTTAACGGACTTTCACGTCCGTGACGAAGCAGAAAAATCCCAAATATGGCGGAGGAAGCTAGCGGAGGAGCGGTGACTACTGGCGACGGCACAAGTGCGGTGCTCGCTGCCATTAGTTCAATGAGAGCAGACTTTTCCTCTAAACTTGATGGGATTATCGCAGCGATAGAAGGAATGAAAAAGGAGTTAAGCGACTGTATGGAACGAGTTTCGCAGGTGGAGCTCCGAATTTCCAGTGCTGAGGATGACGTCACCGGCCTACAATTAAAGGTGCGCACATTGGAATTAAAAAATAAACGTCTGGAAGATAATGTTCTGGATTTAGAATCCCGGTCGAGACGGAACATCCTGAGGTTGGTGGGTCTCCCGGAGAGAACGGAGGGTCTGGATCCATGTTCCTTTTTGGAAAAGTGGATCCCAGAAGCGCTGAACAACACGGAGCTGCAGTCATCAGTCGTCTTAGAAAGCGCCCACCGAATCGGCCCACTGAGAGATAACAAGGCATCACCGAGGACGCTGATTATGAAGTTCCTCAGCTACAGAGACAGGATGACGATCTCCAATGATCCTCCGAGCCAAAGGAGAAATTAAATACCAGGATCAACAGGTGCGGTTCTACCCAGATTTGGCCACAGGAATCCAACAATTAAGGAAACAGTTTGACCCCGCCCGTAAAGAGCTGCGCAACCTTGGGATTCGTCATGGAGTGATTTATCCTGCAAGACTGCTGGTCACGTATAAGGGCAGAACCCACATCTTCAAGACCCCTGAGGAGGCGCAGGAGTTCATCAAGAAGATCCAAGTAGAGACTGGTGGGAGCTAAGCATGAACAAAATATAAGGTAGAATATTTAAGCATTTGCACAGGCATCTGACTGATCTGAAGCATATAGCAAGTTTACAAAATATAGATTGTATTATGTATTTAAAAAAAAACCCTATGATGTACAAAGTTGCTATAAAATTTAGGAGTTAAGTTGGAAAACTACAGAAGAGAGTTAATGTTACGTCATTAAAAGCAGTAGAGTTAGGGTGATTGAGAGGAGAAAGAAAGAGTGGTTTTGACTGATCCTCGCGGGTGTGGAGCAGTCAATGGCTATAGCGGGAGACGGAATTTTTTTTTTGATTTTGGGGGGATTACCACGAATGTGGGAAGGGGGATTTGTGTGTAGTTTGTAGGATGAATGTTCAACCACTCATGTTTTTGCTTCTCTGTGTGAGCATGTTTACATTGCGAGGTAATCTCAAACTCCTTATTGATCATAGACCAAAGCGTTAATCTTAATTTAACCTCATGGAATTGCAGAGGTCTACAAAATTTAAAAAAACTTAAACAAGTTATGAATAAAATAAAAGATATGGGTTCAAAAATTGTGTTTTTACAAGAAACTCATCTAATAGAGGAGGATGTAAAAAGAATTAGGAGAAGATGGCAAGGAAGTGTATTCACCTCATCATTTTCATCCCAAGCCAGGGGAGTTATGACTCTCATATATAAATCAGTCCCATTTCAAGTGAAAAATGTAATTGGAGACAAAGTTGGAAGATATCTAATCATTCAAGGATCTTTGTTATTAGAAAATATAAATTTGGTGAACTTATACAGTCCTAATATAGATGATCAAAATTTCTTTACTAATTTATTCCTTATTTTATCTTCACTTACAGGGCAACATATAATAGCAGGGGATTTTAATTGTACATTGAATCCCAGTATAGATAGATCAACAGGACTAGACTGTACGCACAATGGATGCAGGATGATCATTAATCATTTTATGAAAGAATTGAGATTGCTAGATATATGGAGAGAAATGAAACCACAAGTTAAAGCCTATTCTTGTTATTCTAATATCTACAAGACATTCTCACGTATTGACTATTTTTTGATCTCCACAGAATTAAGGTCCAAGATTCAAAATTGCCTCTATGATAATATTGTGATCTCTGATCATGCACCCTGCTGTCTAATATATGTAGATAAGAAATTGACAAACGAACCAGGTAGGTGGCAATTTCAGCATAAATGGCTTCAGGATGAGGAATTTGTTAAGTACATAGAAAAACAGATAGATGAGTTATTTGATATCAATACTACACAAACATCAGCATGTATAAAGTGGGAGGCTTTCAAAGCTTTTATTAGGGGGCATATTATTAGTTATACAGGTTCAAAATCTAAGAAGACTCAAGAGGAGAGAGTCCAATTGGAACATAAAATAAAAATTCTTCAGGAAAAAGTGTATGCAGGAAGTGACCCAAAGTTAGAGAACGAATTATTGATTCTGAGAGCTGAATATGACAAAAAATCAGCGAATAGAGCTGCCTCGAGTCTTCTAAGATTGAAGCAATCTTTTTATGAACAAGGTGAAAAATCAGGAAAATTATTGGCATGGCAGATTAAACAATTAGAATTTAAAACACCAATTACCAGTATTATAAGTAACGGACAGCCAGTTGTAGATCCTTTAGAAATTAATAGTGCCTTTAGAGATTATTATGAAAAATTATATAACACAAAAAATGAAACTGACTTAACAAAACTAAATGGGTTTTTGGACGGATTATCTATACTGTGTATTCCAAATTAAAACAGGGAGATACTGGAGTCTAAAATTAGTCAAGAAGAAGTTGGGCTAGCCATTGATAATATGAAATCAGGAAAAAGTGCAGGACCAGATGGTCTTCCAGTTGACCTCTATAAAAAATTTAAGAATAAATTAATAAAACCATTTTTGGAAATGGTTTTAGAAGCATTTCAAAATAGTAATTTACCACCATACATGAATAATGCCTTAATTATACTGTTGCCAAAACCAGGTAAACCCTCTAATAAATGTGAAAATATGAGACCAATAAGCCTATTAAATGCTGACCTTAAGATAATCTGTAAAATTTTAGCAAGACAACTACAAGAAATATTACCAAATATTATTAACCGAGATCAGAATGGCTTTATAAAGGAAACACAAGGCTTCCATAATGTAAGAAGACTATTTAATATTATCTGTTCTAATAAAGAAGCACCGGATACAGCTCTCCTATCATTGGCCGCCGAAAAGGCCTTTGATAGGGTCGAATGGCCCTTTCTTTTTGAAGTTTTACAAAGGTTTGGAATTGGAAATAATTTCATAAAATGGGTTCAGATAATATACAATAATGCTACAGCAAAAATCCTAACAAACAGCAATATTTCAAAATCAATAAATATCAATAGAGGATGTTGACAAGGCTGCCCACTTTCACCTTTACTGTTTACTATGGCAATTGAACCTTTAGCGATGGCAGTACGTTTACATCCACAAATATATGGAATTAAAGTAGGACCAACAGAACATAAAATCTCCCTGTATGCCGATGACATACACTACCGTTCAAAAGTTTGGGGTCACTTAGAAATTTCCTTATTTTTGAAAGAAAAGCGCTTTTTTTCAATGAAGATAACTTTAAACTAATCAGAAATACACTCTATACATTGCTAATGTGGTAAATGACTATTCTAGCTGCAAATGTCTGGTTTTTGGTGCAATATCTACATAGGTGTATAGAGGCCCATTTCCAGCAACTATCACTCCAGTGTTCTAATGGTACAATGTGTTTGCTCATTGTGTCAGAAGGCTAATGGATGATTAGAAAACCCTTGTGCAATCATATTAGGTCTGCAATGCCGTAATTGCTGCAAATGGAGGATTCTTTGACGAAAGCAAAGTTTGAAGGAAAAAATTATTATTTCAAATACAAATCATTATTTCTAACCTTGTCAGTGTCTTGATTATATTTTCTCTTCATTTTACAACTCCTGGTGGTAAATAAGTGTGACTTTTCATGGAAAACACAAAATAATTGTCTGGGTGACCCCAAACTTTTGAACGGTAGTGTAATTTTATTTATGTCGAATCTTAAAAAATCAATTCCGACCTTGTTGAATTTAATAAAGAATTTTGGGGAAATATCAGGATATAAAATAAATAAAACAAAATCTTCAATATTAATGCTAAATGAGACCCAGAGAAATCACCCAGTTCCTGAGGTAAATCAATTCAATGTTGTAAATCAGTTTAAATATTTAGGAATCCAAATTGTGCTTAAGCTAGAATTAGTCGCCAGTACCAACTATGAAGCCTTAATGACAGATATTAATGAGTTACTTCAGAGATGGATGTCACTACCAATGTCGATGATCGGGAGAATCAGTATACTTAAAAGTAATATTTTACCCAAAATACTTTATTTATTTCAATACATTCCTTTACCACCACCTTCAGATCTATTCTCAAGAATTAAAAAAAAGTTAGTGAAATTTTTATGGAACAATAGGAAGGCTAGATTACGTCTGTCCTTACTATATTTACCATTTGATCGTGGAGGTCTGAAATGTCCAAACTTTATGTTGTATTACTGGTCAGCACAACTGAGGTCTATGACATATTATTTTTCATCAAATGATCTCCCTCACTGGACTGAAATGGAATCATACAATTTACCTTTACCTCTTCCCATATTCATATACTCAGACTCGGCAAAAAAATTACAGAAACAAGTTAAAAATCCATTTGTAAAGCATATGATCAAAATATGGTGTGAAACCACAAAATATTTAAAAGAACCACACTTACTGTCACAGTTTAGCCCAATATGGGGTAATCAATATTTTAAACCAGGGAGAGCGGATGCTGTATTTAAAGTATGGAATTTAAAAGGGATTCAAAAGATTCAAGACTTATATCTGTCATGTTCAGATAACATAATGTCTTTTGAAGAACTGAGGATCAAATTTAATCTTAATAGAACACATTTTTTAAATATCTTCAGCTTAGGAACTTTATTCGATCAAATCAAAATAATGCTCTCATCCGACCTACTTATTCATCCTTGGAAAAAATTTTGACGAAAGATAGTAAGAGAAAGGGTATTATTTCAGAGTTTTATAACTCATTGACACTATTCTCAAGTGAAAACTCACAGAAAAGATTGAATTATTGGAAAGAAGACCTGCAAACTGAAATTTCAGAGGAACAATCGGAATTGGCTTGTACAGAAGCTCAAACCAAATCAATAAATGTACGTCTTAAATTGATACATTTTAAATGGTTAATGCGGATGTATGTTACACCGGTGGAGTTAAATAGATATAACAAAAACATACCAGATACGTGCACAAAATGTATGGAAAGTAAAGGAACCCTATTTCATTGTTTATGGGAATGTAGAAAAATTAGAATGTTTTGGGAAGAGGTGAGGGTAACAATTGAAAAAATAATTTCAAAACAAATCATATTGAATCCTAAATTGTTTTTGTTGGGTCTGTATCCAGAAAAGCATAGCTTTAATAAGAGTGAAAGAGCATTCATAGACCTCAGTTTGCTTAATGCCAAAAAATGTGTTGCACTACTGTGGAAAAAGACTCGTAGACCAGATGTGACTCAGTGGTTAAGCCAGATGTTAACAAACCTTCCACTAGAAAGAATAACATACATACTGAAATCAAAGGAAATTGTGTTTGAGAATATATGGAGACCTTTCATTGATTATGTAAAGAATTTAAACATAATTTTTGAAGAAGAAGGTGAATGATGTGTGTGGACCTTGTAAATTCCAAACTGGTGAATGTATAGTATGTATACTTATGTAATGGATTGCTAGACTAAACAGAGGAGCATTGTTGAAGACCTGTCTTTGTTAGTGGTTGTTGGTGTTTTTTAGTACAATTTTTATTTTTTATTTTTTTTTTAAATTACTTTAGTGTTAGTGATTGATTGTTTGTGTTGTGTTTGTAAAAAAGGTTCAATAAAAATATTGTGGAAAAAAAAAATCTGGTGAGGAGAAGTAATCACTTCCTTTGCATAGTTTGGCTCTCTGTCCCTTGTTGTTGTTGTGCTTATGTAGCAATTTTAACAGGAGTCCATTACTGTGTGAATAGAGTGTGTGCCCCAGGCTAAATGATGTGTGAAATCTTGATAATAGCTGTGGAAGAGAGATATTAAGACATTAAAAAAACTGTAGAATGACTGTGCTGTTTAGCAATGGATGTAATAGGCTTCCCTTAGACTAAACAACCTTTATTTATATATTTCTTCCTTCAAGGGATCTTTGAAGAATTGCTTCTTGTTTCTTTTTATACAAACCCCAAGTCCAATGAAGTTGGGACATTGTGTAAAATGTAAATGAAAACAGAATATAGGGATTTGCAAATCCTTTTCAACTTATATTCAATTTAATACACTACAAAGACAATATATTTAATGCTCACGCTGATATAATTTTGGGGGGGGGTGTTGATTTTGGGTGTTTTTGCAAATATTCACTCATTTTAAATTTTGATGCCTGCTTCTCATTCCCAAAAAGCTGGGACGGGGGCATGTTTACCACTGTGTCACATCACCTTTCCTTCCACCTTTCCTTTCCAGTCACATCTGGAACACAATGCCAAATGAAATTAAAATAATAACGGACTTTAAAACATTCACTAAAAATGTTAAAAACTGGCTGAAAAATAAACAAGAATGTACTCATATATGAATTAATTGTCTGCAAAGTGAGAGTGAATGAAGGGAAGGAATAAATGTGTTTGTTTATAGTGAGTGACGGAGGGAGGAAGGCCTGAAATAGGCAAATGTGAGTTATGTTATATGTGTTAAATGTGAGTCAGGCTGTTATATTTGTGTATTTATAATATTTATAATATTTATGTTAAATGTGAGTCAGGCTGTTATATTTGTGTATTTATAATATTTATAATATTTATAATTGTGTATTTATAATTTTTCTGCATTGATGTATGTGGTTATTGTGTATATTTTTTATCTTGATTCTTTTTTCTAAAGCCCATCCAGGGACAAGAGTTGCAAATTAGCTAATAGCTATACACTCTATGTGCAACACATCAGATTGATTGTCTTTGATTAATTGTCTATGTTTATTGCACTGTCCCTGTCAAATAAACTAATCTTCTTCTTCTTCTTTTAACAACACTCAATAAATGTTTAGGAACTGAGGACACTAATTGTTGAGGCTTTGTAAGGAGAATTCTTTCCCATTCTTGCTTGATGTACGACTTCAGTTGTTGAACAGTCTGGGGTCTCTGCTGTCATATTTTGTGCTTCATAATGCACCACACATTTTCAATAGGAGACAGGTCTGGACTACAGGCAGGCCAGTCTAGCACCTGCACTCTTTTACTACAAAGCCACAAAGCTGTAACCCATGCAGAATGTGGCTTGGCATTGTTTTGCTGAAATAAGCAGGGACGTCCCTGGCGGCTGTGGTGAAGGTGTAGTGTGGTCGACTACTGATCGGAAGGTCAGGGGTTCAATTCCCACTCTGTCTGCAGTCTGCATGTCGAAGTGTCCTTGAGCAAGGCACTGAACCCCCAGTTGCTCCTGGTGGGTCAGGCCAGCACCTGTGCATGGCAGCTCCTCTGCCATCAGTGTGCGAATGGGTGGATAGCAGGATCTGTAAAGCGCTTTGGTGATCTAGAGATGAGAAAAAGTACTATATAAGTGAGCACCATTTACCATCTCAGATGAGCTCGGGCCCAGAGCAACCAGCGGCATTTCTGTGTATTGTTGATATATGGCTTTTGCTTTGCATGGTAGTTTTAACTTGCACTTGTAGATGTAGAGACGAACTGTGTTAATTGACAATGGTTTTCCAAAGTGTTCCTGAGTCCACATGGTAATATCCTGTACAGAATGATGCCAGGTTTTTCATGCAGTGCCGCCTGAGGGATCGAAGGTTATGTGCATTCAGTGTTGTTTTTTTGGCCTTGCCGCGTACGTGCAGGAATTTCTCCAAATTCACTGAATTTTTGATAATGTTATGGACTGTAGATGATGAAATCCCTAAATTTCTTGTAATTGTATATTGAGAAACGTTCTTAAACTGTTGAACTATTTGCCCATGCACTTGTTCACAGAGTGGTGAATCTCGCCTCATCTTTGATTGTGAATGAATGAGCTTTTCGAGGATGCTCCTTTTATACCCAATCGTGACGCTCACCAGTTTCCAATTAACCTGTTCACCTGTGGAATGTTCCAGAAAGGTGTTTTTTGAGCATTCCTCAACTTTTCCAGTCTTTTCTGGCCCCTGTTCCAGCTTTTTTAGAATATGTTGGAGGCATCAAATTCAAAAATGAGTGGATATTTGCAACAAAACATTAAAGTTTATCAGTTTGAACATTAAATATTTTGTCTTTGTAGTGTATTCAATTGAATATAGGTTGGAAAGGATTTGCAGATCATTGTCCATCAATCCATCTTCTACCACTTAATTCTTTTTGGGTCACGGGGAGGCTGGAGCCTATCCCAGCATCTTTGGGTGAGAGGCAGGGTACACCCTGGACAGATCGCCAGTCCATCGCAGGGCCAACACAGAGAGACAGACAACCATTCACTCTCGCATTCATACCTAAGGACAATTTAGAATCCGTAGTTGATGCCAGTTAGCCTAACCTGCATGTTACGTCAAACAGGTTCATTTTGTCTTCTTTCAATTATTTATCCTTTTTTTTTTTTTTTTTTTTTTTTTTTTCCTTTGAAAGACAAAAGTAAAATAGAAAGATGTCTTTACCTTCTTTACATGTTTCAACTGCACTGCACAGTGCACCCATGCAGCCTTAACCTGCATGTTTTTGGCCTGTGGGAGGAAACCAGAGTACCTGGAGTAAACCCACACAGACACGGGGAGAACATGCAAACCCCACACAGAAGGGTCACCGATGGTCAGGGGGTGGGATCGAACCCACGATGGTCAGGGGTGGGATCAATCCCCTGACCTCCTTGCTGTGCTGCCACAGTGCTAACCACTGCGCCACTGTGCTGCCCACAGATCATTGTCATTGGAATTGGGGTTTTATGTCCTGCCATGTTTTTTCTTTTTCTCCTTTTAATCATCATGTCTTCTCCTTTCCCAGCTAATGTTTGGGCGTTTTGGTCAGGTTGTTGATAAGAAGAAGTCAATTACTCTTCAAGACATCAGTGCTGTAAGAGACCATCCATCCATCCATCCATCCATCATGCAGTGATGTTGTCCATCCATGCTGATGCTCCCTGTCCTTACAGGAGGAGCGGCGGCAGCTGTCCAGCATGTTGGGCTGTGAGATCTCCTCCATGCTCTGTGTCCCAGTAGTCAGCAGAGCCACCGGTCATGTGGTGGCACTAGCGTGTGCCTTCAACAAGCAGGGTGGGCAGAGGTATGTATATGAAAGATGACTGTATTAAAGCTGCAGTAGGCAGAAATCTGAGAAACCAGAAAAAATTGAGGAAAAAACTGCCTGCAGCAACCCCTCTCTTTCCTGTCCTAAACCACTAACCATTGGAAGTGTTCACTTATAAGGCACTTTTGTGGAACAGTCAATACCAAAGCCTCTGGCTGACAAGACCTATGACTGGGCAAAGAAACTGTCAATGTTGTGGAACTTTCTGCAGGTTGAACAGAGCCCAAAGGAGATGCTGAGATGTAGTTTTCTTGTTTCTATAGGGTGATGATTGACTTATTGTCAAATTTAAAACAATTTATTCTGCCTATTTAAGTTTTAATGCTGAACGTTGTTGGTGTCTGTGGGGTATGAGTAAAGAGTAAAGCTCTTGTGTCAAAAAGATACACTGCCTGAAATTGTCTTGTAACCTTATAGCTGCTCAAAAGTTACAGATGGCTTTATACTGAAATGTGTCAAAAATATTGTATTGTCAGTCTGAAGTTGATTTGGCTTTTTCCTAATACCACCACTGCTGACTGATGAGAGATCTAGAGATTTATCTGGCAGCAGCTTACAGTAATGTTGAGAAGGGGCCTGATTAGTTGTGCCGAACAGCTCAAATTTGTTGCGTTTAGCAGAAACCACACTGCTGTCTCCGCTCAAATCTGCAGCTAAACAGCAGGGTGTGCTGCATGCTGTTCAGATACAGGGGAAGAATGTAGAGATGAAAAAACTGCTTAAAGAAGGGAGTTTGGTTGGAGTTTGACCCAGAGAACAGAAGATTGATATGCACAGTAGAATATCTACTCAGCTAGGAATTTAACCCAAGCAGCTGTGAAAAATAGAGGTAGTAAAATTTCAGTATATAATTTTGGAATTGGCTGGCGCCTAAATCAGCAAAGTGAGATTGCTAGTCTGTCGGAGTAGAAGGAATCATGACTAACACATTATTCTCTTATGCTTCTCTTATTGAAACTGTATGTTAAGCCTTATGGATGTAAAAAATGGCTGCATACTATATTCACTTTCTTTTCAAGTTGCATATTAAAGATGTTTTTGTCATACAGTTCTTTGCAAGGCATTAAAGATTTACAAAATCAGAAAGAGTTCAACAGAATGAACCAGACCTGTTAAATCACATATAAACAGAGAAGTAAATGAAAGTTACAAATAAATGTAAAGAACAATAAACTGAGAATTTCTCTGATATGGTTTTTCATCATTCATTAAACATTTGTTGAGGGAATCCAGTGCCCTAGTGGTTACGATTTATCAAATGCAGTAATTCGATTTCCAGTCAGACTGATCATCCTTGCATGTCTCTCCTCTGCTCTTCATCCCATTTCCTTTCTCTCTCTTAACTGTATCTAAATACAGAAATGCACACATATAGATATTTTTACCTCCGCCAAGGGAGGAGGTAATGTTTTTAGTGGCGTTGGTTGGTTTGTTGATTTGTCTGTTGGTTGGTTTGTCTGTTAGCGACATTACTCTAAGTTATTAATGGATTTTGATGAAATTTTCAGGAAAGGTGTGTAATGGCACGGGGAACAGATGATTAGATTTTGGTGGTGATTTGAATCACGATCTGGATGCAGGAATTGTTTGAATGTTATTTTATATATTAATCTGGCGCTTTTCATGTACTTCCCCTTTAAGACGTGCCCACTTAGTTACGTGCCTGGTCACGCCATAGGGCCACACACCTTGGCAACTTGTAAGCCAAACACTGCAGAAAAAGTATAAGTGGGCGTGTCCACCAAACTCGTTTTTTCTGCTGTGGGCAACTATTTTCTATTCATTCTCTATGTAGTCCAGCATTTACATCGCTGAGCACCCTCGGCACTGAAACGCTTTGAGCGGTGGCTGCTTTTTGTTGCGGTGCTTAGGGCTGAAAAAGGTTCAACTTGTCAGACTACTGTACAGCTGCGCTTGTCAATGTCAGACCTTTCTAAGCAGCCAATGAGAATTAAGGAAGGGCGGTACATAGGATACTGGTACAGGAAGATGACAACAAGAGGTGACGGTGGAGGAGGTGGAGGCTGAACTTTGCTGCATCAAACAAACTGGTACTCTTTGATGTGACACTAAAAGGAGATTGTGATCAAAATTTGAAAGCAAACGCTTGGAGGAACATGTCCTCATCTGTCGGCGTGCCAGGTGAGCGTTTGTGCCTTTGTCATGGTCATATGTATTATAATGTGGGGATCACGAAATGATGAGACTGGATTATTTCTCAGTATTGGTTTATTGCATTTCACATCCCCAGCTCTCTCTCTCAGTCAGGAAAAAAGAGAGAGAGCTGCGGTAAACCCCCACACATTTATACCAGCACATCAAAGACAGAATCACACACTCAAGTCAAATCCTTCTATTTACAATTAATCACTTCAGAGTCCTCTTTGCTCTTCCATTTGACCCCAGAGGGTCAGACAACCCTTTCAGGATCTCGCCCCGATCCTCTGTCTTCCTTCCAAGTCCGCAGGTGGTCCGGACCCATTGTCCATCTGAGGCGTGATGTCAATACACACTGCAAGCTTAAAGTCTTTCTGTGTTTGAGCCTATGCAGTCAAATATGTGAGCTACATAAGGTTACAATTATGGGCGCTACATCACCCCCCCCCAAACGCCAAAGAATGGACACACAATAACGGTATCCTAATGGCACTACAGCATATGTTACCCCCCACCTGCAGAATCTACAGCACAACCTACACAGTTTGATCAAAACACACATCACTCTGCACGTAGTCTGGGCTTCAACCTCCTCCCGAACCTGCTGTACGCAGGTTTCACAGTCTGTGTTGTGCCGTCCTGCGGCAAATCTGTGGAATGAGGGGGAGAAAGGTTATTTGTCCCCTGCGGGGGCTCCAGGGGCCATTCCCTGGGGGGTTTGCCGCGTCGAGGCGCCCTCGCCGGTCGTACAGATTCGTCGTGCAACACAAAGGCAGGCTTTAATCTATCAATACTGATTGTTTCTTTCCTGCCCCCCAAATCTAGCACAAAATATTTATCCCCGGTTTCCAGCACTCGAAATGGACCGTCATATGGTGGGCGGAGACTGTGTCGCTGAGCGTCGTGCCTGACAAAAACAAATTCAGCGTTTTGTAAAGCTTTGGGAACAAAAACACGCGAAAAGTGTGATGAGTGGGGCCCGGGAGCATTTCTGCTCCCATGCCAATCAGAGGTCCCCGCGCCGGGGGGCGCCCTGGTGCCGCATGGGCTGGTAGGAACTCACCGGGCAGCCTGAGAAGTTGTGCAAAAACAATTCCGTGGGTGAGGCATCTAAGTCCTCTTTGGGCGCCGAACGCAACCCCAATAAAACCCATGGTAGTTTGTTTACCCAATCTGCATCCGTGAGCGACGCTCTTGTAATGTTCTCCTGGAACCTTGTAATGTTCTCCTGGAACATGTAATGACGAGGCGCACACACCGGGTGTCAGTTAGGACTTTTTACTTGTCACTTCAACAGCAACTCACAACTAACCACACAGTGGCACATGTACATCTCCTTTTATAGTCAGGTCATGGCCGGGGTCATACTGCCCTCTAGTGGTGACTCCATATGAACTTCACATATCAATACATCTCCCTTTTTTTCTAGTAAAGGTCATGTCCAACTATAAACTTTTTCTCAAATTTCTGTATACAAAATAAACTCCATTTCTATTTACATTTTTTTTTCAACCTTGTACACTGAATCACAAGTTCAATTTTTTCTCTGTTTACAATTCAACATCAACACATTTTTTTCCTCTGTTTACAATTCAATATCAACACATTTTTTTTATTTTTTTTTTTCATTCATCTCAGTACTCCTTACATTTCCTCAATCAGTCTTTTCGGTTTCACAATTTGCCTTTGTGAGCATCTCCTTTGTGTCTCCTCAGTCTGTTCGTTAGTGTCTGTCTCTATGTTCTGGTTCTCAGCCATTTCTGGTTGTTCGGTTTGGCTGGAAATTAGCATGTCGCTTGTTTCACTGTCTGTGACTCTCATTTTTGTCTGAGGCACTTTCAGTAAGTGACGTCGGTTTCGCCTCATTGTTTTCCCATGCTCTGTGATGACTTCATATGATCTGGGAGTTGTTTCTTTAACCACTTTTGCCAGCGGTCCCCATTCTCCATCACATCTCACTCGCACTATGTCCTCATGTGCAAGTGGTCTCAGAGGTTGTGCTGTTCTGTTGTACAGTTCAGTTTGCCTCTCATCACGCCTCACATCTCTCTTTTCCATCACCTGAGATGCTGATGGAAGTCGCGTTCTGAGTTTTCTGTTCATGAGCATTTCTGCTGGGGACAGTCCATTCTCCAGTGGTGATGCTCGGTAATTCAGGATCGCCAGATGTGGGTCTTCTGCATTGTCTGCAGCCTTTTTCAGTATGCGCTTCACAATTTGCACCCCTTTCTCTGCTAACCCATTCGACTGTGGGTACAGAGGGCTTGAGGTCACGTGCTTGAACCCATATGTGTCTGCAAAGTCTTTGAAGCACTGACTCGTGAATTGTGGTCCGTTATCACTTACAACAGTCATTGGAATTCCATGGCGTGCGAACATTGTCTTTGTATGTGCAATCACCTTTTCTGCTGTTGTGTCACTCAACCCTGCAAACTCTGGGTAGGTGGAATGATAGTCCATGACTAACAGATAGTCCTTGCCCTTAAGCTGAAATAGATCCATGCCCACTTTTCTCCATGGCCCTTGAGGCTTCTCATGGGGCCTCATAGGCTCCCTTGGCTGTTGATACCTGTGGCGCTGGCAAATCTCACAGCGCTGCACATATGCCTCAATGTCCTTGTGCATGTTGGGCCAATACAAAACATCACGTGCACGTCTTTTGCACTTTTCAATACCCAAATGCCCCTCATGCACTAATTTAACCATTTCTGATCTCATGGAGGTAGGTATGACTATCCTTGTACCCTTTAACAGAACCCCATCTAACACAGACAGTTCACCTTTAAAGTGTTGGTAAGGCTTGTCAATCATAACCTGTCCTGGTTGATGTATCTGTTCCATTACTCTTTTTAGTTTCTCATCTTTTTGTGTTTCTTTCACTATCTTGGTCCATTTTGCATCTGACACTGGCATGTGTGCCTTAATAGAGTCTACATGTATTTGCACAGCTTCCTCTGTTGTGCTGCTGGTGTTGCTCAAGCTAGCCCTACTCAGCGCATCGGCTACAATTAGTTGCTTGCCTGGTGTAAACTCAAATTTCAAGTCATATTTCTGTAATCTTAACATTAGACACTGGATGCGCGGTGGTGCGTCACCCAGTGGCTTCTGTGAGATCGCAATCAGTGGTTTGTGGTCTGTTTCTAGTATTACTGACCTTCCATACACATATTCATGAAACTTCTCACATCCAAACACTGCACCTAGAGTCTCTTTCTCTATTTGCGCGTAATTTTTTTCTGCGCTTGTCATGGTGCGCGATGCGTATGCGACTGGATACCACTCTGTGTCATGTTTTTGCAATAGCACAGCTCCTAGGCCGGCTTTGGACGCATCTGTGGACACTTTTAGCAGTTTGTCCTGATCATAGAATTTTAACACTGGCTCCTTTATTAGACTGCTTTTGAGCCACTCCCATTCTCTGGCATGCTCTGCCATCCACTTCCACATTGTATTGGTCTCTAACAAGCTTCTAAGAGCTATTGTGTTAGCTGATAAATTTGGGATAAATTTTCCCATGTAATTGACTAGCCCTAAGGCTCTTTGCAAGTCATTTTTGTCCTGCGGTACTGGCAGCTCTGCTATGGCCCGCACTTTTTCCGGATCTGGTTGCACGCCTGCCCCAGATAATTTCTCTCCCAGGTATGTAATCTCCCGTACCCCGAATTGGCACTTACTCTTATTCAGTTTCATACCTGACTTTTGCGCCTGTGTGAGAACTCTTGCCAACCTTTCGTCGTGCTCCTCTTTTGTTTTTCCCCAGACTACCACGTCATCAAGAAAAACTCCCACCCCTTCTATTCCGTCAAACAATTGCTGCACAGTTCTATGGAAAATTTCAGGGGCTGAGCTAATCCCGAACGGCATTCGTAGAAAGCAATGCCTTCCGAATGGCGTATTAAATGTGCACAATTTAGCGCTTTCCTCATCGAGCACTAGTTGGTAAAACCCAGATTTGGCATCTAATTTTGTGAAGTAATTTGCTCCACTCATTGTGCTGGTTATGTCAGATTTTGTTGGTAGCCTGTAATGCTCCCGCTGTATTACTTTATTTAGATCTTTTGGATCTATGCACAATCTCAAATCTCCATTTGGCTTCTCCACTATAACTAGTGAGTTAACCCATTCAGTTGGTTCTTCTATTTTTCTGACCACTCCGTCTGCTATCAGTGAGTCTAGTGTTTCTCTCAGCCTCTTTTTAAGAGCTATTGGCACTTTTCTTGCTGCATGTATGACTGGCTCTGCATTCTCTTTCAGCCTAATTTTTTGTTTGCCTGGTAGGCGGCCTATTCCTTTGAACACCTCTTTGTATTCTTTCACCCAGTCAGTGTGTTTATGCTTACTTGTTGTAGCCTCTGTATTTTCTCGTGTTGTCACTTTGTCTGTATCAATGACATTCACCCTTTTGATCAGACCTAGCTGATCGCATGTTTTTAAACCCAAAATTGCTTGTCTATTTCCATCCACAAGTACAAACAATGCATTCACTGTTTTACCTTTGTTTGACAGTGTAACCCTGCACATTCCCTTAGTGGGTATTGGCTTATCGTCATATGTTCTCAGATTAATCTTTTTTTTTCTTATTTTCGGCTTGTTTTTCAGTCTTTTAAAATCTTTCATTGGCAGGATGTTTACCTGCGCACCTGTGTCGAGCTTCAGTGACATGTCCGTGCCATTCATCTCCAGGCACACTATCCATTCGTCAGCGCTCGTTTCTCCCTCGATGGCGTCCACGTAAAACTGATCCTCTTCGCTGTCGCTCTTTTTCTCCACGAGTTGCACCCTCTTCTTCGAGAAGCAGGTCTTTGCGAAGTGATTTTTTCCGCCACACTTGCGACATTCCTTCCCGAATGCTGGACACTGTTTCAGCGCATGTTGCCTTCCACACCGCTCACAGTTCCCGCGCGCGCGCTCTGGGTTTGCCTCCCTTTTTCTTGCCTGCAACGTTCCTTTCGGCTTCGCGCGCTGCACTGCACCGACCTCAGCAGTCTCTTTTTCCTTGCTGCTAAAAGTCTTTAATTGTGCCTTTGTACTCTCAGACGCTTGGCAAATCTGTATCGCTTTCTCCAGCGTTAAGTTAGTCTCTTTCAGTAATTGCATCCGCAATTTGTTGTCTTGGACCCCAATTACAATTTGGTCCCGTATCATTGACTCATTCAATGTTCCAAAGTTGCATGACTGACATTTCAACCGTAGGTCTGTGACATACAGCTCGATGGACTCTGACTCTTTCTGAAGTCTTTTTCTGAACACATACCTCTCGTACGTTTCATTCTTTCTCGGTGTGCAATAATCGTCAAATTTCTTCATCACGGCGTCGAAGTTGCCTTTTTCTTCTTCCGTGAAGATGAATGTGTTAAACACATTTAGCGCCGCTCGCCCTGCTACTGTTAGCAGTAATGCTATTTTCCTCTCCTCGTCACGGAGACCGATAGCAAGTGAATAAAGTTCAAAACTCTGAATACTTTCCAGTTCTCGTTGACGTTACCGGTCAACTTTAACTCGTCCGGCTGTCGAAGAGCGTTCATCTTCGCCGTCTGTTCGTAGTTTTATATCCTGGTATCATGTAATTTACTCCTGGTACCATGTAATGTTCTCCTGGAACCTTGTAATGTTCTCCTGGAACATGTAATGACGAGGCGCACACACCGGGTGTCAGTTAGGACTTTTTACTTGTCACTTCAACAGCAACTCACAACTAACCACACAGTGGCACATGTACATCTCCTTTTATAGTCAGGTCATGGCCGGGGTCATACTGCCCTCTAGTGGTGACTCCATATGAACTTCACATATCAATACAGCTCTGAGGGCTGCCTTCAAAGACCTGTGAAAACGCTCGCATAAACCGTTGGCCTGGGGGTGATAAGCGGTAGTGCGGTGGACTGCCGCTCCTAAGCTGCTGGCCATTGCCGACCACAGTTCCGACACAAATTGAGGTCCCCTATCGGACGTAATATCCGACGGAACCCCGAACCGCGCTACCCAGGCTGTTAAAAAAGCGCAAGCCACCTCTGCCGCTGTGGTCGATGTTAACAGGACCACTTCCGGCCAACGTGTGGTTCGGTCCACCATTGTCAAGAGATGTGTGAACCCTTGTGACGGCGGTAGGGGGCCCACTAGGTCTACGTGCACATGATCGAACCTCTTAGCCGGAATGTGGAACGGTTCTAAGGGGGCCTTCGTGTGCCTGTGGACTTTGGCCCGCTGGCAAGCCATGCAGGCTTTCGCCCACTCTTTCACGTGCTTGCGCAGGCTCGGCCAAACAAACTTCTCCGCTACCATTTTCACAGAAGCGCGTACTCCCGGGTGCGCCAGGGAGTGCACCGCGTCAAAAACGCAACGGTGCCACGCGGCCGGTACCACCGGGCGCAGCCGCCCGGTGGATACGTCGCAGATTAGGGGGGGTGAACCGGTTTGTAAACTCCTGCTCTCCAGCCTTAACCCTGTTGGTCCAGACAGGAGCGAGCACACGTCTGCGTCTCCACTCTGCTCCACCGCCATGGCTGCATAATCTATCCCCACGTGAACAGGGGCCGCGTGCGCGTCCGCGCTGTTACTCGGCCCCGCGGCTGCGGTAGTACAATCCGCATCCGCGCGGACAGGTGCTGTTACCGCGCGTGAGAGACAGTCCGCTACTACATTGAGCTTACCGGCTACGTGCTGAATATCAGTGGTAAATTCCGAAATTGCGGCCAGCTGTCTCTGCTGCCGTCCTGACCACGGTTCTGAAATTTTGGACATTGCAAAAGTGAGCGGTTTGTGGTCGACAAACGCGGTGAAACACCGCCCTTCCAGCCAGAACTGGAAATGGCGAATGGCCAGGTGGAGCGCTAGCAGCTCCCTGTCAAACACGCTGTATTTCCGCTCAGCATTGCGCAAGGATCTGCTGAAAAAAGCGAGCAGCTGCCAAACCCCGGCGACCTGCTGCTCTACAACGGCCCCTATGGCCACATCTGACGCGTCGGTGGTTAGCGCTATGCGGGCTGATGGGTCTGGGTGAGCCAGCAGTGCTGCGTCTGCAAGTGCTTTTTTAACCTCCGTGAATGCGCGCTCCTGCTCCGGGGACCACTCGATCACATTGGAGGGCTTCTGCTTTTTCAGCGCGGCGTATAACGGTTGCATAAGCTGCGCTGCGTGGGGTATGAAACGGTTATAAAAGTTTACCATTCCTAAAAATTCTTGCAACGCTTTGACCGTTTGTGGCTGGGGAAACTCTGCCACTGCGCGTACTTTGGCCAGTAGAGGGACTGCTCCCTCTGGGGAGACGCGGTGCCCTAAAAAATCGATTTGCGCTATGCCAAAATGGCACTTGGCCGGGTTAATTATCAACCCGTGCGCTCCCAACCTCTGAAAAACCGTCGTGAGGTGTTTTTCGTGTTCCTCCTCGGAGGCACTGGCGACTAAAATGTCGTCCAAGTAGACAAAAACAAAAGGGAGGTTGCGCAACACGGCATCCATCATTCGTTGGAAGGTTTGCGCGGCGCCTTTAAGGCCAAAAGGCATGCGTAAAAATTCAAAAAGTCAGAACGGGGTTATTACCGCTGTTTTGGGAATGTCGTCTGGTCGGACCGGGACCTGATGATAACCGCGGACCAGGTCTATTTTAGAAAAAATGCACGCCTTCGCTAAATGCACTGAAAAATCCTGGATGTGCGGACTTGGGTAGCGGTCCTGCGCTGTGGCATTGTTTAACCTGCGGTAATGACCACAAGGTCTCCACGAGCCGTCAGCCTTAGGAACCATATGCAGCGGGGAGGCCCAAGGGCTCTTCGAGCGGCGAATTATGCCCAACCTTTCCAGGTTGGCGAACTCCTCGCGCGCAATGGAGAGCTTAGTTGCATCCAAGCGCCGAGCTTTCGCAAAAACTGGTGGGCCAACTGTGGTGATAAAGTGCTCCACCCCGTGCTTCGCAACCTTAGCTGAAATCGTGGAAACTGTGAGTGCTGGGAACTGGGTTAGAAGAGTGTGAAACTTACCGCCTGCTGTGGCGACGTTGGTCTGTACTGGCGGCGGGGACACTCGAGCTGCACAAGGGATAGAATAAAAAGAGAGTGCATTTACTAGGCGTCTATTAACCAGATCCACTACCAAGCCATGTGAGCACAAAAAGTCAGCGTCTAACATGTTGAAACTCACCGCCGCTACTATGACGTTCATTCATAGGTGCAGCCATGCAAGGACAGGCGCAGAGTCCTTTCCCCGAAAGTTTTGATAGACGAGCCGTTCGCCGCTGTTGCTCCATCTCCGCGGGGCCCAGCCACACGGTCCGCATAGGTCGCGGTGATGAAACTCTTCTGGGCTCTGGTGTCCACAAGGAATTGCCGCCCGGAGCCCGCATCTGTCAGATAAAGCAGCTTGTTCTGTTCACCGAGAGTCGAAGCTGCTAACGACCCCCGGCCCGGGCGTTTCCCTGTTTCCTGAAACTGCACGGCGGGATGCATCTGTACGCCTTCTCAGCGAAGCGTCGATGGTAAAAACAGAGGCCGTCCCCTCCTCTGCTTCGGGACAGCGCCGCTGCCGTCGTCGCTGGGGTCGCTCCTCACTGCCCCCGGCCGCCGCGCCGAGGTCTGCTGCTGCCACGGAAGTCTCCTGCTTGTCGCAGGCGTCGAGGAGCCGCTGCGCTTCCTTGGCCAGCGCGCGGAAGTCTTGCTGGGTCACACACCTCATGCCGGACAGGGTACCCCTCATGTGTGCTGGGAGGGTCCTCAAGAAGATGTGTTTGAACAGAAACGCATCGTTGTCTGTCCTGATCAGCTGCAGCATGTCCTCCATGAGGTCGGTCGGCCTGCGTCCTCCTCTGTCGCACAGGTTCAGAAGCCGCCTGGCCCTCACCTCGGCTGATGGCACGAAACTCTCGATGAGGGCGGCTTTCAGCGCGTCGTACTTGCCAGCAACGGGCGGCTGCTGCACCAGGCTCCGCACACATTGAGCTGTGCGGCTGTCGAGTCTTGCGATGACATTATGAAACTTGGTGTCATCTGCTGATATTCCCCCAAGCACGAACCGCGATTCTGCGTGTTGGAACCATGAGTGCGGGTCGTCTTGCCAGAACTCGGGGAGCTTAATCGAGCCTGCACTCTTGCGGGCGGTCTCCGGTGAATCCGGGTCAGGGTAACGTTCCCCCGGCATCTTACGTCTTGGTCACCAATGTGGGGATCACGAAATGATGAGACTAGATTATTTCTCAGTATTGGTTTATTGCATTTCACGTCCCCAGCTCTCTCTCTCAGTCAGGAAAAAAGAGAGAGAGCTGCGGTAAACCCCCACACACTTACATCAGCACATCAAAGATGTGCTGGTGTACAATTAATCACTTCAGAGTCACTTAATCACTTCAGAGTCCTCTTTGCTCTTCCGTCTGACCCCAGGGGGTCAGACAACCCTTTCAGGATCTCGCCCCGATCCTCTGTCTTCCTTCCAAGTCCGCAGGTGGTCCGGACCCATTGTCAATCTGAGGCGTGATGTCAATACACACTGCAAGCTTAAAGTCGTTCTGTGTTTGAGCCTATGCAGTCAAATATGTGAGCTACATAAGGTTACAATTATGGGCGCTACAATAAGTTTGTTGCGGTAGATAATATGGATACTATGTGAATTTGTAGTTGATAACTGCAAAAAAAATGGAATGATACAGCACTGTTGTGTAATATTGCTTAATAATTATGAACCTTGTCAGTAAACTGTAATAGAGAAGAGAGGAGCAAAAAAACAAAAACTGACCTGAAAGATTCAATAAAACATGATGTTGATTTAAGGTGGAATTGCCCAGCCCATGTATGGTCAATACAATTATGACAGTCTTGTTATTATTATTATTATGTAGTCATATAATGTAGTCATATTGTTTTTGCTGTTGTTTCTCTGTTAATAATAATAATAATAATAATGGATTGCATTTATATAGCGCCTTTCATTCAAATTTTCAGGAAAGGTGTGTAATGGCACATTGAACACATGATAAGATTTTGGTGATGATCTCAAAATGCATACCTCCGCCAAGGCTCTTATATTCTCACAGAATATTGGCAACAATACCTCAAAATGCATACCCCAGCCAAGGCTCTTATCTTTCACAGTGTGTGAGCAGCAATACTTCAAAACTAATGGACAGACTTTGATGCAATTTTCACCAGAAGTGGCTCTAGGCCTACACACAAACCCATTACATTTTGGAGGTGATCCATGAGGGGTGGAAGGAGCCTTGGCAGAGGTCTCTGCTCTCTGAGTGCTTTCTAGTTTTAAAATGTTGTTCTTTCTTATTCTGCTAATGTACAGTGCATCCGGAAAGTATTCACAGCGCTTCACTTTTTCCACATTTTGTTGTTACAGCCTTATTCTAAAAGGGATTAAATTCATTTTTTTCCTCAAAACAATACCCTATAATGACAACGTGACAAAAGTTTTGTTTTGGGTTTTTTTAGATTTTTGCAAATTTATTAAAAATAAAAAAAACCTAAGAAATCACATGTACATAAGTATTCACAGCCTTTGTGCAATACTTTGTTGATGCACCTTTGGCAGCAATTACAGCAGGTTTTCATCCAGGATGTCTCTGTACATTGCTGCATTCATGTTTCCCTCTATCCTGACTAGTCTCCCAGTTCCTGCTGCTGAAAAACATCCCCACAGCATGATGCTGCCACCACCATTGGCATGGTTATGAGCGGTGCCTGGTTTCCTCCAAACATGACGCCTGGCATTCAAGCCAAGAAGTTCAATCTTTGTCTCATCAGACCAGAGAATTTTGTTTCTCATGGTCTGAGAGTCCTTCAGGTGCCTTTTACAAACTCCAGGTGGGATGCCATGTGCCTTTTACTAAGGAGTGCCTTCTGTCTGGCCACTCTACCATACAGGCCTGATTGGTGGATTGCTGCAGATGGTTGTCCTTCTGGGAGGTTCTCCTCTCTCCACAGAGGAACACTGGAGCTCTGACAGAGTGACCATCGGGTTCTTGGTCACCTCCCTCACTAAGGCCCTTCTCCCCCAGTTGCTCAGTTTAGACGGCTGGCCAGCTCTAGGAAGAGTCCCGGTGGTTCTGAACGTCTTCCATTTATGGATGAGGGAGGTCACTGTGCTCATTGGAACCTTCAAAGCAGCAGAAATTTTTCTGTACCCTTCCCCAGATTTGTGCCTTGAGACAGTCCTATCTCAGAGGTCTACAGACAATTCCTTTGAGTTCATGCTTGGTTTGTGCTCTGACATGCACTGTCAACTGTGAGGCCTTATATAGACAGGTGTGTGCCTTTCCAAATCATGTCCAATCAACTGAATTTACCACAGGTGGACTCCAGTTAAGCTGTAGAAACATCTCAAGGATGATCAGTGGAAACAGGATGCACCTGAGCTCAGTTTTGAGCTTCATGGCAAAAGCTGTGAATACTTATGTACATGTGATTTCTTAGTTTTTTATTTTTTTTTTTTTCCACAATATCTTTATTGAACCTTTTCTTTTTTTTTTTTTAACAAACATGATACAAACAATCAAACACTAACACTAAAGTACTACAAAAAAAAAAATGCACTAAAAACACCAACAACCACCAACAAAATCAAGTCTTCAACAATGCTCCTCTGTTTAGTCTAGACAATCCAATACATAAGTATACATATTATGTTCACCAGTTTGGAATTTACAAGGTCCACACACATCATTCACCTTCTTCTTCAAGAGTTATGTTTAAATTTTTTACATAATCAATAAAAGGTCTCCATATATTCTCAAACACAATTTCCTTTGATTTTAGTATATATGTTATTCTTTCTAATGGAAGGTTTGTTAACATCTGTCTTAACCACTGAGTCACATCTGGTCTATGAGTCTTTTTCCATAATAGTGCAATACATTTTTTGGCATTAAGCAAACTGAGGTCTATGAATGTTCTTTCACTTTTATTAAAATTATTCTTTTCTGGGTACAGACCCAACAAAAACAGTTTAGGATTCAATATGATTTGTTTTGAGATTATTTTTTCAATTGTTACCCTCACCTCTTCCCAAAACATTCTTATTAATCTACATTCCCATAAACAATGAAATAGGGTTCCTTTACTTTCCATGCATTTTGTGCATGTATCTGGTATATTTTTGTTATATCTATTTAACTCCTCCGGTGTAACATACATCCGCATTAACCATTTGAAATGTATCAATTTAAGGCGTGCATTTATTGATTTGGTTTGAGCTTCTGTACAAGCCAATTCCCATTGTTCCTCTGAAATTTCAATTTGCAGATCTTCTTTCCAGTAGTTTAATCTTTTCAGTGAATTTTCACTTGAAGATAGTGTCAATGAGTTATAAAACTCTGAAATAATACCCTTTCTTTTACTATCTTTCATCATCATTTTTTCCAAGGATGAATAAATAGGTCGAGTGAGAGCTTTATTTTGATTTGATCGAATAAAGTTTCTAAGTTGAAGATATTTAAAAAAATGTGTTCTATTGAGATTAAATTTGATCCTCAGCTCTTCAAAAGACATTATGTTGTCTGCACCTGGCAAATATAAATCCTGAATCTTTTGTATCCCTTTTAAATTCCATACTTTAAATACAGCGTCCGCTCTCCCTGGTTTAAAATATTGATTACCCCATATTGGACTAAATTGTGACAATAACTGTGGTTCTTTTAAATAGTTTTTAGCTTCACACCATATTTTGATCATATGCTTTACAAATGGATTTTTAACTTGTTTTTGTAATTTTTTTGCCGAATCTGAGTATATGAATATGGGAAGAGGTAAAGGTAAATTGTATGATTCCATTTCAGTCCAGTGAGGGAGATCATTTGATGAAAAATAATATGTCATAGACCTCAGTTGTGCCGACCAATAATACAACATAAAATTTGGACATTTCAGACCTCCACGATCAAATGGTAAATATAATAAAGACAAACGTAATCTAGCCCTCCTGTTGTTCCATATAAATTCCACTAACTTTTTTTTTATTCTTGAGAATAGATCTAAAGGTGGTGATAAGGGAATGTATTGAAATAAATAAAGTATTTTAGGTAAAATATTACTTTTAAGTATATTGATTCTCCCGATCATCGACATTGGTAGTGACATCCATCTCTGAGTTAACTCACTGATATCTGACATTAAGGCTTCATAGTTGACACTGGCGACTGATTCTAGCTTAGGCATAATTTGGATTCCTAAATATTTAAACTGATTTACAACATTGAATTGATTTACCTCAGGGGCTGGGTAATTTCTCTGGGTCTCATTTAGCATTAATATTGAAGATTTAGTTTTATTTATTTTATATCCTGATATTTCCCCAAAATTCTTTATTAAATTCAACAAGGTTGGAATTGATTTTTTTAGATTCGACATAAACAAAATTATGTCATCGGCGTACAGGGAGATTTTATGTTCTGTTGGTCCAACTTTAATTCCATATATTTGTGAATGTAAACGTATCGCTATCGCTAAAGGTTCAATTGCCATAGTAAACAGTAAAGGTGAAAGTGGACAGCCTTGTCGACATCCTCTATTGATTTTTATTGGTTTTGAAATATTGTTATTTGTTAGGATTTCTGCTGTAGCATTATTGTATATTATTTGAACCCATTTTATGAAATTATTTCCAAGTCCAAACCTTTGTAGGACTTCAAAAAGAAAGGGCCATTCAACTCTATCAAAGGCCTTTTCGGCGTCCAATGATAGGAGAGCTGTATCCGGTGCTTCTTTATTAAAATAAATAATATTAAATAGTCTTCTTACATTATGGAAGCCTTGTCTACCCTTTATAAAGCCATTCTGATCTCGATTAATAATATTTGGTAAAATTTCTTGTATTCGTCTTGCTAAAATTTTACAGATTATCTTAAGGTCGGCGTTTAATAGGCTTATTGGTCTCATATTTTCACATTTATTAGAGGGCTTACCTGGTTTTGGCAGCAGTATAATTAAGGCATTATTTATGTATGATGGTAAATTATTATTTTGAAATGCTTCTAAAACCATTTCCAAAAAAGGTTTTATTAATTTATTCTTAAATTTTTTATAAAGGTCAACTGGAAGACCATCTGGTCCTGCACTTTTTCCTGATTTCATATTATCAATGGCTAGCCCAACTTCTTCTTGACTAATTTTAGACTCCAATATCTCCCTGTTTTCATTTGGAATACACGGTATAGATAGTTCGTTCAAAAACCCATTTAGTTTTGTTAATTCAGGTTCATTTTTGGTATCATATAATTTTTCATAGTAATCTCTAAAGGCTCTATTAATTTCTAAAGGATCTATAACTACCTGTCCATTACTTATAATACTGGTAATTGGTGTTTTAATTTCCAATTGTTTAATCTGCCATGCTAATAATTTTCCTGATTTTTCACCTTGTTCATAAAAAGATTGTTTCAATCTTAGAAGACTCGAGGCAGCTCTATTCGCTGATTTTTTGTCGTATTCAGCTCTCAAAATCAGTAATTCATTCTCCAACCTTGGGTCACTTCCTGCATACACTTTTTCCTGAAGATTTTTTATTTTATGTTCCAATTTAGCTCTCTCCTCTCGAGTCTTCTTAGATTTTGATCCTGTATAACTAATAATATGTCCCCTAATAAAAGCTTTGAAAGCCTCCCACTTTACACATGCTGATGTTTGTGTAGTATTGATGTCAAAGAACTCGTCTATCTGTTTTTCTATATACTTGACAAATTCCTCATCCTGAAGCCATTTATGCTGAAATTGCCATCTACCTGATTCCTTTATCAATTTTTTATCTACATATATTAGACAACAGGGTGCATGGTCAGAGATCACGATGTTATCATAAAAGCAGTTTTGAATCTTGGACCTTAATTCTGTGGAAATCAAAAAATAATCAATACGTGAGAATGTCTTGTAGGTACTGGAATAACAAGAATAGGCTTTAACTTGTGGTTTCATTTCTCTCCATATATCTAACAATCTCAATTCTTTCATAAAATGATTAATAGTCATCCTACATCCAATGTGCGTACAATCCAGTCCTGTTGATCTATCCACACCTGGATTCAATGTACAATTAAAATCCCCTGCTATTATATGTTGCCCTGTAAGTGATGATAAGATGAGAAATAAATTAGCAAAGAACTTCTGGTCATCTATATTGGGACCATATAAGTTCACAAGATTTATATTTTCTAATAGCAAAGAACCTTGAATGATTACATATCTTCCAAATTTGTCTCCAATTACATTTTTCACTTGAAAAGGAACTGATTTATGTATGAGAGTCATAACTCCCCTGGCTCGGGATGAAAATGAAGAGGTGAATACACTTCCCTGCCATCTACTCCTAATTCTTTTAACATCCTCCTCTATCAGATGAGTTTCTTGTAAAAACACAATTCTTGAACCCATGTCCTTTATTTTATTCATAACTTGTTTAAGTTTTTTTAAATTTTGTAGACCTCTGCAATTCCATGAAGTTAAATTAAGATTAACACTTTGGTCCATGATCAATAGAGAGTTTGGGATTACCTTGCAGTGTAAACATGCTCATACAGAGAAGCAAAAACATGAGTGGTTGAACATTCATCCTACAAACTACACACAAACAAATTCCCCCTTCCCACACTTGTGGCAAACCCCCCAAAATCAAAAGAAAAATTCTGTCTCCCGATATAGCCATCGACTGTTCCACATCCACGGGGAACAGCCTAAGCCACTCCTTCTTCATCCTCCCAATCACCCTAACTCTACTGCTTTTAATGACGTAACATTAACTCTCCTCTGTAGTTTTCCAACTTAACTCCAAAATTTTTACCAACTTTGTACATCCTAGTTTTTTTTTTTTGTTTGTTTGTTTTGTTTTTGTTTTGTTTTTTTTTAATATATAATACAATCTATATTTTGTAAACTTACTATTTACTTCAAGTCAGTCAGATGCCTGTGCAAATGCTTAGTTATTCTACCTTATATTTTGTTCATGCTTAGCTCCCATCAGTCTCTTCTTCTTCTTTGATCTTCTTGATGAATTCCTGCGCCTCCTCTGGGGTCTTGAAGATGTGGGTTCTGCCCTCATACGTGGTCAGCAGTCTCGCAGGATAGATTACACCATGACGAATCCCAAGGTTGCGCAGCTCCTTACGTACGGGATCAAACTGCTTCCTCAATTGCTGGATTCCTGTGGCCAAATCTGGGTAGAACCGCACCTGCTGGTCCTGGTGTTTAATCTCTCCTTTAGCACGTGCAGCGTTGAAGATCTTCATCCTGTCTCTGTTGCTTAGAAACTTCATAATTAAGGTCCTCGGCGGTCCCTTATCTCTCCGTGGGCCAATACGATGTGCTTTTTCCAGAACCACTGCTGATTGCAACTCCTCGCTGCCCAGCACCTCCGGAATCCACTTTTCCAGAAAGGAACATACGTCCCGACCTTCTGATTCCTCTGGAAGACCCACCAGCCTCAAGTTATTCTGTCTCGACCGAGATTCCAAATCCAAAATATTATCTTCCAGAGATTTATTTTTTTTTTCCAAAGTGCGCACCTTTAATTGAAGACGGGTGACGTCATCTTCAGCACTAGCGAGACGGAGCTCCATCTGCGCCGTTCGTTCTACACAGTCACCCAATTCCTTTCTTATTCCTTCCAGCGCTGTCATAATCCCATCAAATCTAGAGGAAAAGTCCGCTCTCATTGAACTCATGGCAGCCATCAGCGCATCTGCGCCATTCCCCGCAGAAATCGCACCGCCGCCAGCTTCCTCCGCCATATATGGAGCCTTGTTTGCTGCGTCACAGACCTGAAAGTCCGTTAATTTGGACTGTTTCGGCGGCTCGCTTTTTCCTTTTCCTGGTTTTCCAGCCTTAGGCTTCGCTGACATATCCTCGCCCAAATGCTGGGATACGTTCTGTCCCAAATGAGAGAGTTATTTGCCGATTTTTTTTTTTCCAAGAGCAGAGCAGAGCGAGACACGTCCGTCCTACGTGGCAGCCATAACCGGAAGTCAGTTTTTTATTTTTAATAAATTTGCAAAAATCTCAAAAAAAAAAATCACATTGTCATTATGGGGTATTGTGTGTAGAATTTTGAGGGGAAAATTGAATTTAATCCCTTTTGGTTCAATGAGATAGATGGATGGATGGATGGATGTACTTTATTGATCCCAAACTGGGAAATTACACTGTAACAGCAGCATGACAGTAGACAACCAAACAACAGAAACACACACATGACAGACAAAGGGATTACCCGTGGAAAGTAAAAACTAACACGACTATAAAACCTATATACATCATAGCTTAATATATGATGACCCGTATAAACACATGAATCATTCCATTGCACAAAGAAGAACTATCAGGAGCAGAGTGAAATGTGAGGTACCAGTTAGTCTGTAAGGTGCAGTGTGGCAGCATAGCTATGACCAGAATACAACATCATAGTGAGTTATTGTACAGTGAAACTGCATGTGGCAGGAAAGATTTCCTGTACCTGGCCGTTCGACAACGAAGCTGTAGTAGTCTACTGGAGAAAGTGCTTCGCTGTCTATCTAGTGTGTGGTGGAGGGGGTGATCAGGATTGTCCATGATGGATCGCAGTTTATTTAGTGTTCTCCTCTCCACCACTGTCTCAAAGGTGTCCGGTCTGAGACCAATTACAGAGCCAGCCCTCTTGATAGTCTTGTCAAGTCTGTTGGTGTCTCTGGCCCTGATACTGCTACCCCAACAGACAGCAGCAAAGAAGATGGCGCTGGCGACAACGGTCTGGTAGAAAAGCTCCAACATCCTGCTGCACATGTTGAAGGATCTCAGCTTCCTCAGGAAGTAGAGTCTGCTCATCCCCTTCTTGTGCGCAGCATCGGTGTTGGATCTCCAGTCCAACCCGCTGCTGATCCTGACACCCAGATATTTGTAGACCTCAACCACTCCCACATCCTCCCCCCTAATCTGCAGTGGCTGAGAAGGCGTCTTCCTCTTCCTGAAGTCAATCACCATCTCTCTGGTTTTGCTGACATTCAACCTCAGGTGATTCTGCGCCGTCCACTCCACAAATCTGTCTACCAATGCCCTGTACTCCCCCTCCTCTCCTCCTCTTATACACCCCACAACAGCTGAGTCATCAGAGAATTTCTGCAGGTGGCATGACTCAGTGTTGTACTGAAAGTCAGTGTTGTATAAGGTGAAGAGAAAAGGAGAGAGCACAGTTCCCTGTGGAGCTCCCATATCACTAGCCACCACTCCAGACAAGACATTGCTCAACCGGACAAACTGTGGTCGGCCTGTCAGGTAGTCAGTAATCCAGGAGATCACAGAGCTGTCAACCCCCATCACCCGCAGCTTCTCACCCAGCAGCAGTGGCTGGATGGTGTTAAAGGCACTGGAGAAATCAAAAAAGTAATTCTCACAGTATCTCCTCCACCATCCAGGTGCAGATGGGCTCGTTGCAGCAGGTAGATGACTGCATCTTCAACTCCTAAATGGGGCTGATATGCAAACTGCAGAGGGTCCAGCCACGTCTTCACCTGCGGCCTCAGGTGGGCTAAGACCAGTCTCTGCAGGACCTTCATCACATGAGATGCGAGGGCGACTGGTCGATAGTCATTCAGGTCCGATGGAGATGACTTCTTGGGGACAGGAACCAGGCAGGATGTCTTCCACAGCACTGGTACTCTTTCTGGACTCAGGCTCAGGTTGTACAGGTGTTTCAGTACCAGAGCTAGTTGGTTGGCACAGGTCCTCAGGGTCCTGGCGGAGATGCCAACAGGGCCCGCCGCCTTCCGCTGATGGAGTCTCTCCAGCTGTTTCTCCACCTGGTCTGTAGTCACCGTGAAGTGAGGGAGGGTCCTGGTGCCCCCTGAGGAGGAGGGGTGGGGGGAGATGGAGAGAGGTTCTGCACAGGAGGCTGGGTGGGGAGGGGTGTGTGGGGGTCTGGTTGTGTTGCTGGGGTGACAGACTGTGAGTTGAACCTATTAAAAAACAGATTCAGTTCCTCAGCTCTCTCCTGGCTCCCAGATGGCTGCCTGACTCTCCCCTTGCACCCAGTTATTTTCTTCATTCCTTCCCACACATCTTTAGCATTGTTTTGCCTGAGTTTATCTTCCAACTTCCTCCTATAATTGTCCTTGCACCTCCTCAGCATCTCTCTCAGCTCATGCTGCACTCCCTTCAGCTTCTCCTTGTCTCCAGCCCTAAAAACTCTCTTCTTTTTGTTCAGAAGTGCTTTCAGGTCACTGGTGACCTGAAGGTGAAGGTGACCTGACCCTAGCTGTTAAAATCCCTGATGTTTGCACCACTTCTGAGTCTGTGGGGAGTTCTTGAGAGATGGATACTATAAGGCTTCACCGCCAGGACACATTGTCAGTTGTGTACCTCAGCATCTTCTTCTAGATTTGATTGGCGGTTGGCAACCAGCTTACTGGTGCATTACTGCCAGGTACTTCACTCTATATCATCACTCCATCTGGTCAAGAATCACTCTCTTCAACTAATACATTCTTCTTCTTCTTTTAGATTTGATTGGCGGTTGGCCGCCACACACTCTATACATATATGTCTGTTTTACCTCAGCATCAGGGTGTTTTGGCCATTTATCACAAGACACCCTCCACTGAGGCAGGTCCACTATGGGTATGTGTCCCACGGTTTAGCTGTTTGCCTTAGAAGCCCAGATGGTATCACTCCTTTTCATTCCCAGCCAGCAACTGGTACTCTCTTCTTCTTCTTCTCTCGGTTATTGGCAGATAGCAAACAACTGAAAGGTGCATGCCGCCACCTATTGTACAAGAGTGTGTAACATTATGTCATCTGAGCCCGACCCCTAAATTCTATGACTTAATCCTGTGTTATTTAAAAAAGAGAAAAGAGCCCTTCTCGTGATTCTTAGTGCCTCTCTGTCTCCATCTTTTCCCAGAACGCCAGTTAAATCCCATTCCCTGCCGGCCTCTCAAACTTCATTTTTCATTCTCTCTCTTTCATTTCCATACCTGTGACAGTGTAATGAGATTAGACTACATCATCCTAGGTGCGCGACCGAGAGGTTTCACAGGTCCTTCCTACCTACGGCTGTCAGACTTACACAAATGGTCCCCTCCAGTATACAACTAGGATAATATCAGTCGCTATGGAGGGTGACAATATGTATGGGTACATATTCATACCATGTAAGGTAACTGAATAAACGGTTATGCTGTTTATTCCATCTAGCTACAATGCTCCGCACTGTGTATATATATTTATGTGTACATATGTATATTCACTGCTCTTATTTTCTTATCTTCTAAATTATTGCTCTGAGTGTTGCTATCCCTGTGCTGTTGAACAGGGATATCCTGGAATTTCCCCATTGTGAGACTAATAAAGGCTTATCTTATCTTAAGATGTGCTTGACATTTTCTTTTACTCCACATTCTCTACATTTGTCACTTTCTCTTCTTCTTCTTCTTCTTCTTCTTCTTCTTCTTCTTCTTCTTCTTCTTCTTCTTCTTCTTCTTCTTCTTCTTCTTCTTCTTCTTCTTCTTCTTCTTCTTCTTCTTCTTCTTCTTCTTCTTCTTCTTCTTCTTCTTCTTCTTCTTCTTCTTCTTCTCTTGGTTACTTGCGGATGTCATTTGAGCCCGACCCCTAAATTCTATGACTGAATACTGTGTTATTTAAAAAAGAGAAAAGAGCCCTTCTCGTGATTGTTATTGACTCTCTATCTCCATCTGTTCCCAGAATCCCAGTTAAATCCCATTCCCTACCAGCCTCTCGAATTTCATTTTTTATTATCTGTCTTTCATTTCCATACTTGTGACAGTGTAATAAGATGTGCTCGACATTTTCTTTTACTCCACATTCTCTATATTTGTCACTTTCGCTTTTCTCCATGATGGATAAAGTGCTGTTTAAACCTGTATGATCCAGTCTGAGTCTTGCCATAATGATGTCTTCCCTCCTTTTGGTTGTTATGTAATTCTTTATTGCAATAGATTTTTGTATTTTGTAATACGATCTACCTTTATGATCTTCATACCATCTTTTTTGCCATAGCTCAATTCCTTTTTTCTTGATTACTACTTTCCCTTCACCTTTTCCAAGAGACAATGGTATAGTTATTTCTTTCCCAAGAGCACTTTTTTGCTAATTTGTCTGCACAGTCATTCCCTTTCAACCTTTCATGTGCAGGAACCCAACAAAACTGAACTTCTCCACCACCCCTGTGTACCCTAAATAAACTGTGATATAGCTCGATCACCAAGTCTTCCCTTGTAGATTTTAGTGTCTGTATGGTTTTTAAAGCTGCAAGTGAAGCCGTGCACACCACCATCCGGACCGGTCTGACCTCCTCCACCCACTGCAAACCAATAATTATTGCCACCATCTCTGCTGTAAACACGGATGTATTGTTGGAGAGTCTTTTTGCGATGGTCACTTTAAACTCTGGAATGTATACTCTTTAACTCCAACAGAGCCCTCTTTGTTCTTTGAACCATCAGTATAGAGCTGTAAGAAGTTACAGTAATTGTTCCTGAGGTAAGTGCTTGTTTTAACACCAACTTCACTCATATGCCAATCCTTCTTCCTCATTAGCAGACTCGCGTCTACTTCTATTCCCAGAAACAGCCAAGGGGGAACATTACTCACTGGACTGGTGTTAGCTACTGTACATCAATAGTGTGTAGCCCATACATTCTGGCTTTTCTTTCAATTGTCCACCCAAACCCATGTCCCTGGATGTTAGAATATTCCCAGCAGTCTTGCAGTGTTCTTTTTGAAATATTCGCTTCCTCACTACCTTTCAGCTTCACCCAGTATGATAATGCGAGTTTATCTCTTCTCAAATCCATTGGCGTTTCTCCTGCTTCTATTAAAACTGTATTGTTTGGTGTTATTTTGACGGCTCCAATGCACAGGCGAAGCGCTCTATGCTGCATTCTGTCTATTTTTTCCAGAGTCGTCTTTGCTGCTGCTCCA
This sequence comes from Pholidichthys leucotaenia, assembly GCA_020510985.1. NCBI lineage: Eukaryota > Metazoa > Chordata > Actinopteri > Cichliformes > Pholidichthyidae > Pholidichthys > Pholidichthys leucotaenia. The sequence continues at coordinate 172,406,498 of CM035847.1, read as the reverse complement.
TAAATCATGCATCCATAGTCTATTGTCGATCGCATTAGTGCTTTGTAAATGTCAATTATTGCCTGTTTATCTGCACCCCATTCGTGTCCAGCTACAGCTTTTATGAGATTAAAGACTTTTTTGCACTTTGTCTCCAGATTTTCAACATGAACTCTCCATGTGTATGCACTATCAAACCACAATCCTAGATATTTGACTTTGACTTTCTCTGTTGGTTGATTATATAATGTTAATGGTTCTGTACCAGTTATGCGTTTTTTTGTGAAAGTCATATAGCAGGTTTTACTGTTTGAAAATTTAAATCCCCAGTCATATGACCACTTTTCCACTTTCTTCACTGCTTTCCTGATGTTTTTGAACACAAATTTCTCATTTCTTCCCCTCGTCCATATGGATCCATCATCTGCATATAGTGCTGTTTTGATGGATCCCTCCTGATCCTCAAACATGTCATTAATCATTATATTGAATAAATCTGGGCTTATCACACTCCCCTGAGGAACACCATTTTCTATTTCGAAGTCATTAGAAACTTCTGATCCTACTTTAACCCTAATTGTCCTATGTGTTAAAAAATCCATTATCCAATTATACATCCTACCACCAATGCCCATTTTATTCAATTTGATAAGAAGTCCATCCCTCCACAGTGAGTCATAAGCCTTTTCAATATCCAGATAAACTAATTTGTCACTTTCGGCGGCGTTGACCAGCTTTTGATAGCCCATAGATCATAGGAAATGATTCGTAGGCTATATGATGTCTTATGATGTCCTAGACATCCTATATGATGTCCTAGACATCATAGACCCACATGATCCTATATGATGTCCTAGACATCCCACATGATGTCATAGACTATTAAATGGCGGGATCCTTTGATGTTGACAATTAAAAATTGTAGCTCTGATGCTGACAGCCACAGGTATGGGTTGACGACGACGCCGAGGACACAGTCCAAGGACAGATAATTTTTTCACACATAAGGAGTTGTTCAGAACGCCTTATACAAAGATATAGAGTGATGATAATCAAGTCAGTGGCACTAATGCACCTGTAAGCTGGTTGCCAACCACCAATCAAATCTAAAAGAAGAAGAAGAAGGAGGACGGGCTCAAATGACATAATGTTACACACTCTTGTACAGTAGGTGGTGGTATGCACCTTTGTGTTGCTTGCTATCCGCCAGTAACCGAGAGAAGAAGAAGACAAAGAAGGAATCCTTTGATGTTGATGATTACATGAGTTGTTTTGATGCCGGAATCCTTTGATGCAACACCCTCTGCCGAGGCAGACCCACCACAGGTTGATCAAACCTGGGTGTGTGTCCCGTGGTTTAGCTGTTTGCCCTAGAAGCCCAAATGATGTCACTCCTTTTCAACCACAGCCAGTGACTGGTCCTCTCGGTGGTGTCAGCCAACTGTTTAATTGCCCGTCTGTAATCCTGTCCCCTGATCCCAATCTTTCCTGAGCAGCTTTACCGTTGTTGTGGCTACGAAACCCCTGCATCCCACCTCCACTGGGTGTACCTTTATCTTCCAGCCTCTGTCCTCTGCCTCAGTTGCTAAATTGGAATACCACAGCTTCTTACGCTCATAAGCTTCCTCGACAGCGTCCTCCCAGGGTCCTGTCAACTCAATAATATAGGTGAGCTTAGATGAATTAGACCAGAGTACGAGATCTGGTCACAGGGTGGTCATTGAAATCTCTGGAGGGAAAATGAGCCTTTTATCCAAGTCAGCTCACATCTGCCAATCCCTGGCTGCGTTCAGTGGACTCAGATCAGGGAGTAAGGGATTGGTTCTCAGCTTGGCCCCCGTTTGAACAAATGATGGTAGGTGTCGGCGCACATCCTGGTTGTTGAAGGGTTGGGAGTTGATGGATGCTCTCTTGAACTCAAGTTTGGAATAAGGCTGTAAAGTAACAAAATGTGAAAAAGTGAAGCACTGTGAATACTTTCCAGATGCACTGTATCATCATTATCATAGCAGTCTGTCGGGGGCGACAATGACTGTTTCATTTAGGTCTGATCAGATTTCTCCACGCAGCTCTGTAATTCGCCTTCCGCTGCCAGGAACTCCTGACCTTGTTAACCCGGGCGGCGTCCGAGCTGGTATGAGTTGCTCTCTGACTGACCATTTCATGAAACTGCTTGCAAAGCATTTGAGTACCGCTAGCTTTTGCTGGGCTAGCGACACATTCTTGGCAGATAGAGGTATTATCAGTGGCAAGGACACGCCAAGACAAACTGACTCCAGTATCTGTTGCAGTGACTGACCAGATGATAGGTTTGTTTATTTCTGCTCTTTGTGTAGTGCATGTCACGATGCACTGACTGGTAAAAGTCTACCACAGACCTTGTGACCGATGTGCTTATCTGCCAGGATGTCCAGTCTCACCCCATGTAACTGGGAGTGATCTACTACAGACCTGGTTTTATCTATGAGGTGTTTTTCTGCCTCCGAGATGCGCAAGACAGTCGACTCCCTTATCAAACTTCTGTGTGGCACAAAAATAGCCATAAAAATCCAGGACTCACCTGTAATACTGAACATCATCATCATCATCATCATAGCAGTCTGTCGGGGGTGACAATGACTGTTTCATTTAGGTCTGATCAGATTCCTCCACGCAGCTCTGTAATTCACCTTCCGGTTTTTAATTCTTTCAAATAAATGAAAGTAGGAGAAAGGGAACTTGTAAAAGAGTAGAGTTAAGAATGAAATGGAAAAATGCAATATAATCCAAAATCATTTTAGGGTAATAAAATATTTAAGTAGTTTCTGTCATGAGCCGAGCCGGCTTGGTTTTCCCCAGCTCAGCCCTGCTCTCTCTGTGGGTTTGGGCTTCACTGTTTATGTGCATTTTGTGTATTCATTCCATCACTTTAGCCGCTGTCCCAGCCCCGGCAATTATCTGTCCCGCGCAGGTGTTCCCAATTTGTGTTGCCAGCAGCGTTTGGATTTAAGCAGCTCTCCACTAGACAAACGCCGCTGGGTCATTGTACGAGTCATACTCTTGTCCTCCGTGGCGTGACCGTCACGTCTTGAAGGATTGCTGTTCGTGCCATGGGAGAATTGGACTTTTTGGGACTGCTTCTGCCTGTGAGTAGATTGTTTAGTATTTCTCTGTGCGGTTAGCTGCTACGCTTATCTGGTAGTGTTTTTCCCTGCAGCTTAACTGCTACACTTAGGCCGTTTCCCAGTTTGCTTCCCTGTGCCAGTAGAGCTCCCTAAAGTCTTCCTCGCTCTCCCGAGCTGTACTGTATTATTGTCCTACGGCCATGGTACACAGTGGTTGCTTCTGCCCCAGCCTTTTGTGTACATCATCCCCCGTCTTCATGTGTGAACTGTGTGTAATCAATAAATGTGTGTTTGATGAAACCCTGCATTTAAATCCTCATTCCTCCTTCTCTCCTCCGTGCGCAATGGAAGAGCACACAGAGGGTTTATGACAGTTTCAGTCCAGTAGTTCCATAGTGCTATTCAAACTTCTGGAAGGGTGGCATTTTAAGTAGTTGTGGGTAACGATTAAAAATTTTAATCTCAATTAATCTTTTGAAATTGTGTATTTTTTGTGGAATTTTTTATAATGTAAATCTTTTATGTATACCGTAAAACGGGGCTATAAGGGACGGCGGGGTAATAAGGGACACTTTTCTGGGAAATGTTTTAAATGTATTTCTGCTTTTTTTATTTTGAGCAGGACGCTGAGTTGTGTTGTTATTGTCTTTCCTGTAGATAGATATTAGTTTTAAGAAATTTGTCGCCGTTATATTTAAGGAAAATTGGAAAAAAAAAAAGTGTCCCTTATTACCCCGCCGTCCCTTATAGCCCCGTTTTACGGTACTCTTTTATAATATAAAAGATTGTCATGGTTAACAGTGGATTTAAGATTGAAATATTGTCTTTTGTCATTTATGCAAAATGTTATATGGAATCATGTACCATGCTTCTTTTTTGAAACTTTAGTGTACATGGGTATGAATCGTGACTAAAACTCATCAAGGTAGACAGCAGCTTTTAGGGTTGCCATGTCCCAAATCCAGCCACACGAAGAAAACTGTTCTTTATAGATCATCTTGTGTTTTGAATTTTATACCTATGAATATTAGATTAATTAAAAACAAATTACTGTTCAAGAGGCAGATAAAACAAAAATTGATGAGCTTCCATCCATCCATCTTCTACTGCTTTTCCGGCGGTCCGGGTCACGGAGGCAACAGTTCAAGCAAAGAAGCCCAGACTTCCCTCTCCCCAGCCACCTGCTCCAGCTCTTCAGAGAGAATACCAAGGCATTCCCAGACCAGCTGCGAGACATAGGCTCCCCAGCGAGTCCTGGGTCTACACCGGGGTCTCCTTCCAGTGGGAAATGCCGAAAATACCTCATGTGGGAGGCGTCCAGGAGGCATCCTACTCAGATGCCCAAACCACCTCAATTGGCTCCTTTCAATGTGGAGGAGCATTGCCCCTCATGGATCGTCACCTTATCGTGGCAGGGGGTTTGCATGCCCTAGTGATCCCAGGAGCTATGTTGTCTGGGGCAGTTTGCCTCTGGTAGGGTCATCCAAGATAAACTGTTCCTGGGTGAAGGGCCAGACTAAGAATGATCCAACAGACTCTAATGATGAATGTTAGAACAAGGATTCAGTGTACCCCGCCCGGTATGGGTTTACTGGGGCCCCATCCTGGAGCCAGGCCTGGGAGAGGGGCTCGATGGCTAGCGCCTGGTAGCCAGGTTTCTGCCCATGGGACCCGGCTGAGCTCAGCCCAAAGGAGTTACATGGGTCCGCCCTCCAGTGGGCTCACCACCTGTAGGAGGGACCATGGGGGTCCGTTGCTATATGGATCAGGTGGTGGTCGAAGACAGAGACCTGGGCGGTCCCAAGCTAAATTGATGAATTTGATCTAAATTAATCTGTTAATATTTATAGAATTCTTTGTATTCATTTTTGGTCATAAATAGGTTGTTCATGAAATGAAAATGGATGGAATTGACATGAAGTGTATTTTTGTTCTTATTTTAGTTTTGATAGATTTTGCTGTTATAATTTTTGATTGATTATACATAGAATGTTTGAGAAACAACAAAATGAAATTATTTGACCTAACAGCTTTTTTTGGTATGTGTGTGTGTGGGGGGGGGGGTGAAACTAGATATGTGCATTTTGTTTTGTGTTTTTTCCTTTTGTTGACTTATTGTAATTTTGTTTTATATGATTTGTGTGTGTGTGTGTGTGTGTGTGTGTGTGTGTGTGTGTGTGTGTGTGCGCGCACGCGTGCGTGCTTGCATGCATGTGGACCCCAGGGAGACTAGTAACCATGCTGTGGAAGCTAATGGAGGTCCAAATGCATAGATAGCTAGATAGATAGATAATGTACCTTAAATTGGTAATTTTTCAGGTGTTTCATACTTTCATTAACATGGGAGTGGACAAATGTGCTTGTTTTCTGTAATATGTCAAAAATAACAACAACTTTCCAGAATATTCTCAAATAAACAACAACTCATAAGCACTGCAGAAATGCTGCATGTGCAACAACTAGGGATCACTTTAGCATTATTACACCAGTTGTTATCTTACCAGTTGCATCTCTCACCTCCCTTCACCCTGTGAGTTCCACTAGTAAATAGTCCAGTTTGTTTTCTAGGGAGCGGACATTTGTGAACAGAACTGATGGAAATGGGGTTCGCCTTTAGCTTAGGTGCTGGCCTGTTTCACACCTGCTTTTCTCGGCTTCACTGTTTGGATTGTGGAGCAGTTTTCATCTTTAGAGATGAACCACTGAGCCAGTGCTGTCCACAACCTAGTCCCAGAACCTCCAGCCTTCAGGATCTGCAGCAGTGGGACATGGCACCGCCCAGGGCCTGCCAAGGGGCTGCACGCAGCAGGATTGTGCATTGATGTGGTCCATATATCCACATAGTATGACAGCAATACTTCAGCAAACTGATTTCAACACCCAGAATTACATAAAATGGGGAGTTTGTGCCATGAATTGGGCTTCACGCGTCATTGTTTTGAGTTGCACTATATAGTCTGTCCAACAGAAGCAATGCCCACATTTTGAAAGTTCCACTTTTTTTGTTTGGTTCCATTGCGATTAACACGATAACCAGGCTACCACTAATTTTAAGTACAATTGCACTAGCATGTTCTGCCTTTGCATCCACATCTGCTATATTATACTGTATCTTGTAAAATTAAAAGTATTCAATTCAATTCAATTCAATTCAACTTTATTTATATAGCGCTATTTCACAACAACAGTCATCTCATAGCACTATCAACTGTAGGGGGGAACCCCCACAGTTGCAGAAAGACCCCAGCAATCAGGTGATCCCCTATGAGCAAGCACTTGGCGACGGTGGAGAGGAAAAACTCCCTTTTAACAGGAAGAAACCTCCAGCAGAACCAGGCTCAGGGAGGGGCAGTCATCTGCTGCGACTGGCTGCATGTATGTGATATTATAGATAGATAGATAGATAGATAGATTTGTTTATTTGACAGGGACAGTGCAATAAACATAGACAATTAATCAATGACAATCAATCTGATGTGTTGCACAGAGTGTATAGCTATTAGCTAATTTGCAACTCTTGTCCCTGGATGGGCTTTAGAAAGGAGAAACAAGTAAAAAGAAAAAAAAGAAAAAAAAAAGGAAAGAAAAGGAATACACAATAACCACATACATCAATGCAAAAAACATAAATACATTATAAATACACAATTATAAATATTATAAATATTATAAATATTATAAATACACAAATATAACAACCTGACACACATTTGCCTATTTCAGGCCTCCCTCCCTTCGTCACTCACTATAAACAAACACATTCATTCCTTCCCTTCATTCACTCTCACCCTGCAGACAATCATTTCATACATGGGTACATTCTTGTTTATTTTTCAGCCAGTTTTTAACCTTTTTAGCCTCTGTGTAAGTGATATGTTTCCAGTTTTCAACATCCACAAGTATTCTGACCAGTGTAGAGGTTATGAGGGTACAAATATATGTATTTAAATATATATGTGAGTGGGTATGAAGATGTCTTTTCATTACCAGCACATTAAATAAAACGAATTTGGGGCACCAGCCCAATGAATGGGCAACCTTATTAATAATTTAATATTTGTACCAACGATGAATCAGTCTCAGAGCTTGTGAGTTCTTTCTGCTTTTAATCAAGAAAAAGACACAAAATCAACACAAACTCCACTGTACCTTTAAAGAGTTTAATAAAGGGAATGTGCACTGAAAACACTTTTATGTGACTTCTTAGCAATGCGAAATATTCAGCAGGTATCAAACACACATTTAATTCCTGAGATTATGCAGTGGAGACTCATATGGAACCATGGAAGAAATATTAAATTGTGGCAAATGAGATTTATGAAGTTGAAAAAGGAATAAACCAAAATTACTATAAAACAGAATCAGAATCAGAATCAGATTTATTGCCATTGTTCACGTAGTACACAAACTAGGAATTTGTCTCGGTGCCATGCTGCAACATTAAAAACATGATGAGATAAAGAGATAAACTAAAAAAACTAAAGGACTAAAAACGTGCAATAAGTGTAGAAAAATAAGTAATAATAATAATAATAATAATAATAATAGTAATAATGAGTAATATTAGTCAAGGCAGTTTTAAATAAATTAGCAAGTAGCAGATAATATGGGGTACCACAGTGCAGTTGATAATGCAACAGAAAAACAGTGATGAATGTCATGAGTCTGGTTGAGCTGCTGTACATAGTGCACGAGAGTCAATAAGTCACTTAATGTTCAGCAGTCTGATGGCAGAGGGGAAAAAGCTATTCATGTGCCGGGAGGTTTTAGTCCGAATGGACCGAAGTCTTCTACCTGAGGGGAGGGGGGCAAACAGTACGTGACCAGGGTGTGAAGGATCGGCTATGATCCGGCCAGCACGCCTCCGGGTCCTGGAGATGTACAGGTCCTGGAGAGATGGGAGCTTGCAGCCGATCATCTTCTCAGCAGTGCGCACGACACGCTGCAGCCTTAGTCTGTCCCTGGCAGTGGCTCCTGCATACCACACAGTTATGGAGGAGGTGAGGATGGACTCGATGATGGCCGTGTAGAACTGCACTAACATCTTGGTGGGTAGCTTGAGCTTCCTCAGCTGCCGCAGAAAGAACATCCTCTGCTGGGCCTTTTTGATGAGGGAGCTGATGGTTGGCTCCCATTTGAGGTCCCGGGTGATGGTGGTGCCCAAGAAGCGGAAGGAATCTGCAATGGTGATGGGAGAGCCTGTGATGGTGAGGGGGGGCAGGGGGGTTGTGACTTTCCTGAAGTCCACAATCATCTCCGCTGTCTTCAGAGCGTTCAGCTGCAGATTGTTGTGGCTGTACCAGGACACCAGCTGGGCCACCTCTTTCCTGTAGACGGACTCGTCGCCGTTGGAGATGAGCCCGATGAGGGTGGGGTCGTCCGCAAACTTAATCAGCTTAACAGACTGGTGGGAGGAGGTGCAGGAGTTGGTATAAAGGGAGAAGAGTAGGGGGGAAAGTACACAGCCCTGGGGTGATCCAATGCTGATGCTAACAGAGTCCGAGACAGACTTCCCCAGCTGCACATGCTGCCTCCAGTCCGTCAGGAAGTCGGTGATCCACCTGCAGAGGGAATCAGGCACATCGAGCAGGGACAGCTTGTCCTGGAGCAGATCGGGGTGGATGGTGTTGAATGCGGAGCTGAAGTCCACAAACAGAATCCTGGCGTAGGTTCCCGGGGAGTCCAGGTGCTGCAGGATGGAGTGGAGGGCCAGGTTGACTGCGTCGTCCACAGACCTGTTAGCACGGTAGGCAAACTGCAGCGGGTCCAGGAGGGGAGTGGTGATGGACTTGAGGTGAGACAGGACCAGGCGCTCAAAGGACTTCATGACTACAGAGGTGAGCGCTACAGGTCTGTAGTCGTTAAGTCCAGTAATCCGTGGCTTCTTGGGGACAGGGATGATGGTGGAGGATTTGAGGCAGGTCGGCACGTGACATTGCTTAAGGGAGGTGTTAAAAAAGTCTGTGAAGACAGGAGCCAGCTCTTTCGCACAGTCTCAGGGTGGAGGGAGACACACCGTCTGGCCCGGGGGCCTTGCGCGGGTTCAGTCTGGAGAACTGTCTGTGCACGTCCTGCTCACTGATGACAAGGGCAGGGGGGGAGGAGGAGGAGGAGGAGGAGGAGGAGGGGGGGGACCGCTTTTGATGAATTAGGGGCCGAGGAGGCAGTGGAGCTGGGTGTAGTGGGTGAGTTGGACACAGCTGACGAGGTGTCAAAACGGGCGTAATGTTGGGACAGTTTTTGACAAAGGGCTTTGTCATCCTGACCTTTAGAAGCCTGAGGCCGATAGTTGGTGATTTGCCTCAGTCCTCTCCACACAGAAGCCGAGTCATTAGCAGTGAACTGCTGCTGGAGTCTCTCAGAATACACAGATTTAGCTCTCCTCAGCTCTCTGTTAAACCGATATTTGACCTCTCTGTAGCAGTCCCTGTCTCCACTTTTCAACGCTGCTTCCTTCTCCTTCCTGATCTGTCTGGGCTTGGCAGTGAACCAGGGCTTATCATTAGAGTACCTCACCCTGGTGCGCGATGGAAGAATGTTCTCCTCACAGAAGTTGATATAGGAGTTCACAGTGTCCGTGCACTCATTAAGATCATGTGTGGCTCCTTTAAACATGTCCCAGTCAGTTATTTCCATGCATGTGTTCAGATTCTCTCCAGCTTCACTGGTCAATTTCTTCGTGGTGGTCACAACAGGTTTAGTGAGTTTCAGTCTCTGTCTATATGTGGGGATGAGGTGGACCATCACGTGATCAGATAATCCGAGTGCAGCGCGGGGAACAGCGCAATATGCATCTTTCACTGTAGTGTAACAGTGATCCAGCGTGTTCTTTCCTCTGGTTGGACATTTAATAAACTGTTTGTAGCGGGGGAGCTCGTGACTCAGATTGCTCTGGTTAAAGTCGCCAACCACAATAACCAGAGAGTCTGGAAAAGTCCGCTCCGTGTGTTGGATGTGATCCGCGAGCACGCCCTGAGCTTCGCGCGTGTCCGCGTCGGGAGGGACGTACACAGCGACGAGGATGAATGAGGCGAACTCCCGTGGGGAATAAAATGGCTTGCAGTTAATAAAAAGAAATTCCAGGGCGGGAGAACAGTGTTGTGAAATCACCGTTACATCAGAGCACCAGCTGTTGTTAATGTAGAAGCACACTCCTCCTCCAATAGACTTACCGGAGAGCTCTGTGACGCGATCAGCACGAAACAGCTGAAATCCCTCGAGGCTGATCGCGCTGTCCGGTATGTTCCCTTTAAGCCAGGTCTCAGAGAAACAGATGCCAGACGAGGAAGCGAGGTCCTTAAATCGCATCAGCAGTCTTAATTCTTCTACCTTGTTCAGGAGAGAATTGGCATTGGATAGAAATATGCCAGGCAAGGCTGTCCGCGTGCCTCTCCTTCGCAGCCGAGCGAGAATCCCCCCTCGCTTTCCTCTTTTACGCCGTCTTACTCTTTGAGCCAAACAATGAATCAGATCGGCGGCAGGAGCTAAAAATACTGGGAGAAGGTCCGTGGGAGTAAGAGTCCTGATATTTAATAACTCTTCACGGGTGTATGAACTGGCAGACGCACAATCAATGAACAGAAACAAACAAATTAAAAAAATTAAAGGGCAGCGAAACACCATGGCGACCACTGTGGGCGCCATCTTGGGAAAAAAAAAAAACAGATAAGAGATATAAGAGATACAGATATAAGTAAAATGATTACTTATAGGAGTTTGACCAAAAAGAGAAAAACTGCAAAAGAGAAGAAAAACAAAACCAAAACCAACAACGATTAATAGAGAAAAATGTATTGAGAGATTTTGTAACTTTGACACGAGTTGTTCTGAGACTTGTATAATTTAAAGGAGAAATTCCAGAATAATAATAATCCCCTGAGATAAAAACACTTCTGAGAGAGAAGAAGAGGATCTTCAGGTCGGGGAACAGGGAGATGCTGAAGTCCGTACAGAGGGAGCTGAGGAGGAAGATCAGAGAAGGCAAGGACAGCTTCAGGAAGAAGATGGAGGACAAGCTGCAACAGAGTGACATCGGCAGGGTCTGGAGAAACCTTAAAACCATCTCTGGGCTCCAGAATACCTCCTCCCAGGCCACGGGGGGCAGGGAGTGGGCGAACAATCTGAACCTGTTTTTTAATAGGTTTGACCAACCGCCCTCCCTCCCGACTGCACAACAACCACTGCTGCCTCTAAAGACATCGAGTCCTGCTGTCCACACCCCACTCCACCAACACCCCCCCACTCTCAACACACAGCCCCCCAACATGACCCTCACTAAGACCCAGGTGAGGACGGAGCTGAGAAAGACAAGGCGAGGAAGGCGTCGGAACCGGATGGCATCAACGCAAAGCTCCTCAAGTCCTGTGCAGATCAGCTGTGTGGGATTGTGACGTACATCTTCAACCTGAGCCTGAAGCTGGAGAGGGTACCACAGTTGTGGAAAACATCTTGTGTAGTACCTGTACCAAAGACCTCCTGCCCCAAAGACCTGAACAGCTACAGACCAGTGGCCCTGACGTCCCACATGATGAAGACCCTGGAGAGACTGCTCCTTGCTCACCTCCGCCCCCTGGTGGGACCAGCGATGGATCCACTCCAGTTCGCCTACCAGCATGGCATTGGGGTGGAGGATGCAGTGATCATCCTCCTTCACCGTTCTCTGTCCCACCTGGAGAAGCCCGGGAATGCGGTGAGGATCATGTTCTTTGACTTCTCCAGTGCTTTCAACACCATCCAACCGATGATCCTGAAGGACAAGCTGCTGTGCGCAGGGGTGGACCAGCACCTGTCATCATGGATCCTGGACTACCTCACTAACCTCCAGTATACAACTAGGACAATATCAGTCGCTATGGAAGGTGACAATATGTATGGGTGTGGCTTATGTTAATCATATATTCCATACCTACATATGTATAGACATATTAGAATGTTTAGTGATTACATATGTGGAATGACCTCACGCCTCAGAACAGGACAAGAGGTCTCAACCGCCAGCGAGGATCAAAGAGCAGACGGAGTCGCAGCGGTGGAGACCGGATCGATCTCCCTGACCACCCAGGGTCAGGTGGAGGAGACGGAGGACAATGGAGGGGGGATTATGTTAATGCGGGATGTCGGCTTTGATATGCAATGTCTTTTGTTGAGTGTGGGTATAAGTATGAAGGTCTGACTGTGCTCGACCTCTTATTCTGCTTCTGCACCGAGATGAGACATGTTAGGGAGATGAAGCTGATATTAAACTTTGGTTTATAAAATCACATCGCTTCTTCATTTCAAGCTCCCTACACTGGTGACCAGACGTGAGGATGGAACAGAGACGTTCTCCCGCGATTAACTCATCGGAGGCGACCCAGGCAAGCGCCGGCACCCATGCAGACAGGGGAACGGATGGAAGACATTCCCCCACGGCAGAATCTACAGAGAGGGCTCAACCGAGCACCATCCCCAGCTACGCCGTGAGAGCAGAAGAAAGGTGCTCTCACCCGGCGGACGCATCAGGGGCGGCCCACACAAGCGCCGTCACCGTCAAGCTGCCAGAATTCTGGCAAAACGACCCGAGCTCGTGGTTCCAGCAAGCTGAGGCTCAGTTTGCACTGGCGGGCATAACGGCGGACGAGACGAAATTTTACCACATCGTCGCCAAACTCGACGCCGCCACGTCAAGATGCGCGCGGAGCATAATTCGACAACCGCCCGCCCACGACAAATACAGAGAACTAAAGGCGACCATCATTGAGAACTTCGTCCCCTCAGCCGAGGAGAGAGCAGAGAGGATTCTGGCGATCTACGGCCACAGAGGATGCAGATCCAAGGCCCTCATGGAGGACATGATGCAGCTTAAGGAAGAGGACAACGACAACTTCCTTTTCCAATATATCTTCCTCAGCACTCTGCCGCCACACATGAGAGGGACGCTGGTCAACATGCAATGCAACACCCAGCAGGACTTCCGCGCGCTGGCCCGAGAAGCGCAGCGCCTCATCAACGCCTGTGGCGAACAGATGGCCACAGCAGCATCTGCAGATCTCAGCGTGGAAGCCCAGAGCAGCGGAGAACCACAGACAACGGAGCAGAGCCTGCCCACCATGGCAGCGACACGACCAAGGCGCAGCAGGCAGAACGACCTCTGCTATTTTCATCAGCGTTTCGCCGAGAGGGCATACAAATGCGAGCCCCCCTGCAATTTCAAAAACTCGGGAAACGCCAAAGCCCGGAAAACGTTGGCAGCTACGGCTCTCGCCGAGACGAATAAGCTGCTTTATGTGACTGACGGACACACCGGGAGACAGTTCCTTATCGACACCGGAGCTCAGCTGAGCTTTATCACCCCTTCCCACGCAGACCGGGCCATGGGTCCCCGGGGAAACGGAGCGATGGCAGCCAACGGCTCGATCATTGACACTTTTGGTGAAAGGAACCTGCCTCTTTGCATCCACGGCCGCAACTATAGACGGACATTTATTGTAGCGGCGGTGAGTTTTAACTTGTTGGGTGCTGATTTTTTGTGTGCACATGGGTTGTTAGTCGATCTAGCAAATAGGCGCTTGGTTAATGCACTGTCATTTTCTTCTATCCCCTGCTCAGCTCGAGTTTCTCCACCACCCGTGCAGGCCTGCGTCACAACAGCAGGAGGTAAGTTTGACCAGCTCCTCACCCAATTTCCAGCACTCACAGTTCCCAAATTTTCAGCAACAGTAGCGAAACACGGGATTGAACACTTCATCCCCACAGCAGGCCCACCCGTGTTTGCCAAAGCTCGGCGCTTAGACGCGACCAAGCTCGCCATAGCACGGGACGAGTTTACCACCCTGGAAAAATTAGGCATTATTAGACGCTCGAAAAGCCCCTGGGCATCGCCACTCCACATGGTCCCGAAAACCGACGGTTCTTGGAGACCTTGTGGCGATTACCGCAGATTAAACAATGCGACAGCGCATGACCGCTACCCAATTCCTCACATCCAAGATTTTTCACTACATCTGGCGGGTGCGCGCATTTTTTCTAAAATAGACCTGGTCCGCGGCTATCACCAAGTCCCCGTTCGAGCGGAAGACATTCCTAAAACGGCTGTAATAACCCCTTTCGGTCTTTTTGAATTTTTGCGGATGCCGTTCGGCCTCAAAGGCGCTGCTCAAACCTTTCAGCGTATGATGGACGCGGTATTACACGACCTCCCCTTCGTGTTCGTCTACCTCGACGATATGCTGGTAGCCAGCCCGTCAGAGGAAGAACACGAACAACACCTCACTACAGTTTTTCAGAGACTAGAAGAGCATGGGTTAATAATCAACCCAGCCAAATGCAAATTCGGCGTGTCACAAATTGATTTTTTGGGACACAGAGTTTCACTGAAGTGGGCAGTCCCATTGCCAGACAAAGTCTGCGCGGTAAAAAATTTTCCACGACCACAAACGATCAAATCGCTGCAAGAATTTTTGGGAATGGTGAATTTTTACAACCGTTTCCTCCCCCGCGCAGCTCAACTCATGCAGTCCCTATATGCCGCGCTCAGAAAACAAAAGCCTTCCAACACGGTCGAATGGACCCGGGAGCGCAAGCGCGCCTTCGCGGAAGTAAAAAGTGCTCTAGCGAATGCCACATTGTTGGTTCACCCCGATCCCTCGGCCCACATAGCGTTAACCACAGACGCTTCAGACCTGGCCATAGGGGCAGTCATGGAACAACATGTTGGCGGAACCTGGTAACCTTTAGCATTTTTTAGCAAATCTTTAAACCAAACCAAGCGTAAATACAGCACTTTTGACAGGGAGCTGCTAGCGCTTCATTTATCCATCCGCCACTTCCAGTTCTGGTTAGAAGGGCGGCGTTTCACGGCTTTTGTAGACCACAAACTGCTCACTTTTGCGATGGCCAAAATTTCAGAACCATGGTCAGGCAGACAACAAAGACAGCTAGCTGCAATTTCAGAGTTCACCACAGACATTCGACATGTGGCAGGCAAACTTAACATGGTAGCAGACTGCCTCTCTCGCGCTGTGACATCGCCAGAGCACGAGGAGACAGATTATACTACCTCAGCCACAGAACTCTTCGCCAACACGGACGCGTACGTGGCCCCAATTCACGTAGGGATAGATTACGCAGCCGTGGCAGAGGAACAAAGCAGTGACGCGGACGTGCGCGCGCTCCTGTCTGGACCAACAGGGTTAAGACTGGAGGAAAGGGGATTACGTGACGGTGTACCCCCCCTAATCTGCGACGTTTCAACCGGCCGACCTCGCCCAGTAGTTCCAGCTGCATGGCGCCGCCGCATTTTCGACTCGGTTCACTCCCTCGCGCACCCAGGGGTGCGCGCCTCGGTTAAAATGGTCGCGGAAAAGTTTGTTTGGCCGGGCCTGCGCAAAAATGTAAAGGAATGGGCAAAAACTTGCATGTCTTGTCAGCGCGCCAAAATACACAAACACACAAAAGCTCCTCTAGAGCCTTTTCGAATCCCAGCCAGAAGGTTTGACCACGTTCATGTCGACCTCGTGGGACCACTACCTTCGTCTCAGGGTTTCACACACCTGTTAACAATGATAGACCGTACTACGCGCTGGCCTGAGGCGGTCCCTTTGGCGTCAACCACGGCTGCGGAAGTCGCTCGCGTTTTTTTTAACAAACTGGGTGGCACGTTTCGGCGTCCCATCGGACATCACGTCCGATAGGGGGCCTCAATTTGTCTCAGAGCTTTGGTCAGCCATGGCCAGCAGCTTAGGGGCGACAATTCACCGCACCACCGCATATCACCCTCAGGCTAATGGGTTATGCGAGCGTTTTCACAGATCTTTAAAGGCCGCCCTCAGGGCCTCACTAACGGATACAGATTGGGTGAATAAACTTCCCTGGGTTTTATTGGGGTTGCGTTCTGCGCCTAAAGAGGATCTAGACGCCTCCCCAGCAGAATTAGTTTTTGCACAACCTCTCAGACTCCCAGGTGAGTTTCTACCAGAGAATCCAGAGCCTGGGCATCTTCCAGCCCTGAGGCCTTTAGGCAGCACCGGACCGGACACTCTCCCCGGACCGGCACATCACTCTTTTCCACGGGTTTTTGTCCCCCAAGCTTTAAAAAACGCCGAGTTCATTTTTGTTAGACACGAAGCTTTAAAATCAACCCTCCGTCCACCATACGACGGACCATTCAGAGTGCTGGAACCTGGTGATAAGCATTTTGTGCTTGATTTAGGGGACAGAAAAGAAACGGTCAGCATTGACAGACTTAAACCTGCCTTGTTGTTGAGAGACGAACCTGCACGGGTGGCGAGAGCACCTCGGCAGGGTAGACCCCCCCCAAGAAAAAAAACTCAGCCCCCCTGCAGGGAACAAATAACCACTCTCCTCCCCAAGCTGCAGATTCCTTACAGGAGGGTCCCACCAGGACGCCAAAGCGGACCTACAGCAGATACGGGAGAAGATTAAAACCCAGACGGCACAGGGACTGATGCAAATTGACCAAGAGTTGTTAACTATGTTATCAGATTGTGCCGTGACAGTTTTAAGGCTGATTTGTGATATTACTATACTGTTGTGGTTACCACTGAATTCTCTACAGGAGCATGACTGCTGGAAAGATTTTTCCTTGTTTTCCCTGTCAAGAGGTTTAACAGTATAATATGTCATAGAGATTATCTTAAACTGTAAACTTAATTTGATTGTCCTTTTCTTAGTCGTTTGGGGGGGGCTGTGGCTTATATTAATCATATATTCCATACCTACATATGTATAGACATATTAGAATGTTTAGTGATTACATATGTGGAATGACCTCACGCCTCAGAACAGGACAAGAGGTCTCAACCGCCAGCGAGGATCAAAGAGCAGACGGAGTCGCAACGGTGGAGACCGGATCAATCTCCCTGACCACCCAGGGTCAGGTGGAGGAGACGGAGGACAATGGAGGGGGGATTATGTTAATGCGGGATGTCGGCTTTGATATGCAATGTCTTTTGTTGAGTGTGGGTATAAGTATGAAGGGCTGACTGTGCTCGACCTCTTATTCTGCTTCTGCACCGAGATGAGACATGTTAGGGAGATGAAGCTGATATTAAACTTTGGTTTATAAAATCATATCGCTTCTTCATTTCAAGCTCCCTACAATGGGTACATATTCATACTATGTAGGATAACTAAGTAGACAGTTATGCTGTTTATTCCATCTCGCTACAATGCTCCGCACTTTGTATATATATTTATATATCGATGTGTATGTATGTATATCCACTGCTCTTATTTATATCTTCCGTATCTTCTTAATTATTGCGTGTTGATAGGAGTGTTGCTATCCCTGTGCTGTTGCAATCCTGGAATTTCCCCATTGTGGGACTAATAAAGGCTTATCTTATCTTATCTTATAATTAAGTTTAGACTGACATCCAGAAATGTGGAGCTCAGCAGAGAGAGAAAATGGCCATACTTACTTTGGTCGCAGAGGACAGTGATGAACTCGGTGGGCCCGATCTGGTCCATCGGCTGGCAGAGGAGTAGTGGTCCGGCCTGTGGATTCTATACTGTGATGATAACACTGCACTTCGAAGCTGGACCAGGTGAAAACTGGCTTCATGGCACGGCTGACTCTGATTCTGGTTTTGGTCATTAGCAATGTGAAAGTGAGACTTTGTCATGGTTGAACAGAAGTCCCAGTGGCATCTGAATCTGTTCAAATCCAATCAGTCACAAACGCGATAAAAAAAAGTCCACAAAGTCTGATTTTTCCGATGTATCATGGTCAGAACAAAGTAGACTTGAGTTTAGTGAAAATCAAAACAAATCTTGGCACAGTAATTTAAGAAAAAAATGCAAAATAAGGAAAAGGTGAAATTTAAAGAAAAGTTTGAAAAAGTTACAAAAAGAACACAGAGCTTACACTCTTGGCCTGAGCTTAGTATGAGAGACCATGGTGGACTTTCCCAAGACTCTCTGAAGACTGAACTGAACAAAGAGAGAGTTTTTTTTCGGTAGGTGTGACTGGACGGCTCAGTATCTATGACCGACAGCTGAGTCTGACTAATTGAATTCAAAGATTTGGATGGGATCTGCCCATTAGCGTAACATTTTGACCAATTGCGCTGAGTTCCTTTGAGGCAGTCTTGTAAATGTTCCCCAGAAAGTAGACTCCCAGACTTGGAAGCTGATTTGTCCATTCACAGTCTGTGCAATGTGAGCTTTTCGGGGGGGGGGGGGGGGGCGGTATATTTGATAATCATCTTAAAACATATACAGTGGGGTAAAAAAGTATTTAGTCAGCCACCAATTGTGCAAGTTCTCCCACTTAAAAAATGAGAGAGGTCTCCAATTTTCATCATAGGTATACCTCAACTATGAGAGACAAAATGAGAAAAAAAATCCAAAAAATCACATTGTCTGATTTTTAAAGAATTTATTTGCAAATTATGGTGGAAAATAAGTATTTGGTCAATAACAAAAGTTCATCTCAATACTTTGTTATATACCCTTTGTTGGCAATGACAGAGGTCAAACGTTTTCTGTAAGTCTTCACAAGGTTTTCACACACTGTTGCTGGTATTTTGGCCCATTCCTCCATGCAGATCTCCTCTAGAGCAGTGATGTTTTGGGGCTGTTGCTGGGCAACACGGACTTTCAACTCCTTCCAAAGATTTTCTATGGGGTTGAGATCTGGAGACTGGCTAGGCAACTCCAGGACCTTGAAATGCTTCTTATGAAGCCACTCCTTCATTGCCTGGGCGGTGTGTTTGGGATCATTGTCATGCTGAAAGACCCAGCCACGTTTCATCTTCAATGCCCTTGCTGATGGAAGGAGGTTTTCACTCAGAATCTGACGATACATGGCCCCATTCTTTCTTTCCTTTACACGGATCAGTCGTCCTGGTCCCTTTGCAGAAAAAAGCCCCAAAGCATGATGTTTCCACCCCCATGCTTCACAGTAGGTATGGTGTTCTTTGGATGCAACTCAGCATTCTTTCTCCTCCAAATACGACAAGTTGAGTTTTTACTAAAAAGTTCTATTTTGGTTTCATCTGACCATATGGCATTCTCCCAGTCCTCTTCTGGATCATCCAAATGCTCTCTAGCAAACTTCAGACGGGCCTGGACATGTACTGGCTTAAGTAGGGGGACACGTCTGGCACTGCAGGATTTGAGTCCCTGGCGGCGTAGTGTGTTACTGATGGTAGCCTTTGTTACTTTGGTCCCAGCTCTCTACAGGTCATTCACTAGGTCCCCCCGTGTGGTTCTGGGATTTTTGCTCACCGTTCTCGTGATCATTTTGACCCCACGGGGTGAGATCTTGCGTGGAGCCCCAGATTGAGGGAGATTATCAGTGGTCTTGTATGTCTTCCATTTTCTAATAATTGCTCCCACAGTTGATTTCTTCACACCAAGCTGCTTACCTATTGCAGATTCAGTCTTCCCAGCCTGGTGCAGGTCTACAATTTTGTTTCTGGTGTCCTTTGACAGCTCTTTGGTCTTGGCCATAGTGGAGTTTGGAGTCTGACTGTTTGAGGTTGTGGACAGGTGTCTTTTATACTGATAACGAGTTCAAACAGGTGCCATTAATACAGGTAACGAGTGGAGGACAGAGGAGCCTCTTAAAGAAGTTGTTACAGGTCTGAGAGAGCCAGAAATCTTGCTTGTTTGTAGGTGACCAAATACTTATTTTCCATCATAATTTGCAAATAAATTCTTTAAAAATCCTTCAATGTGATTTTCTGGATTTTTTTTTCTCATTTTGTCTCTCATAGTTGAGGTATACCTATGATGAAAATTGGAGACCTCTCTCATCTTTTAAGTGGGAGAACTTGCACAATTGGTGGCTGACTAAATATTTTTTTGCCCCACTGTATACTGCCTATTAAAGCATAAATTCTTTAAAACTTTAGTGACTAAGACATTCTTCTTAACAATAAAGGAACAAAACAATGTGCCTACATTGTAAATGTATTTTATTTATAGTGGACATGCAAAATTAATCATTCATGAAAGTAAAGAAATGCATATCAAACCATATATCAATAAAAGCATTTCAAACCCCTTAGAGTCCATTAATGCCCATCCATATTCTTCAATAACTGATGTTGTCTCTGTGGAGAGTAAGAAGTTTGTAATTTTAAAGCAACAAAAGAGCATGTTCAGTCCTCAGGGAGACTGTCATTTGATCGCAAAAATATTGGTTTAAGGGGTCCTTAGGGTTGATTGATGTAGGGAAAGTAACTCCAAATTTCCTTGCAGAGGAGTCATTTCAGCTATGGGGATAAGCATTGTTCATTTTATTGGCCAATGGAAGGTGGCTTTGAAGCTCTGGCTGTCTTGTGTTTTGGAAAGGGGGTTTTACGATAAGGGCCTGACTTCCAAAACTTTCTCTTCAAGGGAAAAAGGGATGAGTTTAATATGAAACCAGCTGATGACACTACACTAGCATGTCTATGCAGACTCCAGCTTTAGAGCACTTTTGTTCTCATCAGTTGACATTCTCAACTTTTGTATGTGGTTGTTTTTTTTACAAATCCCAAGGTATGTACCCTCGAGAGGCTGTCAGCTTAATAGCCTGTCAAAGTATAATTCAGTCAGGATCTGCCATTCCCTTTTTTAAAATGGTGCCCCGTATTACAGTGAAAATAATGTGAAAACTTAATGAAATTGATGGGCTCTTTTATGTTTGGAACCTTGGCTCAGTCCATGTTTTAGACAGCTGTTGAACGTCCACCCTTTGACAGAATGACCAGTTCACCAGTCCGCCCCCAGACAGATACCAAAGCATTTTTGAGCTTGTGTCAAATCCCCATTTTGTGTGTGTGTTTGACCAGATGGCTGTGATCATTACGGTGATGATGTGATACTCTAGAGTCAGGTCATGAGACTAACAGCAGCGGGTGGCTTGGCTGCCCAGTTTTAGCACCATGTTTTGGTATGTATTTATATCAAGTGTGTTTACAGCCAAGGGCGATGCTGTTATCTCCTGAATACAGAAGTCTGTAAAAATACTCTCCAGATGTTTGTTTCTGTTTGTGTAAGAAACTGAAAGTGTCAAAGAACATTATTTTGCATCATTTTCACACACTCAGACACAATTCTTCTACTTCGCGTGTTCTCTTTCTCGGTGAAGACTTTGATAGATGAGAAGGAATTGTGTCCTATAATTTCTCCCTCTGCCAGTGGCACTGATGACAGAGCTGGCATCTCATTACCATAGTAACAGCAGAAGGATTATGGCCACAACTGTGCCTATAGTGAAATGAATCTATCCTTTTTTTTTCTTCTGAGTACAAGCATCCAAGCGTATATCACGAAGCAGCATCTCCTATTCATATAGATTGCCTGTTCATATGCAAAGTGAGCTGGAACATCTCCCTGACTTTTTAGCGTGCTCCTAGCTTATGATACAAGAGCCTGACAACATACGGCATTTAAACACCACGAACAAGCCCATGCTGCAGGTTGAGAAAGCACATTTGGACATTGTTAGCAAGACTCAAGACAAAAAATAAGCTGAAAGTGGTATGGCAAAGAAATAGTGATCAAAGTGGCCCTGGGTTTATTTCAAAGATGTGGTAGATTCTTAAAACTTTCTTCATCTCTGTTGAACTCCAGACACGTTCATGGCAGTGTCACAGTAAATGTGCACCACACATTATAGTAGTCTTTGTAAATACCTGTGTCATTTGTAGAAAATGGTGCCCCTTTCTTTTCTGTTTGTATTCAACTTCTACTCACACTGGTTATTTTTCTACCTGTGTAATCTGTCCTGACTGCAAATAACTAGCTGGTACCACAGACAATTATTCCCCAGCCTCTCAATCGTAGCTCTTCAGAATGTCAGTCATAAAGATTTCCAGGCTTGTGGGAGACCAAATGTAATTGCTCTTAAATTGAGTCTATCAGACCTTTTTATGGAGACCGCCTCCTTTGCCAGGATTCCTCAGAGTCCAATCCTTGGATGTGTGAAGGCTGTTCCTGATGTGAGCACAACAATGTCCTACTGCCCTCTATAGGGAAAGATGGACAGCTACAGGCAATTACTTGCATCTCTGTGGCAGCTGCTGCTGAGGTCTCAGACCAGTTAATCTTTAACATGATATTTACGGTCACGTTTTGTGAATTTTATGCTTTAACGACTGCAGCCACAGAATTATTTCATTATCTAATGGTCTGCAGATTTCTGTGTTTTCCACCTCTCAAGATGTTATCCATTAACTGATGAATCTGGAAAACGACACGTTGAAAGGAATAATGCACTGTTTTGTTTTGTTTTGTTTTTTAACGCATTAAGTTTTGTAAAATCCAGAGTGGAAAAACAATTCAAACTGGCAGAAAAATATGTGGTGAAAAGTATTTGTAAATATACATGTCTGAAAGGAAAAGAATTAATTCTTCAAATCTCTGACTGTCTGTTTCCCTGATCAGCGGCGGTTTCAGATATGGGCCACATGGGCAGTTGCCCAGGGCGGCATCCACTATTGTGACTTTTTTTTAACCTGTTGCACTCCGGTGTACCGCGGGCGGACACGTCTCTGCGTCCTAGAGCGCACGAGGGCGCACGAGAGCGCACGAGGGCGCTGCGTCCTGGAGCGCACTGAAAAAAAAAAGCTGCATTTCCGTTCTTCCACTACAGACACAACAGCGAACAGAAAGCCAAAGGAGTGCTTTGATTGGTTTAGATGTGATTGACCTCTTATTTGACTAATAAGAGCCTTGAATTGGGTTTCTGAAACCTTGAAGAACCAATGACTGAAAACCTAGCAAGAAGGACCCGCCTACCAACAGCTGCGAATACAGCCAGCCAATTGAAGCACAGAAGTTCGAAAGCTGTTTTGTGTAAGGCTGGGTGACACACAGGCGTTCGCCAGTCTTTTTTTCTAACTACTGTTCTTATTTGTTTTGAAAAATCATTCGCCAAAACCGCAATCATGAAAGCGCAAAACCACAATAATGGAATTATGGTTTGACTGGGTCGCGTGACCAGAACCACGAGTCCATAACAAGCGGACCAGCGTCATGTTCGTCTGACAATGAGGAAGAGAAGTTCGCCAGCGACTTTGCTGTTGGGGACAGGTAAGTGTTATAAGTTAAATTATTCTTTATCCCTGAAAATTGTAATCCAAATGACTTTTGACCGATCGGTAAATTACAACTGTGCCACCGTGGGTGCAGCGCTTGCCCAGTCCGGGCCTACCAAAGGTGCAGCGCTGGCCCAGTCCGGGCCCACCAAGGGTGCAGCTCTGGCCCAGTCCGGAGCCACCGTGGGTGCAGCGTTGCTCCAGACCAGAGCCACCGTGGGTGCAGCATTGCTCCAGCCCAGAGCCACCACGGATGCAACGTTGCTCCAGCCCGAAGCCACCACGGGTGCTGCCTTGCTCCAGCCTGGAGCTACCATGGGTGCTGCCTTGCTCCAGTCTGGAGCCACCATGGGTGTGGCTTTGCTCCAAGCTGGAGCCTCCAAGGGTGCTGCAGGCCAGTCCGAGGGCATCGGGGTTCCCCCTCCTCTGCCTGTCGCCGTCGGGGTTTCCCTTCCTCTTCCAGATGCCGTTGTGGTCCCCTGTCCTCTGCCAGACGCCATCATGGTCTCCTGTCCTCTGTCAGATGCCGTCGTGGTTCCCTCTCCTCTGCCAGACGCCGTTGTGGTTTCCTCTCCTCTGCCCGAGGCCATCATGGTTCTCTCTCCTCTGCCCGAGGCTGTTGTGGTTTCCCCTACTCCTCCATTCTCCTCTCTGCTGGTTGTCCCTGTTGGGCAGCCACCCCCTGGACCACCTTTCCGGTTTAGGTGGTTAAAGAACTCTGGCAGACCACCTGACAGACTGTGCCATTGGGTTGGGTGGGCCATATTCTCTGGCAGGCCGCCCAACTCTTACCATCACACCGTCTGCCAGGTCTGGGACTTTAGCCGGCCACCTGAACTGTCTAGTTCTTTGGTCCAGGGGGCCTAGTGCCTTGGTTCTGCGTGGGTGTGGGTCCTGAATGGTTTTTTTTGTTTTTTGTTTCCTCTTAGTCTTGGTTTTGCTGAGGTGTGAGTTCTGTGAGTTTTTCTTATTTTCTCTGGTTTGTTTCAGTCCCTCTGTGCCTGGGTCCCCCTCCTCCCGCCCGGGGTGGGGTTGTTTTCTTGTTTTTGGTGGGGTGGGTTCTTTATGGGGGTGGGCCCTTTTCCTTTGTTGTTGCCTGGGGTGTCTGGTCGCCACCCCTTGAGGGGGTGCTCTGTCACAATCTGAGCATGGGTGGGGGGGGGGGGCAGTTCGCTGTGCTCTTTCTCTTTGCCTTTTTTCTGTATTTGTATGGTGTTGTATTTTTGAGTTCTTATTCCTGTTATTTTATCTTTGGTTGATTTTCACATATTCTGTATTGTTTCTTAGTATGATTTATTTTCCTATTTACGTTCATTATAGTTTTGTTATTTACAGTACATATTTGGATTTACTTGTTTTTATTTGCCATCATATTATATTTGTATCTTGTGTTTTTTCTCTCCTTCCCCGGGGCTGCAGCTGTCAGTGGCACTTCTAGGTTTTTTGCTCCGTTGTTGGGCGGTGCTCCTGTCAGCTGTTAGTCCCGTCTTCTCCCCCTCTTATTGCTCCCAGCTGACCCGAGTCTGTAATCATTGTTTCCTCCTGCCTGCTCATGTATCCACACCTGCCATCATTTGTATTCATTTGTTTCTTGTCCTATATAAGTACTTGCGATTTCTCTCCTTGATTGCTGGAGTCTTAATTATCATCTGCATCTGAACCCTGTCCCCGTTCTGACATTATTACCCTTGTAAATCCTGTCTTCTCCTTTGTCGTCTTTGTAAGTTTTTGTTTTGTGCACTGTTTTCATTTTTGTGTTTGTGCACAGTTTGGACTTTGTGTTTGTTAATAAAATATCGCAACTAGCAGTTCAGCATCTGGGTCTCTTTTCTCTTTGCCCCAAGGGGCATTTTGTGACACTATTTCAATAAAGTAGTTTTTTGAAGTTAATGTCTTTTTGCAAGATAATTCAATAAGCATTCTCAATATTCATTGCAAGCAGAGTGAAACATTTCAAACTGTTCTGATTTAATGTTGATGATTATAATTAAAGTTTTTAAATTTAAATTATAAACCATGATATTGATTGATTGATGAAGAACCTCTTTAATGGTCTTGCAGTCATCAGTATTAGGCACAGCATTGCTGATCAACTTTAATATGATGATGTCATTGACAATTTTGTATCAAGGAAAACAAGAAAGGTTAATTGTTAGATTTGAAGTTGGGGGGGGGGGGGGTTGCCAGGGAGACGGTCTGCCCAGGGCGTCACACAAGCTAGGACCGCCCCTGCCTTTGATATCTCAATGGCTTCATATCCAATCCACTTCATATTTGTGACCCATGCTGGCAAAATGAGTCGGAATGCGCACCGCATCATTACGAGCTGCAGGCAGGAGAAATCATAAATCATGACTCTTTCTTTGTTTGCTAGCTGCAAGTCCCGGGAAAAAACCCATGAGTGCCTGGTGTCATTGGAAAACTTAGAAAACGTACTTTCTAAAAATACATATGTTTTTGCAGAAGACGTAACTCCTGACCGATCAAACACGAGTTTTAAACCTAGCCAAAATATAAAGAAATCATCTTTTTCTGGTGTCCGTTTTTGCGCACTTCCTACAAATTAAATATCATTTTGAAGGTTTTTCAATACAGAATATGAAAAAAAAAAAGTTACCTCAGTTTTGATCATTTCCTCAAAGTGACTCATTTTGCCGGCATGGGTCACATTTGGCAGCTTTAGTGCTGTGGACCCGAGTGATAACAGTGATGAGCTGGAAGCTGCTTGACTGAGTGGTTTTCATCTTTTTTTTTCTCAGCTACTTAAACATCTGTAAACTGAAGTGATAGAAATTCACCCTTCCAGCATTTGTGATCTTAAAATGAAAGTAGTGCATTACCTCACAAATTGTGCTTCTTAACAATCTATGAATAAATGTACATTAAATGATCAATAAAACAGACTTTTCAAATGAGAGATGGTAATTAAAAACTGCCGAAGTCTGTCATAATCTTTTTTTCTGAAAGTAAATTCCAAAGCTACTCAATTTACAATGATGTAAAGATGATATGGGAACCAGTGAACTTTTAATAGAAAATTTTGAGTCCCTCAGGTCTCCTCATGTGACGTGTCATCATCTCATGTCCAAAAGGAACAAGCCTTACATATAATTCGCTGGTTATCACAATATTTGACATAAATTTTCTTAATTATTTGTGTGATTAATCATTGTATGGCAAACTGTAACGAGCCACAGTCTCATGGTGCTTGCCATATTCAGATTCACCATTTGAGTGTGTGTTCATCTTTCCGTCTGCAGACACACGGAGGCGGACGAGCATGCCATCCAGCACTGTTTCTGCTACACTTCAACGGTCCTCACTTCAACTTTGGCCTTTCAGAAAGAGCAGAAACTCAAAGTAGAGTGCCAGGTACTGCACATGCTCACACAAAAACACACAATCACATTCTCGTGGTCTACATACATAAATATTCAAAAGCTTCCTTTTCAACACATTTTTGTATCCATTGTGGGGTTTTTTTTTCCACATAGGCACTCTTGCAAGTTGCAAAGAATCTCTTTACACATTTGGGTGAGTCTTTTCTCTGTCTGTCTGTCTGTCTGTTTGTCTTTGGGAAGGAAGCACTTTGAGTCATTTTACTTTTATGGCCATCATATAAGTGGTCATCTAGTGAAACAAATGGCTACATAATTGAATGAGATATTACTGACCCCAGAGGTGATCGCCGTCATAAAATCAAAAGGGCATTGAGAAGGATGACTCCACCTCTGTCGTGTAATTACACAGAGGCATTTCCATGCTTATCGAACAGTAAGCACCAGCAGCAAAGATAAGTCTTTGTTGATTCAACGTGATTGCAGGTACAAAAATTGATCTGGTGGTAGAGCAAATTGCCACTCACTGTACTGAAGCATTGATTACAAAAGCTCTTATCAGCTTGCGCAGCTGATCCACAGGTACTCATGCAGTAATCTCTGTTTCTGTCTATCCAGGCTTTGCTGTGTCCCTTTAATTTCCTCTGTTTTCCATTTAATTCCCTCTTACCCTCTCGTTTTCGCTCCCTCCCTCCCCCGTTCCTCTGATTCTTTCAGATGATGTGTCAGTGCTGTTACAGGAAATTATAGTGGAGGCCAGGAACCTCAGTGGTGCAGAGATGTAAGCCCTCTGATTCATCTTCAAAGGGATTGTTCAATGTGTGTGTGTGAAAGAGAAAGCCTGTGTGTCATGTGAATGTCTTTGTCTTCATTTGCAAAGGCTATCTTAGCAATTTGTTCTTAACACTTGCCTCATTTGATGCAAGTTACAAAATGATCCAAGATAAAGCATTCCCATTTCCTCTTTCTGCTTTGCTGTGTTCGTCCTCTCCCGCTCCAGCTGTTCAGTGTTCCTGCTCGATCGTGTCAGCCATGAGCTTGTGGCAAAGGTGTTTGATGGCGGCGTGGTTAGTGAGGAGGAGGTACAGGAACCTTTTTTATTATCCTAGCACACACATTCATATTAAAGCATATCTTTTTGTGTGACTTTGCTCAATAAAAGCTTGTCTAGCACCTCCTCTGCAGTCTAGTGGTTAAGGACAGTGTTCTTCAACCTTTTTAGATCCACAGCACAATTTAGTCTTGTAATCAGTGTTAATTTTGTCAACTAAAACTATTTAGTCAACTAAATTTTTGTCAACTAAAACTAGACTAAAACCATTGATAATGAACAAACTAAAACAAAACTATGACTAACTATGAGACCAAAACTAAATAAGATTAATCTCCACTAAAATTCGATGTTATTAGAAACATGTAAAAATTGTCATTTTAGTTGAATTTCTAGCTTTAGTTTTGTTTTTTTGTTTTTTGTTATCTTTCGGCTGCTCCCTGTCTGGGTCACCACAGCGTATCATCAACTTATATCGGGATGATTTGCATGTTGATTTGGCAAGGATATTTTGTTACACTGGATGCCCTTCCTGACGCAGCCTTGCCCATTTATATCCAGGCTTGGGACCGGCACAGCAAGTACTCTGGCTTGTGCACCTGTGTGGCTGGGTAACCAACTTTCCTTCCTCCATTCTATTTTTGCTGAGCACCAAGCTAAAGGGCAGGAAGTACCATTTTTTTATATGGTCTTTGGTATGACCTGGCCGGGATTTGAACCCACAACCTCCCAGTTGTGGGGTGGATGCTCTACCTCTAGGCCACCACACCGGTAATTTCTAACTTTAGTTGATAAAATAATTTTAGTCATGTTAAAACTGCTTGTAATTAGTTTATACTCACTCAGCATGAAACTTGGGCCTGTTTAGATATTCTGGCTGGAACTGACAAAAGGCAGACACAAATAAGAGTTGCCTTTAACTTTTTTTAATTTTTGTGCTCACGGAGGTGAACAAAATTGTTTGTGTTCTTATTCTTTTTCTTGTTTGCATCTCTGCTTCTGGTTTGAGAAGATGCTGGTGTGTGTTTCGCTGCTTCTTATTCCAAGCCAAGTTCTGCGTTTTCAGCTTTTTTTCCCCCAGTGTTTTTTCTTTATATTTGCCACACTACAACTGGATCACCATTGGATGATACTACAGGATGACGTTTGTACATTTTCTCTACTCACCAGCCCTGTCGATATGATGCTGTTGTTGCCATCCACTGTTCAGCTGTGCCATTGGCAACTTGGCAAATGAGCCACAGTGGGAGTGCCATTCTGCAGTTAGCTGTAGTGTACTCCTCTGGGCCTGGTCTTCGTGACTCCTGGGAGGTCCGGACTGCCGGGGTGTCTTCCACTCAGCGGTGGCAGTGGCCACTGGCTGCAGCAGGTTGCTGTTGTTCCATCAGGCAGTGGCAGTAGAACTGGGCGCTGGCTGCTACGACCGTGGAGACGTTAAAATATTCCTATGGAACTGCAGAACCTCCTCAGCTTCTCCAGCCCAAACTGTTTGGCTGTCATTAACTCTCATGGACTCTTGTGTCACCCCAAATACAGTGCTGTGAAAAACTATTTGCCCCCTTCCCGATTTCTTATATTTTTGCATATTTATCACACTTAAATATTTCAGATCATCAAACAAATTTTAATATTAGACAAAGATAACCCAGGTGAACACAAAATACAGTTTTTAAATGATGATTTCATATATTAAGGGAAAAAAGCTATCCAAACCTACCTGACCCTATGTATGAAAGTAATTGTTCCCCTAAACCTAATAACTGGTTGTGCCACCCTTGGCAGCAACAACTTCAATAAAGTGTTTGCGATAATTGGCAATGAGTCTTTTACATCGCTGTTGAGGAATTTTGGCCCATTCTTCATTGCAGAATTGTTTTAATTCAGCCACATTGGAGGGCTTGAGCTTGAGGTCATGAACTGATGGCCAGACATGCTCCTTCAGGATTTCTCGTAGACAGCAGAATTCATGGTTCCATGGAAGACTTTCACTCTACAGGGAAATGTGTTTCCTTACTGTGCATATGACAATAAACTTGATTTGATTTGATCAATTACGGCAAGCTGTCCAGGTCCTGAAGCAGGAAAGCAGCCCTGGACCATCACACTACCACCACCATGTTTGACTGT
Source organism: Pholidichthys leucotaenia (assembly GCA_020510985.1). Classification (NCBI taxonomy): domain Eukaryota; kingdom Metazoa; phylum Chordata; class Actinopteri; order Cichliformes; family Pholidichthyidae; genus Pholidichthys; species Pholidichthys leucotaenia. Next base: position 172,376,866 of record CM035847.1, on the reverse strand, counting down.
TGGTATGATGTTCTTTTTATGAGCTACTGGGCTAGTTTTACGCCAGATGTAACAGGACGCACAGCTTCCAAAAAGTTCCGTTTTTTTCTCGTTAGTCCACAGAATATTTTCCCAAAAGTCTTGGGGATCATCAAGAGGTTTTTTTGGTAAATATCAGATGAGCCTTTCTGTTCTTTTTGGTCATTAGTGGTTGGAACTCTTCCGTGGATGCCATTTTTGCCCAGTCTGTTTCTAATTGTTGAATCATGGACCAGTGTCCAAACTGAGGCAAGTGAGGCCTGCAGTTCTTTAGATGTTGTTCTGGGTTTCTGTTTCTCGTCTGTTCTTGAATTTATTTAGATCACGGCATGATGCGTTGCTTTTTGAGATCTTTTAGCCTACTTCACTTTGTCAGACAGGTTCTATTTAAATGATTTCTTGATTCAACAGGTCTGACAGTAATCAGGCCTGGGTGTGGCTACTGAAATTGAACTCCGCTTTCCAAAATATGTGGTTAATCACAGTTAATTCATGATGTAACAAGGGAGCAATTACTTCTTCACATATGGCCAAGTAGGTTTGGATACATTTTTCCCTTAATAAGTGAAATCATCATTTAAAAAGCTCCATTTTGTGTTGAGTCAGGTTATCTTTGATATTAAATTTGTTGACGGTCTGAAACATTTAAATGTGACAGATATGCAAAAATATAAGAAATTAGGAAAGGGGCAAGTACTTTTTCACAGCACTGTACATCTGTAGGGGCTCTCAATGCAAGTTTATTTACTCCATCTCACTCATTCCTTCCATACTGTCTGTCAGCCACTCCAGAGCATTACAGCGTCATCAAAACAAACCCCACGTACGCACGTGCACTCTGTGGCCGTCATGCTGTGACCCTCTGACATGGAAGAGACACTACAAGCAAGACAATTAGATAATTTCCTGCAGCACCCTGAACATTCTCTCATGGCACCCTGGTTGAAAATCACTGGTCTAGGATTCACCCACTGTTTTTGCAACATTAAGGAAAAAATTAGGGAATTTTACACATTTATTACAAAGTTGGCAACAGAGACAAGCAATATTTCTTGAATGCTTCTACATCAAATTACTAACTAAAGAAATAAGATAAAAAGTAATTCTCTTTGTGACTTGACCAACTATGAATGTGTTTCCTCTTTCTGTGTGAGTGCAGAATGAGTTTCGCATCCCAGCTGATCAGGGAATTGCTGGACACGTTGCTACTACTGGTCAAATTTTAAACATCAAGGATGCCTACTCCCATCCTCTCTTCTACCGCGGGGTTGATGACAGCACCGGCTTCAGGACTCGAAACATCCTCTGCTTCCCTATCAAAGATGAGAATAATGGTATGAAGAAACACACACAAACACATACACACGGCTTCACGAGACTATACTGAATATACACATCAAAAGGTACTGCTCAAAAAATGCTTCTTTTCTGTGTTAGAACAGCAGAAAAGCTCTCATACAGGTAAGTACAATTCAAAGGGATTTTGTGATGACACCATACAAAAAGTATGATGGAAAAAAGTTTTGTAAGAATAAAATGGATACAAAGAACCTTAAAAAATGTGTTTTGGAACATTTCATTCACAAGCATTTCTATAGGAATGGATTTTTTAAAAAATATAGTGCTACACCAAAGGTTGAGGTGACCTAGAAAATTTCAAGTTTTTCATGAAAACCCAAACTTTTACCCACCAAATGATTTGCAAAGTGAAAAAGAAATCCATAGTCTGATTTCTTTCTCAAACATTTTTGTCCTTCAGGCTGACAAGTTGCACTAAAGCAGTGCTTTCACTCTGTAGCTGTTTGTTTGTCTAATCATTTAAACTGATAGATTGGTTTCTGCCATGAGTTTAACTTGAGTTCATGATTGAATTTCCCACATAAATTCAACTAATTCCCCCATTAATGTAACCTGTACAACCCAATTGAACAACAAACTGAAATCTTTTAAGGGGAAAAAAAACTTACAATAACCTGGTTGCATAAATATGCACACCCTGTTATAACAGATGATATGGCTGTGTTCAGAATTAACCAATCACATTCAAACTCATGTTAAATGGGAGTCAGCACACACCTGCCACCATTTAAGGTGCCTCTGATTAACCCCAAATAAAGTTGAGCTGTTCTATAGTAGGCTTTTCCTGACATTTCTGTAGTCACATCTTACAGCACAAGCCATGGTCCGCAAAGAGCTTCCAAAGCATCAAAGCGATCTCATTGTTCAAAGGTATCAGTCAGAAGCATGGTACAAAGAATTTTCAAGACATTCAGTATACCATGGAACACAGCGAAGACAGTCATCATCAAGTGGAGAAAATATGGCACAACAGTGATATTACCAAGAACTGGACGTCCCTCCAAAACTGATGAAAAGACGAGAAGAAAACTGGTCAGAGAGGCTGTCAAAAGGCCGACATCAACATTGAAGGAGCTGCAGAAATTTCTGGCAAGTACTGGCTGTTTAGTATATGTGACAACAATCTCCCATCTTCTTCATATGTCTGGGCTATGGGGTAGGGTGGCAAGATGGAAGGCTTATCTTATGAAGAAAAACATCCAAGCCCAGCTACATTTTGCAAAAACACATTTGAAATCTCCCAAACGCATGTGAAAAAATATATTATGGTCCGATGAAACCAAAGTTGAACTTTTTGGCCATAATTTCAAAAGGTATATTTGACACAAACACAACACTGCTCATCACCAAAAGAATACCATACCTACACTGAAGCATGGTGGTGGCAGCATCATGCTTTGGGGCTGTTTTTCTTCAGGCCTTAGTCAAGGTGGAGGGAATTATGAACAGTTCCAAATGCCAGTCAGTGTTGGCACAAAACCTTCAGGCTTCTGCTAGAAAGCTGAAGATGAAGAGGTACTTCATCTTTCAGCATGACAATGACCCAAAGCACACATCCAAATCAACAAAAGAATGGCTTCACCAGAAGAAGATTAAGGTTTTGGAATGGCCCAGCCAGAGTCCAAACCTGAATCTGATCAAACATCTGTGAGGTGATATGAAGAGGGCTGTGCACAGGAGATGCCCTCACAATCTGACAGATTTGGAGCGTTTTTCCAAAGAAGAGTGGGCAAATATTGTCACATCAACATGTGCCATGCTGATAGGCTCCTACCCAAAAAGACTGAGTGCTGTAATAAAAGCCAAACGTGCTGCAACAAAGTATGTATTAGTTTAAGGGTGTGCATATTAAAAATGCACACCCTGGTTGCATAAATTTTATGCAACCAGATGATTGTTAAGTTTTTTATTTTTCCCCTTAAAAGATTTCAGTTTGTTTTTCAGTTGGGTTGTACAGGTCATAGGTCACATTAATGGAGGAAAAAGTTCTGAAATGATTTATCTTGGTCTCATTTTTCACATTACAAAAACCTGGCATTTGAACAGGGGTGTGTAGACTTTTTATATCCACTGTATCTTAAGACTGCTAATTAAAGGTGCACTCTCACTGCGATTTGCCAAATGTGACAATATCCATTCCACATCCCCAGCTAGCCTAAGCTCACACTGTTTTTTTAGCACAACCAAGCTCTGGTGCAACCCCTTGTAGATCTGCTGTATACATATACAGCACTGGAAAAAATTAAGAGACCAAGGAGACCACTTCAAAATTATCACTTTATCTGGTTTTGCTAATGATACGTATGTGTTTGAGTAAAATGAACCTACTGAAAACAACTCACCCAAATTGCAAGTCAAAATATCATCATTTAGAGCATTTATTTGCAGAAATGCCTCTTTGTACATGAAGCCCCAAGTCACTTATATGATTTCACAAGAATTGCTACTCCTCCTAGGCAACTGCCTTGATGCTTACCAAACTCACACACAATGATTCTTGGTTGGGCCTGCATCCAGGATGTGCTCAAGGTCAAGGTCAATGTCAAAGGGAGTCTTGGGCCTCATTTACAAAGACTTGTGTGGATTGGATTTCCTAATGAAAAATAGTGTACATTCAAATCAACAAAATGGCGTACGCACAAACGATTCCAGATGTATGAAACAGTGTGTACGTATGGATCCAAGCACATTGCCTTTGTACATTCCAATCTACGTGGAATTGTGCACACCTGAGGGAATACGAGACTCCTCCCTTGACACGCCTCCATGTAAATATGCAAATAGATGAAAATATGCCCTGCATGTAAAATTTTCCTCTCTGCATCATCAAAAATCATGTTTACATACAGGAAGAAGAGGAATTTCACACTTGAAATGACTTCAACTGACATAAAACTGTTTTCCCATCTTTACTATATTATTTAGAAAGTTGAAAATATATACTGTAGCACTCTGGGGGACTGCATCCACAAGGGCTGATGGGGAATGTTTAATGTCTAAAAATGAGCATGTTGTTTGAAAATAAGTTAAATGGTCATTTACTGTGTTAAAGTTGTTCTGTTGAGATTTTCTTGTAATGAAATGTTTTATGTTGGCACAAGGGCGTAACTTTGTTTCAAACATTGGGGGAGTTGAGATCTCTGCCCATATAGCGAGCCTAAGTCACGCCCCCTCCACTTCTGCATATTGGACCTTAAATCAAAAAAAATCTCTAATGAAATGAATGGCAAGAACGACATTATCTTCTGATCCCAATCAAATTTTGCCACAAGTTACACATATGATGTTTGTCAATTTAAAAGATAACTTTCCATATTATTAAAGTTGTCGGCTGTCATATAATAACAGAGTAATATTTAGTTTTTGTTTAAACAACGAGCGGACAACAATTCCCATCTTCCCAAATCACTAAACACTGTTACATTTTAGTGACGTGAAAAGCACTGATTTCTACCCCTGCAGTGACAGACAAGTCACTAGGATTAATCTTAGCCTGACTCTTAGCTAAATCACTATACAGTGATAATAACAGAATGGATTTGCCTGACTGCTACCCTCACCCTGTGTCTCTCTGGGGAAATCACATGAACAAAAAGAAAATGTCACTTATGAGGACAAGTCTAAAATTCATTAGTTTGTCCAACAGAATAGTAACACAAAGAGCTACCAGAGGACTGACCCCCATTGTAGCTTTCACTACTTACAGTAGCTGTGTGGCCTAGGGTCATGAAACGGAGCTAGGCGCCGCCCTACATTATTGGCATGGGAATAACTTAACCTGGTCACATGTGCCTCCTGTGCTGCCTCACTCTTGCTGATCCTTTGTGCTGCCTCACTCTCCCTCTGGGCACCTGGGCCATCTCTCTCCTCCCTCTCTCCCTCTTTCTTATCCCTGCTGCTGTCACTTTCACATTCTTGCTCCTGACATAAAATAAGCTTAACCACTTGCACTCCGGGCAATTTTCCTAAAAATGCCAAAAAATAACGTGCCCAAAGTAAATCGAAAGCTGTTATTCAACCCTTTGCAGCATCTTCATGGGGTTGGTCTCATTTAAAAGAAAACACTTTGAATTTTTTGGCAAAAAAAACATAATCTCTCTATGTGCTCCGGCCACTGAGTTACAGTCATCTAAACATACTGAACTTGAAGAAAAAAAAATTGGACACTGTTTTTTTGGATACAAATGCTTGTAAATAACACACAGCTGTCCAATCCGGGCTGGAAAATGTAACAGAAATGTAGAACCAAGTGTTATCCAGCTGAGATCCAAATTTGGTAACAATACCACAAAAAATGAAAATTTTACACAGCTTTGTTCTCAGGCTATTCCCAGGCGTTTTGGAACTGTGCCAAATTGTGCCAAATGGCACAGTTTGGAAAAACGTCTGTAACTTTTGAATAATTCAATGTAGAATCTCAGGGCTGTGTCTGTGTGTGTGTGTGTGGGCGGGGGGTCGTTTTTCCCCCCCGCTACCAAGGACCGAGTTCGGCCCTCGCTACATGACGGATTACACTCCTTGCATGTTTTCACAGCGGCTCCCCCCCCCCTCGCTACTGTGTGTGTGTGTGTGTGGGGGGGGACCGTGAACGGACCGTGAATGCCCCCCCCCCTCGCTACAGAAGAGGGCCATCGCTACATGATGGAATAGACTCATATGCTTCCCCCCACGGACCGGGGGGCGTTCGGACCGTGAATGCCCCCCCCCCCGCTCCTCTTCTGCAGTGGGGGGGGGGCGTTCACGGTCCGAACACGGCAAATGAACCGTTTATCGCGGCGCACGCACTTCGTACTTCGTGCGCAATACAGTTGTAATTTACCGATCGGTCAAGTCATTTTTGGATTACAGTTTTCAGGGATAAATAATAATTTAGCTTATAACACCTTACCTCTTCAAAGCAGCAGAGTCGTGGCGAACATCTCTTCCCCCATTGTCAGACGAACGCGACGCTGCTCCGCTCGTGGATCCCGATCAAAACATAATTCCATTATTGCCGTTTTGGCGAATGATTTACGACTTTTGTCGTCGGCCTCCATCTATTCTGCTGGAATGAGTGCAGGTCCCACTTGTGGGTGTTCTCCATGCTGCTGGGTGAGCCTGGGTCTGTAGTAGATTCGTCCAGCGTCCTTTGTTTTCATCTGTTGCAACAGTAAATCTCTCTTCACCCAGCCTGAATTTCTGTGCTTCAATTGGCTCCTGCGTTCACAGTAGGCGGGTCCTCCTTCCTAGATTTTCATTCATTGGCTCTTCAAGGTTTCAGAAACCCAATTCAAGGCTCTTATTAGTCGAATGAGAGGTCAATCAGATAAACTAATCTGTTCGCGGCTGTCTCTGCAGTTTTTTTTTTAGTGGCGCTTGGACGCCACTACATCACCATCACCACCATCATGCGTCATGCGTCCAAGCGCGCACGAGGGCGCTCTCGTGCGCCCTAGAACGCAGAGACTTGCCCGCCCGCGGAACAACGGAGTGCAAGTGGTTAATTAATGTTCAAATGGTTTAAGAGAGGTACTTCACTGACAGTTTTGGAAGATGTAATTCATGCAAGAATTTCCCACGCAAAAAACTTGGGAAGATGTAAAATGTTTCCCCCCCCTTCTTCCCTCTTAATAGCATCTTAACAGTGCTGTCAGCAGGTGCATTAGGTCGTCTGGTTTATTGATACCATGTTCATCATTCTAGCCACAGAACTGAGGTTAATCAGAATCAGAATCAGCTTTATTGGCCAAGTATGCACAACACATACAAGGAATTTGACTTTGGCTAAAAACTTGCTCTCGTTGTTCAGGTGGAGGATTTAAATAAGATTTAAATAAGGATTCAATGACAACAGAGTATGTACAGTAAATTACAGTCTGTCCACGTTTCTATAAAAGGATGCAAATATATACAGGAATATATGCAGCTTATTTACTCAGACTATCCACACTTTGCAGAAATATATGAAAAAATATAGTCACACAGTATTTCAATGTGAACTCAGATTCAGTGATATAATGTGAATGAAGTAAAAAGCAGTGTGAGAGTTATGTGCAATGTAAGAATGGATGAAAAGTCATGAGTACAGCAACAGGAAGGACTAGGTGAATGTTAGGAGTTCATCAGATTGATGGCTTGAGGAAAGAAACTGTTCCTGTGACGGGTGGTTTTGACCTTCAGTGATCTGTAACGACGACCAGAAGATAGAAGTTCAAACAGTTTGTGGCCGGGGTGTGACGGGTCAGCACAGATGTTTCCCGCCCGTTTCCTGGTTATGGACCAATATAAGTTCTCAATGGAGGGTAGGTCAGTACCAATGATCCTCTCCGCAGACTTAATGATCCGCTGCAGTCTGGTCTTGTCCTGTTTAGTGGCAGATCCAAACCAGACAGTGATGGAAAAGCAGAGGACAGATTGGATGATGGCAGTGTAGAAGACAACCAGCAGCTCCTGAGGCAAATCAAACTTCTTGAGCTGACGCAGAAAAAACAACCTCTGCTGGGCCTTTTTCCGGACGGTGTCTATATGGGAGGACCACTTCAGGTTCCGGGAGATTGTGGTACCCAGAAACTTGAAGGAGTCCACAGTGGACACTGTGCTGTTGAGGATGGTGAGTGGGGGGAATGAAGGAGGGTGTCGCCTGAAATCCACAGTCATCTCCACCGTTTTGGCTGGGTTAAGTTCAAGATGGTTCTGGCCGCACCGGAGGATCAGCTGCTCCACCTCCCGCCTGTATGCAGACTCATCACCATCCCGGATCAAACCGATGACTGTGGTGTCGTCCGCAAACTTCAGGAGCTTCACCGAAGGGTCCTCTGAGGTGCAATCGTTGGAGTAGTGGGAGAAGAGCAGTGGGGAAAGGACACATCCTTGGGGGGCGCCAGTACTAATTTTTCGGGAGCTGGATGTAAATCTCCCTAGCTTCACCTGTTGCCACCTGTCAGTCAGAAAGCTAGAGATCCACTGGCAGGTGGAGGGGGGCACCTTGAGCTGGAGGAGTTTCTGATGAAGAATGCCTGGGATGATGGTGTTGAACGCTGAGCTGAAGTCGACAAACAGCATCCTGGCGTACGTCCCTGGGGAGTCGAGGTGTTGCAGGATGTAGTGTAGTCCCATATTCACTGCATCATCCACTGACCTGTTTGACCGGTAGGCAAACTGCAGTGGGTCCATCAGGGGGCCTGTGATGACCTTCAGGTGGTTCAGCACCAATCTCTCCAAGGATTTCATGACCACAGAGGTCAAGGCAACAGGTCTGTAGTCGTTTAATCCTGTAACAGAGGGTTTCTTGGGAACTGGAATGATGATGGAGCGTTTGAAGCAGGAAGGCACTTCACACAGCTCCAGTGATCTATTAAAGATCCGGGTGAAGATGGGGGCCAACTCCTTGGAGCAAACTCTCAGGCAGGACGGAGACACACCATCAGGTCCTGCAGCCTTCTTGATCTTTTGTGTCTGAAAGACCCAGCGCACCTCCTCTTCACAGATCGTTAGTGCTGGTGGGAGGTCAGAGTGGAGGAGGGATGGAGTTCCTGGGGCTGCAGATAATCCTTTTGTGTGGGTGGGAGGTGAGAACTGTGGGTTCTTTTCAAACCTACAGTAAAAGCTGTTTAGGTCGTTAGCCAGCTGGAGGTTTTCCACAGGGTGGGGGGATGGTCTCCTGTAGTTGGTGATATTCTGCAGGCCTCTCCAAACAGAAGCAGAGTTGTTGGCTGAGAAGTTTTGTTGTAACTTCTCACTGTAGCTCCTCTTAGCGAGCCTGGTCTCCTTCGTCAGCCTGTTTCTGGCCCGCTTGTACAGAGTCCAGTCACCAGTCCTGTAGGCCTCCTCCTTGGTCTGACGTAGCTGCTTCAGTTTAGGAGTGAACTAGGGTTTATTGTTGTTGTATGTGCAGAAGGTCTTGGTCTGCACACACATGTCCTCACAAAAACTGATGTATGATGTCACAGTGTCAGTGAGTTCATTTAGGTTAATGGCTGCATCTTCAAAAACACTCCAATCTGTTCAGTCAAAGCAGGCTTGTAACTCCAGCTTTGACTGGAGCTTTTGACTGCATTAATGCAGCTGCTGAATGTGGATGAGGCTTACCACAGTGTAGCTATTTTGATGAACTAAGGACACTGTGTGATTTAGTCAGCTAGACTATGACAAAAGTAACAGTTATCCTGCCTGCAGAGGCATGATGAACATAGCACACCACACCACAGGTGTGTTATATTTCAGTCATTAAATGATAATAAATCTGAAATTTGTGACAAAATCATCCTGGTAATAAAAACTTACTCTGGATTCATTACCTAGACATTTAATTTTTTACAATGACATTCAGTTTTCAAATTTAGGATTCAGGTATTTGCCCCCTCCCCTTGTAAAAGGTAAATAACAATTTTACCTTTACCAAATTTACCAGAAGAAATGTACAAATTTAGGAGAAAATAGTATAAATTCACAAGAAAAAAGCAGCAACTTAACCCCTTGCACTCCGGTCAATTTCCCTAAAAACGCCAAAAAATAACGTGCCCAAAGTAAATCGAAAGCTGTTCTTCAACCCTTTGCAGCATCTTCATGGGGTTGGTCTCATTTAAAAGAAAACACTTTGAATTTTTTGGCAAAACAGTCATAATCTCTCTAAGTGCTCCGGCCACTGAGTTACAGTCATCTAAACATACTGAACTTGAAGAAAATAAATTTGGCCTGGGTGTTTTTTTTAGATACAAATGCTTGCAAATAACACACTGCTTCAGATCCGGGCTGGAAAATGCAACAGAAATGTAGAACCAAGTGTTATCCAGCTGAGGTCAAAATTTTGTAACAATACCACAAAAAATGAATATATTACACAGCTTTTTCCTCAGGTAGTTCCCAGGCGTTTTTGAACTGTGCCAAATTGTGCCAAATGGCACAGTTTGGAAAAACGTCTGTAACTTTTGAATGATTCAATATAGAAGCTTCATCTTGGGCTCTAATGAAAGGTGACACTCAGGGCTGTGTGTGTGTGGGGGGGGTTGTCCCCCCCCCTCGCTACAGAGGACGGACATTGGCCATCGCTACATGACGGAATAGACTCATGTGGCAATGTGGCAACCGCGGCGCAGTCACCGCGGCTTCCCCCCCCCTCACTACAGAAGGGGCGTTCACGGTCCGGATGCGACGCACGAACCGTGTACCGCGGCGCACGGACTTCAGACTTCGTGCGCCGCACAGTTGTAATTTACCGATCGGTCAAAAGTCATTTTTGATTACAATTTTCAGGCATAAAGAATAATTTAGCTTATAACACTTACCTCTTCACAGCAGCGTGTCCTGGCGAACTTCTCTTCCTCATTGTCAGACGAACGCGACGCTGGTCCCTTGTTACGGACTCGTGGTTCTGGTCTCGTGACTTGGTCAAAACATAATTCCATTATTGCGGTTTTGCGCTTCCATGATTGCGGTTTTGGCGAATGATTTACGACCTTCGTCGTCGGCCTCCGTCAGTCTATGATGACCATGGAAGAGAATCCTAAACGTCTATTCTGCTGGAATAAAAAAAAAAAAAAAAAGCACCGCCTGTGGCTGAACAGGCCGATGCGCGAATGGCAGTCCCTGTCACACAGGTCGCACTTGTGGGTGGTCTCCGTGCTGCTGGGTCTGTGACGGTTCTTCCTGCGGGTCCTTTTTTCATCTGCAGCAGTCAGTCTGTCTTCACCCAGCCTTACACAAAACAGCTTTCGAACTTCTGTGCTTCAATTGGCTCGCTGCATTCACAGCGTTGGTAGGCGGGTCCTTCTTGCTAGGTTTTCAGTCATTGGTTCTTCAAGGTTTCAGAAACCCAATTCAAGGCTCTTATTAGTCGAATGAGAGGTCAATCATATCTGATCTGTTCGCGGCTGTGTCTGTAGTGGAAGAACAGAAATGCAGCTTTTTTTTTCAGTGCGCTCTTGGCGCAGCGCCCTCGTGCGTCCTAGAGCGCACGAGAGCGCCCTCATGCGCTCTAGGACGCAGAGACGTGCCTGTCCGTGGTACACAGGAGTGCAACAGGTTAATGATAGTCAAAAAATTATTTTCAAAAATCTGAAATTTAAATTTAAATTGGGCAGTGCGGTGGCGGAGTGGTTAGCACTGCGGCAGCACAGCAACTCACCCTTGGCCAGGGGATCCTGGGTTCGATCCCAGCCGCCGAACAACAGTGATCTGTGTGGAGTTTGCATGTTCTTCCCGTGTCTGCGTGGGTTTACTCCGGGATTTCTCCGGTTTCCTCCCACATACCAAAAACATGCAAGCTAGGTTAATTGGCATCAAACTGGGGATTCTAAATTGTCCTTAGGTATGACTGTGAGAGTGAATGGCTGTCTGTCTCTCTGTATTGGCCCTGCGATGGACTGGCGATCTGTCCAGGGTGCACCCTGCCTCTCGCCCAAAGATGATGGGATAGGCTCCAGCCCCCCCGCGACCCTATACAGGATTAAGCGGAAGAAGATGGATGGATGAAATTTAAATTATTTAGCAAATATGTAAGGAGAAATGCTTATTTTCCATGACAAATTTATGAAAAATGCTACATTTTTGTGAGAAACTGAATGTCGGAGGAAAACAACACATGGGAAATACTGCATATTTATACAAAAAGTAGGCAAATTTACAAGAAAAAATGTCTCTGATTTACAAGAAAAGCTGTAAAACTATGACAAAAAAGTTGCACACACAAAAGACATTAGAAATGTCACAATGCTACATAAAACACTGATGAAGTTTACTAAGAGCAAAAAAAGATTGGAGAGAGTATTTGGAGCCCCAAAAGTTGGTAGTGAGGACAGCTCTAATTTTAAATGGGTTTATAATATGCTTTCTCTAGGTGCAGCGCAGCCTTCTGCAGAGACCTCTACTTGACAGGAAAAGCAACAGGTTGGAGGAGGTGACAAATGCTGCAAAAAAATGCTGAAAGAAGCATTGCAACTTTTTAGTTATCAATTTATTTATTTTTTTAGCACTCCCTTTATTGCAAATGGATGCTTAAACACCAACAAACTCAAAAGGTACAGTGTTAAGGTGATGAATTTTGTTGTAGTAGGAGCTAAATCACTATACAGTGATATTAAGCCATCAATATCTCAGTGTTTGGTCACTGCCTAATTTGTGTAATGCTGTCTCGTGATTAAATAAAATGGGAACGGAAAACTAGATATGTGATTATAAGCTCAATAATTAAATAAATAAATCAGTGTTGCTGTATTGTAGTGCTTTTGAACTCATTTTAACACATAAAAAAGTTTATAAAAAGTTTAGGAATATGAAAAGCATCTATTCTTTCATTCATCTATCTGGTGTTTATTTCTTATATATTTGTTTAGATACTCTGTTGTGCATTTTAACAGAGGATAAAAGATCTTAAAATGATGTGTAGGGAAAATAATCAACTTCTTTTAACGTGGATATTTAAGAATAGCCTTGAGAGTGACTTACTGTAGTCTGTAATCAGAAGTGGTAAAACTTGCTTTTTAATTGAATTTTATAATTACCAAAATCATGACATTTTAAAAACACAGAACAGTTTCAGGTTAACTTGAATTTTGTGGGGATGACAAGCAATATTTAAACGCATTTATATTTAAGGACCAGTGGTCGGAGTAGATTTTCTTTGTACTTGATAAATGTTCAGAGCTGCAAACATTTTGATGAGTACTGAAACACATAAATTTCACTCTAACAGTTGACGAACAAATCCATTATGATCACATTTCATGAATGATTAATACAATGTAAAGACTAAATTTGCATGAGAAAAGCTAATCATTTCTCAGATCAGCTGAATCCTACCAGGCAGCATTTATTCAGTGGTCTAACTAGCAAACTAGCAACCAGCTAACTTCAGACAACAATTCACAAGCTAAATCAATAATATGATATTTACCTCGTTTTGGACAGAGGGGTTTGTCCTTTTGTTTGACAAGTTCAACCAATTTAAAAATGGTTTGTTGCCCTTGTGGAGCTCGTTTCATGTGCTCTCACTGAGCTGTTGATATAGCTGAAATTTTGTGTGGAAAAGGGCATATATCATGTTTTTGTGCATACACACCCTTTGTACATGAGGCCCCTGAACACTTGTATGATTTCAGACAAATCAGTACTCCTACTAGGCAATTGCCCTGATTCTCAACAAACTCACACACAATGAATATCAGGTTGGTCTGCATCCAGTTTGAGCTTAAGGTCATTGCCAAAAATCAGAAGATCTGGGCATTTATGAGTTCACAAAGATAACCAATTTCCCCAATGTTTGGCAAACTCATGCACACTGATTCTCAAATGAGTGTGCATCTCGGCTGTGCTCAAGGTCGATGGTCAGAAAATCTGATTGCTCTTGGGATAATTTCATCAGCCCAGAATAAGCTACTCTGTCATGGTCTGGTTACATAGACAGTGCAGTAGATACTTCTATTTAGTTGCCTACTACAGACATATGTCCCATGCCTGCCCTCCTTTTTGTTCAGATGAAGAAGCTGCACTTGCACACATGTGCTCTCTCAGAATAGCACAAAGAGTGGTTGCATCACCCATCACCATGTCTAAATACTGGAGTACCTAAAGTGCACTTTAGACCATCTTCAGTTTGTTCCATTCTTGCATTTTTCAGAAAATTTTCTGTCATTTTGATGCTGTAACCTACAGCTGTGTCTGAGGAGAAAAAACTTTACATTCACTGTGATTTGTCTCTATCTGAAAACTGTCTGAAACTCATATTAACGCATCAGATCTTTTTCATTTCCAATTAGGGTTTGAATCCAGTGTGAAATTAATTCAAATTTGCAGATCCATTTGACTCCATGTCTGTTATGGACTTCTGACTTGTGCTTTTTGCATATCATTTTCTTGTCCTTGTCCTCTTACCTTCCACTTTCCATCTTTCTTCATCATCAACTCTGTTCACCTTCATCCACTTCCTTCACTCCTTCCCCTTCTTATTTTTTTCCATCATCATCCCACCTTCCTGTTTGCCCTCTCCATCTCTCCTCTTCCTTTTTATATTTCTATAGAGGTGATTGGCGTTGCCGAGTTGGTGAATAAAATGAACGGCCCATGGTTTAATCGCTTTGACGAGGATCTGGCCACTGCTTTCTCCATCTACTGTGGTATCAGCATTGCACATGTGAGTCCCATCTCCCCTCTATAACCTTTACATTTACTGTTTCAGTGTATTGAATAGCCACACACAAGGACAGTGCAATAAATTGCCTCTTGCACTCTTTTGCAGAGCTTTGTTACTGCAAAAAACGGCACTTATACTAAAGCAATTAAACTAAACATACAGACACGTCTGTGAGTGATGTCAAGAATGGCAAAAGACAGACCATTGTTCTGTGTTACTACAGTTTTAAAGCTGTTGAAATTCTAGACATTTAAGACAATTTTTGTATTGTTTCTCGTACAAACAGAAAATATGCAAGCAAGCTGTTGCCCCAGGTTTATACACGACTAGCAATTACAAAGACTTGTGTAAAACACTTCTATAAAACCTTTTCAACAAATCACCTTCCTGAAAATCCTTTAATTCAGTGTTTTTCAACTAGGGTTCCCTGGAACATTCATGTTTCTGTGGGAAATTTTTCTAATGTCACTTCTTAATTGGCCCAAAAAATTGAAAAAAAAAAATGCCATTGCTGTGCATGAGTGCATGGGTGCCTACAAAACCCATGCAAAACAAAGGCAAATTATTTGCAATTTTTTGGACCAATTAAGACGGGAAATTAGAGCATTTCCCACAGAAACCTGAATGTCACAGGGAACCCTGGTTGAAAAAACACTGCTTTAACTGAAGAACTTCTAAGCATTTACAGTGGTGTGAAAAAGTGTTTGCCCCCTTCCTGATTTCTCTTTTTTTTTGTATGTTTGTCAGACCATCGAACAAATTTAAATATTAGACAAAGATAACACAAGTAAACACAATATGCAGTTTTTAAATGAAGGTGTTTATTATTAAGGGAAAAAAAATCCAAACCTACATGGCCCTGTGTGAAAAGTGATTGCCCCCTAAACCTAATAACTGGTTGGGCCACCCTTAGCAGCAACAACTGCAATCAAGCATTTGTGATAACTGGCAATGAGTCTTTTAAGATAAGATAAGATAAGATAAGCCTTTATTAGTCCCACAATGGGGAAATTCCAGGATTGCAACAGCACAGGGATAGCAACACTCAGAGCAACAATCAGAAGGCAAGAAAAAAACAAGCAAGCAAGAGCAGCTAATATACATATGTACGTATTACTATAAAATATATATATATACACACACACACAGACACACAGTGCAGAGCATTGTAGCTGGATGGAATAAATATATGAATATATGAACACACAGTGCAGAGCATTGTAGCTAGATGGAATAAATATGTAAATATATAAACACCCACAGTACGGAGCATTGCAGCTAGGTGGAATAAATATGCAAGTATATAAACACACACAGTGCGGAGCAATGTAGCTAGATGGAATAATATGTAGATATATAAATATATAAACACACCCAGTGCTGAGCATTGTAGCTAGATGGAATAAATATGTAAATATATAAACACACACAGTGCAGAGCATTGTTGCTAGATGGAATGAAACAGCATAACCGTCTACTTAGTTATCCTACATGGTATGATTATGTGCCCATACATATTCTCACCCTCCATAGCGACCGGTATGTTCCTAGTTGTATGCCGGAGGGGACCATTGTGTAAGTCTATTGCATCTTTTGCATTCAAAAAACTATTAGTTTGTTACGTCTTTTTGCTATCTCTGCGAGCAGCCCTGCTTAGGTTGTACAGTCTGACAGCCGTTGGTAGGAAGGACCTACGAAACCTCTCGGTTGTGCACCTGGGATGATGTAGTCTGCTGCTAAATGAGCTCCTCAGTGCATTCAGTATGTCCTGCATAGGGTGGAACTCGGACTCCAGCAGAGATGACAGTTTAGCCACCGTCCTTCTCTCTCCTATCTCCTCCATCGGATCAAGGCGCTGCCCCAGGACAGAGCTAGCTTTCTTAATCAGTTTGTTCAGTCTCTTCCTATCGGCTGCAGTAATGCCACTGCCCCAGCAGACCACTCCAAAAGTGATGGCTGATGCCACCACCGTGTCATAGAATGACTTCAGCAGCGCCCCTTGTACACCAAAAGACCTGAGTCTCCTCAGCAGGAACAGCCTGCGCTGTCCCTTCTTGTAGAGTGCATCAGTATTGTGTGACCAGTCTAGTTTATTGTTCAGATGAATACCCAGGTACTTATAGGATGTCACCATCTCGATGTCTGTTCCCTGTATATTTACTGGTACTGTGAGGGGCTGCCCATGCCTGCGGCAGTCCACCACCAGCTCCTTAGTTTTCCTCGCGTTGATCTGGAGGCAGTTCCGATGGCACCAGTCCACGAAGTCCTGGATAAGCCCTCTGTACTCAGCTTCATCTCCATTGGAGATGAGGCCAACGATCGCAGAGTCATCAGAGAACTTCTGTAGATGGCAGTGTGTTGTGTTGTGTGAGAAGTTTTATAGTGCTGTGGAGGAATTTTGGCCCTCTCATCTTTGCAGAATTGTTGTAATTCAGCCACATTGGAGGGTTTCAATTATGAACTCCCTTTTTAAGGTCATGCAACAGCATTTCCATCAGATTCAGGTCAGGACTTTGACTAGGCCACTCCAAAGTCTTCATTTTGCTTTTCTTAAGCCATTCAGAGGTGGACTTGCTGGTGTGTTTTGGATCATTGTCCTGCTGCAGAACCCAAGTGCGCTTCAGCTTGAGATTACAAACAGATGGCCGGACATTCTCCTTAGGGATTTTTTGGTAGACAGCAGAATTCATGGTTCCATTTACCACAGCAAGTCTTCTAGGTCCTGAAGCAGCAAAACAGCCCCAGGCCATCACACTACCACCACCATATTTTACTGTTGGTATGATGTTCCTTTTCTGAAATGCTGTTTTACTTTTACGATGGATGTAATGGGACACACGCCATCCAAAAAGTTCAACTTTTGTCTCATCAGTCCACAGAGTATTTTCCCAAAAGTCTTGAGGATCATCAAGTTGTTGTCTGGCAAAACTGAGATGAGCCTTTATGTTCTTTTTGTTCAGCAGTGGTTTTCGTCTTGGAACTCCGCCATGCAGGCCATTTTTGCCCAGTTTCTTTCTTATGGTGGAGTCATGAACACTGACCTTAACTGAGGCAAGTCAGGCCTGCAGTTCTTTGGAAGGTGTTGTGGGGTCTTTTGTGACCTCTTGGATGAGTCGTTGCTGCGCTCTTGGGGTAATTTTGGACGGCCGGCCACTCCTGGGAAGGTTCACCACTGTTCCATATTTTTGCCATTTGTGGATAATGGCTCTCACTGTGGTCTGCTGGAGTCCCAAAGCTTTAGAAATGGGTAGAAAATTGAACTCAGCTTTCAAAGATGTGGTAAACCACAGTTAATTTATGTTTTAACAGGGGGGCAATCACGTTTTCACACAGCGCCATGTAGGTTTGGATTTTTTTATCCTTAATAATAAACAGCTTCAATTAAAAACTGTCTTTTGTGTTTACTTGTGTTATCTTTGTCTAGTATTTATATTTGTTTGATGATCTGAAACATTTAAGTGTGACAAACACAAAAAAAGAGAAATCAGGAAGGGGCAAACACTTTTTCACACCACTGTACGTTACTAGTGCATTGCCTGTAGGAAGCAAGGATTCCTGTCTAAAACCGGTAGCCCAGTTAGTCTTTACATGCCCAAATGTAGGCTGTGGGACACAAAGAGGTGTATATGTAGGCAAGCCATGTTAGACTTTGACAAATATAAACAGGGCTGAACGGCATGAAGACTTATTTGATTGTGTGAATAATATTAAATACAGAATAGACCTAATCATTGAAAATGAATGGGACATCCAGCATCAGTGACTGTTTAGGAACCCTTATTTATTTGTTTGTCAGATCGCTTATTTGTCTGACCTTTTATGACTTATATTCATAATCGTGTTGTATCTTACACTTTGGGGAATGGGAGTTGTTCATTCACCAATGGTTATAATTATTTTAGTTTGCATCACTTTGTTCAGTGATGGAATTAAGTGTAATATTGAATTTCTTCTGTGTATCAATAAACTCATGCAGTACTATAACAGGTCATTTTTACAAATATTCAAGACCCATTCTGGTTTATTCTTTTTTATTTAGCGATAATTGGTTATTTAAAGCTTTTTTGAACCCTAATCAGTTGAATTAATGACAAAATACCCAGCGTTATCACAGCAGATGGACCCATTTGGCTGCAACTGGCGCATCAATGTTGCCCATTTGTCAGTAAATATTTAAATAAGAATGATTTAATTCATTA
Organism: Pholidichthys leucotaenia; assembly: GCA_020510985.1. Classification (NCBI taxonomy): domain Eukaryota; kingdom Metazoa; phylum Chordata; class Actinopteri; order Cichliformes; family Pholidichthyidae; genus Pholidichthys; species Pholidichthys leucotaenia. The sequence goes on along the minus strand of CM035847.1, from coordinate 172,358,185 downwards.
TTTGGGCATTTTTGTGTCCATTTTGGTGTCATTTATTGTTTAATCAAACCGTGCGTTTGTGACCGCATATGATATGCAGTTGATCTGGCCATTCCATTCCACAATCATAGTGGTATTATTACACAGGGTCACAAAAATAATTGTTTTGTAAGTTGTCTGTGTTTTTTCAACTGATTTTTTTCAACCTGTACTTACTTAGTACTTAGTACTGTGCATGTACTTACCTTTATATAGAAGTAAATACATGTATATTTAATGTTATGTCATCATTGTTCAAAATTCAGAGAATTTCAAGACATAAAAAAGAATTTTGCATCATATAAGACGAAAATACCCGTACATGTAAACAAAAACTTATATAGCAGCATGTGGCCATAATTCAAAAAGTTGACCTGATTGAGCAAAACCAATGTGATTTTTGGATTCAGTACATCAAAGTTGTCCTAAATCAGCTAAAAAAAAAAACTTAGACAACAAATTTGGTGTTGACCAGTGTTATTATTAACATTTTAATTTTTAGCCACGTGAGCTCACTGGGAGGAGCGCCAGCAGGGACTCGCGGTCCTGCAAAGGACAGTAGTATCATATGGGTGAAGCAACAGCCAGGACTGTCTACAGCTGACCAGGCTGTGTGGGCCCATAGCCGTATAATATGATAGTTGCAACACTCTTTGATCTCACCGCTGTCCGGTCACATGGTTCATGGAGCTCCAAATAGTTCCAAACAATGGCCTTTATATAATGGTGTGTGAATGGCAGCTGTGACAATCTGCGGTATTAACAGCATTTTTTTAGCCATATTAGGTAAATATTCAGAATACCTATCAGTAGGTACATTGTTTAGACTTATAATGAACAGATTTAAATGGATTATTATACAAAAAGCAGCTTTAAAAAGACAGTATGTTTTGGAGGGAAGGAGAACTGCTGATTCACACTGATGAAAGCTGCAATGTAAATATCACTGCCTAGCTGTACAGCCTTACCTTATATTATGGCTTCAGTGAACTGATTACTGAATTATTATCTTTCGAATACAATGAGTTATTTTATAAGACTAGGCAGAATTATCTGAATTGAAAATATGTAGTAAAAAAACTGCTGTCAGTCAGTTTAATGTGATTTAGCTAAGTTACCTGGGTTGTGCACTTTACTCTTAAACCTTTCAAGTTAAGAAAGATTTTCTCTGTGTGAATGTAAATATAACACATTACTGCCTCTCAGTAAATTTTAATATTGGGGAAAATTCATTTTTTTATAATTCAAAAAAATAAATTTTCATATGTTCAATATTCATTACAGGCGCAAGGAAATATTTCAGACCTTTTTAAATTCAATTTTGATTGTAGTTTTTGAAATAAAAATGTAAATCATGATATTCTTTTTACTGAGATGTACTAGTACATAAACATTACACTGTACTCTGAAAACTAGTGACTAAGCAGGTGGAAAATACTAAATTAAAGAAGAGGCCTTTGTAACACAATATAGTCAAGGTGCAACAGTCTTTTTCTGTTCATCAAACCACAGCTCCTTCATCATTCCACTGTTCCAGCTGCCCCACAAACCCTCACTGTGATATCACTGCCCACAGTAGTGAAGACTCTACCAGCCCCGGTGGTCACTGCTCCAGTCTCCAACAACCTTCTATCAACTGCAGAGAAACGACAGAAAAAAACATGTCACTGTGCTTAATACTTGATGATTCCTGGCCAAATAGGAAGGATTTTCTCATGAATCTGTGCCTTTTCTCTTTTATTAATTCTACTACTTTTATTTAGTCCTTCTAAATTTTAATATTTTTTGCATAAATTTGCTACTTTTGAGACGGTTTTTATATTGAAATAAAAAAAATTAAAAAATGTTTTAAAATAACTCATTACTTTTTTCTTATAATTTTTATATCAAATGTGCAACTTTTCATGCACATTTTTAGTTTTTATGCATACATTAGAGAACTATTTGGAAAACTTTACACTTTTCTCTTAAATGTGTTCACATGAGGAAAAAATATCTACATGTACCATCTCCATCCATCCATCCATCTTCTTCCGCTTAATCCTTTTTGGGCTGCGGGGGGGGGGGGGGGGCGGCTGGAGCCTATCCCAGCATCTTTGGGCGAGAGGCAGGGCACACCCTGGACAGATCGCCAGTCCATCGCAGGGCCAACACAGAGAGACGACAACCATTCACTCTCACAGTCATACCTAAGGACAATTTAGAATCCCCAGTTTTTGATGCCAATTAACCTAACTTGCACGTTTTTTGCATGTGGGAGGAAACCGGAGAAATCCCGGAGTAAACCCACGCAGACACGGGGAGAACATGCAAACTCCACACAGATCACTGTTGGTCGGGGGCTGGGATCGAACCCAGGATCCCCAGGCCAAGGGTGAGTTACTGTGCTGCCACAGTGCTAACCACTCCACCACCGCACTGCCCATGTACCATCTCATACATTTCAAATTATATATACATAAAAAGTCAAAATTAACTGCTTGCTGGATTACAATATAGAAATTAGGAAGAAACCAGATACTCTTCCTCTGTGTTCACAGTTCAGTTACAGTTAGTGTTTTTTAATTAATTTCAGGCGAGTTATTTAATACAAGAGAATATTTTACATTTATAAATATGCCAGTTGTTTCCAGAATATTTTTGATTGGTTTTAGCATTCAGTTCTTGATTTACTGTTAAAATAAACACATATCATTAACATTACTTCTATTCCATTAAGCTGTGTAGATCTGAATTGTTTCCACTTTGTTTAAAACTGCATTAAAAAAATTAAACCAGTCTTCATCCTGAGGACCTTTATTGTGTTTCTCACAACAGTTTGTTCAAATAAGTATAGACTATTTAAGCAGAATCATAAAATATTAATAGTGCTAATTTATGGATGTTAAAAATAACATTGCTATTATCAGGGTTGACACTGAGAAGGACTTTGGAGAATGTAAAGAACTGTATTTGGTAATTTCCTACCTTGTTCCACGTTTTCTCCTTGCAGAAAGCAGGTTTGCTGGTAAACATGTCAGTCTCATGGTTTCATGTTTTCCTCTATAAAAAAGTAGAACAATTTCATTTTTGTAAGCCGTCTTTTAAATCCACCACCATAGTCCTGTGATGCTGCTAATGCTCCTACAATTGCTGTGAACAAGATAATAAGTCACATCTGCTGTGTCACAGGTTTTCATGCCATGTCCCATCATATAATGCTACTACCCATCTCGACTGTCTCTCAGAAACTGAGCTTTCACCCAATAACTGTACAACAGATTTCTGAAATAAGGACTGACCCAGCTACCTAGTTGAGCTAGCACAGACTAATAACAAGTAGCAAGTTTATGAGCTTTTACTGCACATAAAGAAGAAAAAAAAGCTGACAAAATAAAACAAGATCATAGACTACAGAATCTACATGTTAACTCAAGTGTTAAAATGACCAAAACAACAGCCATTCATTAACTTACCTGGGATTATTGAGCAGACACTCCATGAAATGAATGGTGGTCTATGGGGAAAAATAAATTGTTTGAAACTATTCGCTGCTCCATGACCCACGTGACTTCCGCATTCCACAGTTTCTATAGAAGTCCATCGGAGTATCACAACTATCATATTATACAGCTATGGGCTTACCTCCCCATGAAGGGTCACGGTCCGGCATTCCAGCTGTTGCTTCTCCCAGTGTTCTGTGTTGGATACACCAATGTTCTTTGCCAGACCCCAGGACCCACTGGCGCTCCTCCCGGTGTACTTACATGCCTCATATTCCCCACATATGCCGAGTTATCGTTTAGACCCTACGCAATCACGGCAACATTATATTAGAATTTTTTAAACATTAAATCTTCAATATTATCTTTTTCGGTCCAATTTGCCACTTTCACTCCCTTGTTTTGTTCACAGAGCACTGTGGTGACTGGTTGTGATGCCGAGTTTTATCCAGTCAGCACCGAGTCAATCCTAAACCACGCCCACATTTGTAGAAGCCTGGGCATGGGGAGACAGAGTGACAGCTAAACTTTAATTGATAATAATTACATATTTTATCTGAACAACTCCATACTTGGGTATGCAAACTGTCGTAACCTCAGTGAAAACACAAATAAAATCTGAGGTCAGTCTGACAAACGGTTTGAGAGATATGGGAGGAACAGACAGACACACAGACAGATTCCTTGCATTTATAGATAGATGTTATAATGGACATAACCTGGAGCCTCATGTATAAATGGTGTGCACACACAAAAACACGGCGTACACTGATTTTCATGCACACAGTGGGATGTATAAAAACAAACGTCAGGTGAGAATCTGCGGGCCGAGCCGCAAAGTTTCCACTTGCCGTGAGAAGTTGCGGGCTCGCCGCAGTATTCTGTTTGACTCTATCAGGTGGGTCTGTTAAACTACAAAACAGCTGAAACTCATAGATTGTGTTAAAATAATGTTTCTACTTCAGTTAAAATGATTTGTCTACGAATTAGTGGTTGAAAAAAATGATTATTATTATTACGTGATTTATCTCCACAACTCGGCTTACTGAGCGCAGTGAAACCCTGATGAATAATAACTAATTTCCCTCAGATATAACCTGCCTCATTCATGGACCAAAACCAGCGCCACCGGAAACTGGATCCAGTCTCTGTAAATGTGACAGAGATAATAAAATTTACTGGAGACTATACAGTTGACTCACGAGGCAACGTGCACAGATCCGTCTCTCCTGGGAGGAATTCTGTTTGGCAAAATGCCCTCTAATCGAGCCCCAGCTCCAGCACAATATGTGCCGAGGCAACGAGAAGCCCCTGACTGCAGACTACTTGGAGGCAGCTGGATTGCGGATCCCTGCAGGTGAACCCTGGTAGCTATAGTGGTGACATTTGCAGCTGTATCGGAGTGAAGAGATGTTTCCATAGTCTAAAAAATCTCTGTTTGGAGATTACAATCTGGAAAAAAGGCTTCTCCCTGGCTGTCATATGTAATTTGGATTCTGACAGATTTGGTTTGTAACTATAAATTCAGCTGTAAGATTGGAGTGGTATTCAGCGGTGTTTATTTACTTTATTTTATTTATTTATTTTACTCAGTAACATCACACCTGTCTATGCGGATTACTAAGGGCTTTCTTTAACAGCATTTTTCTCCGTGTGTTAGCCCCCCGTCACACTGTCATATAGTGATCTGTCTATAGACTTTAACTTTAATGCCATTTTTATTTTATTTCAGTCTGAGCCAGCTGCATTAACTGAGTTGTAGACACAAGCTACAGCTTACACCCTTTCTGTCCGAAATATGCTGTCTTTTTCTCTTTCCTTTTCTTTTTTGTCTTGTTATGATTCAACAGAAATTTAAAAAATGAATGAATGAACATCATTGTAACACGGTCCACTCAGTAAACTTAGGTTTACTGTTGATTGCGGAGGGTCAGAACAAAATAATTTTTTCTGACCTCCACCTTTGTTATCAACACCTCAGTGTCACACTCCGTAAAGTTATTATTTTTATGTTGTGCTTTCCCGCACGATTGATGATCACTGTTTGACAGAAGAGTGACAGAAGAGGCATTTGTTCTTCACTTACATAGTCATCAGTGGGAGGAACCGAGGCGGAGTAAAGAAATCATGCACGTGTGCTGACTTTTCACATGTGGTGGGATGTAAAAAGAAAAGGAGCAGAGAATCAGGTGTGCGCACAGTTTTATAAATCTGAAAATTTTTGTGCACACATACTTTTCAAATTTTGTGAGTACACCATCTTTCAGTATGAAAGCTGCGCAATCCTTTATACATGAGGCCCCTGGACATAACCCAGAGAAACTGCCGTAAAGGTCACACTGACCAGGCAAAAGTTAGCAATTAGCAGTTAGCAATAGCTACACAGACATAATAAAGCAGCCAGATTAAAAAAAGTAAATGTTGTTCCTACTTTTTCAAGTTCATTCTTAATCCAGGGGCTACAGAAGTTTTCAGTCGCCCCAAACAATTATGAATACCAAATATTTCTCATGTATAAACTCCATTAGCTCATCATTAGCCTGTTGTTTTGATGCTGTATAGAAGATATAGGCAACTGTGTTCCATTAAATGCCAACACACTGTGAGTTTTGTTTCCAGACAACCACTAAAGCAAGTGTCTTCACTGATCAGCAATTGATGGGAAGGAATTCAGTGAAATCACCTGTTGAAAAGGCTGGTTGGAAAGAAAACCTGCATTGTCTTGGCATTCATTGCCTGTACCTGCTGTATGGATCAGTTGTTCATCTCCCACTTTAAGCTTCTCTGTATACCTTGCCATCAAAATTTTGTCAAAATTTAGGGGTGGTTCTGAATAAAGCAACGATTCTCTGTTGGGTTTGCTACTGTTGTATAGTTATTTATAATATTATAGTTCCATGCTTTTATTTGTGAGGCACGGGGTGGTGGCTCTGGCTTCCGGTTCCGCCACTACGCGTGCCTATAAAAGGGCAGTAGGCAGGAGGGGCGGTCTCTTTGCCATCTCTTCTGCCTGACAGCTGCAAGTGTGGTGTGTTGTGTGGCTTGTTAATAAACGTGTGTTCGGCTCGACACCTGGCCTCGTCCTTGGCTCCTTGTCCTGACATAACAGCTACTATTCCTGCCAACCAGTGTTCTTTGCATGCACACAACAACAACTGAACAAGGGTGTTCAGTGAGCACAAAGTAAATAAAAACTAATACTGAACTTTTCAATTCACATTTTTTTCTTTTATCTCCATGAGCAGCAATCAAAGGGAATAGATGCAGATTGTTCATTGCTTCACATCCGTCTTCATACAGACTGGCTGCCCATAAACAATCCTAGGTCAATAAACTAGTCTGATTTTAAATAATGTCATTCCTGCACCCTTATAACTAGTGATGGATTTGACTGTACTGAACATAAGCGCTTACAGTTGATCCATCATTGAGATTTTCTTTCTCCCCAAAACCCTGCCGCTGGTGCTGCTGGAAAGATTGATCCTGTCTGGATCAGTTCAGTGAGAGCAAAAGCCTCTGTCAGAAAGAGTCTCAGGGGAAATTTAAAGAGATTCTTCCGGATGGAACTGACTATCTTTTGTGGATCGGTTCATTGGCATTGTATGATTGCTGCAAATCTCTCAGCACACATGTACTGTCCCTGAATTCCTGCTTCATCAGTGTCTCACAAAGACAGTTATGAAGATGATATCAGTGACTATGTCAGTAATGATGACCAAAAAAGAGGGGCTGGATTGTAATGACTGTCATCATCAGAATGGGAATTGATATACTGGGGGGTTATTGCTGGTATTTATGTCTTCTCAGATAATATGTAAAATCATGATGTGGGGTTTATGGATGCATGCACAGTCATAAAGACAGCTGTGATGACATTTCCTATTCAGTTACCGCAAGCAGAGCCTGACCTTTGAATGATTGCTACTACCCAATAGTTTATCTACAATCCATGAGTATATTTGATTGAAAAAATAATTGCCTTTGAGGCATCCCATGAACGATTTAAACACAAGTACATGCATAATTTATCATCCATCTGTCTGTGTCATGATGTACCATCATCATCAGGTTGTAAAGCACGGTTCACTTTTTAATGCTCTGTACACTAGACACGGGATGGCCAATAACACCATGAAAATCAAAATGCATCTGGTTCTCCTAAATCTTTGGGTTTATTGTTAGAATACAAATGCACCAACACACATCAGTGTATTATCAGATCAAACGATTATGCAAAATAGTCCAGCTGAAGGAAAAAAAACTAATCAGAGAAATGAGCAAACTAGAGGAGCAAAGCAATTCTTCAGAGAGTGAAGAAGTTAATTTCTTAATATAAATCAGACTAGTTAACAAAAAAAATTATTTATTTAAGAAGAAGATATTGACTTGAGTATCAAGTAACAGCTTTTCTGTGAGGTCTTCTCTTAAATTTGTCTCCTTTCTCATAAATGTGTCACTCAAAAATTTGTAACATTTTGCTTGAAATTGTGCAACTTTTTTGCATAATTTTGCAACTTTTTACACTTACATTTGCAGCTATTCTGTCATACATTTGTGTATTTTTATGATTCCTATAATTCAATAATTAATTTGCAGCTGAACCACACTAAGAACACTCTGGACACTCTTGAAATTGAGATTTTTAATCTCAACGAGTCTTTCCTGGTTAAAAGAACATTGGTTTCAAGGAAATGAAATAATGAATTCACTGAAATGACCAAAGATGCAGTCATTTCAATATTCAAATCAGTGAAATGAAATGTAACCCAAAGAGAACAGCCTTGAGTTAAAGTAGTTTTTAGCTCATTCTGGCAAAGCTGAAAGGAGCTAATGCAATCTGCCGTCCGTCCGTCTGTCCGTCCACATTTCATGGGAATAGCTACCCCTCCTAGATGTTTGCCCCGATGGTCACCAAATTCGCACACAATGATCCTCATGAGGTTCTGCATCCAGGTTGTGCTCAAGGTCAGGTTCAAAGGTCAGGAAATCTCAGCATTTCTAGGATTTTATGAAAACTGTTACTCCTCCTAGGCAGCTGCTCTACTTTTCACCAAACTGACACGCACTAATCCTCAGGTTTGTCTGTAACCAGGTTGAGCTCAAGGTCAGTGTCAGGAAAGCTGAGCATTTATGATTCCATGAAAATCGTTTCGCCTCCTATTCCATTGACCTTATGCACATCCTAGATGGGTCTGCATCTAGGCTGTGCTTAAGGTCAAAGTCAGTGTTCAGGGGATCTGAGCACTCTCAAGGTGATTTTGTGAGGCTGGATTGAGCTACTCATCAATGATGGTCTGGTTTCTTCTTCATTCTCGAGTAAGGGTGAGATGTATCCTGCAGTATAACTACACAATAGAGTACAATTTTGTGGAATAAGTTACTTGAGCCAGCCAACTTTATTGTCATTCAATCCATTCAGCCAATCATGTACAGCAGAACAAAATTACGTTTCTCCTATCTACAATGTTAATCACATCTAGAATCAGAGGGGTCACTGCCATGCAAGGTGCCGCCACAAACAACTTTTTCTTCCCCCATTCTATTATGCTGAGCGCCAAGCTAGAAGGTGGGAAGTACCATTTTTTTATATGGTCTTTGGTATGACCCGGCCGGGGCTTGAACCCATGACCTCCCGGTTGTGGGGCAGATGCTCTATCAACTAGGCCACCACTCCGGTACTAGGCCACCACTTGAGTCCATGTACTTTAAGAAATGCAACTAGTTACTACTCGTCTCTGGCGAAATCATATCAGGGACTCAAATAGTAGGAAAAATACATTAAGTAATTTAACAGCAGCTACATAAGGAAATAGATCTTTTCAAAATAAAATACTCACACACTAGTGGTTTAAAAATTATTAAATGTTTATTACTCTTACTGTTAAAGATAAAGAATCTGCATGTCTTGCCGTTATGTCTTTATAATGTGATTTTTTTTCTGTTGTCTACCATTTGTTTCTGTCTAGTCTCTGCTCTACAAGAAGGTCCATGAAGCTCAGTTCAGGTCCACCCTGGCCAATGAAATGATGATGTATCACATGAAGGTTGGATCACATCCTCTCCTCTCATCTTACTCACGCTTACACACCGACTCCGTCAACGTTGTTCACTCAGTTTGGTTCCACGTGCTGCAGGTGTCCGAGGAAGAGGTGTCTAAGCTGCTAGTGACAGGAATCGAGCCGGTGAAGAAGATAGACCCATGCTTCGCAGAGTTCACGTACACGCCACGCTCACTTCATGACGACACTACTCCCACGGTAAGAATAAGACATTGTGTCTGCAGTGATGACACAGAGAATAACCAAACATAATCTGATGCAGCTGCTGCTGTTTGTCTCTACAGTGCGTCCTCAGCATGTTTGAAGACATGGGTTTTATCAACACGTACAAGATCAGCATGCACACTCTTGCCAGGTCTTCGGTTTGTTTAATTTTTTTAACTGTGTGTATGTAGGAAAATACTTGATAGTATGATACAATACGAGGCAATATACTTTTATAGCATATAAAGACTATAATTTAAAAACAATAATAAATTAAATATTTTCATGAGTAGCCAATCATTGGGAGATCGATGAGCTCATGGAACACTCCTTGAGAATTCATTGAGAGATCGCTTTCCTTTGGTGATCGTTGAGAGATTATTTTGGACTAAGTCAAAACTTTGAGGAGACCATGGTGACCATGGAGATCACTGGAAGATCGCTGACAGAGCTTGGTGATCGCTGAGAGATGGGCAGCACGGTGGTACAGCGGTTAGCACTGTTGCCTAACAGCTAGAAGGTTCCAGGTTCCAATCACCGGGCTGGCAGGAGTAGGAACTTTTCTGTGTGGAATTTGCATGTTCTCCCTGTGCTGTGTGGGTTTACTCCGGGAACTCCGGTTTCCTCCCACAATCCAAAGTCATACATGTTAGGTTAATTGGTCATTCTAAATTGTCCCTAGGTATCTGTCTCCTATAGGCCCTTAGAATAGAGGGTTAGTACTAGTGAAGTGCTTTAAGTGATCTTTGAGACTAGAAAAATCGCTATATATGAGGGGACCTGAAAAGTTCATAGTGGTCAAATTTGACCAAATGTGGTTTATTTTTCAACAATATAGGCGCTTTTCCACTAGGGTCAGTTTGGCACGGTTTGGTACGGGACGGGACAGTACAGTTCGGCCCGCTTTGTTTTTCCACTGCACTAGGTCCCATTTGAAGTGGGTGGGAAATATTTACAGGGAGGCGGCGCAACCCTCTCCCTCCCACTACGTAAAACAAGCGTAACTGGCGTAAATCAAGCGTAACGTTACGCATAACACAAGTTGGCAGGATATGAGGCGTCTGCGTTCTCTGGCTTTTTTTGCCAGAATAAAGGCAAAAACGGAGAACAGAAGGCAAACCTGCAATACGACACACTCTGGAAAGGTACTGGAGCATTTAGAAGACATGAGGATGTGAACTACATTACATATGACGGTAAGCTAATGATTGCTAATGCTACTTTGCTTTTAAGTCCGATGTACAACATTGTAATGTCGGCAAGTTATCGATATTAGGTACTAAAATATGTATTCTCTGTGTGTGTGTTTCAGATGGCTCTCTTGTGGCAAAAATACCGCTTCGAACAGTCGGTGTTAACGTTCAACACAGTGATGTGACCCCAACTTCACGAACGCCAAGTGGCTATAATGTCTGTAGAAATGTTTAGCTTCCTGTGCAACAAATTGCTCTGATCTGTGTCAAAATCATGGAGAGACTGTTGAGACGTCATGGAATTTACCTGCTCCAGCTAGTGGTGTCGTGGCAAAACATGGATCAGGTGTCATATTTTAGCATATGAGCCGTTAAATATATATTTCAACAGGTAAACAGTACTGAGTTAGGCATAAGATATATTTAACAATTATGATGCATTTTAAGCCAAAACAAAGGGATCTAGGATTAAAAGTAATTAAAATAATGCAGTCACAAGGTTACATGGAGAAATACGTGGATTAACTGGAAATATATCGTATTGAGTATTGCTGATTACATGTAGATACTGAATAAATATATATTCTCTGCATCAACAGTGAACTATACTTGTATTCATGTAGTATTGCCCTGGGAATTTTGACAATAAACCTTTGTACTTTTGCAGATGTCTCTATTTCGTTTTACAGTCTTCAGCAAATAATTGTGTTGGTTACTTTTCTTAAAAATGAGCCATTATTTTCAAAGTCACTGTTAAATGGTTCGTACTGTTGACTCTTTTCCCACCGGTGTCTTAACAGACAAAATAGGAAATCATGATGCAAACACATAAATCACTAAATTGTTTATTCAGCAGCAAATTACAGATTATTTAGAATGTGCAAAATTCAAACTGTAAAAAAAAAAAAAAAAACTGGAATGAGTCACACACGCTGGCCATGCTGCCTCACTGACAAGCAACTGGATCGGCCCCTCGTACTGGTCCTGGTTCAGCAGATCTTCAGCCTGCATCTCTGTAAATAGTGAGGCAAGGTCTGGTTTGGGTAGATCATTTTCCCCTTGCCTAGATGAAAGACAGAAATGGGTGGTGGATAATTAAAGCAAGTTTAAAACATATTTGAGAAATGAATGAATGAATGAATCTTTATTTCGGATAGATTAGATTAAACGGAAGGAACAGAATAATGGAACAAAGGGGAAAGAAATCCAATAAGGTCAAATTAAACAGCAACTCCTCGGATTATACGTACAATTCAACATAAGTTATCTGAAATGGGTGATGGCTGAAGCCGCAGCTTATATTGCCCACCCATGTTCCATCTAAGAATTCAAAAATAAAATAAAATAAGAGTGATTACAAATCAGAACAAAGCCAAGACAAAACGTAACAAAAACTAAGCAACAGCACAACACTGACTGGATATGACAATCCTTATGTGGTAGACTGCAAGTCTAATTTAAAACATTACTGGCACATGCCTCTAGGGGGAACTACCTGTATTGTTCAGCACTACTATTAAGGGGACACATTAGAACAAGAGTGTGAAAACCCCGCGCAGAATCCATGTTCAGTCATATTATGTGTGTTGCAGAATAAACGGCAGAGTTAGCCAAAGAAATAACTCAAGTGTGATCATTGCTACACGGTAGGATATCACACAATTGGCGACGAGGATTAAAAGAAAAAAAATCAGCGGCGAGAAACAGAGAACATTGCAAGTGTGGCGAACTCAAGTGACTCCAGTAGTTCGAGTGCAAGTTCAGAGGAGGAAAACGAGGTTTCCCCACCACGACGAGCAATGGCGGCTGTAATCGGAACGGTAACCCCTTTTGATAACTCGACTCAGTCATGGGAAGAATATAGTGAAATGTTGGACTTTTTCTTCCAAGCTAATGACATTGAGGAGCCAGACAAAAGGAAGGCTGTACTGTTGAGTGGAGTTGGTGCAACTACTTACAGCTTGTTGAGAAATTTAATAAGCCCTGCATTACCGAAAGATAAAACATACGACCAGCTTACTGCTGAGCTTCAGAAGCACTTCAGCCCCAAACCGAGTGAAATAGTGCAACGATTCAAATTTAATTCACGCATAAGGAGGAACACTGAGTCCATAGCAGAGTATGTGGCAGAATTGAGGAAATTAGCACTGCACTGTGATTACAAAGACTCATTGGAAGAAATGTTAAGAGACAGACTTGTGTGTGGAGTGAATGATGACCGAATGCAACGGCGACTTTTATCTGAAACAAAACTCACTTTTGCAAAGGCTTTGGAATTATGCCAAGCGATGGAAACAGCATCTAAAGATGTGAGAGAGATGCAAGGGAAGCTAACAGAGGACACAGCAACGCATGTTCGTGTGCCTAAGACCCAAGTAGGTGTCCACAAAGTGTCGACTGACAAAACTCAGCACAAATTCCCCAGTTGTTATCGCTGCAAAGGCCAGCACAATGCCGCCGAGTGCAAATTTGCCACTGAGCTGTGTCATAATTGTGGCAAGCGAGGGCACATTAAGAAAGCATGTAGAATAAAGGTGGACAGCGCACAGGTGCTGAAAGCGACAGTTAATGGGCAAAAGTATGAAAACAAGGGCCCAGGAAAGGAACAGCGAGCGAATCAACTGAGAGGGGAGGGAGAAAGTGATACAGAAGACATGGGTTTTCACACAATTTACAACACGTCAGAGGAGCTGACCAAGGTAGCGCCCATCACGCGTACCATGAATGTTAATGGAATGAAAGTAACATTTGAAGTTGATACAGGCTGTGGAGTAACCATATTAAGTAAACAGCAATATACACAACTGTGGAAGAAAACAGACACAGCAGAATTAAATCCCTGTTCATTAAAATTAAAAACATACACAGGAGAGAAGCTAGACGTGCTAGGCATGGCACAAGTGAAGGTGCAGCACGAAAACAAAGAAAAGGACTTACCTGTAGTAGTAGTTGGGAGCGAAGGACCAAATCTACTAGGGCGAAGTTGGCTACAAGAACTGGCCATGATGGATCAGTTGGTGAATAAAGTGGAATCTCAGCCCAAATTGCAGCTGGAGGAGATCCTCGAAAGACACGCTGAGGTGTTCAAAGAAGGCGTAGGACAGCTAAAAGGTGTCACTGCAAAGATTAATGTGGACAAGGAGGCCCAACCACGATTCTGCAAACCCCGACCGGTGCCCTATGCAGTCAAGCCACTGGTTGAAAGCGAGCTACAGAGGCTGCTGGATGACAAGATCATTGAGCCAGTGCAGGTTGCAGAATGGGCGGCGCCCATAGTCCCAGTGAGAAAGCCGGATGGCTCCATTAGAATATGTGGAGATTACAAACTCACTGTCAATCGAGCATCACGGGTGGATCAGTATCCAATTCCTAAAGTGGAGGACCTCTTCGCACAGCTGAATGGCGGCCGACACTTCACGAAATTAGACATGAGTCACGCCTACCAACAAGTAGTCCTGGAAGAAGAATCAAGAAAGTATGTAACCATCAATACACACAAAGGCTTATATACCTACACGCGCTTACCATTTGGAGTAGCTTCCAGTCCTGCTATATTCCAGAGAACTATGGAGGGCATCCTAGGTGGAATTCCGAATGTTGCCATTTATTTGGATGACATCCTTTGTACAGGACCAAATGAACAAGAACATCTGAAAACGCTGGAGGAAGTGCTTCAACGGTTGGAGAAAAGCGGTCTGAGGTTGAAAAGAAGCAAGTGTGAGTTCATGGGAAAAGAGGTGGTGTTCCTAGGCCACAAGATCAACGCCAGTGGTCTACACCCTCTAACAGACAAAGTGGAAGCCATTGCGGAGGCACCTGAGCCACAAAATGTTACTGAGTTAAAAGCCTACCTGGGCTTGTTGAACTATTACCATAGGTTCCTCCCAAAGCTCTCCACGCTGCTGGCACCACTACATACCTTACTTAAGAAGGAAGAAAAATGGTCATGGGGGGTCAAGCAGCAGAAGGCGTTTGAAGAGTCCAAAGCGCTACTTCAGTCCTGTAGTGTGTTAGTGCACTATGATTCAAACAAACCACTCATCCTGGCGTGTGACGCATCACCCTACGGTGTGGGTGCTGTACTCTCTCATCGTATGGAGGATGGCTCAGAGAGACCCATAGGGTTCGTCTCAAGAACTCTTAGTGCAGCTGAGAAAAACTACTCCCAGCTAGACAAGGAGGGCCTTGCAGTAGTATTTGGTGTAAAAAAATTCCACAAATACCTGTACGGGAGACAGTTCGCTATAGTGACTGACCACAAGCCACTAATTTCACTGTTCAGTGAAATGAGAGCCATACCCCAGATGACATCTCAGAGAATTCAGAGATGGGCCGTTACATTAGCAGCGTATGAGTACACCATCGTTTACAAAGCCGGACGGGACCATACGAATGCTGACGCGATGAGTAGGCTACCCTTGGATGGAGGAAGAGACAGCACGCCTGAGGAGGAGGAGAGAGTGCTATTGTTTGAAGATATCGGCGTGCCCCTGGTGAACACACAACAAATAAAGAAGTGGACAGACAAAGACCCTGTTCTAGCAAGAGTGCGAGAATACATCTTGCGAGGATGGCCGAAGATGAACAGTCCTGAGTTCATTCCCTATGCCCGACGACAGGATGAGCTCAGCACCCAGGAAGGTTGTATCCTGTGGGGAGGACGCGTGGTTGTTCCACCACCTGGTAGGAATGCCTTACTGCAACAACTACACCAAGCACACCCTGGCATCACTCGCATGAAAGCGTTGGCGAGGAGTTACATGTGGTGGCCCAACATGGATGCAGAGGTGGAGGCGCTTGTGAAGTCATGTGCGGCATGCCAGGAGAACAGGAACAGTCCTCCAGCAGCCCCACTACATCCCTGGGAAGTTCCAGATAAACCATGGAGAAGAATTCACATTGACTACGCAGGTCCATGGATGGGAAGAATGTTCCTGATCATAGTTGACGCATACTCAAAGTGGATCGATGCATATTCTGTGAGTAGCTCTACTTCTACTGTTACCATTGAATGTCTTAGAAAGAGTTTCAGCCAACATGGGCTACCTGAAATCATAGTATCAGATAACGGTACATGTTTTACGAGTGAACAGTTCCAAGAGTTTTCTGAAAAGAATGGCATACGTCACATCACGACTGCGCCATACCATCCTTCTTCTAACGGCTTAGCCGAGAGGGCCGTGCAGACGTTCAAGTCACTCATGAAAAAGATGACAGGAGACTCTATTGAAACCCGAATGTCGAGAGCTCTGTTCAGCTATCGAATAACACCCCAATCTACAACTGGCAAGTCACCAGCTGAGCTGTTGTGTGGAAGGAAGTTGAGGTCAACATTTGACTTAATACATCCAGACTTCAGAAACAAAGTGCATGATAAACAAGAGAAACAAAAAGGTTATCATGACATGCATGCTAGAGAGAGAATACTGAGAGAAGGAGACGTGGTCTACACCCGCAACTTTGGCTCAGGACCAGCCTGGGTACCAGGAGAAATAACAGAAAAGACAGGCCCTGTGTCATTCAAGGTGACATTAGGTCATGGACAAGTGGTGAGGCGACACATCGACCAAGTTCGTGGTAGGAGCTCCATTCCCCTGCCGATGGCACCAGAGGTGTTGTCTGACACCCATCCTGAGGAGAGCATCAACGAACCACCACTTCAGGTGAAACCTGAGGTAACCGTCTCTGCAGATTCTACGGGCAGCACTGCAGCAGCCGAAACAGTGGAGCAGTCTGAGTCTTCACCTGCAGTTGGCTCACCCGCCGTGAGAAGATCTCAGCGAGCTAGGAAAGCTCCAGACTACTTGAAGGACTATACTTAGTCAGTAGTGAGTTCCCCAGCCACAGGACAAGAATGCGTCCTGGAACCTCACTGGGATGCGGTAGTCAAACCAAATCCCCAGTTAGACTGTTATGTGTGTTATACATGTAAAAAAAAAAAAAAAAAAGAGAAAGAAATTATGTGTATGGCACATGTGTTTAAGAAGTTAAAAGTAACTGTGATTGTTTAGGGTTAAATGGGAGTTCCAGGATGTCTAGCATAATTGGCTAGTGTAATTAAAAGTAGTTTAATCTAGAGGGGAGGGATGTGGTAGACTGCAAGTCTAATTTAAAACATTACTGGCACATGCCTCTAGGGGGAACTACCTGTATTGTTCAGCACTACTATTAAGGGGACACATTAGAACAAGAGTGTGAAAACCCCGCGCAGAATCCATGTTCAGTCATATTATGTGTGTTGCAGAATAAACGGCAGAGTTAGCCAAAGAAATAACTCAAGTGTGATCATTGCTACACGGTAGGATATCACACTTATGTGATTTTACATGTCGTTTTGTATATATGTTTGGAGTATTTCTTCCTTTAGTTTTTGTTTAAATTGTCCAAGCGTTGTACATGATTTTAATTCAGGTCCAAAAGTGTTCCACAGTCTGACTCCTTGCACTGAGACACAGTGTTGCTTGGTGGTAGTTCTCACTGAAGGTTTTTGAAATATAAATGTTCCTCTGAAATGATATTGTTTCTCCCTTATTTGGAACAACTTTTGGATATTTGCGGGCAGTGATAGATTCTTAGCTTTAAACATTATTACTGCAGTTTTAAAGGCAACCAGATCTTTCAACCTGAGAGCTTTTAATTTAAGAAAAAGTGGGTTTGTTGGTTCCCTGTAAGCAGCTTTGTTTATTATTCTAATAGCTCTCTTCTGAAGCATAACGACTGGATATATGTTTTATATGTGTTTCCCCATACTTCAGTATAATATGTCATGTATGGGTATTGGTATCCTCTGAAGAGCTGGAGCAGGTGGCTGGGGAGAGGGAAGTCTGGGCTTCTCTGCTTGAATTGCTGCGTCTGTGACCCAGACCTCCGGAAAAGCGGTAGAAGATGGATGGATGGATGTCATGTATGGGAGTATTAATGAATGATACAAAGTCTATAGTGTGGGTTGATTCAGCAAATATTTCACTCTGTGTAGTATTGCGATTGATTTGCATATTTTACCTTTAATATAATTAATATGTGACTTCCAACACAGTTTTTTATTGATTATTACACCAAGGATTTTAATTTTGGATACCCTTTCAATCTCTACACCATTTATACTGAGTTTAGATACTGAGTTGTTGTGATGGTGTGAAATAACGTTACCAATAAAAGTTTAGCCACCGCTGTGTCGCCCTGGTTTCAAGTGTGGGTGGTGTTTTGTGCTTGTATTGCTAAAATATAAAAGGAAGCACTACAATGGGTCTCAAATATTTGTAATGTGTTCTATTACTGAATGAGTTTAAAGACTATAGACTACACATATAAACTAAATTCTAATGGTGACTGAAGAACTCCCATCCCCCAAGGTGCAAGATACACTATTATGACTATAACTCATAAAGGATCACAGAAATGATCTGATAAAAAAATAAATAAACAAGCGGTTTATGGTGGCTATTACTGGATGTGCCATTCATTTTAAATTACTCTGTAATTAATATTCACACAAATAAATCTCAATTCAGTCCCTTTCATATTAAGTGGAAATTGTGCTACTTTAAATATGGCACTTTACCTAAACTTTAACTTAAAAAGCAAAAGATTTGACTATAAATATGATGTGCTGTTTACCTGTCACAATACATTGGTGTCAAAACATTGCCATTCCGAGCAGATCCTGTTTGGGCTCTACAGTGAAATACACACAAATTAAGTACATGCACAGCACGAAAGTGCAACATGTAAAAAAAAAACCAAACAAACACCTTTTTAACCAGGATTACAACTAGCTTATTTCATCAGATATTGTCAACACAAAAAAGCAACATACAAGGACGGCCGTAGCATTGAGCTAGGTCATCGTTTAAACACGATTAAGTTTTCGTCTGTCCTAAGTGAACTTTCCACTGCTGGAAAAAATAACGTAAAACATGAATATCACATCACTCACCGTCCTGTATTTCACAATATCACGGCTTCAACTGCTGAAGTTGGGTGCGTCGCGGCTGTACATTCAATTCAATTCAGGTGGCTGGGTCTAATTCCCGGTGCGTCTCCATCTATTTTCTAGTGCGTCTGCTTGTGCTCCCCACTGCAAGCTCAGTCTGCTTCCCTCTGCATTCTCTCATCAGCCGAAACGCACAGGAAACTCTGCTGGACCGCTGTGTTGATTTCTGCTGATTTCTGTTAAGCCATTCTATCGTTGTTGTTTATAATATCACTTGTTCGCAGGCTCATGGACGAAAAATTGCAAATGGCGGCCAGCCAGCAATTCTGGAAAGTCAGTGTAATGCCCACTCTCATGACGCTATGCCCGGACCAATCAGTGGCCAGCAGTGGGTGACGTAACAGTGCCGGTACCCTTTGGACTAGCTCTGAAATGGTGCCGATAAAATTGGAACAGTTCTAAAATAACGGAACCGTAAGAACTTCAGGTTCCAAATGGAAAAGCGGACAAAGGGTGCCAAACCGTGCCAAACTGACCCTAGTGGAAAAGCGCCTATAGTCTCCCCTTTGGTCCACACACTTCTTCCATCTGTGTTGCAACACTTGGATCCCTGTGGTTGAAAAATAAACCACATTTGGTGAGATTTGACCACTATGAACTTTTCAACCCCCCCTCGTAAGTACAGGTCCTTATCATTGTTAAGACAGCTACCATTTTTTTCTATAGCCCAATGATCTCCACCTCTATATGAAGGAAGTAGAAGAGCACTAGAAACCTCGCAAACACTCAACAACCTCTTTGCTTGCTCAAGAAATTGTCAATGATCTTTCGGTGATCTCTCCTGGTCTCTCAGTGTTCTCCTAAGGATCTTTCATAAATCTCTATAGATCACCATAGTGGGGGAAAATTGAATTTCTGATCTCCTAAGCATTTACACAGAAACAGCTTTTCCCAGGCTTTAGGAGATCATTGAGACATCGGGCCAATTTTTGATCTCCCAACAGTCTCCAGGCTGTGTAAAGGGGCCCTTACTACCCACTTCTGGCTTTAATGACTCTTGCGGTGAGCTGTAAGATCCTAAATGAGAAGAAAAATGTAAGCTTCTGCCTACAAGCAAAGCATCCAAAATTTTAATCAGAATTGGTTAGCGAAGAATGAAGAATCACTGGGGGACAGGTCTAAATATTATTTTGGAGCTGATGGATTGTTGGGTTGGGAAAAATGGTGCTACTGCTTAAGAGTAAGTGTGTTGTTATATAGTAAGTTTGTTTTTTATTAATAGCTAGTCAAGTCTATTATTAATTAAATGAATGAATTAGATTTTAAAATACTGAGGAAGGACAACTTACTTCGAGCCCCCTGGTCCATGCATGTTTCTTTGTCAACCTGTTGAGCTGTAGATGTTATTAAACCTGCTGTGCTGGTGTCAGGTTCTGTCTGATGGTGAAGAAAGGCTACAGGGACCCTCCTTACCACAACTGGATGCACGCCTTCTCTGTCTCACACTTCTGCTACCTACTCTACAAAAACCTAGGGCTCTCCAACTACCTCGAGTGAGTACCCAGCGCTGTAGAGCTTTAGAAATGTATGCTTGTATATACTTAAGTGAGTTCTGCTTTGCCCCTCGTCTTCCAGGGATATAGAGATCTTTGCGCTCTTTGTCTCCTGTATGTGCCATGATCTGGACCACCGAGGAACCAACAACTCTTTTCAAGTTGCCTCGGTGAGAACACACATTTTGATTCTGCTTTATTTTAGGTGTTTTCTTAAACTTTTAGTTACAATGAGGCAAAAAGTTTAAAAAAAAAGGAAGACTGGCCCTGAATAAGAAAAATAATTCTCATAAATGAAGAGAGTGCAGCAGCAAAAAACTGCAAGTGTACTTTGAACACATTTTTAGATTCTGAAACGTGTCAGATAGAGCAGATGTAGATAGTAACTAGATATGATTGCAATCACTGTACTCAAGTAAGTTTTTCACAAAATTGTACTTTTGTGAGTAGATTTATTGCATGATACTTTTAACTCTTAATTTCATTCCCTGTAAAAGTTTTTGTTTTGTTTTTAAGAAAAACCTGCTAAATTACATTTGTTGCTACTCATCTTTTTTTTCTTTCATCAGATTTTCTTCCCATCAAATATTAAGTTAAATTTGAAAACATCTAAAAAAAATTTTTTTAAAAAATCACAAATTTACAAGATAATGTTGCAAATTTTTGAGGAAAAAGTTGCAGATCTGTGTGGAAAAGGTCACACATGTATCCCCAAAAACTGCAAATTCATTAAAAAAAATCTAAAATAGATATGTTTTTAAGTTGCAAATTAATGGGAAAAAATCAGAAATTTGTTGGAAAAAGTCTTCAGTAAACACACGAAGAAAAAAAAAGTCATGAATTTTATGAGGAAAAAATACAAATTTATCAGAAGAGTACCATTTAAAAGAAAAAAAATTCACAAATTAGTGAGTGTAGTAGATACTTTATTCTTACTCAGGTCTGCTGTCTGCTCTTATTTATACATAATTAATATTATAGGTTAACACTACTTCTACTTGAGTACAATCTGAATAGTGGTACATGTCCACCAGAGGGTATTTTAACGATAGATCCCTGCACCACCGCTGCTTCAGGACTGTCAGGAGCGTGAATGGGGCGTAACCACTAGAGCCACAACAAATGATTGACATATGTAAGTGCTGCTTGACAAAACACACGGGCTGCCCCTCATTGGTCGATGCATCCTCCAGTGGGTGGTCTGTTCAAGTCTGTTCACAGTAAACTTTCCATTCTAGATACAACTACACCACTTATCTCTCTCCTTGATTGATTTCAGAAACATGTTTCAGCTGTTTACATTTTAAGATATAGGAACAAGTTTACTGTCCTGGTGCCATCTTGGCTGCCAAGGGACGTGTCAACCAGTGAGGTGCAGCTCGTGTGTGTTGCCAAGCAGCACATACAGCGGGGAAAATAAGTATTGAACACGTCAACATTTTTCTCATTAAACAAATTTCTGGTGGAGTCACTGACCTGAGATTTTCACCAGATCTCAGTAACAACCCAAGTAATCCATACATACAAAAGAATCAAGGCAACTGCGTTCACTAAACACATTTTATTTAATAAAGTGGAATGACACAGAGAATAAGTATTGAACACGCTTGGTGAAATTCATTTAATATTTAGTAGAAAAGCCTTTGTTGGTAATAGCAGCTTCCAGATGCCTCCTGTATGGAGAAACTAGGTGCAGGCATTGCTCAGGGGTGATTTTAGCCCATTCTTCCACATAATCTGTCTTCAAATTTTGAAGGTTCTGTGGGTGTCTTCTATGAACTCTGATTTTCAGTTCGTTCCATAGATTTTCAATTGGATTCAGGTCAGGTGACTGACTGGGCCATTCTAGCAACTTTATTTTCCTTCTCTGGAGCTAGTTGAGTTTCCTTGGCTGTGTGTTTGGGATCATCGTCTTGCTGAAATGTCCACCCTCGTTTCATCTTCAGCATCTTGGCAGATGACAACGGATTCTTATCAAGGATGTCTCTGTACATTTATCCATTCATCTTTCCTTAAATTATATGACTTCTGCCTGTACAATGTGCTGAAAAACACCCCCACACCATGATGCTCCCACCTCCAAACTTCACTGTTGGTATGGTGTTTTGGGGCTGATGTGCAGTACCATTTCTCCTCCAAACATGCTGTGTGTTGTGGCATCCCAAAAGTTCAATTTTGGTGTCATCTGACCCGACTATATTTTCCCAGTGTTTTACTGGCTTGCCCAAATGTTGTGCAGCAAACTTTAGAGGAGCTTCAACATGCTTTTTCTTCAGCAATGGAGTCTTGTGAGGTGAGCGGGCATAGAGCCCATGTCAGTTGAGTGCATTACTTATTGTTTTCTTTGAAACAGCAGTACCTGCTAATTCCAGGTCTTTCTGGAGCTCTCCATGAGTGGTCTTTGGCTCTTGGATAATGCTTCTGATAATTCTTTTGACTCCTCTGTCAGAAATCTTGTGAGGAGTTCCTGGTCATGGCTGGTTTATGGTAAAATGATGTTCTTTCTACTTCCAAATGATGGCTCCAACAGTGCTCACTGGAGCATTCAGTAGTTTAGAAATCCACCTGTAACTAATGCCATCATTATGTTTTGCAACAATAAGGTTGTGAAGGTCTAGAAAGAGTTCTTTGCTTCTACCCATCATGACTTCTTTGTGGTGTGACAATCTGATATTCACAGACCTTTTTAAAGACTGTCAGGATTTAACCAGCTGAAGTTAATTTGCACTGATGGGGATGAGATGGCTCCCTAAATTCTGAAAGATTCTGGCTGATTTGTTAGCTTTCTATGGCTTTTTGCACCTCATTTTCTTCATGTGTTCAATATTTATTCCGTGTCATTCCACTTTATTAAACATAACTTGTTTTGTGAACAGAGTTGCCTTTATTTCTTTGTATGTATGGATTACTTGGGTTGTTACTGATATCTGGTGAAAATCTCAGGTCAATGGCTCCATCAGAAATATGTTTAATGAGAAAAATGTTGATATGTTCAATACTTATTTTCCCCTGTACACAAGTCAATCATTTGTTGTGGCTCCAGGGGTTATGCCGCATCCATGCTCTTGATGGATCCCTCAAAGAGAGGTAGCACAGGGTCAAAAGACACTTAGGTGGACACCTACCATAAGAGAAACTCCCAGTGTCTCACAGATTTGCTTTTGTATCTCACCTTAAATATGTGACACCATCCTGGATCTTTATGACACATACAGAAGCGGTGTATGTGTCATAAAGACCCGATGGCGGAGTGGTTAGCACTGCAGCAACACAGCAACTCACCCTTGGCTGGGAGATCCTGGGTTCGATCCCAGCCCCTGACCAACAGTGATCTGTGTGGAGTTTGCATGTTCTCCCCGTGTGTGCGTGGGTTTACTCCGGGATTTCTCCAGTTTTCTCCCACATGCCAAAAACATGCAAGTTAGGTTAATTGGAGACTCTAAAGTGGCCCCAGGTGTGAATGTGTGTGTGAAAGGGTTGGGCGCCGTGCCAGTGGCTGCCTCATCCACTCATGTGGATGCCCTGTAATTTCCCCATTGTGGGACTAATAAAGGAATCTAAAAAAAAAAACCATACAATTCAGTTGTGGGTTCATTTTAGTGCTGACAGGAACTGTTAATATGGCGAAATTCTGTTGATCAGTATCTCTCATTTTCATCAACACGGCATGTAGGCTTAAGAGATTGTGTTTCAGTTGTTCTCTGTTTTGTTTTCAGCAATCTGTGCTGGCTGCTCTCTACAGCTCAGAGGGATCTGTGATGGAGGTAATCTATTATATCTTCATTAATCTTTTCAAACAATATTCAACCATGAGGACTGCCTAAATGTTGAGACACTATATCATAGATCTTTGAAGTCTCGGGAAATAATGTTTCTGTTTAGTTTGTGCCTTCGTGGATAATTTACTTGATTATCTAAATGCTGCTGTTGTGTTCTACTGTGACATCTAGTGGTTAAAACTGATTTAAAAGTTTATGCAACCAAGACATTTAAACTGGCTTTGGAGTTTTCTTATTCAGACATACCTTTTTGCTTTAATTTGCCATACAGAGACATCACTTTGCCCAGGCCATTGCTATTCTGAACACTCAAGGTTGCAACATCTTTGAGAAGTTCTCCAGAAAGGTACAGCTTTAAACTTTCTTTTCATTAGTGCATTTCAGCTATTTTTTCATTCAGTTCTTGCATTTGCTGTCTCTATGTTTTTACATTCCACGCAATGTTGTTTTGAACTAAAGATGTTTTTGATGTTTTAAGGACTACCAACGCATGCTGGATTTAATGAGAGACATAATTCTGGCTACAGACCTTGCTCACCACCTTCGAATTTTCAAGGATTTGCAGAAGATGTCTGATGGTATGTCTCAGCTTTTCAGTATGCACAGTAGGAACGCTGCTTTCACATCACACTCACAACCCTGAATAGTGGAGACAGGTGTGGCTTAGATCAGTGGCTGTCAAAGTTTTGATGCCGAGTGCCAATTTAGGGAGCGAGTTTTTAACCATTACGGCAGTTGTCACATGTACTGCAGAGCTGCAATATTAGGAAAGTTTAATCTGCATTAATAAATAGGACAGAAAAGCCAAAACTAAAGAGAAAAATTATCCTTTGAAGTTCCCACCGGTCAAAGAGATCTTTTTGGTTTCATAGGTCATCCTACTTTTAGTTCTTCTGAAGTTGTAATGAGCATGCACCATATACTTACAGTGCCGTGAAAATGTATCTGCCCCCTTCCTGATTTTTTTTTATTTTTTTTGCATATTTGTCACACTTGAATGTTTCAGATCATCAAACAAATTTTAATATCAGACAAAGACAAAACAAAATGCAGTTTTAAATGATGATTTCATTTATTAAGAGAAAAAAGCAATCCAAACCTACCTGGCCCTATGTGAAAAAGTAATTGCTCCCTCGTTACATCATGAATTAATTGTGATTAACCACATAGTTTGGAAAGCCGAGTTCAATTTCATTAGCCACACCCAGGCCTTATTACTGCCAGACCTGTTGAATCAAGGAATCACTTAAATAGAACCTGTCTGACAAAGTGAAGTAGGCTAAAAGATCTCAAAAAGCAACGCATCAGAATCAGAATCAGAATGAGATTTATTGCCATTGTTCATGTAGTACACAAACTAGGAATTTGTCTCGGTGCAATGCTGCAACATTAAACATAGAGTAACACTAAAGATAAAAACTATGCATGCAATAAAAGGTAGAATAAGAATAAGTAATGCTAATCTATGCAATTTTTAAATATATTAACAAGAGCAGCAGATATTGTGGAGTTCCACATAATGCAGTCGGCAATGCAAAAAGAAAACAAGTGATAATTGTCATGAGTCCGGTTGAGCTGCTGTACATAGTGCACGAGAGACTAATAAGTCACTTAGTGTTCAGCAGTCTGATGGCAGAGGGGAAGAAGCTGTTCATGTAGCGGGAGGTTTTAGTCTGAATGGACCGAAGTCTCCTGCCTGAGTGGAGGGGGGCAAACAGTGCGTGTCCAGGGTGTGAAGGGTCGGCTATGATCCGACCTGCATGCCTCCGGGTCCTGGAGATGTACAGGTCCTGGAGGGATGGGAGCTTGCAGCCGATCACCTTCTCAGCAGCATGCACAACGCACTGCAGTCTTAGTCTGTCCCTGGCGGTGGCTCCTGCGTACCACACGGTGATGGAGGTGGTGAGGATGGACTCGATGATGGCCGTGTAGAACTGCACCAACATCTTGGTGGGTAGCTTGAGCTTCCTCAGCTGCCGCAAGAAGAACATCCTCTGCTGGGCCTTTTTGATGAGGGAGCTGATGGTCGGCTCCCACTTGAGGTCCCGGGTGATGGTGGTGCCCAGGAAGCGGAAGGAATCCGCAGTGGTGATGGGAGAGTCTGTGAGGGTAAGGGGGGCAGAGGGGCTGTGACTTTTCTGAAGTCCACGATCATCTCCACTGTCTTCAGAGCGTTCAGCTGCAGGTTGTTGTGGCTGCACCAGGACGCCAGCCGGGCCACCTCACTCCTGTAGACGGACTCATCGCCGTTGGAGATGAGCCCGATGAGGGTGGTGTCGTCCGCAAACTTGATCAGCTTGACAGACTGGTGGCTGGAGGTGCAGGAGTTGGTGTACAGGGAGAAGAGCAGGGGGGAAAGTACACAGCTCTGGGGTGATCCGGTGCTGATGCTTACAGAGTCTGAGACAGACTCTGTGACTCATGTGGGGATCATGCCGTGATCTAAAGAAACTCAAGAGCAGGTGAGAAACAAAAACCCAGAACAACATCTAAAGAACTGAAGGCCTCACTTGCCTCACTTTGAACACTGGTCCATGATTCAACCATAAGAGACTGGACAAAAATCACACCCACGGGAGAGTTCCCAGGAGAAAACCATTGCAGACCAAAAAGAACACAAAGACTCATCTCAAATTTGCCAACAAAACATCTTGATGATCCCCAAGACTTTTGGGAAAATATTCTGTGGACTGACAAGACAAAAGTTGAACTTTTTGGAAGGTGTGCGTCCCATTATGTCAGGCGCAAAACTAACACAGCATTTCATAAAAAAAACATCATACCAACAGTCAAACATGGTGGTGGTAGTGTGATGACCTAGGGCTGCTTTACTGCTTCAGGACCTGGACGACTTGCTGTAATTGATGGAAACATGAATTCTGCTGTCTACCAGAAAATCCTGATAGAGAATGTCTGGCCATCAGTTTGAGACATCATGCTCAAACATTCCAATGCGGCTGAACTAAAGATGCACTGCAGTGGATATAAATCCCTTTGAAAACAAATCTGCATTGTCTAAAATGGTATCTTCTGCCTGTTTTTCCACAAAAAAAAACCTTCATGGGCTTACAATTGTTTGTGAAAATCTTTTCCTTTTTCCTCCTCCTTCAAGCGCCAGGATCTATGAATATTCTAAGTAGACCCACCCATAGTCCATAGGCCTATAGCCAGTGCTTTGTCCTGATTGGTTCACCTGTTGTAGTGACATCACAAAAATGCTCTGTCTAAACTTTCCTTTTTCCAAAGGGAGGCACTTAACTGAACTTTAACAGCAGAAAAACACAGACATAAGAGTGATTTCTCTCTTGATATGTCTTGTAAGTCATAAAGTGTCACCTGAAAACAGTTTTGCAAACAACAGTGGGCCAAAATTCCTCAACAACGATACAAAAGACTTGTTGCTAGTCATCGTAAATGCTTGATTCCAGTTGTTGCTGCCAAGGGTGGCACAATCAGTTGTTAGGTTTAGGGGGCAATTACTTTTTCACATTGGGCACATTAGGTAGCTTTTTTCCCCTTAATAAATGAAGTCATCATTTACTGTAACAACTGCATTTTGTAATTACTTGGGTGAAACTTTTGTGACAAATATGCAAAAATGTAAGAAATCAGGAAGGGGGTGGATATTTTTTCACAGCACTGTAAATCCAAGGGCACAGTAATGACATAAGAATCTGAAGTAAAACCATATACATTTTTCCCAGCAACTAATACATAGAAGATGTTTATAAGTTCCTCACCGCAGAATACGTCCACATGTACTGTCTTCACTGTGTCACCTTGTTTCAAAATGTAAAATTGACTACGGGGTGGAGCGGCTATAGTTGATGGTAATAAAAAAAATGTGATTCCACCCTGGAAACTAGACTTTGATTCACTGCTGTGTGTGTTTACTTTCTTTTCCTTGTTCAAGACTTATTTCAGCTTTGGTAACTTCTGTTCTGATTTAAACACATATTTAAGGTGCTTAGGGATAGGCACTCAAAAGATTTTACACAGATTACAACTGTAACCCTCCGCCATGTTTCTTCATGTTATTACTCCACAATCACTAGAGGACACTGTCATCACCTACATATAGGACTTATCCTCTGCTGATAGAATGCATAGTCCATTTAATTTTGGAGGATAGTCTAATTTTACCAAATCGTATTATTACTAATGGAAGATGACCTATGTTATCATCTCATCTCCTGTCTAGTAGGACTTGCTTCTAGACTCCACACAAAGAACAAATTTTTAAATGATTTACTTTGCAACGATTCAAGGTCTAGCTTAACAGCATTCGGTTTTGACATTCTTGGCAATGCTCATTTTTTTTTATTGGACGATTTATCCTTTTCCAGAGACAATTGCTTACACTTGCATAACATAATTGGCTGTGACCTCTGGGCCAGTGGTTTGTTACGCTTGAATGCAACCAATTAGACGTTATCCTGTGTGGACGGCTCCTCGGTGGAAACGATTTTGAGCTGTTACAGCAGTTCAAGGGCATTAACCATTAAATGAGTTAGCAACTTTCTCACAGCACAGTGCACTTACACTGCCAGACATTCAGTGGAATAGCTGAATCCCGTGTTGAATTAAAAGATTCACAGTCAAGAGAACATCATTTTCTCTGATCAAGATAAAAACTGATACCAAAAAAAAAAAAAAATCAAAAAGCTGTAACTTGTAAATTTTGGTGTTGTTTGGAATGCTGTTCACATAAAGTATTGTTGGTGTGTGTTTCAGGTGGATATAATCCAAAAAGCCGTACACACCGCTCCCTGCTGCTGTGCCTGTTGATGACTTCATGTGACCTGTCAGACCAAACAAAGGGCTGGAAAACCACACGCAAAATTGCTGTCAGTTCAGACTCCACACTAATATTCATCAAGTATAGTCACACATTTACCAGAGTTTGCTGGAGATAGCAGTGTATTCAGTGTGGGTGAATGTGTCGTATGGTGATAATAATTTCTAATGTCCAGGTTTAGAATGAATGTGGGTAATTAAATGGGTCAAAGTGTCATGTGATCTGGCATTAGTTGACTTATAGAGGAAGAAAGGAGTTTATTCTGCCTTTTCTACCATATTTCTAAAGATTTCCGATCCATATTGATTGTACAGGGAAACAGACTTTTTTTTTTGATGGGGATAAATTTCCAAAGCTGTACGAAATCCAGCCTTTGAACTCTGTGCCATTGTATTCTATTCTAGGAGACCACACTCCCTTTTAGGATTATATTTAATCTTAGTCTGCCCCCTTTTCAACACCAGACTCATAAACCTTGCCCCAAATCCTTCACCCTGAATTTCTAAACCCCTAAACCTGTAATCCTTTTTATAATTCATGATATTATTGCCCTGCATTGGTCTCGGTTACTATATGATTTTTCTTGTTGTGAAGATAATGAGTGGTGGCGATTATTGGCAGCTTCCATTTGAAGTATTTGAAAAGTAATAGTGGAATTGTGTTTTATCTCAGATTGCAGCGTTGCTGTGATTTAATGTAGTCACAAAAACAAAAATAGTGACTCGGTTGGTATAAAATATTTGTTCGTATAATAGTTGGTTGTATAATTTGTTTTTAAATGGTTCATTTTTAAGTTGAATATCAGTCATGCTTCGGTGACGGGGGTGGCAAGCTCAGCTATGAAAACTGACATTTTGGGCTTTTTTGGAGGGGTCCAATAAGTTATTATGGCACACATGAGAGCTTTAAAGTTAAGTTAAAAAAGCTAAGTTATACGTGTAAAAGGAAACAGTATAAGCTGGCCTTTTAACATTAATAATTGGCAGGTTTTTTAATAGAATCTTTTTTATTTTATATTTTCAGATATTTTTTTCATAAAATTCATATTTCCTTGTATTTGTGCTGCTCCTTCAACTTTACAACTTTTTTCATAAATTTGAAAAGTAAATATTTTTGCTCGTAAATTTGTTACTTTTTCATGTAAAGCTGCAACCTATTTCCACATAAAATGGCAACTCTTTTGAATTTGCTGTTTTTTTCTCATAAATTTGAGGGGTTTGGATTTTTTGGGGGGGAGTCAAATCTGCAGGGAGCCCTTCTTATGAGCAAAAAAAAAGGACCACAAATAGCCCCAAAGCCACAAGTTACACACAGAAAAATGCCGCTATACTATGAAAATAATTTGATGTGCAAATGTGCCTTTATTTATTTACAGGAGCTGATTTATAAAGAGTTCTTCTCTCAAGGAGATCTGGTATGTGTCAGTGTGAACTAGAGCTTAAATGTCATGTGACATTACTTTACGTATGGCTTCACAAATGTCTCAACATTGTGTATGCGGTGTTGTGTGTTCGCAGGAAAAAGCCATGGGGAACAGGCCAAGCGAGATGATGGACAGGGAGAAAGCCTACATCCCAGAGCTGCAGATCAGCTTCATGGAACATATCGCCATGCCCATCTACAAGTACGTGCAACAAGTGTTGGCGCGTCATCCGCTCACTTTGGTTCCTTGGGACGAGCCTGTTATGCATATATTTAAGTCCCTGTGACGTTTCTAGAAATACGGTGGTGACATTTGTGCATTTTGATTTAAATATTGTTGCTAAGATGAAAATAAACTGACTGTCCTTCACATGTTGATCAGAAAAGACTTGTCCTGTTGCTAAAAACTGATGGTATGGATATTTTTTTTTGAAGAAGAGCCCTGACTTTCACCTAAACATAATTACTGATGGTGATTACTGATCTCAGATCACATGTTATCAGTTTGAGAATTATGGTCAGAAAAAAAAAAATCAAAAAAAGAAAGAAAAACATCTAAAGCATCTTTCTGCTTATATTATTCTTCCTTCTCTAAAAAATTCAGATTTCCACAATATATTACAATACTATACTACGCATATAGTACAAACAAGACAAAGCACTAAAAAACAATAATTAGGTAAGTTAGTCATTAATTTATAGTCATATTTAGTCTTAGCTTCTTTCCACCATACATATATTTCAAAAGGAGAATAAATTAACCATATTAGTGTAAAAAATGTCTAAAATTCATTCTGGTTGGGAACTTCTATTCAATCCACTTATTACATATTTACTAAGATTTATCTTTTTGAATCCTAATTGTACATGTGAGTATTTTTGACATTTTTTTTGATATTTGAGAATCTGGAGTGAGAAAGTTCATACTAATGGATTTTTTTTTTACTCACTGAGAATAAGATCAACACTGTAACTGATCCAAAAACAATGTTACCCAAATTACATATTTCATACATAAAAGTACTTTGCGTTTTGTATATTTTATGAGGAGCTCTTGGTTACAGTTCAGTTTTGTTGTATGGCAGCAGTTAGCATTGTTGTCACCAACATAGTCTGCCTAAAAAAGTGGCCTGAGGATTGACCAGTGATTTTCTGTCAATTCTAATGATTTTATAGCTGAATAAACAGAAGTGAGAGGATTGCAGTGAAGTAGAACATTCTGGTGAATTCCCAGACAAGGATAATATACCTCTTCATGTTAAGTAATAACGTAGAAACTTCATTTCAGACTTTTTTCCAGTTTTGTATTTTTCCATCTAGCATTTTGTAAGAAGAACAAAATCATATTAATACTTGGCTGTTCTTCATAATGAATATAAACATTAGGTTAATGTTAAAAAAACAAGTATGTTGATGGTCTTCAGTATTATCATTTTACAACAAATAAGTCAGTCACAACTTAAACACAGTTCTAAACTATTAACCAGACCATTCGTGCATTACTCATATTCATATAGATACTATATCATACAGATACAGTACAATACTCTGCAAGTATTCTATCTCTATGCATGTTCTTAGACTGAATAAATGAGAACTAACTTTTCCCTCATTTTTCAGTGAATTCCATAGCTTATCTCCAGCTACTTTGATACTCACCTGATTTATGTGCACAAACTGAATCCTAAACTGTAAGACATCTGTTTTCACTCGTCTTTGATTCAAGTCGAGAGTGAAAACTTAGCAGTTGACTGCATTCTGTGATTGGTTTTTGTTTCTTTTCTTTTTTTAATGTATTTTATTCCCACTTATTGTGTCTTCAGTTTTGTTGTTTTAGTGTAGATTTTTTTTTATTTTCATCTGGCCCTACAGCACTTTGGCCAACTTGTTTTTAAAAGTGCTCTAAATTCCATTTTCTTCTGGCAGTGCCATGACCTCTTAACCCAAACATCTTCTGTAGCTTTTTTAAGATAAATAGTTTCTCACCTCTGTTTTTTTTTCCTTCCCCAAGGCTGCTATCTGAACTGTTTCCTGGGGCCACTGAGCTGTATGAGAGAGTGGCGGCAAATCGTGAGCAGTGGACCAAAGTGTCGCACAAGTTCACCATCCGGGGGTTGCCTAGCAACAATAGCTTAGACTTCCTCGATCAGGAATATGAGCTGCTGCAGTCCCAGGGTGCTTTTGGGAGCGACGACCACTGCCTCAACGGTTGCTTTGACGACACAGAAGGGCGGGGCCAGTGACGCCACCAGGCGACCTAAGATTTTCTGTGGTCCAGTAAGGGGTTGAGGATTCCTTTTCAGCGGCCAGTGAGCGGCACGCCTCTCTGCCGTCAACCAATTACATGCTTAGCAGGCCAGACAGGACAAAGTTTCACACTGAAACAGGTGATCTGAAGCGGGGGGACCCGCTGGTCTCCAGTGGGGGAGAGCAGACAGGGTGGTGACTCCGTCTGTTTCAGCAGCTACACTGGAAAAATAGGTTTTGACCACTAGTCACGCATCTGTTCATAAAACTACTGATCCTGATTATGATTGTAAAAACACACACAGTGACACACACATGTATACATGCACATGCTCTTAATAGATGAAGGGAAAATGCTCGCGTGAACATGTAACAGTGAGACGTGTACGTGGTATACTTTCTGTAAAACGTTTCATAAGCGCTTCTGTTGATTTAAATGGCTCAGCTTCGCGCAGACACAGCAGCTGCCATAGCCTTCACCTGATGCTCATGGATGCATGCCGTACGGACAGTCACAGTGTAAATTATTTCTTTTACCAGGGTCATTGTTGATTTTCTCTATCACTTAAAAAAGGTCCATCTTTACACCAGCATACAACACCAAAAAGTGCTGGAGACTTTGCTCGCTTTGATCATTTCATCACCCTTGCACGCGCTAATTTCTTTCTTCTCATTGCTTAAGCAATGAAGGGTGTTTTGGGGACAATTTGACAATCATTCACAAGCGGCAGAGTCACCGGCCCCTGACCCCCACTCCATGCATAAAACATTGAATCCACATACCCTGCGCATGATAATTGCTGGGCACCACGTTTGGCATGCATTTGCACCTCATACAAAATAAAAGCCACCCATGTTCCTAAAACCCCACTTTTTATTCTTCACAATATCCTCCATCCTTCCTTTCACTGCAGCCATTTTCTTTTTTTTTTCTCTTTTTTAATCCAATTCCCTCATACACCCACTTCAAACAGAGAAGCCCTTTAAAGAGATTCAGCCCATCCTTTAGCATCAATGTGCCAGAGTAGAGTGTGTTATATGAAGTGTGTCATTGAGTGTGTCATGGATCTGCCTTATTGCGCATCTTTGCTGCCTTTCTTAGAGCTTTTAATATATAAAAATTAAAAATTAAGAGTCTGTTCTGTATGGCTGTCATATATTTGTTATAGAGGTGTAGAGACATAGATCTAGAGAATGTGAGTTTCAATGTTCTGACTGAACTGAGAAGAAATAACATGTGAACTAACTGTGTGAAGACCTCAGACGTCACTTCACTTCATTTCCTATTTCTAGTTTAACTCATTTGTAAATTCATCTTTGAGACACAAAAGCATTTTTAGTTCAGTTGTCAGTGTGTCCAAAAGCTTTTTTGTTTTGTTTTGTTTTGTTTTAATTCAAAAAGGAACTAGAGATGTAGCCACCATAAAAATTTCTCTTCTTGGAAGCGTCAGCAGTTTGCAATTGCTGCACTTCCAAAGGAAACAGGAAGTTCTCAGACCATGCCACAGGCAAAAACACGCCATTTTAGTGGCCATGAGGGTCCATGTTACAACAGGCCGTACTCAGTTTTACCTTATAATGTTTAAACTATGAATAAATAACCATAAGATCAAAGCAGCTTCTGTACTGGACACCGCTGCATGTAGACTGTATATGGAGGGGAGCGCGTCAGTGAGTGGGTGAGTGGGTGAGTGGGTGAGAGAGGGACACGAATGGAGATGGTGAGTCTGAGATCCAGAAGAGCAGTCGGTG
The DNA here is from genome assembly GCA_020510985.1 of Pholidichthys leucotaenia. NCBI lineage: Eukaryota > Metazoa > Chordata > Actinopteri > Cichliformes > Pholidichthyidae > Pholidichthys > Pholidichthys leucotaenia. The sequence continues at coordinate 172,323,745 of CM035847.1, read as the reverse complement.
CAGCGGATCTTTCCAGTGCTGCAGCGGACACAAACGTCACATTCAGAGGTGGGTAGCAAATAGTTAAAATTGCTCAAGTACATGTACTCAAGTAACTCCTTCATTTGGGCGTACGCTTTGAGTTGCTTTCAGTTGTGATGACTTGTTTTTATGAGAAATTACTATTTTTTAGTCATTTATTATTTTATTTCTTTGAAATAATTGTTTTTCTATTTTTAATTTATTACTGGCTGCTGTTTGTTATTTGGATTATGTTAGAGAGTGCATGTGAATAGGTTTTTTTTTCTGAGACACAGAAAAGTAAAGTGGCAAATTTATGCGAGTAAGCTATAAAATTATCACAGAACACATTTATGAAAATGTGTAAATTTACAAGAAAAGGAGATAGTCATCTGAAACTTGGGAGGATAAAGTCTAAAATGTACAAAAAAGTCACAAAGGTATATGAAAATGGAAATTAAAAAATAGGTGGGAAAAAATATTAAATTATGCCAAAGAACAGAACACTTATGAGGAAAAAAGTCAGAACTTTATTTAAAAAGTTAATAATTTAAAAATCTCACTAATTGGGGAGAGTAAACTAAGACTCTTACTCTTATTTAAGTAGTTATTTTGGTGACCATTGTATGCTTTATTAATTTATATTGTTACTTTTACATGAATATAATAATTAGGACTACTCTATAGTGTTGTAGTCAAGACCAGTCTCCCAGACCAAGACAAGACCAGGACTGTCATACACCTGACTACAACACCACTACGCTACCCACCTCTGATCCAATCACCAAACTTCTTCTCCAACCCCAGACTGTGTAGAATTTATTCAATGTAGATGAAAGCAAAATGATTCCAGTCAAACAAGACAAATGTCAAATGTGTATTTTCTTTGGAAGAGTCTCGTGAGGCCGGGTTAGTGAGGAAGGCTGAGTAATACCAACACTGGGATGTATATTGGCGTGGCTGGGTGAAAGCTTTAGATCAACTTTGGTCTGTTTCATGGACTGAACTTTATTTTTGCTATAAAGTTTTTGAACGGCAGATGTGTTTGTAAAAGAGCCACTTATTCTCATTCTTAAACTTGTCCTCTCAGTTGTAGTTTATCCATTTCTGTTATTTTTCAGCCACCGTTTCTTCTGTATGGGCCTTTTTGTGTGCAATATATACTGTCTGCCTGTGTGATATTGCATAGATTCCTATGTAAATACCTATGCCTCTGTTAAATTATCGCTTTAGGTCTGAGTTGCCAAAGGCTTTTAAGTGTCTGATCCTGATGTTTCCATTGAAAAACTCGATGGACTGTGACTATTTTAATCCTAAAATACTTCTGAGAGTCCAAACCTGGGACAGTTTTCTATAATGAGTGTGTATCTGTCCTTTTCTGTTCATTTTAGAGAGTCGGGGCTAAATGTGCCAAGCAAACTATTCAACTTCATGGACAGGCTGAAAAGTAAAAAATAAATACAGTAAATAAATAAAAATCCGATGACTTTAATTATTTTTGTTCTCTACTGTTGGAGTTACAATGAGGGCTGTGTAGATGTTAATACTTTCTGATACAACACCACGGCTTGTCCATGAAGTTTGAACACCAACACTTTTCATGACTCTATAGTCATTGTATGGATAACTTGTGACTTAATTGTTAAAAGGGGCAAAAAACAAACTGTTGTAAATATCAAAGTTTTAAGAGAAAATGTTTCTTGGTTGTCTGTCATTATTATTATAATGAGAAGCTTTTTTCAATTCTGCAATGTGTTTAAAGTGGTTGCATCTGTTCTCTTTTTCTCTAAGCCATTTTTGAACAACCTGAAGCTTAGACTTATACAGAGGGGATGAAAGAAAACTATATGTGTATTTAGCATATACATATGATATTCTACCACAGCAAAGAATCCAGGATAGGCTGAAATGTATAAATGATGCTTATACTGAGGACTAAATCCAGTCATCTGTTGATTATTTGTTGATTTTTTTTTCAAGTGCTGGTGGTCTTGTTCTTCTTCAGATGTGTTGAACAAGAACATTTTGAGAAAAAAGGAAAATACATTTTAAATCTTTTTTTTCTTGAAATAAATTTGGTGAAATCTGGTGCCTTTGCTTGTCTTGTGTACATGTCCATACAAACACACATCTATGGACACTGATTTTTGTCATCACAGTTTCACCTCAGTTGGCCTGTTGTGCGTAAGACAGGTCAGATTAGCTTTTGGTTTTAGGTAAAATTGCCACAGTTTGCCAATTAACCTAACTTGCATGTTTTTGGCCTGTGGGAGGAAACCGGAGTACCCGGAGTAAACCCACGCAGACACGGGGAGAACAAGTTAGGTTAATTGGCATCAAACTGGGGATTCTAAATTGTCCTTAGGTATGACTGTGAGAGTGAATGGTTGTCTGTCTCTCTGTGTTGGCCCTGCGACGGACTGGCGATCTGTCCAGGGTGGACCCTGCCTCTCGCCCAAAGATGCTGGGATAGGCTCCAGCCCCCCCACGACCCGTAAAGGATTAAGCGGTAGAAGATGGATGGATGCCACAGTTTGTCTTTAATGATCCTTCTATATCTGATTATATCTCTCCAGTGAGGAGATGTTAATTTTATTTATTTTTTTGTGATTTAAGGTGAAAATAGAACTTTTTGACTGAATTTCACAGAAGACACACACCTGATGCACATGATCATTGAGCTGTAGTCCAGCATATGCAAACGGCATGTTTTTCTTAGAATACACAGTGGTGTGAAAAAGTGTTTGCCCCCTTCCTGATTTCTCATTTTTTTTTGTATGTTTGTCACACTTAAATGTTTCAGATCATCAAACAAATTTAAATATTAGACAAAGATAACACAAGTAAACACAAAATGCAGTTTTTAAATGAAGGTGTTTATTATTAAGGGCAGAAAAAAATCCACACCTACATGGCCCTGTGTGAAAAAGTGATTGCCCCCCCTCCTGCTAAAACATAAATTAACTGTGGTTTATCACATCTTTGGAAAGCTGAGTTCAATTTCTCTAGCCATACCCAGGCCTGATTACTGCCATACCTGTTCTCAATCAAGAAATCACTTAAATAGGACCAGCCTGACAAAGTGAAGCAGACCAAAAGATCCTCAAAAGCTAGACATCATGCTGCAATCTAAAGAAATTCAGGAACAAATGAGAAACAAAGTAACTGAGATCTGTCAGTCTGGAAACGGTTATAAAGCCATTTCTAAAGCTTTGGGACTCCAGCGAACCACAGTGAGAGCCATTATCCACAAATGGTGAAAACATGGAACAGTGGTGAACCTTCCCAGGAGTCGCCGGTCGACCAAAATTATCCCAAGAGCGCAGTGACAACTCATTCAAGAGGTCACAAAAGACCCCACAACAATATCCAAAGAACTGTAGGCCTCACTTGCTTCAGTTAAGGTCAGTGCTCTTGACTCCACTGTAAGAAAGAGACTGGGCAAAAATGGCCTGCATGGCAGAGTTCCAAGACAAAAACAGCTACTGACCAAAAAGAACATAAAGGCTCATCTCAGTGTTGCCAGAAAACATCTTGATGATCCCCAAGACTTTTGTAAAAATACTCTGTGGACTGACGAGACAAAAGTTGAACTTTTTGGAAGGTGTGTGTCCTATTACATCCGGTGTAAAAGTAGCACAACATTTCAGAAAAGGAACATCATACCAACAGTAAAATATGGTGGTGGTAGTGGGATGGTCTCAGGCTGTTTTGCTGCTTCAGGACCTGGAAGACTTGCTGTGGTAAATGGAACCATGAATTCTGCTGTCTACCAAAAAATCCTGAAGGAGAATGTCCAGCCATCTGTTTGTGACCTCAAGCTGAAGCGCACTTGTGTTCTGCAGCAGGACAATGATCCAAAACACACCAGCAAGTCCACCTCTGAATGGCTTAAGAAAAACAAAATGAAGACTTTGGAGTGGCCTAGTCAAAGTGCTGACCTGAATCCAATTGAGTTGATGTGGCATGACCTTAAAAAGGTGGTTCATGCTCGAAAACCCTCCAATATGGCTGAATTACAACAATCCTGCAAAGATAAGTGGGCCAAAACTCCTCCACAGCGCTGTAAAAGACTCATTGCCAGTTACAGCCATGGACAAAATTGTTGGTACTCCTCTTTTAATGAAAGAAAAACCCACAATGGTCACAGAAATAACTTGAATCTGACAACAGTGGTAATAAATAAAAATTCTATGAAAATTAACCAATGAAAACCAGACAATGCTTTTGAATTGTGGTTCAACAGAATTATTTTAAAAAACAAACTCATGAAATAGGCCTGGACAAAAATGATGGTACCCTTAACTTAATATTTTGTTGCACAACCTTTTGAGGCAGTCACTGCAATCAAACGATTTCTGTAACTGTCAGTGAGACTTCTGCACCTCTCAGCGGGTATTTTGGCCCACTCCTCATGAGCAAACTGCTCCAGTTGTCTCAGGTTTGAAGGGTGCCTTCTCCAGACGGCATGTTTCAGCTCCTTCCACAGATGTTCAATAGGATTTCGATCAGGGCTCATAGAAGGCCGCTTTAGAATAGTCCAGTGTTTCGCTCTTAGCCATTCTTGGGTGTTTTTAGCTGTGTGTTTTGGGTCATTATCCTGTTGCAAGACCCATGACCTGCGACTGAGACCAAACTGACACTGGGCAGCACATTTCTCTCTAGAATACCTTGATAGTCTTGAGATTTCGTTGTACCCTGCACAGATTCAAGACACCATGTGCTAGATGCAGCAAAGCAGCCCCAGAACATAACTGTGAAACACTCCATGTTTCACAGTAGGGACAGTGTTCTTTTCTTGGTATGCTTCATTTTTGCGTCTGTGAACATAGAGCTGATGTGCCTTGCCAAAAAGTTCCAGTTTTGTCTCGTCTGTCCATAGGACATTCTCCCAGAAGCTTTGTGGCTTGTCAACATGCAGTTTGGCAAATTCCAGTCTGGCTTTTATATGATTTGTTTTCAACAGTGGTGTCCTCCTTGGTCGTCTCCCATGAAGTCCGCTTTGGCTCAAACAACGATGGATGGTGTGATCTGACACTGATGTACCTTGACCTTGGAGTTCACCTTGAATGTGTTTAGAGGTTGTTCTGGGTTCTTTTGTTACCATTCGTATTATCCGTCTCTTCCATTTTTCATCAAGTTTCCTCCTGCGGCCACGTCCAGGGAGGTTGGCTACAGTCCTGTGGCTCTTAAATTTCTTAATAATATGTGCAACTGTAGTCACAGGAACATCAAGCTGCTTGGAGATGGTCTTATAGCCTTTACCTTTAACATGCTTGTCTATGATTTTCTTTCTAATCTCCTGAAACAACTCTCTCCTTTGCTTTCTCTGGACCATGTTTAGTGTGGTACACACCATGTCACCAAACAGCACAGTGACTACTTGTCATCCTTTAAATAGGCCGACTGACTGATTACAAGTTTGTAGACACCTGTGATGTTAATCAGAGGACACATCTTGGTTGAACATGTCCCTATGGTCACATTATTTTCAGTCTTTTCTAGGGGTACCATCATTTTTGTCCAGGCCTGTTTCATGAGTTTGTTTTTTAAAGTAATTCTGTTGAACCACAATTCAAAAGCATTGTCTGATTTTCATTGGTTAATTTTCATAGAATTTTTATTTATTACCACTTTTGTCAGATTCAAGTTATTTCTGTGACCATTGTGGGTTTTTCTTTCATTAACAGAGGGGTACCAACAATTTTGTCCACGTGTGTATCACAAACACTTGATTGCAGTTGCTGCCGCTAAGGGTGGCCCAACCAGTCATTAGGTTTAGGGGGCAATCACTTTTTCACACAGGGTCATGTAGGTTTGGATTTTGTTTCCCTTAATAATAAACACCTTCAATTAAAAACTGCATTTTGTGTTTACTTGTGTTATCTTTGTCAAATGTTTCAGATCATTAAACAAATTTAAATATTAAAGTGTGACAAACATACAAAAAAAATGAGAAATCAGGAAAGGAAGAAAACACTTATTCACACCACTGTATATGCATAATATGAACAAGTTAAAAGCCATTGTGATTCATTAACACAATTTATTTAAGTTCTATCCCACAGTTGCAAAAGTATGTGAACCCTTTGGAATGACCCGTTTTTCTGCATTATTTGGTCATAAAATGTGATTTGATCTATAACAGTCCCAAAGTATACACAAACACAATATGCTTAACCTAATACTGTCATGTGTGCGCCTAAGTGCACACACACAAATTAATGTATAGTAGCCCAACCGCTGGTGAAGTGAACGTGTTTATTAACAAAGGCACAACAAACACAAAAATGTTCAATGAGAAACAGTCTGGACACAAAGTGACGGATGACTGAGCTCAGTTGGCAGGAGGAGGAGGAGCCCCACGTGCTCCCAGATGGGACTGGAGCGGAGAGGAAGGGCAGTTATTAATAATAATGAAGAAGACTTACAAAAGGCGTCGGCGCGCAACTGGCTCTGGGAAAAACAACACCTGAGTAGTCCAATACAGGAGAAAACCAACGAGTTCCAGGACATCAACGTAGACTTAGTGTAGCCCCAGACTTGGAAAAGTGTTGACTTCAGGCTTAGACTAAAGACTAACACCACCACACCAAGTACTCCCACTGCCACACATAAATACCCCGTGGACTAATGAGGCGGCAAGTGGAAGCAGGTGTGACGGCAGCCCTCAGTGCATGAGTGAGTAAGTGAGGATGTGAGTAGGAATGAATGTGTGTGCTAAATGAATATATGTGTGTGTGCATGTATGTGTATGTGGAAAAACACAGAAGGTGATGACACAGCTGGTGAATGCCTGAGAGAAGGAGGTGTGGCTGCAGACTGGCAGGGAGCCCAGACTCAGAGGCTCCAATAACCTGCCAGCTGGAAATAATTAACAACAATCAGGAGACTACAGCCACAGATCATGGAACAGAGTTGAGACATCAGCCCCGTTCATGACAAATACCACACAAACAAATGTCATTTTTCATGTCTTTATTGGACATATCCATTAATCATTCACAGTGCTGGTGGAAAAAGTAAGTGAACCCTTATTCTAATGACTTCAGCAACAGCCAGGAGTTTGCAAACCTGGAGTCCAAGCAATAAAACGAGACTGGAGCAAGGTGCAGTGTTACTTTGACTTGTATATAAAGTATAGTTTGCTATTCACAAGAATCATCTGCTGATGTGAACCATGCCTCACAAAAAAGAGATCTAAAGACCTACGATCAAGAATTGATGATTTGCATAAAACTGTAAAGGGTTTCAAAGTAATCTCCAAGAAGGTATTCACCCTTCCACAGTTAGACAGATTATCTACAAATGGAGATGATTTAGTACTGTGACTACTCTCCCTAGAAGCAGGTGCCCAGTCAAGTTGACTCCAAAGGCACAACATAGAATGTCTAGTGAAGTAAAAAAGAACCAGAGTAACAGCTAAAGGCTTGAAGGAACCACTGGAACTGGTTAGCATCTCTGTTCATGAATCTATCATACGCAAACCATTGAACAGGCATAGTGTAAATGGTAGGCCACCACAGAGGAAGTTGCTGTTTCCCAAAGACTAGAGCAGGGGTGTCCAACCAGGTGCCATGGAGAGCCAAGACCCTGCAGGTTTTCTCTTCTACCCAGTCTCTTCAGCAGGTGTTTTCACTTATCAGCAATCAGTGGGAAGAAGTTCACAGAAATCTGCTGTTGAAGACACTGGTTGGAGGTAAAACCTGCAGGGTCTTGGCTCTCCATGGCACATGGTTGGACACCCCTGGACTAGAGGGCACTCAGAGAGCACATACCTCTGCCAAGGCCCTATCAATGTTAACAAAAGTGATAAAGTCATCCAGAATCTGTGTTCTGACCTGGATCACCTCCAAAATCTACTCATAATGGTGCCATCGATAGCCCAAGGGCCACGTCTGACAAGAATTTCTTTAACATCTGTCTAGTATTTTTTGCGTAATCCTTTCAACAATCAGATAAACCAACATGAAAACATTACCTCCTTGGACAAAGTGAAAACACCACTGCATTCCTGCAGTTTTCCAAAGAGCACCTTGATACTCCACAACACTACTGGGAAAATGTTTTGTGGACTAATGAAACTAAGGTTGAATAATTCTGGAAGAACACGCAGCGCTATATGTGGAGTAAAAAGGGCACCACATACCAACATGAAAATGCATACCAACAGTGAAATACGGTGGAGTGAGCATTATGATTTAAGGCTGCTTTGCTGCCTTGGAGACTGGACCATTTGCCATCATTGAGAGGGAAATGAATTCTTAAGTTTATCAAGGTATCGTATCGAATAATGTCAGGGTGGTTGTCCACAAGCTGAAGCTCGACATAATTTGGGGAATGCAGCAGGACAATCGCCTTAAACACTGAAATAAATCAACAAGAGAATGGCATTTATATGGCATTAATATGGCATTTCTTTAAAGAAAAATAGTCCAGATTTCCTCCTGAATGTTGTTCAGGTCTGAGCAGCGGCTACTGGAAGTGTTTGTTGGAGGGTATTGCTGCCAAAGTAGGTTCAACCAGTTATTAAATCCAAGGATTCACATACTTTTTCCACCAGAACTGTGAATGTTTAATGGGTATATCCATTAAAGATATGAAATATAATTATTTGTGTGGCATTAAGTTATTACTTGGGACTTACATGTAGATCAGATCACATTTTATAACCAATTAATGCAGCAAACCATACACATACATTTTCTTGTAACTGTATATGTAAGTTGTATATGATTTCCATTGAAATTAGAAGTTGACCTGTGGATACTTCTTAAAAGAATGGCTGTCTTCAGATATTATGGAGGATAGCTGTTGTGCATGTGGAGTGACTCCGCTCATCGTAAAGTCTACAGGATGGCAGAGAGGAACAACATAGTTGTTACACTGTCAAAGAAAATAGTAGTTTGTTAATTATTACAACTTGTCTTCTACAGTTCAGTCAATTTAAAATTTTTAAGGCAACTCGGACACTAACTTTTTATTTTTATTGTGCATGTGAAAAATTCTATCAAGAAAACTTATTTTAATTTTGAATAAGAAAGCAAATTTTAAAAATTATGTGCACAGAAAAATCTTAGCGATTTTACTTCAACTTGTACAACAATGAGAGCAAACACAAAAGAGTTGCATTTATATTTTGGTGAGTAAATATATCAACACTGTATTTGATCCATACAGAAAATGTTCCCCAAATTAAATGTCTCAAAACTAAAAGGTACTTTGTATATTTTATTTTATGAATTATGAACACAATCATATCATAGTGGTAGGTTAAAGCTACACTACTGCCCATATTTTCATCCTAAAAATCATATAATTTCTTAACATCAGTGTTTTGTCAGTTCTAAAATATTATTGGTGAATAAACAGAACACAAAGAATTGTAAGGTCACTAACACAGCTCTGTCTAGTCTATCACAGATTCAACAGTGTCTGCTAAGATAATCTAACCACCTGACAGGTTTGCATATCAAGGTGCTGATTAAACAGCATGATTACTGCATGGATGTGCCATGGACTGGCCACAATAAAAGCCCACTATAACTGTGCCAGTGACGTGCAGTGAGGGTTGTGGGTGGTGAGGCACTGACTCTTTCAAAGTCAAATTTACAAATATATGAACCCAAGAGCATAGCTTGAATTTAATTTCAGCTGAAAGTTTGCGTGTTTTATGATCTGCTAATTGTACATTATAAAATCCGATGATATAAATAATTAACAAAACAACTAAGGCATTTTACTGAATTGCCTCTCGATAGAATGCACAGTGAATTTAAGTTCAGTTCTGCAATGCATGTCTAGAGCTTTTATTGTGAAGGGAAGAAGCACAAATAGTATTATACTGCAGTTACTTTTGTTTTGCAGAAAGGCAGGTAAAGTTCTGCTGACTAACTCCATGCCTCCATGTTTTCATTTCATTCAACTCTCCTGAATATAAACAAAGTGCAATGACCCTTGGCTACACAAATAAAATGTATTGTTATTTTACTGACAAATATTAGAGCCCAAAATTGATAGTGGGTCAGACAGCACATTTGCTGTGCACCTTGTACTCCACAATTCTATACAAATTCAAGTGGTGGTGGTGGGGGGAGTTCATAGGGGGGCTGAAAAGTTCATAGGATGGCTAAGAAGGAGTTATGTCTTTGAGGATCAAGAAGACAGCTTCTATACCGCAGGGATCCAAGCGCTGCAAAACCGATGGAAGAAGTGTTTGGACCAAAGGGGAGACTACGGTGCATCCAGAAGGTATTCACAGCACTTCACTTTTTCCACAATTTGTTATGTTACAGCCTTATTCCAAAAGGGATTAAATTCATTTTTTCCACAAAATTCTACACACATTACCCCATAATGACAATGTGAAAAAAGTTTTTATGAGATTTTTGCAAATTTATTAGAAGCAAAAAAAAACCCAAAACTAAGAAATCACATGTACATAAGTATTCACAACCTTTGCTCAGTACTTTGTTGATGCACCTTTGGCAGCAATCACAGCCTCGAGTCTTTTTCAATATGATGCCACAAGCTTGGCACACCTATCTTTGGGCAGTTTCACCTATTCCTCTTTGCAGCACCTCTCAAGCTCCATCAGGTTGGATGGGAAGCGTCAGTGCACAGCCATTTTCAGATCTCTCCAGAGATGTTTAATTGGATTCAAATCTGGGTTCTGGCTGGGCCACTCAAGGACATTCACAGAGTTGTCCGGAAGCCACTCCTTCGATAGCTTGGCTGTGTGCTTAGGGTCGTTGTCCTGCAGAAAGATGAACCATCACCCCAGTCTGAGGTCAAGAGCGCTCTGGGGCAGGTTTTCATCCAGGATGTCTCTGTGCATTGCTGCATTCATCTTTCCCTCTATCCTGATTAGTCTCCCAGTTTCTGCCACTGAAAAACATCCCCACAGCATGATGCTGCCACCACCATTGGCATGGTTATGAGCGGTAGCTGGTTTCTTCCAAACATGACGCCTGGCGTTCATGCCAAAGAGTTCAATCTTTGTCTCATCAGACCAGAGATTTTGTTTCTCATGGTTCAAGAGTCCTTCAGGTGCCTCTTGACAAACTCCAGATATGCTGCCATGTGCCTTTTACTAAGGGGTGGCTTCCGTCTGGCCACTCTACCATACAGGCCTGATTGGTGGATTGCTGCAGAGATGGTTGTCCTTCTGGAAGGTTCTCCTCTCTCCACAAAGGAACAATGACAGAGTGACCATTGGGTTCTTGGTCACCTCCCTGACTAATGCCCTTCTCCCCTGATTGCTCAGTTTAGATGGCCGGCCAGCTCTAGGAAGAGTCCTGGTGGTTCTGAATTTCTTCCATTTACGGATGATGGAGGCCACTGTGCTCATTGGAACCTTCAAAGCAGCAGAAATTTTTCTGTACCCTTCCCCATATTTGTGCCTCGAGACAATCCTGTCTCGGAGGTCTACAGACAATTCCTTTGACTTCATGCTTGGTTTGTGCTCTGACATGCACTGTCAACCATGGGACCTTATATAGATAGGTGTGTGCCTTTCCAAGTCATGCCCAATCAACTGAATTTACCACAGGTGGACTCCAATTAAGCTGTAGAAATATCTCAAGGATGATCAGTGGAAACAGGATGCACCTGAGCTCAATTTTGAGCTTCATGGCAAAGGCTGTGAATGCTAATATACATGTGATTTCTTAGGTTTTTATTTTTTATAAATTTACAAAAATCTCAAAAAAAAATTCACATTGTCATTATGGGGTATTGTGTGTAAAATTTTGCATGAAAAAAATGAATTTAATCCCTTTTGGAATAAGGCTGCAGCATAACAAGATGTGGAAAAAGTGAAGCGCTGTGAATATTTTTCTACTGTATGTTGAAAAATGAACCACATTTGGTCAAATTTGACCACTGCATCATAGAATAGAATAGAATAGCTTTATTGTCATTACACAGTACACTAGCACAACAGCTCCAGTCTCTAGTTAATGATATTCACACTCAGATACATCACACGCACATCTATGCTAAATAGATAAAAATAATAAACATAGTAAAATTTTCATTTTGGATATCCAAAATGAAAAAACATTCCAGATACCTATAATATAATTTTGGACATCCAAAATACATTTTTACTCATAGAAATAATATTATAGATAGTCATAATATGAATAGTGGCTATCTAAAATTTCAGATATCTGTAATTGAAACTGTGACTAGTGACAATATACTTACAGATATCTGTAAACATATTTTGGATATCTACTGAGAGATACTGATTATCTCAAATGAATTATGACTAGTAACAACTGTATTGTAGATATCGGAAATAAGAGTTTCTCCTAGTAAGAATTCTATTTCAGATATTTAGAATGTTCATTCTTGATAGGAAGAATGTAATTGTAGATATCTGGAAGTGAAAACCCAATACACATGAATGGGGAAAGGTGACATCATTTCTCCTAGGAAGAATGATTTCATAGATATCTGAAATGATCATTATGGAGAGGAAGAATTTCACTGTGGATATCTGAAATCTTTGTTTTTACCTGAAAAAATTGAATTATTGATATCTACAACACATATCCAGCCTAGCTATTAAATGTTAAAATGGCTTGCCATAGCACAGTTGTTCAGAAACACTGCTTCTGAGGCGTTTCATTTGGCCAGAATCACGTGATCAATGACGCAATGGTTTTAAGGTAAGTGAAGTATTGGCAAGATTTGTGATGTGTTTTGGTGGATATTTTGCGTGAGAGACATGGAGCCAGTAAGGAAGAGAGGACGTTCTGCCATGTGGCAATATTGTAGCGAACTCAATATGAGCACCCTACTTGGCTTGCCAAGTGGGTTGACCCTATTGGCGACACAGGTAGAGTGCGGGACTCCGGAGCGGGAGGCATGAGTTCGAACCTCCCGGTGGGACGTCGCCATGTCGAGCAGCACGTTACATTGGTGTCAGAAGTGGGATCTCCTGTCCAAAGCAGTAATGGGGCGCTGACATCGGGACGATGTCGAGAACCAGAGGGGAGTAGTGTAGCGAACTCAATATGAGCACCCTACTTGGCTTGCCAAGTGGGTTGACCCTATTGGCGACACAGGTAGAGTGCGGGACTCCGGAGCGGGAGGCATGAGTTCGAACCTCCCGGTGGGACGTCGCCATGTCGAGCAGCACGTTACAATATTTTAAATTGATTTCTGTCAATCAGGTAGGTTTGGTAGCTTTCTGTTACGTTCTGAGCGCGGGGGGGTTTCACCTGAGCTCAGGTTGTTTGCTTTTCTTTCTTTCCTTTCATATTTACACTGAGTTGTCATTTATCCCTGGATCAACCCTGAGATAAAAACACTTCTGAGAGAGAAGAAGAAGATCTTCAGGTTGGGGAACAGGGAGATGTTGAAGTCCGTACAGAGGGAGCTGAGGAGGAAGATCAGAGAAGGCAAGGACAGCTTCAGGAAGAAGATGGAGGACAAGCTGCAACAGAGCGACATCGGCGGGGTCTAGAGAAACCTTAAAACCATCTCTGGGCTCCAGAATACCTCCTCCCAGGCCACGGGGGGCAGGGAGTGGGCGAACAATCTGAACCTGTTTTTTTAAAAGGTTTGACCAACTGCCCTCCCCCCCCCCGACTGCACAACAACCACTGCTGCCTCTAAAGTCATCGAGACCAGCTGTCCACACCCCACTCCACCAACACCCCCACCCCCCCACTCCCAGCACACAGCCCCCCAACCTGACCCTCACTAAGACCCAGGTGAGGACGGAGCTGAGGAAGATCAAGGCAAGGAAGGCCTCGGGACAGGACGGCATCAGCGCGAAGCTCCTCAAATCTTGTGCAGACCAGCTGTGTGGGATTGTGGAGCACATCTTCAACCTGAGCCTGAAGCTAGGGAGGGTACCACAGTTGTGGAAAACATCTTGTGTGGTACCTGTACCAAAGACTTCCCATCCCAAAGACCTGAACAGCTACAGACCAGTGGCCCTGATGTCTCACATGATGAAGACCCTGGAGAGACTGCTCCTTGCTCACCTCCGCCCCCTGGTGGGACCAGCGATGGATCCACTCCAGTTCACCTACCAGCATGGCATTGGGGTGGAGGATGCAGTGATCTTCCTCCTTCACCGTTCTCTGTCCCACCTGGAGAAGCCCGGGAATGCTGTGAGGATCATGTTCTTTGACTTCTCCAGTGCTTTCAACACCATCCAACCGATGATCCTGAAGGACAAGCTGCTGTGGGGTGGACCAGCACCTGTCATCATGGATCCTGGACTACCTCACTAACCGGCCACAGTTTGTGAGAACCCGGGATTGTGTGTCCGACACGATCATCGGTAGCACGGGGCCCCCCAGGGAACGGTTTTGGCTCCCTTCCTGTTCACCCTTTATACTGCGGACTTCTCACACAACACAACACACTGCCATCTACAGAAGTTCTCTGACGACTCTGCGATTGTCGGCCTCATTTCCAATGGAGATAAAGCTGAGTACAGAGGACTTATCCAGGACTTCGTGGACTGGTGCCATCGGAACTGCCTCTAGACCAACGTGAGGAAAACTAAGGAGCTGGTGGTGGACTGCCGCAGGCAAGGACAACCCCTCACAGCACCAGTAAACATACAGGGAACAGACATTGAGATGGTGACATCCTACAAGTACCTGGGTGTTCATCTGAACAATAAACTAGGCTGGTCACACAATACCGACGCACTCTACAAGAAGGGACAGCACAGGCTGTTCCTACTGAGGACACTCAGGTCTTTTGGTGTACAAGGGGCACTGCTGAAGACATTCTGCTGTTTATTTTCTGTTGACAACATGAAATACAGTGAGTCCTCCAAACAGCGTCACAGCTAGCACTCAGCAAAACTAGCATCCATGTCGTGACACAAAACATAAATAATACAGAATTAGACTTTAGTCAACAAAAAGAACCCAACAATAATACACATATATTGATTGTAAATGAAACCTGATAAAAGAAACTAATGGATGACATATATTAACATAAATAATAACTGGATTGACCTTGGGCTAAAACGAATCAAACCTACCTCTTCCATACAAATGTAAGACAGGAAGGAGGAAGGGGGAATCTGGTCAGACAAGGGGAGCTAGAGGAGGGGCTTACTATCAGGATACTCACTGTCAGTGTATGCAACCAAATGTACACATAGAGATCTTGTGCAATTATAATGGAAGAACTATAACCTGTTACACAGGACATACTGAACGCACTGAGGAGCTCAATTAGCAGCAGACTACATCATCCTAGGTGCACAACTGAGAGGTTTTGCAGGTCCTTCCTACCTACGGCTGTCAGACTGTATAACCTAAGCAGGGCTGCTCGCAGAGATAGCAAAAAAAATGTGACGACCTAATAGTATTGAATGCAAAAGACGCAATAGACTTACACAAATGGTCCCTTCCAGTATACAACTTGGACAATATCAGTCACTACGGAGGGTGACAATATGTATGGGTACATATTCATACTATGTAGGATAACTAAGTAGACGGTTATGGTGCTTATTCCATCTAGCTACAATGCTCCGCACTGTGTATATATATTTATATATTTATGTGTACATATGTATATTCACTGCTCTTCTTTTTCTTGTCTTCTTGACTGTTGCTCTGAGTGTTGCTGTCCCTGCACTGTTGCAATCCTGGAATTTCCCCATTGTGGGACTAATAAAGGCTTATCTTATCTTATCCATAATAGGAATTACTTGCCCGTTTACATTCATTATAGTTTGTTTATTTTATCTTAGAGTTTGCAGGTCCTCATTTTTTCTGTCACATCATTATGGTTGTATTTCATGTTCGTTCCCGAAGGGCTGACAGCTGTCATTGGCCTTCTGGGGTTTGCCCAGTGTGTGTGTGCCCTGCCAGCTGGCAGCCCTGATGACCTAGCTGTGTGTCATTGCTTTCTCCTGCCCATTCAGATTCTCACACCGGTTGTATTTTTATTGAACCTTTTTTTACAAACATGGCACAAACAGTCAGACACTAACACTAAAGTAATTTAAAAATTAAAAAAACACTAACAACAACAAAAAAAATGTACTAAAAACAACAACAACCATTAACAAAAGCAAGTCAACAACAATGCTCCTCTGTTTAGTCTAGGTAATCTATTACATAAGAATACATAATATACATTCACCAGTTTGGAATTTGCAAGGTCCACACATATCATTCACCTTCTTCTTCAGACGTTATGTTTAATTTCTTTACATAATCAATGAAAGGTCTCCATATATTCTCAAACACATTTTCCTTTAATTTCAGTATACAGTGGGGAAAAAAGTATTTAGTCAGCCACCAATTGTGCAAGTTCTCCCACTTAAAAGATGAGAGAGGCCTCCAATTTTCATCATAGGTATACCTCAACTATGAGAGACAAAATGAGAAAAAAAAAAATCCAGAAAATCAAATTGTGTGGGAATGTGAAAGTGACGAGGCAGAGTTTATCTCACGAGTCGGGTTTATTCACATTCTCCAACATCAGCAAAAACAGAAAGAGAAAGAATTCCAGACATTCGACCTTTTTATAACCCAGAACATCAAAGCTCACAGTCACATTGTATTTAATCCCAAGTAACAATGCATCTTCTTCCGGATCTTAACACCTCCACCCATAATCTCTGGCAGCCAGGAAAATCCCCCAAGGCTGTCTCTCTGCATACCAAAGCCTAAACTTTCACATTCTCCTGTCATCTCCAAAGAGACTCAGTCCTTTGTTCAATCTAAGATGTGAAGCCTAAAGTGGTATACATATGAAGCATAAAGTAATATACATCTGTGCATATGTGTCCCACATGACCCCCCCCCCCGCCCCAAACGTCTAAGATGGAACAACGGAATAACAGTCTGCATGTCATGATAACATCATTACATATCAGCCCACGTGCTGCTTGGGCCTCGGTCTCCTCCCGTATCTGCTGTAAGCGGGCTTTGCCACTTCCACGGCGCCATCCTGCTGGGGAGCTGCTGTCTGGGGATGAGAACTGTTAGTCAATCCCTGTGGGTGTTCTGGGGAATGTTCCTTAGGGGGTCTGCCGCGCCGAGGAGCCCTGGCCAACAGCACATTCTCGTCTGCCAGCACAAAGGCGGGTTTGAGCCCGTTTATGCCAATCTTTTCTTTCCTGCCCCCCAAATCTAGCAAAAAATGCTTATCCCCTGTTTCCAGCACTCTAAATGGTCCATCATAAAGTGGTCGCAACGGTGGGTGATGTGCATCGTGTCTGACAAAAACAAACTCCGCATTTTTTAAAGCCTTAGGCACAAAAACGCACGGAAAACTGTGGTGTACGGGGCCAGGCAGCGTGCCCGATTCCGTGCCACTCTGCAACCGCTGAGCCGGGGAGCAATCCGGCGCAGGATTATCTGGGAGAAATTCCCCAGGCAGCCGAAGTGGCTGCGCAAAAACTAGCTCAGCCGGGGAGGCTTCCAAATCCTCTTTAGGTGCAGAACGCAACCCCAATAAAACCCACGGTAGCCTGTCCACCCAATTTGCATCCGTAAGCGACGCTCTGAGGGCCGCTTTCAATGACCTATGAAAACGTTTGCATAACCCATTAGCCTGCGGATTGTACGCGGTTGTGCGGTGGATCGTTACCCCCAGGCTGCGGGCCATTGCTGACCAAAGTTCGGAAACAAATTGAGGACCTCTGTCGGACGTAATGTCCGACGGGACTCCAAAGCGCGCTACCCATGCCGTTAAAAACGCGCGCGCCACCTCCTCGGCTGTGGTTGACGACAGTGGGACCACTTCCGGCCAGCGCGTGGTGCGGTCTACCATTGTCAGAAGGTGTGTGCACCCCTGTGACGGCGGGAGGGGGCCTACGAGATCCACGTGAACATGATCAAACCTCTTAGCCGGGATGTGAAACGGCTCCAAGGGAGCTCTCGTGTGTCTGTGTACTTTGGCTCGTTGACAAGCCATGCAGGCTGCTGCCCACTCTCTAACTTGTTTGCGCAGGCTCGGCCATACAAATTTCTCTCCCACCATTTTGACCAACGCGCGCACTCCCGGGTGCACCAGAGAATGAATCGAGTCAAAAACGCGGCGGCGCCACGCGGCCGGTACCACAGGACGCAGTCGCCCCATGGAGACATCGCAGATCAGGGGGGGCATGCCTTCTTGCAGCACCCTGTTCTCCAGCCTTAACTCTGTTGGTCCAGACTGGAGCGCACGCACGTCCGCATCGCTACCCTGATCCGCGGCCATGGCTGCATAATCTATCCCTACGCGGACTGGGGCCGCCACGGCGCGCGAGAGACAGTCTGCCACTACATTCAGTTTACCCGCCACGTGCTGAATATCGGTAGTAAACTCTGAGATTGCGGCCAGCTGCCTCTGCTGCCGGCCTGACCACGGTTCTGAAACCTTGGCCATCGCGAATGTCAACAGCTTGTGGTCAACGAACGCGGTGAAACTGCGTCCCTCCAGCCAGAACTGGAAGTGGCGAATGGCCAAGTGGAGAGCTAACAACTCCCTGTCAAATGCGCTGTATTTTCGCTCACTATCGCGCAAAGTCCTGCTGAAAAAGGCGAGCGGTTGCCAGGCCCCGGCTACATGCTGCTCCACGACTGCCCCTATGGCCACATCTGACGCGTCAGTAGTGAGCGCTATGCGGGCCGTTGGGTCTGGATGTGCTAACAACGCAGCGTTTGCCAGGGCCGTTTTGACCTCCGAGAATGCCCGCTCTTGCTCCGGAGACCATTCAATCTTATTTGCGGGTTTTTGTTTTTTTAGTGTGGCATACAATGGTTGCATGAGCTGCGCTGCGCAGGGGAGGAAACTGTTATAAAAATTCACCATTCCCAAAAACTCCTATAACGCCTTGACTGTTTGTGACTGGGGAAAATTTGTTACCGCGCGCACTTTGTCAGGCAGCGGAACCGCTCCTTCTGGGGAGACGCGATGCCCCAAAAAATCAATCTGCGTCACCCCGAACTGACACTTCGCTGGGTTGATTATTAACCCGTGCTCTCCCAACCTCCGGAAAACTGCCGTGAGGTGGTTTTCGTGTTCGTCTTCGGACGCGCTGGCTACTAAGATGTCGTCCAGGTAGACGAACACGAAGGGGAGATCGCGCAACACCGCGTCCATCATGCATTGGAACATCTGCGCAGCGCCTTTAAGCCCAAACGGCATGCGCAAAAACTCGAAGAGGCCAAACGGAGTTATTACCGCTGTTTTGGGTATGTCCTCAGCGCGCACTGGGACTTGGTGGTAACCGCGGACCAAGTCTATCTTAGAAAAAACGCACGCCCCCGCCAAATGAATGGAAAAATCTTGGATATGCGGGATTGGGTAGCGGTCGTGTGCTGTAGCGTTGTTCAACCTGCGGAAATCTCCGCAAGGTCGCCACGAGCCATCAGCTTTAGGGACCATGTGAAGCGGGGAAGCCCATGGGCTATTCGAACGCCTGATGATGCCCAACTTTTCCAGGTTGGCGAACTCCTCGCGCGCTATGGTCAGTTTAGCTGAATCCAAGCGCCGAGCTTTTGCAAAAACGGGTGGTCCGGTGGTAGTAATAAAATGTTCCACTCCATGTTTAGCAACGGCTGCTGAAAATGTGGGAACCGTGAGTGCTGGGAACTGAGTGAGCAGTGTGTGGAACTTACCGCTTGCCGTTGCGACGTTGGCTTGTGCTGCGGGCGGGGTCACTTGGGCTGCACAGGGAATAGAATAAAAAAAATGCATTAACCAGGCGCCTGTTAGCAAGGTCAACCAACAAATCATGTGAGCACAGAAAATTGGCCCCCAACATATTGAAATTCACTGCTGCTATGATAAAAGTCCACTCAAATGTACGGCCCTGCAGAGACAGAAACAGAGTCTTCTCACCAAAGGTCTTAATCTCCGAGCCGTTCGCTGCTACCACCCGGGGACCTTTGGAACCTGTTAGCCTGTCTGCGTAGGAAGGTGTGATGAAACTCAGCTGGGAGCCTGTGTCCACGAGG
This sequence comes from Pholidichthys leucotaenia, assembly GCA_020510985.1. Taxonomy (NCBI): domain Eukaryota; kingdom Metazoa; phylum Chordata; class Actinopteri; order Cichliformes; family Pholidichthyidae; genus Pholidichthys; species Pholidichthys leucotaenia. The sequence continues at coordinate 172,303,796 of CM035847.1, read as the reverse complement.
AAATGCCTCCCCGAGTGGGCGTCCAACAAATAAAGCAGCTTGTTCTCCTCCCCGAGGGCCGCAGCTGCTACCGACCCCCGGTCTTGGCGTTTCCCGAACGCCCGAACTGGCACGGTGGTACACATTTGCGTGCCCTCTCTGCGAAGCGGCAATGGTAGAAACAAAGGACGTCGTCTGATCCGTGTTTCTTGGCCCCTGCCGCCGCCATCGTCGGTGAGTCTGGTACTGCTGTCTCTGGCCCCCTGCCATCTCTGGACGCCGCGCCGAGCTCCGCTGCAGCGGCTGTGGCCGCGTGCCATTTGGTGGCGTTGACGATTCGTTGCGCCTCCTGGCCCAGCGCGTGGTAGTCTCGTTGGGCCAACAGTGGCGAACTGGCCAGGGTCGCTCTCACCGCTGACGGTAGGGTCCTGAGGAAGAGGTGGGTGAAGATGAAGTGATCATTGTCCGAGTCCTTCAACCTCAACAGCTTCTGCATCAGGTCCACGGGGCCTGTCGCTTTCAAATTCAGTCAGCACCAGGAGCCCCTCTGCTCGCTCCTCTGCCGAGGGGGTGAAGTACCGGATGAGTGCAGCCTTCAACGCGCCGTACTTGTCGCTGTCCGGCGGCTGGTCGATCAGGCTCTCCACATGCTGGGCTGTGTGGTTGTCCAGTTTTGCAACCACATGGTAGAACTTTGTGGCGTCTACCGAAATCCCCCGGAGGTTGAACTGCGCTTCAACCGCATTAAACCAGGAGCGCGGATTGTTCTGCCAGAAGTCCGGTAGCTGGACTGTGGCTGCATTCGCTTGGCTGGCTCCTGACGAGTCTGGCTCGGGGGAATTTCTTTCACTCATGATACGTCTTAGGGTCACCAGTGTGGGAATGTGAAAGTGACGAGGCAGAGTTTATCTCACGAGTCAGGTTTATTCACATTCTCCAACATCAGCAAAAACAGAAAGAGAAAGAATTCCAGACATTCGTCCTTTTTATACCCCAGGACATCAAAGCTCACAGTCACATTGTATTTAATCCCAAGTAACAATGCATCTTCTTCCGGATCTTAACACCTCCACCCATAATCTCTGGCAGCCAGAAAAATCCCCCAAGGCCATCTCTCTGCATACCAAAGCCAAAACTTTCACATCCTCCTGTCATCTCCAAAGAGACTCAGTCCTTTGTTCAATCTAAGATGTGAAGCCTAAAGTGGTATACATATGAAGCATAAAGTAATATACATCTGTGCATATGTGTCCCACAATTGAAGGATTTTTAATGAATTAATTGGTAAATTCCTCTGTAAAATAAGTATTTGGTCACCTACAAACAAGCAAGATTTCTGGCTCTCACAGACCTGTAACTTCTTCTTTAAGAGGCTCCTCTGTCCTCCACTCGTTACCTGTATTAATGGCACCTGTTTGAACTCTTTATCAGTATAAAAGACACCTGTCCACAACCTCAAACAGTCAGACTCCAAACTCCACTATGGCCAAGACCAAAGAGCTGTCAAAGGACACCAGACACAAAATTGTAGACCTGCACCAGGCTGGGAAGACTGAATCTGCAATAGGTAAGCAGCTTGGTGTGAAGAAATCAACTGTGGGAGCAATTATTAGAAAATGGAAGACATACAAGACCACTGATAATCTCCCTCGATCTGGGGATCCACGCAAGATCTCACCCCGTGGGGTCAAAATGATCACGAGAACGGTGAGCAAAAATCCCAGAGCCACACGGGGGAACCTAGTGAATGACCTGCAGAGAGCTGGGACCAAAGTAACAAAGACTACCATCAGTAACACACTATGCCGCCAGGGACTCAAATCCTGCAGTGCCAGACGTGTCCCCCTGCTTAAGCCAGTACATGTCCAGGCCCGTCTGAAGTTTGCTAGAGAGCATTTGGATGATCCAGAAGAGGATTGGGAGAATGTCATATGGTCAGATGAAACCAAAATAGAACTTTATTGTAAAAACTCAACTTGTCGTGTTTGGAGGAGAAAGAACACCATACCTACTGTGAAGCATGGGGGGTGGAAACATCATGCTTTGGGGCTGTTTTTCTGCAAAGGGACCAGGACGACTGATCCGTGTAAAGGAAAGAATGAATGGGGCCATGTATCGTGAGATTTTGAGTGAAAACCTCCTTCCATCAGCAAGGGCACTGAAGATGAAACGTGGCTGGGTCTTTCAGCATGACAATGATCCCAAACACACCACCCGGGCAACAAATGAGTGGCTTCGTAAGAAGCATTTCAAGATCCTGGAGTGGCCTAGCCAGTCTCCAGATCTCAACCCCATAGAAAATCTTTGGAGGGAGTTGAAAGTCCGTGTTGCCCAGCGACAGCCCCAAAACATCACTGCTCTAGAGGAGATCTGCATGGAGGAATGGGCCAAAATACCAGCAACAGTGTGTGAAAACCTTGTGAAAACTTACAGAAAACGTTTGACCTCTGTCATTGCCAACAAAGGGTATATAACAAAGTATTGAGATGAACTTTTGTTATTGACCAAACACTTATTTTACCGAGGAATTTACCAATTAATTCATTAAAAATCCTTCAATGTTATTTTCTGGATTTTTTTTTTCTCATTTTGTCTCTCATAGTTGAGGTATACCTATGATGAAAATTGGAGACCCCTCTCATCTTTTAAGTGGGAGAACTTGCACAATTGGTGGCTGACTAAATACTTTTTTGCCCCACTGTATATGTTATTCTTTCTAGTGGAAGGTTTGTTAACATCTGTCTTAACCACTGAGTCACATCTGGTCTATGAATCTTTTTCCACAGTAGTGCAATACATTTTTTGGCATTAAGCAAACCGAGGTCTATGAATGCTCTTTCACTCTTATTAAAGTTATGTTTTTCTGGATACAGACCCAGCAAAAACAGTTTAGGGTTCAATATGAATTGTTTTGAAATTATTTTTTCAATTGTTACCCTCACCTCTTCCCAAAACATTCTGATTTTTCTACTTGTTTTTTGTTTTGAATGTTTTTATGTTATCTGAGAAATATTATCTCTCTCCCTCGCTCCCGCTATCTCTCTGATATATACTAGTGCATTGCCCGTAGAATGCAAGTATTCCTGTCTGAAACAGGTATCCTAAAGAGACTTTCCAGGCCCAAATGTAGGCTGTGTTTGAAAGTGGAATACAAAGAGGTGTAGCCAATATGTAGGCAATCACATGTTAGACTGACAAATATAAAAGGGAGTAAATAGCACTATTTATTTGATTGTGTGAATATTAATTACAGAATACCTAAATATTGAAAATGAATGGAACATCCAATATTAGTGACTGTTTCTGTCATAATTGGCCCTTTCAGGGCAGAAATGAAGACCCCACTCGCCAGCTGTGAGTTTCCATATTTAATGATAAAGAACAGAAATAAACCGCGAAGGCCAACTTACAGATTATAAAGACACAACGAAAAAACCAGGAAGGGAAACTTAGAGAAAAATGGAATCAATGAAAACCATTAAGGGTAACTTACAATAATACAGGCGAGGCTGAGTACTGAGCTGAGAATAGACAGGGATTAGATGGGGGAATTCCTGTCAGCACAAGGTGAGGTTGCAGTGAGGAATAAACCCTGCAAGCGAGCTTAAATAATAAGACAGGGAAAACCCAAATGTGGATCAGGTGTGGATGCATGAGTGAGAAAGTAATCAGAGATAACAAAACAGCTGGGACAACCCACAAACAGATTTGACAGGAGGAAGTAACATAATGGCGCTGTCAAAATAAAAGCACAAATCATAATGGAAGAAAATCAAGAACAAATACTTATACAGAAAATGAGTAACAACCAGGAGACCTGAGCACGGCACCAACCCGCGCTCAGCATCATGACAGTGCCCCTCCCTTAAGTGGTGGATCCCAGACACTGTGATGTAACATCACAAAGGAAAGAAAGTAACCCCCCCCCCCCACACACACACACAGGAATAACCCCAAAAACAGACCCCGGGAGGGTGGTGGGGGGATCCAGGCCCGGAGGGAGAGACACAAAAAACAAACAAAACAAAACACACATGACCCACAACACTGACCAAATAAAGTGCAAAGAAAACCTTGTAATACTGGGTGACCGAGGAAACAGTTCAGGTGGCCTTCCAGAATCCCGGCTCCACCCGACCAGCAGGTGGAAGAGGTCGGGCGGCCTACCGGGGCTCCTGAGCCACCAAAATGGAGGAGAGAGTTCGTTGGGTTGTCTTCCAGAATTCTGAAGCCACCTAAGCAACCCAGAGAGTTTGTCGGGCCGTCTCCCCGCATCTCTGGGCCAATTGGTCGTGGAGCACCACACACCTCCCCTCGGAGGTGGCAGTTGGAACCCATGCTTACCGCAGACCACGGAAGCTAGGAGATGGACACCCGAAGAAGGGGATGGCGGAGAAGGAACCACGACAGAACCAGATGAAGATTGAGGACCGCAGCAACCTTGAGCATAGGTGCAGCACCCCCAGTGGCCCCGGACTTGGGCGAAGCAGCACCCCCGGTGGCCCTGGATGAGGCATAGCAGCACCCTTGGTGGCCCCGGACTGAGGCATAGCAGCACCCCCGGTGGCCCCAGACTGAGGCGTAGCAGCACCCCCGGTGGACCCAGACTGGGACGCAGCTGCACCCGCAAAGACCTCAGCCGAAGGGGCAACACCCACGGAGACCTTGGGCGACAAGGCTGGACCCACAGAGCTCTCTGGCGATGTTGGATGACCCTGAGGAGAGGCTCCGACAAGAAGGACAAAGACACAGAATCAGGGTCACCAGCGGCAGTGGAGCCCGGCAAGGTGAGCTCAGGTGCAGCTGACGGCTGCGCTTGACCCTCCCCACCAAGAGCCAGGCAATATCTCTCCAAAACAGAAAAAGTGAAAACAAAGAAGAGTACTTGCCTGAGCTCAAGCTTCACTGCTGTCCAGGACTCCGTCGATCCAGGCGGGAAGATCTCGTGCCAGGTCCTCTTGAGGTCCAGCTTGGACTCTGCTGAGGCAGCCCCTACAGAAGGCATGGTGGTTAGTGCAGTCCTAGGGCCTCCAGGCGAAGTGACCGATGTAGGTGGCTCATCCAGCGTGGCAGCTGGAGGTCGTCTCACCGCTGGCACAGCCTCCCGCATAGCTGAAACCAGGGGATGCTCAGTCATCGGCACAAGCTTCAGCTTGCAGGCAGCGTTCCCCCCCCCCCAACCCATCCGGGCCATGGCTGTGGGGCTAGGGCCAGGTCCTCCAGGATCGCAGGCTCCTCCATCATCCGGCTGCTCGATCCTGTGACCAGCGGACACTCAGGGGAAATTGGAGGAGACACGGAGAAAGCAGGTGAAGGAAAATTATCTGCAACAGGTGCTGAGGACTCAGTGGACTGCAATGACTAAGCCTCACCACCGGGAATCAGGCAAGGTAATTCATATGTTGGTGATAGGGAATGAAAAAGCACTTGTCTGTTTTCCCAAGGCACGGTGGTTTCTGCTGCAGCAGACCCAGTATCATCCCTCTCCGTGGCTGCGGTGGTTGTGGGACCCCCCCTGGAAAACATGAAGGAGCCACCCCTGCAGCCTCGATGACGGGCAAAACTGGGTAGGAGACAGCCCGGCTCTCAGCAGCGAGAGCAGATGCCATTGAGGAGAGGGAAACAACAGCGACAACCCAGGGAGAGGGAGCTGACGAGACAGCCGACGAGGAAAACCTAGAGGTGGAAGCTGCTGTGGTTCCTTTTTGACGCAGTGATGAGGAAACTGCTGGCTGAGAGGCGGAGGAGTTCCTCCCGCGGCATGTAGCTGGATGACGGCAGGAGGTTTGCAGCATCTGGACCCAGTGACTCTCCTCCATCCGCTTCGGTACAGCCATGTCTCGGGGAGGAGTGGAGGTCTGCACCGGGAAGCGGCGTCTACGGGCTGGTGACGAGCCTATCACCAACCCAGGGAATGACAGCTGGAGAGTGGATACGGTTGACAACAGTTCCACAAACTCAGGATACTTCCTTAAACCGGGCTGCGCCTCCACAATCCCGACCACTGCCACCACATTTTCCAGGACCTTCTTCCTTCTTCGGGCCGCAGGAGGCGATGGCTTCAGCAACATAGCTCTGGATGAAGTGAGCCACCCACTGTTCATCCACGCTGGGGCCCCTGGGTGCCAACCTCCTTCTGGAAGCTGAATCCCAGCTCACTGGGAACATACTGTGAGCTCTCCCTCAAGCAACGATAAGGTGAGTGGGGAAAAGGGGAAAAAAGGAAAAAGCAAACACACAGTTGCTAGCGTCTACTGGCTGCAACCTACTGTCATAATTGGCCCTTTCAGGGCAGAAATGAAGATCCCACTCGCCAGCTGTGAGTTTGCGTATTTAATAATAAAGAACAGAAATAAACCGCGAAGGGCAACTTACAGATTACAAAGACTCAATGGAAAAACCACGTAGGGAAACTTAGAGAAAAATGGAATCAATGAAAACCATTAAGGGTAACTTACAATTATACAGGCGAGGCTGAGTACTAAGCTGAGAATAGACAGGGATCAGACGGTGGAATTCCTGTCAGCACAAGGTGAGGTCGCAGCGAGGAATAAACCCCGCAAGCGAGCTTAAATAATAAGACAGGGAAAACCCAAATGTGGATCAGGTGTGGATGCATGAGTGAGAAAATAATCAGAAATAACAAAACAGCTGGGACAACCAAACAGATTTGACAGGAGGAAGTAACATAATGGCGCTGTCAAAATAAAAACACAAACCATAATGGAAGAAAATCAAGAACAAATACATATACAGAAAATGAGTAGCAACCAGGAGACCCAAGCATAGCACTGACCCGCGCTCGGCATCAGGACAGTTTCAGATCCCTTGTTTATTTGTTTGTCAAATCACTTATTTGTGTGATTTTTTTATCACTTGTATTCAAGATAAAGCTGGATTCATGTTGCACCTCTGCTGTCCGCATACGTGTAACTGGAAACCTTGCAGGGTTTCCTCTGGTAACATTTCTCCGTGGCGGGCCGCCTCGCCAGAAATTGTACCACCACGCCAAGCCGATGTGATTTTATTAAGAAAAATATATGAAGCAATGACTTTCCGCAAGCACGCACACAAACAATGCGCGTGGCCATCATCCGCGCGGAGTTTCGAAGTGCCCCGCCCACGCGAGTTCTCGACTCAGTCAGCAGGCAGTGTCTCGCGAAGCATGACTGTCAACAAAAACATGAGTTTAAGTACTTTAAACGCGGAAAAAAATCAGAAGAGGTATGTATGTAAGCACTGGAGGCGTTTATCATGGTTTTAACCTGCTGTTAACAGGAGCAATAGTGGAAGAGTTGCTTAGCTAAGAGACGTGGTTAGAATTCATATGCAGCCGGCTTCATATGAAGGGAAAGGCGGGGGACTGATGAATTGCTGAGGATATATTTCACCAGCCACTACAATATTAAGTTATGTTCCCTATTATGTACCTGGCAAGTTAAAATGAGCGAAATTCACGAAGTCAATGACTTTAATCAGCCCCACCCATGCGAGTTTTCGAGTTAGTCAGCAGGCAGTGTCTCGCTAAGCGTGACTGTCGACAAAAACATGAGTTTGTTCAAGTACTTTAAACGTGGAAAAAAAATCAGAAGAGGTACTGGAGGCATTTATCATGGTTTTAACCCGCTGTTAATGGGAGCAATAATGGAAGAGTCGCTTAGCTAAGAGATGTGGTTAGAATTCATATGCAGCCGGCTTCATATGAAGGGAAAGGCGAGGGGGACTGATGAATTGCTGAGGATATATTGTATTTCACTAGCCACTACAATATTAAGTTATGTAGGATTTGCAGGAATGAAGAGACTGGCAATTTCTCTCTTTTCTTGCATGAGCAGGCATGCTGTTTTTATTCTCCAGCAGCAGTGACAAAAAGCAACAGTTAAAAACGCTAGCTCTAAACTGAGGTCCTTCAGCGGCTGCCTAGAGAGATGCCTGATGAGAAAGCCTGAGCGCACAACTATAACTGCCTAAGCAGATCATTCTGTACATGAACACATATTGTGGTGAATTATGTCTTTAGAGTCCACTACAGTTCCCTATTATGTAACTGGCAGGTTAAGATGACCGAAATTCACAAAGTCAATGACTTTAATCCGTCAGCAGCCTTCAGACAAACTAAAGGTGTCAACATTTGATTTCAAAATAAGGGAGGTTTTTCCTGCTGTCTGGGTGGTGAGGAGATTTCTAAAAAAAAAAACAACAACTATAAATATAAATAAATATTAAAAGAGAAATAACAGCATCCTTGGTCATTTAAGTTAATTTATTTCATTAAATACAATTTTATTAATATTTTCTCTTTGTAATCAGAGTTAAATTATTGTTCTGTTCTGACTGCAAAATTATGGTCAAAAATGTAAATTGCTATAAAGAAAAAGTACAAAAAATTACCACAGTCTGTTTCAAATTTATCTAAAAAAAACCCTAATTTTATTTAAAAAAAAACAGACAAAAATTAGACATAAAATAATCCACAAATTTATAATAAAGTTTCAAATGTACAAGGAAAGTCAATTTTACTAGAAGAAATTACAAATTTCAGAAACATGGTTTCAACTTTAGATAGATTTACAGAGAAAAGTAGAAAACTATAAGAAAATTGTTATAAATTTTTGAGAAAAACCTCAAACCTTCAAAACTGAAGTCATTGCTCAAGTTTTTAAGTGGGTGTTCTTTGTACCCTTAACTCAGCTAGAAATTTTTGGTTGTCTACTTTTAATTATTAACTTCAAAGCACTGCTTTTACATGAGTAGAATTTCTGGTTACTATACCCACCTGATCATATAATTTAAGTATGCATGAGTACATTACTATTATGAATGTTTCTTTCCCTTCCCTACTCTCTCAATGGAAAAAAAGAAACACTAGAATAAAAATACAAAAAATACACATATTTTTGTCATTTATGTAAACCATGAAAAAAAATCCTGCAGGACAAAACATGACACTTGATATTTTCTAACCTGTTTGTATACCACCACAGCCAGAGAGAACCTGAATTAGACAGAGCTCAGAGAGGGCAAGATGAGACAGAAGAGAGGAGCCAAGGAGAGGAAAGTGTTCAGGCAGAGGAAGGAGAGAAGGATAACACCACTAAAAAGTCGAAACACAGGATGTCTGGGTGGGACCCCAACTGCCCCAATATTCAAGCCTCGGCTGTACAATACTTCAAATGGTAAGTTCCATATGCAACGTTACTGTGTAAAATTTCAAAAAGAAATAAATAGTATAAAATTAAAATATTCCGGTATGTTTACCCCCCCCCCCCCCTCCCGGGGGCAAAATATGTTGCCACCACGCCATGGTCTTTAAGCCAGAGGAAACACGACCTCATGTGATGAAATTTACGTCATTGTCTCCACTCCGCTAGTGCCCGCAGTGCTTGACCGCGGACGACCGCGTGCAGCCCAAATTTTGTGACCACACCGCCTGCCCACGACCTGAATGTGTTGAAAAGCACATGCGCAAGACTGAACGTCCCATTCAAGAGCTGGCGATTTTGGCACAGCATACCAAGACAAACTAGACGAAGAAGACAACGAGGAAGCGGAAGACAAGAATAAACATACATGAATCATACATACATACATACTTCAGCAGCAGCAGCATCTTCGTGGAAAAGGAGTGAAAACCGGGAAATTAAGCAGCAGAAAGCAAGCAGCGTTTTTTCGTTGGTGAAAATCCTGGCGCATTAGTGCGACCTATCGGGCGGGAGTGAAACTATAAATGATGGTTGTGTGCATGCATCAACCACTTGGCCTGGGTAGATGAAAAAGTGAGCATGAACAGTGCTGCACGGCCACCACGACCTTTCACCCTTGGGCTCCATGTGCAGCAGAGATGCCCAAGGGCAGTTGGAGCACCTAATGATGCCCAATTGCTCTTCCTCGCGCGCTGGCTCGTTTAGCTGCGTCCAAGTGGCGAGGGTGCGCAAACACAGGTGGACCTTCCATCTATCCATCTTCTTCCACTTAATCCTTTTTGGGTCGCGGGGGGCTGGAGCCTATCCCAGCACCTTTGGCGAGAGGCAGGGTACACCGTGGACAGATCGCCAGTCCATCGCAGGGCCAACACAGAGAGACAGACAACCATTCACTCTCACAGTCATACCTAAGGACAATTTAGAATCCCCAGTTTGATGCCAATTAACCTAACTTGCATGTTTTTGGCATGTGGGAGGAAACCGGAGAAATCCCGGAGTAAACCCACACAGACACGGGGAGAACATGCAAACTCCACAGAGATCACTGTTGGTCGGGGGCTGGGATCCTTTCGTTGTGATAAAATGTTGGACCCCGTGCTTGGTTACTGCAGCGGGAAAAGTGGGAACCGTGAGTGCTGGAAGCTCAGAAAGCAAACGCCGGTACTTACCCCCTGGAGCTAGAACGTTAGTGTGTGTTGGTGGCCCAACTCCCTGAGCTGTGCAGGGCAAGGAAGAAAAAGAGATCGCGTCCACTAAGCGTCTGTTTGCAGCATCAACAAGCAATCGGTGAGCACACAGAAATTCAGCACCTAAGGTGAGACCGAACATGCAGCAACCACAAAGTCCCACTGGTAACTGCGTCCGTGTAAACACACAATCACCGTCCTTTCCCCATCTGTCCTGATGTGGGATCCGCTGGTGGCCGTAAGAGCCGGGCCGCTGCCTTCTGCCAACCAGTCCACGCTGACTGGCAAAATGAGGCTCTTCTGGGAGCGGGAGTCCACCAGAAAACGTCTCCCAGAACGTGTCTGTGATGAAAAGCAGCTTCTCCCTGTCGCCAGCGGTCGCAGCTGCTACTGACCGCTGGCGCTCTCATTTCCCGGCTTTCTTGAAGTGGCACGGCAGCAGACAGCGTTGCGCTTCCTTGCCGAAACGGCGGCGATAAAAACACAGCATCCCGGTCCCGTGTTTCCGGGTGGCCGTCCCTGCCGCCACCATCGGCTCCTCGACCTCGCTGGATTCCTTTGGCGATCCCGGTGTCGCTGCGCGCACGCTGAGAGCCTCGTTTGCCGGGATGATTCGGTCTGCCTCTTCTGTCAGCACGCGGTAGTTCCCGGTCGCCAGCAGCGGCGAGTTAGCGTGGATCGCCCGCTCTGTGGCTGGAAGGTTCCTGAGGAAGAGGTGGGTAAACGGGAAAAATCTGTCATCTTTACCCATTAGCGTGAGAATGCTCTCCATACGTTCCACAGCCGATTGGTCCCCTAACTCCGAGCGTGCGAGGAGCCTTTCTGCCCTCTCGCCGTCCGAAAGGGTATAACGGTGCAGCAGCAGCAGCCGCTTGAGAGCGCCGTATTTTCCTTGGGCTGGAGGGTCTTGAAGTAGACTCCTGGCTTGCTGCGTGGCGTGCGCGTCCAGAGATGCCACCGCATGATAGTGCTTTGTGTCGTCTCTTTAGACTCCGCAAAGGGCAAACTGGGTTTCCACGTGAATAAACCAAGTGGCCTGGTTGTGAAGCCAAAAGGTCCGGGAGTCTGACTGTCTGACACCAACCCCCTGTCCTTGGTGGAGTGCCATGTCCTCTTGTGTCCCCCACAACCCAATAATAAACAGAAGCTCTCAACACTAGAGTGGGAAACCATAAAGCAGTTCACTTTTGGCCACCAGATGGTGCCAAAGAGGACTGCGTTGAAAATCTTCAAGTAAAGCCTTATTCATGCTGCATTTCTCCTCTAGTCCGCTTTGGTCTGCGTGCACTTTGGACGAGCCCAGCACACACACTGCGCTGTTCATGCTCACTTTTTTCATCTACCCAGGCCAAGCAGTTGACGCATGTGCGCAACTATCATTTGAAGTTTCACTCCCTCCCGACTGGTAGTGCCAATGCACTGACGCGCCAAGATTTTCACCAACAAAAAAATGTTGCTTGCTTTCTGCTGCTTGACTTCCCAGTTTTCACTCCTTTTCCACGAAGATATTAGATAGATACATACAGATAGATACAAAACTATTATTGAATGCCTAGTAAAACCACTGATGTATATCTATAACCTGTCTCTCCAATCAGGTATATTTCCCAATGCAATGAAAATAGCTAAAGTAATTTCGATATACAAGACGGGTGACGGAGGGGAATTCTCAAACTATAGACCAATTTCACTATTACCGCAATTTTCAAAGATACTTGAAAAAATATTCTATGAGAGAATTGACAACTTCATACTGAAGAATAATTTACTGTGTGAGCAGCAATATGGGTTCAGACACAAGAGGACAACTGCATATGCTCTAATGGAATTTATAGAAAAAATATCAACAGCCATTGAAAATAAAGAGTATTCAGTTGGAGTATTCCTGGATCTTAAAAAAGCATTTGATACAGTGGATCATAATTTATTATTAAAGAAACTACAGAATTGTGGTATGAGAGGGGTAGCACTGTCCTGGTTAAGTAGTTACTTAAAGAATAGATATCAGTATGTATGTGTTAGTAACAAAAACTCACAGTTACTGAAGGTTACTTGTGGAGTCCCACAGGGTTCAGTTTTGGGGCCATTACTATTCAATATGTATATAAATGATATATGTAAAGTTTCAGAAAAAATGGACTTAATATTGTTTGCCGATGACACTAATCTATTATGCAGTGGAAACAATTTGGAACAACTTCTGGATACACTCGGAAAGGAATTAGGAAAGCTTAAACTGTGGTTTGACTCAAACAAATTAACGCTCAATTTAAGTAAGACAAAATTTATAGTCATTAACAACCATCACAACAACCCAGTACCCAAACTCAGTGTAAATGGTGTAGAGATTGAAAGGGTATCTGAAACTAAATTTCTTGGAGTAATAATTGATAATAAACTGTGTTGGAAGTCACATTAACTATATCAAAGGTAAAGTATCCAAATCAATTGCAATATTACACAGAGTGAAATATTTGCTGAATCAACCCACACTATACACCTTGTATCATTCATTAATACTCCCATACGTGACATATTGTAATGAAGTATGGGGAAATACATATAAAACAAACATATATACCATACCATGTAGGATAACTAAATAGACGGTTATGCTGTTTCATCCCACCTAGCAACAATGCTCTGCACTGTGTGTGTTTATATATTTACATATTTATTCCATCTAGCTACAATGCTCAGCACTGGGTGTGTTTATATTTATATATCTATATATTTATTCCATCTAGCTACAATGCTCCGCACTGTGTTTTTATATATCTACATATTATTCCATCTAGCTACATTGCTCCGCACTGTGTGTGTTTATATACTTGCATATTTATTCCACCTAGCTGCAATGCTCCGTACTGTGGGTGTTTATATATTTACATATTTATTCCATCTAGCTACAATGCTCCGCACTGTGTTTTTATATATCTACATATTATTCCATCTAGCTACATTGCTCCGCACTGTGTGTGTTTATATACTTGCATATTTATTCCACCTAGCTGCAATGCTCCGTACTGTGGGTGTTTATATATTTACATATTTATTCCATCTAGCTACAATGCTCCGCACTGTGTTTTTATATATCTACATATTATTCCATCTAGCTACATTGCTCCGCACTGTGTGTGTTTATATACTTGCATATTTATTCCACCTAGCTGCAATGCTCCGTACTGTGGGTGTTCATATATTCATATATTTATTCCATCCAGCTACAATGCTCTGCACTGTGTGTCTCTGTGTGTGTGTGTGTGTGTGTATATATATATTTTATAGTAATATGTACATATGTATATTAGCTGCTCTTGCTTGCTTGTTTTTTTTTTGTTTTTTTTTGTTTTTTTTCTTGCCTTCTGATTGTTGCTCTGAGTGTTGCTATCCCTGTGCTGTTGCAATCCTGGAATTTCCCCGTTGTGGGACTAATAAAGGCTTATCTTATCTTATCTTATCTTATCTTATATATCCACTCTTTATGCTTCAGAAGAGAGCTATTAGAATAATAAACAAAGCAGCTTACAGGGAACCAACAAATCCACTTTTTCTTCAACTAAAAGCTCTCAAGTTGAAAGATCTGGTAGACTTTAAAACTGCAATAATAATGTTTAAAGTGAAGAATTTATCACTGCCCGCAAATATCCAAAAGTTGTTCCAAATAAGGGAGAAACGATATCACTTCAGAGGAACATGTATATTTCAAAAACCTTCAGTGAGAACAACCACCAAGCAACACTGTGTTTCAGTGCAAGGAGTCAGATTATGGAACGATTTTGGACCTGAATTAAAATCATGTACAACGCTTGGACAATTTAAGCAAAAACTAAAGGAAGAAATACTCCAAACATATATACAAGATGACATGTAAACTCACATAAGGATTGTGTATAATCAGAGGAGTTATTGCCTAATTTGACCTTGTTGGATTTTATTTCCCCGCTTTTGCTATACTATTCAGTTCCTTTTAACCTGTACTATCCGAAATAAAGATTCATTCATTCATTCATTCATTCATTCAAGATGCTGCTGCTGCTTAAGTATTTATGTATGATTCATGTATGTTTATTCTTGTCGTCCACTTCCTCGTTGTCTTCTTCGTTTACTTTGTCTTGGTATGTTGTGCCGATGTCTCCCACCTCATGAATGGGACGTTCAGTCTTGAGCATGCGCTTTTCAGTGCATTCAGGTTGTGGGCAGGTGGCACAGCCACAAAATTTGGGCTGTACACAGTAGTCCGCGGTCGAGCACTGCGGACACTAGCGGAGTGGAGACGATGACGTAAATTTCATCACATGAGGTTTCTGGTTACACGTACGCGGACAGCAGAGGTGCAGCATGAATCCAGTTTAATGAGCCCTTTTCAGTTACAAGCTTCAGTGCTAGAGAAAGCTTTATTTGTCCATCACTACTCAGTACACTTGACTTTCTGGTTTTATCTTAGCTAAATCTTTAGGCTAAATCTTAAGAACTAAACTCCTGTGCCTACGGTGCCCAAGAACCCACCCCCCCCCCACCCCCCCATTGAGGCAACATTACTGTGCAGCCTCTGACCATGATTTTTAACTAAAGTTTTATGTCAGATTAAGAAGACTAAATATATTATACACACACATTAAGTACATTACATGGATTATAGAAAAGGAGGACACACAATAAAAGCTTCTACAAACATCACATTTTTGACACACACACAGCTGTCACCAGGAACCTGCATCTTGCACGAGCTCTGATCAGGCTGTGGAGGATTGCGCAATCTTTTTGAGGCTGCTTTTGTTGCTACTTCACCTGGCCTCTCTCCATTGTATTTGAACAGGAAATGTGCAGGTTCAGCGATTTTAAACATATAAATATTGTTGAAATTTAGCAGCAGACTACATCATCCCAGGTGCACAACCGAGAGGTTTCGTAGGTCCTTCCTACCAACAGCTGTCAGACTGTACAACCTAAGCAGGGCTGCTCGCAGAGATAGCAAAAAGACGTAACAAACTAATAGTTTTTTTGAATGCAAAAGATGCAATAGACTTACACAATGGTCCTCTCCGGCATACAACTAGGAACATACCGGTCGCTGTGGAGGGTGAGAATATGTATGGGCACATAATCATACCATGTAGGATAACTAAATAGACGGTTATGCTGTTTCATCCCACCTAGCAACAATGCTCTGCACTGTGTGTGTTTATATATTTACATATTTATTCCATCTAGCTACAATGCTCTGCACTGGGTGTGTTTATATTTATATATCTATATATTTATTCCATCTAGCTACAATGCTCCGCACTGTGTTTTTATATATCTACATATTATTCCATCTAGCTACATTGCTCCGCACTGTGTGTGTTTATATACTTGCATATTTATTCCACCTAGCTGCAATGCTCCGTACTGTGGGTGTTTATATATTTACATATTTATTCCATCTAGCTACAATGCTCTGCACAGTGTGTCTGTGTGTGTGTGTGTATATATATATTTTATAGTAATATGTACATATGTATATTAGCTGCTCTTGCTTGCTTGTTTTTTTTCTTGCCTTCTGATTGTTGCTCTGAGTGTTGCTATCCCTGTGCTGTTGCAATCCTGGAATTTCCCCTTTGTGGGACTAATAAAGGCTTATCTTATCTTATCTTATCTGAAATGATTGGAATCATTCAGAAATTACATTTAGACCTACAAGACAAATTTGTGGACAAATGATATGTATATTTATAATTCTTTATTTTTTATTATTTCATGATAACAGGTGAGGTGACCAGACGTCACTGAACTGTGCAGCTTTATACGTACTGTATCAAAACGCAATTCCACAGATGTCACAAGCGACTGATGACTGATTACCCACACCGACAGAGTCGAAGCATGAGTAGGGCGGTCACCTCCATCTGTCCATTTGTCCGTTTGTCTGTTCGAGTTGTAACTTGAGAAAGAATGAAACTAGAGTCACCAAACTTGGTATATGGTGAACCTCAGGCTTAGCATGTGTTGCTGTTTTTAGGGTCACAAGGTCAAAGGGTAATATAAAAGGCCAAAGTCAATTTTGGCCAATAGTGACTTTATTATTAGAACTAAAGGCAAGAAATTTTTGCGTGGTGTCTTGGGCACATAACAAATGTCAAATGACCTTGGCTTTGACCTTGAGGATTGACAGGGTCTAAAGTTAGGTCACTAGGTCACAGAATTTCAATTTTACATTTGGGCTTATAACCTTTAAACTTGCCTTATGGTGATTTTATCATCAGGTTTAGTGCTAGCAGAATTTGAATATAAGCTATAATGTCATACAACATCCATATATGAAATCATCCTGACCCATGCCGTTGACCCTGAACATTGATAGGGTCTGATTCTAGTTAATCTGGACATTTCCAATTTCCAGTTACAATACGGAGCGAGATGCGTAGAATTTACCATTGACGTCCACCCCAGTTAGGATTGGGCTCCAAGGTGTGGGTCTGCATCTCTGTTGAGTGCAGTTCTAATTTTATGTTGCCTAATCTTGTGGATGTCATACTTCAGTGTCAACTAAATGTCTTGGTTCAATATAAAAAAACTGCAGACCAGTGGTTGTCTGTGGCTTTGACGAAAAAAAGTCACAAATTTTTGAGAAAAAAATCTAATATATGTGAAAAATCATAAAAATTCATGAGTAAAAACACACATTGTATAGAAAAAAAGATAAAATTCACAAGAAAAAGCAGAAAATTTAACTTTAAATTTGAGAAAAAGCTTAATGAATAAGAAAAGTCTAAATTGACAACTGACAAAAAAATATGCTTATTTATTTTTAAAAAAGTACTGCAAAGTTATAAAACAATGTTCAAATTTGATAGAAAATTTTGAATTTATGAAAAAATTTGAGAGAAAAAATTGCAAGTTTATAAGAAAATAGTAAATATATGACTGAAAAGTTAAATTTAAGAGAGCAAAGGGCAAAAAACAAATTTATTTTATTTATTTGAGAGAAAACCGAAATGTTGACAGGTTAAATTAATTTTCATAAACTTAACTCTTTACCTTCATTTTATGGTTCGAATATATTTTGAGTCTATATATATTTTTCAATAAAATGTATGGACTGTGAGAGTGAATGGTTGTCTGTCTCTCTGTGTTGGCCCTGTGATGGACTGGCGATCTGACCAAGGTGGACCCTGCCTCTCGCCCAAAGATGCTGGGATAGGCTCCAGCCCCCCCGCGACCCGAAAAGGATTAAGCGGAAGAAGATGGATGGATGGATGGATGGATGGAAAATGGCTCATTTTATTTTATAATAAACTTGCAAATCTCTGCTTTATCAGGCGAGGGTGAGATTGACGTCTCGCGTGAGTTGGGGTGCGTGATTTGTGCGCAGTGAGATCTGCAGGTAGTCCGCCATTGATGTTTGAAGAGGTCTCGGTTTGGCGTTTGTCTGTCAACAATAAACTGGTGGTGTCAGGACTCGGAGCTGCGAGGTCCAGTCAAAGCTCGTCGGTTCCTCGGAAAACCAGTAGTCAACCCGGTTCCTCACCGGAGAACACTTTCATGTGAATACGGAGCCCACGTACGGAGGCAACCATGTCCAATCTCAACAAAGGCCCCAAGAAGGACACCAAAATGAGGATACGGGCCTTTCCTGTAAGTGCACCCAGCAGAAGGTGCTCTGTTTGCCGTATAGTCGCTGACTCGATCACCGCGGTCTGTTGCTGCTGGCTAAATGTTAGCAAGCTAACAGAGTGAGATGACTTGCCTCTCCTTTAATTTGCTATCGGATATTCCGTTACTCCCACTCTTGGTCTGTTGGTTGGATGCCCACATTATGGTGATATAAGCTCAGTTATAAGTTTTTATGCTTCACTTTTATTATCCTGATTTTGTAAATATCTTACAACTTCCCAGCTGTCAGCTAGCAGCCGCCGCAGCGGACGCTAACGTTAGCTCTGGGTCTTTTTGACACTTGTTGTTTTTGCAGCTTTTGGGGTTTCTTTAGTGTAAAGAGGGCGTCTTTGGTAAGCTCTTAAATTCCAGGTATGCTTCGGATGCAAGTTTTAAAAAAATCTGCGTAAGTTTTATCTTTACATTTAGAGTAACAAAATTAAAATCAGCTAACCTTGTCTAAACCAGTACCTGTGTGGATGAGAGACCTGACCTAGTGCTTTAAATGTGATTGTTTTTTTTTTCCTAGATGATGTTTCTCTCCCTTTGCCTCATCATTTCATTGATGATCTGACCTCATTCTGTATAAACACTAGCCAGTCTGGGTTAGCTTAATTGGAATGTAGCAATATTATCTAGGTACCTGATGGACTGATTACTCATCTCACTAATTGAGTAATTTTAAGCTCATAGCACATTGTATTAATACTTTACTTTAGGGAGCTTGCTGGTTTTAATTCAATTCAACTTTATTTATATAGCGCCATTTCACAACAACAGTTACCTCATAGCACTTTCAACTGTAGGGGAAACCCCCACAATTGCAGAAAGACCCCAGCAATCAGGCGATCCCCTGTGAGCAAGTGCTTGGCGACAGCGGAGAGGAAAAACTCCCTTATAATAGGAAGAAACCTCCAGCAGAACCAGGTTCAGGGAGGGGCAGTCATCTGCTGCGACTGGCTGGGGGGTGAGGGGATAGAGAAAATGAAAAAGTCAGACATGTAGAGAGCAAACAGTACGACAGGGACTATGGGAGAGAACAAACAGATGTTAATGACCAGCAAAAATATTTCATTTAGAGTGAGGAAAGGAGTGAGGCCCATTGCATTATTGGAGGTCCCCCGGCTGTCTAAACCTATTAGCAGCATAACTAAGGGAGGGTTCAGAGGCACATGATCCCTCCCTAATTATAGGCTATATCAAAAAGGAAGGTTTTAACCCTATTCTTAAAAACAGAGATTGAGTCTGACTCCCGAATCCAGATTGGCAGCTGGTTCCACACAAGAGGAGCTTGATAACTGAAGGCTCTGCCTCCCATTGTACTTTTGGAGATTCTAGGTACTACAAGTAATCCAGCATTTTGGGAGCGTAGTGCTCTGCTAGGATAATAGGGTGGTTTCCGATCTTTTAAATAAGAAGGGGCCTGATTAGTTAGAGCTTTGTAAGTGAGAAGAAGGATTATAAACTTAATTCTGAACTCTATGGGAAGCCAATGAAGGGAGGCTAGAACCAGAGAGATATGATCTCTCTTTCTAGTACCTGTTAAAACTCTTGCTGCAGCATTTTGGATCAGCTGAAGACTTTTTAAAGATGTTTTAGGACAACCTGATAATAGAGTTACAATAATCTAATCTAGAGCTAACAAAAGCGTGGATCAGTTTCTCAGCATCACTCTGAGACAAGATGCTCCTAATCTTGGCAGTATTACACAAATGATAGAAGGCAGTCTTAGAAACAAATTTAATATGTGAATTGAAAAACAGATCTTGATCAAAAAGTGTTAATGGATCTGACATATTTGCTTTCAGACCAGTATCCTGATGTCAGTGTGTCTGGGTTTGTCTGCTGAGAAGGAGTGCACACAGTTCCTCCTGTCAAAGGTGGCATGTGTCAAATTTTCTTTTTTCGCCAGCACGGGTTTGGCATTGGGAAGTCTGCAAGCATGTTTAGAGAGTTGGTTGATTTTAAAGTGTGTAATCATTAACTGAATAATAGATTTGTCATTATACAAACATTATGCATCTCTAAAAGTTAAACATTTGTTCCATAAGGACAATGATTGTAAAGCTTTGTTAGCAAATACAGCTACTCTTCAGAAAACCACACATATTTTGATCCTTAATAGAGAGCCTAAGTCACATCCCCTCTACTTCCGCATATGGGACCTTAAATTGGAAAAAAATCTCCATTGAAATGAGTGGCAAGAGTCAAATTATCTTTTGATACCGATCGAATTTTGCCACGAGTTACACATATGATGTTTGTCAATTTGAAAGATAATTTTCCACATAAATAACGGTGTAGGTTGTTGTCTAATTGTTAAGGTATGAGGTTGTGAAAATACATAAAAGATTAGAAACACAGTCAGGGCAGCGCGGTGGTGGAGTGGTTTGCACTGCGGCAGCACAGCAACCCACCCTTGGCCAGGGGATCCTGGGTTCGATCCCAGCCCCCGACCAACAGTGATCTGTGTGGAGTTTGCATGTTCTCCCCGTGTCTGTGTGGGTTTACTCCAGGATTTCTCCGGTTTCCTCCAACATGCCAAAAACATGCAAGTTAGGTTAATTGGCATCAAACTGGGGATTCTAAATTGTCCTTAGGTATGACTATGAGAGTGAATGGTTGTCTGTCTCTCTGTGTTGGCCCTGCGATGGACTGGCGATCTATCCAGGGTGGACCCTGCCTCTTGCCCAAAGATGCTGGGATAGGCTCCAGCCCCCCCACAACCCGAAAAGGATTAAGCAGAAGAAGATGGATGGATGGATGGATGGATGGATGGATAGAAACACAGTCACATACCTTATGTCATCGTATTCAGAGTGCACCCAGGGTGAAGTAACTAACAGTCCTCTGGATCAGCTGCAGCTCTCAAAATACAAAACAATTTATTTGTGGTGTTTATCTCCTCTTTGGATCCTTGTTTTATCGTCCAGAAAACAAGAGGTGAGCTTTTGGAGAGGAACTGCCGTAATTGTTAGAAGTGGAATGATGAGGGATGCTGTCCATTAAGCGTTTTCACAAAAATGAAATATTACTCTTTTTATTATATGACAACCAATAACTTTAAATATGTGGAAAATTATATTTTGAATTGACAAACGTGTCACATGTGGCAAAATGTGATCAGGATCAAAAGATAATTTCGCTCTTGCCATTCATGGGCTGCACGGTGGCGCAGTGGTTAGCACTGCGGCAGCACAGTTTACCCTTGGCCGGGGGATTGTGGGGATCGTGGGTTCGATCCCAGCCCCCGACCAACAGTGATCTGTGTGGAGTTTGCATGTTCTCCCCGTGTTGCGTGGGTTTACTCCGGGATTTCTCCGGTTTCCTCCCACATGCCAAAAACATGCATGTTAGGTTAATTGGCTGTTCTAAATTGTCCCTAGATATCTGTTTCCTATAGGCCCTTAGAATAGAGGGTTAGTATTAATGAAAGCGCTTTGAGTGGTCTTTGTGACTCGAAAAGCGCTATATAAGTGCAGGTTAGTTAGTTAGTATTTCCTCTGGTAACATTTCTGGGTGGCGGTCCGCCTCGCCAGAAAAATTACCGCCGCGCTTATGATGAGATATGAATTGAAGAAAAATATATGAAGCGATGACTTTCCGCAAGCGCGCACACAGACAACGTGCGTGGCTGTCATCCGCGCAGAGTTTGGAAGTGCCCCACCCACGCAAGCTCTCCAGTAGTCACCAGACAGTCTTGCTAGCGTGACTGTCCAACAGAAACATGAGTTTATTAAGGTACTTTAAAAACGGAAAAAATCAGAAGAGATATGTAAGCACTGGCATTTATCATGGTTTTAACCTGCTGGAAACGGGAGCAATAATGGAAGAGTCGCTGAGCTATGAGATGTGGTTACAATTCATATGCAGCCAGCTTCATATGAAGGGAAAGGCGAGGGGGACTGATGAATTGCTGAGGATATATTTCACCAGCCACTACAATATTATGTTCCCCATTATGTACCTGGCAAGTTAAGATGGCCGAAATTCACCAAGTCAATGACTTTAATCCGTCAGCAGCCTTCGGACAAACTAAATGTGTCAACATTTGGATTTCAAAATTAGGGAGGTTTTTCCTGCTGTCTGGGTGGTGGTGAGATTTCTAAAAAAAAAAAAACAGAACGATAAATATAAAGATATAACAGAAATAACAGCATCCTCTAAAGTGGCCCTAGGTGTGAATGTGTGTGTGAATGGTTAAGGGATAGCGCCATACCGTGGCTGCTTCATCCATCCAGGTGGATGCCCTCAATTTCCCTCTGGGGATCAATAAAATATACAAAATCAAAAAAAAAAAAAATCCTTTGTCATTTAAGTTGATTTATTTCATTAAATACAATTTTATTAATATTTTTTTCTTTGTAATCAGAGTTAAATCATTGTTCTGTTCTGACTGCAAAGTTATGGTCAAAAATGTAAATTGTTATAAGGAAAAAGTAAAAAAAAAATTACCACAGTCTGTTTCAACTTTATTTAAAAAACATTTGCCACGGCTAAGATATATAGAGTGAAGTACGTGGCGGTAATGCACCTGTAAGCTGGTTGCCAACTGCCGATAAAATCTAAAAGAAGAAGAATTTTATTTTTAAAAAAAGACAAAAATAAGCCATAAAATAATCCACACATTTATAATAAACTTTCAAATGTACAAGAAAAGTCAATTTTACAAGAGGAAATTACAAATTTGAGGAAAATGGTTTCAAATTTAGATAAATTTACAGAGAAAAGTAGAAAACTATAAGAAAATTGTTATAAATTTTTGAGAAAAACCTCAAACCTTCAAGACTGAAGTCATTACTCAAGTTTTTAAGTGGGTGCTCTTTGTACCCTTAACTCAACTAGAAATTTTTGGTTGTCTACTTTTTAATTGTTAATTTCAAAGCACTGCTTTTACATGGGTGGAGCGGTGGAGGAGTGGTTAGCACTGCGGCAGCACAGCAACTCACCCTTGCCCGGGGGATCCTGGGTTTGATCCCAGCCCCTGACCAACAGTGATCTGTGTGGAGTTTGCATGTTCTCCCCGTGTCTGCGTGGGTTTACTCCGGGATTTCTCTTGGTTTCCTCCCACATGCCAAAAACATGCAAGTTAGGTTAATTGGCATCAAACTGGGGATTCTAAATTGTCCTTAGGAATGACTGTGAGAGTGAATGGTTGTCTGTCTCTCTGTGTTGGCCCTGTGATGGACTGGCGATCTATCCAGGGTGTACCCTGCCTCTCGCCCAAAGATGCTGGGATAGGCTCCAGCCCCCCCACCCCCCCCCCCCCCCACCCGCAACCCGAAAAGGATTAAGCGGAAGAAGATGAATGAATGAATGCTTTTACATGAGTAGAATTTCTGGCTACTATACCCACCTGATCATATAATTTAAGTATGTATGAGTACATACATACTCTGTAATTCTGTAATTTCCCAGTTTGGGATCAATAAAGTACATCTATCTATCTACATTAACTATTATGAATGTTTTTTCCCTTCCCTACTCTCTCAATGGAGAAAAAAAGAAACGCTAGAATAAAAATACAAAAAAAATACACATATTTTTGTCATTTATGTAAACCATGACAAAAAAAATCCTGCAAGACAAAACGTGACACTTGATATTTTCTCACCTGTTTGTATACCACCATAGACAGAGAGAGAAGCTGAATTAGACAGGGCTCTAGAGAGGGCAAGATGAGACAGAAGAGAGGAGCCAAGGAGAGGAAAGTGTTCAGGCAGAGGGTCCAGGAGAGGTGAGAGCAGAGGGAGGAGAGAAGGATGACACCAGTAAAAAGTCTAAACACAGGACGTCTGGGTGGGACCCCAACTGGCCCAATATTCCAGTATTCAAGCCTCAGTTGTACAATACTTCAAATGCTAAGTTCCATATGCAAAGTTACTGTGCAAAATTTAAAAAAAAAAGAAATAAATTGTGTATAATTAACATATTCTGGTAACAATCGTGTCATATGTTTACTCAACCCTTTCAGCCAGAGGAAACACTGCATTTCAATGGAGATTTTTTTTCTGATTTAAGGCCCCATATGCAGAAGTAGAGGGGGCATGACTTAGGCTCTCTATATCCAGCCATCTGATCTTTCTGGTCTGGGGTTTGGGGAGGTGGTGGTGGTGGGGCTACTGAACTGGAGCCTAGAACCTGTTCCACCTTCTGTGGGTGAGAGACGGGGTACACCCCTGGACAGGTCGCCAGTCTATCACAGGGCCAATGCAGGGATGGACCACTTTTTACCCTTACATTCATACCTTAATATTTCATTTTATTACACTGTCACTGTTTATGCATCCATAAATCTCATATTGATTTATAATGGACACAGCTCTTCTAGAACTGTTAACTGGAACCACAGCTGTCACTTTAGGCTCACTTTTTGCAGTAAATAATTCTTTGAGGTGCAGCTTTTTTTTCCTCTCCTAACTCAGTCCCATAATTAACCATCTCAGACAACCAATGGGGAGGTTTTTGCAGACATTGTGCATGTTTTTGTACAATGAGTTCATAAATATGGGTTCACACATACAGAAAGTACACTGGTGGCTCCCTTTGAAAAGTGCCTGCATCTACAGTACATTTCCAGTGCAGAAAATGTCAAATAACAAACAATACTGATATACCAAACATGTTTTTTTTTCTATCTCTATATCACTTCAGATATCCTTGGTTATTTGTTTTTGACTTAAATATTAATCTTCACTTAGCATTAACAAGAGTTAAAGTATAACATGCATACTAAGGGTGCGTCACAATTCATCTCTTAGCCCTTGTGCAAAACAGAGCAGCACATTGTGCAGCAGGCAGCTGCATCTTTCTGTGTTGTGATGCCTAAGTGGAGTTATGAATTGAAAGTTGGCTGGTCTAGTAAAAGAGGTGAAGAAAAGACAAAATGTCAGATCTTAAAAAACCTCAGTCATCATTTTTTTTTTGTTTTGTCCAATTGCAATCTTGTGTGAACATAGTAAACAGTTTTTGTTTTCTAATAAATGCTCAAAAAAATTATGTTCTCTCTCCCCCTTTCTACCTTGTAATTCACTGAGTTTGTGCATTTCCCATCTTCTCATATACTGAGCAGAGAAGAGATGAATACATTGGGGGTTTTTTTGTGCAGCTTAATTACAGTTTTACAGTCACCCAGCTAGTTATTTGGTTACTAACAGACAGTGATGGAGGTTTTTTTGTCAGCAATTCATTTGACCGGTTATTGTTAGCTGTGTATACACAGTTAATTTAAAATCCAGAAAAAATAAAAAGCAAAATGAAGTGGCAGAATATACATATTTATGGCATAGTATGTATGTTAAGATGTAATTACTGAGACTGTCTAATTAAAAGAGATTTCTACCCAAGCTGTGTGAGTCATTTTAGAATCAGCCTTCACTAAGGTGACAGTCGGTCTGTGTCAGGAGGTTTTAATATGCAAGTTGTCTCATCATAGATAATTTAAGTGATGATTAACTTGCTCATTCGTTGTTGTTCACCTTTTCCAGATGACGATGGATGAGAAGTACGTCAACAATATTTGGGACCTTCTGAAGAATGCCATCCAAGAAATTCAGAGGAAGAACAATAGCGGGCTGAGCTTTGAGGAACTTTACAGGAACGCCTACACCATGGTGCTTCACAAACATGGAGAGAAGCTGTACACTGGCCTGCGGGAAGTCGTTACTGAACACCTCATTAACAAAGTAAGACCATCGCGGATCACAAGTTCACTCAAAGAGACACAGGCTAAAGATGAATACATACGTTATATACTTCATCAATAATGCTCTGGAGACAGATTGTGCTACAACAGGCTAAATTGTCCTGTGATTATTGGTTCTCTTTAATTACAACAGTTAAAATGTATTCTAAACCCGTGGCTTCAATGCTGGAACTGAGTAGTGAACATATTGAGATTCATTGTTTGGCATGTGTGTCATCCTTCAGCGATGAACAGTAGTAGCAGAAAACATGAGCAGCTGTATGATGGTTTGCATTGGAGAACACAATTAGTCGCATCCTGTTTAGCGCTAACTTTGAAAGACCCTTCACTTGTTTATCACTGATGGATTTCTCATTCACGTAGTTGGTTGAAAGGTGCCCAGGTTTGTCAATAAGGGGTTTGAGGGGTAATTTTATTCTGGAGTTTAAGTTCCATGAGTGTTTTTGAATTAGATTTTTGTTGGTTTCTTGTACCTGGAGAAGCCTATTGGATTATTGTGAGTAGCTTATATTTAGAAATGCTGCAAATTAGGGCACTCTAATTCCTCCTCTGTAACAGCAAGGTTAATTTGTTTTCAAATTCCTGCAAATAAGTTGAAGGCCATCTCTGCATGTTGTTTTTTAGCTGCCCCTTGCTCTGTGTGGCATGTATTTATAGGCAGCCTAATTATGCCCATGACATCTGTAGGCATCTTCCACGTTCAGCTAACCAGTGAGCATTATTTTAGTGGGTTGTTATTGAATACCAGCCAGATGGTTTTACAGTTTAATTACAAGCACATTCTCAACTTGGCTGGCTGGGTAAAGTGGCAGTCAGGGAATGTCAACAAGCACTAGATCAAGGCAGATAAATCTTAACAAGTGGGTTTGTTTTTTATTTATTTATTAATGAAGTGAAATGTCGATGTAATTTGCAGTAGTTTTCCTGCTGATAAAACATTGTTCTCACCTCAACTAGACTTGCATTTTAAAAACAGTTAAGATACTTATTTTGTTTTGCTGCATGTTTGCTGGCTCTTGTGACCGATTGTGTTTACCTTCATGCAAGTTGTTCGTCTTCTCAGTTAGTTTTGTTATTTCACTGCTATGACAAATTGAGTGATTGGCTTGTATATCATGGAAGAATAACTTGAGCCATGATTCAGTGTTGAAACTGTCTTCAAGATGGGGTATGACGGTGGACCTAAAATCCGTCCATGTGCATTAGTCCAACTGCAGACTTTTTATTAAAAATGTAACCCCCCCGGGGATCATTAGGGCACACAGCTCCCACCACCACAATAAGGTGGCGATTCACGGAGGGGGCAGTTTTTTTCCTGTTAATATAATAAAGATGTTGAAGATGGAAGTGCCAGGGTGGAGAAGAGGAAGACCACAGAGAAGATTAATGGATGTAGTGAAGGAGGACATGGAGAGGGTTGGTGTTGCAGAGGAAGCTACAGAGCAAGGGATAGAGTGAGATGGAGGCAGATGATCTGCTGTGGTGACTCCTAAAAGGAGCAGCCCAAAGAAGAAGACTATAAAAATGTTATTAATGTATGTTCATGTACTTAACTGTCATATGTGGATACTAAATGTTTTATTGAATTCAGTATGAAATTATAGTGTTTTGTGATGGAGAATAACAGAACAATAATCAGATGGTAATTTAATGAGTGTCTCTGATCTCTCTGTGGAAAGACAATTTGCGCAAAGTTATTGTAGTCTCCAACTGCACCCATGGGGCTGAAATGATTAGTCGACGTTGTCGATAATGTTCATCATAAAAATTTGTCGATGCAGATTTTTATTGTTGACAAATCGTTTAATTTTAAAGTTTATATGCATGCCGCGGAAATGTTCTTTTTAACTGTTCTAGCGAAGAAGAGGAATGCATCATGGCGACACGTAGAGAAAATCATGGAGAAGGCCAAAAGTTTTCATAGTATGGGAGGATTTTACCGAAAATTAACTGTGGACTGTAAAGCAGTGTTGTCATATCACAGCTGCACTACAGCGATGCATCCATTCCCTCCTCCTCTCCGTTCCTCCGTCTCTGGCCACCTGTCAGCAGACGGCACCAGTAAGGCTAGCAAGTAAAGTTAGTGCTTCTTATTTTCAATGAGTGACTCTCTCAGCTTTAGAAAATTGACCACACTATTAGTGTGTTGTTTAGTTTACCTGCTGTCAGACAGCAATCTCTCTTATGATGGTTGCTGACAGCTGAGCTGCTTCTGTTATGCTAGCTATAAGTTAACTGCAGTAAATGGGTGAATCACATGAGCAACTTACTCTTTTTTTATATTCTCTATTATTGCCACCATAATATCAGCCTTCATTCTGAATATTAGTGCATCTCGGTAAATTAGAATAGCATGATTTATGCTTAAATTAAAAAAAGATAACCGTAATCATCACAAATAAATTTAAAACAGCTTAAATATCTCACTGTATGTGTAGTGAAGGCACACATTCTTGCACTATTTAAAGTGGGGGTTTTTAGACTGGAAGAAGTGCTTTTAATTTTCTAAATAAATCTGAAGCCTAATTAAACTTTTAAACTTCTAGACCCAGCAAGGTTTCAAACAGGATGGGCAAGGTTGTTATTTTCTTCTTCTTTTTTTTTTTTTTTTTACTTTAATGGAGTTGAATATCACTTTAGTTTGTTTTTAACACGCAGTTACAACAGCCTTTATGGAGCAGCAGAGCTGCTTTTGGAGTTTTTACACTTGAACATCTATTATTTAATTGTGTTGCTACAAACGCTTCTGATTAAGCTGTCAAGTTCAAGTTTCCAACCCACATTTGATGGGTCATTATTTTATTTAGCTATGGGAACTTTTTATAATAGGCTACATTATATTAAGGCCGACACTGACAACAAAGTGATTTCCACAGGTGTGCAGGCTTAAACAGGTGAGGTGAAACATGACCTACAGCCCCGAACAGGAGCTGTGTCAGCAGGAAGCTGAGCTGGCGGTCATCAGAGAAATAATCACTATTAGTCGACTGATTGAAAAAATAGTCATTAGATTAATCAACTACCAAAATAATCGTTAGTTGCAGCCCTACTCACCACTCAACTCTGGTCAGCAGAAGGCTAAACACAAACTAACGCAGGAAGCAGAACGTCAGACAGTTGGAGTGATGCAGAGCTACTTTGGCAATAGTTTGGTCTTGGCAGTAGTTTTTCAACTTCACATTATGAAGTTAAAGATCATGACATGTACTGTGAGTGGATGAGAATAGAGCAAACTCTTACGCCAAATGCAGCAAACAGAAACTTTCAAAATAAAATGTGCTTTCACAAAAAAGTGAGAAGATTGTCAAATTAATGTCTCTGTCTCTGATGGATACATTATATTTTTACTATAATTTATAAATTGTTAATAATTATTCATGAAGTACTTTAATTTTTAAACGTTCCATAACTGAAGTCAAGTTGAAATGATCAATTAATATTTATAATGTTGATTTGAAATCGCAACACCCAGGCTTCGATCAGTCATCTTATTAGCACTAATAGTTGAAGCTTCATACATAAACGGCACACCACATTTGTAAATAAGAAAATGTAATGGCATATTCAGTTTTTTTTTTTTTTCTTTCTACATTAGTTTGACTTGCGTGTTTAAGGAAGCAGAGGATGGAAAAGGGGTGACCTCCTGTTACGATAGGAACAGAGGTGATATGCATGCGCCCAGAAGAAGAAAGGGAGGTTGATGTGCCCTTAAGATCCTACAGAGTCGTTTGGTTTACAATGCTGAGTCACACTGCAGTGTGACTACTATCAAGCTGTGGTACACCTGGATAGTAGGATGATGACTTGTGAAAACAGCAGTGTGGGTTCACACAGACGTGCACCGTGAACAAAAATTACAAGTGTTGTCTTTCATCACAAACATTTGCTTCTTTGATGTGGTGTTTCAGATCACTGAGACTGTGTTTCTGTGTTGTCCAAAGGTACGAGAAGATGTCCTCAATTCCCTAAACAACAACTTCCTCCAAACCCTAAATCAGGCATGGAATGACCACCAGACAGCAATGGTGATGATCAGAGACATCCTGATGTATATGGTGAGTGAGAGTGAGGCTGCATTCACACCAGGATAGTCCTGGGGTCTCGGTTTGATTGGGCGGGGAATGCCAACAGTTTTCACACCTTCGTTTGGTTTGGTTTGCATTCACACTGCAGCGGACCAAACTGCCTGGACAATGTCACACAATTACAACAACTGCTCGTTTGGGGCACTGTAGCCGAAACCACCACTGACCAGGAAGGAAAAAAATCTCTGCAAAGAAGAAAAATTTGGCTCATCGATTGGCCAGGACTGAAAACGGAAATCCGTTCCCTTCAGCTGGGTTGTTTGTCCATCACAAACAACATTTTTTAACTTTTCTCCTCGGCTTTCTGGGATTCGTGCGGTTGTCTTTATTATTATTTTCTACCCAAAATGCACTACGGTAAACACCACTTCCTCTTCTCAAACTACGTGTTGCTATGGTTACGCAAACGCCAAGAGGCACTTCTGCCCTTTTGTCCGCTGGATAGTGTGTTTGCATTCACACTGCAAGCGAAGCGCACCAGGGATCTCTTGCAAGGGAACCGAGACACCACCACCACCCCCGTTTCAGGCGGACCAAACTTTGTTTGGTGTGCACCAGAGTTCCAACTTGCGTTTAGACTGCACCAAACTATCTGCGAAGCAGACCAGAGTTCCTTTGGTCCAAACCAAACAGTGGCAGTCTGAATGTTCCCTTATATGCTGAAAACTCTTATCACAAGAAAGACACAAGACATCACATCACAAGACCTGATGAGATCTTTTTAGAAATGGTACAGGTAGGCCTGTAACGATAACGGCTAGCACAATTAATCTTATAAGAAAATATGACTTAGATAAGTTTTGTGACCACGATAAGTTGGCTTTTATATGTGTGATTCTTTATATAATCCTGCAACATTTCAGTGGTTTGCGCAGCTTCTTTCCCTCTGCACATTCTCTGTGGAAGGCGGAGCTTATGCTCACACAGCAAGGACAGCCAGAAAAAGCAGAGAACTGAGGGAGCCACTAACATTGTAAATTTTGTCCTGACTGAGCATAAAGTCTGCTTCTTTTTAACAGTGTGAGTGCTTCAGGCAGCAAATCTGTAGGTTTTTGGCCGGCTTCAGCTCTGGCTTGGTTTCTCATGTAACACACGTTTACGCTACATTTGTATTAGGGATGTTAATGATTAATTGAGTTTTGATTAATTGTCAATAAGAATTTAGTTGACAGTCCTTTTCAATGGGAGCTTATTCTATGAAATGTAGTGGCGTCGCCATCCAGGCAGGGGCGCATGTGGTCGCCCATTGCTGCCTTTCAACAGAAACTAAGGAAAAAGCAGAAGACGCCAAGCCCCCATAGCACATGCGTTGTGCACAGCGAAAAACCTCGTCCTTTCGGGTTACGTCGGAGAGCCAAAACAAGTTCCAGTGGCATGGGAGCTCGAAGATCCACCCGCCTGCTTCAAATCAGCAGGGTGGAGGAACGGACCAGAGCAAGGAAAAAGACTACACAAGCATAAAAACCCATCCCCGCTGCTAGACGGGAAAGCAGACCGGACATACTGAGGTAACATTTCAACATACAGCTGCAGAGGACCCTGACATGGACTAAGTTCATGCTGCACCTCCACTGTTCGCGTCCACTTGACCGCAAGTCTTGTGTGTTAAAAATTACATCATCGTCTCCAGTCTGTTCTCCAGGCCAGATTGTACTGGGTTTGCCTGGATTGCCGAGGTACTGTGATATTGTTTAACATGTAACAGATGAAGCAGCTCACAGTTTATTTTCTTGTTAAAACGGTCTACTAGTGCATCTCAGTAAATTACATCAATGTGAAAGTTAGTTTTTGTAATATAACTAAAGAAGATACATTTTATATCAGTAATAGTTTTTACAATAAATTAAAAATCATGACATTTGTAATTTACAGATACACCAGCACATTGTACACACTATACAGTACAGAATTTGTTAATCTATTGAAAAAATACCATTGTCTGTAGTAAAAAAAAAAAAAAAAAAATGCAAATGTACAATAAATCATTAAGGAATATGATGTTCATGTTTTATTTAGTATATCAAGAACGGTAAACTTTAACTTTTTATATGTTAAAGATAGACCATATTGTACTGATGGAAATTCAGATTCTCAGGAAAATTGCCGCTTATCAATTAATCGTTAATCAATCAATCCATAAGGCGAATCAACTATTGATTAATGAATTAATCGATACCTTGCATCCGTAGTTTGTATGATCGGTGCGACCAGGGCCTGACGGTAACTTTATTGCTCACCAGCCACTGGCCACTGATTTTTGAAAGTTACTAGCCATTCAGCCTTTTCACTAGCCACAATTTTGTGGTTGGAAAATTATGTTTAATATGATCAAATTTGACTATAGCATGTTAAATTTTACTTGGACTAAATTCACAACCTTTTCACATGTAAATGACCCTCATGCATGCATAAAAATAGCAAGAGAAACACTAATTATTAACAGCAGTCAATACTGTAAAACAGGAAGAAATATTTGCAATATGTGAGTGAAGTACAGGTAGATTTGGGGTCTGTCCCAGTTCTCATTTGTACCCCTACCCCACCCCTGGCCCTGAGGTTGAAAATTACCCCATGAATTGGGAAACCCCTTCAGGACTGTATGGTATCGCTAGCAGTTACCTCCACCAAGGAGGTTATGTGATCATCGGCGTTGCTTTGTCTGTCTGTCTGTCTGTCTGTTTGTTAGCAAGATAACTCAAAAACTTATGGACGGATTTTCATGAAATTTTCACAGATTGTGAGAAATGGGGTATCCTACAGATGATTACATTTTGGTGGTGATCCGGATCACCATCCAGAAGAAAACCGCCATTACGAAAAATGCCATTTTCGTGAATAACTACTGAACCACTAATCCTATCATTGTCAATTCAATTGCTAGTCATATGTTTTCATGGTCAAGGAATCTGAAAACGTACACACAAACACTGTATGGGGGGAACTGTGGCTGCCATTACGGAAAATGCCATTTTCCTGAATAACTACTGAACCACTAATCCTATCATTGTGAATCCAATTGCTAGTCATATGTTTTCATGGTCAAGGAATCTGAAAACGTACACACAAACACTGTATGGGGGAACTGTGGCCGCCATTACGGAAAATGCCATTTTCGTAAATAACTACTGAACCACTAATCCTATCATTGTGAATCCAATTGCTAGTCATATGTTTTCATGGTCAAGGAATCTGAAAACGTACACACAAACTGGGGGAACTGTGGCCGCCATTACGGAAAATGCCATTTTCGTGAATAACTACTGAACCACTAATCCTATCATTGTGAATCCAATTGCTAGTCATATGTTTTCATGGTCAAGGAATCTGAAAACGTACACACAAACACTGTATGGGGGGAACTGGGGTGCTTGGCGGAGGTCTGCGCTCTCCAAGTGCTTCTCTAGTTGCTAATGGATTTAACCTAAATGGACACTGCCTGTTGTCGCCAGAAAAAAGAAAACTGACGAGAGAAAAAAGTTTCAACTTAAGGAGAAAAATGTCTCGAATTTACATGAACAGTTCTAATCAGTAGGAAAAAGTCAGAAGTTTACTGGAAAGAAAGCTGTAAATTCACAGAGAAAAATGTGGATCCCCTGGTGAGCCATACGTTTGGCACCCCTGGTCCAGCCCATTACAAGTACATATTTAGAGGATTTACTTCCATGAAATAGCTGCATATCACAACAGCGTGGAAATGAATAAAGTAAAATAGAATTCACAAATAAATTAAAGTTCACCTCAGAAGAAGCTTCATTTGTTCTTTACAGCAACATATCAAAATGCAGTCATTTTTTTCACTCTGTCATACCAAATCTTAAATTTGCACAACTGTGGACAATAAAGGGAGCCTCTTGCTGTAAAAACAATCGTGTTTAACCACAGAGGTAGGAGCTGATGTCGAGGGGCGGGAATAGCTACTCACCACTGGGACCACAGGGGATCAGGGGCAGTTTCCCCAGTGATCTCATCACTGAGAGCGGGGACGGGTGTGTTCTGCCAGCTTCTGTCTGTTTGTTGTCGTCTTTCCAGACTGGCCATAAAATAAACTGTCTGCTACTTCTCCTGTACCAGGGCTGGCAGCAGAGCCAGACTACATCCATGGCGACAGTGGACCAATGAGCACACGCTGTGTGCAGATGGTGCTTATGGGAGTTGTAGTTTCGTAGTCTCACATTGCGATAGACTTATTATTTTAGATGCCGCTTGAGAAGACTACAACATGCCAAAGTGGATAGTGGGAGTGGCTGTCTTACCGGCCACTGCTGAAATCCACCCACCATTGGTGGGTGTTAATGTTAAGCTCTAGGTGCAGCCATTCTTACGTCAGTCATTTACAACATAGCAGCTGTATTAGAAAGTGCTACCAAAAAAACAACTCAAAATACACAGTAAAGTCCATGAAGTTGAAGTGTTCACTGTGTAGTTCTATACGGTGCCATCTCTGAGACATGTAAAGCCATGTGTCTCGGTCATCCGTGGCAGCATATAAACAGTAGTGGTTAAAAATGTTTTATAGTATTTATTGTTTTGGTTTGTTTAGGATGTTTTAAATATTTTTTTTCATATTTCTGTTTCAGTGTTTAATATTCATAAATAAAAGTTCAAAGCTCTTTGAAAACTTGTACATAGACTGTAATCATTGTATCACTATATCCAGGGTATAAAATAGTCTTCATGGCATCAAAGATAATATCGTTTATCGCGATAATTTGGGGGAAAATTTATCGTCCATCAAAAAATTTATTACATTCCTAGATACAGAAACATTTCAAAATGGGTATGTCTAATGTTCAGTAACTTATTGTTCTTACAGGATCGGGTGTACGTTCAGCAGAATAATGTTGAGAATGTCTACAACCTGGGTCTCATCATCTTCAGAGATCAGGTTGTCCGCTACGGCTGCATCAGAGACCACCTTCGACAGACCCTGCTGGACATGATTGCCAGAGAGAGGAAGGGGGAAGTGGTGGACAGGTAGGCAACAATCCAAAATGGAACTACCTAATCAAATTCAGTTCAGTTTTTAAAGATTTGCTTACATAAAAAATGGGAAAGTATGTTAGTGGTTCATCTAAGTGCTTACTAGCGCTGTAAATACAATTTTACTTATTTATTTTTTTAACTGTAAAAACTATTGTAACTTCTTGCACTGTGTATGTACTGTTTTTGCCAGTGTTATTTATTATTGCTCTGAGTGCTGCTATCCCTTTGCCGCTGCAATATTATAAATAGATAGATGGATGGATGTACTGTATTAATCCCAAACTGGGAAATTACAGTGTAACAGCACCATGATACAGTAGATAACCCAAACCAGCAGAAATACACACAGCATAATAGAAAAGGAGTTACCCAGGGAAGTAAAAAATGCTTAGATAACTTTATATACTACATAGACTACTACTAGGTTAAATAGATGATGATCATTATGAATTTATGGATAGCACTGACTAGGGATGCAAGTTATCAATTAATTCATTAATTGTTAATTGATTCATTTTATTGCTTGATTAACGATTAATTGATAAGTCACAATTTTCCTGAGAATCTGAATTTCCCTCAGTACAATATGGTCTTTCTATCTTTAACATATAAAAAGCTAATTACTGATTTTGATATACTGAATAAACATGAACATTATATTCCTCAATGATTTATTGTACATTTGCAATTTTTTTTTACTACAGACAATGGCTTTTTTTGTAGTTTAATAAATTTTGTACTGTATAGTGTGTACTATGTGCTGGTACATCTCAGTAAATTACAGATGTCATGATTTTTAATTTATTTTAAAAGCAATTACCAGTATCATGAATTTATCTTTTTTAGTTATAGTACAAAATAACTTTCACATTCTAATTTACTGAGATGCACTAGTAGACAGTTTTAACAGGAAAATAAGTTGTGAGCTGCTTCATCTGTTGCATGTTAAACATTACCACAGTATCTCAGTAATCAGACAAACCCAGTACGATCTGGATTCCTCTGTTGTCTGTTACCTCAGTGGTAACGTGAGACCGGTCTGATTTCCTATCTTGCAGCGCGGGGAAGTGGGGATGGGTTTTTGCGCTCATGTTGTCTTTTTCTTTGCTTCGGTCCATTTCTCCGCTATGTTAAATTGAAGCAGGTGGACCTTCAAACTTGCGTGCTATTAGAACTTGTTGTGGCGCTCTGACGTAACCCGGAGGTTCGAGTTTTTTTCACTCTGCACAGAGCATGCATGCGCTCTGGGGGCTTGGTGTCTTCTGCTTTTTCGGTTGAAATGTGGCAGTGGGTGACCGCACTCACCCCCACCTGGACGGCGACACCACTGCATTTCATAGAATAAGCTCCCATTAAAAAGGACTGCTGAGTTATCAATTAACTGACAACTAATTTAATTTAGTCGACTAAATTCTTATTGACAATTAATCAAAAGTCAATTAATCATTAACATCCCTAGTACTGACTGTACAAAGGAGGGTTATAAGGCGCAGGGTGAAATGCGAGGTACCAGTTAGACTGTAAGGTGCAGTATGGCAGCATTGCTGTGACCCAAATTCCACATTAGATTGAGTTATTGTACAGTGAAATGGCATGTGGCAGAAAAGATTCCCTGAACTAGGCCGTTTGACAGCGAAGCTGTAGCAGTCTGCTGGAGAAAGTGCTCTGCTGTCTGTCCAGTGTGTGATGGAGGGGGTGGTCAGGATTGTCTATGATGGCTCACAGTTTGTTCAGTGTCCTCCTCTCCACCAGTCTCAAAGGTCTCCAGCCTGAGACCAAATGTCCCCATTGTGAGACTAATGAAGGATCATCTTATCATTCTGAAAAACTGAAACTCCTCACTTGAGGTGGACAAGAAACTTGGTGTTTTTAAAAAATGCTCAAATGCTTATGTATTATTAATGTCTCATTGGGACAGTGGTAGTGTTTCTGACATTTTAAACTGCTTTTTTGTTTGTTTCTCCTGCACTGTGGTGATTAACCAAATCCATAATGATAATAATAATTTAAAAAACAAAGTTAATCTCCAACTGTAGCAAGTGTAATGAATTTTATTTTCTTCAAACTTTCTTTTTGATTCTATTCTGCATTATGGATGTGGTTTTCTCGCTCACCTTCAGGGGGGCCATTAGAAATGCCTGCCAAATGTTAATGATCCTCGGCCTTGAAGGAAGATCTGTTTATGAAGAAGACTTTGAAGCACCCTTCTTAGAAATGTCTGCAGAATTCTTCCAGGTTTGGCAGCTACCATCCCCCTGATTATTCATGCTTTATTTGGAACCATCATCTCTTCCTGGGGGAACTATACAGCACATTTTACAAGCACAACCTATATTTACCATTTCTTGTTTTCATTCAGATGGAGAGCCAAAAGTTCCTTGCTGAAAACAGTGCCAGTGTGTACATAAAGAAGGTAGAAGCACGTATTAATGAGGAGATTGAACGAGTAATGCACTGCCTGGATAAATCTACTGAGGAGCCCATTGTCAAGGTGGTGGAACGTGAACTCATCTCCAAACACATGAAGACTATTGTAGAGATGGAGAACTCAGGCCTGGTCCACATGCTTAAGAACGGCAAAACAGATGGTGAGTATTGAGCCACAGTGTTTTGCTTAGGATTATTGGTTTTATTGGTCAGAGGGGTCATTATAATGGTAGGGGAAACACTGACACATATGCTGCTTATACTTTGTCTTTTGAAATTAAGCCTTCATCTTTCTTTATCTTTTTTTTTTTTTTTTTTTTTTTTTTTTTTGTCTTTCGGCCACTCCCTTTCGGGGTCGCCACAGCATGTCATCACCTTATATTGCGATGATCCGCATGTTGATTTAGCAAGGGTTTTTACACCAGATGTCCTTCCTTACACAACCCTGCCCATTTTATCCGGGCTTGGAACTGATACAGGTAGTACACTGGCTTGTGCACCCCCTGTGGTTGGGTAACCAACATTTCCCTCCTCTATTCCATTATTGCTGAGCACCAAGTTGGAAGGCAGGAAGTTCCATTTTTATATTGTCTTTGGCATGACCCAGCCGGGACATGAACCCCGGCCTCCCGGTTGTGGGGCAGATGCTCTACCTCTAGGCCACCACTCCGGTTTAAGTCTTCATTTTTTGCTCATTCTGACAAAACCTAAAGGCGCTAATGCGATGACGTGGCATCCGTTGTCCGTTCGTCTGTCCACATTTCGTGGGAATTGCTATTCCTCCTAGACTTTTGCCATAATGCTCACTAAACTCACAAGGATCCTCAGGAGGGTTTGCATCCAAGTTATGCTCAAGGTCAAAGGTCAGGAGACCTGGGCACTATAGGTGATTTCATGAAAATTGCTATTCCTCCTAGGTAATTTCCCCAGTGGTCACCAAACTCACTCACAAGGATCCTCAGGAGGGTCTGCATCCAGGTTGTGCTCTTACATGATTCTAGAAAAATCAGTACTCCTCCTAGGCAACTACCTTGATTCTCACAAAACTCACTCATGGTAATACTCAGGTAGGTCTGCATCCAGATCAAGGTCATTGTCAAAGGTTGGAAGATCTGGGCATTTATAATTTCATGAAAAGCGTTACTCCATCTTGGCCATTGACCTCAACTTTAAGCACATCCTAGATGGGTTTGTATCTAGGCTGTGCTTAAGGTCAAGGTCAACAGTGAGGAGATCTGAGTACTCCCGGGGTGATTTCATCAGGCTAGAATGAGCTACTCCATCACTGATGCTCTGGCTTTTTTCTGGCTGCTGGTTTAGCATCAATAACATTCGCAAGTCATTTTTTTTAAATTGCCCTCAGTTTTAGAAGAAACAGGCCCTGTTTTTGTAGCTCTAGGTGTTTGAAAAGCATATTGCTAGTAAGCAGAATCATCACACTTGTTGTAGTCTGCCTCATGTAGAGACACATGCCAGCTGCAGATGGTCATGGTTTTAGTTTGCCACCAGGAGATTGCTGGAGATGTTTCGCTTAAGGATGCACAGTTTTATTGGTTTAACATCAGCTTGTTGACTAATACAGGCTTATCAGTAAATAAGACAGCATTCAATGATGGCAGTGGTTGATATTTATCTGATTTGTCCTTTATGTGAATGTTTAATAGGCTGTATGACACATTTGTAATTGTTAAATTAAAATGGTTCATTTATTTTTTAATGCATAGATCTTTGTCTCCATGGAGACAAAGGAGGCATGAATGACAAACACAAAATATACATTTGCAATCAGCTGTCAGCCAGTTTGTTACCTTAAACAACTGTATTAGAAATGACCCAGAATTTCAGTCTGTGCATCCCTTGTTTTGCTTGATCATTATTATGATCACACTGTGTTCTCTTGTAAAATAAATGAATAACAGATGAGAATGATTTGATTGCCTTCACTTCATCCTCCTTCACATTGATGCATTTCAGCAGATTTCAGGCTATCCTTCAGTGAGTTTCTTGTTTTCTAGTTGTGTGCTCATGTGTGTATTCATGCTTATCTGTCGACAGATTTGGCATGCATGTACAAGCTGTTCAGCAGGGTTCCCAATGGATTGAAGACCATGTGTGAGTGCATGAGCTCATATCTGCGGGAGCAAGGCAAGGCGCTCGTCTCAGAGGAGGGAGAAGGAAAAAACCCAGTAGACTATATCCAGGTAAGACACTGGGTTAACTGAGGACATCTCTGTTGGCGGAAGTTGTTGTTCAGTTTTCTAAATCTAGAGTTTTATCATCAGTGTGTGTCAGTGCTTTTACTCTTATTGTAATGCTGTTTCAGATTTGTTCTGTTCTCGACACTGTTTTATGGATTCACAAGGAACCCGAGTTAAGGCCTGCCCTACACCAAAGATTTATAAAAACAGATTTTGAAACTGTGAGAGAGCCCACACCACAAAGAAGAAGAAATAAATAACTTTTATAGTGTCTAGAGAACAGCATTGTGAGCAAGACGGCACACCACACTTAGATTCAGTTTACAAACAGCTATTGTTAAAATAAGCCTACGTAATATTAGGGATGGGAATTGATAAGATTTTATCAATATCAATGGCATGGTCGATTTTGCTTATCGATCCGAATCTTTATCAATTCCCTTATCCATTCTTAATCGGTTTTCCATGTGGGGGAAAAAGCAGGCCTTCACAGGATTTCAGCATCAACGCAGGACTTTTGTTATTTATGACTTTAAACAATGCTTCTTCTCTTAAAAAGATAAAATTATTAATGATGTTGGCGTTATAGCATTAATGGCTCGTTAACGCTTTGCCCCCTTTAACGGCGACAAATTTTGTGATCGCGGTTAACGGCAGAAAACGCAAACAGTACTTTTTGGCCGAGCAGCTCTCCATACCAAAGCTGTTGTGGCCACAGTCACTGTGCACGCCATGCAGACATTGCTAAGTCAAACAGGCTGGATTACAGCCATGGATATCCCCAAAGTGCTGTCATGTCTAAGTTTACAACGTTATCTGTCGGAGTGCTCACCTGGATAATTGTTACAGCCTCCTCCAAAACTTTGCCTGGATGTTGGGTTCTTCTTCTTCTGTGGAAGCTGGCTAGTAGCTACATGCTCGGTTATAGCTGACCTCCAGACAGAAATTGGCCTGTTTTCATCCTCATAGCTTTGGGTCCAACTATTGGTGCGTTACAGTCTAAAAACATATGTAAGTAGTTTGTTTGCAATTTTTCTGCTAAAAGGGAAATTGTGTTTGTTGTGACACATGAGGTTTTGTGTTTATCTGCTTAAAAGCGGTGGATGTTTGCTATGGGAGAAAGAACAAGCAGCTCCTTTTGTGACTGCTGGCTGGTTGTTGTTCATTGATGTTATTGAACCCTGGCATTCTGTTGTTTGCACATGCAGTAGTACTTTTGAGAATTTCCTGGAGAATATTCTGCATAGTTTGTTATTTTGGATATGTTGAGAGCATTAATAAACCTGCAGGTGAAGACAGCAAGCATATTTGGCCACGCCCATGTTCATAACAGTATGACAAACTTGAAAAATTACCGACTTAAGGTACACTGTATTTGTATGGGGAAAAACACGCAATTAACGCATTATTAATTGTGATTAACTTAACATTTCAAAAGATTAATCGGGATTAAAAAAAAAAAAATTTTAATCATCCAACATCACTAAAAATCAGATATAAAAGACTGTAAACGTAAAAATGGGTATTTATGCCTTATAACGTTTATTTTTAAATGCTGAAAAGCAATATGTGACCCGTGCTGGCAAAATGAGTCACTTGGAGGAAATTATCAAAACTGAGGGAACATTTTTTCCATATTCTCTATTGAAAGACCTTCAAAATGATATTTAATTTGTAGGAAGTGTGCAAAAATGGACCCGGAAAAAGCCGATTTGTTTATATTTTGGCTGGGATTAAAACTTGTGTTTGATCGGTTGGGAGTTACATCTTCACTGAAACATATGTATTTTTAGAAAGTACGATTTCTAAGCTTTGCAGTGATACCAGGCACTCAACGGGGCTTTTCCCGGGACTTGCTGCTAGCAAACAAAGAGTCACGATTTATGACTTCTCGTGCCTGTATCTCGTAATGATGCGGTGCGCATTCCAACTCATTTTGCCAGCACTTG
Organism: Pholidichthys leucotaenia; assembly: GCA_020510985.1. Taxonomy (NCBI): domain Eukaryota; kingdom Metazoa; phylum Chordata; class Actinopteri; order Cichliformes; family Pholidichthyidae; genus Pholidichthys; species Pholidichthys leucotaenia. The sequence goes on along the minus strand of CM035847.1, from coordinate 172,262,442 downwards.
TCACATATAAATAAAAGTGGTATAAATGGAATACTGAAGTGATTAGAAACAACTGCACAATTGTTATTTTAGCAATCATAAAAGTGTACATGCTGTACTTGGGTGTAATTTTTTTGCATGGTGTGTGTGTGTGTGTGTGTGTGTGTGTGTGTGTGTGTGTGTGTGTGTGTGTGTGTGTGTGTGTGTGTGTGTGTGTGTGCGCGCGCGCATGCGCACACGCACACGCACACGCAGTGATGTAAAAAAGTGTTTGTCCCCTTTCTGATTTCTCATTTTTTTTTGTATGTTTGTCACACTTAAATGTTTCAGATCATCAAATCAGTTTAAATATTAGACAAAGATAACACAAGTAAACACAAAATGCAGTTTTTAAATGAAGGTGTTTATTATTAAGGGTAAAAAAAAAATCCAAACCTACATGGCCCTGTGTGAAAAAGTGATTGCCCCCCTGTTAAAACATAAATTAACTGTGGTTTATCACATCTTTGGAAAGCTGCGTTCAATTTCTGTAGTCACACCCAGGCCTGATTACTGCCACACCTGTTCTCAATTAAGAAATCACTCAAATAGGACCTGCCTGACAAAGTGAAGGAGACCAAAAGATCCTCAAAAGCTAGACATCATGCTGCAGTACAAAGAAATTCAGAAACAAATGAGAAACAAAGTAATTGAGATCTGTCAGTCTGGAAAAGGTTATAAAGCCATTTCTAAAGCTTTGGGACTCCAGTGAACCACAGTGAGAGCCATTATCCACAAATGGTGAAAACATGGAACAGTGGTGAACCTTCCCAGGAGTGGCCGGCTGACCAAAATTACCCAAGAACGCAGCGACGACTCATCCAAGAGGTCACAAAAGACCCCACAACAACATCCAAAGGACTGCGGGCCTCACTTGCCTCAGTTAAGGTCGGTGTTCATAACTCCACCATAAGAAAAAAAACTGGGCAAAAATGGCCTGCATGGCAGAGTTCCAAGACGAAAACCACTGCTGAGCAAAAAGAACACGAAGGCTCATCTCAGTGTTGCCAGAAAACATCTTGATGATCCCCAAGACTTTTGGGAAAATACTCTGTGGACTGACGAGACAAAAGTTGAACTTTTTGGAAGGTGTGTGTCCCATTACATCTGGCGTAAAAGTAACACAGCATTTCAGAAAAGGATCATCATATCAACAGTAAAATATGGTGGTGGTAGTGTGATGGTCTGGGGCTGTTTTGCTGCTTCAGGCCCTGGAAGACTTGCTGTGGTAAATGGAACCATGAATTCTGCTGTCTACCAAAAAATCCTGATAGAGAATGTTCAGCCATCTGTTCGTGACCTCAAGCTGAAGCACACTTGGGTTCTGCAGCAGGACAGTGATCCAAAACACAGCAGCAAGTCCACCTCTGAATGGCTTAAGAAAAGCAAAATGAAGACTTTGGAGTGGCCTAGTCAAAGTCCTGACCTGAATCCAATTGAGATGCTGTGGCATGACCTTAAAAAGTGGTTCATGCTCAAACCCTCCAATGTGGCTGAATTACAACAATTCTGCAAAGATGAGTGAGCCAAAATTCCTCCACAGCGCTGTAAAAGATTCATTGCCAGTTATCGCAAACGCTTGATTGCAGTTGTTGCTGCTAAGGGTGGCCCAACCAGTTATTAGGTTTAGGGGGAATCACATCTTCACACAGGGCTGTGTAGGTTTGGATTTTTTCCCCCTTAATAATAAACACCTTCATTTAAAAAACTGCATTTTGTTTACTTGTGTTATCTTTGTCTCATATTTAAATTTGTTTGATGATCTGAAACATTTAAGTGTGACAAACATACAAAAAACATGAGAAATCAGGAAGGGGGCAAACACTTTTTGCACACACCAGAGAGAGAGAGAGAGAGAGAGACTTTGACTTTAAAAAAAAAAAAAAAAAAAAAAAAGCCTTTATTGCACAATTCAAAAAAAAATAATGTAAGCGCACCAACAGCATCCCACCAGGTGTCTCACATTGGAAAAAGTGCAAACATAAGTCTCCCCCCCCCCCCCCACAACACAGAGTATTCCTTGCAGTCCACCTATTCCACATTGGCAGTGGCAGTAGTGTGAGTCCTCCTCATAGTCCGTGCAAAGACGAGCCAGAGGCCCCCAGTTCTTAAGCAACGCCTAGTCCCCTTCCTCCGGCAGCAAAGACAGCGCTGCGCGGCCGCAGCCAGTTCCGTTGCACATCCCAGAGACAGTTTCCTCATCTCAGATGGATTGTAGTCCTTAGACCATGCAGGATTTTCAAGCAAATCATCTGTGCAGCAGGCTCGTCCAGAGTGTAGAAAGAAAACGGTGGGGCATCCATGCCCTGCAGGTAAAGATCCAGTTCCGTGACAGTCAATTACAGTCAATTAGAAACGTCATATAAAAGTCTGATCAAACAATATCCCAAAAATGTGTAAAACAGGCAGAGGAACGACCGCCATTTATTCCTCCTGTCGGGCGCGCTTGACCCCTGTTCTCCCTGCTGCTTTACGCAGGGCTGTCAGGTGTTTCTTGAGGCGAAAACGTTTCCTTTCATCCAGGAGGTCAAGACCAACCTGCCTTCTTAGCACATCGAGAGAGTGTTTTAAAAAATGCCTTTATTGCACAATTCAAAAAAATGTAAGAGCACCAATATCATTCCACCAAGTGTCTCACATTGGAAAAGTGCAAACATAGGTCATCCCTCTCCCCCACACAACACAAAGTATTCCCTGCAGCCCACCTATTCCACATTACCAGTGGCAGTAGTCCGAGTCTTCCTTGTAGTCCGTGCAAAGACGAGCCACAGGCCTCCAGTTCTTAAGCAAGGCCAAGTCCCCTTCCTCTGGCAGCAGAGATAGTGCTGCATGCCCGCAGCCAGTTCCGTTGTACGTCCCAGAGACATTTTCCTCATCTCAGATGGATTGTAGTCCTTAGACCATGCGGGATTTTTAAGCAAGTTACCTTTGCAGCAGGCTCGTCCAGATTGTAGAAAGAAAACGTTGGGGCATCCATGCCCTGCAGGCGAGTAAACCGTGACCTTGTAGTCCGTGCAAAGAAGAGCCACAGGCCTCCCGTTTTCAAGCCAGGCCAAGTCCCCGTCCTCGGGCAGCAAAGATAGTGGTGCGCGCCGGCAGGAGACCGGTAAAGATCCAGTTCTGTGACAGTCAATTACAGTCAATTAGAAACGTCATAAAAGTCTGATCGAACAATATCCCAAAAATGCGTAAAACAGGCAGAGGAACGACCGCCATTTATTCCTTCTGTCGGGCATGCTTGAATCCTGCTCCCCCTGCTGCTTTACGCAGGGCCGTCAGGTGTTTTTTGAGGCGAAAACATTTCCTTTCATCCAGGAGGTCAAGACCAACCTGCCTTCTTAGCACATTAACAGACTTGATGAATTTCATTGTCACTGAAGTAGTCAGTGACTTTAATGGCCTTGTTATAGGTTTCATCCAGAAAAGCATTTATTTCTTCCAGTGAATACAAACTCGTGTTTGTACTGCATTTTGCCTCAATAGACTCAGTATTAGACACAGTGTCGGGATCAGATTCCATTTCCTCGTCAGCACAACTCAGCTGACTGTTTGGTTCATCTGGACCAGTGGATTCATCATGGGCCACATTTTCCTGGACGCCACCCACAGCAGCTGACTGTCGCTGTTCCGTCTCCTGCTCTGAAACGGTAGCAGCCTCCGGAAGCACAGCCGCTGATGTCACACAGCGAGATGATTCTGACGCACCATCAGTGACATTTTGGAGCTGTAGTCCCAGTTACTTTTTCACTATTGTCATGTCAATTTCATTCCAGTCAGTTGATTTTTTTTTTTTTCTTAAATTTACTTACAGTCTCGATAATTTCCTTTTCAGTTACTGCACCCAAAAAGATTGTGTTTGGATTTCTATGTACTACTTCATATGACTGGCGCCTAGCGGCTGCCCCGGCCTTGGATGCGCTCTGCAGAGCGTGCCCAAATGCCAAGTCACGTTTCGTTACCTTGTATTCATACATGTGTAATGACAATAAAGTTGAATCTCATCTCATCTCATCTCATTTTGGGCGCCGTCACCAGCGACGCTCCCAGCCGTAAGCTGGGCTGCGGGCGCCACAGCCGGGCTGTCCACAGACACAGCGGCAGGCTCCGGAGCAGGACTGGTGGAAGCCCCCGCAACGTCGTCTGCAGTAGCGGCGGGAGCAAAGGCCCCGCCACGCCGTCCGCAGCAGCGGCGTGAGCGGAGGGCGCGCCGCCGGCTCCAGCCACGGCCCCATCAGAGCCCGCTGCCTGTGCGGACAAGCGAACCGTTTATGGCCCACGTCTCCACATTCAAAACACTTCATCTGTCCTGAGCTCGCAGACACCATATAAGAGTCGTCCCCGTGTTTGACCCGGAAGGACACTTCCAGAGTCGCAGTTGGCGAGTCCAAAAACATGAACACCTGTCGCCTGAATGATTTCACATGTTTTAACTTGGTCTCCTTGCATAAACGGGCCCGCAAACTTCCCAAATCTGCGGAGCTCGTCAGTGATGAAAGGTGGAACACCTGAGACGGTGATACGCGTTGATGGGACAGATAAGGGGGACACCTATACATACGTATCCCCAATAACAACACCGCTTGCAATCAGGGTGTGGACATCCTCTTCAGCAGCCAGAAACACAACTACAGCTCTATTCATTCGGGACGCAAAGCAGATCGCATCATGGCCCACCTGCTCGCCCACAGCCAGAAGGACCTCCTCCACAGTGACAGTGCTGTCCGGGGGAACGATCCGCACCCCCTGGTGGATAGACGGAGGTGGCATTTCCAAGGTCGCCATCCTCCACCCAAAAAAACAAAAACTGAAAATGCGGCCAGTAGTAGAAAATCGAAAAGCAAGTCCAAAGAAACCACGGAGTTCCCTATTTCCGCCCTCCTCCTTCGGCCGCCGGAAAGGGGGAGAGAGAGAGAGAGAGAGAGAGTTTTAAAAAATCCCTTTATTGCACAATTCAAAAAAGCAAGAGCACCAATATCATTCCACCAAGCGTCTCACATGTCAATAATGCAAACATAACTCATCCCCCTCTACCACACAACAGAAAATATGCCCTACAGTCCATCTATTGGTGGATGCCTCCAAATTGTCCACCATTTTATAGTAAGGAAAACAAAAACAGGATCCACAGTGCCAGTGTTGGTAGTCCGATTCTTCCATGTAGTCCGTGCAAAGAAGAGCCACAGGCCTCCGGTTGTTAAGCAAGGCCAAGTCCCCTTCCTTCGGCAGCAGAGACAGCACTGCGCACCTGTAGCCAGTTCCGTAACAGTCAACTAGAACGCCATAAAAGTCTGATCCAGTAACATCCCCAAAGTGCTTAAAAAAGTCAGAAGAAAGACCGTCAAGTGCAGGTGCACGTCCCAGAGACATGTGATTAACTGCTACAGTTGGCCCATCCAAAGTCAGTTCACAGTCCAGAACAGGCCTGTCCTCTGGGCTGAGCCTGGGAAGACCTCCAAAGAGTTGGTGTTGAGAGTCTATGCAACATGGTTCTGCACCAAACAGGGCCCCGTAAAAATCCACTGCATCTGCATGGCTCCTCATCTCGGATCGATTTGTAGTCCTTTGACCATGTGGGAGTTTTAAACAGGTCATCTTTGCAGCAGTCTTGTCCAGATTGTAGAAAAAAGATGTTGGGGCATCCATGTCCTGCAGGCGAGTAAACCGTGACCTTGTAGTCCATGCAAAGAAGAGCCAGGCAGCAGAGAGAGTACGCGTGCCGGCAGGAGACCGGTAAAGATCCAGTTCTGTAACAGTCAATTAGAACGTCATAAAAGTCTGATCCAACAATATCCCAAAAATGCCTAAAAAAGTCAGAGTAAAGACCATCATTTATTCCTTCTGTCGGGCACACTTGACCTTTTGTCCTCCCGCTGCTTTACGCAGGGCTGTTAGGTGCTTTTTGAGGCGAAAACGTTTCCTTTCATCCAGGAGGTCAAGACCAACCTGCCTTTTTACCACATTAACAGACTTAATAAATTTATCAGTGTCACTGAAGTAATCAGTGACTTTAATGGCCCTGTTATAGGTTTCATCCAGAAAAGCATTTTATTTCTTCCAGTGAATACAAACTCGTGTTTGTACTGCAAGTTACCCCAATAGACTCAGTATTAGGCACAGGGTCGGAATCAGATTCCATTTCCTCGTCAGCACAACTCAGCTGACTGTTTGATTCAGCTGGCCCAGCGGATTCATCATGAGCCACATTTTCCTGGACGCCACCCACAGCAGCTGACTGGCGTTGTTCTGTCTGCTGCTCTTAAACAGTAGCAGCCACCGGAAGCACAGCCGCTGATGTCACACAGCGAGATTCTGACGCATTATCAGTGACTTTTTGGGCGCCATCACCAGCAACGCTCCCAGCCGTAAGCTGGGCTGCGGGCGCCACAGCCGGGCTGTCCACAGACACGGCGGCAGACTCCGGAGCAGGACCGGCGGAAGGCCCCGCAACGTCGTCCGTAGTAGCGGCGGGAGCGGAGGCCGTACCGCCGGCCGTACCGCCGGCCTCAGCTGCGGCGGAAGGCCCTGCCACGCTATCCGCAGCAGTGGCGTGAGCAGAGGCCGCACCGCTGGCTCCAGCCGCGGCTCCATCAGAGCCCCCCGCCCGCTGCCTGTGTGGACAGGCGAACTGTTTATGGCCCACGTCTCCACATTCAAAACACTTCATCTGTCCTGAGCTCACATACACCATATAGGAGCCGTCCCCGTGTTTGACCCGGAAGGACACTTCCAGAGTTTGAGTTGGCGAGTCCAAAAACATGAACACCTGTCGCCTGAGTGATTTCACGTTTTAACTTGGTACCCTTGCACCCCAAAGTCACAGTTCTAAACGGGCCCGCAAACTTCCCAAATCTGCGGAGCTCCGTCTCCAACTGCTCGTCAGTGATGAAAGGTGGAACACCTGAGACGGTGATACGCGTTGATGGGACAGATAAGGGGGACACCTGTACATACGTATCGCCGATAACAACACCGCTCCCAATCAGAGTGTGGACATCCTCCTCAGCAGCCAGAAACACAACTACAGCTCTATTCATTCGGGACGCAAAGCAGATCGCATCATGGCCCACCTGCTCGCCCACAGCCAGAAGGACCTCCTCCACAGTAACGCTGCTGTCTGGGGGAAAGATCCGCACCCCCTGGTGGATAGACAGAGGTGGCATTTCCAAGGTCGCCATCCTCCACCCAGAGAGAGAGAGAGAGAGAGAAAACAAACCAAGCATGAAGTCAAAGGAATTTTCTCTTGACCTCTGAGACAGGATTATCTTGAGGCACAAATCTGGGGAAGGGTACAGAAAAATTTCTGCTGCTTTGAAGGGCCCTATGAGCACAATGGCCTCCATCATCTATAAATGGAAGAAGTTCAGAACCACCAAGACTCTTCCTAGAGCTGGCTGGCTGTCTAAACGGATTGATCAGGGGAGAAGGGCCTTAGTCAGGGAGGCGACCAAGAACGCGATGGTCACTCTGTCAGACCTCCAGTGTTCCCCTGTGGAGAGAGGAGAACCTTCCAGAAGGACAGCCATCTCTGCAGCAATCCACCAATCAGGCCTGTATGGTAAGGTGGCCAGACAGAAGCCACTCCTTAGTAAGGCATGTGGCAGCTCGTCTGGAGTTTGCCAAAAGGCACCTGAAGGATTCTCAGACCATGTGAAACAAAATTCTCTGGTCTGATGAGACAAAGATTGAACTCTTCGGCGTGAATGCCAGGCATCATGTTTGGAGGAAACCAGGCACCGCTCATCAGCAGGCCAATACCATCCCTACAGTGAAGCATGGTGGTGACAGCATCATGCTGTGGGGATGTTTTTCAGTGGCAGGAACTGAGAGACAAAGATTGAACTCTTTGGCATGAATGCCAGGCGTCATGTTTGGAGGAAACCAGGCACTGCCCATCACCATGCCAATGGTGGTGGTAGCATCATGCTGTGGGGATGTTTTTCAGCAGCAGGAACTGGGAGACTAGTCAGGATAGAGGGAAACATGAATGCAGCAATGTACAGAGACATCCTGGATGAAAACCTGCTCCAGAGTGCTCTTGACCTCGGACTGAGGTGACAGTTCATCTTTCAGCAGGACGACGACCCCAAGCACACAGCCAAGATATCAAAGGAGTGGCTTCAGGACAACTCTGTGAATGTCCTTGAGTGGCCCAGCCAGAACCCAGACTTGAATCCAATTGAACATCTCTGGAGAGATCTGAAAATGGCTGTGCACCGACGCTTCCCATCCAACCTGATGGAGCTTGAGAGGTGCTGCATAGAGGAATGGGCCAAACTGCCCAAAGATAGGTGTGGCAAGCTTGTAGCATCTTATTCAAAAAGACTTGAGGCTGTAATTGCTGCCAAAGGTGCATCAACAAAGTATTGAGCAAAGGCTGTGAGTACTTATGTACATGTGATTTCTTAGTTTTTTATTTTTAATAAATTTGCAAAAATCTCAAAACTTTTTTCACATTCTCATTATGGGGTGTTGTGAGTAGAATTTTGAGGAAAAATGAATTTAATCCATTTTGAAATAAGGCTGTAACATTAAAAAATGTGGAAAAAGTGAAGCGCTGTGAATACTTTCTGGGTGCACTGTATCATGCATTAAATACATAAGTATTATTTAAGTTCTTTAGTTCATTTAAACAGTTATTTCACCATATATTTATTTCATGGTTACTGTGCTTCATTGTGTTCATGGATTTATTTTACCTGTCAGCCTCATAAATTGTGTATTGTATTTCATTTTGTCACTTCTGGCCCCTCTGTATGTGACAGCCTGATGACAGATTCTGACAGCCTGGTACTTTAAAAGCAACATATTTACAGTAACCCATGAATTTACTTCCAATATATTTTAATAAAACAAATGGAAGAGAAGTGCAGCAAATCTCCTGGATTGTTGCATTTTCCAGGATATATTCGACTAAAAAAAAACAAACAAAAAAAACCATGAAAAGTGCACCTGGAACAACATATTTGTGCAGTTAGTAAAATTAGAAAAACATAAGGAAAAATTAGTAAAACAATAATAATAAGTAATCAGTCACACCCATCTTCAGCACATATGCTCTCAACTCACCTGCGGTCGCTATGTCATTGAGTGCAGTCCTCCCAGGTTGCTGGGTTTCCACCAATATCTCCTCCAAGCAAAGGAAGGCAAAGCTTGGGCAGAGTGCTGAGTCATGCTCTGTCACCAGCTCAACCATTTCTCCTTCAGCCTCTTCACTGCCAGACAAATCACGGATCGCCGTCAAAGCCGGAGCACCATAAGCAGCAGCTGGCGGCACCAGTCCAGAGGACACCGAAGGCCAGGGGGCCTCTGGTGTCGTTTGGTTTTGTGTGTTTGGAGTTTGGCATCGGCTTGTGTGCAGTCATGTTCAGCACCGGCCTGAATGTTGTGTGATACGCCGTAAACTGTTCAGTGTTACAGGTTTGTGCTTCCGGGTTCTACATTTTTCATTCCATAAAAATTAATTGTTATTAAATTATATTTAAGAATTGGAATTTTGACATTTGTGTATCAATTTAGAATGATTCATGTCTGAATCGAGATATGTCGGAAAAATGATTTCCCCCACCCCTAATAATGGTGTTGTCTGATGACCATCTGTCAGTCCATCCACATTTCATAGGAATCACTACTACCCCTAGGTCACTGGACAGGACTCACACACAGTCATTCTCAGGTGGGTCTGCATCCAAGTTGTGGTCACAGTCAAAGGTCAGGAGATCTGGGTGTTGTCTGTGGTTTAATCAGGCCGGAAATGAGATACTCTGTCATTAACGGTCTGGTTATACTTCATGCACTGAAGTTGCATAGGGTATAATGTTTTTTGACCCGTTCGTTCATTTGACCACATTTTTTCACCACTGTAGCGTCTACATTTCCGATTGGATTGACTTCAAAGTTAGACAGAATCTTTAATTCATCAATACCTGGGACTCATTTGATTTTCAGACACATCAAATGAGGGGGTTCCATGTATTTTGGGGAGAGGTCTTTTTATGTTGTCACCACTCTAGCATCTATACAAAAGATTTGACTAAAATGAGGGATTCCATTTTTTAAGAGAGGGACTTAATTTTTTTTCCAGTCTGTTCTGTGTTGATCACAGTTTTCTTTAGGGGCCACTGATAAACAGTTGCATGGGGTATGTAAGCTTGCTTGCTAAGTTTCTTAAATTTGTGATGGACTAGTACATTTATGCTAGTCTAGTATGCTAATCTTTACATCACTTAAAGGTATTCCATTTGCTGGAGTGTCTGCTATGATGCAGGAGCTAAAACGGACCCTTAAATGGGGTTATAAAAACTTGATTCCTGGTTCTTGCAGGGCAGACAAAAAAGACTGAAGAGCCTCCTTAATGATTTATTGGGACAATGAAACCAAAGCGCCTGTGTTCTCCCTTCAGCCACACTGTGTCTGTGCACATGTATTAGATAAACTGATTAAATGGTAAATAATGAGGCTGCATTGAAAATGGAAAATCTTCACCTTTTCAATACTTTTGAAGCATCTGATAGAATACCTTGTATTAGGGCTGGGCAATAAATCGATTTTAAATCAAAAATCAAATTAATTTGTTTGGACCATGTCAAAAATTTAGAATAGTCTGTGATAAGTAGCCTGGCCAGAGTGGCTGAAGAATTGGCAGAAGTCAGATTTTTCTCAAATTAAAGGCATAACTAAAAGGTTAACGTGACAAAACTCACCATACAGTGCATCTGGAAAATATTCACAGCACTTCACTTATTCCACATTTTTTTATGTGACAGTCTTGTTCCAAAATGGAATAAATTCATTTTTTCTTCAAAATTCTACACACAATACCCCATAATGACAATGTGAAAAAAGGTTTTTTGTTTTTTGTTTTAGATTTTTGCAAATTTATTAAAAACTAAGAAATCACATGTACATAAGTATTCACAGCCTTTGCTCAATACTTTGTTGATGCACCTTTGGCAGCAATTACAGCCTCAAGTCTTTTTGAATATGATGCTACAAGCTTGCCACACCTATCTTTGGGCAGTTTGGCCCATTCCTCTCTGCAGCACCTCTCAAGCTCCATCAGGTTGGATGGGAAGCGTCGGTGCACAGCCATTTTCAGATCTCTCCAGAGATGTTCAATTGGATTCAAGTCTGGGTTCTGGCTGGGCCACTCAAGGACATTCACAGAGTTGTCCTGAAGCCACTCCTTTGATATCTTGGCTGTGTCCGCCACAGCAGATCATCTGCCTCCATCTCACCCTATCCCTTCATCTTCCTCTGTAACACCAACCTCTCTATGTCATCCTTCACTACATCCATGAATCTTCTTTGTGGTCTTCCTCTTTTCCTCCTTCCTGGCAGCTCCATCTTCAACATCCTTTGTCCAGCATATCCACTATCCCTCCTCTGCACACGTCCAAACCATCTCAGCCTTGCCTTTCTTACTTTGTCTCCAAGCCGCTCAGCCTGAGTTGTCCCTCTGATATACTCATTTCTAATCCTGTCCAGCCTAGTCACTCCGAATGAGAATCTTAGACTCTTTCAACTCTGCCACCTCCAGTGCCACCTCCTGTCTTTTTGTCAGTGCTACTGTCTCCAAACCATACATCATAGCAGATCTCACTACTGTCTTGTAAATCTTCCCTTTCATTCTAGCTGCTATCCTCTGTCACATATCATCCCTGACACTCATCTCCACCCACTCCACCCTGCCTGCACTTTCTTCTTCACCTCTCTCGTGCATTTTCCATTGCTTTGGATGATTGACCCCAAGTATTTAAATTCATCTACCTTCACTACCTCTACTCCTTGCATCTTCACTGTTACACCTGCATCCCTCTTATAAACACTTATGTATTCTTTCTTGTCTACTGACTTTCATTCCTCTTCTCTCCAGAGCATACCTCACAAAGCAATATGAACCAATAAACTGTAATTAAACCTATTACTTGTGTGTTATTTTAAACCAAGATATTGATGTATAAACTGTAATCACATTTAAAGCAAAATACTGTACAAACAAACCCAGGTATTTGCAAAAACTACAGAACAAATATATATACTGGTTAAAACAAACAATCCAAGTATGGTAAACTTAGTCTATGAAAGATGTTAACTGGTGACAGATTGTGTGCTCTCACCAACTTTGTTGCATGGTGTCTTCATTTCATTTCACACTTTGATTTTTTTCACAAAAAGTAACAAGACACGTTTGCACTTTGTTTAGCTTTAAATAGTAAATGAATCCTTTATTTTTGTAAGTCAATTTCATAAATTTCTGTTGGCACTTTATTCATCAGAAATGTGTGGATTAATCTTTGCTTGATCAAAATTCAATTTAAAAAAGGTTTGGTAAAAGCCAGGTTTGCACTTAATTCCCAAAAGGAAACCGTGTGTTTTTGTGTTTATTAAAAAGAACATATTTTAAACAATTTCTTGTCTTTCTAGTTTAAAAAAAATTGCAATTGAATGTGGCATGAATTTTTTTTTTTTTTTTATTTTAGGCCATATTGCTCAGTCCTATTGTGTATGTTTTTCTAATAAACTGTTCCCCCATGTTTTTAGATGTTTTACTGCACTGCATGGCTTTTTGCAGACAAAACCAGCTTTTATCTGCTGTAATCACTGTAATAAGCCACTACTAATGCAAAGTACTTACTACTGTTCCTCATTCCTGCTTTACTCTCTCCTTCCTGTAGGGCTTGCTGGACCTGAAGTCTCGTTTTGACAGATTCCTCCAGGACTCCTTCAGCAACGACCGGCTCTTCAAACAAACTATTGCTGGCGACTTTGAGTACTTCCTTAACCTCAACTCACGCTCGCCTGAATACCTCTCACTCTTCATTGATGACAAACTGAAGAAGGGAGTAAAAGGGGTGAGCGCTCTAATGATTCTGATGGCTATTTCTGGCCAGCTTATTACAGATTCATGAACTCATTGCAGTGCAGTACAGAAATTACAGTAGGTGGAGGTTTCTGAGTTGGGGTTGGTTTTAAATGTGTACTTTTTTATTATGGGTGCTGCACAAGCAAAAGTTTGGTTCTTTGTAATTTATCAAAAATGCATAGAGGAAGTAAAACATAAAATATTTGTTTACTTTAAATGGGATAACCTAATTGTCACTTGTTTTTTTTTGTTGTTTCTGTGCAGCTAACGGAGCAGGAGGTGGAGTCTATACTGGACAAAGCCATGGTGCTCTTCCGCTTCATGCAGGAGAAGGATGTGTTTGAGAGATACTACAAGCAGCACCTGGCTCGCAGGCTGCTCACCAACAAGAGCGTCTCTGATGACTCTGAAAAGAACATGATCTCCAAGCTAAAGGTGAGCAGTTGTGCAACATAGGGGTGGGGAGTATAATCCAGAGATTTTTAAAATTCCAGAGTTCAGTCAGCACTGAAAAGGAAGTAACTAGTTACTGTAGTGTCTGTGGTGGGTGATACAAAGAGGAAATGGAACGTTCCAGTTGACTTATCATATCTTTGTTCCATTGGTTTTATTAACAAAAAAGTAATGGAAGTCAGTTCATTATGGGTCATAGCAAATGTTTTGCTTTGAAAGTACCCAATGGTCGCACAGTGAGGCACAAAGAAATCCTGAATAGGAACAAAAAGATGCATCAAGAAACGGTTTATAATCACATTCCAGCCCTCTGAATTGTAATCAAGTTGTGAGGTGGCAAGAGATTCCCACCCGGAGTGCAGCATAATCAGTCAACGTAGAATAAATTTGCTCCAGTCCCCCGAAGAGAGCACTAGCTGTTAAAGTAAATGTTATGAATTTATTGCTGGGTTGTAAAGATGTTTCTTGTTTTGTAACCATACTTTAATGTCAGACATTTACACTTTATTCATTGCATAGATAATTTACAAATGATGTTTGGGGCTGCAGGAAGGGATGTGCCATATCATATTGTTCACAGTAAATACCTGGGGTAAAAGTTAATATCATGATATTCTAATTTGGCTGTGTAATGACATCATGCTGTTGACGTTAAGTTGCGTGTTTTATGGCAAAACAAACATTGCGCAGGAAGGCAGCAGCTGCTTGTGGTTAAAGTTACCTGAATCAAGATAAAGTTGTGTGGAATGATTTTGGTTTTTAAGGCTGTTTGAGGCTGCTGCCATGTAAGTAAATAAATAAATAAAATGGTGAAGCAGTGTGGATAATCTACCTGCAAATTTTTGCACACGTCAATGACTCTGCTCCAGTGCGGAGTTGTTGGTGTACAGTGGTCTATTTTCATTCTGTTTTGGCCACTTCAGGTTGAATTTATTCAGCCACCTGAAGGAAAATAAACATTAAGTGCAAAGAGAGCCAAAAAAGCTCGAGGAGAGGTCTGTGCTACGGACACTCCATATAAGCAGGTACATTGATTCTGCTTATAAACCCCCACATCTACAAGGGCACTTAAGGTGTGGAGGTTTATATCATCTTCTTGTAATAGTTGATACAGATTTTAAAAAAATGTGAAACAGAATCTGAGCTACTGTTTATAAACTGGAGAAATAAGTGGTTTTTTTTTTTTCCTTTTACTGAATACATCAAAGACAAATAATGCTGGCCCATGAAACTGTCCTTGATAAACTAAAAAGAAAAAAAAATATAGTGTTCTGTGCCATTGGCAAGAATGTTCTCAAAAAATTCTCAGAAATATTATATCGATTTTTGGCCATATTGTCCACCCCTAGCGTTAGCTAACGAACAAGAATCAGACTGTAGAGTTGCTACTTTGCATTGCTCTCATTAGCTTGTTTCAGACATTTATTTACACATTTTTAAAGTAACCCTCATTTTTGTTTGTTTTTTTTTCTCAGACTGAGTGTGGCTGTCAGTTTACCTCTAAACTTGAGGGAATGTTCCGTGACATGAGCATCTCTAACACCACTATGGATGAATTCAGACAACATCTACAGACAACTGGGGTGAGGAAACACTACCTTCTGTGAGCGTGGCTGCATGATCATTTTGAACTTATGCACAATGAAAATCTCCTGCTTTGTGATCTGTTTTGTATACAGGTGCATCTCAATAAATTAGAAAATTATCGAAAATTTAATGCAGTAATTCAATTCAAAAGTGAAACTCATTGTATAGATCCATTACACACACACAGTAAATATTTCAGTTTTGTTTGGTTTTTTTTTTTATGGATTGGGACTAAATAAGCTTAAGCTTCTTCCCACTCCTTTTGAACATGTTATGTATCATGATTGTGTTTATGTATTATCATTATTAATTTCATTTATTTATAATCTATTTAAATCCATTCTTGTACTCACGCACCATATTCATATAAAACCATTCATTCATTTATTCATTCATTCATGATTATGGCTTACAGCTAATGAAAACCCACAATTCATTTTCTTAAAAAAAATCATATTACATAAGATCAGTTTTTTTTAAAAAATGGATTTTTAATAGAAATGTTGGCCTACTGAAAAGTATGTCCATGCACACACTCAATACTTGGTCAGGGCTCTTTTTGCATGAATTGCTGCATCAGCTTGTCTGCATTGTTGGGTCTGGTGTCTCTCATCTTCCTCTTGGCAATACACCATAGATTCTGTATGGGATTTAGGTCAGGAGAGTTTGCTGGGTAATCAACCACAGTGATGCGATGGTCATTAAACCAGGTACTGGTACTTTTGGCAGCAGTGTGGGCAGGTGCCAATTCCTGCTGGAAAATTAAATCAGCATCTCCATGAAGCTTGTTGGCAGAGGGAAGCATGAAGTGCTCTAAAATTTCCTGGTAGACAGCTGCACTGAGTTTGGACTTAATAAAATGCAATGGACCAACACCACAGATGACATTGCTCCCCAAATCATCACCGACTGTGGAAACTTCACACTAGACCTCAAGCAACTTGAATTCTGTGCCTCTCCACTCTTTCTCCAGACTCTGGAATCTTGATTTCCAAATGACAGCACTTGGCGCCTGATTTGGGGAGCCATGCCATCTGCTGGTGTTGGTCCACTGTGTTTTATCAAGTCCAAAGTCAGTGCAGCCGTCTACTAGAAAATTTTAGAGCACCTCATGCTTCCCTTTGCTGACAAGCTTTATGGAGATGTTGATTTCATTTTCCAGCAGGACTTGACACCTGCCAGTGCTGCCAAAAGCACCAATACCTGGTTTATTGACCATGGTATCACTATGCTTGATTGGCCAGCAAACTCTTCTGACCTAAACCCCATCGAGAATCTATGGTGTATTGCCAAGAGGAAAATGAGAGACACCAGACCCAACAATGCAGACAAGCTGAAGGCCGCTATCAAAGCAACCTGGGCTTCCATAACACCTCAGCAGTGCCACAGGCTGATCACCTCCATGCCATGCTGCACTGATGCAGTAATTCATGCAAAAGGAGACCTGACCAAGTTTGAGTGTGTACATGGATGTACTTTTCAGTAGGCCAACATATCTATTTTTTTTTTTTTAAATGATCTTATGTAACTAACTTTTTTTTTTTTTTGAGGAAACTGAATTTTGGGTTTTCATTAGCTGTAAGCCATGATCATCAAAATTAAAAGAAACTAGTGCATGCCCATAGAAAGCAAGTATTCCTGTCTAAAACAAGTAGGCCAATCAGGCTTTACAGGCCCAAATGTAGGCTGTGTTTGAAAGTGGAATAAAGAGGTGTAGCCTATATGTAGGCAATCACAGATGTTATACTTTGACAAATATAAAAAGAACAGACCTGAGATTTGATTGTGTGAATATTAATTACAGAATAATTGAAAATGAATGGGACATCCAATATTAGCGACTGTTTAAGAACCGCTTGATTATTTTTTTGTTTGATCACTTACTTATGTGATCTTTTATGACATATTCATATGTTGTACCTTGCACTTTGGGGAATGGGAGTTGTTCAGTCACCATTATAATTGTTCTAGTTTATATGTGTAGTTTAGTCTGTCGTCAATAAACTCGTGCAGTACTATAACAGGACACATTTACAAATATTTGAGACCCATTGTAGGGCATCCTTTTATATTTTAGCAATATTATAAGTACAAAACACCCAACATTTTATACACAGCGGAATGACCCATTTGGCTACAACTGTTGCATCAGTGTTGGCCATTTGTCTGTAAATATTTAAATAAAAATAATTTATTTTGTTATTTGAGCATTTTTGTGTCGTCGTTTAAGGCCCTGTCACACCTAGATGATTTAGGCAGCGTTTGCAAAACGTATGAATATTTTGGAGAATATGCTGGTGTATGTCGAATCAGTTATGTTTTGTCTAAGTTAAGAGCATGCTAATGCACACTGGTATACGGCGCAGTTCACCGAGCTCCTCTCAGCATGCTTAAAATTTTCTGACTTATTCAGCGTATGGTTGATACATCCCGCGTTTGTGGAGCAAAGGTTGTAGGGAAGTTATGCGTTCGTTCACACGCGTTACTTGTCAGCGACTCATAGTGACTCAAAAGTCGAAATACGTTGGATATGATATGCAATTGATCTGGCCATTCCGCTCCACAATCATGGTGGTATAAGTTTTTAATTTTTAGATACTTGCGCAGGAGGGGGGACTCGCGGTCCTGCAAAGAACAGTGGTACCACACGAGTGAAGCAGCCATCTACCACTGACCAGGCAGACTAGGTGTGCCTCCCCAGAAAGGATCGTGGTCCACCCAGTTGGACACTGGTGTTGGAGAAGCAGTAGCTGAACTGGTGGATCTCAGTCCTTCGCAGGGAACCAAGCCCAGCCTGCCCAGTTTAGGGGAGTCTCGGCTACTGCTTTACCCATGTGCCACTGCTGTCCTTTGCGGCACCACAGGTCCTGCCCCCCCCCCCCCCACTCCCCGGCACCTCGTGTTGTCCATGCCGAATTATCCTTTAGACCTATGCAATCACGGCAACTTGGTGGTATAATTTTTTAAGCATTAAATCTTAAGTGTTTTTCTAGTCAAATTTGTCACTTTTCAGTTCCTTGTTTGCTCACTGAGCACTGTGATTACTGATGTCATAATTATTATCTAGTCCAGGGGTCACCAACGCGGTGCCCGCGGGCACCATGTCGCCTGCAAGGACCACATGAGTCGCCCGCAGGCCTGTTCTAAAAATAGCACAACTCGCAAGTGAGCTGCGTCTAAGATGTAATTTTTTCTGCCGCTATTTTTTAAAATCACACTTGCATTTATATAGATTTTAAAATGACAATGTCTTAAAAATAAAAAAAAATGAAAATATGTTTATTATACGTAAAGGAAAGGTGAATCTGACCTAGTTCAAAGGTCAGTATTGTGCGCATGACAAAACGTTCGCGCTTGTGGAGAGTAAGCTAGCAGGCAGTGAAGCTGGTGAGCGCAGTGCAGTTTCCTAGCCCCAAAACATGGCAAAAAAAAAAAAAGACAGAAAATTTATCATTTTCAAAGTGAGCAGGAGGAAGAGTTCTTTTTTACTACCGTGAAAGGAAGCTGCGTGTGTTTCATTTGCAGGGCGACGGCGAAGCGGCACTTCACTACCCACTCTTTTTTTTTTTTTTTTTTTTGGACTTATCTTGTACCCGTAGGTGGATTTGTTCTGCATTCCCGTGACAAGCCACCAGCCGCTGCGTGCGCAAGCGCCTCTTAACTCCCTAACCTGCATGTTTTTGCATGAAAAACCAGAACATGCAAACTCCACACAGATCACTGTTGGCCGGGGGCAGGGATCGAACCCACGATCCCCGCGATTCCCCTGGCCGAGGGTAAACTGCTGCTGCGGTGCTAACCACTGCGCCACCGTGCATAACGGCACTCTCAGTGCTGTTTAGCTTCTCCTCATGAAAGGACAGCGCTGGTTATTACTCCAGCATGATTCTTGGCAAGAACTGTATGGATATAATTCCAGTGAAGAAGAACACACAAAAGTGTGTTTATTAAATGTAACAGATTTTGAGCAGAATTGCAGTAGATTTGTTCAGTTAAAAATGTGATAAGATTTATTTAATATGAAAGTTGATTTTTCTTAAATGTTGCATAACTTTTTCAAACATGGTTCAACATACAGTAGTTCATGAATTAAAAGGGTTTAGTTTTTTATGGTTAAAAGGGACTGGTGAAAACTGGACATTTTTTTAATGAAATGTAGAAGTGATCATCTGAACAATTGCTGAGATTAATAAAAATAAAGTGTTGAATATTGATCTTGTCTGTTACCCACTCTAAGTTATTGATAATTATATATATATGCGGCGGCATGAAATAAAGCGGCGTTGTTGGAGGTTTTAAGTAGAGTTTTATTATCATACCGCCGTCACAAGCTCCGCTCCCGGCGCCGTGCATGAGCGCCGAGAGCGAGCCCACGGCTCTCAGAGAAGGAGGGACACAAAGTCTGTGTCCTGCAGCAGAGGTTGAAGTCAGATTGAGAGGGGATGAGAGCATGGTTACAATGCAGTATATATACACCCAACTACAACAATACATCAAAGCATTCACAGCAGTTGGTCTGATCAAACAGGTAACAGGACAGGCATGAGACATTTGCATGAAAGGCAACATTAACATTACAGAGGTGAGCCAGACGAAACGAGTCTGCCTGTAGACATTAATACACATTTCCTGTTCTGTTATTTGCTCTAGCCGAGCGCTGTGTTTGACCAGTCTGTTTGTGGGGATTTACATCAAAGCACATCTACATATGTAAGATGCTCAGAAGAAGCACAGTAAGGACAAGACGCATGAACACTATACGAGAATGGCGCATTACATCACAATACATGCATGTTTGCATCACAAATACATGAATGGCACATTGCATCTCAGTAGTGCAGCGGGAAAAACAGAGACAAGAGGGCTGAGTGTCCTTATCTGTTGTGGGGGTTAACCGAACCGCCACATATATATACAGTGGTACCTCTACTTACGAATTTAATTCGTTCCGGAAGAATTCTCGTAACGTGAAAAATTCGTAAGTAGAGGCGCGTTTTACATGTAAATGCCGTAATCCGTTCCAAGCCCCCAAAATTCGGGCATAAATTTTTTTATAAATCGTAAAAACGCATCAAAACATGTAACAAATACATGTTACAATTAGATTACTGCACAATAAACATAAAATGAGAGTTTAAAATGAGAGAAAGAATAATAAAAGAGAAAGAATAATAAAAATTATGTTCATTTACCCTTTAACTGCTATCGTCGTCGACGTCACCTTTTGCCTTCTTTGGTTCATGTTCTGATCCAAGGACGTTTGCTTTTGTCGGCTTGTAAGTGCTTCGTTTTGTTTTAATACCGTGCTGATCGTTGATGTATTACGGCCATATTCTTTGGCGAGATCAACCAAACGCATAAAGTTTTGGAAAAAAAAAAAAAACTTCGTGGCCAATGGGATACCAGGAAGATGCTAGGCGATAGCCAATGGCAGAGCAGCTACAGGTATGTTTACGTTCGGTAAACTACGGAAGCTGCGAGGAACACGTACTTTTTTGCCTTTCGTATCCTGAAATTTCGTTCGTAACTAGAGGCAATATTTTCCCGTTGAGGCGTCTCGTAACCTGAAAATTCCGTATGTAGAGACGTTCGTAAGTAGAGGTACCACTGTATATATATATACAATTTGTTATTTTAGAGGAGTGTGTCAAGCTGGTGCCCTTCACATGACTCGATACCCATGAAGTAGCTCTTGGTTTCAAAAAGGTTGGTGACCCCTGATCTAGTCAGTACGGAGTCAATCCGAAATCCCGCCCACACTTTTAGAACCCTGGGCATGAGACATGGGGCAGCGCGGTGGCGGAGTGGTTAGCACTGCGGCAGCACAGCAACTCACCCTTGGCCGGGGGATCCTGGGTTCGATCCCAGCCCCTGACCAACAGTGATCTGTGTGGAGTTTGCATGTTCTCCCCGTGTCTGCGTGGGTTTACTCCGGGATTTCTCCGGTTTCCTCCCACATGCCAAAAATATGCAAGTTAGGTTAATTGGCATCAAAACTGGGAATTCTAAATTGTCCTTAGGTATGAATGTGAGAGTGAATGGTTGTCTGTCTCTCTGTGTTGGCCCTGCGATGGACTGGCGATCTGTCCAGGGTGTGCCCTGCCTCTTGCCCAAAAGATGCTGGGAAAGGCTCCAGCCCCACCCGCGACCCGAAAAGGATTAAGCGGAAGAAGATGGATGGATGGATGGATGGCATGAGACATAGCGGTGGCTAAACTTTGGATAGAAATTGCATATTTTGACTGAGCAACTCCATGCTTGGGGCTGCACACTCTCGTAACCTCAGCAAAGCAGAGGTCAGTCTGATGAATGGATGGAGAGATATGTGAGGAACAGGCAAACACACAGAGACGCACACACAGAGATTCATTGCATTTATAGATACACACGTGGACAAAATTGTTGGTACCCCTCTGTTAATGAAAGAAAAACCCACAATGGTCACAGAAATAACTTGAATCTGACAAAAGTGGTAATAAATAAAAATTCTATGAAAATTAACCAGTGAAAATCAGACAATACTTTTGAATTGTGGTTCAACAGAATTATTTTAAAAAACAAACTCATGAAACAGGCCTGGACAAAAATGATGGTACCCTTAACTTAATATTTTGTTGCACGACCTTTTGAGGCAATCACTGCAATCAAATGATTTCTGTAACTGTCAGAAATCATTCTGCACCTCTCAGCAGGTATTTTGGCCCACTGCTCATCAGCAAACTGCTCCAGTTGTCTCAGGTTTGAAGGGTGCCTTCTCCAGACGGCATGTTTCAGCTCCTTCCACAGATGTTCAATAGGATGTAGATCAGGGCTCATAGAAGGCCACTTTAGAATAGTCCAGTGTTTCGCTCTTAGCCATTCTTGGGTGTTTTTAGCTGTGTGTTTTGGGTCATTATCCTGTTGCAAGACCCATGACCTGCGACTGAGACCAAGTTGTCTGACACTGGGCAGCACATTTCTCTCTAGAATACCTTGATAGTCTTGAGATTTCATTGTACCCTGCACAGATCCAAGACACCCTGTGCCAGATGCAGCAAGCAGCCCCAGAACGTAACAGAACCTCCTCCATGTTTCACAGTAGGGACAGTGTTCTTTTCTTGGTATGCTTCATTTTTGCGTCTGTGAATATAGAGCTGATGTGCCTTGCCAAAAAGTTCCAGTTTTGTCTCATCTGTCCATAGGACATTCTCCCAGAAGCTTTGTGGCTTGTCAACATGCAGTTTGGCAAATTCCAGTCTGGCTTTTTTATGATTTGTTTTCAACAGTGGTGTCCTCCTTGGTCGTCTCCCATGAAGTCCACTTTAGCTCAAACAACGACGGATGGTGGGAATTGACACTAATGTACCTTGACCGTGGAGTTCACCATGAATGTGTTTAGAGGTTGTTCTGGGCTCTTTTGTTACCATTTGTATTATCCATCTCCTCCTGCGGCCACGTCCAGGGAGGTTGGTACAGTCCCGTGGATCTTAAATTTCTGAATAATATATGCAACTGTAGTCACAGGAACATCAAACTGCTTGGAGATGGTCTTATAGCCTTTACCTTTAACATGCTTGTCTATAATTTTCTTTCTAATCTCCTGAGACAACTCTCTCCTTTGCTTCCTCTGGTCCATGTTTAGTGTGGTACACACCATGTCACCAAACAGCACAGTGACTACTTGTCACCCTTTAAATAGGCCGACTGATTACAAGTTTGTAGACACCTGTGATGTTGGAGGACACATCTTGTTTGAACATGTCCCTATGGTCACATTATTTTCAATCTTTTCTAGGGGTACCATCATTTTTGTCCAGGCCTGTTTGATGAGTTTGTTTTTTAAAGTAATTCTGTTGAACCATAATTCAAAAGCATTGTCTGATTTTCATTGGTTAATTTTCATAGAATTTTTATTTATTACCACTTTTGTCAGATTCAAGTTATTTCTGTGACCATTGTGGGTTCTTCTTTCATTAACAGAGGGGTACCAACAATTTTGTCCACGGCTGTAGATAAACACCTGAAATATACAATGGGGCAAAAAAGTATTTAGTCAGCCACCAATTGTGCAAGTTCTTCCACTTAAAAGATGAGAGAGGTCTCCAATTTTCATCATAGGTATACCTCAACTATGAGAGGCAAAATGAGAAAAAAAAACAACAACCAGAAAATCACATTGTCTGATTTTTAAAGAATTTACTTGCAAATTATGGTGGAAAATAAGTATTTGGTCACCTACAAACAAGCAAGATTTGTGGTTCCCACAGACCTGTAACTTCTTCTTTAAGAGGCTCCTTTGTCCTCCACTCGTTACCTGTATTAATGGCACCTGTTTGAATTTGTTATCAGTATAAAAGACACCTGTCCACAACCTCAAACAGTCAGACTCCAAACTCCACTATGGGCAACACCAAAGAGCTGTCAAAGGACACCAGAAACAAAATTGTAAACCTGCACCAGGCTGGGAAGACTGAATCTGCAATAGGTAAGCAGCTTGGTGTGAAGAAATCAACTGTGGGAGCAATTATTAGAAAATGGAAGACATACAAGACCACTGATAATCTCCCTCCATCTGGGGCTCCACGCAAGATCTCACCCCGTGGAGTCAAAATGATCATGAGAACGGTGAGCAAAAATCCCAGAACCACACGGGGGGGACCTAGTGAATGACCTGCAGAGAGCTGGGACCAAAGTAACAAAGGCTACCATCAGTAACACACTACGCCGCCAGGGACTCAAATCCTGCAGTGCCAGACGTGTCCCCCTGCTTAAGCCAGTACATGTCCAGGCCCGTCTGAAGTTTGCTAGAGAGCATTTGGATGATCCAGAAGAGGATTGGGAGAATGTCATATGGTCAGATGAAACCAAAATAGAACTTTTTGTTAAAAACTCAACTTGTCGTGTTTGGAGGAGAAAGAATGCTGAGTTGCATCCAAAGAACACCATACCTACTATGAAGCATGGGGGTGGACACATCATGCTTTGGGGCTGTTTTTCTGCAGAGGGACCAGGACGACTGATCCGTGTAAAGGAAAGAATGAATGGGGCCATGTATCGTGAGATTTTGAGTGAAAACCTCCTTCCATCAACAAGGGCATTGAAGATGAAATGTGGCTGGGTCTTTCAGCATGACAATGATCCCAAACACACCGCCCGGGCAACGAAGGAGTGGCTTTGTAAGAAGCATTTCAAGGTCCTGGAGTGGCCTAGCTAGTCTCCAGATCTCAACCCCATAGACAATCTTTGGAGGGAGTTGAAAGTCTGTTGCCCAGTGACAGCCCCAAAACATCACTGCTCTAGAGGAGATCTGCATGGAGGAATGGGCCAAAATACCAGCAACAGTGTGTGAAAACCTTGTGAAGACTTACAGAAAACGTTTGACCTCTGTCATTGCCAACAAAGGGTATATAACAAAGTATTGAGATGAACTTTTGTTATTGACCAAATACTTATTTTCCACCATAATTTGCAAATAAATTCTTTAAAAATCAGACAATATGAGTTTCTGGATTTTTTTTTTTCTTCCTCATTTTGTCTCTTATAGTTGAGATATACCTATGATGAAAATTGGAGACCTCTCTCATCTTTTAAGTAGGAGAACTTGCACAATTGGTGACTGACTAAATACTTTTTTGCCCCACTGTATCACTCCATGTGTGTAATGAATCTAGATATTAGTTTCACTTATCGAATTACTGAAATGAATTGACATTTCTATGTTATTCTAATTTATTGAGATGCACTTGTATTTAAAAAATGGAAATCTAAATGGTAAATGGCATTCACTTATATAGTGCTTTTATTCTCATCTCTTGATGACCAAAGCGCTTTACAGATCCTGCTATCCACCCATTCACACACACATTCACACACTGATCTAAAATCTAGGTATAGATTTTTAACTGTCTGGGTTTGTTTTGTGTCTAGATTTGTCTATGTGTGTTTAAAATCTGCTAACGATACAGAATAGGCAATTGCCGTTTTCAAGGGGTTTTCTTTTCTGTCCTCAGGTGTCTCTTGGAGGGGTGGATCTCACTGTGAGAGTCCTGACAACAGGATACTGGCCAACACAATCAGCAACACCCAAGTGCAATATCCCTCCTTCACCACGACATGCATTTGAAGTCTTTCGAAGGTTTGTCTCGTTTACATTTGACTCCTAGGATTATTAATGGCACTTATGACTAGTCTCATTATAAAACCCTATCTGAATGGGGTTTCAGGTTTTTTGTGTCTCAGAATGAATAATGATTAAAACCTTGTGTGTATTCCTAGAAATAGCAGTAGTTAAGACAAATTGTTCTCCTGTGGGCCCCTGTAGGTTGCATTAACGCCAGAGTTTGCACTGGCTCTTCATAGAGGATAACCCAGTATAACTTCTCTGCTTGCAGGTTTTACCTTGGTAAGCACAGTGGGAGACAGCTCACCCTTCAGCACCATATGGGCTCTGCAGATCTAAATGCCACCTTCTACGGCCCCTTAAAAAAGGTTTGTGTCTCCTTTTAAGTGAAGCTGAGGCACCGTTAGACGTACTGTATACTAAAAGTTTAACTTTAAAGGAGATGATTGTAGTTTTTCTGCTTTATGGTTTACAGTGTTTAGAAACAAGTATTACATTGAATTAATACAGAGATCTGTAGTGTATTTTCTCTAAGAGTCAGTCCGATCATCCTATAATGCATCCACCTGCTTTGCTGGAAGAGTGAGTTGTAAGTGCCACCGGACTCATCAGCATTTAGAGCAATCTGCACAAGTCCTCACATTGACACAGTGCTGCCACCCAGTGTTGATAACTGGAATTAATTGAAACTACAAGTCGCTCTTATAATAAGGCTTAAATATTTTTCTTTTTCAGGCAGCTGTGTTCCATTTTCTCTTCAGAACATTTCTGTTTTGTCAACTTAATGTAATGGTAGAATATGTCTTTTGTCTAAATGTCTCTTTAATCCTAACATGTGAACAGGAGGATGGATCTGAGGTGGGAGTGGGAGGTGCCCAGGTGACGGGCTCCAACACCAGAAAGCACATCTTACAGGTGTCCACCTTCCAAATGACAATCCTCATGCTCTTCAACAACAGAGAGAAGTCCACCTTTGAGGTACACTGCTACTTAGCTCCACATGGAAGATGCTGTAGTTTGTGTTTATCATTCTTCCAAGCACTTCTTAATTCATTATGGGGTCAGCATTATTTTCCTGGGAAAAAGTTGAATAAATAAATCCTCATTTCAAGCCTGTAAATGATGATCAGATAATTGCCTGCTTTAAATCTCTGTATGACTCATCTTCAGCCAGGATCACATTAAATGGTGATTTGTCTAAAATGATGTTATTTGAAAGGGGATGCCCCTTAGCCCCACCCTCTTTACACTTTATATCGAGCCACTAGCACAGTTTGTTTAGAGAACATAAAGATATTTCAGGTGAGACAACACATAAAATTTGTTTATATGCAGATGACGTTCTTGTAACACTATCCAACCCAAATATCAGTCTGCCTAAACTACTGTCTGTGCTGGAAGAATTTGGTACACATTCAGGGTACAAACTGATTCTTCACAAAACCCAAACCCTCCCATTTAACTATGAACCATCTCAAAACATTCAAAAAAAATGATCAAATTTAATTGGCAAAACAATGTTATCAAGTATTTAAACAGTAAACATGTAATATTCTTATTTAGCCTGTTATCTTCATTGACTGCTGACCCTCAGGTTCACCACCATGGGCCTCAGAGAGACAAAGAGGAAAGAAAAACAGCATAAAAATGTGATTATTGTTACAGATGTGGTATATATAAAAATACAGATGTCAAGTTTCTCCTCGGCTTAATAAATTGCTTGGTTTAGTGAGTTAAGCATTTTAAGGCAAGTGAATGAAGCATGTCACACTGTGGTGTTTTTATATTCCTGACATTAGTATTAAGACTATTTTTTTAAATCAGCTGAACTTTAGAGAAAACAATTTAACAGGTTAAATTAATGCAAGTAAACAGTCCCCATACGGGAAAAAATGGGGCATTGGGAGAAGAATGTGACGTAACATAAGCTTTAAGAATCAAATATTGCAGTTGTAGGAGTTATTGGTGTTTTAATATTGAAATCACTGCATAATTTCCGGTTCCGGCGCCACATGAGTTGGCTGCCTTTTGCAACAGCGGCTCAGTTCTGAGTCTTTTTATCTTCCTTCTTCTTTCTGATCCGGTGATAACTTTCTGATCCGGCACACCTTTCACTCTATATATATCACGGACACACAGATCGCCCCAAAGGTCTCCCGAGTCGGCGGACGGAGCCTCTGTTTACAGCAGGAGACGATACAGCAGGGAAGAGCTAGCTAGCACTCAACCGCCACCCGGTGCTAACAGAGAAACTCGACATACCGGGGAACTGAAGCGAAAATGACGCGGGTGCCGGGCTGGAGTTTAGGCGGCGTGCAAGAAATATAAGACAGAATAATAAAGAGCGATGGCAAGAACCAAGCAGACCGCCCGTAAATCTACTGGAGGAAAAGCCCCCCAGGAAGCAGCTAGCCACCAAGGCTGCTCGGAAAAGCGCTCCGGCCACCAACGGAGTGAAGAAGCCTCACCGTTACAGGCCCAGTACCGTGGCTCTGAGAGAGATCCGTCGCTACCAGAAATCCACGGAGCTGCTCATCCGTAAGCTGCCCTTCCAGCGCCTGGTGAGGGAGATCGCTCAGGACTTCAAGACCGACCTGCGCTTCCAGAGCTCCGCCGTCATGGCTCTGCAGGAGGCCAGCGAGGCCTACCTGGTGGGTCTCTTCGAGGACACCAACCTGTGCACCATCCACGCCAAGAGGGTCACCATCATGCCCAAAGACATCCAGCTGGCCCGCCCCATCCGCGGAGAGCGAGCTTAGACTTTCTGCTGCACATCCACCAACCACAGTGCTCCGCACTGTGTGTCTATATATAATATATATATATATATATATATATATATATATATATATATATATATATATATATATATATATATTTATAGTAATATGTACATATGTATACTAGCTGCTCTTGTTTTTTCTTGCCTTCTGATTGTTGCTCTGAGTGTTGCTATCCCTGTGCTGTTGCAATCCTGGAATTTCCCCATTGTGGGACTAATAAAGGCTTATCTTATCTTAATTTTTTTTTTCCACAATATCTTTATTGAACCTTTTTTTTTTTAACAAACATGATACAAACAATCAAACACTAACACTAAAGTACTACAAAAAAAATGCACTAAAAACACCAACAACCACCAACAAAATCAAATCTTCAACAATGCACCTCTGTTTAGTCTAGACAATCCAATACATAAGTATACATATTATGTTCACCAGTTTGGAATTTACAAGGTCCACACACATCATTCACCTTCTTCTTCAAGAGTTATGTTTAAATTTTTTACATAATCAATAAAAGGTCTCCATATATCTTATCTTAATTTAAGTACAAAACTGAAGGCCTGTTCAGAGTCCCTCTGAGGGGAAAATGTTTGCGTTCTGTAGACTGCAATACTGCACAGCAGTATTCAGAGTGGTTCTTGAGCTACTGCAGCTGCCGCTCAGGCAGCCGCGTTTCACGCATGCACAGTAGAAATAATGTACAGTTCACATGCCTGTACTGTTGGCGGCAGCTAAGAGCCACCAACCTGATTTGAACAGCTGCAATCCAAACACAGAGAGCATGGTGGCAGACATTTTAATTGGCAGAAACGATGGAGCCCACTGAGGCAGACATCTTTGCTCGTTCTCTTCTCAAATGCAGACTTTTTCCTCCTTTTTTGCATGTTTGCTGCTCTTTCTACAGTGCATAAAGGTCATGCACTGCTACAGTGGGGCAAAAAAGTATTTAGTCAGCCACCAATTGTGCAAGTTCTCCCACTTAAAAGATGAGCGAGGTCTCCAATTTTCATCATAGGTATACCTCAACTATGAAAGACAAAATAAGAAAAAAAAATCCAGAAAATCACATTGTCTGATATTTAAAGAATTTATTTGCAAATTATGGTGGAAAATAAGTATTGGGTCACCTACAAACAAGCAAGATTTCTGGCTCTCACAGACCTGTAACTTCTTCTTTAAGAGGCCCCTCTGTCCTCCACTCGTTACCTGTATTAATGGCACCTGTTTGAACTCATTATCAGTATAAAAGACACCTGTCCACAACCTCAAACAGTCAGACTCCAAACTCCACTGTGGCCAAGACCAAACAGCTGTCAACGGACACCAGAAACAAAATTGTAGACCTGCATCAGGCTGGGAAGACTGAATCTGCAATAGGTAAGCAGCTTGGTGTGAAGAAATCAACTGTGGGAGCAATTATTAGAAAATGGAAGACATACAAGACCACTGATAATCTCCCTCCATCTGGGGCGCCACGCAAGATCTCACCCCGTGGGGTCAAAATGATCACGAGAATGGTGAGCAAAAATCCCAGAACCACATGGGGGGACCTAGTGAATTACCTGCAGAGAGCTGAGACCAAAGTAACAAAGGCTACCATCAGTAACACACTACGCCGCCAGGGACTCAAATCCTGCAGTGCCAGACGTGTCCTCCTGCTTAAGCCAGTACATGTCCAGGCCCGTCTGAAGTTTGCTAGAGAGCATTTGGATGATCCAGAAGAGGATTGGGAGAATGTCATATGGTCAGATGAAACCAAAATAGAACTTTTTGTTAAAAACTCAACTTGTCGTGTTTGGAGGAGAAAGAATGCTGAGTTGCATCCAAAGAACACCATACCTACTGTGAAGCATGGGGGTGGAAACATCATGCTTTGGGGCTGTTTTTCTGCAAAGGGACCAGGACGACTGATCCGTGTAAAGGAAAGAATGAATGGGGCCATGTATCGTGAGATTTTGAGTGAAAACCTCCTTCCACCAGCAGGGGCATTGAAGATGAAACGTGGCTGGGTCTTTCAGTATGACAATGATCCCAAACACACCGCCCGGGCAACGAAGGAGTGGCTTCGTAAGAAGCATTTCAAGGTCCTGGAGTGGCCTAGCCAGTCTCCAGATCTCAACCCCATAGAAAATCTTTGGAGGGAGTTGAAAGTCTGTGTTGCCCAGTGACGGCCCCAAAACATCACTGCTCTAGAGGAGATCTGCATGGAGAAATGGGCCAAAATACCAGCAACAGTGTGTGAAAATCTTGTGAAGACTTACAGAAAACGTTTGACCTCTGTCATTGCCAACAAAGGGTATATAACAAAGTATTGAGATGAACTTTTGTTATTGACCAAATACTTATCTTCCACCATAATTTGCAAATAAATTCTTTAAAAATCAGACGTGATTTTCTGGATTTTTTTTTTCTTCTCATTTTGCCTCTCATAGTTGAGGTATACCTATGATGAAAATTGGAGACCCCTCTCATCTTTTAAGTGGGAGAACTTGCACAATTGGTGGCTGACTAAATACTTTTTTGCCCCACTGTATCATACGACCGACGGACACTACTGGACATCACCAAGACAAGCAGTCATACGGAATTTACTGGCTTCATACCACCAAATCTGCAATCCATTGTGCGTTCACACAGTGATCAGCACCACCCCCAGGAAGGCCCTGAAGCACTGAGACCATGTGAGCATGCTGACCCCAAGAGAGCGCGTCAGAGACGGCGCCGTAGGCGAGGTAAGAGAGGAGGGCTACGTGCTAGGCTAAGGGCTCATGCCAGCCGACCACCGCTGCCTAGCCTCCTGCTGGCGAACGTACGGTCTTTGGAAAACAAACTAGACGAACTAAGAGTAAAGATTAAAGACCAGCGGGAGACAAGAGAGTGCTGCGCCCTAATTTTCTGTAAGACCTGGCTCTGAGTCCCTGAGTGCACCATTCAACTACAGACTCACTCAACACATCGAGCAGACAGAACTGAAGACGAGGGGGGGAGAGTGTGTGTGTGTGCTTATAAACAACTCGTGGTATGGAGATGTACAGACTGCACTGTTCGCCTGATGTGGAGTTTTTGCTGCTGAAATGCCGTCTCCATTATCTACCGAGGGAATTTGCTGCTGTGTTCTTGGCCGCTATTTACATCTGCCCGCGGAGCAACTTGCACAGCAGCACTACGCAAGCTCCATGACGTCATCAGCGTAGTAGAGACGACCCATCCTGATGCTGTTTTTATTGTTGCTGGTGACTTTAACCAGTGCAATTTACGGACTGTACTTCCCAAATATTACCAGCATGTGGACATCCCCACCCGCAATAAGAACACACTGGATCATGTTTACACCAAGATACGCGGTGCATACAGAGCGACACCCCGCCCCCACTTCAGTCAGATCACATCTCCCTGCTTATGTACCCAGCCTACAGACAAAAGCTGAAACAAACAAACCCTGTTATTATGCGAATTAAATGCTGGACTCCAGAGGCTGAGCGCACCCTACAAGACTGTTTTGCCTGTACAGACTGGGATGTGTTTAAAGCTGCAGCCACCCGGGAAGACTCTTCTGTAAACATACAGGACTATGCTGAGTATGAAACTCAAGAAACTGCTTGCAAAGTATTTGAGTACTGCTAGCTTTTGCTGGACTAGCAGCACATTCTTGGCAGATAAAGGTATTATCAGTGGCAAGGACAAGACAAGACAAACTGACTCCAGTATCTGTTGCAGTGACTGACCAGATGATAGGTTTGTTTATCTCTGCTCTTTGTGTAGTGCATGTCGCAATACACTGACTGGCACGGTCCACCACAGACCTTGCGACAGATGTGTTTATCTGCCAGGATGTCCAGTCTTACCCTGTGTAACTGGGAGTGGTCCACCACAGACCTGTGGCAGATATTGTTTTTAGTTCTGCCAGGATGCCCTGTTTCACCCTCCACGCCCTTGGAAGGGCAGGGATGCTGGTTCAGTCGCCGACGGCCCGACCCATGAGACAGGTAGTACCAGTTTTCATGGTTATCCGGTAGCAAGCAAACCAATGCCTGACCTGACACAAAAAAGGGGATTTAAGTCTCAGTTAAAAGCTGCCAGTTTCTGACCAAAAAAAGTGGAATTTTATGGGTAAAAAGCTGCAACTTTAGCGAAAAGACGAAAAAAGGTGTAAATTTCCAACTGTTTACAACCTAAAAACGCTGCAGATATAAGATTTGAGTAAAATGCTGCAAGTTTAAGCTTTTTTTTTTTTTTTAAACTGCAAATTCAAGAGTAAGGTGAGTATGTGACTGGGTACATTAGCATGTGTGTTGATACCATTGTACCCACCATACAAGTCAGGAAGTTCCCCAACCAGAAGCCCTGGATCAACAGTCAGGTATGTCAGATGCTGCGTGCTCACTGTCTTGCATTTAAATCAGGCAATGAGGTCGAGTACAAAACTGTGAAGTATGGACTGAGGAAGGCTATAACAACAGCCAAGAGGCAGTACAGGGAAAAGCTGGACAGCCTCTACTCCACTCCTGACCCGGGGCGCATGTGACAAGGCCTGCAACACATCACAGACTACAAGAGAACCAACAGCAGCATCACTAGCTCCACAGACAGCCTGCCGAATGATCTCAACATCTTTTACACCCGCTTTGAGACCTCCAGCTACAGTTTAGAGAGGAGGCACATCCCACCACCACCACAGTAAAAGTCTCAGCGGGCCAGGTAAACAAAGCACTAAGGAATATCCACCCCCGCAAGGCAGCAGGACCAGACATTCATGGGCGGGCCCTCAGAGCATGTGCTGCTGACCTGACTGACGTTCTCACATCAATCTTCAACCTCTTCTTCAACCAGAACCTAGTCCCCTCCTGCTTCAAAACCACAACCATCATACCCCTCCCCAAAAAGAGCCCGCCAGCCTGTCTGAATGATTACAGACCGGTAGCACTCACTCTAGTCATTATGAAGTGCTTAGAGAGTGGTGCTGCCGCTCATTCAGGACAGCATACCAGATACCCTGGACCCCTGCAGTACGCTTACCGGCCCAACAGGTCCACCTCAGATGCCATCGCTGCGGTACTCCATTATTCTTTCTCCCACCTGGAAGATAAAGACTCCTACATTAGGATGCTCTTTGTCGACTACAGCTCCGCCTTCAATACGGTCATCCTCCACAAACTCACCAACAAACTGTCTTTACTTGGTCTGCACCCCACCCTCTGTGACTGGCTACTGGACTTTGACTGGTAGGCCCCAGTCTGTCAGGTTGGATAACAGGACCTCAGCCAGCATCATCACAAACACAGGTGTCCCACAGGGTTGTGTTCTCAGCCCCATCTTCTACAGCCTCTTCACCCATGACTGTGTTGCCTCCCACAAGGACAATATCATCTTAAAGTTTGCAGATGACACAGCAGTAATAGGACGCTTTGCTGGTGATGACGAAACAGCCTAAAGAAGGGAGGTGGCCAGCCTGGTGTCATGGTATGAGGACAACAACCTCACCCTCAACACGGACAAGACAAAGGAGATGATAGTGGACACGAGGAAAGGGAGGAGGAGACCCCATCGGCCGCTGTTCATCCAGGAGCTTGAGGTGGAGAGGGTGAGCAGCTTTAAATACCTGGGCATCCACATCAGCAAGGACCTTACATGGGCACATAATAACACCACAGAGCTGGTTAAGAGAGCTCAACAGAAGCTGTAGCTCCTGAGGAGGCTGAAGAAGTTTGGTATGTCCCCCAGGATCCTCAACAATTTCTACAGCTGTATCGTCTCGGGCATCTTGACCAACTGCGTCACTACGTGGTACGGCAGCACTACTGCCCTGGACCACAAACGCCTGCAGAGAGTGGTGAAGACAGCGGAGAAGCTCATCAGGACTCCACTCCCCTCTCTGCAGAGCATCTACCATGGCAGAGTCCAAAGGAGAGCTGCCGCCATCCTCCAGGACCCCACCCACCCCCAGCACAGAATGTTCACACTTCAACCCTCAGGCCGGAGGTACGAAAGTGTGAAATGCAGGACAACCAAACTAAAAAACTCCCTTCTTTCCCGCTGCCATCAGACTCCTGAACAAATAACAAACTCCCAAAACTCCGCAAACACAGCTTTGCAAATAGGAACTCGCACACTGGTTGCTAAATTTGCACATTGCTCACTTTGTACAGTGTACATAATCTCACCCCGTCTCATGTCCATATCATCTCTACTGCTAAATTATCATCTACAGTGTACTGGGTATTATCATTACAGAGAAATTCTCACACCGGGTGCTAATTTCTAATTTGTATATTGCTCATTTACACACTACTCATTTGCACACTGTACATAGGCTTATGCCATCTCAGATTAATATCATCTTTGATATTAATATACCATTGTCCACTATAGTCAACCAGTGAATTTTCATTCTTCTTGTTTCCTCTAGTTTAACTGCTTTAGCTGTCCTAATTACCTAATATGTGTTATTCGTATTCATTAGTATTAGTACTTAGTATCAAGGTGTGCTTAAGGTGTCCTAATTGCCAAATGTGTGTTTTTAGTATCCATTAGTATTAGGTGTGTTTTTACCTTATTAGTATTGATGTGTATCTCTTACCTTGGCATTCGTTCGGAGAGCAGAATAAGAATTTCATTGCTCAGGAAATGTTACATTTCTTAACTGTGCACATGATAATAAAGCCTTTAAATCTTGATGGAGGTACGTGAATACAATGACAATCAAGACGAACAGGAGCTTTTGCTGTTTAGTGGCAGAAGAAGAAAACAGATGGGCAAAAAGGGACATTTGTTCACCCAGTATTGGTGGATTGCTCAGTACTTCCCTCTGGTGGGAGTTTCCAGGCACATGCGCAGTTCACTGCGACCATTTGCGGGTGAGGAATGTTGAGTTTTTAGCAATGAACTGAAAACTCCATCCATCCATCTTCTTCCGCTTAATCCTTTTTGGGTTGCGGGGGGGCTGGAGCCTATCCCAGCATCTTTGGGCGAGAGGCAGGGTACACCCTGAAAACTCCAGGAAGAAAATATGTTGTCCTTCCTCTGCAAAACTAAACTGCAAAACCAGTGTGAAAACAATCGATGTGATGAATAAATGGTGTAGTTGCTGAATACCTGTTTTGTTTGTTTTTTGTTTCTTTTTTTTTCAGTAACTGCTATTTTAGAACAGTTCAGCTCCATGTGCTGTAAAAAAAAAAAAATGTGCTGTGTTGGGCTGGAAAAAAGTAAAGGTGAATTAAATTAGTTTATTTCAAAAACAAACCCTTATCTCAGATTTCTGGCAAATTAAAAGTTGAGAAAATATGGCGATACAATGATACAAGCCTTTAGTTGCACTTAATTTTGACCATGTGAGCTGAAACAGACAGGTGGACAGACGGATACACACAACCATCCACACACAGACGCATTGAGTGATTACCGTATGCCTCCCATTTTCACCGAGGTCAAATATCTGTGATGCTGCTGTGACAACTTCAAGTTCTAATCTGTGGAGGGAATTTACATGGAAAAACATTGTAAGGTTTTTTTGTTGTTGTTGTTTTTGGGTTTTTTTTAATCACACCTAAAATTAAAGGTCTACAGAGTAAAAACCCAGAGCTGGGTCAGTGTTGGAGGAAATGTGGAAATGTAACAGCAGGGCACTTCCATATTTTTGGGGAATTCCCTAAGATTACCCCTTACTGGTCAGATGTGATAAGAGACAAGACTGATAACTTGTTTAGATCTTGTATATGATTTCACTGTGTCTTATTTGTGTCATCTATCACAAGGACTAAGGAAATCGGAAAGATACCTTCTGCTGATACTGTTAGCAGCAGCAAAAAAAAGCCATAACCCGTAAATGGCTTTGTGTGGAACCGCCAGTACTTTGAGACTGGATAGATATTGTTCAAGAAATCTACATGATAGAGCAATTAACTTTCTCCTTAAGACTTGCCTATGGGAAATGTGAGGATTACTGGGAAAATTGGAACTGTTACCTTAAACGGAGAAAACTAATTTTAATTTCATATAGGTCTGTGTGTGTTTTCTTTTGTTTTTGTGTGAAAAATGAAAATCTTAGATAAAAATAGTTTTAAAAAGCTTGTAAACGGCTACATAAACAACTTTTTAAACATGCTTTGTTGTAACTGACTTACTGTCTCCGTCAATCAACTTTGTGTTGTTGAACAAACATGCGTAGAAAGTGCTGTGCCATTAAGTCTCATTAATATGCTGTAAATATTCAAATAGAAATGTCAGTTACATCCTTGTATCGTATAGCACCTAACTTAATAGGCACCAGAACCCAATATGGTGGTCTCAACCCCAGAGTGTTCCTTTGCCCCCCTCCGATGTTTTAGTGAGAGATTTAGAGATTTAAAAAAAAAAAAAAAAAAAACTCAGATGCAGCCTTCACTTTTTTAGTCATTTTATGATGACCCCTGGATTTTTTTGCAATGCAGGAGATCCAGCAGGAGACGGACATCCCAGAGAGGGAGCTGGTGCGAGCGCTGCAGTCTCTGGCCTGTGGGAAGCCCACTCAGAGAGTTCTCACCAAGGAGCCAAAGTCCAAGGAGATTGAAAATGGCCATGTGTTTACAGTCAATGACCAGTTTACCTCCAAACTGCACCGTGTCAAAATCCAGACAGGTACACAACATTTCTTAATTTGGTTACTTGGGGAAAAAGGAATTGGTTATGAGGGTAAGGCATATGTTTGTACAGTGTTTTATCTCACCACTTTTACATTTTATGTGTGCTTGTGTGTGTTCTGCACCTCGTAGTGGCTGCTAAGCAGGGGGAGTCGGATCCAGAGAGGAAGGAGACACGGCAGAAAGTGGACGATGACAGGAAGCATGAGATTGAAGCTGCCATTGTCCGCATCATGAAGTCCAGAAAGAAGATGCAGCACAACGTCCTGGTAGCAGAGGTCAGTATGATTTTTAAAATAAAGATAACTGGCATAATATGCTGAAGGTTATTAGATTAGGTTTTAAATAGACAGGAAATGGGATCTTTAAAGGCTCACATTTTACATCAGGCCTATAACGTCCCAGTTTCAATCCTTCCATCCATTTGATTTGTGTTTTGTGTCTTCACAGGTCACACAACAGTTGCGAGCACGATTCCTTCCTAGTCCTGTAGTCATCAAGAAACGCATTGAAGGACTCATTGAGAGGGAATATTTGGCAAGAACACCGGAGGACCGCAAAGTGTACACTTATGTAGCATAACACGAGTGAATTCAATGAAAGCTAGCGTCAAGTTGAGAGAAACTGAGGGCCTTGTTTTTTTTTTGTTTTTGTTTTTTTTTTTTTTTTTTTTTGGACTGCTATTGTGATTGAACGAACTGGGAAGTGCTTTCGTCATTGATTCTGGGAAACACTGGGAAGCTTAACTTTTTCTTCCATAATCTGTTTAATAAAAGGAAAAAAAAATTAAAGGATGGCGAAGTTTTCTAGCAATATTAGATTTCTTCCACCGAGAGAAAGAATTGGAGGTCTAGTTTTGTATAAAAATCACATTTTTTGTGGCCTTTGGAGAAAACTGGGTGAGCCTGTTTGCTAACTAATGATATGCTGTCAAGAACGAGCAAAAACCTGTTGGAGCAAACGCTACACGGCTACGCAGAGACCAAGAAAACATTTGAACTCACTCCCCTGTTTTAAATGTCAATGTCAATGTTGTTCTGTTTGTGTTTTGTGGCACAATAACGGCTGTACAGGTTGACGGACAGTCTCGGCCTTGTCCTTACAGAGGATTTTTAGACGGTGTTAACTGGTACAGACCTGGTTTATAACAGCAGTGAAATACATTTTGAGTACTTGAGAAAACATGAAGAGTGCTTAATTTATGTTGCAAATAGGCTTGTTTTGGAGTTGTTTTAATGTCCAATATGAATTATGTCCACCTCTCACAACTGAAATATTTAATGCCATTTTCAGTAATTTTCCTGAGTCTGTACTAGTGGTTAGAGAGATTGGTGGGCTGTTCCTTCACAGCATGCTTTTATCTAATGGATCAACAGGGGAAAAGGCACGCACACAAAATTCCATGAATGGTGTTTGGTCTCTCACGACCTTTGCTTCACCGAAGGCCTGCTGTATGATCGGCCCGGGATGGCGTCCTCTCTTTGAACAAGGTTCCTTGAGGTGCGGGCCAAAAAGAGGATTTTTTTTTTTCTCCCATTCTTGACTGCATTTCGATCAGGTGGAACCAGTCTAGCACCATGTTCTAATGTGTACAAATTGTAAGATATTGTACTCACTGCAAAGGTGGATTGTACAGGGCCTTGTTTTCATCATATTAAATGTAGAATTAAAAAAAAAAGGTTTTTTTCCCTTTTTTCACATTTTAGAATCTTGTATGAAAAGATCGCACTTTCAACTAGAAAAGCACTCGGAGAGCGCAGACCTCCGCCAAGCGGCACAGTTCCCCCCATACAGTGTTTGTGTGTACGTTTTCAGATTCCCTGAGCATGAAAAGATATGACTAGCAATTGGATTCACAATGATTATTTGTTTATTTGACATGGACAGTGCAATAAACAGACAATTAATGAATGACAATCAATGTGATAGTGATAGGATTAGTGGTTCAGTAGTGTAAAACGGGGCTATAAGGGACGGCGGGTTAATAAGGGACACTTTTCTGGGAAATGTTTTAAATGTAATTCTGCTTTTTTTATTTTGAGCAGGACGCTGAGTTGTGTTGTTATTGTCAAATATCCATGAATCCTTCATCAAATCTAGGCGGAAGCAAAATTAAAAAAGCAGAATTACATTTAGAAAAGTGTCCCATATTACCCCGCCGTCCCTTATAGCCCCGTTTTACGGTTGTAAAAGCATTGCCTCCTTGGCGGAGGTAATAAACTGAAGTGTTGGTGTGTCCATCTCCTCCACTGACGGATGCAGATTGGTTAGACAGGTTGCCGTGGGTTTTATATTATATTGGGGTTGCGCTCCGCGGCAAAACAGAATTTAGAATCTTCCCCGGCAGAGAGGTCGTTTTTACGCAGCGCCTATAGCTGGGCGGGGAATTTGTGGCAACTAATCGGGCGGCGGACAGGTGGCCGTGTCAGGTTTTGCAGCGTGGCGCAAAAACAGGCACACTGGCGGGCCCAGGCCAGCAGTGTTTTCCGCGTGCTTTTGTGCCTAAAACGTTGAAGAACGCGGAGTTTGTGTTGGTCAGACACGACGACCAGCGCAATGTGCGCAGCGCCTATGGCTGGCACAGGCACGCTGGGGGGCCCAGGCCAGCAGTGTTTTCCGCATGCTTTTGTGGCTAAAACGTTGAAGAAGGCGGAGTTTGTGTTGGTCAGACACGACGCCCAGCGCCCTCCATTGCGCCTGCGCACATGTTGAAAATGGCCGTATGTCACAGTGTGGAAAAATGCTTTAAAAAATTCCTGTATGCAGACGGTGATGTGGATCATCCCCAAAATTTAATCAGTTCTTCCTTGTACCATTTCCAACAACGCCTGAAAGTTTCATTGAAATCCGTCCAAAAGTTTTTGAGTTATCTTGCTAACCAACAAACACACAGACAAACCCCGGCAAAAACATTACCTCCTCCTGGCCTTTCGGCCTGGCGGAGGTAATCATAACTTAAGCTTAATTTAAAGCCATTCTCTGTGTTAAAACATCAAGCTATACAATTTAGAGATGCAGCATCAATATGGTTTTATTGTGTCACTGAGGTTTCAAACATTTAACACTTTCCTACAAAAAAATGTAGAAATGAAAAGCACTATAGCCTAAGCCTTCAGAATAAAAAGGTGAATGACTGGTGAAATTAGGTAATTGATGAAACTACATTTTGTTTTTAAAAGCACCTTGTTGAAACTGTCAGTTATATCTGGTAATTAGGACATTTCTTTCTATTTACATTAAGTTTATATTTCTTGCAGTGCCCTAACGGGTGATCCTGTCTAATTCATTTGATAATGTTGGCACTAAACAGATTTTTTTTTTAATGAGGCTATATAATATATATACAGTGGGGTAAAAAAGTATTTGGTCAGCCACCAATTGTGCAAGTTCTCCCACTTAAAAGATGAGAGGTCTCCAATTTTCATCATAGGTATACCTCAACTATGAGAGACAAAATGAGGAAAAAAAAAAACCCCAGAAAATCACACTGAAGGATTTTTAATGAATTAATTGGTAAATTCCTCGGTAAAGTAAGTATTTGGTCGCCTACAAACAAGCAAGATTTCTGGCTCTCACAGACCTGTAACAACTTCTTTAAGAGGCTCCTCTGTCCTCCACTCATTACCTGTATTAATGGCACCTGTTTGAACTCATCAGTATAAAAGACACCTGTCCACAGCCTCAACAGTCCAGTTGATTAAACACAGTGGAAAAACAGCAGAAGGCATGGCTTCACATATCATCAATGACTGTGGAAACTTCATACTGGACCTCAAGCAACTTGGATTCTGTACCTGTTCACTCTTCCTCCAGACTCTGGGACCTTGATTTCCAAGTGACAGGACTTGGTGCCTGATTTGGGGAGCCATGTCATCAGCTGGTGTTAGTCCACTGTGTTTTATCAAGTCCAAAGTCAATGCAGCTGTCTACCAGGACATTTTAGAGCACTTCATGCTTCCCTCTGCTGACAAAGTTTATGGAGATGCTGATTTCATTTTCCAGCAGGACTTGGCACCTGCCCACACTGCTGCCAAAAGTACCAAAGCCTGGTTTAATGACCATGGTATCACCATATTTTACTAGCCAGCAAACTCTCCTGACCTAAACCCCATGCAGAATCTATGACGTATTGTCAACAGGGAGATGAGACGCCAGACCCAACAATGCAGATGAGCTGAAGGCCGCTATCACAGCAACGCGGGCCTTCATAACTCCTCCGCAGAACCACAGGCTGATCACCTTCATGCCACAGTGATGCAGTATTAATTCATGCAAAAAGAGCCCTGACCAAGTATTTTTTTTTTTTTTTGTTACTTATTTGTACCCGTAGGTAGACTTGGTTTGCAGTCTGGTGACAAGCCACCGGCTGCTGGTCGCTGCGTGCGCCCTAAACCTACATGTTTTTGGTAAGCGGGAGGAAACCGGAGAAATCCCGGAGTAAACCCGCGCAACACGGGGAGAACATGCAAACTCCACACAGCTCACTGTTGGTCGGGGGCTGGGATCGAACCCACGATCTCATGATCCCCGCGATCCCCCGGCCGAGGGTAAAACTGTGCTGCCACAGTGCTAAACCACTGCGCCACCGTGCAGCCAAGTATTGAGTGTGTGCATGGAAATACTTCGTCGGCCAACATTTCTACTAAAAAAAAAAAAATCAATTTTTTAAATTGAGCTTATGTAATATTCTAATTTTTTGAGAAACTGATTTTTGGGTTTTACCATCAAAATTAAAAAAAATAAACAGTTGAAATAGGCCTATATCACTCTGTCTGTAATGGATCTACATAAAATATGAGTTTCGTTTTATGAATTGAATTACTGAAATAAATCAGCTTTTTGATGGTGTTCTAATTTAGTGAGATGCGCCTGTCGGCTCCACCGGTAAATCCGTCCAGCCCGTCTGGACTGTCCCCTTTGTCTTGTCCTTTTGCCATCTGCGCTGGTATTAGAGGCGGCGGCTTGAAAGTAGCGCCTCCTCTCGTTGCTCCCCTTTCGCCCACCATCTCCGTCACCGGCCCAGCGTGAATTTCTGCTGCTCTTTAAAGAGGAACCCCTCAGATTCCCCACTTTGTCCCGCCACCGAACCGGACCAGCATTTCCCCGCTGGCCGCCCTGAGCATACGCGCTTGGTGGCGGAGGCGTTCGAACAGGATGCTCGTCTCCCACCCTGGTCCTCACAGTTGGACACAAGGCTCAAACTTTCTGCCTGCAACTAGCAGGCAAACGTGAAGGTGTGCGCCGGAGGATGTTGAGGAGAGTCCCGGTGTGTGGGGGAACCGACGATGAAAACGGCGACTCCGG
Source organism: Pholidichthys leucotaenia (assembly GCA_020510985.1). NCBI lineage: Eukaryota > Metazoa > Chordata > Actinopteri > Cichliformes > Pholidichthyidae > Pholidichthys > Pholidichthys leucotaenia. The sequence continues at coordinate 172,220,718 of CM035847.1, read as the reverse complement.
AGCTGAAACTGCTGAGTGAGTCGGTCTGCTTTAGCTCCCGGGGCTAACGGCGGCTAGCGAAGTCTTCGCTTTCCGTTAGCCGCAATGGAAATAAGTTTGGACCACAGTGTAAATATGACGGGTTTCTGGAGCCAGTGGCTTAACGGTTGTTTTAACTTGTTGGTGATACACCACATGTTTTAAATCCCTTTACTCTTCGTGCCGTTTTCTCTTAAATCGGCTTTTGCTAGCTACCACAACAGATAATGTGTTGTCATGGTGACCGTGGGGGGGGGGGCAGCTCTCCAACTCCGCGGCCACGATATGGAGACAGATGTTTGTCTCTAGGAAAGTGTTTTAAACCCTAGATTCATGTGCTTCTCATTTGTGTTTGTCCCTCAGATCAGACTGCAGCAGGATGTCCTCATCGGGCTGTAAGTATGTTTCCATAGACTGGTTGCATAAGAAAAAAAAAAAAAACATGGTGTCTTGCACAAAATGGCATATAACTTTTAGGGCCCTTTCTAGCTTTTAGGGAGCCCGATTTTTGTGACTGGGAAGAGTTTAAAACCCTTGAAAGTGGGGGGGAAATTTCCCTCCAGCTATAGTCTAGCTAAACTGAAAAAAAAAAAAAAAAAGCTGTTGCACAGAATAAATAGTTAGGTCCATTTATGTTTGAATAGTAACACAAGTTTTGTTATTTTAGCTGTTTACCAAAATGTACTAAAGGTAAGTTAATTCATCAATATGAGCATGAAGTGCAGACTCTCGCAGGCATCCACGGTGCAGTGCCAGTCCCGTCACCAGTCACACTTAGGGCCGCTTTAGAGTCTCCAGTTAACCTGACTTGCATGTTTTTGGAATGTGGGGAGACCATGCAACCTCCACACACAGAGGCCCTGCTGGCTGGTGCATTTGAACCCATGACATTCTTACTGTGAGGCAACCGTGCTAACCACAACACCATACTGCCACTTTGAGGGTATTCACATCCAAATTGGAGTTACAATTTAGGAATTACAACAATTTTTATACAAAATCTTATCATTTCAGGGGCTCTAAAGTAAGTAGACAAAGAAATTAACATTATCATGTTCATTTTTAATACTTTGTTGAGACTCCTTTGCAGGCAATGAGTGTCTGAATTCTGGAACCCATGGATGTCATCAAACACTGCGTTTCCTCCTTTGTGATGCTTTGCCAGGCCTTTCCTGTTGCTGTTTGCGGTTGCTGCTTGTTTGTAGGTCTTTCTGCTTTAAGTTTTGTCTTAAGCAAGTCAAATGCATGCTCAATCGGGCTGAGGTCAGGGGCCTCATGTTTAAACAGTGCGCACGAACAAAAGCAGCATACACTGACTTTCATGCACATAGTGGGATGTATAAAAAACAAATGTGATGTGAGAATCTGTGGGCTAGACCACAAAGTTTTCACTTGCCGTGAAAAGTTGCAGCTCTGCAAAATTCTGTTTGGCTCCATCAGGTGGGTCTGCCAAACTACAAAACAGCTAAAAGTCACAAAATGTGTTAATTTAACATTTGCACTTCAGTTAAAATGCTTTGGCTAGGAATTATTCTGTGAAAAACATGATTATTATTACATGATTTGTCCCCATGACTCAGCTTATTGAGCGCAGTGAAATCCTGATGAATAATAACTAATTTCCCTGCCTCACTCATGGGCCACAGCCAGCAACACTGTAAACTGGATCCTGGATTATTATCAAGTCAATATTATAATTTGCCGGAGAGAGAGAGTTGACTCACGAGGCAACGCGCACAGATTCATGTCTTGTGGGAGGAATTTTGGTCAAAATGCACTTTTAGAATTAATCAATCCCCTGTCTGTATTTGCTTCATGAATGTTTCTCTTTATGGTAGACGAGAGAGTGGAGTGTTCTTCACTTTGGGTGGATGTTTTGAAGGGGTTTTTCTTCACCTTTGAAACGATCCTGTGATCATCCACCACTCTTGTTTTCCATGGATGTCCAGGACTTTTTGAGTCCCCAAGCTCACCAGTGCGCTTTTTTTTTCCAGAATGTACCAAACTGTTGATTTGGCCACCCCTAACATTTCTGCTGTCTCTCTGATGGATTTTTTTTCAGCTGAAGGATGGTCTTTTTCACTTCCAGTGAGACCTCCTTTGACCGCATGTTGTGGGTTCACAGCAACAGCTTCCAAATGCAAATGTCACAGCTGGAATCAACTCCAGACCTTTTACCTGCTGCAGATTAATGAGGAAATAGCCCATGCAGCCCATGAAATAGCTTTTAAGTCAATTGTCCAATTACTTTTGAGCCCCTGAAATTAGATTTTGTATAAAAATGGTTGCAATTCCTAAACCGTAACTCCAATTTGGATGTGAATATCCTCAAATTAAAGCTGAGAGTCTGAACTTTAAGCCCATATTGATTATATAACTGTATCTCGAATATGTTTTGGTAAACAGCTAAAATAAGAAAACGTGTATCACTGTCCATATATGGACTTAACTGTATTTAACCTGCAGCCATATGAACATGCAAAAAACTACAGAAGATGAAATTGAAATAGCGCATTACCTAGAATAATCTGTGTGGACAAGAATAGTCTGTGTGGACAAATCCGTTCCCACCAAGACCATACGGCGTCACTCAAACAACAAACCCTGGATCAACCCTGAGATAAAAACACTTCTGAGAGAGAAGAAGAGGATCTTCAGGTCAGGGAACAGGGAGATGCTGAAGTCCGTACAGAGGGAGCTGAGGAGAAAGATCAGAGAAGGCAAGGACAGCTTCAGGAAGAAGATGGAGGACAAGCTGCAACAGAGCGACATCAGCGGGGTCTGGAGAAACCTCAAAACCATCTCGGGGCTCCAGAATACCTCCCCCCAGGCCACAGGGGGCAGGGAGTGGGCGAACAACCTGAATCTGTTTTTCAATAGATTTGACCAACCGCCCTCCCCCCTGACTGCACAACAACCACTGCTGCCTCTAAAGAAATCAAGTCCTGCTGCCCACTCCCCACTCCACCAACACCCCCCCACTCCCAACACACAGCCCCCCATCCTGACCCTGACCAGGACCCAGGTGAGGACGGAGCTGAGGAAGATCAAGGCGAGGAAGGCGCCGGGACCGGACGGCATCAGCGCAAAGCTCCTCAAGTCCTGTGCAGACCAGCTGTGTGGGATTGTGACGTATATCTTCAACATGAGCCTGAAACTGGGGAGGGTACCACAGCTGTGGAAAACATCTTGTGTGGTACCTGTACCAAAAACTTCCCACCCCAAAGACCTGAACAGCTACAGACCGGTGGCCTTGACGTCCCACTTGATGAAGACCCTGGAGAGACTGCTCCTTGCTCACCTTCGCCCCCTGGTGGAACCAGCGATGGATCCACTCCAGTTCGCCTACCAGCATGGCATTGGGGTGGAGGATGCGGTGATCTTCCTCCTTCACCGTTCTCTGTCCCACCTGGAGAAGCCCGGGAATATGGTGAGGATCATGTTCTTTGACTTCTCCAGTGCTTTCAACACCATCCAACCGATGATCCTGAAGGACAAGCTGCTGCGCACAGGGGTGGACCAGCACCTGTCATCATGGATCCTGGACTACCTCACGAACCGGCCTCAGTTTGTGAGAACCCGGGACTGTGTGTCCGACACGATCATCAGTAGCACGGGGGCCCCCCAGGGAACGGTGCTGGCTCCCTTCCTGTTCACTCTTTATACTGCGGACTTCTCACACAACACAACACACTGCCATCTACAGAAGTTCTCTGATGACTCTGCGATCGTTGGCCTCATCTCCAATGGAGATGAAGCTGAGTACAGAGGGCTTATCCAGGACTTCGTGGACTGGTGCCATCGGAACTGCCTCCAGATCAACGCGAGGAAAACTAAGGAGCTGGTGGTGGACTGCCGCAGGCATGGGCAGCCCCTCACAGTACCAGTAAATATACAGGGAACAGACATCGAGATGGTGACATCCTATAAGTACCTGGGTATTCATCTGAACAATAAACTAGACTGGTCACACAATACTGATGCACTCTACAAGAAGGGACAGCGCAGGCTGTTCCTGCTGAGGAGACTCAGGTCTTTTGGTGTACAAGGGGCGCTGCTGAAGTCATTCTATGACACGGTGGTGGCATCAGCCATCACTTTTGGAGTGGTCTGCTGGGGCAGTGGCATTACTGCAGCCGATAGGAAGAGACTGAACAAACTGATTAAGAAAGCTAGCTCTGTCCTGGGGCAGCGCCTTGATCCGATGGAGGAGATAGGAGAGAGAAGGACGGTGGCTAAACTGTCATCTCTGCTGGAGTCCGAGTTCCACCCTATGCAGGACATACTGAATGCACTGAGGAGCTCATTTAGCAGCAGACTACATCATCCCAGGTGCACAACCGAGAGGTTTCGTAGGTCCTTCCTACCAACGGCTGTCAGACTGTACAACCTAAGCAGGGCTGCTCGCAGAGATAGCAAAAAGACGTAACAAACTAATAGTTTTTTGAATGCAAAAGATGCAATAGACTTACACAATGGTCCCCTCCGGCATACAACTAGGAACTTACCGGTCGCTATGGAGGGTGAGAATATGTATGGGCACATAATCATACCATGTAGGATAACTAAGTAGACGGTTATGCTGTTTCATTCCATCTAGCAACAATGCTCTGCACTGTGTGTGTTTATATATTTACATATTTATTCCATCTAGCTACAATGCTCAGCACTGGGTGTGTTTATATATTTATATATCTACATATTATTCCATCTAGCTACATTGCTCCGCACTGTGTGTGTTTATATACTTGCATATTTATTCCACCTAGCTGCAATGCTCCGTACTGTGGGTGTTTATATATTTACATATTTATTCCATCCAGCTACAATGCTCTGCACTGTGTGTCTGTGTGTGTGTGTATATATATATATTTTATAGTAATACGTACATATGTATATTAGCTGCTCTTGCTTGCTTGTTTTTTTTTTTGTTTTTTTTTTTTTTTCTTGCCTTCTGATTGTTGCTCTGAGTGTTGCTATCCCTGTGCTGTTGCAATCCTGGAATTTCCCCGTTGTGGGACTAATAAAGGCTTATCTTATCTTATCTTATCTTATAAAAACACAAGTAAGCATCTTTAAGAAGATGCAAACTGTGTAATTTATTACTTAACTGAACATACAGTGCTGTGAAAAAGTAGTTGCCCCCTTCCTGATTTCTTACATTTTTGCATATTTGTCGCACTTCAGTATTTCAGATCATCAAACAAATTTTAATATCAGACAAAGATAACCTGAATAGATACAAAATGCAGTTTTCAAACGATGATTTTGTTATGTCTGAATAAATACCTTATTCAAGGATGAGGCCAGATGAACAGGGTGAACTCAGCTTTATTAATAAGGTTGGACACACAACAGCCACCAGGCAGGGGCCTCAGCCAAAAGGCTCTAAAATGGATGCCCCCTGGCATTTATAGGGCGGTGCAGTGGCGGAAGAGGAAGTGGCCGCCACTACACCGCACTTCACTGCCCAAATGCCAAGTCACGTTTCGTTACCTTATGTGTAATGACAATAAAGTTGAATCTCAATCTCTCAATCTCAATTTTCCTCCCCTGTAGAAAGTCCAAAAACACACACATAATTAAGACCCTCCCCATTTTAGGACCTGAATCACGCACTAAGAAAACTAAATTGAAATTACTAAATGGCCCACCACATTCACACAACAAAACCTAAACTAGGGAGGATGGGTGGACTACCGTCCTACCCCACATGGCAAGGTGGATTATTCTGCCACCTGCTGGTCTAACTCCAAAGTCCATACTTAAAATTACTGCCATGTACCTATACTAATCAAAACACCCAGAACAATAACATTTTTTAACATGCACAAACATATCAACATAGAACTATTTATTAAATGTACATTACTGTCCTTTCAGCAGAAAGGGGTAGAAGTGCCGGAGTGGTGGCCTAGTTGGTAGAGCATCCGCCCCACACCCAGGAGGCCTGGGTTCAAATCCCAACCGGGTCATGCCCAAGACCATATAAAAGTGGAACTTCCTGCCGTCCAGCTTGGTACTCAGCAATAATGGAATGGAGGAGGGAAATTTGTGGCAGCACCTTGCATGGCAGCGACCCCTCTGATTCTAGTTGTGATTAACATTGTAGATAAGAGAAACATAATTTTGTTCTATTGTACATGATTGGCTGTATGGACTGAATGACAATAAAGTTGGCTTTACCTTTAGAACCGGCTCGTGGGGGGCCCAGGGCAGCCCCTTAGCAGACCCACCCCTGGAAGCAGCATACCCCCAGGGTCGCAGCTGACCTCATGGACGAAAGCGCCTCTTCTCACCACCACCAACCACCTCTCTCGTCCAGCCCTGCCACCAGAAGCCTCCTCCCGGACACGCCACAGCTCATTTACGTGCCTTCTCTAGCCATCCGACAGCTGGAAATAAGCTGCGCCCAGCTTAGCCACGATGCGCAGGCGTCCCTGGTGTTTCACTGGCTGTCGTTTGGCCTGTATCTGCCGTGGACGTTCTTCTCCTTGAGCCCAGACCAAGTCCATAACTCTAGGGGCTCTGCTTGGGCTAAAATGGTGCTGTTTGGCACGTGGTCTCTCTGTGCCTGTCGGTCTGGCCTCAACCTCTTCTAAAGCCGCTGTGGTGGTCACTGTGGTAGCTGCAGATCCTCCAGCCCTCTGCGGCCAAGCTCCAGAGGAATCTGGAGCTAGTACGTTGGTGTCACTCGCCGACACACCCGGTACCCTCTCCTACCATTCCCCGAGCGCCGGCACTGAGACCCTCCTACATCAAACCTGAGTGAGGCTGGTCCTGCTTGACCATCGTGGTGTCCGTTGGGTCTTCGTCCCACACAGCATCGTCCTCCACCACCGGAACCAGACAGTTCCACTGGCCACAACCAGACCATTCTTCCTTAGTGTCGTCTTTGATGGCGAAACCCAGTTTGTAAAACGGGTCACATCCCGTGATGTTGTCGCCTCGGGCCATGACCTGGAATACAAAATCAGCCATCGCCGCCAACTTGTACCGAACCGTTAACTCAAACGTTCCAACCATGCACAGCCTGCCACCTCCATAACTGTAAAGCGGCACTGGGTTACCTCTTATCCTGTAGTGGGGGAAAAACTTCCTCACCATGGCCCAATTCAACAGCGATCCTTCCGCCCCCATGATGAGCAGCAGCGGCACCTCCATGCCGTCCAGTGTTACTATGCAAAACATGTACGCGTTGGTACTCGGGGACACCGTGTGGATAGTTGTCGGGGGCGGGCAGAGTGATTTCTTCTGTGGGCTCTCTAGCTCAGACACACAGCACACTCTGGCATAATGGTTCAAGTGTCCACACTTGCCACAACGCTTCCCTCTAGCCGGGCAATCCCTAGCCTTATATTGGTGCTTCTCGGACCTGCAACCCATGCTCAGGGTTTTTTCCGGGGCAGATCTTCGGCTGGTAGCACTGGCTTCTATCATGTCGTCATCCATTCTATCCTCACTATCTGGGTCTGCTACTAATGCTGCGGCAGAAGGCTCTGGCTGCCGCTGTGACTGGTGCCAATTTAGCTCCGAGGTTAGCTTGTTCGCAGTCTCAATCTGGAGAGCTAGCTCAACAGCCCTAGCTAACGTTAAGTCACATGGCGCCGTGAGTAGCCTAGCTTGTAAAGCAGCGTTGTTTGTGTGCTCCACCAGCTGGTCACATACCATTTCTTCCTCCAATGGCCCAAAACGACACTCGCTAGCTAGCTGCCTCAGGTCGGCGATGAACTGGCGGACTGGCTCACCCACCTGCTGGTGTCGCTGCCGGAACCTAATCCTCCGGACAATCACACTATCTGGGGTGTGAAAATGGCTCGCCAGCAGCTCGACTATGTTCTCAAATGCATCCGCAGCTCCGAGTGTATGTTGGATATGCTGGCCCTCAATTCCCAAATTATGTACAAGGCGCGCACGTGCTCTTAGCTTATTTATCTCACCCAGGTCGAGCGTGACAATATAATTTTGGAAAGCCACAAACCATCTTGGCCAGGGCACAGGTAGCTCGCCCGGGAGCTCCAGGAAGGGGCAAAGTTTTTTTTTTTTTCTTTTTTTTTTCGATCCAAGATGGCGCCCACAGTGGCTGCCATGGTGTTTCGCTGCGCCTTTCTTTGTATGTTTCTGTTCGTCAATTGTGTGTCTGCCTGCTCTTACACCCGTGAAGAGCTACTAAATATCAGGACTTTCACTCCCACGGATCTACTCCCGGGTTTTTTGGCTCCTGCCGCCAATCTGGTTCACTTTTTGGCCCAAAAAGTGAGACGGCGAAGGAGAGGAAGGCGAGCGGGCGCTCTCGTGCGGCTTCGCAGGAGAGGCACGCGCACGGCTTTGCCTGGCATATTTCTCTCCAATGCCAATTCTCTCTTTAACAAGGTAGATGAACTGAGACTGCTGATGCGATTTAAGGACCTCTCTACCTCGTCTGCCCTCTGTTTTACTGAGACCTGGCCTAAGGAATCAACTCCGGACAGCGCGCTCCTCCTCGAGGGATTTCAGCTGTTTCGTGCTGATCGAGACACAGAGCTCTCCGGTAAGTCCTCAGGAGGAGGAGTCTGCTTTTACATTAACAGCAACTGGTGCTCTGATGTAACGGTGATTTCCCAATACTGTTCTCCCGCTCTGGAATATTTATTCATTAACTGCAAGCCTTTTTATTCCCCGCGGGAGTTCGCTTCATTCATCCTGGCCGCTGTTTACGTCCCGCCCGACGCGGACGCGCGCGAGGCTCAGCGCGCGCTCGCAGATCACATTCAACAAACGGAGCGCACTTTCCCGGATTCTCTGGTTATTGTGGTTGGCGACTTTAACCAGAGCAACCTGTGCCACGATCTCCCCCGATACAAACAGTTTATTAAATACCCCACCAGAGGAAAGAACACGCTGGATCACTGTTACACTACAGTGAAGGACGCGTATTGCGCTGTTCGCCGCACTGCGCTCGGACTATCTGATCACGTGATGGTCCACCTCATTCCCACATACAGACAGAGACTAAAGCTCACTAAACCTGTTGTGAGCACTACGAGAAAACTGACCAGTGAAGCTGGGGAGAAGCTGAGCACGTGCATGGAAATAACTGACTGGGGCATGTTTAAAGGAGCCATGCATGATCTGGATGAGTATACGGACACTGTGAACTCATATATCCACTTTTGTGAGGAGAGCATTCTTCCATCGCGCACAAGGGTGAGGTACGCAAATGACAAGCCCTGGTTCACTGCTAAGCTCAGACAGATCAGGAAGGAGAAGGAAGCAGTGTTGAAAAGTGGAGACAGGGACTGCTACAGGGAGGTCAAATATCGGTTTAGCAGAGAGCTGAGGAGAGCTAAATCTGTGTATTCTGAGAGACTCCAGCAGCAGTTCACTGCTAACGACTCTGCTTCTGTGTGGAGAGGACTGAGGCAAATCACCAACTATCGGCCTCAGGCTTCTAAAGGTCAGGATGACATAGCCCTTTGTCAAAGACTGTCCCAACATTATGCCTGTTTTGACACCTCGTCAGCTGTGTCCATCTCCCCACCTCCCCCCAGTCCCACTGCCTTCACGGTCCCCACTTCATCAAAGGCGGCCCCCCCCCTCCTCCCCCACTGCCCTTGTCATCAGTGAGCAGGACGTGCACAGACAGTTCTCCAGACTGAACCCGCGCAAGGCCCCCGGTCTGGACGGCGTGTCTCCCTCCACCCTGAGACACTGTGCGGATGAGCTGACTCCTGTCTTCACAGACATTTTTAACACCTCCCTGAAGTTATGCCACATGCCGACCTGCCTCAAAACCTCCACCATCATCCCTGTCCCCAAGAAGTCACGGATCACTGGACTTAACGACTACAGACCTGTAGCGCTCCCCTCTGTAGTCATGAAGTCCTTTGAGCGCCTGGTCCTGCCCCACCTCAAGTCCATCACCACTCCCCTCCTGGACCTGCTGCAGTTTGCCTACCGAGCCAACAGGTCTGTGGACGTCGCAGTCAACCTGGCCCTCCACTCCATCCTGCAGCACCTGGACTCCCCGGGAACCTACGCCAGGATCCTGTTTGTGGACTTCAGCTCTGCATTCAACACCATCCGCCCCGCTCTGCTCCGAGACAAGCTGTCCCTGCTCAACGTGCCTGACTCCCTCTGCAGGTGGATCACCGACTTCCTGACGGACCGGAGGCAGCATGTGCGGCTAGGAAAGACTGTCTCTGACTCTGTTAGCATCAGCACCGGATCACCCCAGGGCTGTGTACTTTCCCCCCTACTCTTCTCCCTGTATGCCAACTCCTGCACCTCCAGCCACCAGTCTGTCAAGCTGATCAAGTTTGCGGACGACACCACCCTCATCGGGCTCATCTCCAACGGCGACGAGTCCGTCTACAGGAAAGAGGTGGCCCAGCTGGCGTCCTGGTGCAGCCACAACAACCTGCAGCTGAACGCTCTGAAGACATTGGAGATAATCGTGGACTTCAGGAAAGTCACAACCCCTCTGCCCCTCCTCACCCTCACAGGCTTTCCCATCACCACTGCAGATTCCTTCCGCTTCCTGGGCACCACCATCACCTGGGACCTCAAGTGGGAGCCGACCATCAGCTCCCTCATCAAAAAGGCCCAGCAGAGGATGTTCTTCCTGCGGCAGCTGAGGAAGCTCAAGCTACCCACCAAGATGTTGGTGCAGTTCTACACGGCCATCATCGAGTCCATCCTCACCACCTCCATAACCGTGTGGTACGCAGGAGCCACTGCCAGGGACAGAATAAGGCTGCAGCGCGTCGTGCGCGCTGCTGAGAAGGTGATCGGCTGCAAGCTCCCATCCCTCCAGGATCTGTACATCTCCAGGACCCGGAGGCGTGCAGGCCAGATCATAGCTGATCCTTCACACCCTGGTCACGTACTGTTTGCCCCCCTCCCCTCAGGTAGAAGACTTCGGTCCATTCAGACTAAAACCTCCCGTCACATGAACAGCTTCTTCCCCTCTGCCATCAGACTGCTGAACACTAAGTGACTTATTAGACTCTCGTGCACTATGTACAGCAGCTCAACCAGACTCATGTCAATCATCACTGTTTTCTTTTTGCATTACCGACTGCACTATGGGGTACTCCACAATATCTGCTGCTCGCTAATATATCTAAAAATTGCTTTGTCTAGTATTACTTATTCATATTCTACATTTTATTGCATGTATAGTTTTTTATTTCTATCTTTTATTTTTATCATGTTTAATGTTGCAGCATTGCACCGAGACAAATTCCTAGTTTGTGTACTACATGAACAATGGCAATAAATCTGATTCTGAAGTGGTGCAATACACGCCTCCATAGTTTGTCCTCATCGCCAAAATGTTATGTCTGAATAAATACCTTATTCAAGGATGAGGCCAGATGAACAGGTGAACTCAGCTTTATTAGTAAAGTTGGACACACAACAGCCACCAGGCAGGGGCATCAGCCGAGAGGCCCTAAAATGGATGCCCCCTGGCATTTATAGGGCAGTGCAGTGGCAGAAGAGGAAGTGGCCATCACCACACCGCACTTCACAATAAAGTATAATTCACAACATCACAGATTTAATTTATTAAAGAAAAAAAAACTATGCAAACCTACCTAGCCCTATGTGAAAAAGTAATTGCCCCTCTTGTTACATCATGAATTAACCACTTGCACTCCGGGCAATTTTCCTAAAAATGCCAAAAAATAACGTGCCCAAAGTAAATCGAAAGCTGTTCTTCAACCCTTTGCAGCATCTTCATGGGGTTGGTCTCATTTAAAAGAAAACACTTTGAATTTTTTGGCAAAAAAAACATAATCTCACTACGTGCTCCGGCCACTGAGTTACAGTCCTCTAAACATACTGAACTTGAAGAAAAAAAATTTGGACAGTGTTTTTTTGGATACAAATGCTTGTAAATAACACACAGCTGTCCGATCCGGCTGGAAAATGCAACAGAAATGTAGAACCAAGTGTTATCCAGCTGAGATCCAAATTTGGTAACAATACCACAAAAAATGAATATTTTACACAGTTTTGTTCTCAGGCTGTTCCCAGGCGTTTTGGAACTGTGCCAAATTGTGCCAAATGGCACAGTTTGGAAAAACGTCTGTAACTTTTGAATGATTCAATGTAGAAGCTTCATTTTAGGCTCAAAGGAAAGGTCACACTCAGGGCTGTGTCTGTGTGTGTGTGGGGGGGGGGGGCCCGCCCCCCCCCCCCGCTATCAAGGACAGAGTTCGGCCCTCGCTACATGACAGATTACACTCGTTGCATGTTTCCACAGCAACGCTGTCACAGTGGCTCCCCCCCCCTCGCTACTGTGTGTGTGTGGGGGGGGTTGTCCCCCCCCCCGCTCGCTACAGTGGATGGACTTTAGCCATCGCTACACAACGGATTAGCCTTATGTGGTTTTTATTTATTTAGCGAATGCAAAGTCCTTAAGCCAAGCAGTTGCCTCCTGGTTTGCTGTATGGAGGGTGTGTAATCCTCCTTCCAGTCTTTGGAGCGGGCAAGCCTCTATGATGTGTTCCATTGTTTGCTCCTCTCCACATGCGCACAGTGGGCTAGGGCTACTGCCCCATCTGTAAAGGCTGGCCAAGCAGGGGCCATGTCCAGTCCTGAAGCGATTGAGTGTAGACCACTGTCTCCTTGGGAGGTTGGTGCCCGGGACCTGTTGGTTGGGGTTTATCACCAGCTGTTTGTTTGGGACCTCCTTGGTCTCCCATTCCTCTTGCCAAGCTGTCTGGATGGTAAAGTCAGCTGGGGGAGGGTTTTTCCAAATCGGCCGTCTGGATGAAAGTCGGGCAGTGGGTGGAGTGTAGATATCTGCATGGATTAGTAAGTGAGGAGAATCTTTAACTTTTTGGAGCATCCTTTGAGTTAATGCTGCTCGCCGGATGTGTGGAGGGGCTATGTTTGACAGTACAGAGAGCCAGGGGAGTGGTGTTGAGCGGATTGTTCCAGTTATAGTTCTCATGGTTGTGTTGAGCTGGGTGTCTACATGGTGTGTGTAAGATGACCTGGACCAGACAGGGGCACAATATTCTGCTACAGAGTATGAAAGGGCCAGTGCTGAGGTGCGCAGGGTGGAGACTGCCGCCCCCCATTTTGCACCAGCGAGCTTGCAGAGCAGGTTGTTTCGTACCTTCACCTTAGCAGCCGTCCCCTTTAGGTGTTCCTTGAAGGATAAGGTCCTATCAAGGGTCACTCCAAGATAAGTTGGATTTGGGGCATGCTTAAGCTTGAGTCCGCTCAGGTGGATGTTTAGTTCTCTGGCAGCTTTTGCATTGTGGAGATGGAATACACTGGAGACGGTTTTTGCTGGGCTTGGTTTTAGGCGCCAGATTTTGCAGAACTGGTCCAGTTTGGCAAGATCTTCCGTGAGCACCCGTTCCAGTGGTTCAAAGTCTGGTGCTTGGAATGCCATAGACGACGCATAGACACATAGACGACGCCTCTGTGCCAAGTCAAAGAAGAATCCTAGTCACAGTCCTAAAGCCGAAAGCAAACAGCCTTATGTGGTGATGTAGGACAGCAGTGCAGTCACCGCGGCTCCCCCCCCCCTCTCTGCAGAAGAATAGCGGGGGTGGGGGGGGCGTTCACAGCCTGTACACTGCGAGCAACCCCTTGTACCGCGGCGCACGAACTTCAGACTTCGTGAACCGCACAGCTGTAATTTACTGATCGGTCAAAAGTCATTTTGGATTACAATTTTCAGGGATAGAGAATAATTTAGCTTATAACACCTTACCTCTTCACAGCGGAGTCTTGGCGAACTTGTCTTCCTCATTGTCAGACGAACGCGACGCTGGTCCGCTCTGGTTCTGGTCTCGCGACTCGATCAAAACGTAATTCCATTATTGCGGTTTTGTGCTTCCATGATTGCGGTTTTTGGCAAACGATTTTTCAAAACAAATAACAGTAGTAATTAAAAAAAGACTGGCGAAGGCGTGTGTGTCACTCAGCCTTTGTCGTCAGCCTCCGTCGGTCTATGATGACCATGGAAGAAATCATAACGTCTACTCTGCTGGAACCAATACAAAATAAGCACCGCCTGTGGCCGAATATGCCGATCCACGAATGGCACTCCCTGTCACACAGGTTGCATTTGTGGATGGTCTCCATGCTGCTGGGTCTGTGGAGCTCTTCCTGTGTCCTTTTTTGATCCGCTGCAGCAGCCAGTCTTCACCCAGCCTTAAAAAAAAAAAACAGCTCAGGAACTTCTCTGCTTCAATTGGCTCACTGCATTCAAAGCGTTGGGAGGCGGGTCCTCCTTCCTAGGTTTTCATTCATTGGTTCTTCAAGGTTTCAGAAACCCAATTCAAGGCTCTTATTAGTCGAATGAGAGGTCAATCAGATGAACTAATCTGTTCGCGGCTGTGTTTGCAGATTTTTTTCCCAGTGGCGCTTGGAGGCCAGCACCATCTCCATCTGCACCATCATCAGTATATCATGCGTCATGCGTCCAAGCGCGCACTAGTGCGCTCTTGTGCCCCCTCGTGCGTCCTAGGACGCAGAGACTTGCCCGCCCGCGGAACAACGGAGTGCAAGTGGTTAACTGTGATTAGCCATATTTTTTGGAAAGCTGAGTTCGGTTTCAGCAGCTACACCCAAGCATGATTACTACCAGACTTGTTGAATCAGGAAATCACTTAAAGAGAACCTGTCTGACAACCTGGTCTCAAAAAGCAACATATCCCACTGTGATCTAAACAAATTCAAGGTCAGATGAGAAACAAAAACCCAGAGCAACATCTAAAGAGCTGCAGGCCTCACTTGCCTCAGTTTGGACACTGGTCCATGATGGAACAATAAGAAAGAGACTTGGCAAAATGGCATCCATGGGAGAGTTCCAAGACAAAAACTGCTGCTGGACAAAAAGAACACAAAGACTTGTCTCACATTTGCCAGAAAACATCTAGATGATCCTCAAGACTGTAGGAAAAATATTCTGGGGACTGACGAGACAAAAGTTGAACTTTTTGAAAGACATGTCCTGTTTTATCTGGTATAAAACTAACACAGAATTTCATAAAATGAACATCATATCAACAGTCAAACATGGTGGTGGTAGTGTCATGGTGTGGGGCTGCTTTGCTGCTTCAGGACCTGGACAACTTGCCCTAACTGACAGAACCATGAATTCTGCTCTCTACCAAAAAACCCTGAAGGAGAATGTCCAGCCATCAGTTCATGAAGCCCTCCAATGTGACTGAATTTAAACAATTCTGCACAGAAGAGTGGGTCAAAATTCCTCAACAGCGATGTAAAAGACTCATTGCTAGTTATCACAAACGCTTGATTGCAGTTGTTGTAGCTAAGGGTGGCCCAACCAGTTATTAGGTTTAGGGGGCAATCTCTTTTTCACACAGGGCCATGTAGGTTTGGATTTTGTTTCCCTTAATAATAAACACCTTCATTTAAAAACTGCATTTTGTGTTTACTTGTGTTATCTTTGTCTAATATTTAAATTAGTTTGATCTGAAACATGTGTGACAAACATACAAAAAAAAAAGAAATCAGGAAGGGGGCAAACACTTTTTCACACCACTGTAGTTCTACCCGCGAAGCCACTACCGTACCTGTGTATATACCAATGGGCTATTTATTATTTTTACTTTTACTTCAGTGGTATGGCTAATCGTGTGTTCTGTAACTGTTTTATTTCAAATTCTCACTTACTTTATTGTGCAGTAGCCTGGTGGAGCACCCACAGTTTCGTTGTGCTGTACAACTACACAATGACAATAAAGCCTATTCTATTCTATTCTATTCTATTCAAATGTAGGCTGTGTTTGAAAGTGGAATACAAAGAGGTGTAGCCTATATGTTGGCAATCCCACATGTTAGTTTGACAAATATAAAAAGGACTGAACACTAAGATTTATTTGATTGTGTGAATATTAATTACAGAATTATTGAAAATGAATGGGACATCCAATATCAGCGACTGTTTAAGAACCCTTGTTTGTTTGTCAGACTTGTGTGATCTTTTATGACTTATATTCATAAGTGTTGTACCTTGCACATTGGGGAATGGGAGTTGTTCAGTCATCATAATTGTTTTAGTTTATGTGTAGTTTATAGTCTCGTCAATAAACTCAAGCAGTACTATAGCAGGACATGTTTCCAAATATTTGAGACCCACTGTAGTGCATCATTTTATATTTTAGCAATATTATAAATGCAAAACGCCCAACATTATTATACTCAGCAGAATGACCCGTTTGGCTGCAACTGCTGCATCAGTGTTGCCCATTTGTCAGTAAATAAACAATTATTTAGGGTGGCACGGTGGCGCAGTGGTTAGCACTGCGGCAGCACAGTAACTCACCCTTGGCCCGGGGATCCTGGGTTTGATCCCAGCCCCTGACCAACAGTGATCTGTGTGGAGTTTGCATGTTCTCCCCGTGTCTGCGTGGGTTTACTCCGGGATTTCTTCGGTTTCCTCCCACATGCCAAAAACATGCAAGTTAGGTTAATTGGCATCAAACTGGGGATTCTAAATTGTCCTTAGGTATGACTGTGAGAGTGAATGGTTGTCTGTGTCTCTGTGTTGGCCCTGTGATGGACTGGCGATCTGTCCAGGGTGCACCCTGCCTCTCGCCCAAAGATGCTGGGATAGGCTCCAGCCCCCCCCCCCCCCGCGACCCGAAAAGGATTAAGCGGAAGAAGATGAATGAATGAAAATGAATTGAATAAACCATTATTTATTTCATTATTTGGGCGATTTTTGTCACGGTCGCCGTTTAGTCTAAGCGTGTGCATATGTGTCCGCATATAATATGCAGTGATCTGGCCATTCTGCTCCACAATTGTGGTGGTATTATTAACTTTTAATTTTTAGATAGCCGTGCACCGGGAGGAGCACCATGTTGAACCCACGGTGCCGCAAAGGACAGTGGTGGCACACGGATGAAGCAGCAGCCGAGACTCTGTCCCGTTAGTCGGGCAGGCTGGGCTTGGCTCCCTGGGAAGGGCTGTGATAAGCCGGTCCGGCTGCTCTCGCCCCCACCCCCTGCGCACCTGTGCACCTTGTGTTCTCCACATATCGATGGCCGAAACACAAAACCTCCTATCTGAAAAATGCCCTTTTTTTTTTTTTTTTGAGAAAACTTTTTTTTAAAAAAATTGTTTTCTTGCAGAATGCTATGCTGGGTTTTTTTTTCCCCATCAGAATAATTTTCTGTCACAATTAAAGGGCGGGACTGTCTTGCAGACAGATATGAGCAGCCTTCCTTGTTCTCGTCATCCAAAGTGAAATTTAAACATTAGATCGTTAGTGTTTTCTTTTTCTGGTCAAATTTGTCACTTTTCACATCCTTGTTTTGTTTGTGGAGCGCTCTGGTGACTGGTCGTGGTGCTGTATTATCCAAGGAGTCAATCCAAAGCCCCACCCACACCTGTGGAAGCCAGGCCATGAAGAAAGCAGTGGCTAAACTTTTATTGATAAAAAATTACATATTTTCACTGAGTAACTCCATACTCGGGGATGCACACCCTCGTAACCTCAGCAAAGCGCTTATAAAATCTGAAGTCAGTCTGACGAACGATTTGAGAGAGATGTGAGGAACACAGACAGAGATTTTGTTCATTTATAGATGGAGATATGAGTAGTTGTGACTATGAAAGTATCCAAAATGATCTTTTGTTTGTTTTATCCAAAGTTTAACTAATTTTAGTGTCTGCACAGTCAGGATTTTCACCAGCTGTTTTTTAAAGACAATTTTTCCTCCCAAAGCAAGCTCAAACTACTTCTGTTGTCAAGGAAACAATTATCGAAGTGTTTATTATTGATACTGAGGATCATGAAGTGTTTTAGCAATGACATTTCTGCACCTGTCAGTGTCTTTGTGTCCAGTACAGATGTTGTTATTGTTTGTCCCCAGCTGAGCTCATAGCCAGACGGGTCAGGCAGCAGCGGCAGCAGCAGCTGCTGCTGGTGAACTTGCACCTGCTGGCCAACCCTGGAGACTCACTGCTGTTACAGCACACTCTAGACCGCCTGCTGTCCTGGCTCTGCCCAAGCCTCCGCATCTTCCATGTGTCAGAGAGGGCTGAGCCCCTCAGAAGTTATGCCCGCCTCTGTCCCGTGGCTGGTAAGGAATCTGTCTTTCAGTCTTGCATTTCAGGATTTTGTGTTTTGCATACACAGGATGTATTTTTCCTTGTAATATAATAAATTTCATATGTGAAAATGAGAGACATATTTACAGAAATGTAAGCTTGGAATTCAGATCAACATCCCCTTCATTTATTGTACTTTTTTATTACTGTAAACATCATATCCCATGCCAAGTCCCTGCCGGCACTGTCTGTTTTTTATGTAAAGCTGATTGACAATCTTTTTTTCAGGCTACCCTTCTGTGGCCATTACTTTCTTCCTTCACGAGGCCTACGGAGAAGAACGAATCCTCAAAGTTCTGGACTTCTTCCAGCGTCTTCCCTGGCACTACCATCACACTGAGAGTTGTGGTAACAGAACTGGGGGGGTCCACATCTCTTCCAGCAGCTCACCCTCCAGCGCCCTGCTGCGGCCGTATCTCCTGCCCAGCAGGGACTTCTATAGTCTGGGCACAGGAATGCCTGTGTGGGGGGTTCGGCCGGTCCACTGTGGAGGAGAAATACTACGTGTGACACTGTACAGTGCCTATGACAATTATGAGGATGCTGTGCGACTCTATGAGACAGTGCTGCAACGACAGGCAGAGGAGCAGAAGGCAGGCTTCTGCTGGTTCACCCTCCACACAGGTGAGGCTCAACATTTTCTTCCTGTCCATCTTTTGTGTGTCTTTACAGTTTATAACAAATACAGAGGGAGGGCTTTTTTCTAAATAATTTTACAGTATGGTACTACATTGATATAGATAAAAAAAAATTAAGTGTTTAAAATGTGTCCCTTCCCACGTCTACCCAACATAGTTGTGCTTTGTTATATTTCTGCCGTTCTTCTCCTACTTAGAGCCAGGGCTGTGCCTTCAGCTGGCTTTAAAGCAGTTGTCTCCAGGGGTTCGGGTGGAGCCGTGCAACTCTGCTGTGCTGCAGTTTAGTGTGGAAGAAATTGGCCAGTTAGTCCCACTGCTGCCCAACCCCTGTAGCCCCATCAGTGATACACGGTGGCAGACAGAAGATCTGGATGGTAACAAGGTTCTTTTCCAGGTATGGACAATGACTTTTCAAGAATGTTTTTAAAGAGCACCATAAAAAAAGTTTCTTTTTTTTCTTTCACTGGTTGTGTGAGACTGGTTGAACATTTTACAGAATCAAAAAGAAGTCTGTCCCTTAAGTGTGTTTAAAATTTTTGCTAGTTTTCCCTCTAGAATAATAAATGTACTTTAGAAAGAAACCAGCAGCTATTTTACGTGAAAGAAATGTTTGACAAAAAGTGTTTCACATGGACTAACCCGGAAGCTTTTCTTCCAGTGAGTTACTCGCGTGTGAAACAAAGAATCCCAAAACCCAAAAACGAGTCATGTGTTTTTCAGATATTTATGTGATGCTGATCTCTAAAAATCTGTGAACATAATCTGAGTGATTGTTGTATTGTTTCTTTGATGCTTAGAAATATGACATGTATTCATGTGTGTGTTAATCATGACTACAAAACCATTATATAAAAATACATAAGCCTTATAATATGTAGTTAGGGTTATGAGCCAACTGCTCTTTTTTTGTAAGATTTTATGTTTACATTTACTTTTTTCAGCATTTTGAGTCATATTTCTTTTTAATGCCTTTTTTCTCATATCTTATTCATTGTTTGCATCTCAAATTTAGATTTTAACCATTTCAAGTTACAGACTTTGTGAAATGCAAACCAACCAAGAAAACAGATATACTACTAAACGAAATTGAGAAAGGAAACCTATTCTTAAGACAGAGCTATTATGAAATAGGCCCAAGATCTACAAAATTATTAGCAAAACGTATAAGAAAACAATAGGCGATAAATGCAATACACAAAATTAAAGACCCGCTTACTAAGGAGATAACTGATAACCCAGAAGAGATGGAAAGAATATTTTATCAGTACTATAAAAAATTATATACACAGCCACCCGCTGCAGAGGAGGATGAAATGAGATCCTTTTTAAATGATTTGGATCTACCAGCAATTGACATCTCACAAAATGACAGGTTAACAGCCAACATCACAGAAAAGAGGTAAAAGAAGCAATAAATTCATTAAAAAATAATAAATCTCCAGGGAGCAATGGCTACCCAGCAGAATGGTACAAACTGTTTAAAGAAGAACTAATTCCACTGCTGCAGACATCCTTTAATTGGACACTCTCAAAAAAATAAAATCCCACCAACGTGGGCAGAAGCAATAATAAGTCATTCCCAAAACGGATAAAGATAAGAATGAGTGCCCCAACTGTAGACCAAGCTCAATGTTAAACATAGATTACAAGCTATATACAAAAATTATTGCCAAAAGATTAAACACATTTTTGGCAGAACTAATAGGTGAAAATCAAACAGTGTAGAGGATGTGTTCAATGATGAGGCTGGGTTTATTTCTCAGGTTCAGTTTTATTACCAGAACACATTCTCTATCAACCTCCAAGCAAGAAAAGAGACAGATCACAGTCACATCATTCTCTTATACCCCAGAACATCGAAACTCAAGTCACATGGTGTCTGAGCAAACATACAGTCACATTGTAACCCCTTTGATCCTCCACCATTGTCTCTCAGCCTTGATGGTCCAGAAATCCCTCCAGGGCCTCTCTCTGAGACAAAGGACAAACCTCACACCTCCTTGATACCTCCTGCAGGTTCAGCCTTTGAGACACACAATAAACCTTCAGCAATACATTTGTGGAAAATATGTACCCAACATATGTGCCACAACAGGGTTTATAAAGGGATGTAAAACCCAGGACAATATTAGGAGAACCTTGCATTTCATAGAGCAGGCACAAAAGAAAAAACAAAGTACAGTCTTGATGAGTATTGATGCTGAAAAGGCATTTGATTGTGTGAATTGGAGATATTTATATTTGGTACTAGAGCGGCTAGGATTTAATGAAAAATCAATACAGGTGATTAAAACACTTTACAAAGATCTTTGGCAGGATCTTTTCAAGATCCTGCCAAAGATAGGATGCCCACCAAAGTTGCAAAGCCTCATCGAATCGTTTCACACCAACATGCAGGGGATAGTGCAGCACGATGGCAACGTCTCAGAGCCATTCAACATACGCAGCGGAGTGAAACAGGGCTGTGTACTTGCGCCAACCCTCTTTGGGATTTTCTTTGCTATGCTCCTGAGGCATGCCTTCAGCACAGCAACAGAGGGAATCTACCTGCACACAAGATCTGACGGCAGGCTTTTCAACCTCGCCCGCCTGAAAGCCAGAACCAAAGTACTCAAGGCTCTAATCAGAGACATGCTGTTCGCAGACGACGCTGCAGTCGCAACCCACACACAGCAGGAGCTTCAGACCCTGATGGACCGCTTCTCCCAGGCATGCAAGGACTTCGGGCTTACCATCAGCCTGAAGAAGACTAACGTCTTGGCGCAAGGCACGGAAGCACCACCAACCATCACCATCGACGACTACGAGCTGGAGGTCGTGAATCAGTTCACGTACCTGGAGTCCACGATCAGCAACAACCTCTCTCTTGATACAGAGATCAACAAGAGGATTGGAAAATCAGCCTTCACACTCGCTCGCCTCACCACACGAGTGTGGGAGAATCCCAAACTCTCTGTCAAGACGAAGATGGCAGTGTACAACGCCTGCGTCATCAGCACACTGCTCTATGGGAGTGAGACGTGGACAACATACGCCCGGCAGGAAAAGAGACTGAACTCCTTCCACTTGCGCTGCATTCGCCACATCCTGGACATATCCTGGCAGGACAAAGTGCCCAACACAGAAGTTCTGTCCCGCGCCGGCCTTCCCTCCATGTTCACTCTACTCAGGCAGCGCAGGCTCCGCTGGCTAGGCCACGTTCACCGTATGGAGGATGGCAGAATCCCCAAAGACGTCCTCTACGGAGAACTGGCAACTGGCAGGAGAGACGTTGGCCGCCCACAGCTGCGCTTTAGAGATGTCTGCAAGAGAGACATGAAGGCCCTGGAGATCAACACAGAGCGCTGGGGGGACCTTGCAATGGACCGCTCCAAATGGAGAGGCACCCTGACCAGACAGTTCAAGGCGGGTGAAGAAAGACTGACTGCTGCAGCAGATGAAAAAAGGACCCGCAGGAAGAACCGCCACAGACCCAGCAGCACGGAGACCACCCACAAGTGCGACCTGTGTGACAGGGACTGCCATTCGCGCATTGGCCTGTTCAGCCACAGGCGGTGCTGTTCCAGCAGAGTAGACATTTAGGATTCTCTTCCATGGTCATCATAGACTGACGGAGGCCGACGACAAAGATCCTACGGCCAGAATAAAACTAAATGGAAGCTTAACTAGTAAAATACATCTGCAAAGGTCTGCACGGGCAATGGGCTGTACGGTGGCGCAGTGGTTAGCACCACGGCAGCACAGTTTACCCTCGGTCGGGGGATCGCGGGGATCGTGGGTTCGATCCCTGCCCCCGGCCAACAGTGATCTGTGTGGAGTTTGCATGTTCTCCCCGTGTTTGCGTGGGTTTACTCCGGGATTTCTCCGGTTTCCTCCCACATGCCAAAAACATGCAGGTTAGGGAGTTAAGGGGCGCTTGCGCATGCAACGACCAGCAGCTGGTGGCTTGTCACCGGACTGCAGAACAAATCTACCTACGGGTACAAAATAAGTCCCAAAAAAAAAAAAAAAAAAAAAGGTCCACAAGACAAGGATGCTGCCTGTCACCGGCTCTCTTTGCTGTTTACATTGAACCATTGGCTCAAGCTGTCTGACAAAATGAGAAACTTAAAGGTGTCACAGTCAAAGGGATAGAACATAAAATTGGACTTTTCGCTGATGATGTAATAGTCTTCCTCGAGCAACTAAACACAACACTTCCCATAATGATGAAGCTCTTTGAAACATATGGTCATTTATCAGGATATAAAATAAATATTTCTAAAACTCAGATACTTGCAATTTATTATACACCCTCAATAACAATTCAGAAATCTTACAAACTTAACTGGAGTATGAGGCATATTTAACAAAAGACCTCTCTGAACTGTACAATATAAATTATAAAAAGGTATATCAAGATACACAGAAAGGTGGGCAACCCTACCACTGGACTTTAATTCAAAAGTCGAAATAGTCAAAATGAATTTACTGCCCAGATTTCTCTGTCTGTTCCAATCGCTACCAGTAGAGGTCCTTCAAGACCAATTTACAAAGTGGGACAAAACAATATCCAGGTTCATTTGAGGAGGCCAACGACCCAGAGTTAGATATCAAACTCTCCAGCTTTCCAAAGACCTAGGCGGAATGGCATTACCAGAATTAAAGGAATATTTTTATGCTGCTCAACTAAGACCTTTGTACTGCTGGTGCAATTCAAAATTTTGTAGCAAAATGGAAAGATATAGAAAAAGAAATATCAAATATGCCGATTCAAACTGTGATTGGAGATAAAGTTATATACAAGAAATACAGACATGAAATAGATCCAGTTTGCAAGCATATATTAGACACATGGCTTAAAATCTTAAAGATACAAGATTAAGGAAGACATAAAAAATCTGAATTGGGTAGGATATGATAAAAATTTTAAACCAAATCAATACAACCAGAGATTTAAAAGATGGACAGAAAAAGGAGCCACAGCTTGGTGTGTTCTAGAAAAGAAAGGAAAGTTTGAGAGTTATCAGAACTTAAAAGAAAAATATGAATTAGGGAGTTCTGACTGTTTCAGATATCTCCAACTAAGAGACTACTACACAAAAGAAATCTGGGTGGATCCCTCCAAGGAAGTGAATGATGTGATAAAAGTCATAATCAAAGCATATAACGGAAATGAAAAGAAATTTACATCATCAATGTATAAAGCATTAAACCTGAATAATAAATATACAACCAAGTATATAAAAAAGAAGTGGGAGAAAGAAATTGTCATAGAAATCACAGAAGATGAATGGCAAAACGTATGCAAGACTCGCCACTCATCCACCAGTTTGTAGATTTGGAGGGAATTTTCCTGGAAAAACTTAGTGTGCTCCTTTATCACACTAAAGATGAAAAATAAACAACTCAACCAACCTCAGAAATGTTGGAGAGAGTGTGGAGAATATGATGTGGATCACACATGTTTTTGGGAAGTGTAAGAGAATAATTGTGTTTTGGGAAATAAGTGAAATGTTACAGAGAATAATAGGATACAAGATCCCTATGACATATAAGATACTTTATCTTTGTGATCTAACAGATGCAAACATTTTGGGGAGTGTTAGATATCTTGTCAAAGTACTGTTAGTGGCAAGTAAAAAAGCCATAACAAGGAATTGGTTAAAGAAAGAACCACCTACAAAGGAACAATATTGGGCTATTATAGAAGACATCTACAGTGCATAGTGGAAAAACTAACACAAACTACGAATACAAGAAGTGGAATTCGACGAAAAGTGGGAAAAATGGACAATCTACAAATCCCGAAATGGTGATAACTGGACTCCAAAAGAAAATAATATGGACTATTTGGGGGGGGGGGAGGGGGACTCGAGCAGTGGATGTTATTGGTATATGCTTTTTTCTTTGTTGTTGTTGCTGTTACTGTTTTTTTGTTTTGTTTTTTTCTTCTTCTTCTTCTTTGGTTGTTTAAAGGTGAAAAACTAATAAAAATTTAAGTGACAAAAAAGAAGCAAACCAACCAAATCAAACAGGTGCAGCATTACTCTACCTGTTCATACCACAGATTAGTTGGACTGCCTTTATGGCATTTCCACTTATTAGTCCAGGAGAGATCTGGTTTTTAGCAACAGATGGAGTCACACATTTTGAGGAAGATAAAGCTCCATTTTGACTGCAGAAAGATGAAATAAATAGATTTATTTTCTAACAAACCAGTTTGATCCATGGCCCATAACAGCCATGGAGTATAAATTGTTCATCTATATCTGAGTATTCATTGTCAGGTCAGGCATCGGCATGCTTGCTACCGGATAACCATGAAAACCAGTACTACCTGTCTCATGGGTCGGGCCGTCGGCAACTCAACCAGCATCCCCGCCCTTCTGAGGGTGTGGAGGGTGAAACTGGGCATCCTGGCAGAACTAAAAACAGTATCTGCCACAGGTCTGTGGTGGACCACTCTCAGTTACACGGGGTGAGACTGGACATCCTGGCAGATAAACACATCTGTTGCAAGGTCCATGGTGGACTGTGCCAGTTGGTGCATCGTGACATGCACTACACAAAGAGCAGAGATAACAAACCAATCATCTGGTCAGTCACTGCAACAGATACTGGATTCAGTTTGTCTTAGTTTGTCCTTAACACTGATAATACCTCTATCTACCAACAATGTGCTGCTAATCCTGCAAAAGCTAGCGGTACTCAAATACTTTGCAAGCAGTTTCATGAAATGGTCAGTCAGAAGGCAACTCATACCGGCTCGGACGTCACTTGGGTTAACAAGTTCTGCGCTGATCTGTTCACATTCCGACAGGCAGTGAAAAGGAAGTTAGGAGCAGGAAGAGAAAAGAAGAGGAAAACAGCAGCCTTGTATGGAGCAGAATGGAATGTATGCACTCTGTTAGACAGATCAACATCACAGCGCCCAGAAAGACAGACTACGCTTGTGGCCTTGGAAATTAACAGGTACAATGTAGACATAGCTGCACTTAGTGAAACAAGATTGCCTGGATATGACAGCTTGGAAGACCATGGATACATCTTCTTTTGGAGTGGGACATCAACTCAAGAGAGAAGCAGGAGTGGGCTTTGCAGTTAGAAATGAGATAGCAGCAATGCTTGATGAGGAACCGGTGCTAATCAGCGACAGGATGACTGAGACTACCACTATAGCGGAATATGTATGCCACACTCATCAGTGTGTATGCCCCAACAATGACCAACACAGAGGCAAAGGAAGAGTTCTACAGTGATTTATGTGATACTTTCAGGCGTGTACCGACTGATGACAGGCTGATACTTGTTGGGAGATTTTAATGCTAGAGTTGGTTCAGACACTGAGAAATGGAAAGGAGTGCTAGGCAGTCATGGAGTAGGCAAGTGCAATGGAAATGGAGAACTTCTACTTGCACTATGTTCAGAGTACAACCTTGTGTTAGCCAACACCCTATTTAAGCACAAGGACACACACAAGAAGACATGGATGCACCCAAGATCCAAGCCCTGGCACTTGTTAGACTACATCATAGTAAGGCAGAGAGACATAAGGGATGTATTGGACACCAGAACAATGAGAGGTGTGGACTGTGGTACTGATCATGTTATGCTGAGATCTAGATTAAGGATTTGCAGACGAAAACAGCACTGCAGGACGAGTGCAAAGCCACCATGGAAGCTAAACACTAGTGCACTGAAATGTCAAAAGAAGCAGGAAGAACTTACACAGGAAATGGATGAAAACTTGAAAGACTGGGACAGCAACAACTCAGAGAATGACATAGAAGAGAAATGGGCTACACTGAAGGATATGGTGTATCGGACTGTGAGTGATGTTTTAGGCCACCCTGAGAGGAACATCAAGATTGGTTTGATGAGCATGATGAACATCTGAAGAAACAACTAGAAGCGAGGAATACAGCTAGGCAGGAAAGTCTACAGTGTAACACAAGGTCAAAGAAGAAGAAATACTCAGAGACTCAAAGTGAGCTACAGAAGTACACCAGAGAGATGAAGTCCAACTGGTGGGATGAAAAAGTGGAGGAACTTCAAACTGCAGCAGACATGAAGGACATGAAAACATCCTTCACAGGTTTGAGAGAAATCTACATCCCTAAACCAAGAGGATTGATGCAAC
The DNA here is from genome assembly GCA_020510985.1 of Pholidichthys leucotaenia. Lineage (NCBI taxonomy): Eukaryota > Metazoa > Chordata > Actinopteri > Cichliformes > Pholidichthyidae > Pholidichthys > Pholidichthys leucotaenia. The sequence continues at coordinate 172,193,847 of CM035847.1, read as the reverse complement.
TAAAGGGTATGGATAGTGAAACAGTTTTGCAGGAGAAAGACAAGATCCTGGTCAGATTTGCAGACCACTTTGACCAACTACTAAACAGCCCTGGAGATCTCACTGAAGAGGCTAAAGAAGCTCTAGTGCAGCGACCAGTTGTATCAAGTCTGGATGACCCACCAAATCTTGATGAACTAATGGCAGCTATCAGGATAGCACAGGATGGTAAAGCTCCAGGAAGGGATGGAATCCCAGCAGAAGTGTGGACATTTGGTGGTGTTCAGCTGACCAACTGCCTGCACAAGCTCATCCAAGAGATATGGGATGCCCAGAAAGTACCTCAAGACTGGAAGGATGCAAGTATTGTGCCTTTGTTCAAGAAAGGTGACAAGAAAGATTGTGGAAATTACCGAGGTATATCACTGTGAGCCACTGTTGGTAAGATTCTCTCACGTGTACTACTGAACAGACTCAGTGAACACATAAGATAAGATAAGGTAAGATAAGCCTTTATTAGTCCCACAATGGGGAAATTCCAGGATTGCAACAGCACAGGGATAGCAACACTCAGAGCAATAATTAAGAAGATACGAAAAATATAAATAAGAGCAGTGGATATACATACGTACACATAAATATATAAATATATATACAAAGTGCGGAGCATTGTAGCAAGATGGAATAAACAGCATAACCGTCTACTTAGTTATCCTACATAGTATGAATATGTACCCATACATATTGTCGCCCTCTGTAGCGACTGATATTGTCCTAGTTGTATACTGGAGGGGACCATTTGTGTAAGTCTGTTGCGTCTTTTGCATTCAATACTATTAGGTCGTCACATTTTTTTGCTATCTCTGCGAGCAGCCCTGCTTAGATAAGATAAGATAAGCCTTTATTAGTCCCACAATGGGGAAATTCCAGGATTGCAACAGCACAGGGATAGCAACACTCAGAGCAACAATCAGAAGGCAAGAAAAAACAAGAGCAGCTAGTATACATATGTACATATTAATATACAGTGTGTGTGTGTGTGTGTGTGTGTGTGTGTGTGTGTATACTCACCGGCCACTTTATTAGGTACACCATGGTAGTAACGGGTTGGACCCCCTTTTGCCTTCAGAACTGCCTCAATTCTTCGTGGCATAGATTCAACAAGGTGCTGGAAGCATTCCTCAGAGTTTGGTCCATATTGACATGATGGCATCACACAGTTGGCGCAGATTTGTCGGCTGCACATCCATGATGCGAATCTCCCGTTCCACCACATCCCAAAGATGCTCTATTGGATTGAGATCTGGTGACTGTGGAGGCCATTTGAGTACAGTGAACTCATTGTCATGTTCAAGAAACCAGTCTGAGATGATTCCAGCTTTATGACATGGCGCATTATCCTGCTGAAAGTAGCCATCAGAAGTTGGGTACATTGTGGTCATAAAGGGATGGACATGGTCAGCAACAATACTCAGGTAGGCTGTAGCGTTGCAACGATGCTCAATTGGTACCAAGGGGCCCAAAGAGTGCCAAGAAAATATTCCCCACACCATTACACCACCACCACCAGCCTGAACCATTGATACAAGGCAGGATGGATCCATGCTTTCATGTTGTTGACGCCAAATTCTGACCCTACCATCCGAATGTCGCAGCAGAAATCGAGACTCATCAGACCAGGCAACGTTTTTCCAATCTTCTATTGTCCAATTTCGATGAGCTTGTGCAAATTGTAGCCTCAGTTTCCTGTTCTTAGCTGAAAGGAGTGGCACCCGGCGTGGTCTTCTGCTGCTGTAGCCCATCTGCCTCAAAGTTCGACGTACTGTGCGTTCAGAGATGCTCTTCTGCCTACCTTGGTTGTAACGGGTGGTTATTTGAGTCACTGTTGCCTTTCTATCAGCTCGAACCAGTCTGGCCATTCTCCTCTGACCTCTGGCATCAACAAGGCATTTCCGCCCACAGAACTGCCGCTCACTGGATATTTTTTCTTTTTCGGACCATTCTCTGTAAACCCTACAGATGGTTGTGCGTGAAAATCCCAGTAGATCAGCAGTTTCTGAAATACTCAGACCAGCCCTTCTGGCACCAACAACCATGCCACGTTCAAAGTCACTCAAATCACCTTTCTTCCCCATACTGATGCTCGGTTTGAACTGCAGGAGATTGTCTTGACCATGTCTACATGCCTAAATGCACTGAGTTGCCGCCATGTGATTGGCTGATTAGAAATTAAGTGTTAACGAGCAGTTGGACAGGTGTACCTAATAAAGTGGCCGGTGAGTGTATATATATAGACACACAGTGCAGAGCATTGTGGTTGGTGGATGTGCAGCAGAAAGTCTAAGCTCTCTCTCTGCAGCTGCGGCGGGCCAGCTGGATGTCTTTGGGCATGATGGTGACCCTCTTGGCGTGGATGGCGCACAGGTTGGTGTCCTCGAAGAGACCCACCAGGTAGGCCTCACTGGCCTCCTGCAGAGCCATGACGGCGGAGCTCTGGAAGCGCAGGTCGGTCGTCCTGAGCGATCTCCCTCACCAGGCGCTGGAAGGGCAACTTACGGATGAACAGCTCCGTGGATTTCTGGTAGCGACGGATCTCTCTCAGAGCCACGGTACCGGGCCTGTAACGGTGAGGCTTCTTCACTCCGCCGGTGGCCGAAGCGCTTTTCCGAGCAGCCTTGGTAGCCAGCTGCTTCCTGGGGGCTTTTCCTCCAGTAGATTTACGTGCGGTCTGCTTGGTTCTTGCCATCGCTCTTTATTATTCTGTCTTATATTTCTTGCACGCTGCCTAAACTCTCTCGGTTGCGCACCTAGGATGATGTAGTCTACTGCTAAATGAGCTCCTCAGAATCTCGCAGAATGTACTACCGGAAACCCAGTGCAGCTTTAGAAGTGGAAGAAGCACAATGGACTGCTTGAAACAGGTTCAAGAAAAGTGTATCAAACAGAACATGCCGCTTTATGTAGTCTTCATCGACTTCAGTAAAGCCTTCGATACTGTATCACGACAAGGACTTTGGCAGGTACTCAAGAAATATGGCTGTACAGAGAAGTTTGTCAACCTGATTGAGGCACTCCATACAGGTATGCAAGCAAACGTGGCAATGAGTGGTTCAGTGTCTAAAGACTTTTCAGTAAGCAACGGGGTGAAACAAAGGTGTGTGCTGGCACCTACACTCTTCTCGCTATATCTGGCAGCCATGCTTGAGGTGGCCTTCAAAGACACTTCAGAAGGAGTATACATCCAAACAAGGAAAGAAGCAGACTTGTTCAGTGTGGCACAGTTTAAAGCCAAGAGTAAGACATTGATAAAGGTAGTAAGAGAAATGCTCTTTGCTGACAACAGTGCTCTAGTTGCACACAGTGTGGAAGATATGCAATCTATAGTGGAGAAATTTGCAAGAGCAGCTAGCCAGTTCAGCCTCAAAATCAACATCAAGAAGACAGAGTGCCTTTATCAACCACCAAATTTCCAGTTATCAACATTACTACCAGAAGAGATCAGCATTGGTACAGAGCCACTAGTCAAGTGTAAGACTTTCAAGTATCTCGGGAGTACTGTTTCAGAGAATGCTAGGCTGGAGGATGAACTATCTCTCACAATGGGAAAAGCGAGTACTGTGTTTGGAAGCTTGAGGGAGAGACTGTGGAACAATCGACGTGTCTATCCGTGTGAAATGCAAAGTGTACAGAGTGACAGTACTGGCTACTCTATTGTACGGTGCTGAAACTTGGACTGTCTACAGGGTGCAGGTAAAGAAACTCCACGTGTACATGAGACACCTTTGAGCCATAATGAACATCTCATGGAAAGACAAGATAACCAACATAGAAGTGCTGAAATGAGCTGGTCTACCATCAATGGAGGACATGCTAATACAGATGAACCTGAGATGGCTTGGACATGTTGAGAGGATAGATCACCAGCGTCTCCCTCGGCAGTTACTCTACTCACAGTTATGCAAGTGCAAACGTAATCAGGGTAGACCAAGGCTCAGATTTAAAGGCACTGTAAAAAGAAACCTGAATAAGTTGGATATAGACAGGAGTTCCTGGCAGCAGAAGGCGAAGGACAGAGCTGAGTGGAGGAATCTGGTCAGACCTAAATGAAACAGTCATTGTTGCCCACGACAGACTGCTATGATGATGATATCTGAGTATTAATATATAAATACAACTCCTCCTGTTCTGTGTTGCAGGTGACGACCGCTGTCCAACCACAGAAACCTGTGACCTGGGCTTTTCCCCAGACCATATCCCCCCGAGGAGTGCAGCTCAGCAGCTCAGGTCAGAGCCACAACCCGTCATCCTGTAGCCTTGCAACCCCCCAATCCGGGCTAATGCATCGACATGGTAAGAATGGATGGGGGACTTGTTTGTGTGAGTTTAAGGTTTAGTCCTCTGCTTTAGATACACTGTTTAACCTGTTGCATAGTTTAGAGACTCATCATGCAGAGTCTGGGTTCTCTTATGTGACCCGAAAAGGATTAAGCGGTTAAGAATATGAATGAATAAGTTATTTAAGGGTGCTTTCACACCTAACCCATTTGGTCCAGACTTCTGAACTTTTCAGTTTTGATCAGACCAAAATAAGATGTGTGAAACCTCCCCAGACCACAGCCAGACCACAGGTAAAATTTAGTCCTGCAAAAGAGGTGGTGTCAGTGTGGATCAAGCTGAATCTTAGTCTGATTTGTTTCTAGTGTAAAAGCACTTTTTAGCTTATTCCAGGAGAGCCAAAAGCAGCTAATGTAATGGCCTTGTGTCCGTTGACCATCCATTCATCCACCTGTCCATCCACATTTGACAGAAATCGTTACTGCTTCGAGGCAGTTGCTCCGATGCTCACCAAACTCACAATGATCCTTAGGTGGGTTGGCATCCAGGTTGTGCTCACTAACTCAGCTAGTTAACCTATTAAGTTGGTGGATTCTTCTCCAATTTCAACCTAAGGTGTATATACCCAGAGCTGCAGAACACATCTCAGAGGGTGAGTATCATGTTTGCTAACTACCACAGTCTCTGCTAAAGACACAAACGTAGTCATGAGAGTTGTTTGGTTTCATGCTGCCCCTTATGAAAACACCAAAGTATATAATGTAAAAAAAAAAACATGAACCTTAGGTGTGGTGGTCTAGAGGTTGAGCATCCGCCCCACAATCAGGAGGTCGGGGTTCAAGTCCCGGCTGGGTCATGCCAAAGACCATATTAAAATGGAATGTCCTGACTTCCGGTCTGGACGCCATGGCGACTGCAGCTTAACACTGAAGCTCTCAGACCCAATCCAGGATAACACCTTGAAAATCAAACTTAACGGATTTTTGGAGGAGTGAAAAAAGACAAAATCATCATGTCTAAAGGAAAACAGAAGAAACTGAAATTCTCCAGGCCAGGACACGTATCGGCCGGAGAATCTGAACTGGAAGATCTCCGTTCAGAAGACGAGGAACTGGTGATAGCTAACAAAAGGGTTAGCCTGAAATCACTATTTGAGGAGCTACGACGATTTCGCCGAGAAGTTACGGCCGAATTTCGGGAATTCAGAGAAGAATTGAAAAGGACAAACAGCAGAGTGGACCAGGCCGAGAACCGAATCTTGGAAACAGAGGATCGAATAAAAGTGCTCGAAGATTCTGTGCTAGACCTACGCAAAAGACAAGCAGCTATAGAGGCTAAGCTAACCGACCAAGAAGGAAAACAGAGAAGAGACAACATAAGAATTCATGGTCTGATAGAAGGAACCGAAAATGGTTTTAACTCAATGGCAGAATGCGTGGAATCCTTACTAAGAGAGAAATTGGATATTCCACAAACCACCGACCTGAAGATAGAAAAGGCACATCGTTCATTAGCCGCTAGGCCGGCGGCGGAAGCGCCCCCACGTTTGGTGTTGGTAAGATTTTCCAATTTCAAAATAAAACAAGAGGTTGTAAGACTGGCCTGGCAGAAAAAAGGATTTATGCACCAGGAGAGAAAAGTCTACGTGGAACACGATTACACCCCGGAGGTCCTTAAAAAGCGCAGGGAATACAATGACGCGAAAAAGGTGTTAAGAGAGAAGAAATTGCGCTTTCAGACACCATTTCCTGCGAAGTTAAGGGTCTTCTACGGCGATGAAACGTGTCTCTATAATTCGGCGGAAGAAGCAACAGCTGACATGGCGAAAAGAGGGCTCCCGGTAACGGTATTTAAACCCGCAGCAGACCCGAGTGAGAAGATCAAAGCGCAAACATGGACAACACAAAGACCCTCAAAATCCACGGACCAGCAGCGGGAAACCCAGCACCAGAGCGTCGCGGATAAACTATCCGTTTTCAGGTTGGAATAGCGACCTTTTTTTTTTTTTTTTTCCCTTCCTCTTGAATCAATCCGCACATCCAACCCCCCTCATACAAGGTAACAAACTTTAAAGGAGATGCATATTCAGCATGTGGTAAAACATTTCATGGAACAATCATATTATTTGAAACAAATAAGTCTTTGTAATAAAAAAAAAAAAAACTTGTTAAAATAGAAATGTGACAATAATCCACATGTTCTCCTCATACTAACAAATACTGTTTTTGCGTGAATGTTTGATGTGATGGGGGTGGGAGGGTGCACACAATTTCACAGGGTTTAGGCATAAAAGGAAAAAAAAAAAATCATTACAAGTTTGGATTGGGTTCTGAAACTCACGTTAAAAGCATGGGACTACTTTCAGTGGCAAGAGAGGGCCCTCAACACGTAACAGAGTTTGAGGAATTTCCCTCAGGGCCTTCACTCCATCAAGGCTCTTACAGGGTCTTTAAAAAGACCTCAGCTCAGGAAGTTCTTATGACAGCTTTTTGTTTTAAAGTTTTTTACACTATGTTCTTAATGTTTTTCTTGTTTTTAATGTTCTTTCAGTTTCTGAGTAGCACAAAAGAGGGCCACCACACAGTTATACTAAACAAAACAACACAATGGAGAAAGAGGGTGTAACCAAAATAATTTCATATAATGTAAAAGGAATCCTGAATCCAGTTAAAAGATCCAAGATTCTAGGCAAAATGAAAAAAGACAAAGCAGGAATAATATTTTTACAAGAAACCCACCTAACAGACGTGGAACACAATAAACTCAGTAGACAAGGGTTTAAAATGATCTCTTCATCTTCATATAAATCAGGGAGGAGGAGGGGAGTAGCGACATTGATATCAACCAAAATTACATTTGAAAAAAAATCAGAACACAAAGATAAAGAAGGGAGATACAGTTTGGTAACTGGGCGGCTAGAGGGAGAAGATATCACCCTGCTGAATGTGTATGCTCCCCCAGGGGCTAACTGGAAATTTTATAAAAATGTATTCGACCTAATGATAACTAAAGCTCAAGGTTTAGTGATATGTGGTGGGGACTTCAATCTTAGACTGAATCCATACTGGGATGCTTCTGGTAATTCCCCACATCAAAATAACACCCAAAACAGGAAGACTCGGATGCTACTAAAAGAACTGGGAATCTGTGATGTGTGGAGGGAACTCAACCCCAGTGTAAAAGACTATACATTTTACTCAACTCCACATTCATCTTACTCAAGGATTGACTATGTTTTTATGTTTAATAGAGACATTGGAAGAGTAAAAACATGTAAAATAGGACTGATGGATCTCTCCGACCACAGTCCGATCTACATGGACTTAAATATCCAAAAATACACAAATAATACATTTTCTTGGAGGTTAAATTCAAATGTCCTGAAAGGACCATTGAAAGATGAATTGGAATCAGATATTCTCAGATATTTGGAAGATAACGATAATGGAGAAGTATCCCCTTTAATACTGTGGGATGCATGCAAAGCTGTAATAAGAGGAAAGATTATTGCAAAACTGGCAACCCAAAAGAAACTAAGACAAGAAAAACTATCCACATTAGAGTCAGAACTTAGGAACCTAGAAAAAGAACACAAAGGCAACACTCATTCTACTGACTCGCTCAAGATTAAGGAAATTAAAAACCAAATAAATGAGATCTACACAATAGAAATCCAGAAGAAACTTACATTTCTGAAACAAAAATACTATGAAGCAGGCAGTAAATCGGCAAAATTGCTAGCCTATAAATTGAGGAAACATCAAACAGAAAGAGCAATCTACAAAATCAGAGACCCAGTATCAAAGGAAATAAAATTCAGAATTCAGGATATTCTTAAAAACTTCGAGAATTACTATAAGAACTTATACTCCCACAAAAAACATAAAAACGCATCCGAGGCATTCCTAAACACATTAAACCTTCCCCAACTTACGGAGTCACAAAATAAAACACTACTGTCAGAAATACATCCTAAAGAATTGGAAAAAGCAATTATGAAACTTAAAGCTAACAAATCCCCAGGAGCTGATGGCTATACAGCAGAGTGGTACAAAACCTTTAAACAGCAACTATCTCCTCTCCTCCTGAAAACATTTAATTATGTCCTCCACACAGGGGAAATCCCCCCCTCCTGGAGAGAAGGGGTCATTGCAGTTATACCTAAACCTGAAAAGGATAAACTAGAGTGCTCCAACTACAGACCAATCAGTGTACTAAATCAGGACTATAAGCTTTTTACCATTATCCTTGCCAAAAGGTTAGAAAATATACTGACAGACCTAATTCATTTAGACCAAACAGGTTTTATAAGACAAAGACAGACACAAGACAACATTCGACGCACTTTACACATAATTCATCATATAAAAAAATATAACTTAAATGCAGTCATATTGGGATTAGATGCTGAAAAAGCATTCAATTCGGTTGACTGGTCTTTTCTATATAGAATCTTATCCAGTTTCAATTTTCATAACAACTTCATTAGAACTATACAGGCATTATATAAAAAACCAACAGCTAAAATAAGGATTAACGGTAATTTATCATCATCTTTTGAACTGGAAAGAGGATGTCGTCAGGGCTGCCCCCTGTCTCCACTGCTCTTTGCAATCTTCATAGAACCTCTGAGCCAATGGATAAGACAAAACCAAAAAATTCAAGGTATTACACTTGGTCAGAAGGAACATAAAATAGCACTCTTTGCTGATGACATTTTAATATACCTAGGGCAGCCGGACACTTCTTTACCAGAACTAACCTCAGTTTTTTCAGAGTATGGAGATTTATCGGGGTACAAATTAAACATGCATAAAACCCAAGTTTTAACATTCAACTATGACCCAAATCATTATTCACTAAGCAAACTCAAAACTAACTGGGAGTCGGAATCTATGAAATATCTGGAGGTCAATATCCCGAAACAACTCAACAAAATTATATCACTAAACTATGATCCACTGGTGACAAAAATAAAATCTGACCTAGCAAGATGGAATATGATGACTTCCGGTTATGGCTGCCACGTAGGACGGATGTGTCTCACTCTGCTCTGCTCCTGGAGAAAAAAAATCGGCAAATAACTCTCTCATTTGGGACAGAACGTATCCCAGCGTCTGGGCGAGGATATGTCGGCGAAGCCTAAGGCTGGAAAACCAGGTAAAGGAAAAAGCGAGCCGCCGAAACAGTCCAAATTAACGGACTTTCAGGTCTGTGACGCAGCAAACAAAACTCCATATATGGCGGAGGAGGCTGGCAACGGTGCGATGTCTGCGGGGAGAGGCGCAGATGCGCTGATGGCTGCCATGAGTTCAATGAGAGCGGACTTTTCCTCTAGATTTGATGGGATTATGACAGCGTTGGAAGGAATAAGAAAGGAATTGGGTGACTGTGTAGAACGAACGGCGCAGATGGAGCTCCGTCTCGCTAGTGCTGAAGATGACGTCACCCGTCTTCAATTAAAGGTGCGCACTTTGGAAAAAAAAAAAAAATCTCTGGAAAATAATATTTTGGATTTGGAATCTCGGTCGAGACAGAATAACTTGAGGCTGGTGGGTCTTCCAGAGGAATCAGAAGGTCGGGACGTATGTTCCTTTCTGGAAAAGTGGATTCCGGAGGTGCTGGGCAGCGAGGAGTTGCAATCAGCAGTGGTTCTGGAAAATGCACATCGTATTGGCCCACGGAGAGATAAGGGACCGCCGAGGACCTTAATTATGAAGTTTCTTAGCAACAGAGACAGGATGAAGATCTTCAACGCTGCACGAGCTAAAGGAGAGATTAAACACCAGGACCAGCAGGTGCGGTTCTACCCAGATTTGGCCACAGGAATCCAACAATTGAGGAAGCAGTTTGATCCCATACGTAAGGAGCTGCGCAACCTTGGGATTCGTCATGGTGTAATCTATCCTGCGAGACTGCTGACCACGTATGAGGGCAGAACCCACATCTTCAAGACCCCAGAGGAGGCGCAGGAGTTCATCAAGAAGATCAAAGAAGAAGAAGAGACTGGTGGGAGCTAAGCATGAACAAAATATAAGGTAGAATAATTAAGCATTTGCACAGGCATCTGACTGACTTGAAGTAAATAGTAAGTTTACAAAATATAGATTGTATTATATATTAAAAAAAACAAACAAAAACAAAACAAACAAAAAAAACTATGATGTACAAAGTTGTTAAAAATTTTGGAGTTAAGTTGGAAAACTACAGAGGAGAGTTAATGTTACGTCATTAAAAGCAGTAGAGTTAGGGTGATTGGGAGGATGAAGAAGGAGTGGCTTAGGCTGTTCCCCGTGGGTGTGGAGCGGTCGATGGCTATATCGGGAGACGGAATTTTTCTTTTGATTTTGGGGGGTTTCCCACAAGTGTGGGAAGGGGAAATTTGTTTGTGTGTAGTTTGTAGGATGAATGTTCAACCACTCATGTTTTTGCTTCTCTGTATGAGCATGTTTACGCTGCAAGGTAATCCCAAACTCTCTATTGATCATAAACCAAAGTGTTAATCTTAATTTAACTTCATGGAATTGCAGAGGTCTACAAAATTTAAAAAAACTTAAACAAGTTATGAATAAAATAAAAGACATGGGTTCAAAAATTGTGTTTTTACAAGAAACTCATTTAATAGAGGAGGATATAAAAAGAATTAGGAGTAGATGGCAAGGAAGTGTCTTCACCTCATCATTCTCATCCCGGGCCAGGGGAGTTATGACTCTCATACATAAATCAGTTCCTTTTCAAGTGAAAAATGTAATTGGAGACAAATTTGGAAGATATGTAATCATTCAAGGTTCTTTGCTATTAGAAAATATAAATCTTGTGAACTTATATGGTCCCAATATAGATGATCAGAAGTTCTTTGCTAATTTATTTCTTATCTTATCATCACTTACAGGGCAACATACGTATAATAGCAGGGGATTTTAATTGTACATTGAATCCAGGTATAGATAGATCAACAGGACTGGATTGCACGCACATTGGATGTAGGATGACTATTAATCATTTTATGAAAGAATTGAGATTGTTAGATATATGGAGAGAAATGAAACCACAAGTTAAAGCCTATTCTTGTTATTCCAGAACCTACAAGACATTCTCACGTATTGATTATTTTTTGATTTCCACAGAATTAAGGTCCAAGATTCAAAACTGCTTTTATGATAACATCGTGATCTCTGATCATGCACCCTGTTGTCTAATATATGTAGATAAAAAATTGACAAAGGAATCAGGTAGATGGCAATTTCAGCATAAATGGCTTCAGGATGAGGAATTTGTCAAGTATATAGAAAAACAGATAGACGAGTTCTTTGACATCAATACTACACAAACATCAGCATGTGTAAAGTGGGAGGCTTTCAAAGCTTTTATTAGGGGACATATTATTAGTTATACAGGATCAAAATCTAAGAAGACTCGAGAGGAGAGAGCTAAATTGGAACATAAAATAAAAAGTCTTCAGGAAAAAGTGTATGCAGGAAGTGACCCAAGGTTGGAGAATGAATTACTGATTTTGAGAGCTGAATACGACAAAAAATCAGCGAATAGAGCTGCCTCGAGTCTTCTAAGATTGAAACAATCTTTTTATGAACAAGGTGAAAAATCAGGAAAATTATTAGCATGGCAGATTAAACAATTAGAAATTAAAACACCAATTACCAGTATTATAAGTAATGGACAGGTAGTTATAGATCCTTTAGAAATTAACAGAGCCTTTAGAGATTACTATGAAAAATTATATGATACCAAAAATGAATCTGATTTAACAAAACTAAATGGGTTTTTGAACGAACTATCTATACCGTGTATTCCAAATGAAAACAGGGAGATATTGGAGTCTAAAATTAGTCAAGAAGAAGTTGGGCTAGCCATTGATAATATGAAATCAGGAAAGTGCAGGACCAGATGGTCTTCCAGTTGACCTTTATAAAAAATTTAAGAATAAATTAATAAAACCTTTTTTGGAAATGGTTTTAGAAGCATTTCAAAATAATAATTTACCATCATACATAAATAATGCCTTAATTATACTGCTGCCAAAACCAGGTAAGCCCTCTAATAAATGTGAAAATATGAGACCAATAAGCCTATTAAACGCCGACCTTAAGATAATCTGTAAAATTTTAGCAAGACGAATACAAGAAATTTTACCAAATATTATTAATCGAGATCAGAATGGCTTTATAAAGGGTAGACAAGGCTTCCATAATGTAAGAAGACTATTTAATATTATTTATTTTAATAAAGAAGCACCAGATACAGCTCTCCTATCACTGGACGCCGAAAAGGCCTTTGATAGAGTTGAATGGCCCTTTCTTTTTGAAGTCCTACAAAGGTTTGGACTTGGAAATAATTTCATAAAATGGGTTCAAATAATATACAATAATGCTACAGCAGAAATCCTAACAAATAACAATATTTCAAAACCAATAAAAATCAATAAAGGATGTCGACAAGGCTGTCCACTTTCACCTTTACTGTTTACTATGGCAATTGAACCTTTAGCGATAGCGATACGTTTACATTCACAAATATATGGAATTAAAGTTGGACCAACAGAACATAAAATCTCCCTGTATGCCGATGACATAATTTTGTTTATGTCGAATCTAAAAAAATCAATTCCAACCTTGTTGAATTTAATAAAGAATTTTGGGGAAATATCAGGATATAAAATAAATAAAACTAAATCTTCAATATTAATGCTAAATGAGACCCAGAGAAATTACCCAGCCCCTGAGGTAAATCAATTCAATGTTGTAAATCAGTTTAAATATTTAGGAATCCAAATTGTGCCTAAGCTAGAATCAGTCGCCAGTGTCAACTATGAAGCCTTAATGTCAGATATCAATGAGTTAACTCAGAGATGGATGTCACTACCAATGTCGATGATCGGGAGAATCAATATACTTAAAAGTAATATTTTACCTAAAATACTTTATTTATTTCAATACATTCCCTTATCACCACCTTTAGATCTATTCTCAAGAATAAAAAAAAAGTTAGTGGAATTTATATGGAACAACAGGAGGGCTAGATTACGTCTGTCTTTATTATATTTACCATTTGATCGTGGAGGTCTGAAATGTCCAAATTTTATGTTGTATTATTGGTCGGCACAACTGAGGTCTATGACATATTATTTTTCATCAAATGATCTCCCTCACTGGACTGAAATGGAATCATACAATTTACCTTTACCTCTTCCCATATTCATATACTCAGATTCGGCAAAAAAATTACAAAAACAAGTTAAAAATCCATTTGTAAAGCATATGATCAAAATATGGTGTGAAGCTAAAAACTATTTAAAAGAACCACAGTTATTGTCACAATTTAGTCCAATATGGGGTAATCAATATTTTAAACCAGGGAGAGCGGACGCTGTATTTAAAGTATGGAATTTAAAAGGGATACAAAAGATTCAAGATTTATATTTGCCATGTGCAGATAACATAATGTCTTTTGAAGAGCTGAGGATCAAATTTAATCTCAATAGAACACATTTTTTTAAATATCTTCAACTTAGAAACTTTATTCGATCAAATCAAAATAAAGCTCTCACTCGACCTATTTACTCATCCTTGGAAAAAATGATGATGAAAGATAGTAAAAGAAAGGGTATTATTTCAGAGTTTTATAACTCATTGACACTATCTTCAAGTGAAAATTCACTGAAAAGATTAAACTACTGGAAAGAAGATCTGCAAATTGAAATTTCAGAGGAACAATGGGAATTGGCTTGTACAGAAGCTCAAACCAAATCAATAAATGCACGCCTTAAATTGATACATTTCAAATGGTTAATGCGGATGTATGTTACACCGGAGGAGTTAAATAGATATAACAAAAATATACCAGATACATGCACAAAATGCATGGAAAGTAAAGGAACCCTATTTCATTGTTTATGGGAATGTAGATTAATAAGAATGTTTTGGGAAGAGGTGAGGGTAACAATTGAAAAAATAATCTCAAAACAAATCATATTGAATCCTAAACTGTTTTTGTTGGGTCTGTACCCAGAAAAGCATAATTTTAATAAAAGTGAAAGAACATTCATAGACCTCAGTTTGCTTAATGCCAAAAAATGTATTGCACTATTATGGAAAAAGACTCATAGACCAGATGTGACTCAGTGGTTAAGACAGATGTTAACAAACCTTCCATTAGAAAGAATAACATATATACTGAAATCAAAGGAAATTGTGTTTGAGAATATATGGAGACCTTTTATTGATTATGTAAAAAATTTAAACATAACTCTTGAAGAAGAAGGTGAATGATGTGTGTGGACCTTGTAAATTCCAAACTGGTGAACATAATATGTATACTTATGTATTGGATTGTCTAGACTAAACAGAGGAGCATTGTTGAAGACATGATTTTGTTGGTGGTTGTTGGTGTTTTTAGTGCATTTTTTTTTGTAGTACTTTAGTGTTAGTGTTTGATTGTTTGTATCATGTTTGTTTAAAAAAAAAGGTTCAATAAAGATATTGTGGAAAAAAAAAAAGATGGAATATGATACCATTCTTGGGTACTGCACAAAGAATTGAAGCAGTCAAAATGAATATACTTCCACGTCTTCTATACCTTTTCCAAACAATACCGGTAGAACCTCCCAAAAAAACATGGCAGGAGCTGGACAGAAGGATCTCAAGATTCATATGGCAGGGCAAGAGACCTAGAATCAGATATAGAACCCTACAGCTAAACAAAGACAAAGGTGGGCTCGCGCTGCCAAATATCAGGGACTACTTTAAAGCCGCACAAATTAAAACTTTAGTAGAGATATGTAACCCAGTCTACACTGCACAATGGAAGGAGATCGAATGCCAAATAACAAGTGACATCCCCCTACAGGCGATAATGGGGAACAATGCCTTACCTAAGCTTTTGAATAACACTAACCCGTGGATAGAGACCCCGCTAAAAATTTGGTTTAAGATAGTCAGAGAGAATCAAACTAAAGAGCCCTATTGACTTCTGCAATGGATCGCCTATGATCAGGACTTTACTCCTAATAAAACAGACACCAGATTTAAAAAGTGGAAGGAGAAAGGGCTGATAAAATATTACGATTTTTTTAAAGGGCAAATCTTAAGAAGTTTTGAAGATTTGAAAAAACAAGGCCTAATAAATCAAGACCTTTACAGGTTCTTCCAGCTTAGACACCACATAAACAATATACTTAAAAAGGAGGTTTTGGAAAGGGCCCAGTCAGGTGTTCTGAAGGTCTTCTTAATGGCATATAAAGGGATCCCAGGGATCAGATACATTTCTAAAATATACCAAGGTTTTCAAGACTTAAAAGGAGACAACACATCTTATATAAAAGAGAGATGGGAAAAAGAGGGGAATTTCACTTTACAACTGGAAATATGGGAAAAGCTAAATAAACAGCAATGGAAAAGTACCTCATCCCTGCAGTGGAGAGAATTTGGATGGAAAAACTTGGCAAGATTTTTCAGAACACCTGCACAAAACAAATTTACCCATAAGGGATTGAACTGTTGGCGCTTGTGTGGTGAAAAGACTGCAAATCATTTTCATGTGTTTTGGTCATGCCCAGTTATCCACCAATATTGGACCAAGGTACAGACAATATTGGGGAAAATATTCAAAATAACAGTTCCCTTTTCTTTTGTAACTTTGTATTTGGGTTTACTACCGGACTCACTGGAAAGACGAGGAGAAAAATACTTATTCAATGTTTTAATATTGGCAAGCAAAAAAGCTCTAACTAAAAAATGGATGTTGAAGGACTGTCCTACACCTGAAGATTGGACTAACGTGATCCAAGACATTTACTCGATGGAAAAGTTGACATTCGCACTGAGACAGGACATGGATGTGTTCATGAACTTTTGGCAACCCTGGATCGCATATGTGTCTTCCATTAGATCTAATCTTTGAGAAATACCATTTCAATAATGGTTCCGCTCTTTGTTCCAAAGCTACTCAGATGCTCTTTTATCTTTATTTACTTACTTTTTCTTTTTGTTTGTTTTTTACTGGTTTGTTTGTTTTTTTTTATTTGTTTTTTGTTTTTTTTTTCTCTTTAATTTCACTTTTTCTTTCACTTTAAAAAAAAAAAAGGGGGTGTTGTAAGAATTAATCTTCCAATGTTGTCAGATATCAGAAAATAAGGGAACATGTGATGAAAATGTAAACAATGCATTGCTGTAACGACCTGTATACCCTTTACAAAAACTTAAATAAAAAAAAAAAAAAAAAAAAAAAATGGAATGTCCTGCCGTCCAGCTTGGTGTTCAGCAAAAATGGAACGGAGGAGGGAAATGTGGACGGCAGTGGCTCAGGCGGTAGAGTGGGACATCTAATAATCGGAGGGTTGGTGGTTCAAATCCCACTCTCCCCAGACATCCTGCCGTTGTGTCCCTGGGCAAGACACTTTACCCACCTTGCCTCCAGTCTCCATGACACTGGGTCTGAATGTATATAAATGTTTGGTAGTGGTCGGAGAGACTGTTGGCGTGGATTAGCAGCCACATTTCTGTCAGTCTGCCCCAGGGAAGCTGTGGCTACAGTAGTAGCTTACCACTATCAATGTCTGTCTGGAGTGAATGAATAATGGACTCACTGTAAGCACTTTGAGATGTCACTTGACATGTACAGCATCATATAAATCTAATCCATTATTATTATTGAAAACACTCTAAAGGACATTTAACTGTATATTTTACAGGCCACAGACCACACAGTGACCCTGTCTTGGAGAAGCTTCACGATGGAGGTGGTGGACCTGATAGCGTGGGATCAGGGAGCTGCTGTAGCACTCCTCCTGGCAGCTCCTGTTACTCATCCCAGCGCAGCAGCCCTGCTCCTCTCCCACCATCCATTCACAATAATTCTCCTCTTCGTCCTTCTGTCACCCGATCTCTCTCACACCTCCTTTTGGAAGAGGACGAGGCAGAGCCAGAGACCAATGTGGACACAGGCGTCGCGGTGATACCTCGCTCAGATTCAGTGATCAAAGCAGTGACTCGCTCCTTCTTGAAGGATCTTCTGGTGACTTGCCACTCTGAGAGACCTGCAGCTGTTGGGGCTTCAGCTGTCGAGGAGCTGAGTGAGTGTCTGCCCCAGACACAGACAAACCTTCAGGGGCCCTCTGGGAATTGGAGTTCTGGTGGCTCAGCTATATCCAAGGGGAGCTGTGGCAGCAGGACTGTGGCAGCAGGTCAAAGCCCCACCAAAGGGCCCTTGGTGGAAAACAGGACTACTGCTCATGTAGACAAGGAGGAGCCAGTGGATGAGTTTTTCATCTAGGTTCCCACCACCATGACACCATGAGCAGAAGATATTTTCCACCCTAAACTTTTTAAGGTGTTTCTCATGTCATATTTGTCAACAAATGGACAGAAATGGCAAGACTGTCCAAAAATGCACCAAAAGAAAATGACCTTTTTTTTTTTCTTTTTTTTTTTTTTTTTAAATAAAACTGATGAATGGCTTCATTAGTTTTGTATTTAGATGCAGATAATGATAAATAATTGCAGGTCTTGTGATTAAAATGTAGCTCTGTAAATAGTAAAGTTTTTTTTTCATTTAAGCGCTGCTGATCACAGATTAGGTTTCTGTTGCATCACAGTTTAGATATTAATTAATATTTTTCACCAGGATGATCTGTGTGAATGCACGGTTTGATGTTGCTTTTGACTGAGTCCGGCTGGATGGGTTTTAAATAATTTAGTTAAATGAACTACGCCTGGTCAGGATACGTGCTGAAGTGAACTGAATGTTGAACAATAAGTATTTTTCCTTAAAGAACAGTGTTTTTTTAACCATGAAAATTGCTGTCAGGTCACAGTAAACTGGGGGATAAATCAGCTGATTTGACTGGAAGCACATTATGGATTTGAAAGTCAAGTCCAGTTTCATATGGTGCATAAATGTTCTAAATTAAGTTTTTCTATAATGTGAAGAAAAAATTCAATGAACTAACCTTCACAATAGTCTTTCTAAAACAACTGTTTTTTCTCCATTCCCCCCCTTTCCTCCTACATTTGTCATCAAAGACATTCCTAATTTATCCTAACAGAGTAATCTGAATCACACTTGTATTTTGAAAAGAATTTGTATTGTTTGTTTTTTTGTTGTTTTTTTTTTTTTTTTAATTGATGGTTAGAGTTGCTCCTGATGGCAGTGGGAGACCAGTTTGTGGGATAGTGTGAAGTTGAAAACAGTAAATAATTACTGTAAATGACTGGAACAGAACTTTAAATGCAACACTCACTGGTGTCTACAATGTTCAGTGATGCAGGTTTGATATTAATACATGATTTTTGTTTATTTTTTTTTTTAAAAGAGTGGTTTTCAGTGCTTATTGTGTGATCACTTTATCTTGGGTTCAACACCAATGTGTTAACAACAACAACAACAAAAAAACATTCATAAATACAGAGTACCATTCTACAGTGATGGGAGGTATGAACATAGTTGAATCCAGAAGTTTACATACACTGTACGAGTATAAAAAGACACATTTTTTTTTTCTCACTGTCTGACATTAAATAAGACTAAACTATTCCTGTTTTAGGTCAGTTAGAATTACCAAAAATATTTCTATTTGCTAGATAATTTTTATATTTGCTAAAAAAAAATTTAAGAGAATTTATTTTCTTAAAAAAAAAAAACTGTGAAATACGGAGGTGGCAGCATCATGTTGTGGGGGTGTTTTGTTGCAGAAGAGACTGGTGCACTTCACAAAATGGATGACATCATGAGGAAGGAACATTATGTGGGAATATTGAAGCAACATCTCAAGACACAGCCAGGAAGTTGAAGCTTGGGCACAAATGGGTCTTCCAAATGGACAATGACCCTAAGCATATCACCAAATTAGTTACAAAGTGGCTTAAGGACAACAAAGTCAATGTTGTGGAGTGGCCATCACAAAGCCCTGATCTCAATCCCATAGAAAATTTGTGGACAGATCTGAAAAATGTGCGTGAGCAAGGCAGCCTACAAACCCGACTCAGTTACACCAGTTTTGTCAGGAGGAATGAGCCAAAATTCCAGTAACCTATTGTGAGAAACTTGTGGAAGGATACTCAACATATTTGACCCAAGTCATGCAGTTTAAAGGCAATGCCATCAAATACTAAGGAAATGTAACGTCGGGGCTGTGATAGGGGGTGGGGATTCTAGCAGCATGCTTTGTGCCTTGGGGTATTAAGAGACTTATAATTCTTGTATTCTGAGCGTTATTGTCAGTGTTACAATAGTGTTGTTTCCCTGCATGTGAGAGATTATGTGTCTGTGTCACCCTGAGTGAAGTGAGTGTGTGTGTGGATGAGCTCCCCTCTGTTCTGCATAAGTTGTCAGTGAATAGATAAATGCCTTACACATTCCAAATCCTCTCATCATTGTGTGAACCCTTGAAACATCATAGTATGTAAACTTCTGATTTTGAAGAAAGTAATCAAAAAAATTATTTAGCAAATAGAAATAATTTTGATAATCCTAACTGGCCTAAAACAGGAAAAGTTTAGTCTGATTTAATGTCAGACAGTGAGAAAAAAAGATTGTGTGGAGGAACAAATAAGTTCAGGCAAGATGCTATGAGCTGGAAGGTTTCAGTTTTATTTCCTCCATCATGAGACACACCGTAGCACTGTGGCTGTGTGTCCTGTGTGTCTGCCTGTCTGAGGCATGTATAGTAAGCTCTTTTATACAGACAAGAGAGAATGTGTGGCATATTGATATACATATCAGTCAATACATATCAATCGCGTGATTAACTGGCGTCCGGGACTTCCTCTCCTTAATCCGGGGATGTATAACAATAGCTCATTGTTCTGGTTGTCCCCTAGGGGCTCTCTGTCCATATGCAAATTGTTCTGCTTCCTGCCGCCTAGCTGAGTGTGACGGCTGAATGTCCATGTAGATTGTGGTGGGTCACCACATGTGTCTTTTTATACACTGCATGTAAACTTCTGGTTTCAGCTGTATTAGGACAGGAAGAAATAATCAGATGTGAATGTTGGGGGTTTCTCAGACACAGTTTGATTGGTTTTCATATTTAAATGAAACTACATTTAAGATTGAACCATAGGTAATAATAATTGAATCTGTTATCCATAAAATTGTAAAATGGATCATAGTTTTGACACATCTACCATACTGTATTAATGATGTGCTCCTCGCCTACCTGGACTGCTCTCCTCCACTTTTACACACCGACTACATTCACATTACAACCCACATTGTTCAAATCTTTTTTTTTTTTTTTTTTTGTCAGATCAGATTTGCAAGACGTTCATATTGATAATTACAAGTGACTTTGACCTGACTCAAATATGACACATCCATCCTCTGAAATAACACACGCATACATCAATACAAACTCATTTGCGTTAAAGAAAGAATGATGAATTTTTAGTAAAGAAATGCTTTGGATTTTGCTGCTGCAGTTCGTTTGCTGTGTGTGATGAGATCCACAAAGGAAGGAAGCCAGACGGCAGCGCTGTGACTACACACTAACAGTGGTAAAACATCACGTGAATTCTGAATGGATATACTGTATATATCCAATCAAGCCCCACATGCATAAGTGATTCAGAACCCATCTGAAAGATTGCACTTTAGATCACTTTTGATTTGTGCAGACAGCCCTAAAAAAATCAGATCTGTCTCACACTATATTTATTGTCAGGTGTCACATGTATTTGCCCTTGTACCTGATTTGAACACATGAATGAGAAAGGTCAGGGAATATACTATAACTATGTGTCAAGAGGAAACACGCAACCACATCACATAATATTTGACAGCAGTTACTGCGATACTGTAGAATTGATGATGATAACGTTTCTTTTTTTGCTGATAATGTGCAAATAAATAAGGTTTAAACATGGTTTTAACACCTGAGTTATATTACCACTGAAAATAAGCAGCCCTGTCACCTACATTTATAGAGATATGGCTATAATAATTACACATAGTTTTACGCATTTCTTAGCAGTTTACAAACTGTATCTGCTTAATGTTTCTGTGAAAAGTCCTGCGCTTGAGCCAGGTTCGCTCTGCAACAGGAAACAACTAATAGTAAAGTTTGCAGTTCTTTACATTATAGTACATCAACAAATTGCACTTTAAATTTCACAGCTCCATCTACTGGTCAAAGGATTGTGTTGCTACGAGGAGCGACGCTGCAGCCAGTCCACCTCAGCTCCTTGGCCCACTGACCCTCTTTGGTGACTCTCACCTTCACGGGGTCAAATCTCCAGAAGCGCTGCTCTCTGAACAGGTACAGGCGGCCGTCTGGGCGTGTTAGCGCCCCGTTTGTCCCCTGTGGGACACCAGTCCAGTCTGTCAGCCGGCGGGGGTAGTAGGGCTCTTGGTGCAATGTATTAAGGTCCAGCACAGAGTAACGGGAGCCCTTGAAGATGACCATGTGGCCCAGGGGGGCGTAATAGAAGGCACAGTCAGGGTGATGAGGCAGCCCCAGATCTATGTTCTTCATGGGGAAACCGGGGTCAAGAACACTGCCTGTGTAGCGCCATAGCCGCTTCCCTGCACAACAAACAAAACAGAAAGGATTATGCTGAAATAAATCCTGTGTGCCCAGTATCACATTTAGTCATAATTTCACATAATATTCAGATGACAGCTGGCCTATTAGGAGAGGAGGACTGCAATAATTTCTACTCTTTTAAAAACTTAAAAATGATGAAGAAAATGCACAAGTGTTTGGGGGTTTGGTGTCTTGAGAAAATGTGACTCATGAAAACAAAGGATTGTATGAATTCAACAAGTAAGGCGTTGTAGCAAAGCAGCCGTAGTTTATGTAACTCTTGAGTGCATTTACCAGGTAAGAGAGATTTGACAATAGCATTAAACAGTGGTTCAGCCTTTAACCCAGCAGCTTTAGTGTGGTATATTATCTTCAAACAACAACAACAGTAGTGAAATAACCAGCTTGTGGGTTTCAACAGCTACATGAAGTTATCCAGTTGGTTAAAGAATGTAATTCAATGAGCCATTTGTAGTTTTCTTTTAATTTCAGCTATCAACACTAGGAGGGGCACTACGCCACTGTGAGGACCTGAGCAGATCACTGCTGAGGCCTGTGATACTCATCACCCACCCTGCAGGCCAAACAGTGGTACTACGGGATGTCTTGACCCAACTGTAAATTCGGTACACATCACCGTGTGTGGAGTTTGCATGTTCTCCCCGTGTCTGTGTGGGTTTACTCTGGGACTCCTCCGGTTTCCTCCCACATGCCAAAAACATGCAAGTTAGGTTAATGGGCTCTATGCACGCATCACTTCGGCGTTTGACATAAGGCCGCCTGTTCACATCCGGTCCACAAGTTTGAAAGAAGAAAGATGGCAGAATCTCTCCTATTCACTCGTTGTTTGCTGGAATTACCGCAATTTACCATTAATGACGTGCGGAGATTAGTCCATAAGTGCAGTACAACACTGCAGAGCAAACTTGAGAAAGGTTTCAGGTTTTATGTGGGCATTTGGCTGTCTGAGGAGAAAGTGAAGGCTCATTTGCCAGATGTTTTTCTGAACTACTCTGATGCACAAACCTCTCATGGTGCAATAACCTTTCTGATTATGTATATTAATAGAACCTCATGACCACCAGTTCAGCATATGGACAGCATCGTAGTTGTAATTTTGTAATATTAAAATGAGATAGGGTACAAAATAAAAGGGGCATACACAATATTGCTTAGTCAATGCTAGTATTTACAGAATAAATACTTTTATATAAACTTAACAAACGCTGCTGACATTTTAGCTTGCCTTGTATAAAACCTTATATCATCATCTGAAGCAGCAAGCCGCTCCAACCCAAACTTGTTACTGATGGCCATTTCCTCCAGTTGTTCACGTCAGCTCTGTATTTCAGCACGGAGATTCTTGGTGTTGTCCAGGGCAAGATCAAGAGCAGCAGGTTCAGAAGCAGAGCAGCAGTCGTGGTCTGGGTAATGTAATGTTACATCTGTAGAAGAGCTTGGAAGAACGAGGCGGTGTGATATATAAACCAAAGTTTATTATCAGCTCCTCTAACAAGTCTCATCCTAGTGCAGCAGCAGAAGAAGGAAAAAGAGACCGAAAACCTTCGGCTCTATCAACTTATACTTGCACATAACAAAAGACATGCATATCAAAAGCTGACAGCCCTCATTATCTTGATCCCCCCGTTATCTTCGTACTCCTCCTCATGGCCCTGGGGGGTCAGGGCAGCTCCTCCGGTCTCCACCGCAGTGCCTGGGAAGCTCTTTAATCTTCACTGGCGGCTGAGACTCTTTGTCCTGTTCTGAGGTGTGAAGTCGCCTTACATATGTAATCACCAAACATTCTCACATGCTTCAACATATGTAGGTTATGGAATATATGATTAATATAGACCACAGCCCCCCCCAAATGACTAAGAAAAGGACAATAGAAAAATTCACAGTTTAAGATAATTACTATGACATACTAACTGCTACACCTCTTGCCACAGAAGAAACTTTCCAGCAGCCATGCTCCTAAGAGAGTTCAGTGGTAATCATAACAGCATAGTAAAATCACAAGTCAGTCCTAAACTGTTACAGCACAATTAGTGAACAACTGTTGAGTAGTTTGCATCAGTCTCTGTGCCGTCTGGGTTTTAATCTTCTCCTGAATCTGCTGTGGGTCCGCTTAGGCGTCCTGCTGGGACCTTCCTGTAAGGAATCTGCAGCTTGGGGAGGAGAGTGATTAATTATTCCCTGCAGGGGGGCTGAGTCTTTTCTCTTGGGGGGTCTACCCCGCCGAGGTGCTCTCGCCAACCGTGCAGGCTCGTCTCTCAACAAGAAGGCAGGTTTAAGTCTGTCAATGCTGACTGTTTCTTTTCTATCCCCAAAATCAAGCACAAAGTGTTTATCACCAGGTTCCAGCACTCTGAATGGCCCATTGTATGGTGGGCGGAAAATTGGTTTTAAAGCTTCATGCCTAACAAAAACAAATTCAGCGTTCTTTAAAGCTTGTGGGACAAAAACCTGTGAAAAAGAGTGATGTGCCGGTCCGGGGAGAGAGTCCGGTCCGTTGCTGCCTAAAAACCTCGGGGCTGGAAGATGCCCTGGCTCTGGGTTCTCTGGTAAAAATTCACCTGGGAGTCTGAGAGGTTGTGCAAAAACTAATTCTGCTGGGGAGGCGTCTAGATCCTCTTTGGGCGCACCACGCAACCCCAATAAAACCCAGGGAAGTTTATTTACCCAATTTGTATCCGTTAGTGAGGCTCTGAGGGCGGCCTTTAAAGATCTGTGAAAACGCTCGCATAACCCATTAGCCTGAGGGTGATAAGCGGTGGTGCGGTGAATTGTCGCCCCTAAGCTGCTGGACATGGCTGACCAAAGCTCCGAGACAAATTGAGGCCCCCTATCGGACGTGATGTCCGATGGGACGCCGAAACGTGCCACCCAGTTTGTCAAAAAAACGCGAGCGACTTCCTCCGCTGTGGTTGACACCAGAGGGACTGCCTCTGGCCAGCGCGTGGTGCGGTCTATCTTTGTTAACAGGTGTGTGAAACTTTGGGAGGAAGGTAGTGGTCCCACGAGGTCGACATGAACGTGGTCGAACCTTCTAGCAGGGATTGGAAAAGGCTCCAGAGGGGCTTTTGTGTGTTTGTGTATTTTGGTGCGCTGACAAGAAATGCAAGTTTTTGCCCATTCTTTTACGTTTTTGCGCAGGCCAGGCCACACAAACTTTTCGGTGACCATTTTAACCGAGGCGCACACACCTGGGTGCGCGAGGGAGTGAATTGAGTCGAAAATACGGCGGCGCCATGCAGCTGGAACTAACGGGCGAGGTTGGCCGGTTGAGATATCGCATATTAGGGGGGGCACACCGTCGCGTAGACCCCTTTCCTCCAGCCTTAACCCTGTTGGTCCAGACAGGAGTGCGCGCACATCCGCGTCACTACTTTGTTCCTCTGCCATGGCTGCATAATCTATCCCTGCATGGATTGGGGCCGCGTATGTGTCCGCGTTGGTGAAGAGTTCTGCGGCTGAGGTAGTATAATTTGTCTCCTCGCGCTCTGACGATGTCACAGCGCGAGAGAGACAGTCTGCTACCACGTTAAGTTTGCCTGCCACATGTCGAATGTCTGTGGTGAACTCTGAAATCGCAGCTAGCTGTCTTTGTTGCCTGCCTGACCATGGTTCGGAAATTTTAGCCATAGCAAAGGTGAGCGGTTTGTGGTCTACAAAAGCCGTGAAACTCCGCCCTTCTAACCAGAACTGGAAGTGGCGGATGGATAAATGAATCGCTAGCAGCTCCCTGTCAAAAGTGCTGTATTTACGCTCGGTTTGGTTTAGCGATTTGCTGAAGAATGCCAAAGGTTGCCAGATTCCGCTGACATGTTGTTCTACAACTGCCCCTATAGCTAGGTCCGAAGCGTCTGTGGTTAGCGCAATGCGGGCCGAGGGATCGGGGAGAACCAACAATGTGGCATTAGCTAGGGCGCTTTTTACTTCCGCGAAGGCGCGTTCGCGCTCCGGGGTCCATTCAGCCGCGTTGGAAGGTTTTTGTTTTCTGAGCTCGTCATATAAGGGCTGCATGAGCTGAGCTGCGTGGGGGAGGAAACGGTTGTAAAAATTAACCATTCCTAAAAATTCTTGCAGCGATTTGACCGTTTGTGGCCCTGGGAAACTTTTTATCGCGTGAACTTTGTCTGGAAGTGGGACTGCCCCCTTCGGAGAAACTCTGTGTCCTAAAAAATCAATTTGTGACACGCCGAATTTGCATTTGGCTGGATTGATTATTAACCCGTGCTCTTCTATCCTCTGAAAAACCATAGTGAGATGCCGCCCGTGTTCTTCCTCAGACGAGCTGGCTACCAGCATATCGTCGAGGTAGACGAAAACAAAAGGGAGGTCGCGTAATACTGCGTCCATCATCCGCTGAGAGGTTTGAGCCGCGCCTTTGAGGCCGAAAGGCATCCGCAAAAATTCAAAAAGGCCGAAAGGGGTTATTACAGCTGTTTTAGGAATGTCCTCTGCTCGAACTGGGACTTGATGAAAACCGTGGACCAGGTCTATTTTTGAAAAAATGCGCGCACCCGCCAGATGCAGTGAAAAATCCTGAATGTGAGGAATTGGGTAGCGGTCATGCGCTGTCGCACTGTTTAATCTGCGGTAATCGCCGCACGGTCTCCAAGAACCGTCGGATTTCGGAACCATGTGAAGTGGTGAGGCCCAAGGGCTTTTCGAGCGTCTAATAATGCCTAATTTTTCAAGGGTGGTAAACTCGTCCCGAGCTATGGCGAGCTTGGCCGCGTCTAAGCGCCGAGCTTTGGCAAATACGGGTGGGCCCATTGTGGGAATAAAATGTTCAACCCCGTGTTTAGCCACTGTGGCTGAGAATTTGGGAATTGTGAGTGCTGGAAATTGGGTGAGGAGTTGATCAAACTTACCTCCTGCTGTGGTGACGCTGGCTTGCACGGGTGGTGGAGAAAGTCGAGCTGAGCAGGGAATAGAAGCAAAGGACAGTGCATTAACCAAGCGCCTGTTCGCTAGATCAACTAATAACCCATGTGCACACAAAAAATCTGCGCCCAACAAGTTAAAACTCACCGCCGCTACAACAAATGTCCATCTGTAGTTGCGGCCGTGGATGCATAGGTGCAGGCTCTTTTTGCCAAAAGTGTTGATGGTGGAGCTGTTGGCTGCCACCGCTCCATTGCCCCGGGGGCCCATGGCCCGGTCTGCTTGGGAGGGCATGACAAAACTTAGTTGAGCTCCCGTGTCGATAAGGAACCGCTTGCCGGTGTGTCCGTCCGTCACATATAAAAGCTTGCTTTTTTCGCTGAGAACCGCCACTGTTAACGGCTCTCGGCTTCGGCGTTTTCCGGAAATTGTGAATTTGCAGGGGGGAACGCATTTGTAAGCCTTCTCGGCGAAGCGGTGGTGGTAATAACAGACGTCGCTCCGTCTGTTGCGTCCTGGCCGTGTCGCTGTCACTGCGGGCTGGCTCTGCTCGGTGATTTGTGGCTCCTTGTGGCTCCGGACATCTGCGGATGCTGCTGTGGGTGTCTGCTCCTTGCAGGCATTGACGAGCCGTTGAGCTTCGTGAGCTAGCATGCGGAAGTCTTGCTGGGTGCTGCATCGCATGTTGGCCAGCGTCCCTCTCATGTGTGGCGGCAGCGTACTGAGGAATATGAAATGGAAGAGGAAGTTGTCATTGTCCTCTTCTTTAAGTTGCAGCAAGTCCTCCATGAGGGCCTTGGGTCTGCCTCCTCTGTGGCCGTAAACCGCCAGGATCCTCTCGGCTCTCTCCTCGGCTGAGGGGACGTAATTTGCCACGATGGTCGCTTTCAGTTCTTCATATTTGTCCTGGGCCGGCGGCCGTTGGATTATGCTCCGCGCACATCTCGAAGTGGCGGCGTTGAGTTTGGCGACGATGTGATAGAATTTTGTATCGTCAGCCGTGATGCCCGCAAGTGCAAACTGGGCTTCAGCTTGCAGAAACCACGAGGCGGGGTCTTCCTGCCAGAAGTCCGGCAGGTTGACGGTGACGGCGTTTGTGTAGACCGTCACTGCTGTGTCCGCAGGGTGAGAGTGCCTTGCTTCGGCTCTCTCCGCGGCACTGGTGCTTGGTTGAGCCCTCACTATCACTTCTGCCGTGGGGGAACGTCGTCCATCTGTTCCCCTGTCTGCATGGGCGCCGGCGTCTGCCTGGGTCGCCACAGATGAGTCAATCGCGGGGGAACGCCTCTGGTCCATCCTCGCGTCAGGGTCACCAGTGTAGAAGAGCTTGGAAGAACGAGGCGATGTGATATATAAACCAAAGTTTATTATCAGCTCCTCTAACAAGTCTCATCCTAGTGCAGCAGCAGAAGAAGGAAAAAGAGACCGAAAACCTTCGGCTCTATCAACTTATACTTGCACATAACAAAAGACATGCATATCAAAAGCTGACATCCCTCATTATCTTAATCCCCCCGTTATCTTCGTACTCCTCCTCATGGCCCTGGGGGGTCAGGGCAGCTCCTCCGGTCTCCACCGCAGTGCCTGGGAAGCTCTTTAATCTTCACTGGCGGCTGAGACTCTTTGTCCTGTTCTGAGGTGTGAAGTCGCCTTACATATGTAATCACCAAACATTCTCACATGCTTCAACATATGTAGGTTATGGAATATATGATTAATATAGACCACAACATCCACTGGGAGGGTCCTCAATTTGCATTATGTCCGTGTTTTTTCGCTCTGTCCTTTGCCAAACCAGGTTGTGGGACAGGCAGATTATAGTTATTCCATTCAAAAAGAACTGGGACTGCTCCATTTTTCAGTCGTCTGTGTCCGGTTGGCGTTGGTGACTCAATCAAGTCTGTAGTTTGAAAATGTCGGCTGCAGACTCTCGTGTGGTTTGTCACTGTAACGTTGTCCCGTCGGATTTTAACCACCCACTTCCTTTGCAGCTCTTGGTCTTTAGGAAAGGTGTGGAAACTCAGAACTGAGTTGAACTTACCAGAAGCTGTACACTGTGGTACATAGCAGTGGTGCCCTGAAGTGCTATCCTCCCGCCTTTGAAAAGAAACTTTAACTCGTTTTGAGGTCATGATATAACGTAATAATTAATAAATAATTTGGAAGATATATAAAAAGATATACAAAAAATTCGGATTGACTAAGTGCTGAAAATTTATGCAGTTTAGCCATTTTTAAACCTAAAATGTGATTAGTATTTCAATATTAGCATAGTGCTCGATGGTCGGCGGAAGTTGTGGAGCAACCTGACTCGACACCGGAAAATACGTCACGAGCTGCCGTGCATAGAGCCCACTGGCATCAAACTGGGGATTCTAAATTGTCCTTAGGTATGAATGTGAGAGTGAATGGTTGCCTGTCTCTCTGTGTTGGCCCTGCGATGGACTGGCGATCTGTCCAGGGTGCACCCTGCCTCTCGCCCAAAGATGCTAGGATAGGCTCCAGCTCCCCCGCGACACAAAAAGGATTAAGCAAAAGAAGATGGATGGATGGATCACCGTAATGCATTATTTTGGCATCTTCAGTATAACATCATAACTGTTGTTTGTAATTATAATTCTAGATAAAGTAGAAACCCTACAAAACACTTCCTTTAAAAATGACAGTGTGAGCCACAATAATGAATTCACTGAAGCAGCACCTTTGAAGAAATACCACTTAGAGTCCAGTGGGCAAAAGGTAGCAGCCTCGACGGCTGGAGGAAGGTCAGACCAGCGCTGACGGAGAGGCAGTGGGCCGTTCACATCACCTTCAGCTGATATTGTCCAGTACACACCGCTTCGAAACACCAGTACAGTATTATTCTGGTCTGAACATACGCACATACACAGGGAAAAAAAAAAAACAGCAAAGCATAAATACATATGCAAGCATACATGCTTGGGTTATTCTAACTCCTTTATAAAAAAAAAAAATTGAGCTTTAAATTTAAACATTAAATATTTTTTTTCTCTTTTCTGAGATTGCAACTGCATCTCTCCACTAGTTTCATAACAATGCAACAACACAATATAACATATGGCATAACTGGATTATGTGAGTTTCTGCAGGATTTCTTCATGTTCCAGTGAACAACCTGGACCTCACCCACAGTAATGGCATCAAAGACACCCTGGCAGTAGAGGGGCTGGCCTTGGGTCTCGTGTCTGGTCTGAAGCTCTGTGAACTCCCATTCCTGCAGAGCGGCATGCAACACCTGACCTGGCAGCCTGACAGGACCATTGCCTAATGGTTTACCTGAAGGCAGAAGAAAAGATTTTTCATACCCTTCTGATAGGTTTGGTTTTCATGAGTCACAGTTCAAAATCATTTTTTTAATCTTAAAGCAGCTCTATGTAATGTCCCTTTCCCTGCTAGGAATACTGAAAGGATTACAGCTGGTGCATTTGCTGAGTCCCAATAGCCAATCACAGGTAGTAATTGGCTAAAGTCATGCCCGATGATTGGCTGTACCTCACAAACAAAAGGTTTGAGCTGCTAGTGGGGCTGTGGCACCCAAAGCCAGAGCTGTGGTATTGAGATGACCATAATGGTATGTGTAAACTGGTCTCTTCTGTGTTGGAAGGCATTGCATCGGGGATGCGTTGCAGTGTGGGGACAGACGTAATCAGGCAGAATAACAGAAAACAACTGACATGGAAAACCAATAGTCAAAGAGGTCTGTCAAGGGGGAAAGACTCATTCTTCCTGCTGCTGAGAACAGACAGGCTGCACCTGACTGGATACAGTGGTGAATGGTCTTCCATGGACCTCAAGTTTCTGCATAACATGGCAGATTGCGAGTCTCATCCTTAAAACAAACCAGTGAAAAGTGTTTCTAACAACTATCCATGCAAGAAATAGCAAGAGCAGTTAATGAAGCCATCGTCATTTGGCAGCAAAAACCGCTGGTTTATACGTTCAGCATCACATCACTACAGCCGACACATGCCGGATGCCCGGACCTCATTTGCTTAAATTTAAAACATTTCACCTTTACGCAAATGAGAAGTATAGACAACTTGACCCACCGCAGCCTGAATCTCACCACACTGTGGCCAAATGCTTTCCATTGTGTTTCACACACACGAAGAATGGGAAGCGGAAAAAATGATTAATGCAGTGGACATGTACCATTAGAGGGAGTTGGGCTCTTAAGAGATTACTTGTAGCTACCCTCATTACCCACGCTGACAGAGTTGAAAATTGTGGGTTGATTTTGGGGCCTTCATCTGTGGCTGTGTCTTTGGAATTAAAATGTCAGAGATTAAGGTCACAGGGTCAACAAGTGTTTGCTTTTCTAGACTCCAAAACAAGAACAACTGCAAACTGACAGGAATAGTGCATCCAAAGTTCTAGACATGCATTTATTTCAGGGTCAAAATCTTGAATCTCAAGTTCGCAGGTTCACCGAGTAGTTGCCTGTTTTTGGGTGTTGTGTCCAATGATTATAACGTGATCAATATAAAATCCAAAATCTTAGACTTGTAAAGCTCTCTTTCCCATGCATACCAAAGGCAATTTAGCTATCTTCTAAATTAGACTGGGAACAAATGGAAAGACAAACTGTGGAGATTTCTTTTTAAACAGGTTTTGGAGAATGTTAACATTTAAATTGTTCTTTGCAGGATGTGGCTGGGCTCGTGTATACTGACAGATCACATTCCACTGTACAGGAAATAAACAACAAAACTTTAGATAGGGCACGTGCTGCAAACTTTTAAGTCCTAAAACCATCGCTGCCCATATAACCTTATCAGTTGTATTCCTGGCAAATTAGATCTAAAGAATTAATTAACAAGAAATGAAAAGTAAATTATTACTCTTTAGATGTGATTATGGCTGTTTTGTTTGTAAGAAGCTGAACAAACATTTGTGTAGGAAGATGGATAAAATCAGCACATGCAACAACAAGGGAAACACTGCAGGACAACACCACACTATGATAAAGCGCTTTAGGACTGTGTAGGAGCAGCATGGAGATCTGAAACACACAGCCTCACAGACTGCTGCAGCAGAAAGATTTTTTTTGATCTAAAGAAAAAAAGGGATGACCACAAAAAATGCTCCTCTAAATGCTGAAGACACATTTTCTTATGAACACCACCGAAATGTTTCCAGCCAATGAAGAAGGAGCTGATCTGTTCAACTTCATCAGCACTGCCAGATTCTACATGGCAAACAAGGAACTCTGTGGAAAATAAGCCCAAAGCAGGGGACTGAAAAGAAGGGATAAACAGTAAATAATAAACCCAAAAGACTGTAAACCAATTTAAAATGAATATGTTAATTTTTTCTTAAAGGAAAAAAAATGAAAATATAGAGGAAAAAGATTAAATGGCATTCACTTATGTAGCACTTTTTTTTCCCCTCATCCATCAATGACCAAAGCGCTTTTACAAATTCCACTGTCTACCCATTCATACACTGATGGCGGTGGAGCTGTCATGCACGGCGCTGGTCTGACCCACCAGGAGCAAGGGTTCAGTGCCTTGCTCAAGGACTCTTAGCACTTCTGTTTTATGCCTTTTCTAGTTGGTTGTATCAAAGTAGTACTCAACTTTTCTGAGCGTGTACAATCTTTTATAACAAATTACTGTGTAGTATGTTGTTTTCAGTGGGCACTGCTAGCAATAGCTAATTGCTAACTGGCTAAAGCAGACCAATTCTTCTGGCACAAAAGAAAACCAACTTATTTCGAGTCCACATTATAATCTAAAAGTCAGAGTTCAAATTTATTTTTACACTGGGTCAGATCAGCCAAATAGTGATGTACACTCACCAGCCACTTTAGTAAGAACGCCTTGCCATTACAGTTTGGGATCATATTGCCATCAGAACTGTGTTCTTAATAGCACAGATTCAACAAGGTGCTGGAAACATTCCTCAGAGATTGGTTGACACTGACATGCGATCACATCATCTGCACATCTGGCTGCACATCCATGATGGTCCATACATGCATCCATTCTTTCATGTCATTTTATACCAAATTCTGACCCTACGGTTCTTCTATTGTCCAGTCTTAGTGAGTCTGTGTGAATTGTAGTCCAGTTTCCTGTTCTTATCTGACAGAAGTGACACCAGTTTAGGTGAGTTCTGCTGCTGTAGCCCATCTGCTTCAAGGGTAAATGTGTTGGCCCTTCAGAGATGCTCTTCCGTTTATCTCTGTTGTAATGAATGATTATTACTGTTCCCTTTCTGTCAGTTTGAACCAGTCTGGTCATTCTACTCTGACCTCTGGCATCAACAAGGCATTTGGGCCCAGAAAACTGCCATTTACTGGATATTTTTTCTTTTTCAGACCATTTTCTGCATACCCTAGAGATGGTTGTGGGTGAAAATTCCAGTACATCAGCAGTTTCTGAAATACTCAGACCAGCCCATCTGGCACCAACAACCATGCAACATTAAAAGTCACCTAAATCACTTTTCTTCTTCATTCTGATCCATGGTTTGGACTTCAGCAGCTCGTCTTTACCATGACTATGTGCTTAAATTAATTTAATTGCTGCCATGTGACTGGCTGATTAGATATTTGCAATAAAGTGACACACTGGTGAAAATCTTTTTTTTCTTTGTTAACTTGTCTGCAACATGTTTTCTTACAAGGCATATCAAGAGTGAAACCCCTCTTATGTGTCATATCTATGTTTTCCTGTTGTGAAAGTTCAATTAAGCGCCCCCCCCCCAATTCAAAAAGGCCAGTTTAGATGGACCGTTTCTGTGATGTGACAGGACCAATCACTAGCTATGGCCTCAAAAGAAGAGGGAACAAAAGAGAATATTCATAAATCCTGGCATTTGAAGGAGGAGGAAAAGGGAAAAGATTTTCACAAGCAACTGTAAGACAATGAAAGGTTTTTTTGTGGGGAAAAAAGGGCACAAGACACCATTTTAGACAATGTAGATTTGTTTGCAAGGGGATTTATATCCACTGCAGTGCATCTTTAAAACACAGTTGAACAAGTGTACCAATTAATATGCTGGTAAGTGCATGACAAAACTGCTGTAATTAAACCCTTACTTAAAAAGCCAACGCTGGATCCAGGAGTTTTAGCTAGCTACAGGCCAATCTCTAATCTGCCTTTCATTTCAAAAATCTTAGAAACAGTTGTTGCTGTGCAATTATTTGACCACTTGCAAGGAAATGGTTTATTTGAAGTTTCAATCTGGGTTTAGAATACATCATAGTACTGAAACAGCTTTAGTGAAGGTCACTAATGACCTCATTATCGCATCTGATAATGGACTTGTTTCTGTATTTGTCCTTTTGGACCTTAGTGCAGCTTTTGATACTATCGATCATAATATTTTACTTGATAGACTAGAACACCTTGTTGGACTTAATGGAACTTCGCTGCAGTGGTTTAAATCATATTTTATCTGATAGGTTCCACTTTGTTCATGTCAATAATGAGTTTTCTTCCAACTCAAAACTCAGTCACAGAGTTCCACAGGGATCTGTGCTAGGCCCTATTCTTTTTAGTTTACATATGCTTCCGCTAGGCAACATTATTAGAAAGCACTGTATACATTTTCATTGTTATTCTAATGACACACAATTATACTTGTCAATGCAGCCATACGTAATCAATTAGCCAAATTAGAGGCTTGTCTTAAGGAAATCAAAGCTTGGATGACTTGTAATTTCTTGCTACTAAATTCAGATAAGACTGAAGTCATTCTAGTTGGTCCAAAAAACCTTAGAAATACCTTTCCAAATCAAACTCTTAGTTTGGATGTGGTTACTCTTTCTCTTAATAGTTCTGTGAGGAAAATGCTCCCAAAATGCAGGTTTACTGTAATACCTAGAATTTCCAAAAGTACAATGGGAGGCACAGCCTTCAGTTATCAAGCTCCTCTCCTGTGGAACCAGCTGCTAATCTGGATTCGGGAGTCAGACTCGATCTCTGTTTTTAAGAATAGGGTTAAAACCTTCCTTTTTGACATAGCCTATAGTTAGGGTGGGATCATGTGCCTCTGAACCCTCCCTTAGTTATGCTGCTAATAGGTTTAGACAGCTGGGGGACCTCCAACAATGCACTGGGCTTCACTCCTTTCTTTACTCTCAATGAAATATTTATGCTGGTCATTAACATCTGTTTGTTCTCTCCCACGGATTGAGTCCCTGTCGTTCTGTTTGCTTGCTACATGTCTGTTCTTTTCTTCTTCTTCTCTATCCCCTCACCCACCGGCTAGTCACAACAGATGACTGCCCCTCCCTGAGCCTGGTTCTGCTGGAGGTTTCTTCTTGCGAGAAGGGAGTTTTTCCTCTCCACCGTCGCCAAGTGCTTGCTCACAGGGGATCTCCTGATTGCTGGGGTCTTTCTGCAATTGTGGGGGTTTCCCCTATAGTTGAAAGTGCTATGAGATGACTGTTGTTGTGAAATGGCACTATATAAATAAAGTTGAATTAAATTGAATTGAATGATAGTTAAATGTGCCTGAAAACACTGGTAAATTATCTTGGTTTTCCAGGTTTTTACTATGGGACACTCTTGGATCAGACATGATGTCATTTAGACAGCTGGTGTCAGATGTCAGATGAAAAAGGGACATCTGTTAGTTGCCGTATCAATTTACCAAACATGTATTTGGTAAATTATCTGAATGGCAGCTCTGCCACACTATGTATGCATGTATTTTAAACCAGCACCTTTTGTAACTGACAGTCTGTATTAGTCTTTACATGTGTTTCTTATCAGATCAGGATGCCAACAACAGGAATTGTGCACATATCATTTGCTTGAAGCTTGTATCTCTAAGTAGATGGAGCATTTCTGCAGCACCAGCAGTCCTGTCAGTTCATTTTTGTTTGTGCCCATCTCTCTTTAACTGTTTGACATTTACGTGGGAGATGCTGTTGTCTGCAGAAATTACTGCCACAGGGTGGTACTCAAGCTGATAAGGACAGAGAAGAAACACAGGCTGCACTTTGCTTAACTCCACCTGGATGCTAACATCTTATGTAGCTTTTTATAAGGCAATAGAGAGCTGCTTCAGACTATTTCTTCAGAGGCAGATAAGGAGACATTCCTGAAAGCCAAAACAAAGCTAAATGACCAACTAAAGTCTAATTATCTCTTCTAATTGTTGGTTATTAGAAGTAGTTAATTCAATGTTTGTTTAAGTCATGAACATGAAGAAAAATATTGAAGGTTTAAGTGTAACAGAGCTGAAAATAAAGATGCGTGGTGCCTTTGGGGAGGCAGGAGGGTGGTTAGCTCCTGTTTTTTCTCATTCAAAATATTTCTGAAGAGGAGCAAATGAAGCGTTGCAGTTAGTAAAAAAGAAGGCAGCTGGCCTGTCTGAAAGCTTCTGTTGAGTCAAATCTCAAATTCAGAATTATGCCAATGGTTGTGTGAGTGTCCTGCAGCCATGCACACATTCCTGCAGACTGCCATGTTTTCACTGGCCCTCTGCAGCTGCTGTGCACCTGAGGTTCAGGGTCAAAACAGGGAAAGTACTTTGTGCAACAGATTCAGAACAGAAGATGGGTAGGTGGTTAAGATGCTATCAAAAATAGCTGATGCCACAATGTTGTGTAAGTCCATCCATCAAGCCATCTTTTACCGCTTTTCCGTAAGTCCGGGTCACGGAGGTAGCAGTTCAAGCAGAGAAGCCCAGACTTCCCTCTCCCCAGCCACCTGCTCCAGCTCTTCAGAGAGGATACCAAGGCATTCCCAGACCAGCTGGGAGACATAGCCTCTCCAGCGAGTCCTGGGTCTGCCCAGGG
This sequence comes from Pholidichthys leucotaenia, assembly GCA_020510985.1. NCBI lineage: Eukaryota > Metazoa > Chordata > Actinopteri > Cichliformes > Pholidichthyidae > Pholidichthys > Pholidichthys leucotaenia. The sequence goes on along the minus strand of CM035847.1, from coordinate 172,157,323 downwards.
GTCTCCTCCCATGGGACGTGCCCAAAACACCTCAAGTGGGAGGCGTCCAGGAGGCATCCTGATCAGATGTCCATACCACCTCAACTGGCTCCTTTCAATGTGGAGGAGCAGCGGTTCTACTCTGAGCCTCTCCCGGATGACTGAGCTCCTCACCCTATCTCTGAGGGTGAGTCCAGCGATCCTACAAAGAAAGCTCATTTCAGCATCTTGTATCTGCAGTCTCGTTCTTTTGGTCATTACCCAAAGCTTGTGACCATAGGTGAGGGTAGGAACATAGATTGACTGGTAAATCAACAGCTTTGCCTTAGAGCTCAGCTCCCTCTTCATCACAACAGACCGGTACAACATCCGCATCACTGCAGATGCAGCTCCGATCTGTCTGTTAATCTCTCGCTCCATTCTCCCCTCACTCGTAAATAAGACCTTCAAGATACTTAAACTCCTCCACTTGGGGCAGGAGCCTGTCCCCAACCCAGAGAGGACAATCCATGGAATCGGACTTAGAGGTACTGATTCTCATCCCAGCCACTTCACACTCAGTGGCAAACCATCCCAGTAAGAACTGTAGGTCATTGCTGGATGAAACCAGCAGGACAACATCATCTGCAAACAACAGAGATGAGATCCTGTGGTCACCAAGCATGACACCCTCCATTCCCTGGCTGCGCCTAGAAATCCTGTCCATAAAAATTATGAACAGGATTGGTGACAAAGGGCAGCCCTGGCGAAGTCCAACTCTCACTGGGAATAAGTCCGATCGAGTGTTGGCAATACGAACCAAACTCTCACAACGGTCGTACAGAGACCGAATAGCTCGTAACAACAAGCCCGATACCCCATACTCTCAAAGCACTCCCCACAAAAAAACCATGAGGGACGCGGTTGAATGCCTTCTCCAAGTCCACAAAACACATGTAAACTGGTTGGGCAACATCCCACGAACCCTCGAGGATTCTGGAGAGGGTAAAGAGCTGGTCTGATGTGCCACGGCCAGGACAAAAACCACATTGCTCCTCCTGAATCCGAGGTTCGACCAACGGCCGGACTCTCCTCTCCAGTACCTTGGCATAGACCTTTCCAGGGAAGCTGAGGAGTGTGATTCCTCTAAAGTTGGAGCACACCCTCTGGTCCTCTTTTTTGAAGAGAGGAACCACCACCCCGGTTTGCCATGCCAAAGGCACTGCCCCCGACCTCCACGCAATGTTGCAGAGGCATGTTAACCATGACAGCCCTACAACATCCAGGGCCTTGAGGTACTTAGGGCGAATCTCGTCCACCCCCAGGGCCCGGCCACCAAAGAGATTTTTAACCACCTTGGCAACCTCAGCCCCTGTGATAGGTGAGTCGTCCCCCTCGTCCACAAGCCCTGCTTCCTCTGTGGAAGGCGCATCAGTGGAATTGAGGAGATCCTCGAAGTATTCCTTTCACCGCCTGACAATATCCCCATTCGAAGTCAACAGCGCCCCATCCGCACCATACACAGTGTGGACAGGGAGCTGCTTCTCCCTCCTGAGCCGCCGGACAGTTTGCCAGAATCTCTTCAAGGCCGACCGAAAGTCTTGTTCTATGGCCTCACCGAACTCCTCCCACACCCAAGTTTTTGCTTCAGCTGCTTTGGGAGTCCCACAAGCCTCCCGGTTTGGTTCGGGGGTTGCCACCACGAGATGCCCCAAAAACCTTGCGGCCGAAGCTCTGGGCCGCTGCTTCAACAATGGAGGTGGAGAACATGGCCCATTCAGACTCCATGTCTCCAGACTCCCTCGGAATGTGGTTGAAGTTCTTCCAGAGGTGGGAGTTGAAGACCTCCTGGACAGGGGCCTCAGCCAGATTTTCCCAGCACACCCTCACTATACGTTTGGGTCTACCAGGTCTGAATGGCATCCTCCCCTGCCATCGGATCCAACTCACCACCAGGTGGTGATCAGTTGACAGCTCTGCACCTCTCTTTACCCGAATGTCCAAGACATACGGTCACAGGTCTAATGACACAATAACAAAATCGATCATCGACCTGCGACCTAGGGTGTCCTGGTGCCAAATGCACATATGGATACCCTTATGCTTGAACATGGTGTTCGTTATGGACAAACTGTGGTTAGCACAGAAGTCCAATAACTGAACACCATTCGGGCTCAGATCGTGCAGGCCGTTCCTCCCAATCACCCCCTTCTAGGTTTCACTGTTGTTGTCCACATGCACATTGAAGTCCCCCAGTAGGACAATGGAGTCTCCAAGAGGAGCACCCTCCAGCACCCCAGTCAGAGACTCCAAAAAGGGTGGGTACTCTGAACCATCATTTGGTGCATAGGCACAAATGATGGTCAGGACCCGTTTCCCAACCTGAAGGCGCAGGGAAACAACCCTTTCGTCCATCGGGGAAAACTCCAATATAAAGGCAGCAAGGTGGGGGGATACACAAATACCCACCCCTGCTCGTCGCCTCTCACCCGGGGCAACTCCAGAGTTGTTGTCTAAGTCTTATAGAGAAATCAGCCTCTAAGCAGCAAGGGGGAAAAAAACAAGCTATAAGAATTCTGTAGAGCAGCACATGTGAACACCTGCCTTCAACATGCCAGGAGGACAACACTCTCAGAGCAAACAGAAGCACACAGCCGTCACATATTCTTACATCGCAACCACACCAGTAATCTATCATAACAGAGCCACCTTAATCCCTCAGTAAATACTGACTGTAGCACTAGGATGCTGGATAATAATAATGATAATAATATAATAATAGCAATAAAACTAACAATAATAACATACATACAAACAATCCTCTGAGGTTGTTATTTTGACTAAAACCCCTTCTAATTCCCAGGAGCAGCAAAGACAGAGCTGAAAAGGTAAAAACAACATAATAAAATAGGATGACTCTTAGGCACAGAGAAACTAAACTGAAATGACATTTCAAATCTTTCAGTTCAAGATACAGTGTCAAATGAGGTGAGCAATTACATCATAGCTGTGAGTTTTATATGTTGCATGAGAAACAGAAATTTACACACAACCGGGAATACAGTGCATCTGGAAAGTATTCACAGCGCTTCACTTTTTTCACATTTTGTTATGTTACAGCCTTATTCCAAAATGGATTAAATTCATTTTTTTCTTCAAAATTCTTCACACAATACCCCATAATGACAACGTGAAAAAAGTTTTATTAAATGATGAGGCCTACAAGAGGGCTGGCCATCCTATCCCCATCTCCACCGTCATCAGAAGAGGGAGGCTATGGCTCCTTGGCCACATGGCCAGGCTGGAAGACGGGACACTGGCCAAGCAGGCCCTCTCTGCCAGCACTTGTCTGCCCCCCCCCCCCCCCCCCCCCCCAGGGCTGGCATCATCCCAGAGCTTGGCCCAGACTGTCCTGGACAATCCAGATTGCAATGATAAGCCCTCTGGCTGACCTCATCACCCTAGCCCAAGATCGCCCTGCCTTCAGCTGATTGGCTGCACCGGTCACTTAAGTGGCCAGGCGAGGATTAAGTTAAGTAAGGGATTTTTGCAAATTTATTAAAAATAAAAAACCAAGAAATCACATGTACATAAGTATTCACAGCCTTTGCCATGAAGCTCAAAATTGAGCTCAGGTGCATCCTGTTTCCATGATCATCCTTGAGATGTTTCTACATCTTAATTGGACATCTTAATTTTACCTGTGGTAAATTCAGTTGATTGGACATGATTTGGAAAGGCACACACCTGTCTATATAAGGTCCCACAGTTGACAGTGCATGTCAGAGCACAAACCAAGCATGAAGTCAAAGGAATTGTCTGTAGACCTCAGAGACAGGATTATCTCAAGGCACAAATCTGGGGAAGGATACAGAAAAATTTCTGCTGCTTTGAAGGTCCCAATGAGCACAGTGGCCTCCATCATCCATTAATGGAATAAGTTCAGAACCACCAGGACTCTTCCTACAGCTGGCCAGCCATCTAAACTGAGCAATCAGGGGAGAAGGGCCTTAGTCAGGGAAGTTAAATTAATCCCTTCCACAGCATGCAACAAGATGCAAGTAACAAGATGGCGGCGCGTGCACAACGCGAGGCTCAGCGTCTCTTCAGATTTTGTGGATTAGCAGTGTTATTTCTGCTCATTTCGGGTCTGTTCGTTCAGAACAGCTGCGCTTTCACATCTTACACCCGAAATGAGCTTTTGGACATTGGATTACAAAATAACGATAACGATCTTTTTATCAGCAATCTACGTCTCATCCCTGAGCTCCGGAGAACACCCGACGCTCGGCAAGCTTCCCGGCCGACCGGAAGCGCTCGCAGGCGGCGTAGAGACCGTAAACAAAGGCGGGGGAAGCGCGGTGGGCTAAGAGCTAAGCTAAAGCTAACACCGCACCGGCTTTCTCTACCCAGTATTTTCCTCGCTAATGTACGGTCACTGGCGAACAAAATGAATGAGCTACGGCTTCGGATCACCAACAATAAGAGACTTATGAACTGCAATATCATGATTTTCACGGAAACATGGCTACACAGTGGAATACCCGACAATGCTATTGAGCTAGCCGGCCTACACACGCTCCAGGCAGACAGAGCAGCAGATGACTCCGGTAAGACCAGAGGTGGGGGAGTGTGCATTTATATTAACAAGGTTTGGTGCACGAACTCTGTCACTGTTGAGAGACACTGCTCAGCTAACCTGGAGTTTCTCATGGTTAAATGTAGACCTTTCTATCTGCCACGCGAGTTCACTTGTACCATCATAACAGCTGCTTACATTTCTCTGGATGCTAATGCTAAGCTTGCTATGAAAGAACTGCATGCAGCTATTAGCAAACAACAAACTGCACACCCAGAGGCAGCATTTATTGTGGCGGGTGATTTTAACCACTCTAACCTCAAGACAGTGCTTCCTAAATTCTACCAGCATGTCTCCTGTCACACAAAAGGGGACAAAACATTGGACCATGTTTACACCAATATTGTGGGAGCCTACACAGCATCTCCCCTCCCCCACCTAGGTCAGTCTGATCACTTATCTTTGTTCCTTACCCCCAAGTATGTACCGTTCATCAACCGGGTGAAGCCATCAGTGAGGACCATCAAAGTGTGGCCAGAGGGGGTTGACTCTGTACTCCAGGAAAAGTTTAGGAACACAGACTGGAGTATGTTCACCTCTCAGGCTACCTGTGGCTCCCACATAAACATCGACTCTTACACCCACTCAGTCCTGGACCATATCAACACCACTATTGACAGTGTCACCGCGGAAAGACAGATCACCACGTACCCAAATCAGAAGCCGTGGATGAATAGAGAAGTGCGGCTTCTGCTAAAGGCACGTAACAATGCCTTTAGATCTGGTGACGCACAGGCCTACAGTTCATCCAGGGCAGATCTGAAGAGGGGCATCAAGAAGGCCAAGCACAGCTACAAGCTGAAGGTGGAGGAACATTTTGGGGACTCTGACCCCCGACGCATGTGGCAGGGCATTCAAGCTATCTCTGATTATAAGCCCAGTAACTCCATACCTATAGCCATGACTGTGTCCTTTCTCAATGAGCTAAATGACTTCTATGCTCATTTTGACAAGGACAATAACGAAAAGAACATCAATTTCCCACCCTTTGACGACCTCCACCACCTCACACTCACCCACACCGACGTCCGTAACGCACTGAGCCATGTCAACGTACGTAAGGCTGCTGGCCCTGACGGCATTCCTGGGCGTGTGCTGAGGGCATGCGCTGAGCAGCTGGCAGGGGTCTTCACAGACATCTTCAACCTGTCCCTGGCCCAGGCCGTGGTACCAGCGGGCTTCAAGACCACTTCTACAGTACCAGTGCCGAAACATTCAACACCATCGTGCCTAAATGACTATCGCCCTGTGGCACTGACGCCCATAGTCATGAAGTGCTTTGAGCGACTGGTCTTGGCACAGCTCAAAAAATGCCTGCCCCCTACACTGGACCCTCACCAGTTTGCCTACCGGAGCAACAGGAGTACAGAGGATGCGGTTTCTACAGCGCTGCACTATGTACTCTCACACCTGGATGACAAGAACACCTACGCAAGAATGCTGTTTGTTGACTTCAGCTCAGCATTCAACACAGTTATCCCCTCCAAGTTGATCACTAAACTTGGGGACCTGGGAATCAGTACCTCCACCTGCAACTGGATCATGGATTTTCTGACCAACAGACCCCAGCATGTTAGGTCAGGCCCCAACCGTTCTTCAGTCATCACACTCAACACTGGTGTACCACAGGGCTGTGTGCTCAGCCCATTCCTCTACTCCCTCTTCACCCATGACTGCAGGCCTATGTATGGATCCAATTCCATCATAAAGTTCGCAGATGACACCACGGTGATCGGACTCATCAGGGACAACGATGAGTCAGATTACAGGGCAGAGGTTGAGCACTTGGCTACTTGGTGCGCTGACAATAACCTGCTCCTTAACACCAGCAAAACCAAGGAGCTCATAGTGGACTACAGGAAGGAGAGGGGACAGACACATGACCCCATCCATATCAATGGCATAGCTGTTGAACGTGTCCCCAGCTTCAAATTCCTGGGGACCCACATCTCGGAGGACCTATCCTGGTCAGTTAACACCACCAGCCTGATCAAGAAGGCCCATCAGCGCCTCTTCTTCTTGAGGACACTGAAGAAGAACCATCTGTCAACTGACATCCTGGGCAACTTCTACCGCTGCGTGATAGAGAGCACCCTGACCAACTGTGTCACAGTCTGGTATAGGAGCTGCTCTGTCGCTGACCGTAAGGCGCTGCAGCGGGTGGTGAAAACCGCCCAATGCATCACAGGGACTCCACTTCCAGTTATAGAGGACGTCTACAGGAAAAGATGTCTGCGCCGGGCACGCAGCATTCTTAGGGACTCCAACCATCCTGCTTATGGACTGCTCCAGCTTCTCCCCTCCAGAAGGCGTTTCAGAAGCCTTCGGACTAGAACCAGCAGGTTTAGGAACAGTTTCTTTCCAACAGCTGTCACGTTATTGAACTTAGTTCCCCGCTGACTCTCTTACCATCATCTCTTACCATCCTCACCTGTACATAACTGCCCATCTAACTTATTGTACATTATTTGCACATAACAGTACTCTTAACTTTCTGCACTGCTGCATATATTTGCATATATTTGCTTAAATTGCACATACTGTCAATTACTGTATATACTGCACTGCTGTCCTCTGCACTTTTGATTGGATGCTAAACTGTGTTTCGTTACCTTGTATTCATACATGTGTAATGACAATAGAGTTGAATCTAATCTAATCTAATCTAATGTGGGACACCATGTGGTGGATGGGGCGGCACCTATCTCCGTTTCCCTCACTTTAGGCCACAAAGCTACTGTGAGTACTGAAAGCTACAGTGGGGTGGGGGGTGGGGGGTGGGGGGTGTTCAGTCCTCTGGTAGCTCTGTGTGTTAACTTTCCTGTCCTTGTTCTATTATGCTGAGCACCAAGCTAGAAGGCAGAAAGTCCCATTTTTTATATGGTCTTTGGTATGACCCAGCTGGGATTTGAACCCACGACCTCCTGGTTGTGGGGTGGTGGCCTAGTGGTGGTAGTCAGTGAGGTGACCAAAAACCCGATGGTCATTCTGTCAGAGCTCCAGTGTTCCTCTGTGGAGAGAGGAGAAGCTTCAAGAAAGACAACCATCTCTGCAGCAATTCACCAATCAGGCCTGTATGGTAGAGTGGCCAGACAGAAGCCACTCCTTAGTAAAAGGCACAAGGCAGCCTGCCTGGACTTTGCCAAAAGGTACCAGAAGGACTCTCAGACCATGAGAAACAAAATTCTCTGGTCTGATGAGACAAAGATCGAACTCTCTGGCAAGAATGCCAGGCGTCATGTTTAGAGGAAACCAGGCACCGCACATAACCACACCAATACCGTGAATACAGTGAAGCATGGTGGTGGTAGCATCATGCTGTGGGGATGTTTTTCAGCAGCAGGAACTGGGAGACTAGTCATGATAGAGGGAACGATGAATGCAGCAATGTACAGAGACATCCTGGATGAAAACCAGCTCCAGAGCACTCTTGACCTCAGACTGGGGCGACGGTTCATCTTTCAGCAGGACAACAACCCTAAGCACACAGCCAAGATATCAAAGGAGTGGCTTCAGGACAACTATGCGAATGTCCTTGAGTGGCCCAGCCAGAGCCCAGACTTGAATCAAATTGAACATCTCTGGAGAGATCTGAGAATGGCTGTGCACCGACGCTTCCCATCCAACCTGATGGAACTTGAGAGGTGCTGCAAAAAGGAATGGGCCAAACTGCCCAAAGATAGGTGTGCCAATCTTGTGGCATCATATTCAAAAAGACTTGAGGCTGTAATTGCTGTCAAAGGTGCATCAACAAAGTATTAAGCAAAGGCTGTGAATACTTATGTATATGTGATTTCTTAAGTTTCATTTTTAATAAATTTGCAAAGATCTCAAAAAAGCTTTTTTCATGTTGTCATTATGGGGTATTGTGTGTAGAATTCTGAGGAAAAAATAATTTAATCCATTTTGGAATAAGGCTGTAACATAACAAAATGTGGAAAAAAGTGAAGCGCTGTGAATACTTTCCGGATGCACTGTGTTGTGTCCACAATTGATGAAATAAGGAGTGGGGCAGCAGGCAATTTACGATGTTTATTATATAGCTCATGAACAGTGCAACAGTGGGACAGCGCTCTCGGTCCAGGCGTTGACGGCGAAAGAGGACATGCCCCTCCCAGCCGCAGCCTTTATACCCTGGCGGGCGTCACCACCAGAAAGGTGGGCCGCCAACCCCCTCTATTCCCCGGTAATTCCCAGGCCGCCATCTTACCACTGTTTTCCATATGTAACATTCCTCCCCATCCCTTTAAAAAATTCAGTCATACAGATCGACCCACCCAAATTCATTACCCAACTCACACGCTAACAGGGGAAAACAGTATGCACAAAACCAATAAGTAACCTATCCATTCACACAATCAAGGCTGGGGCTGCCTTGTCCCTAGCAGTCCAAACTAAAATGTAGCCGTGTATCTAAAAAATTAATCCCAGAACCCTATATATATATACAATAAATAACAAACAATAAACAGTTCAAATTCACAACCTAAACATCTCTACTGGCGGCCCCCACCCCAACACACCCACCCCACACTTGGGCACACAATATAAAAGTGTTTGGCACTTCAAATAATTATCACTAATTTACATTATTGTGGAGAGAGTAATAATCAGGCCAGGCAGACGAACTTTATTCACTCTCTCACATTTCTCAGTCTCAGAAGAAGCATTGACCTCATGCTGCAGGGTCTCTCCTTTATATTACAACACTCACTCTCCCTGCTGCCTGAGGTCTTGCATCACAATACATTTTCACATCCCAATTCCTATTGTCCCCCCAGCTGCTTTATCCAACTGCCTGGGGTCTTGCATCACAATACATTCTCCCATCACAATTCCTATTGTCCCCAGCTGCTTAATCCCCCATGCTCTTCCGGCAGAGGAATTTACTGCCTCTCCTTTCCTTCCAGTCTGAGATGAATATCACAGCATGGGTTCCCCATACCGCCCTCCACCCCCCCACCCCCGAGTCTCAGACTGAGCGTTAACTGTCACGTCCTTTCGGCTTCAGCCTCCTCCCATATCTGCTGTAACGAGGAGTCTTCGGCTCCGCGGCGCTGCTGTGCCAGTGGGGGGTTCCTGGGGGTGTGTCCGTCTGTGGGTGGACAATGGTGAGGGGGGGGGGCATTCAGCCTGCTCGTGTGACTGCTCTGATGAATCGTTTACCTGGGGAGTTCTCAGTGGGGGTCTTCCACGCCGAGGAGCTCGAGCCAACATCACCTGCTCATCTGCCACCGCAAAGGCCGGTTTAAGCCTGTCTATACAGATTTTCTCCCGGCGACCCCCCAAGTCTAACACAAAATGTTTGTCCCCTGGTTCCAGCACTCTAAACGGGCCATCGTAAGGTGGCCGCAATGGGGGGCGGTGGGCATCGTGCCTGACAAACACGAACGCCGCGTTCTTCAAGGTTTTTGGCACAAAAGCGCGTGGAAAACAGTGGTGGGCCGGGCCAGGTAGCGTGCCTGTGTACGCGCTATGCCGTGAACACGGGGACGGATGGTTGTTCGGCGCGGGATTATCTGGTAAAAATTCCCCGGGGAGCTGCAGCGGCTAAGAAAAAACCAGCTCTGCTGGGGAAGCCTCCAAATCCTCTTTTGGTGCGGAATGCAACCCTAATAGAACCCACAGCAACCAGTCCACCCAATTTGCATCTGTAAGCTAAGCCCTGAGCACTGCTTTCAGTGACCTATGGAAATGCTCGCATAACCCATTGGCCTGTGGGTTGTACGCAGTTGTGCGATGAATTGCGACACCCAGGCTACGGGCCATCGTGGACCAGAGGTTGGAAACAAACTGAGGGCCCCAATCGGACGTGATGTCCGAAGGGATGCCAAAACGTGCCACGTTGTCAAAACGTGCCATGTTGTCAAAAAGGCGCGCGCCACGTCTGCGGATGCGGTTGCAGCTAGCGGGACTGCTTCTGGCCATCGTGTGGTGCGGTCCACCACTGTCAGAAGGTGCGTGAACCCCTGCGATGGCGGGAGGGGGCCCACAAGGTCCACGTGAACGTGGTCGAACCTCTTAGCTGGGATACGAAACGGCTCCAAAGGGGCCTTTGTGTGCCTGTGCACTTTGGCTCATTGGCACACTATGCAGGCTGCAGCCCACTCTTTCACCTGTTTGTGCAGGCCTGGCCATACGAACTTCGCTCCCACCATTTTGACTGACGTGCGCACTCCTGGGTGCGCCAGGGCATGAACGGACTCAAACATGCGGCGGCGCCAAGCGCCTGGGACCACCGGGCGCAGGCGTCCTGTGGAGACGTCACAGATTGGGGGGGCCCCCTGTCTTGCAGTACTCTGCTCTCCAGCCTTAACCCTGTTGGTCCAGACTGGAGTGTGCACACGTCCGCATCGCCAATCTGCTCTGCGGCCATGGCCGTGTAATTTATCCCTACGTAGACTGGGGCCACTACTGCGCGCGAGAGGCAGTCCACCACCACATTCAGTTTACCGGCCACATGCTGAATATCGGTCGTAAACTCCGAGATCGCGGCCAGCTGTCTCTGCTGCCGGCCCGACCATGGTTCCGAAACCTTGGCCATCGCATACGTTAGCAGCTTGTGGTCCACGAACGCAGTGAAGCTGCGCCCTTCCAGCCAGAACTGGAAGTGGCGTATGGCCAGGTGGAGAGCCAGTAACTCTCTGTCAAACGCGCTGTATTTACGCTCACTGTCGCGCAAAGACCTGCTAAAAAAAGCAAGTGGCTGCCAAGAACCGGCGACGCGTTGCTCCATGACAGCCCCTATAGCCACGTCCGAGGAGTCGGTAGTGAGCGCTATCCAAGCCGCCACGTCCGGGTGCGCCAACAGTGCGGCGTTTGCCAAGGCTGTTTTAACCTCAGAGAATGCCTGCTCCCGCTCAGGAGTCCAGTCGACTCTGTCCTCCGGTTTCCACTTCTTGAGTGCGGCGTACAATGGCTGCATGAGCTGGGCTGTGCAGGGGAGGAAACGGTTATAAAAGTTAACCATCCTCAAAAACTCTTGCAGCGCCCTGACCGTCTGAGGCCGGGGAAAATTCACCACCACGCACACCTTGTCCAGCAAGGGTATCACTCTCTCCGGTGAGATGCGGTGCCCCAAAAAATCAATCCCCGTCAGGCCGAACTGGCATTTCGCCGGGTTGATTATTAACCCGTGCTCCTCTAACCTCCAGAAAACCGTCCTGAGGTGGGTTACGTGTTCGTCCTCGGACGCGCTGGCTACCAGGATGTCATCCAGGTAGATGAACACAAATGGCAGATCGCGCAACACCGTATCCATCATGCGTTGGAATGTCTGTGCCGCGCCTTTTAATCCGAAGGGCATGCGTAAAAACTCAAACAGACCAAACGGAGTTATTACCGCTGTTTCAGGTATGTCCTCCGCGCGCACCGGGACCTGGTGGTAACCACGGACCAGGTCTATCTTAGAAAAAATACGTGCCCCGGCAAGGTGAATGGAAAAATCCTGAATATGGGGGATCGGGAAGCAGTCGTGCTCTGTGGCGTTGTTTAATCTGCGGAAATCTCTGCAAGGTCGCCACGATCCCTCGGCCTTAGGGAACATATGTAGTGGGGATGCCCATGGGCTGTTTGAGCGCCTGATGATGCTCAGCCTTTCCAAGTTGGCAAACTCCTCGCGCACTATGGCCAGTTTAGCTGTGTCCAAGCGCTGAGGTTGTGCGAAAACGGGCGGCCCGGTGGTGGTAATAAAGTGTTCCACCCCATGTTTAGTGATGGCCGCTGAAAATGTTGGGACCATGAGTGCTGGGAACTGGGTGAGCAGTGTGTGGAACTTACCACCTGGAGCTGTGACGTTGGCTAGCGTTGTTGGCCCAGCTCCTCGAGCTGTACAGGGGAGGGAATCAAAAGACATTGCATAACTTCCGGTTATGGCTGCCACGTAGGACGGACGTGTCTCGCTCTGCTCTGCTCCTGGAGAAAAAAATCGGCAAATAACTCTCTCATTTGGGACAGAACGTATCCCAGCATTTGAGCGAGGATATGTCGGCGAAGCCTAAGGCTGGAAAACCAGGAAAAGGAAAAAGCGAGCCGCCGAAACAGTCCAAATTAACGGACTTTCAGGTCTGTGACGCAGCAAACAAGGCTCCATATATGGCGGAGGAGGCTGGCGGCGGTGCGATTTCTGCGGGGAATGGCGCAGATGCGCTGATGGCTGCCATGAGTTCAATGAGAGCGGACTTTTCCTCTAGATTTGATGGGATTATGACAGCGTTGGAAGGAATAAGAAAGGAATTGGGTGACTGTGTAGAACGAACGGCGCAGATGGAGCTCCGTCTCGCTAGTGCTGAAGATGACGTCACCCGTCTTCAATTAAAGGTGCGCACTTTGGAAAAAAAAAAAAAATCTCTGGAAGATAATATTTTGGATTTGGAATCTCGGTCGAGACAGAATAATTTGAGGCTGGTGGGTCTTCCAGAGGAATCAGAAGGTCGGGACGTATGTTCCTTTCTGGAAAAGTGGATTCCGGAGGTGCTGGGCAGCGAGGAGTTGCAATCAGCAGTGGTTCTGGAAAAAGCACATCGTATTGGCCCACGGAGAGATAAGGGACCGCCGAGGACCTTAATTATGAAGTTTCTTAGCAACAGAGACAGGATGAAGATCTTCAACGCTGCACGTGCTAAAGGAGAGATTAAACACCAGGACCAGCAGGTGCGGTTCTACCCAGATTTGGCCACAGGAATCCAGCAATTGAGGAAGCAGTTTGATCCTGTACGTAAGGAGCTGCGCAACCTTGGGATTCGTCATGGTGTAATCTATCCTGCGAGACTGCTGACCACGTATGAGGGCAGAACCCACATCTTCAAGACCCCAGAGGAGGCGCAGGAGTTCATCAAGAAGATCAAAGAAGAAGAAGAGACTGGTGGGAGCTAAGCATGAACAAAATATAAGGTAGAATAATTAAGCATTTGCACAGGCATCTGACTGACTTGAAGTAAATAGTAAGTTTACAAAATATAGATTGTATTATATATTAAAAAAACAAAACAAAAACAAAACAAACAAAAAAAAAAAACTATGATGTACAAAGTTGTTAAAAATTTTGGAGTTAAGTTGGAAAACTACAGAGGAGAGTTAATGTTACGTCATTAAAAGCAGTAGAGTTAGGGTGATTGGGAGGATGAAGAAGGAGTGGCTTAGGCTGTTCCCCGTGGGTGTGGAACGGTCGATGGCTATATCGGGAGACAGAATTTTTCTTTTGATTTTGGGGGGTTTGCCACAAGTGTGGGAAAGGGGAATTTGTTTGTGTGTAGTTTGTAGGATGAATGTTCAACCACTCATGTTTTTGCTTCTCTGTATGAGCATGTTTACACTGCAAGGTAATCCCAAACTCTCTATTGATCATGGACCAAAGTGTTAATCTTAATTTAACTTCATGGAATTGCAGAGGTCTACAAAATTTAAAAAAACTTAAACAAGTTATGAATAAAATAAAGGACATGGGTTCAAGAATTGTGTTTTTACAAGAAACTCATCTGATAGAGGAGGATGTTAAAAGAATTAGGAGTAGATGGCAGGGAAGTGTATTCACCTCTTCATTTTCATCCCGAGCCAGGGGAGTTATGACTCTCATACATAAATCAGTTCCTTTTCAAGTGAAAAATGTAATTGGAGACAAATTTGGAAGATATGTAATCATTCAAGGTTCTTTGCTATTAGAAAATATAAATCTTGTGAACTTATATGGTCCCAATATAGATGATCAGAAGTTCTTTGCTAATTTATTTCTCATCTTATCATCACTTACAGGGCAACATATAATAGCAGGGGATTTTAATTGTACATTGAATCCAGGTGTGGATAGATCAACAGGACTGGATTGTACGCACATTGGATGTAGGATGACTATTAATCATTTTATGAAAGAATTGAGATTGTTAGATATATGGAGAGAAATGAAACCACAAGTTAAAGCCTATTCTTGTTATTCCAGTACCTACAAGACATTCTCACGTATTGATTATTTTTTGATTTCCACAGAATTAAGGTCCAAGATTCAAAACTGCTTTTATGATAACATCGTGATCTCTGATCATGCACCCTGTTGTCTAATATATGTAGATAAAAAATTGACAAAGGAATCAGGTAGATGGCAATTTCAGCATAAATGGCTTCAGGATGAGGAATTTGTCAAGTATATAGAAAAACAGATAGACGAGTTCTTTGACATCAATACTACACAAACATCAGCATGTGTAAAGTGGGAGGCTTTCAAAGCTTTTATTAGGGGACATATTATTAGTTATACAGGATCAAAATCTAAGAGGACTCGAGAGGAGAGAGCTAAATTGGAACATAAAATAAAAAATCTTCAGGAAAAAGTGTATGCAGGAAGTGACCCAAGGTTGGAGAATGAATTACTGATTTTGAGAGCTGAATACGACAAAAAATCAGCGAATAGAGCTGCCTCGAGTCTTCTAAGATTGAAACAATCTTTTTATGAACAAGGTGAAAAATCAGGAAAATTATTAGCATGGCAGATTAAACAATTGGAAATTAAAACACCAATTACCAGTATTATAAGTAATGGACAGGTAGTTATAGATCCTTTAGAAATTAATAGAGCCTTTAGAGATTACTATGAAAAATTATATGATACCAAAAATGAACCTGATTTAACAAAACTAAATGGGTTTTTGAACGAACTATCTATACCGTGTATTCCAAATGAAAACAGGGAGATATTGGAGTCTAAAATTAGTCAAGAAGAAGTTGGGCTAGCCATTGATAATATGAAATCAGGAAAAAGTGCAGGACCAGATGGTCTTCCAGTTGACCTTTATAAAAAATTTAAGAATAAATTAATAAAACCTTTTTTGGAAATGGTTTTAGAAGCATTTCAAAATAATAATTTACCATCATACATAAATAATGCCTTAATTATACTGCTGCCAAAACCAGGTAAGCCCTCTAATAAATGTGAAAATATGAGACCAATAAGCCTATTAAACGCCGACCTTAAGATAATCTGTAAAATTTTAGCAAGACGAATACAAGAAATTTTACCAAATATTATTAATCGAGATCAGAATGGCTTTATAAAGGGT
This sequence comes from Pholidichthys leucotaenia, assembly GCA_020510985.1. Classification (NCBI taxonomy): domain Eukaryota; kingdom Metazoa; phylum Chordata; class Actinopteri; order Cichliformes; family Pholidichthyidae; genus Pholidichthys; species Pholidichthys leucotaenia. Next base: position 172,141,678 of record CM035847.1, on the reverse strand, counting down.
AGACAAGGCTTCCATAATGTAAGAAGACTATTTAATATTATTTATTTTAATAAAGAAGCACCGGATACAGCTCTCCTATCATTGGACGCCGAAAAGGCCTTTGATAGAGTTGAATGGCCCTTTCTTTTTGAAGTCCTACAAAGGTTTGGACTTGGAAATAATTTCATAAAATGGGTTCAAATAATATACAATAATGCTACAGCAGAAATCCTAACAAATAACAATATTTCAAAACCAATAAAAATCAATAGAGGATGTCGACAAGGCTGTCCACTTTCACCTTTACTGTTTACTATGGCAATTGAACCTTTAGCGATAGCGATACGTTTACATTCACAAATATATGGAATTAAAGTTGGACCAACAGAACATAAAATCTCCCTGTACGCCGATGATATAATTTTGTTTATGTCGAATCTAAAAAAATCAATTCCAACCTTGTTGAATTTAATAAAGAATTTTGGGGAAATATCAGGATATAAAATAAATAAAACTAAATCTTCAATATTAATGCTAAATGAGACCCAGAGAAATTACTCAGCCCCTGAGGTAAATCAATTCAATGTTGTAAATCAGTTTAAATATTTAGGAATCCAAATTATGCCTAAGCTAGAATCAGTCGCCAGTGTCAACTATGAAGCCTTAATGTCAGATATCAGTGAGTTAACTCAGAGATGGATGTCACTACCAATGTCGATGATCGGGAGAATCAATATACTTAAAAGTAATATTTTACCTAAAATACTTTATTTATTTCAATACATTCCCTTATCACCACCTTTAGATCTATTCTCAAGAATAAAAAAAAAGTTAGTGGAATTTATATGGAACAACAGGAGGGCTAGATTACGTTTGTCTTTATTATATTTACCATTTGATCGTGGAGGTCTGAAATGTCCAAATTTTATGTTGTATTATTGGTCGGCACAACTGAGGTCTATGACATATTATTTTTCATCAAATGATCTCCCTCACTGGACTGAAATGGAATCATACAATTTACCTTTACCTCTTCCCATATTCATATACTCAGATTCGGCAAAAAAATTACAAAAACAAGTTAAAAATCCATTTGTAAAGCATATGATCAAAATATGGTGTGAAGCTAAAAACTATTTAAAAGAACCACAGTTATTGTCACAATTTAGTCCAATATGGGGTAATCAATATTTTAAACCAGGGAGAGCGGACGCTGTATTTAAAGTATGGAATTTAAAAGGGATACAAAAGATTCAGGATTTATATTTGCCAGGTGCAGACAACATAATGTCTTTTGAAGAGCTGAGGATCAAATTTAATCTCAATAGAACACATTTTTTTAAATATCTTCAACTTAGAAACTTTATTCGATCAAATCAAAATAAAGCTCTCACTCGACCTATTTATTCATCCTTGGAAAAAATGATGATGAAAGATAGTAAAAGAAAGGGTATTATTTCAGAGTTTTATAACTCATTGACACTATCTTCAAGTGAAAATTCACTGAAAAGATTAAACTACTGGAAAGAAGATCTGCAAATTGAAATTTCAGAGGAACAATGGGAATTGGCTTGTACAGAAGCTCAAACCAAATCAATAAATGCACGCCTTAAATTGATACATTTCAAATGGTTAATGCGGATGTATGTTACACCGGAGGAGTTAAATAGATATAACAAAAATATACCAGATACATGCACAAAATGCATGGAAAGTAAAGGAACCCTATTTCATTGTTTATGGGAATGTAGATTAATAAGAATGTTTTGGGAAGAGGTGAGGGTAACAATTGAAAAAATAATCTCAAAACAAATCATATTGAATCCTAAACTGTTTATGTTGGGTCTGTACCCAGAAAAGCATAATTTTAATAAAAGTGAAAGAACATTCATAGACCTCAGTTTGCTTAATGCCAAAAAATGTATTGCACTATTATGGAAAAAGACTCATAGACCAGATGTGACTCAGTGGTTAAGACAGATGTTAACAAACCTTCCATTAGAAAGAATAACATATATACTAAAATCAAAGGAAATTGTGTTTGAGAATATATGGAGACCTTTTATTGATTATGTAAAAAATTTAAACATAACTCTTGAAGAAGAAGGTGAATGATGTGTGTGGACCTTGTAAATTCCAAACTGGTGAACATAATATGTATACTTATGTATTGGATTGTCTAGACTAAACAGAGGAGCATTGTTGAAGACTTGATTTTGTTGGTGGTTGTTGGTGTTTTTAGTGCATTTTTTTTTTTTTTGTAGTACTTTAGTGTTAGTGTTTGATTGTTTGTATCATGTTTGTTAAAAAAAAAAAAAAAAAAGGTTCAATAAAGATATTGTGGAAAAAAAAAAAGACATTGCATTAATTAGGCATCTGTTAGCAACACTGACTAGTAGTCCGTGTGCACACAAAAAATCAGTGCCCAAGATTGGGAAACTGCATGCCGCTATGACAAATGTCCACTCGTACGTACGGCCGTGTAGGGATAAAGTCAGTGTCTTTTCACCAAAAGTCTTAATGTCTGAGCTGTTTGCGGCCGTCAGCTCCGGGCCGCTAGCACCCGCTAGCCAGTCGGCGTAAGACAGTAGGATGAGGCTCTTTTCGGAGCCGGAGTCCACGAGGAACCGTCTCTCCGAGCGCGAGTCTGTCACGTAGAGCAGCTTGCTTTCTTCACCGGCGGTCGCAGCTGCTACCGACTGCCGGTCTTGGCGTTTTCCCGAACGCTTGAATTGGCACGGTGGCACGCATCGGCGTGCGTCCTCTCCAAAACGGCAGTGGTAGGAGCAAAGAGTGTCTCTCTGGCGCTTCCTGGCCCCTGCTGCCATTACCATCGCTGGCTCCTCGCTTCTGCTGGCCATCTCGCTGGGTTCCGACTCTGCTGCATTCACTGTGAGGGCTCTGGTGGTGAGGATGATCCGATCTGCCTCCTGGGCTAGTACACGGTAGTCACGCGCGGCCAGCAACGGCGAGTTGGCAAGGACCGCTCTGGCCACCATTGGGAGGTTCCGGAGGAAAAGGTGGGCAAACAGAAAATGCCCATCGTCCGTGCCCATCAACGCCAACATCTTCTCCATCAGTTCGACCGCCGACCCATCTCCTAATTCGGAGTGCGTCAGGAGCCTCTCTGCTCTCTCGCAGTCCGAGAGCGTGTAGCGCCGGGTCAGTGCGGCTTTGAGAGCACCGTATTTGTCACGGGCTGGGGGTTGTTGGAGCAGGCTTGCTACTTGCTGAGTCGTGCGAGCGTTCAGGGCTGCGACCACATAGTAATATCTGGTGTCATCTGCTGTTATTCCCCGGAGCGCGAACTGGGCCTCAGTGTGGAGGAACCAAGACTTCGGGTCGTGCAGCCAAAAGTCTGGTAGTTTGACCGAAATGGCACACGCGTTGCTGGGGCTTCCCGTCCGGGCCGTCTCCGGAGTGTTTGCTGTGTTGCTGGGGCTTCCCGTCCGGGCCGTCTCCGGGGTGTTTGCCTCGTGTTCCATTATTCGTTAAGGGTCACCATTGTGGAGAGAGTAATAATCAGGCCAGGCAGACAAACTTTATTCACTCTCTCACATTTCTTAGTCTCAGAAAAAGCATTGACCGCATGCTGCAGGGTCTCTCCTTTATATTACAACACTCACTCCCCCTGCTGCCTGAGGTCTTGCGTCACAATACATTTTTGCATCCTATTGTCCCCCCAGCTGCTTAATCCTGCTGCCTGGGGCCTTGCATCACAATACATTCTCCCATCACAATTCCTATTATCCCCAGTTGCTTAATCCCCCATGCTCTTCTGGCAGAGGAATTTACTGCCTCTCCTTTCCTTCCAGTCTGAGATGAATATCACAGCATGGGTTCCCCATATTATCATCATTTAGCAGGTCGAGCCAAACCACACCTACTAATAATAAACCAAATACCAAAATACTCTTCTTTTCATATAAACAACTCCGTGTTTTCTTTTTTTTTTTACACTAGTGCATACCCGTGCTTGCCCGTAGAAAGCAGGTGCAAGCAATCAATTCTGCTTGCCCGTGGAAAGTTAATGCTACCATGGCAACAGTAACCATGGTGATGCCTGTCTTTGATCTTTGACATGGTTAAGCTAGTATTTCTGCATGCCTGTCGAAATGTGACACAGACACACAGAGATTTCTTGAATTTTATATATTGCTGCTTGCGTCCAGGGCATGGGTCCCAGCCCACATCCTCACTTTAAAGTTGGGATTTTCTGTATTTCACCTTATTCTTATGAGTTGTTATTATTATTATTATTATTATTATTATTATTGTGCTCTGTCTATGTGCCGTCATATAGACATCATAACATATGACGTCATATAGACAGCATATCTTTTAGGGTCATCGTAGGACATCATGCATCATAGGACATCAGGCAGACATCATAGGCTGTCCTATGATGTCCTATAAACATGACACACAGACACACAGAGATTTCTTGCTTTAATAGAGCGATATCACTCTATAAATTCAAGAAATGTCTGTGTGTCTGTCACGATCATAGGACATCATAGGACGGCCTATGATGTCTGCAGGATGTCCTATGATGATCCTATGATCTCAGGGTATAATAGGACTCGTATTGATGTCATATAGGCGATGCTGTCATATGGGCAATAGGATGCAGTGTCCTATGATGCCAGCCTGGATGCCTTTATGATGTCATATAGACCATCACTCACGATGCCTGCCTACCTATGATGGAGTGTCCTATGATGCCTGCCACTGGAGGAGACCCTTCACCAGCATAGGGTACAACAGACAAGGGATGCACAGACAGACAGGAAACATGTGGCAGTGTGCCATGCACGTGCTGAGTCACTTGAAGCCCAAAATGCCCGCAAAGTGAGCAACGCTGCACTGCCACGCAAGGTACAGACAAGCTGAGACCCAGGAGATGCGGAATAGTCAGCTGGCCGCCAACGCTGCACGCCAGGCCAGGCACAGAGAAGCTGAGACCGAATATGACACACTACTTTAAACCAGACCCATTCGAAGCAGGACATCGAGAAATCTCACTCAGTAAGGCAGAAGGCACTCCATAAATTCAAGAAATCTCTGTCAGTGATGCCTGTGGCATGACTGAACAACACAGCCGTCTCACACAGGAGGAGACCCTTCAGCAACGGGCATGCAGAAATACTTGCTTATACTTGGTTTCTACGAGCATAGACAGGTATGCACGGGTATGTACTAGTATATATATATACGTATGTATATACTCAATTCAAACAATTATATCAATTTCCTTTTTTGTTTTTCAATAAGCACATCCGGGGCAGAGACACAGTAGTAGAAAACTATATACACAATGACATGTGGCAACAACAAAAACATCAACCAAACAAGTCCACAGTCATTTTACACACCCTGTGGAAAGCCTCCCCAGGATTACCATCCCATGGGTCCCAGCCAGAATATCTCCATTTCCTCATTTCTGGTGACAGGCTGCATTGTCTCCTCTTCTCCACCACCCAACGCAGCTCATTGGGGTGCCTCCATGTCTTATCTGACAGGCCTAGACAGCCGTCACTCCAAGATGCTTCCACCTGCCCTCGACCAAGCTTCGACCCTAGGGCAAACCATGTCACCGACACCCAGGGGAGCTCTAATAGGTCTCCTCGGATCCTCCTGTCGCGGGGGGGCTTCCCATTTGGAACTGGTCCGTTTGCCAGTCTGGCCTGAAGCCCTTTTCAAAGGCCGTCTTCTGGTGTGTTTTAAACGTGCACCTGTTGGTCTAGCCCTGGTGCTGTTCAGCGCTGATGTCCTGGTTCCGCCTACCAACCCAGGGGCCCCGTCGTGCAGCCCAGCTCCCACACCAAGGGTAGCCTGGGCTCTGGCATCGGGTCCATCCCAGGGAGGTGCCCCGTGACGGTCCTCCTTGCTGTCTTCTCCCAATCTGGACCAATCAGTGTCTCATACCGCATCATCATCCACATGCGGCAGGGGTCGGTTCCACAAACCGCCACCTGACCACTCCTCTCCGGTGTCACTGGCGATGGAGAAGCCCAAGCCATAGAACATGTTGCATCCCATAATGCTGGATCCTGTAGCAGTCACCACCACCTGGACATCCGCCATGCTCCGCGACTTGTACTGTGCCATTAGCTCAACGCACCCCAATACGGCGATCCTACTCCTCCATAGTCCTAAAACTCCATAGTTGTAAAACGGGGCCGCTGTCTTCTGGATGCGGTGCCAGGGAAACAAACTCTTCACTGTTTGTAAATTTAATACTGAAGCCACTGCTCCCGTATCCACCAACATTGATACCTCGACTCCGTCCAGAGATACCGTGCAATAGATATGGCCACCCGACTCCGGTGTGACTGTATGAATAACAGTGGGAGTCTTCGTGGAGGAGCCCCCTCCCTGAACACGTTCCCCACGCTCAAAGTTTTTGCAGGACCACGCAAAGTGGTGCAGCAGGCCACATTTCCCACAGCGCTTTCCTTTCGCCGGACACTCTCTGGACTTATATCTGTGTCTAGGGGACCCACAGCTGTAACATCTCGGCGTTCCCAGGGTAGACCTTATCCTGACAACGGAGGTGTATTCTTCTTCCTCAATGTCGTCTTCATCATCAGGGCCTGCTGTCAGCACCTTTAGCCAAGGCTCATTTAACGTGGAGGATGACTCTCTACCGAGGTCCCTCGCTAATACTTAAGCCACCTCAAACTGCTGAGCAATCTCAATAGCGTCTGCAAGTGTCAGTTCACCTGAGTAGGTCAGGAGCCGTGACCAGGCAGCAGAACAGTGAACATGTTCCACTAACTGATCCCGAACCATCTCATCCTGTAGAGGCTCCAAATTTGCACTCCGCCGCCAGCTGACGTAGGTCTGCCACAAACCTCTTCACCGACTCTCCTGTCCGCTGGTGGCACTGTTGAAACTGGATGCGCCGAACAATGACGTTGTCCGGCACGCAAAAGTATTGCACCATTAGCTCCAATACCTCCTTAAAACTCTCGGCTCCCCCCAATGTTTCAAGGATCCTTTGCCCTTCCATGCCCAAATTATGAACCAATATTGCCCTAGCTTGCAATTTCTTCAACTCACCGAGGTTGAGGGCCACCTGGTAGTTGCTAAACGCAGCATACCTCCTAGGCCAAGGCGTGGGAGGCTCACCAGGGGCCTCCAGAAGTGGCCGAAAACTGGTTGCAGCACGCTCCATAACCATGTTCTCCTCGTCGCCAAATGTTATGTCCATAATTGATGAAATAAGGAGTGGGGCAGAAGGCAGTTTACATTGTTTATTACATAACTTACAAATAGTGCAACAGTGGGCTACAGCGCTCTCGGTCCAGGCGTTGACGGCGAAAGAGGACGTGCCCCTCCCAGCTGCAGCCTTTATACCCTGGCTGGCATCACCACCGGAAAGGTGGGCCGCCAACCCCCTCTTTCCCCCGGTAATTCCCAGGCTGCCATCTTACCGCTGTTTTCCATATGTAACACACTGTATATTAGATTTTAAAAACTGTCTGCCAAAATTAGGTTTTAATGAGCTGCAAACATTTTCTACAAACTAAACTGCTTCACATACTCTCAGTCATTGATAACAGCTACATATTTACCATCTGTATTTTAACAACTCTGTGATTTAGTGAGCAAAAACTTCTTCCTGCAGCATGTGTTATCTACCTGCTGATTTTTTTTAAACTTTAAACTTCTAGAAGAATACCTCCAGTAAAAGTGCTAGATTTACTACATGAAGCAACATATTCACATTGCAGATGTTTTTGGTCTGGAAGAGTACAAGCACCTTTAACATGCCTCAATTACATTCAAAACTGTGAATCCACAAAAGGTGCCTGGGAAAGTCAAAAAAGTTACCATACACCTAGCTCCACACGTCTCACCGTACAGCTGCTGCACAGCGATAATGTCGTCCCAGCTCAGAACCAGGCTCCGGCCCAGCTTCCTGTAGTAGGGCGACATCAGAGCATGACGCACAGGTGAGTGCTCCAGACCCAGAGTGTGTCCGATTTCATGGGCAGTCACCATGAACAGGTTGTGTCCTTTGTGTCCGTTTAAAGTCCACCTCTCTGCCTTGTCAAAGTGGGCTTCACCTCGCCGAGGCAAGAAGGCATGGGCCAAAGTTCCCCCTGAAAACAGAGGAAGGCACAAGCTTAGACACACATTTACTGTCATTAATGCCTTGTTTTTCAACCAGGGGTCCTAGAGAGAATATTGTTTAAGGTGTGTAATTTCACTTCTTAACTGTTCCCAGAAATTGCAAAAAATTTCCCGTTGTTGTGCATGGGTGCCTGTAATGGCTCTTCCATGTCAGTAGGTGGCAGTATGAACGCAATAATAATGGCTACCGTCTTCGTCTGCTTCTTCCTGTTCTTCTCCTTCTTCCTGTTCTTCATGTGTTTGTTAAGACATGCTAGAGATTCTGATGACTAGAAGAAAAACAGCAATGGCTAAATATTTGAAGAGGAAAGACTGAGACTCTGAACTGGGCCCTGTGCTGATGGAGCAGCTGCCATGGTCGGGGGCACCAAAGGCTTTGTTAGCAGAGTGAGAGACACCCAGATGTTGTTGCATACTGTTGCAAAGACTCAACCAGCAGAACTAGCTCCTGTGTTGGAATGTAATGCAGATGGTAAACTTTGTAACGACAAGACCTCTGACAAGCCACATATTTGCATCTTTATGTGAGGAAATGGAGTGGAGCATAAAGCCTTATTGGTCCATAGTGAGATCTGATGGCTGTCATGCAGCAAAGTGCTGACCCGCATGCATAAGCTTTTTTCTTTTTGTAACTTTTTTTGGTGGATTTCCCCGAGAATTTTTTAAATGTAAAAAGAGTTCCTTGGCTCAAAAAGGTTGGAAAACACTGCATTAATACATGTGATCAGGGCAAGAGTGCAAAGAGAAAAAGACCATGTAAATGAAAGTCAGTCAGAGGTAATACAATAAGCTAAAGGAAAAAAATATGAAAATCAGTGTTTGCAACAATGCATTACACAAAAACACAGAGATACCATCAGTAATGATGTGAATAATGAGTGATTGCCCTGACCTGGTCCATCAAAAGCGTTGCTGGCTCCATCATTGTGATCTCCCTCGTAAAAGGCCAGCCGGATATCTGCAGGTCCTTCAGAGGCCTCCTGGAAGACCAGGCCCGACACATTGCTCCACAGCTGGAAGGCAGCACGCACTGCCAATCGTACAGAGCCCAGAGATAGGTGGTGAGGCCAGTTCACAATCTGGTAGGTCAGATGATGCTTGTACCACTTCTCTGCTGGATAAAGCACAGAGAAATTAGGAATGCACAGGTGTGAAGATGATGACTGACTGATGCCTCTCCCGGATGACTGAGTCATCCGGGAGAGGCTCAGAGTAGAACCGCTGCTCCTCCACATTGAAAGGAGTCAGTTGAGGTGATATGGGCATCTGATTAGGATGCCTCCTGGATGCCTCCCACTTGAGGTGTTTCAGGCACGTCCCACTGGGAGGAGACCCGGGGCAGACCCAGGACTCGGTGGAGAGACTACGTCTCCCAGCTGGTCTGGGAACGCCTTGGTATCCTCTCTGAAGAGCTGGAGCAGGTGGCTGGGGAGAGGGAAGTCTGGGCTTCTCTGCTTGAACTGCTGCCTCTGTGACCCGGACCTCTGGAAAAGCGGTAGAAGATGGATGGATGGATGGAAGGTGTGAAGATAAAAATGTTTTTACCACGTAACTGAAAATACTGTAAGCTCCAATCACCAAATGTCCAATACAAAAGTCAGCGAACTAGTTGAGTGTAAGAATATAATTTATACAACAGTTAGTTCCGACCGAGCAATTTGATTGGACAATAGGGATTCCAGGAGTCACTATAATCTGTGATAATTGCACTCCAATTTCATTGGATATACAGCCGTGGACAAAATTGTTGGTACCCCTCTGTTAATGAAAGAAGAACCCACAATGGTCACAGAAATAACTTGAATCTGACAAAAGTGGTAATAAATAAAAATTCTATGAAAACTAACCAATGAAAATCAGACAATGCTTTTGAATTGTGGTTCATCCATCTATCTTCTACCGCTTTTCCGGAGGTCCGGGTCGCAGAGGCAGCAGTTCAAGCAGAGAAGCTTGAACTGTCAGCTTGAACAGAAAATAATTCTGTTGAATTGTGGTTCAACAGAATTATTTTAAAAAACGAACTCATGAAACAGGCCTGGACAAAAATGACGGTACCCCTAGAAAAGATTGAAAATAATGTGACCATAGGGACATGTTCAACCAAGATGTGTCCTCTAATTAACATCCCCGGTGTCTACAAACTTGTAATCAGTCAGTCGGTCTATTTAAAGGGTGACAAGTAGTCACTGTGCTGTTTGTTGACATGGTGTGTACCACACTAAACATGGACCAGAGGAAGCAAAGGAGAGAGTTGTCTCAGGAGATTAGAAAGAAAATTATAGACAAGCATGTTAAAGGTAAAGGCTATAAACCATCTCCAAGCAGCTTGATGTTCCTGTGACTACAGTTGCACATATTATTCAGAAATTTAAGATCCACGGGACTGTAGCCAACCTCCCTGGACGTGGCCGCAGGAGGAGACGGATAATACGAATGGTAACAAAAGAGCCCAGAACAACCTCTAAACACATTCACGGTGAACTCCAAGGTCAAGGTACATTAGTGTCAGATTGCACCATCCGTTGTTGTTTGAGCCAAAGTGGACTTCATGGGAGACGACCAAGGAGGACACCACTGTTGAAAACAAATCATAAAAAAGCCAGACTGGAATTTGCCAAACTGCATGTTGACAAGCCACAAAGCTTCTGGGAGAATGTCCTATGGACAGACGAGACAAAACTGGAACTTTCTGGCAAGGCACATCAGCGCTATGTTCACAGATGCAAAAATGAAGCATACCAAGAAAAGAATACTGTCCCTACTGTGAAACATGGAGGAGGTTCTGTTATGTTCTGGGGCTGCTTTGCTGCATCTGGCACAGGGTGTCTTGAATCTGTGCAGAGTACAATGAAATCTCAAGACTATCAAGGTATTCTAGAGAGAAAATAGCTGCCCAGTGTCAGACAGCTTGGTCTCAGTCGCAGGTCATGGGTCTTGCAACAGGATAATGACCCAAAACACACAGCTAAAAACACCCAAGAATGGCTAAGAGCGAAACATTGGACTATTCTAAAGTGGCCTTCTATGAGCCCTGATCTAAATCCTATTGAACATCTGTGGAAGGAGCTGAAACATGCCGTCTGGAGAAGGCACCCTTCAAACCTGAGACAACTGGAGCAGTTTGCTCATGAGGAGTGGGCCAAAATACCTGCTGAGAGGTGCAGAAGTCTCATTGACAGTTACAGAAATCCTTTGATTGCAGTGATTGCCTCAAAAGGTTGTGCAACAAAATATTAAGTTAAGGGTATCATCATTTTTGTCCAGGCCTGTTTCATGAGTTTGTTTTTTTTTTTTTCCACAATATCTTTATTGAACCTTTTTTTTTTTTTTTAACAAACATGATACAAACAATCAAACACTAACACTAAAGTACTACAAAAAAAAAAAAAATACCCTAAAAACACCAACAACCACCAACAAAATCAAGTCTTCAACAATGCTCCTCTGTTTAGTCTAGACAATCCAATACATTAGTATACATATTATGTTCACCAGTTTGGAATTTACAAGGTCCACACACATCATTCACCTTCTTCTTCAAGAGTTATGTTTAAATTTTTTACATAATCAATAAAAGGTCTCCATATATTCTCAAACACAATTTCCTTTGATTTCAGTATATATGTTATTCTTTCTAATGGAAGGTTTGTTAACATCTGTCTTAACCACTGAGTCACATCTGGTCTATGAGTCTTTTTCCATAATAGTGCAATACATTTTTTGGCATTAAGCAAACTGAGGTCTATGAATGTTCTTTCACTTTTATTGAAATTATGCTTTTCTGGGTACAGACCCAACAAAAACAGTTTAGGATTCAATATGATTTGTTTTGAGATTATTTTTTCAATTGTTACCCTCACCTCCTCCCAAAACATTCTTATTAATCTACATTCCCATAAACAATGAAATAGGGTTCCTTTACTTTCCATGCATTTTGTGCATGTATCTGGTATATTTTTGTTATATCTATTTAACTCCTCCGGTGTAACATACATCCGCATTAACCATTTGAAATGTATCAATTTAAGGCGTGCATTTATTGATTTGGTTTGAGCTTCTGTACAAGCCAATTCCCATTGTTCCTCTGAAATTTCAATTTGCAGATCTTCTTTCCAGTAGTTTAATCTTTTCAGTGAATTTTCACTTGAAGATAGTGTCAATGAGTTATAAAACTCTGAAATAATACCCTTTCTTTTACTATCTTTCATCATCATTTTTTCCAAGGATGAATAAATAGGTCGAGTGAGAGCTTTATTTTGATTTGATCGAATAAAGTTTCTAAGTTGAAGATATTTAAAAAAATGTGTTCTATTGAGATTAAATTTGATCCTCAGCTCTTCAAAAGACATTATGTTGTCTGCACATGGCAAATATAAATCCTGAATCTTTTGTATCCCTTTTAAATTCCATACTTTAAATACAGCGTCCGCTCTCCCTGGTTTAAAATATTGATTACCCCATATTGGACTAAATTGTGACAATAACTGTGGTTCTTTTAAATAGTTTTTAGCTTCACACCATATTTTGATCATATGCTTTACAAATGGATTTTTAACTTGTTTTTGTAATTTTTTTGCCGAATCTGAGTATATGAATATGGGAAGAGGTAAAGGTAAATTGTATGATTCCATTTCAGTCCAGTGAGGGAGATCATTTGATGAAAAATAATATGTCATAGACCTCAGTTGTGCCGACCAATAATACAACATAAAATTTGGACATTTCAGACCTCCACGATCAAATGGTAAATATAATAAAGACAAACGTAATCTAGCCCTCCTGTTGTTCCATATAAATTCCACTAACTTTTTTTTTATTCTTGAGAATAGATCTAAAGGTGGTGATAAGGGAATGTATTGAAATAAATAAAGTATTTTAGGTAAAATATTACTTTTAAGTATATTGATTCTCCCGATCATCGACATTGGTAGTGACATCCATCTCTGAGTTAACTCATTGATATCTGACATTAAGGCTTCATAGTTGACACTGGCGACTGATTCTAGCTTAGGCATAATTTGGATTCCTAAATATTTAAACTGATTTACAACATTGAATTGATTTACCTCAGGGGCTGGGTAATTTCTCTGGGTCTCATTTAGCATTAATATTGAAGATTTAGTTTTATTTATTTTATATCCTGATATTTCCCCAAAATTCTTTATTAAATTCAACAAGGTTGGAATTGATTTTTTTAGATTCGACATAAACAAAATTATATCATCGGCGTACAGGGAGATTTTATGTTCTGTTGGTCCAACTTTAATTCCATATATTTGTGAATGTAAACGTATCGCTATCGCTAAAGGTTCAATTGCCATAGTAAACAGTAAAGGTGAAAGTGGACAGCCTTGTCGACATCCTCTATTGATTTTTATTGGTTTTGAAATATTGTTATTTGTTAGGATTTCTGCTGTAGCATTATTGTATATTATTTGAACCCATTTTATGAAATTATTTCCAAGTCCAAACCTTTGTAGGACTTCAAAAAGAAAGGGCCATTCAACTCTATCAAAGGCCTTTTCGGCGTCCAATGATAGGAGAGCTGTATCCGGTGCTTCTTTATTAAAATAAATAATATTAAATAGTCTTCTTACATTATGGAAGCCTTGTCTACCCTTTATAAAGCCATTCTGATCTCGATTAATAATATTTGGTAAAATTTCTTGTATTCGTCTTGCTAAAATTTTACAGATTATCTTAAGGTCGGCGTTTAATAGGCTTATTGGTCTCATATTTTCACATTTATTAGAGGGCTTACCTGGTTTTGGCAACAGTATAATTAAGGCATTATTTATGTATGATGGTAAATTATTATTTTGAAATGCTTCTAAAACCATTTCCAAAAAAGGTTTTATTAATTTATTCTTAAATTTTTTATAAAGGTCAACTGGAAGACCATCTGGTCCTGCACTTTTTCCTGATTTCATATTATCAATGGCTAGCCCAACTTCTTCTTGACTAATTTTAGACTCCAATATCTCCCTGTTTTCATTTGGAATACACGGTATAGATAGTTCGTTCAAAAACCCATTTAGTTTTGTTAAATCAGGTTCATTTTTGGTATCATATAATTTTTCATAGTAATCTCTAAAGGCTCTATTAATTTCTAAAGGATCTATAACTACCTGTCCGTTACTTATAATACTGGTAATTGGTGTTTTAATTTCCAATTGTTTAATCTGCCATGCTAATAATTTTCCTGATTTTTCACCTTGTTCATAAAAAGATTGTTTCAATCTTAGAAGACTCGAGGCAGCTCTATTCGCTGATTTTTTGTCGTATTCAGCTCTCAAAATCAGTAATTCATTCTCCAACCTTGGGTCACTTCCTGCATACACTTTTTCCTGAAGACTTTTTATTTTATGTTCCAATTTAGCTCTCTCCTCTCGAGTCTTCTTAGATTTTGATCCTGTATAACTAATAATATGTCCCCTAATAAAAGCTTTGAAAGCCTCCCACTTTACACATGCTGATGTTTGTGTAGTATTGATGTCAAAGAACTCGTCTATCTGTTTTTCTATATACTTGACAAATTCCTCATCCTGAAGCCATTTATGCTGAAATTGCCATCTACCTGATTCCTTTGTCAATTTTTTATCTACATATATTAGACAACAGGGTGCATGATCAGAAATCACGATGTTATCATAAAAGCAGTTTTGAATCTTGGACCTTAATTCTGTGGAAATCAAAAAATAATCAATACGTGAGAATGTCTTGTAGGTACTGGAATAACAAGAATAGGCTTTAACTTGTGGTTTCATTTCTCTCCATATATCTAACAATCTCAATTCTTTCATAAAATGATTAATAGTCATCCTACATCCAATGTGCGTACAATCCAGTCCTGTTGATCTATCCACACCTGGATTCAATGTACAATTAAAATCCCCTGCTATTATATGTTGCCCTGTAAGTGATGATAAGATGAGAAATAAATTAGCAAAGAACTTCTGATCATCTATATTGGGACCATATAAGTTCACAAGATTTATATTTTCTAATAGCAAAGAACCTTGAATGATTACATATCTTCCAAATTTGTCTCCAATTACATTTTTCACCTGAAAAGGAACTGATTTATGTATGAGAGTCATAACTCCCCTGGCTCGGGATGAAAATGAAGAGGTGAATACACTTCCCTGCCATCTACTCCTAATTCTTTTAACATCCTCCTCTATCAGATGAGTTTCTTGTAAAAACACAATTCTTGAACCCATGTCCTTTATTTTATTCATAACTTGTTTAAGTTTTTTTAAATTTTGTAGACCTCTGCAATTCCATGAAGTTAAATTAAGATTAACACTTTGGTCCATGATCAATAGAGAGTTTGGGATTACCTTGCAGTGTAAACATGCTCATACAGAGAAGCAAAAACATGAGTGGTTGAACATTCATCCTACAAACTACACACAAACAAATTTCCCCTTCCCACACTTGTGGCAAACCCCCCAAAATCAAAAGAAAAATTCTGTCTCCCGATATAGCCATCGACTGTTCCACACCCACGGGGAACAGCCTAAGCCACTCCTTCTTCATCCTCCCAATCACCCCAACTCTACTGCTTTTAATGACGTAACATTAACTCTCCTCTGTAGTTTTCCAACTTAACTCCAAAATTTTTAACAACTTTGTACATCATAGTTTTTTTTTTGTTTGTTTTGTTTTTGTTTTGTTTTTTTAATATATAATACAATCTATATTTTGTAAACTTACTATTTACTTCAAGTCAGTCAGATGCCTGTGCAAATGCTTAATTATTCTACCTTATATTTTGTTCATGCTTAGCTCCCACCAGTCTCTTCTTCTTCTTTGATCTTCTTGATGAACTCCTGCGCCTCCTCTGGGGTCTTGAAAATGTGGGTTCTGCCCTCATACGTGGTCAGCAGTCTCGCAGGATAGATTACACCATGACGAATCCCAAGGTTGCGCAGCTCCTTACGTACGGGATCAAACTGCTTCCTCAATTGCTGGATTCCTGTGGCCAAATCTGGGTAGAACCGCACCTGCTGGTCCTGGTGTTTAATCTCTCCTTTAGCACGTGCAGCGTTGAAGATCTTCATCCTGTCTCTGTTGCTAAGAAACTTCATAATTAAGGTCCTCGGCAGTCCCTTATCTCTCCGTGGGCCAATACGATGTGCTTTTTCCAGAACCACTGCTGATTGCAACTCCTCGCTGCCCAGCACCTCCGGAATCCACTTTTCCAGAAAGGAACATACGTCCCGACCTTCTGATTCCTCTGGAAGACCCACCAGCCTCAAATTATTCTGTCTCGACCGAGATTCCAAATCCAAAATATTATCTTCCAGAGATTTATTTTTTTTTTCCAAAGTGCGCACCTTTAATTGAAGACGGGTGACGTCATCTTCAGCACTAGCGAGACGGAGCTCCATCTGCGCCGTTCGTTCTACACAGTCACCCAATTCCTTTCTTATTCCTTCCAACGCTGTCATAATCCCATCTAATCTAGAGGAAAAGTCCGCTCTCATTGAACTCATGGCAGCCATCAGCGCATCTGCGCCATTCCCCGCAAACATCGCACCGCCGCCAGCTTCCTCCGCCATATATGGAGTTTTGTTTGCTGCGTCACAGACCTGAAAGTCCGTTAATTTGGACTGTTTCGGCGGCTCGCTTTTTCCTTTTCCTGGTTTTCCAGCCTTAGGCTTCGCCGACATATCCTCGCCCAAATGCTGGGATACGTTCTGTCCCAAATGAGAGAGTTATTTGCCGATTTTTTTTCTCCAGGAGCAGAGCAGAGCGAGACACGTCCGTCCTACGTGGCAGCCATAACCGGAAGTCGAGTTTGTTTTTTTTAAAATAATTCTGTTGAACCACAATTCAAAAGCATTGTCTGATTTTCATTGGTTAATTTTCATAGAATTTTTATTTATTACCACTTTTGTCAGATTCAAGTTATTTCTGTGACCATTGTGGATTTTTCTTTCATTAACAGAGGGGTACCAACAATTTTGTCCACGTCTGTATCACTCCTCTTCAAAGGTGTTTATGTAACCATTAATTACTAACATTAATTTTCTATCAACTCTCTGACGATTGCAGTACTGTTTTGGATACCTTAATTTTCACAGTGAGGTGCTGTTTGGCCAGAAATTATACATGCATGACACGGAAGTCCCACCCTTTTGAAAACAACCGTTTCCTTCTGCCCGTCATTAAGCCATTTCACGTCTGTTTAAAAAAATAGGCAGTGCTAGAGTTTGATTTATTGTCTTGATTAACAAACCACAATATCTTTGTGGTGATGGACTCTTTGTTTCATCTGAAAATGCAAAGAAAAGTGAGCAAAGTGTGCTAATCGCTAGCATGCTAACTACTAACAACCGGCTAGCTACGGTGTTCTGGCGACAGGTGTCATGCTGCGAAAACCATGTCTTCCATGGAAAGCACCCCCTTTGTGGCTCTGGGGTCTTCTGCAGTACCAACTCAACAGGTATACTGTATGTTTTATAAACACTTATTGCTTGTGCGCTTGACAAAATTTAATTCGTCTACATGTGTGTGAAATGACAACAGACGTCTTCATGCTGATTGAGATCAGTGTTGCCAGGTTTCATGAGAGAAACAAGCAACCAGCTCTATGGAAACAAGCCCAAAAAAAGCCCAACAGGCAACCTACCACACTGTGTAAAAGAGAGGCTGCTTCATAACATATATCGATATATAGATTTATTTTTGTTTGCAGTGAAATGACAAACACAGTCACAGTAAACACAGTCAGCCCCGAATAACATAATTTTATAAACTGTAATTAAAGGAAAACACATATGCATTCTGCATAAGCAACAGCAAATTTATAGTAAACACAGTCAACATAAAAACTTTGAATAAATGAAATTTTTAAACTCTGATCAAAAGAGAAGATGTGCATCCTGCATAAGTAACAGCACTAAACACAATTACAATTTAGTCATGTGGGATGATGGGGGTTGTCCGCTATTTGCTTAAACAAAAACTAAATATAACTCTTTTATTATATGACAGCCAACAACTTTAATTACTTGGAAAATTATCTTTTAAATTGACATACAGTATCTCACAAAAGTGAGTACGCCTCTCACATTTTTGTAAATGTTTTATTATATCTTTTCATGGGACAACACTGAAGATATGACACTTTGATACAATGTAAACTAGTCAGTGTACAGCTTGTATAACACTGTAAATTTGTTGTCCCCTCAAAATAACACACACAGCCATTAATGTATAAACCACTGGCAACAAAAGTGAGTACACCCCTAAGTGTAAATGTTCAAATTGTGCCCAAAGTGTCAATATTTTGTGTGGCCACCATTATTTTCCAGCACTGCCTTAACTCTCTTGGGCATGGAGTTCACTAGAGCTTCACAGGTTGCCACTGGAATCCTCTTCCACTCTTCCATGACGACATCATGGAGCTGGTGGATGTTAGAGACCTTGTGCTCCCCCACCTTCCATTTGAGGATGTCCCACAGATGCTCCATAGGGTTTAGGTCTGGAGACATGCTTGGCCAGTCCATCACCTTTACCCTCAGTTTCTTTAGCAAGGCAGTGGTCGTCTTGGAGGTGTGTTTGGGGGTGGTTATGATGTTGGAATACTGCGTTGCGGCCCAGTTTCCGAAGGGAGGGGATCATGCTCTGTTTCCATATGTCACAATACATGTTGGCATCCATGGTTCCCTCAATGAACTGTAGCTCCCCAGTGCTGGCAGCACTCATGCAGCCCCAAACCATGACACTCCCACTACCATGATTGATTGTAGGCAAGACACACTTGTCTTTGTACTCCTCACCTGGTTGCCGCCACACACGCTTGACATCATCTGAACCAAATAAGTTTATCTTGGTCTCATCAGACCATAGAACATGGTTCCAGTAATCCATGTCCTTAGTCTGCTTGTCTTCAGCAAACTGTTTGCAGGCTTTCTTGTGCATCATCTTTAAAAGGGGCTTCCTTCTGGGATGACAGCCATGCAGACCAATTTGATGCAGTGTGAGGTGTATGGTCTGAGCACTGACAGGCTGACCCCCCACCCCTTCAGCCTCTGCAGCAATGCTGGCAGCACTCATACGTCTATTTTCAAAAGACGACCTCTGGATATGACGCTGAGCATGTGCACTCAACTTCTTTGGTCGACCATGGTGAGGCTTGTTCTGAGTGGAACCTGTCCTGTTAAACCGCTGTATGGTCTTGGCCACCATGCTGCAGCTCAGTTTCAGGGTGTTGGCAATCTTCGTATAGCCTAGGCCATCTTTATGTAGAGCAACAATTCTTTTTTTCCAGATCCTCAGAGAGTTCTTTGCCATGAGGTGCCATGTTGAACTTCCAGTGACCAGTGTGACAGAGTGTGAGAGCAATAACACCAAATTTAACACACCTGCTCCAATAACACCAAATTTAACACACCTGCTCCCCATTCACACCTGAGACCTTGTAACACTAATGAGTCACATGACACTGGGGAGGGAAAATGGCTAATTGGGCCCAATTTGGACATTTTCACTTGGGAGTGTACTCACTTTTGTTGCCAGTGGTTTAGACATCAATGGCTGTGTGTTGTTATTTTGAGGGGACAGCAAATTTACACTGTTATACAAGCTGTACACGGACTACTTTACATTGAATCAAAGTGTCATATCTTCAGTGTTGTTCCATGAAAAGATATAATAAAATATTTACAAAAATGTGAAGGGTGTACTCACTTTTGTGAGATACTGTATGCGTAACTCGTGGCAAAATTTGATTGGGATCAATAGATAATTTTGCTCTTGCCATTCATTTCAATGGAGATTTTTTCAATTTAAGGTCCCATATGCACCTCTCGCCCAAAGATGCTGGGATAGGCTCCAGCCCCCCCGCGACCCAAAAAAGGATTAAGTGGAAGAAGATGAATGAATGAATGCACTGATCTGTATAAAAAAATCTGGATAGCTCACACCCCATTAGAGAGTACAGAGCCAAGTGGAGTTGGGCGGGCCACTGATCTCTATAGA
Organism: Pholidichthys leucotaenia; assembly: GCA_020510985.1. Lineage (NCBI taxonomy): Eukaryota > Metazoa > Chordata > Actinopteri > Cichliformes > Pholidichthyidae > Pholidichthys > Pholidichthys leucotaenia. Next base: position 172,121,563 of record CM035847.1, on the reverse strand, counting down.
AAAACTGATGGACCATTGGCCGCCAGAAGTGAAGCCCCTGGCCGTCCACTTTTACCTCAGTAACTTCCAAAAAAGTTAAGAGATTTTAAATTTCTTGATACGGAGACATAGTTTATAATCTTGCGCAACTGGTGAACTATAGAAATCAAGTTGACATGTTTAGCGGCCGTTGATTTAGATGTACCAGTGTTTTGGAAGTACTAATATGACGGCCAGGTGGTTTCACTTCTGGCAGCCAAGGATTTGTCTAGTTTCTCTATAGAGATCAGTGGGGCGGACGTGGTAACCAGGAAACGGGGTGTGGATGGGTCCTGTAAAAAAAAAAACCAAATTATCGTGCTCTTGTTTTGTGGGGAGCTGGGAGAGCTGTAATGAAAGCAAGCCCAAATAAGCAACTACATGTTTAAAAACAAGCCCAAAAACCCACAACCCGTGACTGACAAGATTTGCAAGCGACTTTAGAAAAAAGTAAGCCCAAAGCTGCTTATAATAAGTGGACTTGGCAACTATGATTATGACGTTTAGCAGCAGTTGGCTACATTTAGAAGGGACTATTTTTTTCCTCAGCTGTGCAAAATAACTGGTTGAACAAACAAATCATAATATTTTGTCCAGTATTGCTGTCATTTAATAAACTGTGCTTATGGAACTGTTGTATAAAAGCAATATTACAGTCGAGTTTGTTATAGTGTCCTGAATATACTAACTCCACATGTGATTGGGCACAAGCCATATCACACCTTGGAGATACTATATTCATGATACGGAACTCACTCTCGGGTAATATTGCTTAACTCAGCGGAACTCCAGACAAAAGTTGACACACAACAACACATTCATGAACAGATCATCTGAAACAATCCATTAAGATAAAAAGAAAATGTGCCCGTGGAGTAAAAACTGTGGGCACAATGAAGGACTCATGTCTTGTCCCCACATGCACAGGTATTTTTTTTAAAAACTTACTCTTTTCTATGCTGTTTGACCTTTCATCTACACAGAAAAAGTTTTTGGACACTAAAATTTAATTTCCAGGGTAAAGACTTTCACTCAATCTGGTGGCAAAGTTTGCATGTGGTGTAGAAAACTGCAGGTTTTGGCTGGCAACATTAGATTGTGCACCATTATGAATCTGGTTTGATGTTAAAATATGCACCATTATCTCCTTTGTTTCCATGGCAACCAGTGATGCATCAGTGACTCTACTGTTAACTTCGTGAACAGGGCTTTTTAAGTTTGCACATAAATGTACAGATAATCACTCATTGTACTGAGGAAAGCATTTTAATGACACTGCTACATAAAAAAAAACACTCCCACAACATAGAACTTACTGCAAACATCACTGGTTTGGATAAGACCCAGTCAGATATGCTCCTTATAGCACTTTGATTGTGTCTGGGCATCATTATATGGACAGGGATATTTTTTAAGAGCAATGCTACGTGGATGTGGTTTTTTTAAATAAATGGAGGGGGAAACCCTTTTTTAAAAATAGCCACATATGTGTGGAGTAGGCCTTAGTTACAAAGATGTTACACCTTTTAATGCATTCAGGGGATAGGAAACTTTGATACTGGTTTTGATATATCCTACATGTACAGTACATGTTGACATTAGGTGACCTCTAGTGTGTTTATGAAAATAATCACATTGAGAAACACGGAGGAGGGTTATAGTTGCAATGCGTGTAAGATAGTCCCTCCCATTTTTCTAACTCTGCCCCTAACCAGTTCCCTAAACGTAACATAATACTTTAGTTCTGGCACAAATTAATAATTCTTCCTTTATCACCTAAAAAATGTGTATTAATGCAATAATAATAATAATAATAATAATAATAATAATAATAATAATAATAATGGTCAAACTTAAAATGAGTTTCAAATAAGGTTAAAAAAAAATAGCAGTGACAAAAAGTCAAGATGGAGACTCAAACTCAAGTCTCCAGGATGGAAGTGATTTTTTTTTTAGCTCAGTCCACTATCCCACGCCTACAGTCATGTGAAAAAATTAGGACACCCTGTATAAGCCTGTACATATTGGGACATGGATATTTAATATCAATGTTAAAAAATACTGGGAGATTCATGTAATACAACTAAACAATTAAAAATTAAAGACTTTTTTCAAATTTTCTGTAAAATGTAATTCTAAACAAATAGTGAGGAATAAATTAGGACACCCCCCATCTTTTTTAGGACACCCCCACATTCATTCCCACTTACAATGGCTAAAATAAATGTTAAAAAAATGCAAATAAAAACAAAAACAAGGTTAGACATAGATATGTGTACATTTCTTAATCAAGAACTGAATATTTAATGGGGTGTCCTAATTTTTTCCCATGACTGTACCTCTGTAAAAGGATATAAGCATTTTTGAAACAAAAACACACAGTGAAGCCAGCTCATATCAGTTTATTCTGAAGTTGTGGCACATATGTTTGGTTCATATTTCCCACAAGAGTGTGGCACATATGTCTGATTCATATCTCCCACAAATGTATGGCTTATGTGGATTGGGGCTTCACGTCTGGAGGAACAAAGAGTCTGGATCGACGGGGGCCGACAGGAGATGTCGAGGAGGTGTGAAGTCGGACCCTTGTCCCAGAGAGGAGGCCCTGGGGGGATCCCCGGAACAGCAGAGAATAAGAGACAATGGTGAATCTTCAGAGACTTGCATTGTGATTAAATGTTTGCAGAAGCACCATGTGACTTGAGTTCTTAATCCCCCGGATGTATAAGAATGTGATGTAACATGATTCTGCCTCTTCTTGCTTTTTGAGAATGTTGGATGACTGTGTTCTGCAATAAAGCTGTTACGGGTCCCGGGAAGGTGACCACAATAACAAAAAGAAATAGTTTTAAAGCGTGAAAAGACGTGATCCTTCGCGTCTGCTCTTGGGTCTGTAAAATACAAAAAGAGTCTTTGAAAGACAGAACACAGGACCACTCGTGTCTTTCTCCAGATAGTACTCTTATTTCATTTTCATTTTCATTTACAGGCAGCATCACATTTTGTGCTTTATATGTCATCTTCTTTTACATACTGTAAATAATGTTCTTTTTCCCTCAGTCACACAGTGCATAAACTACACTACATCTGACATCTCAAATTTACATACTTCACAAATCACAATTTACTTATACAGGACCTTCAATTACTAGACTGACTCCCATTAATTAGGACAGAACATAGGACTTAACTATGACCTTAGGCTAGTTTAGACATTGCACTTAGATTAGCTGACCTGGACTTAACAAATTATTTTACAAACTTGACAATAGGCAAATATACACGGGACACACTCTGACTATTAATTAGCATCAGGAGACTTTTACATTCACACGGAGCAAAATATACTTGTATTGAGTAAAACATTTTATGTGAGCTAACCGTCTTTCCCAAAGCTAAATTTGACTGGCGCGAAACCGCTACCGCAATGCGGCTCGCCTTTGATCTCCGGCGCCAACTGCAGCCTGAACTTGTATAAAACTTATCAAAACGCCACACCAACATCACAGTATTACTCGTCGCGACACACAGAAATAACACGGAGCTTAAGGCTCTTATTTATGGCATTTTTAACCAAATACTGACCTGTAAAATACAAAAAGAGTCTTTGAAAGACAGAACACAGGACCACTCGTGTCTTTCTCCAGATAGTACTAAAGGGGGGGCCGGAAGTGCACCCTATTTGTTTACCTGGGGTGGAACGACCGCAGTGCCTAAGGTTCCGCTGCTTACTCTTAAATATTTATACAGGGCTACATATCAAATGTTAATATTATTGATCGTCCACAATCTCAAAATATATTTAGATACTCTTAAAATAAAAATAAAATGACAGTCTCTCTGTATTATTTCCAAATGTGGTGCCCTATTTGGGTGTACCACACGCTCCCCAACAACAAAAGTGGCTCCTGACACTTAACAGTAACAAATCAAAATCTCAACACTATTAAAGTCTCTATTCAAAAGTCTCTGGAACGTCTTTCTTTTCATCTTCAGGTATTATCCAAGATCTGATTAGTTTAATAGCAAGGAATAGCATACTGACATGGCAAGTAGTTAGAGGTGAAAGAAGGAAGATAAAAAGGTTGAGGATAGAAAGGAGGGTAGCACATAAAAGGATATGGTGTTGACTGCTGGACACTGACAGTGTTCACCGACGGACGAGTCTGGAAGGCTGGCTGGCCCAGGGACGGATAGGTGAACACCATGTTGGGTCGTCTCTGTCTGGTGGACTGCCTCAGACGTGGTGGTGACTCAGGACGACGGTCTGGCTCTGGACTGGGCACCAGCTCAGGATGAGCTGCAGGTCCGGGACTAGGAGCAGGAACATCTTGGTGGATATGAAGCACTTCCCCGTCGTCGTCTGGTTGAAGTTGGTCCACGTTTTGTTCGCTTTCCCTTTGTATTTCTTGTCCTTCTTCCGTAATATTGTCTCTTTCTTGTTCAGGTTGAATAGGAACTTGTACTTGTCTTTGCTGTGTTGTTCCCCGTCTTCTTTGTGACTCACATTGGACTTGGTCAACTGGACGTTGACTTTCTTGCAGGTGTCTAGGAACACAAAACCAATAGAGGGGTTCGTCTTCTTCCGAATCACTCGCCTCAGGACTGTTTGACTTTTCCAGTGTGTTTTGTCTTATATCGGTAGGTCTGTTGTTTCTCTTTTGTGACTTGGCAACTGGACTTTGAACGATGTCGACTGGTAAGTCGTTGACTTGGAGAAGCAAGTTTCTGTGCAGGGTACGGATGGGACGACTTCCTGTCTCTGGACTTACTTTGTAGACGGGGTTGTCTCCAACCTGCTCCCTCACGACGTAGACTGTTTGTTCCCAGTAGGGCCTTAGCTTGCCAGGTCCACCTCTTTCACCCAGGTTCCGCACAAGCACTCTGTCTCCTACTTGCAGGACTACACCTCTACATCGTTTGTCATAGTTTGTCTTTCCTTTAGAGCTTGACTGTTGACTGTTTGCACTTGCGATCCTGTACGCCTCTGTCATTTTCCCTTTCCATTTCTGAGCGTATCCATGGGCTGTCTCTGTGTCTTCTTCTGTCATGAGGCCAAAGAGAAGGTCTACTGGGAGGCGAGGATGTCTGCCGTACAACAGGAAGTATGGAGAAAAACCAGTGGCCTCATGCTTAGTGCAGTTGTAAGCATGGATGGTGTGAGGTAAGTGTTCCTTCCAGTTTAGTTTCTCTTTCTCTCTCAATGTACGTAGCATCTGCAACAAGGTCCGATTCAGCCTTTCGACCGGGTTACCTTGGGGGTGGTAGGGAGAAGTCCTTGAGTGGCCAACACCTGCTAGCTCTCTGAGGGACTTGAATAACTCGTTCTCAAATTCCCGACCCTGATCGTGATGAAGCTTGGAGGGGTAGCCGAATCTTGGAATGAAATCATTGAAGAGGCGGTCTGCTGCTGTCTTTGCGGCCTTGTTCTTGGTGGGGTAGGCTTGTGCAAACCTGGTGAAATGGTCGACTACCACCAAGATGTATTCAAACCCGCCTTTACAGGACTCTAGGTGCAGGAAATCGATGCATGCTAACTCGAGTGGGAAGTTGGATGTTATACTGCCCATGGGTGCTCTCTCATGCGTTGCTGGCTTTTTCTGTTTTATGCATGGGCACTTCCTGGTGACATACTCCTCGATCTCTCGCTTCATGAAAGGCCAGTAGAATCGCTCACGGGCTAAGCTCAAGACTTTCTCCACACCGACATGGCCCATGTTGTTATGGAGATGGGTGAGAGCTACTTGTCTGTAGACAGCGGGCAGAACTAGCTGCTTGCGTTCTGCGGTTTTCCTATAGAGAAGGCCATTTTCAATGCGCATCCGACTCCACTCTCTCAACAGTCTCTTTGTGCTTATGTCAAGCTTGGCTTTGTCGTCTTCAGTTGGTGTCATATCTTTTTCTTTCATCTCCATGACTTTCCCGATGGCTGGATCTGCTCTTTGTTCTTGGACTAGTTTATCGTGGCCGATGAAATGCAGTGGCTCCTTGAGGGGTGAACTTGGTGAAGCAAGGCTGAGGGCTGCAATCCATGCTACATCACCTTGCTTGGCTCTTCTGCTCCCTTCCCATACTGCACCAACGGCTTCCTCTGACAGTTCTCCTGTACACTCTTGCATGAAGGCTTCAATGTTGAGTGGACAACGGGATAATACATCAGCGTCAATGTTTGTTTTTCCGGGGCGATATTTTATGTCAAAGTGGAAATCTGCGAGCTGTCCCACCCAACGATGCCCTACGGCGTTGAGCTTTGCAGTGCTGAGGACATACGTCAAGGGGTTATTGTCCGTAAAAACTGTGAAACTTGGGGCATAATAGAGATAGTCTCTGAACTTGTCGCAAACTGCCCACTTGAGGGCGAGAAACTCTAGTTTTCCACTGTGCAAGTGGTAGTTTTGCTCGGCAGGTGTTAGTGTGCGTGACCCGTACCCAATCACTCTCATCTTATTGTCTTGGTTTTGATACAGGACCGCGCCAAGGCCTTTCTGGGACGCGTCCGTGTGGAGTACGAAGGGCTGGGTGAAGTCAGGATACGCTAACACAGGTGGCTGGGTCAACATGTCAATCAAGCGCTCAAGGGTCTCTTGGTGTTCCTTGTCCCATTTCACTGGAGCTCGGGAAGACTGCTGTGGGTACTTTGCTCTGCCCTTGGATGGCTTGGACGGCAGTGTGTCAGACTTTACCTGGAGCAAGTCGTACAGGGGTTTGGCAATGCGCGAGAAGTCCTGCACATACGTCCGATAATAGCTCAGGAACCCCAAAAGTTGTCTGACTTCTCCAACTATTTGTGGCCTTCTGTGTTTGAGTGCCTGCACAGCTTCGATGTCCTTGGGGTCCACCCTCACTCCATCTTCTGACACCAGGCGACCGACATACCGAACCTCTCTGCGGAACAACTCACACTTCTCAGGCTTCAGCTTCGCCCCGTGGCGTTGCAAAGCTTGGAGAACTTTCCTCAGCACTTGGACATGTTCATTAAATGACTTGGAAAAACAGAGCACATCATCAAGGTAGGGTATGCAGCACTCATCACGGAGCGTGTCCAGCATTTCTTCCATGCTCCGCTGAAAGGCTGCGGGTGCGTTGGACAGCCCGAAGGGTATTCTCACCCATTCGTAGAGACCCCACGGGGTGGTGAATGCAGTCAGGTACCTTGAGCCCTCTGCGATGAAACCTTGATGGTAAGCTTTACCCTGGTCCAGGATCGAGAACCAGCTGTAACCACCGAGGGAGTCGGTGAGGTCCTGGATCCGGGGAAGCGGGTGTCTGTCGGGCACTGTTTTGTTGTTTAGGAGGCGGTAATCAATACACAGACGTAAAGATCCGTCCTTCTTCCTGACACAGATAACTGGGGCTGCGTAGGGTGACTGAGACTTTACGATCCATCCCTTCACTATCAGTTCCTGAATGTACTCTTTTACTTCCCTATACAGGGGCTTGGGGATGGAGGCGTAAGCTCTCTGAACTGGCGTGTCATCTTTGAGCCTGATTTCCATTTGCAAAGAAGGGATACAGCCAATATCAGTGCTATCGCGAGAGAATGCCTCGCACTCTTCCATCAGAACCTTTTCGACTGACTTTTGCTGATCTGGGCTTAGATGACTGAGATCGACCGGTGGCAACCAAGGCTCGGCAGGAGAGTCACCTTGGGCGGTCTTACTTAGTACCTCTGCTGTAGTTGCTGATGTCAGTATGGGCTGGGTTTCTGGTGGCTCTAGTGTATCAGTTTCAATGACTTTGGCGACATGTTCGATGGTGCCTAGGGCTGTTCTTTTCGGCAGGATTACTTCATGTTTGGAATGGTTGGAGATGGGGACCTTTACAAAAGGTCTTTGGGAATTGTTAATCTCCAAAAGTCCTTCCCCCACACTCAAATTTCTCAAAGCAATGTTCTCTTCAGCAGGTTCGTAAAGTACAAGAGGGTCAGAGATGTCAAAGTTCTGGGGCACCCTGCAACATATTTGTACTGCTTTGCCAGCTGGGATAATCATGTTGTCTTTACCGACTCTGAGTGTAACAGGATCACAGTCAGTTCTTTGCGGCACTTGAATGAAGTTTACCATGGCCACTACCTGGTCTTCGTCCATTCCAAGAGCTCTGCGCAGTAGACTATATAGTACTGTACTGGCTTCCTCATCTGTCCCTTGGCCTTGTATAATCGCTCCCAGCACATTAGCTCCAACTAGTGGTTGGTTCAGTGACAGCTTACTGACTAGGAATGGCGCTTGTGCAGTGAGATTGGGATCTTCGTGACCCGCTAAAGTGACTGTAAGCTCGACCCATCCGTCATATGGGACTGCTTGGCCATTAACTGCATAAACCTCAAGCTCGTCGTTCAGCAGATCTTGGAGTGGTCTTACCACAGTGTTGGGTATGTGCTTTTTGACCCATTGCCTGTCAACTATACTCACTTGTGAGCCAGAGTCAAACAGCACTGTCGCAGGGTAACCACCGATTAGACATTTCAGCAGACTTTTCTTACCGACAAGGGGAGCTTGGTATTTGGTGGCACTCTGACAGGAGGGAATCTGACCTTTCCTTCTGTTGCATTTGACCTGCTTTCTCGGCTGCTTGCTCTGGTGCCTGGGGCACGGAGTTGAAGCTTCGGTAGAGGAAGAGTTTACTGGCTGGGACTTTGGCTCTGTACCGATCTCTGGCTGTCCCTTGACAGAGACCGATTCCCGTTTCCCTGATTCTTGGGTCGCTTCAGACATCCGACTGCTCTGTGTCCCGACTCACTGCATACAAAGCAATGACTGCACTCCTGTAAGCTTTGTTCAGTACATTTCGGACAGAGATAGGTTTTCTTTTGGTTAGCTGGAGGCTGAGAATGCTGAGGGGAGGAGTTTACAGCTTTCTGTTCCATGAAAGTTGCCACCATCTTGGTTAGAGTCTCTACTTGTGCAGCGAGTTGTTTGATTGTCTGTGAGGCTTGTTGGTCTTTGGCTGTCGTGTCCCTTGTTGCAATCACAGCGCTATGTGCTGACTTCTGACGAGGGGTTTGCCCTAACCTTCGCTGGTGCTCATTCTCATCACTGATAATCTTTGTGACCTCACTAAGAATCTCTTCATCTGTTACATTGTTGTTTGATGTAAGAGGTCTTAGTCGTTGCCGCAAGTCTGCATACTTCACTCCCAGACCTTGATAGACTGTGTGCAGAAACACTTCCTGGATTGTCCTTGGGTCATACGAGATGTCTGCAGTGGCTTGTTTTGACTGAAAGATGAGTTTCTGTTTGAGCCCAATCATGCGATATAGGAATTGCTGAGGGGACTCCTGCTCAGTTTGTCGGGCGCACATTAACTCCTGGAACATCTCTGTTGTTGCCTTTTCTCCAAGGTGGGATCGGAGAAAGCCCTGAAGTTCAGAAAGAACCAGTTCATCTTTGAGCATGAGCATGTCCCTGAACGTGCCAGGCTTTACAATTCTCAGTACCCCCCTCATGACCTCTGCTTCAGAAAATCCTTCTTTTAATCCTTCATTGATCTGTCTCATGAGACTGTTATAATTGATTTCAGAGCTGTTGTCTCCAATTTGTCCTCCAAAAGCCTTGAATTCTCTCCGAGGCAGGTAGGAAAGGTCTTTGAGAGTGACATGCCTTTCTGGACTTCCTTGTTCCCTTGGCTGCGGTTGTGAGTGGCTCTGACGACTGGGTGCTACAGGTGGTTGGAGTGTCACAACTTCACACAGTCTTAGTCTTTCTCCCAGTGTCTCATATGCTTTCCTCAGTTCCTCTACAGACTCTGCGTTTGCGTTCACACTAACTTGGGTGCCTGGTGGAACAGCAGATGGTGATGGTGGATCTGGCAACATCTTGGATGGATGAGGACTTGACTTGGTTGGTATTGCAGCCTGATCAGCTGAATGCGTGGTGGAGCCACTCGTTTGTATCACTTTAGTGAGCAGGTCATCCAACATCAGCAACTGACTCATTCCCTCATCTTCAAGTTTCAGCAGAGTTGGGGACCGTAGATATGCATTGACATAGTCCATACAGCTCTCATTATCGTCTTCACTGAACTGTGTGTCTTTGTCTTCAGCTGCTAGGCTCTTTGTTAGCTCGAAAAGATCCTTACTTGAGAGGGCAAACAAGCGTCCTCTGATGCTCCATATCAGTTCTTTTCGTGCTGTCGACATGGTACTTTAGCTATCTGTAGTTCGAGTGTTGTATTATTTGTACAGTGACTAGGCTGCGTTTTACCTTCTTGACAGCAGTGCAGTTCCACTTTTGGTTGAAGATCCTTTCTTTCTCTTTGATCTTCCTCCTTGGACACCCACTGACTGACGTGTCTGATGTAGCAGCTTGGCAACCGTTGTCTCGTAGTTCTGGTATCACTGGATCTTCCCTCGATGACTGTAGAGGAGAGATCCCGGACGAGCCCCCACAGTTTGTTACGGGTCCCGGGAAGGTGACCACAATAACAAAAAGAAATAGTTTTAAAGCGTGAAAAGACGTGATCCTTCGCGTCTGCTCTTGGGTCTGTAAAATACAAAAAGAGTCTTTGAAAGACAGAACACAGGACCACTCGTGTCTTTCTCCAGATAGTACTAAAGGGGGGGCCGGAAGTGCACCCTATTTGTTTACCTGGGGTGGAACGACCGCAGTGCCTAAGGTTCCGCTGCTTACTCTTAAATATTTATACAGGGCTACATATCAAATGTTAATATTATTGATCGTCCACAATCTCAAAATATATTTAGATACTCTTAAAATAAAAATAAAATGACAGTCTCTCTGTATTATTTCCAAATGTGGTGCCCTATTTGGGTGTACCACAAAGCCAAACCTGAGAAATAAACTCAAGTCTCGTCATTGAACACAACTTCCACAAAGTGAAGAATTTATGATCATCTCTTACATATTAGCTGGAGAACTTATTGGAAAATTGAGCCGAGTTATCTTCTTCTGTAACAAAAATTGGAAAACAGTATTAGACAGATTACCAATTGATTTCTTGATTTATAAATTCAGAAATGAGGCATCTCTGTTCAGCCATCATGCTTTGAAGAAGAAAATCCACGGGGCTCAGCTAAAATAAGAGGATGTTAACCATGTGGGTTTACAGGTGTTTAATCCAACAGGCACTCCAGGAACAGGCCCGACTAAACAATTTACCTCAACACGTGTTTGTGGTTTCTTAGCTTAGGTGTAATTACACGTGTCTCAAACTACACAATTGCACATTTGTTAAGGGATAAAGAAAAGGGGGAGATATACTCAGCCATTCTTTAATTTATGAGCCGTTAAGTCATTCATATATATTTATATTCAGGATTGAATATCAAAACAGTCTGGAAACAAAGTAGACATGAGGATGAACAGACTCGGACAGCTGTCAACAGTGTTGCAGACATCCACACTAGCAGACAAAGCGGCTGCCTGCAGGAAACAGTCATTAGATAATATGGACCTTCAGAGAGAGACTGAACGAGGCTGTTCATGACCAGAGGAGATAAAACTAGTGAAAATCTTTGTGGAAGAAAAGAGGAGCTAGAGCGGTTCTGGCAAGCTTGCTAAAGTAATGAGTACAGGACAAATGTTTTGCGGGAAAAAGACAAAAAAAAATGGATTGCTTCACTGATTGCACACATTCTAGTGGGTCTGTGGGGACAGAATGCAGGATAGAAGGTCTTTAAATATGTACTCGCATCTAAAAGCCATCAGGTTAGGAAAATTAGAAACGCCCCCCAGAATGGTCATTTTAATAAATTGTGGGAATTTTCCTGCACTGCAGGAACTGATTTATCTGAAACAGCTCTGCCCTTTACATGACTCTCCACACATCTTTGCTGGATTTGCGCATACTTTTAGAGCTGTGGCAACATAAATCAACAACACCTCCAATACAGTTGTCAAAACATTTTTAAAAGGGCCGACTGTGACTGGGAGGTCTTCACATACGCCAACAGTACACACTACAATGCTCAGTCAGCATTTCAGCCTCCTGTTGACCCAGGCAGTCAGGCATGAGAATTTAAAAGTGCAGACAGGTTTGTGCTTAATGTTTCTGCAATTTTGGTGCCATTTGTGTAAATAACGCACACAGTAATAAGGAGAGTGACATACCAGCTGTATGTACTACATACTGTCAACAGCACCCTGGAGACCAAAAACATCTGGATAACTGGAGCCATTAAGATGTGTTTTTTTGGCTATGACACTGGTGTGTAAGCTGTGTGGATAAACACACAAACACAAGTTGTGCCTCAGTGGCAACAAGAGTTTTACGTAAACTTTGCTATTACTCTTTTTTGTTTTGCAACAGTTTACACAAAGAGTGCAACAGTTTACAATGGAGGAGCGAAAGCACATGCAGCCTTAAACGCCACATCCATAAGGAGGTGGAGAAAAAAAAAATCACTCCACCGATTTAAGAAAGAGGTACGAGAAATGAAGTCAGACTTTGACAGCTATCTGAAGTCAGATTTCGAAGTGGCGGTGGGACAGGGACTTTTTCCCATCGTAACTCTACCCTCATTCCCAGATGATGCATCCATAAGGACTATGGATGAGCGTGAGTGAATATGCTCAGCAGAGCTCCACCCCAGACTGCAGCAGAAAGAGGTCCCTGAGGACAGCAGAGAAGCCAGGAAGTCCGATACACACAAGACATTCCAAGACTCCCCTTATGGAAGTAATTAACATGATGCCCTCCGCACAGCAGTGTAAGGAGGGTGGGTTATCACAGACATTAGGAAGTGACCGAGATCATCTGATAGCTAAAGTTATTGTTTGTGGAGCTGGACAGAGATTGCGATTGTTGCTGGTACAACAAGGAGGCCACTGGGCACACGCACACAGACACACAGCATTACACAGCCTGAGTGCAAAGGCCAATAAGTCCCACAGCAGCACAACAGAAGTGATTTACTAAGTTTACTCTCGCTTATGCATTTCTGAATTTGACAATTCTAAGGGTTAAAGTTATGCTTTATTTGAGGTTGTGTCCACTTGGACAGCCAAGTACCAGAGGCTAACATCTTTATTTACTGTTTACTCTTCTACATTATTATTGTATAATCAATTTACTAACAGTTTGTCCAAGAACTCTGGTGAGTAATAGTCTTGTATTTCATTATCTACATAGACAACAGTCAAGGCATAGGTAGGATTTTTACAACTTAAAATATCAACATCAGTGCAGGAATAATACATGCAAAGTTCTAGACATGCATTAAACTCAAAGGCAAAAGGTTAAAAGTCGAGGTCAAAGTTGCCAAGTGCTGAAAACAGATTTTAATTAAGTATGGACCTACACCTCCATTATCCATTATCTTCCATTATTGTATTTTCTTAGCTTTTACTGGAGAAGATTCACCAGGCTGCGAGAGGACCATGAGCAGATGAAATAAGACTTTTAACTCATGTTTAAGTCAGCAGGTAAACAACAGTTAAATTAAGGCAAATTAAAACCACAAAATTGGTACATAAATTACTTTTAATACATTATTAATATCAGTAAGATTGAATTATAAAATGTATCTTAATTACATGCCCTTTGTCACGGATCCTGTTGATAATTTTTATGGACAGGATTTCTAGGCTCAGCCAGGGAACAGAGGGTGTCATGCTTGGTGACCACAGGATCTCATCTCTGCTGTTTGCAGATGATGTCATCCTGTTGGCTTCATCAAGTAATGACCTACAGGTCTTACTGGGACAGTTTGCTACTGAGTGTGAAGTGGCTGGGATGAGAATCAGCACCTCCAAGTCCGAGTCCATGGTCCTCAGCCGGAAAAGGGTGGATTGTCCTCTCTGGTTTGGGGACAAGCTCCTGTGGAGGAGTTTAAGTATCTCGGGATCTCATTCACGAATGAGGGGAGAATGGAGGGAGAGACTGGCAGACGGATCGAAGCAGTATCTGCAGTGATGCGGACATTGTACTGGTCTGTTGTGGTGAAGAGGGAGCTGAGCTCTAAAGCAAAGCTGTCGATTTACCGGTCAATCTATGTTCCTGCCCTCACCGATGGTCATGAGTTTTGGGTAATGACTGAAAGAATGAGCTCGCGGATACAAGTGGTTGAAATGAGCTTTCCTTAGGATTGCTGGACTCACCCTTAGAGATAGGGTGAGGAGCTCAGTCACCGGGAGAGGCTCAGAGTACAACCGCTGCTCCTCCACATTGAAAGGAGCCAGTTGTGGTGGTTTGGGCATCTGATCAGGATGCCTCCTGGACGCCTCCCACTTGATGTGTTTTGGAGACCCCAGGACAGACCCAGGACATGCTGGACAGACTATGTCTCCCAGCTATCCAGGGAATGTCTTGGTATCCTCTCTGAAGAGCTGGAGCAGGTGGCTGGGGAGAGGGAAGTCTGGGCTTCTCTGCTTGAGCTGCTGCCTCTGCGACCCAGACCCCCAGAAAAGCGTTAGAAAATGGATGTTAATTATATGACCACTGAAAAATATGACAGTTTATCATCATTATGTTAAGTTAATCCCTTTCCACAACATGTGGTGTATAGGGGCGGTGCCTATCTCCGTTTCACTGACCCTAGGCCACACAGCTATTGTAAGTAGTGAAAGCTACAGTGGGAGGGGTCGGTCCTTCTGGTAGCTCTGTGTGTTAACTTTCCTTTCCCATTCTATTATGCTGAGCACCAAGCTAGAAGGCGGAAAGTACCATTTTTATATGGTCTTTGGTATGACCTGGCCTGGATTTGAACCCACGACCTCCCAGTTGTGAGGCAGATGCTCTACCAACTAGGCCACCACTCCAGTGGTGTATGCAGCAAAATAATTAGATGTTAAGCCTTGTATCAGCTCTGGACATTTAGTTTTTAACTGTTTGAGTGTGTCTGTTGCCAAATTGCAACATAACCCCTAGTGGTCAAGAGTGGTAAATATTTTTTGTCAATAAAATAGTTCAGATTTCCAAGGCTATAACTTGAAAGTGGTAAGAGTTAATGGCTTACTGTCAATTAGAAAGATGTAAAATATGATCTAAAGTTTCAGATAGGCATAAATTTACGCATCTAATTTGCATAATGTCACAGCAGCTCTTTAAATTCCATAACTCAGTCAAAACAGTACTTTGGACATATTTACACAAAGAATGGTTCAGTTTTTTGACACCGTTTTTTGTACAGAGGTACCTCATCATCTTATCTTCAAAGTATATGAACAAGAAATCAGTACAATATTTTAAAAAACTACAGAAATAAGTCACTTACTGGCAGCTAACGGGACTCGCTCGCTGCTGTGGTCGCTGCGTTTTCACCCATCGTGGTTGTTAGTTTGCGTTCTGTCATTTATGCGCTCTACCACATCTACAAAGTCTTATGATTATCCCACATAAATTTTGCTTGTATCCCGCAGCTATTTTCCGTGTACAAAGCTGTCTAAGTGACAGCGACGATGACTGATCGCGGCCATATTAGCTTTCTGAGCTAAAAGAAGGGAATACAGGAAAAGGAAATGAGGAGTTCTTCATCTTTGGTGTATTACATGTCATCCATTGAGTCCTCCAGCGCATATCTGCCACCTTCTGAAACTGGCAGATCAGTACAAATCAGTACAAATCCCCAATGCAGCCGGCGATGTCAGAGTGAAATGACAGGCGCAGCTCCCCGCTCTGCCACTAGGGGCACGCAAAGTCTCACACTCAAAGGGTTAATCCTGTAAACCAGACCACGGTCCTGAACTGCAGAAGGACGATGACCTTCAGTGACTTTCAGCAGCAGGAGAACAAATTCCATGTTCATTTCTCATGTAAGTTGTACTCGTGCATCTCAGTACATAGAGATAAAAAGACAGATTAATCCCAAAATTCTATTTTGAAGATGCTATTTACAACAGTGGTGGGCCGTTGGGGGCAGCAAGGCCTTGTCTGCTGGCCTAAACACTATGAGAATCACTGACTTACATTTACACCCTACATTCTTATATTTGTTCCATGAGGATATATTAAATTATTCCCAATAGTCTATTTTCTTCATTCCATAGCTTTTCTCTTGGTTGCGCTGCTGTGTGAATGATAGCGTTTTTGTCCAATCATATTTTAAGCATCACGTGTTGCCGGGGTCAAAGAAATCTGAGGCCTTCAGGAATGAAGTGTGCAGGCATCTGTAGCTTACAATACATTGTAATGAAGGCTGTTCCTTTAACCTGTTGAACTCCGGGATTCCGCGGGCGGTCACGTCTCTGTGTCATAGTGCGTCTCAGTGCGCACTGAAAAAAAAAAGCTGCATTTCTGTT
Source organism: Pholidichthys leucotaenia (assembly GCA_020510985.1). Lineage (NCBI taxonomy): Eukaryota > Metazoa > Chordata > Actinopteri > Cichliformes > Pholidichthyidae > Pholidichthys > Pholidichthys leucotaenia. The sequence continues at coordinate 172,105,349 of CM035847.1, read as the reverse complement.
CTTCCAGTACATACACAGCCGCGAACAGAAAGCCAAAGGAGTGTTTGATTGGTTTAGATTTGATTGACCTCTCATTCGACTAATAAGAGCCTTGAATTGGGTTTCTGAAACCTTGAAGAACCAATGACTGAAAACCTAGCAAGAAGGACCTGCCTACCAACGACCGCGAATACAACGAGCCAATTGAAGCAGAGAAGTTCGACGATTGAAAAGGCGTGCGTCCCTGTGCGTAAAATCTTTTTTGCCTAAGCCACTGGGTGACTCACATTGAGACCTGTGTGTAACGGTAGCGTTAGCCACTCTCAGCCATTAGCCAGTCTTTTTTTATTACTACTGTTCTTATTTGTTTTGACAAATGGTTTGCAAAAACCGCAATCATGGAAGCAGAGATGGTTTGACCGGGTCGGGTGACCAAAACCACGAGTCCGTAACAACCGGACCAGCTTCATGTTCGTCTGACAATGAGGAACAGATGTTTGCCAACGACACTGCTGTTGTGGACAGGTAAGTGTTATAAGCTAAATTATTCTTTATCAGTGAAAATAGTAATAAAAATGACTTTTGACCGATTGGTAATTACAACGGTGCGTCATGGCCACAAGTTTTTTTGTGCGCCGAGCATCTCTGTAGCGGGGGGGGGGGGGGGGGGGAGTTGTTATCCTCTACATTGCAGATATTTTAGTATAATTTTTATTGCACTGTAGGTTATTTTTTCTTGTAAAAAAAAAAGGCCACATTTTTTACGTGGCATGTTTCTTTGTGTGTGGGGGGCTTGTTTGTTCATTCATTCATTCATGAATGAACAAACAACCCCCCCCCACACACACACACACATCCCTGAGTGTCACCTTTCATTAGAGCCCAAGATGAAGCTTCTATGTTGAAGCATTCAAAAGTTATAGACGTTTTTCCAAACTGTGCCATTTGGCACAATTTGGCACAGTTCAAAAACGCCTGGGAACAACCTGAGAAAAAAGCTGTGTAATACTGTATATTCATTTTTTGTGGTATTGTTTCAAAATTATAACCTCAGCTTGATAACACTTGGTTCTACATTTCTGTTGCATTTTCCAGCCAGTATCTGACAGCTGTGTGATATTTGCAAGCATTTGTATCTAAAAAAACACCCAGGCGAACTTTATTTTCTTCAAATTCAGTATGTTTAGATGACGGTTACTCAGTGGCAGGAGCACTTAGAGAAATTATGACTGTTTTGCCAAAAAATTCAGTGTTTTCTTTTAAATGAGACCAACCCCATGAAGATGCTGCAAAGGGTTGAAGAACAGCTTTTGATTTACTTTGGGTATGTTATTTTTAGGCGTTTTTAGGGAAGTTGACAAGAATTCAACAGGTTAACCAATCAGATTTTGAGCTTGCCACACAGAGGCACACATAGAAGGCATTCCATAACATCAGCATTTTCACGTCCTTTGATTGGATGGTCTAGTACTTTTTTTTTTTTTAAATAGCAGAATCAGTGTGTTTAGGTGGAGTCAGAACAGGTCGTCGGCCTCCGTCGGTCTATGATGACCATGGAAGAGAATCCTAAACGTCTACTCTGCTGGAACAGCACCGCCTGTGGCTGAACAGGCCGATGCGCGAATGGCAGTCCCTGTCACACAGGTCGCACTTGTGGGTGGTCTCCGTGCTGCTGGGTCTGTGGCGGTTCTTCCTGCGGGGCCTTTTTTCATCTGCTGCAGCAGTCAGTCTCTCTTCACCCGCCTTGAGCTGTCTGGTCAGGGTGCCTCTCCATTTGGAGCGGTCTGTTGCAAGGTCCTCCCAGCGCTCTGTGTTGATCTCCAGTGCCTTCATGTCTCTCTTGCAGACGTCTCTAAAGCGCAGCTGTGGGCGGCCAACGTCTCTCCTGCCAGTCGCCAGTTCTCCGTAGAGGACGTCTTTGGGGATTCTGCCATCCTCCATACGGTGAACGTGGCCTAGCCAGCGGAGCCTGAGCTGCCTGAGTAGAGTGAACATGGAGGGAAGGCTGGCGCGGGACAGAACTTCTGTGTTGGGCACTTTGTCCTGCCAGGATATGTCCAGGATGTGGCGAATGCAGCGCAAGTGGAAGGAGTTCAGTCTCTTTTCCTGCCAGGCGTATGTTGTCCACGTCTCACTCCCATAGAGCAGTGTGCTGATAACACAGGCGTTGTACACTGCAATCTTCGTCTTGACAGACAGTTTGGGATTCTCCCACACTCGTGTGGTGAGGCGAGTGAGTGTGAAGGCTGATTTTCCAATCCTCTTGTCGATCTCTGTATCAAGGGAGAGGTTGTTGCTGATTGTGGACCCCAGGTACGTGAACTGATTCACGACCTCCAGCTCGTAGTCGTCGATGGTGATGGTTGGTGGTGCTTCCGTGCCTTGCGCCAAGACGTTAGTCTTCTTCAGGATGATGGTAAGCCCGAAGTCCTTGCATGCCTGGGAGAAGCGGTCCATCAGGGTCTGAAGCTCCTGCTGTGTGTGGGTTGCAACTGCAGCGTTGTCTGCGAACAGCATGCCTCTGATTAGAGCCTCGCGTACTTTGGTTCTGGCTTTCAGGCGGGCGAGGTTGAAAAGCCTGCTGTCAGATCTTGTGTGCAGGTAGATTCCCTCTGTTACTGTGCTGAAGGTATGCCTCAGGAGCATAGCAAAGAAAATCCCAAAGAGGGTTGGCGCAAGTACACAGCCCTGTTTCACTCCGCTGCATATGTTGAATGGCTCTGAGACGTTGCCGTCGTGCTGCACTATCCCCTGCATGTTGGTGTGAAACGATTCGATGAGACTTTGCAACTTTGGTGGGCATCCTATCTTTGGCAGGATCTTGAAAAGGCCCTCTCTGCTGACCAAATCGAACGCTTTGGTGAGGTCGATGAAGGCGACGTACAGGGGCATGTTCTGTTCTCTGCATTTCTCCTGGAGTTGGCGGATGGAGAATATCATGTCTACCGTCGATCGCTCAGCGCGGAAGCCACACTGAAACTCGGGGTAGACACGTTCGGCAAGCTTCTGTAGACAAACGAGAACAACTCGTGCGTAGACTTTGCCAACAATGCTGAGGAGAGAGATGCCCCTGTAGTTGTTGCAGTCGCTTCTCTCCCCTTTGTTTTTGTAGAGGGTGATGATCTTGGCGTCCCTCATGTCCTGTGGTACAGCACCTTCCTTCCAGCACTGGCAGAGGACGTCATGCAATGGCAGCAGTAGGGCGGTCTTGCAGTGCTTGATCAGATCGGGGGGTATGCCGTCGTTGCCGGGTGCCTTGCCAGCGGCCAAGCTATCAATGGCCTTGCTGAGTTCGTCGATGGTTGGCTCGGCGTCAAGTTCATCCATGGATGGCAGGCAGTCGATGGCATAAAGGGCTGACGGTGTCACGGTGTTCTGTCTGGAGTAGAGGTCGGAGTAGTGTTCCACCCATCTCTCCATCTGCTTGTTCTTTTCTGTGATCATCTCCCCAGTGGAGGATTTGAGGGGGGCCATCTTGCTCTGAGCCGGACCAAGTGCTTTCTTGATGCCATCGTACATACCACGGATGTTCCCTGTTATGGCAGCGGTTTGAATGTCTTGGCTGAGCTGAGTCCAGTATTCGTTAGCACAGCGCCGAGCAGTCTGCTGAACTTTGCTTCTCGCAGCCCTGAGAATCTGGAGATTCTTCTTGTTTGGGTACTTCTTGTACTCAGCAAGTGCTGAGCGCTTGGCTTCAAGGACGGGGGTCATCTCAGTCAACTTGGCATCAAACCAGTCCTTTGACTTCGTGGTCTTCCTCCCAAAGGTAGCCAAGGCTGTGCGGTGGATGGTGTTTCGCAGCTCTTCCCACTTCTGCTTTGCAGATTCTCCTTCTTGTGGTATACCAAGTTCCTTCTCAAAGGTGGAGGCAAACTGCTCAACAAGTTCTGGTTGGGCCATCTTGCTGGTGTCAATCCGTGCCTTTCCAGGCTGTCTAGCACGATGGAATTTCTTCAGCTGCAGCTTGACCTTGCAACACACCAATGAATGGTCTGTGTCGCAATCTGCGCTCTGGAACGAACGGGTGATTAGAACGTTCTTCAGTGAGGTGCGCCTGGTCAGGATCAAGTCCAGCTGGTGCCAGTGCTTTGAGCGCGGATGTCGCCAGGAAACCTTGTGTTGGGGCTTGGTCTTGAAGAACGAATTTGTGATGCACAGATCGTGATATGTGCAGAACTCGAGCAGCCGCTGTCCGTTGTCGTTCATTCTGCCCACGCCAAATGGTCCAAGACAGGAGGGCCAGGAGTCATGGTCAGCGCCCACTCTGGCATTGAAGTCTCCAAGCAGAATGAGTTGTTCTGAGTTGGGGATGATCCTGACAGTTGTTGCGAGATTCTCGTAGAACTCGTCTTTTGCCTCTGGTGTGGCTGTCAGTGTTGGGGCATACACACTGACGAGGGTGACTGGGCCTTGAGTGGTGTTAAGGTGGAGAGTGAGGAGTCGTGCAGAGCCATTGCTGCCCGGTTCCACCATCTTCAGCAAGGTGTTCTTCACTGCGAAGCCCACTCCGTGTTCCCTGTGTTCGTCACTGCCCTTTCCCTGCCAGTAGAACGTGTAGTCCTTCTCTCTCAGTGTGCCTGCGTCAGCCAACCGTGTTTCCTGGAGAATGGCGATATCAACTTCCAGTCTCTTCAGCTCATTATTGATGATGGCAGTCTTCCTGGTGTCGTTGATGTCCTTGAGGTTAGCAGCGAGTCCTGTCATCATAGTGCGGACGTTCCAAGTTCCCACTTTTAGAGTTGGCCTCTTTTGTTTTTTTGTCTTGCCTGGTGCGAAGGTTCTCAGCCTGCCGTTCCGGCTTCTCCTCATCCCCATGCACCCAATGAGGAAAGCAAGCTGTGGCGGGACAACACCTTATTGGCTGGGGGCTGCCCAGCTTGAGGCGGGCAGTAGCTGTCCAGTGAGATCCGATGATCCCTCCCACCGTCGGGAACAACCCTGGCGCCGCGCTCTACGCCAATTGAGTGGTGGCTTATAACCGGTAACTGTCATTCCCCGTGTTTTGTCTACGCCGAAGGCGAAGCTGGAGTGTCCTCTCCAGTGATCCGGTGTTCTACCTTCCAGCGTTGGGCGTTGGTAGGATTCAAGCCTGAGCAGGAAGATATGGAGGACAAGATGTTGCCCATGCAGCATGTCCCTCCTCTCCATGTCACTGATGAATCCAAAGGAACAGCAGGGCTGCTACAGTTTGGTACCAGCGCCGTCGCAGGAGCTGCCAGAATAATGTTGAGCACAACAGAGAACTACCTTAGGGACTCCGACTCCGGATTTTTCCTCAGGGTTGACTCCCGAAGCCTTTCCCGTGACCGGGTGTGCCGCAAGGCAGCGGAGGTTTGAAATCAGGGTTTACCTTCTCCTAGATGGGCTACCTTCCCAGGTTGACGAGCCACCATCTACCCGAAGCATCTGGTTTTAAGGCGCCAGAGAGCCGCCCTCGCCCCTTCTCCTATTAGTAAAAGCAGTTCCGCCGGGCTTAGAGACTAAACCACACGGGCAGGCTAGGAGTTGGACTTAGTTGTCAGAGGCTTTTTGAGACGTACCCCATAAGGAGCATTTTATGAGCACTGGGAGCTTAACCCCAGTGCCGCTCCTGGCTATGACAACCTTGGAACCCAAAGTCCCAGTCAACCCAGTCAGAACAGGTGGAATGACAAAAAATGATTGACACAGTGTACAACCAATAGTCAAACAGCTGCTGTTGAGAACACAGTTGGTTGATGCATTCAGCCATGGGTGGTCTTTCACTGGATTTCGGCTTCGGAAAACATGACGGATCATGGGTAAACTTTGTCTGGTGTCTTCACAACAAATCAGCAAAAAGTGTTTCTAACAACATTTGAGGCGAGAAATAGTAGGTGCAGTTAATGAATTCATTGTCATTTGAAATCAACAACCCCTGCTATAAAATTTTAGATCCCAGCTGCCCGCCACCCCCACACCGGCAACAGGAGCGGCCTCTCTGGTCCTCAGCCCGGCAAACCGCACTGCCGGGAGTGCAGCGAAACACCAAGGCACGGCCGCACACCTGCAAGCAGCAGCCACAAAAACCCCCGATGAGCTCCACAACTTCAGGAAAAATACAAAACAGCCTGATTAATACTACTGCTGAAGTGATGGGAGAAGAGACAAAAAATGAGGTTCAAAAAACACCCCCATTGCTGCCACAGTGGACAGACACAAGCAATGCAGCATGCACCATACCCCGGTGAGTAAAATATATTATATTTAGATTTTTTTAATGTTTTTGTAATTTTATTACATAAATAGTAATGCTTCTGTATGGGATGGGATGTGTGGTGTGGCTGTGACTGCAGTGGAGGGAGAATAATGTAATGCAGCGCCTTGGTATGTTGTGTTTTTTTTGTATAGTATTGCTAGTTCTATAACTGTGGAGTTGTGGTGATGGTATTGGTAGGTGGGTTATGTCAGGTGGAAAATCCCTGCAGGGCCATGGGTCACATGCACGGCCGGCCACTGATTTAATGGATTAAAGATATGGAACTCAATAAATCTGCTGAATATCTGGTTAGAAAACTATAACTTTGTTGCTGCTTTTGTATCATATATGCATTGTTTCAGGTTCAGGTTCAGGTTCAGGTTACTTTATTTGTACCCGTAGGTAGATTTGTTTTGCAGATGGTGACATCCATATTTACAAGCCACTAATTACATTCAACATAGACACAAACACAGGCACACATCTTACAAAATAGGTAAATATAAAATATGTACAATGTAATTTTTATAGCTTGTTCAACTCTTTGACAGCAGCAGGGACAAAGCTGTTTTTGTAGCGCTGGGTTCTACTTTTTGGGACAGCAAACCTCCGTCTGGAGGGAAGAAGCTGAAAGTTGCAGTGCAAAGGGTGGGAGTCATCATTTAAAATCGAGTCAGCCATCCTCTGTACTTGTCTGGTGTACAGGGATGTCAGGCTCAGCTGTGACTCACCAAGCAAACGACTGGACCATCTGACTACCTGATCCAAGGATTTCCTCTGTTTCAGTTTTATCTGACCAAACCATGACATTAAAGAAAAGGATAAAACAGATTCAATAAAAGCCCGATAGAACATAGTCATTATGGTTCGGTCAATTTGGAAGCGTGCAAGTTTCCTCAAACAATGCAAATTTTGCTGACCCTTTTTGCACACCCTTTCACAGTTCACCTCAAAGTTCAATCCACTATCAATAATTGTCCCAAGATATTTGTACGATTGTACACATTCGGTGGTCTGGCCTTTTAGTATGGTGACTTTGTGCCTGGGAGTTTTCCTCCTAAAGTCAATAATCATATCTTTCGTTTTTGTTGTATTCAGCTGCAGGTAGGAATCCTCACACCAGTGAACAAAGTCATCAACTACTGGGCCGTGGCCACTCTCACCATCCTGGAGGAGACTGACAATGACTGAGTCATCAGCATACTTTATAATGTGTCTGTTGTCATGTCTGCTCCGACACATGTTTGTGTACAGGATGAAGAGTAGTGGTGACAACACACACCCCTGAGGAGAGCCAGTAGAAGAGCACTTTAGGTCAGACAATGTGCCATTGACCCTTACTCTCTGCGTCCTGTTGGTTAAGAAATCCAGAATCCAACCCACCAGATTATTGCTTAAATCAAATTGTTGCAGGAGCCTTTCAACTAAAATATGAGGTTGGATTGTATTAAAGGCAGAAGACCTTCCCACCCCTCCCCATAAACTCATGGTTTGAATGGCGAGAAGGGCATTTCTATGGTAACACGTATGATGTCATACTAACGTTGATGTTCAGTTATGATCATGTCTGTGTTCTGATGAATCTCTGAAAATTTCACATCATTCTGCCCAGCCGCTTGTGAGTAATAATTAAAACAGTTTTCAGCAATTCTTTCATTAACCACTATGTGGCGCTATATCGGTTGTCAGGTATCTTGAGGTCATTGCGTCCACACTGCTGTTGATTGCTCTTGATTTCTGTCATTACTCGTGGTTCATTATATGCACAATATTTTAAAAAATTATTTCACTGACAGACCAACTGTTACTCCAATAAATTCAATGGCATCCTGTAAAAATGGCCAATAACTGGTTAATAGTTTCCAGAGCTTGGCATAGATCCATAAGTGCACACCTTTGAAAACGCACACATACACACCCCTAATGTACTTGTCGTAGACAGGGCCTTTGGAATGTAAGTTCTGTAAATACTAGTGGGAACGACCATCAGACTCCACGACAAGTCAAGGTCTGTTTTCAAGTCCCAGGAAGGTTAATGGCAGCTATGTTCAAACTAAACAAACTCCAATCACACCACAGCTGAGAATGAACAAGCATCCCTGACGTCTGACTCATTCCCTCAATACCATGGTCGCGGGCTTCATTAATAGCTGCCGCTGTCAGTGTCAAGGGCAGTCAGCTCAGACAATATTAAATGTTGATTTTAAGTCACAAATGGCCCAACTCACAGGTATGCTAACTGCAGAGAAAAGCATTAAACTATAGAGGTGGTCAACCACTAACTGACCCATTAATACCACTGAGACAAGTACTGTCCTGAACAGATATACTTCAAAACATTAGATCACCCTCTGTTTCTTTGTTGTTGCTACTGTGAGCAGATGCAACTAGCAACACGTGATCCAATCGTTAACAGCATACAGAAGAAAAATCAACAGGCTGTACACATGTGCTACATTATGCTTCTTCTACACGTTATGAATCAGATTCCAAAGCACTGCAGTTCTTATAGTTTGTTAGTTATGCCAAAGTTAATCACTCTTAAATCATGCCAAGCTGTACGCCTAGTACAATTGGTTACAAATCTGTTCATCTTAGTAGGCGGCCCTGCAAACAGGCATGTAACACAACATTCCTGACTGAGGTAATGAAGATTTGATGCCTGGTTAATGATCGGTGCAATGTAAACATGCAGTCCCATTCATTCTGGTATCAATTTCAATATCTCTGGAAAATGCGAAACAGCCTCCAAATGGGGCTCAAAGACCAAAGACGCTGCAGATTTTTCATGGCATGATGATTAAGTAGTCAAATTGCCCTGTCTGTAGCGAACTTGGAAACAAAAAAATAATATTAAAGGGGTCATTGCCTGAAAAATTGTGCGTTTGTAGGTTTTAACTGTCTGAAATGAGTCTACTGATGACCTAATTATCAAAAAAATTTCAAAACAGTCAATTCTCTTAAAAACACACAGTCTTTATCTCATTTTTCTCTCCCTGAAACGTTTTTGACTTTATTGTGGAAATCGTATATGTCATGTATTGAAAAAGCCAACCCACCGCCGTCCTTGAGACCAGCCCACTGCTCTGTCATTGGCCCGCCTAGCTGTCTGTCATGTAGATGGAAGTGGTGCTAAAGGTAGCCTATTAGCCCCTGAGCTATTAGCCCCCATGTTAACACTGGTAACAAGAAGCTCAAACCAAGCACAGCTTATATTGTTATTTTTTTCAGATCCTAGTCACCCTAATAACCATCCCTGTTACCACCTGGTTCACTGGTCTGCAGTGCACAATGTGCCTTGCATCGCTCCGGCCCATCCCCTGGTGGTTTTGCGGCAGGTCACCGGCATGCCAGTCACGGGGAGCTAAGAGCCAGCAGCCCCAGGCAGCATCCCCGGGTCACGGCAACCGCCTGTCCTTGTAGCTGGGGCATGGCGCAGGCAGTTACCACGACCCAGGGATGCTGCCTGGAACTGCTGGCTCAACTTCCTCACCATCCTCCAGGCATACTCTCACGGGTAGCATGGGGGAGCCGCTTCGTGACAGGGCAGAACCCCCCCCATCCCCCAGCTGCCTGCGGGAGAGAAGCGGAGTACCGCAGAGCGAGACATTGCCCTTTGACAACCCGTGGCTCGGCCACTGGCCTCGGTTTGTGGCAATCAGTGGAACACGTGGTGCTGGCGATTTAATGTGGCGTCTCGGCAGGGTTGTTAGGTGGGCCGGGATGACGTGAGATGCACAAATGATTGCGGATCGGTGAACCAACGCTGGTCATCCAAGCTGGAAGGAGCTAGTGGCAGAACACCAGCTAGAAGCTACTCAGCTAATGGCTAACTGACATAAGAGCGAGGGGCAGAGTTGAACAGCTGAAGTCTGTTTCTTAAAGTGACAGGCTATAAATCAGAGTGTTTGAAGAAAGCCAAGAAAAATAAAAAAACAAATTTGCTTCAATAATTAAAAAATTAAAGAAAATGTGAACAAAATATGCCACAAGCACTTCATTAAGACATGAGTCAGCTGTTAAAATGTGTAAAAAGTGCAGTCAATGACCCTTTTAATCCTATGAGTCAAATTGTTTCTTGTGTGTACATGTACAAAACTGTACAAAAAGTACAATTACTATTAATGGATTGCCAGACAACAGACACATGTTATACACTGCATATGTATTATTCACATGGAACCAATTATTTCACTTTGCAGACACTGCCACTATTGCAGTATCATGACACCCTTACTTTACATGTTGGTGGAATCCATCCATCCATCCTCTACCACTTATCAGGGGGTCTGGGTTGCAGTAGCAGCAGTTTAAGTAGCAAAGCCCTGACTTTCACCCGGTTCACATTGCACACATGAGCCCTACGATCCCTCCAGCTGGTGGTGAGCCCACTGGAGGGTGGACCCATGTGGCTTGCTCTGGCTGACCCTGGCCAGGTCCTATGGACAGAGACCTGACAACTAGGCACTTGCCCTCGAGCCACAGTAACTCTACATTGGGTAGGGTACACTGGATCCTTGTAGCTTTTTCATGGTGATCCACTGGACTGCTCTTGGTCTGACCAATTTGTCTTGGGAGATCCTACAACATAGCTCCTGGGATCATTAGGGCACGTAAACCCCTCTACCACGATAAGGTGGCAATCCATGGAGGGATGTTAGTGAAATCAAATCACTAAAGTCGTTAGGTCTAGTGTTACTGGAACCAGGAATGTTTTCTCTGTTCATATGGTTCTTCTTCTTTCGGCTGCTCCTTTTAGGGGTCACCACAGCGGATCATCTGCCTCCATCTCACCCTATCCCTTGCATCTTCCTCTGTAACACTAACTCTGATCCATGACTCTTCTGTGGTCTTCCTCTTTTCCTCCTGCCTGGCAGCTTCATCTTCAACATCCTTTGTCCAATATCTTCACTACCCTTCCTTTGCACATGTCTAAACCACCTCAGCCTTGCCTTTCTTACTTTGTCTCCAAACCGCTCAACCTGAGCTGTCCCTCAATATACTTATTTCTCATCCTGTCCCTCCTAGTCACTCCCAGTGAGAATCTTGGCATCTTCAACTCTGCCACCTCCAGCTCCACCTTTTCTCTAGTATGTTGTTGAAATTGATATTGTATTTAAGTCTCTTATGAAATGGATAAATGATCATCACAGCTGGGAAAAAACACCCTCATAGGCTAAATACAAGTAACTCTATTTTCAGAAGGCTGGCCAGTCCCAGAAGTAAAGTCTTTATTAGTAGTGAGTAAATTTTGAGATCATGAGTTGCAGGAGTTGTTCATCTCTGGGTACAAATTTGACCTCTTTATACATTTGTATACAAAGTTTAAAAGTACAGAAATCACCATATAGGAGACCCGAATGCATATACAGTGGTGTGAAAAAGTGTTGCTCCCTTCCTGATTTCTCTTTTTTTTTTTTACAAAATGCAGGTGCTTATTATTAAGGGTAAAGAAAATCCAAACCTACATGGTCCTGTGTGAAAAAGTGATCCCCCCCCCCCGCTAAAACATACATTAACTGTGGTTTGTCACATCTTTGGAAAGCTGAGTTCAATTTCTCTAGCCACACCCAGGCCTGATTACTGTCACACCTGTTCTCAATCAAGAAATCACTTAAATAGGACCTGCCTGACAAAGTGAAGTAGACCAAAAGATCCTCAAAAGCTAGACATCATCCAAAGAAATTCAGGAACAAATGAGAAACAAAGTAATTGAGATCCATCAGTCTCGATGGCTTAAGCCATTTCTAAAGCTTTGGCACTCCAGCAAACCCCAGTGAGAGCTACTATCCACAAATAGCAAAAACATGGAACAGTGGTGAACCTTCCCAGGAGTGGCTGGTCAACCAAAATTACCCCAAGAGCGCAGCAACGACTCATTCAAGAGGTCACAACAGATCCTACAACAATATCCAAAGAACTGCAGGCCTCACGTGCCTCAGTTAAGGTCAGTGTTCATGACTCCACCATAAGAAAGAGACTGGGCAAAAATGGACCGCATGGCAGAGTTCCAAGACGAAAACCACTGTTGAGCAAAAAGAACATAAAGGCTCATCTCAGTTTTGCCAGAAAACATCTTGATGATCCCCAAGACTGGTAAATGGAACCATGTATTCTGCTGTCTATCAAAAAATCCTGAAGGTGAATGTCTGGCCATCTGTTTGTGACCTCAAGCTGAAGTGCACTTGGGTTCTGCAGCAGGACAATGATCCAAAACCAACCAGCAAGTCCACCTCTGAATGGTTTAAGAAAAACAAAATGAAGACTTTGGAGTGGCCTAGTCAAAGTCCTGACCTGAATCCAATTGAGATGCTGTGACATGACCTTAAAAAGGCGATTCATGCTCGAAAACCCCCAATGTGGCTGAATTACAACAATTCTGCAAAGATGAGTGGGCCAAAATTCCTCCACAGTGCTGTAAAAGACTCATTGCTGTGGTGATCCGATCACTGAGTTAAACCGCACCCGGGCCACTCAGTATTTTCCCTCTTTCTCCCTTATTATTTCTGCTCAGTTATTATTGGTTCTCCCAGGGCTTTTACTGTGACAGCGCCGCAGCCAGACTTCCGGCTGTCAAAGTCTAGCCGGCACTGTCACAGCTGATCATGATTTGATAATTACGTTTCCTCCTCTCCTGTTTGGTTCTTTGCTTTTTGTCATCTGTATTTAAGGGAGCAGCTGAGGCTCACTCCTCGCTGCGACCTACACCAACGTTAGACTGGAGTCCCTACGTCCGGCTCCAGTCCTGTTCCAGTTTCCTTCCTCGCTACTTTGTATCTGTAAGTGTTTATTCCATAGCGTCAGGTTCCGCCTTCGCTACTTTCTCGTATTGGTGTTAGTATTCTTTATTTGTGTCCAAGTTTAGTTTATGTGTTTTGCCCCACGTGGATCTTTATTTTGTGTCTTCTATAATAAACAAGCAAACTCTCTGTTGGCATCTGGTGCCTCATTTATGCCCTGAAAGGGGCAAACATGACAGTAGGTCGCAGCTAAGCGAGGTGCCAGCCGCAGTAAGCTTGTTTTTTGGGCTTCATTTTTTACCCCTTTTTCCGGGTGCCAGTTTTGTCTGGAGATATGGTGTCATCAAGGACTGGGTATCCTATGAGCCTGGGCTTCGAGGTTGTCCAGGATCTGATGGAAATTGATGGCCTCCTTTCCAATGCTCCTATGTTCGCCACCTCCAGAAATGCACACTGGTACCTGGACCTCCCAGAGGCGGCAGTAAAGCGCCATCCTCACCTGGCCGAGCATGCCGAGGGCAGGGAAAGGATGGCCGAGCTTGCGGCGCTTCAGCAGAAGAATCGTGGGCTGGAGAAGAGTCCCAGCAGGAGACCAAAGACAGAGCAGATGGTGAGGCATCCCTGCTCCTTGCCCCGGGATCGGGTTCCTGCTACGCATCCAGCCCCAGATTCTGCGTCACCGAAGAGCCGTCTCCCAACACAGCAGAGGAAGAGGGCAGCCGGGGTCCCCAGTGAAGAGGAACAGTGGGCAGCTGAGCTCATCAGGGGCTGTGTGGCTGAAGCACGCTCTTCCTTCCATCCTAGCAGAATCTTAAAGAACGTTGTGGCGGCTGTTAGATTGGTGGAGGCTAATCCCAGACTAAATAATTATCCTGTGTATGCCGAGCTGCTGGCGTCACTCTCAGCACAACAGCGGCACTTCCCTGACCTGAATTTAGCCTCACCTCCAGCCAGAAGACGTCGCCGCCCTGCCCATGATCTATCTCCTCCCTGGGACACGGCTGTTCCAACGGGGAGGGAGTCTCCTGACCGGGCCGATCCTCTGCGAGATTCCTGTCTGGATCCTGTCCCGGGCCACCAAAAGAACTCCGCCTCCCAGCCAGCTGTTTTCCCTGCATCACAACGGAAGGTGAAAATAGCAGCCTCAGCCTCCGGGTTATCTTTTCCCGCTGTTCCGTCAGCTCCACATCCCCGGACTGCCTCGGCTGCTCCTCCCTCCTCCTCGGCGCTCCCTTCAGCTGCTGTGAGCCCTGTGGTTCCTTGTCTGGCTCCGCCCATCACCGATCCTCTTGGGGCGGCTCCTCCCTGTCTTCCCGTGGGGTCCTCCGTCACCATCCCTAGGGGAAAGGGAAGAATCAAGCCCGCTGCAGCAGTCACCATCGTTCCCCGGGAAAGCAGGCAAGTGTTTTTTCATTCTAAATCTGTTTGATGAATTACCTTGTCTGATTCCTGGGGGTGGAGCTCAGAGTTCACAGTCCTCTGAGCTCCCACCACCTGCTACAGCCAATAAAATTGTACCCGCTACCTCTGTGTTTCCTCCCCTTCTCTCCGAGCATCCCCCGGTGCCAGGAATAGACCATCAGACCGAGGAGGAGCCTGCGGCCCTGCTGAACCTGGTTCCAGCCCCGCAGCCACGTCATGGGCAGAGGAGGAGGGCTGACTGTCATTTGAAGCCTACACCGATGATAAAGCATCCCTGGGTTTCGGTGGAGCAGCAGTCAGCACCAGCGGGCAACGGATCCCCTGCCACCACGCCAAGTGGGCCAGCGGTGTGGGTTTCAGTACCAGGGGGTTCTCAGACTGTGGAGACCATCATGCCGGCTGCGGAGGCCACCGCAGTCGAGTGGGAACCGAAAGTGGACCTCCAGATCGTCGAGCCTGGATCGTCGGAGTCCTGGACGGCGGTAGACCTTGAGATCACACAAGTGCTCTATTTTGTCTTCTTACTTTCTGTGTTGGAGCATTCTTGCCTGTCTCTTGGGGAGAAGAGCAGGGTGCAGCCGGCCGCTGCATCTGAACTCGTCTCGTCGGGCTCTGCCGCTGCAGGTGACCCTGACCCCTGTTCCCCCTCTCTGTCCGAGCCTTCTTCCAGGGTCACCGGAGATGAGTCAGCTCCGGTCGTTGCCATCGAGGCTCCGGGTTCATGGTTGGAGGTCATCCCAGGTGCTGCGCTGGCCCAATCAGGGTCCACCGTAGGTGCTGCACTGGCCCAATCGGGGTCCACCGTAGGTGCTGCACTGGCCCGGTCGGGGTCCACCGTGGGTGCTGCGCTGGCCCGGTCGGGGTCCACCGAGGGTGCTGCGCTGGCCCGGTTTGAGGTTGGTGAGGGAGATGCAGATCCCCTTCTGTCTGACACCGGACTGGTTCCTTCCAAGTTGGTAATGGAAGTTTTCATTATGGATGGTGCCAAGAAGGAAATTTTAACCCACAGGTAAAACTGACACATTTAGATGACTTTCAGAATTGATGAAATAAAATGCTCTGTTGTGGAATGCAGGAAAAATAAAGTGAGCAGGCAGAGAGTTCGTTTAGAGTGTTTACTCCACAGCCAGCAAAAAACACAAGTGAGCATCACAGGTAAAACCAGAGCTCTTCCTTTTCACTAGCCCCACCCATCTCTCCTGGTGTGAGATCCACCCCACATCATATCCGCCACACAGCCCCCCTCAAACACTCAGAATTGACTAACAAAACAAAACAAAGCCCTCCAACACAGTATCCTTTCAGACCCTCCTAGGTGGTCTAATCACCTGACCCCGACGACTACACTTAAGCCCCACCAAAGATGGTGAAAGGGTACGAGCAGGGGCAAGGTCTGAAATCAAAAAAGGGTTGGGGGGGGTGACCACGCCGTCGGGACTGTGCCAGCTCCACTCACTCACCTGGAAGTACATACACAGGTTTAAGCCGATCCACCAAAACCCACTCATGCCTTCCCCCTATGTCCACAACAAAATTTTTGGGTCCTGTCTCTAAAACATGAAACAGCCCGTCGTAAGCAGGCTGGAGCAGAGAACGGTGGGCATCATGGCGAGTAAACACATACTCCGCCAACGACAAGTTCTTAGGGATGTAGGACCGGGGAATACAATGATGAACAGGAATGGGACCAAAAACAACGGCGGATCCTGAAAAAGAGGCCAATGACCTGTGGCTGATTCTAGGACTGTAGAACCCAAAAGAAACTCCCCCGGAACCCTTCACAGCTAGCCAACACAAGCTCGGCTGAAGACGAACTCAAATCCTCTTTGGGTGCAGAACGGAGGCCTAACATAACCCACAGCAAACATTCAACCCAATTACTACCCGTGAGAGCGGCTCGCAAGGCAGATTTCACGGTACGGTGAAAACGCTTGCACAACCCATTAGTCTGTGGGTTGTACGCCGTGGTACGATGCAGCTTCACTCCGAGGGTCCCAGCCACTGTAGTCCACAGCTCAGAAGTGAAGTGGGGGCCCCTATCCGAGGTTATAGCCGATGGGAGTACCAAAACAGGCCACCCAAGTGGAAATAAAGGCACGAGCCACCTCTGCAGAGGTAGTAGATGACAGAGGCACAACCTCCAACCATCTAGTTGTCCCGTCTACTATAGTAAATAGGTATGAAAAACCCTGAGAAGGGGGAAGCGGACCAACCAGGTCTACAATGACGTGGTCGAACCTCTTCTCCGGCAATAAAAATGGCTCCAGAGGGGCTTTTGTGTGAAGATGTATCTTAGCCCGCTGGCATGCCACATGATAGTACTTGGTCTCATCCAACGTTATCCGCCAGAGGTTGAACTGTGCTTCAATGTGCTGGAACCACGGGTCTGGGTCATGCTGCCAAAATTCCAGCAACTTAATCGTAGCTGTAAAAACTCCAGGGAGAATAACGGGAGCTTGCCCGGTGCCACGGTGCTTGGCGCACCATCGCCACTAACATGAGAAAACATGTCCAACGTCAGGGTCACCAATGTGGAATGCAGGAAAAATAAAGCGAGCAGGCAGAGAGTTCGTTTAGAGCGTTTACTCCACAGCCACCAAAAAACACAAATGAACGTCACAGGTAAAACCAGAGCTCTTCCTTTTCACTAGCTCTGCCCATCTCTCCTGGTGTGAGATCCACCCCACATCATATCTGCCACACTGTGAAAGTTGCTGAATATATTTGGTTAATCTAAACATACACTGTACTGTAATTCTGCCTCATAGTAACACCCATTAACCAATTTTATGAACAGTTTATGCAACCAGGGTTACAGTGGGGCTCGAGCTTAAATTCTGGCCATAAATTAAACAAACATGCATGTTTTGGATAACCAAAACATACCAGTTTCTTGCTGATAAGTAGAAAATGACTAATTCTGTTCAACTAAAAGTCAGATCCAAACTTGAAACCCTTCCAGCAAGCAGAAAAATCATAATGTTCTGATACTATCAGCACACAATGTGATTACAGTAGCTCACCATTATGATATTATATTGTTTGACTATATTAGCCGATATATGAATTCATATTAGTAGGAATTTCATGCTGAGGGTGTAAAAATATATGACATGAATACTGGTATTTGTGTAGCAGTACTGCTGCCTGCCCTGAGTCTTGATCTCCAGTTATACACACTTGCAGAGGATAAAACCAGTCACTCAGTGAGTTGCTACTTCATTCAGCTCGCCACATATCTGCCCATTGAGATATCCAGTCAGTCTGACACACAGCATAATCCAGCGAGCCAGTTATGGATGTGTTTACCACAGGGAGCATGTCAGGTACCGACATGAAGAGACAGCAGCAAACATCAGCCACCGCTGCATTCCCTGAACATTACCCAACCTCGTCAGTGACAGGAAGGAATGCAGAGGCTTCACACACCATGAGGCTGGAGGCAGAAGAAGAGAACGGGAGAGGGAGGAAAAAACCTTATTGCTTTGCTGGCGCTGTCACCCATCCACTGCTGTTTATTCACAGTGGAAAGGTGAAAAATGGCAGCACTGAGGCGTGACATTGAGAGCAATAGGAGGAGACTGACATATAACATTTAATCTGTATAACTTTTCACTTTTTATTTAATTCAGTCAAACTTTCATTCAGGTGAAAATCCATCGGTGAATAAAGACAACCAAAACCCTTCATGAGGATTAATTTAACTAGTACAAACTCATTTAGAAGAAAGAGTCTGTATACAGACGTGGACAAAATTGTTGGTACCCCTCTGTCAATGAAAGAAAAACCCACAATGGTCACAGAAATAACTTGAATCTGACAAAAGCGGTAATAAATAAAAATTCTATGAAAATTAACCAATGAAAACCAGACAATGCTTTTGAATTGTGGTTCAACAGAATTATTTTAAAAAACAAACTCATGAAACAGGCCTGGACAAAAATGATGGTACCCTTAACTTAATATTTTGTTGCACAACCTTTTGAGGCAATCACTGCAATCAAACGATTTCTGTAACTGTCAATGAGACTTCTGCACCTCTCAGCAGGTATTTTGGCCCACTCCTCATGAGCAAACTGCTCCAGTTGTCTCAGGTTTGAAGGCTGCCTTCTCCAGACGGCATGTTTCAGCTCCTTCCATAAATGCTCAATAGGATTTAGATCAGGGCTCATAGAAGGCCACTTTAGAATAGTCAATGTTTCGCTCTTAGCCATTCTTGGGTGTTTTTAGCTGTTTGTTTTGGGTCATTATCCTGTTGCAAGACCCATGACCTGCGACTGAGACCAAGCTGTCTGACACTGGGCAGCACATTTCTCTCTACAATACCTTGATAGTCTTGAGATTTCATTGTACCCTGCACAGATTCAAGACACCCTGTGCCAGATGCAGCAAAGCAGCCCCAGAACATAACAGAACCTCCTCCACGTTTCACAGTAGGGACAGTGTTCTTTTCTTGGTATGCTTCATTTTTGCATCTGTGAACATAGAGCTGAGGTGCCTTGCCAAAAAGTTCCAGTTTTGTCTCATCTGTCAATAGGACATTCTCCCAGAAGCTTTGTGGCTTGTCAACATGCAGTTTGGCAAATTCCAGTCTGGCTTTTTTATGATTTGTTTTCAACAGTGGTGTCCTCCTTGGTCGTCTCCCATGAAGTCCACTTTGGCTCAAACAACGACGGATGGTGGGATCTGACACTGATGTACCTTGCCCTTGGAGTTCACCATGAATGTGTTTAGAGGTTGTTCTGGGCTCTTTTGTTACCATTCGTATTATCCGTTTCCTCCTGCAGCCACATCCAGGGAGGTTGGCTACAGTCACGTGGATCTTAAATTTCTGAATAATATGTGCAACTGTAGTCACAGGAACATCAAACTGCTTGGAGATGGTCTTACAGCCTTTACCTTTAACATGCTTGTCTATAATTTTCTTTCTAATCTCCTGAGACAACTCTCTCCTTTGCTTCCTCTGGTCCATGTTTAGTGTGGTACACACCATGTCAACAAACAGCACCGTGACTACTTGTCACCCTTTAAATAGGCCGACTGACTGATTACAAGTTTGTAGACACCTGCGATGTTAATTAGAGGACACATCTTGGTTGAACATGTCCCTATGGTCACATTATTTTCAATCTTTTCTAGGGGTACCATCATTTTTGTCCAGGCCTGTTTCATTTTTTTTTTTTTTTTTAGATTTTTAGTATACTTTATTGATCCCCAGTGGGGAAATTGAGGGTCATCCACCACCTGGATGGATGAAGCAGCCACGATACGGCGCTATCCCTTAACCATTCACACACACATTCACACCTAGCACCACTTTAGAGTCTCCAATTAACCTAACCTGCATGTTTTTGGCATATGGGAGGAAACCGGAGAAATCCCAAGGTAAACCCACGCATACACGGGGAGAACATGCAAACTCCACACAGATCACTGTTGGTCGGGGGCTGGGATCGAACCCACGATCCCACGATCCTCCGGCCAAGGGTAAACTGTGCTGCCGCAGTGCTAACCACTGCGCCACCGTGCAGCCTGTGGTTCAACCTATTCTGTTGAACCACAATTCAAAAGCATTGTCTGATTTTCATTGGTTAATTTTCATAGAATTTTTATTTTCATTGGTTAATTTTCATAGAATTTTTATTTGTTACCACTTTTGTCAGATTCAATGTTTTTATTTTTCCAGGGGGCAAACTGCACCTTTTCTCTTAGATTTCCCTTGACCTGAAAGGCCCCTAAGCTAAGAGAGGAGACTACGATTGTGCAATTACTCCATGGAATCTGTAAGAAATTAGGCAGGGCTCAGCTGCACTCTTTAACCACCTTTAAACACTCCAAATCCTGCAGCTTTGGCCTGTTTGGACAGTAAATCTCACCAATGAGTGTTTTTCTTCAACTCTGATTATAGCAGAGCATTATAATAATCCAACAAGGAATCGCAACAAATTTCTGAAGGAGTTCAACACTATGACATAAATCAATGAACTGAAGCTGCTGGATAGTACATAATGCTGTTTGGGAATGACTGACTATTGCCCAAATCTGTTCATGAACTTAAGAACCACTGCTGATTAAAGGCGACTAAAGTGATATTCAAGCTACATATCTCCACCTAAAGATATAGATCTATGATGTGAAAGAAACATGTGCTTGTACTACTTCCACTGAAAGCCAGACTCATCCATACTGGCCAATAGGCACTCGACAAGCTTTAATTACAACCCTAAACTCTATTAGTACTTTAGTTTACGATGGCTGACCCTCCCAGTTAAATGGTGGCTCTTAAAGATCACAACAGGAATCTCAGGACACGGGCACAGAGTGATGATATAGGGTGAAGTATGTGGCGGTAATGCACCTGTAAGCTGGTTGCCAACCGCCAATCAAATCTAAAAGAAGAAGAAGAGGATCACAACAGGAGGACACAAAGCCTCCATGTACAAGCCAGTGAATCATAGGCCAGCTTTCTTCAGGAACGCCAGTGCTCATTTCTTTATGTTTTGCTTTTAAGGAGCCAGGTTTTCTTGAAATTTAATTGAACAAAGTATTATGATAGTCTTTCAAAGTTTTTCTTTGGACAATGGCTGCTTTTTCACACATTTTCAGTCCAGTCCTCGTCTCTGACCCCTGTCCAGCGTCCTCAAAAAATTTGAGAAAACTGGACAAGTGGACAGCAAAAGAAGAAGTGATAGACTTTAAAAAAAGACTATCTACAGCAGATGAGCACTATCTGAAAATGAAAATCATGTCCTTAAGAATTTAGAAACTATCCAGACTAGACCCAGGATCCAAGAGATCTATCTGGAAAATGGAGAAAAGTCTGGGGAATGCCAAATTACAGGAGAATTGGACTGAAAATCTTTGAGAACAGAAATTCTGGAGTGATGAATTTTGAAATGTGGGCTCAAGAATGAAATAGAAGGCAGACAACATCCAAAGAAGAGCTACTTAAGAGCTAGTTAAATAAATTACAATAAAGCTTGCTTAAAGGGCCTATATCATGCAAAATCGACTTTTTTGAGCTTTTAAGCATGTTATAATGTTAATTCCTCACCAAAAACACCCCCAAAGTGGTATTTTGCTCCATTCACGCATCTCTGAGTATTCCTCCTCAACCCTGCTCTCTGAGCTGCTGCTCCGCCCTGTCCCTGATAATGACTGAGTTCCCACATTCATACGTATGAACGTGGGTGAGCCGCCCACTCCAGGAAGTGCCTGTGCTACCAGCACCGCCCCCAGGCTAACGCACACACCCACTTTCTCCGCGCAGCTAACGGAGCGGTGATCGGCAAAACTCTTTCACTTTAGCATTGACGCTGTGAAGAAGTAGTTCCTCTCGCACCTAATCTGCTCAGTGACAACAACTGTTTGCTTTTTTACATAAGACAATGTCTTCTAAGTGGCGTAAATGTGTCTTTGGCTGTGAGAGATTTAGGAGTTTGTTCAGCCTTCCTTGTTTTTGTGGGCGGAACCCAGTGACACGCTGCAGCAGCCGGCTCAGGAGTTACGTCATGAAATGGGCGGCAGCCACAAGAAGGAGAAGCAGAGCCTCAGCGATTGAGGCATCTTACTTCCGGGCTCGTGAAAATAACTCATATTTCATAAGAAATTCATTCTCCAGTTTACCAAAGGTAATACACTATCACATACATGCATATAGTTTACTCTGAAAGGCTTAAAATAGCATGATATAGGCCCTTTAAAAGCGTTCAGGCTGTGTTAAAGGGGTAATTGAATGAAAAATTGTGTTTTTTGTAGGTTTAAACCTTCTGAAATGCATCTACTGGTCACATGATTATCGAAAAAAATATCAAAACACTTTCTCTTTATACAACAATTAGTTCCGACCGAGCAATTTGACTGGACAATAAGGATTCCAGGAGTTACTATAATCCGTGATAATTGCACTCCAATTTCACTGGATATGCTTAGGTATGAATGTGAGAGTGAATGGTTGTCTGTCTCTCTGTGTTGGCCCTGTGATGGACTGGCGATCTGTCCAGGGTGTACCCTGCCTCTCGCCCAAAGACACTGGGATAGGCTCCAGCCCCCCCGCGACCCGAAAAGGATTAAGCGGAAGAAGATGGCTGGATGGATAGATCTATCACTCCGCTTCAAAGGTGTTCATGTAACTGTTAATTACTAACAGTAATTTACTATCATCTCTCTGACAACTGCAGGACTGTTTTGGATACCTTAATTTCTACAGTGAGGCGCTGTTTGCCAAGAAATTATACATCCGTGACCCAGAAGTCTCACCCTTTTGAAAACAACCGTTTCCTTCTGCCCATCATTAAGCCATTTCACATCTGTTTAAAAAAACAGGTAGTGCTAGAGTTTGATTTATTGTCTGGATTAACAAACCACAATATCTTTGTGGTGATGGACTCTTTGTTTCATCTGAAAATGCGAAGAAAAGCGAGCAAAGTGTGCTAATCAATAGCATGCTAACTACTAACTACTGGCTAGCTACGGTGTTCTGGTGACAGATGTCATGCCGTGAAAACCATGTCTGCTGCGGAAAGCACCTCCTTCACGGCTTTGGAGTCTTCTGCAGTACCGACTCAACAGTAGCACGGTGGTGCAGTGGTTAGCACTGTTGCCTTACAGCTAGAAGGTTCCTGGTTTGAATCCCCAGGTTGGCAGGGGTTGGAACCTTTCTGTGTGGAGTTTGCATGTTCTCCCTGTGCTGCGTGGGTTTACTCCAGGGGCTCCGGTTTCCTCCCACAATCCAAAGACATGCATGTTAGGTTAATTGGCTGTTCTAAATTGTCCCTAGATATCTGTTTCCTATAGGCCCTTAGAGTAGAGGGTTAGTACTAGTGAAAGTGCTTTGAGTGGTCTTTGTGACTAGAAAAGCGCTATATAAGTGCAGGTTAGTTAGTTAGTTAGTATATGTTTTATAAACACATTACTTTTGCACTTGACAATATTTAATTTGTTTACATGTGTGTGAAATGACAATAGACGTCTTCATGCTGATTGAGATGTTTAGCAACAGTTGGCTACATTTAGAAGGGACTATTTTTTCTCAGCTGCACAAGATAACTGGTTAAACAAACAAATCACAATATTTTGTACAGTATTGCTGTCATTTAATAAACTGTGTTTACGGAACTGTTGTAAAAAGGCAGTATTACACTCGAGTTTGTTACGGTATCATGAATATACTAACTCCAAGCCGCATCGTACCTTGGAGTTAGTATTATGGTGCATATTTAAGGCACATATATGGCATGCTTGTATGGTATGCATTCTCCCCCACATGCTTCCAGTAGGCATGACCCTACAGATCAAACGTCCATAAGAACAATGCCCCAGCAGGGACCTCGGCTAGGAGGTGGGTGCTGGAGGAAGACGGAGGTGAGAGACAATGTCCCAGCAAGAGCCCCGAGGTGGAGAAGAGGACAGAAGCGCCAGCGAGTCTCGGGGACTGTGGGTTCATGTGTTTACCTAACTTCTGTGGGTTGAAGGTGTGAGATACTTGATGTGGGGGTTTTGTATCTCTGGGTTATAAAAGCTGTGGGGAAAGTTGGGTCTGTCTCTTTTTCTGCTGAGAACTTTGATGATAGAAGATGTGACTTCCAATAAAGCTTTCCTGAGATAATACACTCAGTCTCGTTTGTAAGGCATCTTCTACAGTATATTCATTATACCGAACTCACTCTCATGTAATATTGCTTAATTAGAAAACACACAGCCTTTATATTGTTTCTGTGTCTATTTAGTCGCTTTGACTCTTCTGGATTTGTCATGGGATGTCATAAAATGGTAAACCCAGCCCAGCGCTGCGCTTGACACCCACTTAACTTCCACAGCATGTGGGACACCATGTGATGTATAGGGCAACACCTGTCTCCGTTTCTCTGACCCTAGGCCACACAGCTACAGTAAGTAGTGAAAGCTACAGCGGGGGTTCAGTCCTCTGGTAGCTCTGTGCGTTAACTTTCCTTTCCCCATTCTATTATGCTGAGCACCAAGCTAGAAAGCACCATTTTTATATGGTCTTTGGTATGACCCGGCTGGGATTTGAACCCACGACCTCCCGGTTGTGGGGTGGATGCTCTACCAACTAGGCCACCACTCCAGTTTGACACCCACTTGCTGCTCTGTTGGCCAGCCTAGATGTCTGTCATGTAGCTAACAGTATTACAAGTTTGTTTTCCAAGCATGGTTTATCTTATTACTTTCTTTAGATTTCAGTCACCCTAATAGACATCCCTGTTTCCACCTGGCTCACTAATACACAGTCAATAATATATCTCATACCATTCTGGCTTATTTTGTTATATTTTCACTGTGATACTATACATCAGTCTGTTATCATTAGTTTGGCTAGGTGGTTTGAGTTCATGGCAGTGGGGAAAAAGGGATGGACAGGCCATGTAGTGTTAGCTTAACTGTCGATCTGGCTGGTTTTGATCGCCATTTTCTATAAATTCTATTCACTCCCACTGGAATCCCTGTTCATCTACAACACTTGACCATATATGTTGTTCTTAGTCATTACTTGAGCTATTTTCTTGTAGAATTATCAGTAACCTTGACCAAAGGCAGCAAGGTGAAGTTAGCAGTTTAGCCACTCATTCACAAATGTTTCTGTGCTTACTGTACTCCAGGGACCAATCATATCCTCTCAACCACTGAAACTACACACCCTTGCCCACCAGTGATGCATTATTTCATTCGTTCTTTGAGACAAATATACATTAGTTGGCTCAGCTTAGATGTGAACTAGCCAGGTAATGTTAGCAATAGTGACAGAAGAGGGAGGGCAGAGTTGAATGCAGCCTGAGAGATTTAAAGAGACATGCACTGAAACCAGGCATTCTCAGAAAGGCTGCAAAAGATGATTCACAAATTATGCTACAATAATTAAAGAAAATTTGACCAAAATATGTCACAAACATTTCATTAGGACATGTGTGAGCTGTTAAAATGTAGAAAAAAGTGCAGTCAGTGACCCCCTTTAAAGAATAAAGTTGGTCACAGCAAATATTGCCTTTCAAGCGTGTTAGAATTGTACAAACCATTTATTTTGCCTTATATACTATATTTCCATTTATGTTTGTGTTTGTTTAATAAATTGCCACACCTATTTCCCATTTCCACACCAAATTATAAAAAATAAGGGTTGGCTCATATGCGCACATAAACAACAGAACTGTACACATTACAATACCTGGTGCAGCAGAACGCCTCCTGCGGTGCAGCAGTCGCTTCTTTCCTGTGAAGATGAAATTTACTCTCTGAGCCCAGATCTGCTGGCTGCCCTCATCTGTCACCCCACACCGGGGCTCTGCCATCTGCCTCAAGGTGGCACTGTCGAGTTCACCCGTGACAGGCAACCTGGATAGCCACTGGAACTCACTGCAGAGAGAGGAGAAACATTTACAGGGCACTTTTAATCATTTCTACTTTAGCAGGAATCATTTTACACGGAGGACTAAACCTTGACCTTGACCTCATGCACACTCTGGAGATTCACCTGAAGATCACTGTGTATGAATTTGTCGAGCATCCAGGTAATTGCCTAGAAGGAGCAGCAATTCTCGTGAATTGTGAATGGACAGGGGGGTGGAGGACGCAAAGCATTAGCTCATTTTGTCTTCCTCTGAATGTGTGAAAAATGCACTCAAATATATCGATGTTTACAGATGAGGTTTATTCACACGCGTTCTGTTTGTGTGTGTGTGTGTGTGGTTTTTTTTTTTTAGCATATCCAGCAAAAAAGAGAACTGATTAAAGTGAAGGCTCTTTCCTTTGGCCTTCACATATTTATTTGTCATCCCAGAGACTACATACATTGACTACAGTGGTGTGAAAAAGTGTTTGCCCCTTCCTGATTTCTCATTTTTTGTATGTGTGTCACACTTAAATGTTTCAGATCATCAAACAAATTTAAATATTAGACAAAAATAATACAAGTAAACACAAAATGCAGTTTTTAAATAAAGGTATTTGTTATTAAGGGTAAAAAAAAAAAAATCCAAACCTACATGGCCCTGTGTGAAAAAAGTGATCCCCCCCCCGCTAAAACATAAATTAACTGTGGTTTATCACATCTTTGGAAAGCTGAAATTTCTCTAGCCACACTGATTACTGCCACACCTGTTCTCAGTCAAGAAATCACTTAAATAGGATCTGTCTGACAAAGTGAAGAAGACCAAAAGATCCTCAAAAGCTAGACATCATGCTGCAATCCAAAGAAATTCAGGAACAAATGAGAAACAAAGTAATTAAGATCTATCAGTCTGGAAAAGGTTATAAAGCCATTTCTAATGCTTTGGCACTCCAGCAAACCACAGTGAGAGCCATTATCCACAAATGACGAAAACATGGAACAGTGGTGAACCTTCCCAGGAGTGGCCGGTCGACCAAAATTACTCCAAGAGCGCAGCAACAACTCATCCAAGAGGCCACAAAAGACCCCACAACAACATCCAAAGAACTGCAGACCTCACTTGCCTCAGTTAAGGTCAGTGTTCATGACTCCACTATAAGAAAGAGACTGGGCAAAAATGGCCTGCATGGCAGAGTTCCAAGACGAAAACCACTGCTGAGCAAAAAGAACATAAAGATTTATCTCAGTTTTGCCAGAAAACATCTTGATGATCCCCAAGATTTTGGGAAAATACTCTGTGGTCTGACAAGACAAAAGTTGAAATTTTTGGAAGGTGTGTGTTCCATTACATCCGGCGTAAAAGCAAAACAGCAGTTCAGAAAAGGAACATCATACCAACAGTAAAATATGGTGGTGGTAATGTGATGGTCTGGGGCTGTTTTGATGCTTCAGGACGTGGAAGACTTGCTGTGGTAAATGGAACCATGAATTCTGCTGTCTACCAAAAAATCCTGAAGGAGAATGTCCAGCCATCTGTTCATGACCTCAAGCTGAAGCGCACTTGAGTTCTGCAGCAGGACAATGATCCAAAACACGCCAGCAAGTCCACCTCTGAATGGCTTAAGAAAAACAAAATGAAGACTTTGGAGTGGCCTAGTCAATGTCCTGACCTGGATACGACTGAGATGCTGTGGCATGACCTTAAAAAGGCGGTTCATGCTCGAAAACCCTCCAATGTGGCTGAATTACAACAATTCTGCAAAGATGAGTGGGCCAAAATTCCTCCACAGTGCAGTAAAAGACTCATTGCCAGTTATCGCAAATGCTTGATTGCAGTTATTGCTGCTAAGGGTGGCCCAACCAGTTATTAGGTTTAGGGGGCAATCACTTTTTCACACAGAGCCATGTAGGTTTGGATTTTTTTTCCTTAATAATAAACACCTTCATTTAAAAACTGCATTTTGTGTTTACTTGTGTTATCTTTGTCTAATATATAAATTTGTTTGATGATCTGAAACATTTAAGTGTGACAAACATACAAAAAAAATGAGAAATCAGGAAGGGGGCAAACACTTTTTCACACCACTGTAAATGTATAAGATGCCCATTCTGACCCAGTATGAGCATCAGGATCCATTTACTAACCCAACCCTTTGCCAAACCTTTCAGTACAAGCAAGAACTTTACAGTCTATTACACTACAGTCAACAGATGGGCCAGAGGACGAGGTTCTTGAGATTCCTGGATGGTTCAGAGAGGGTTCAGGAGAGGTTTCACAGCACAGAGGTGAGGGTGTGATTTTACTACCCTTCACTGACATGAAGCCCAGAGGCTTCTCCTTCCTCCCGATGACGGCACTGAACTCAACTGGCAAAATCATAACACATTAATTCACATTCCAGACCTGGCACTTGGGTGTTTGACTGGGTTTTCAACATCCACCAGTGAGAAGAAGCTTTCATATACTGTATTAATGACACCTACCGGATTGCTGACTGCACCTCCACCTCATTGTGGATGTGGTGATCCTCATGGAGGTAGCCATACTTCTCCAGAAAAACCTGCAATAGTATTCATACATGTTACCTAGGTGTGTCTGTATTGCTCCAAATAAAGATAAGAAGACAGAAAAATGCATTCATATGCCCTTCAGCAGAATGCTGCAAAAAAAAAAAAAGTCAACTTTACAACTCTTGTACCCTAGCCAGCTCAAAGGCACACCTAGCTTCCCATAAAATGTAAGAATACAAAGACAACTTTTAATTTGTAAAATATCTGCTATAGGTTGCCATATATATTTGTGGGCCACCCATAAGAAGGAAAAGCCCCCGGGGTCCCCCTAAAACACATAATTATAACACACATAACAATTTAATGTAAGCACGCAAGGTGAATACCTATGAATAACTTTAAAATTAACCTATGGACTACACAGCAGCAGATGTTGCATTGTGGTTTGAAGATTAGCTAATATTACAATGTTTCAGTCACGGTCCTTCATGTGCAGCTATGCAACAAAGTTTCATGTTCAGACAACAGCAGACATGGAGTATGATTACAGATGTGATTCAGTGAAGCTGGAGAGGAAAATAAAACTGATGAGGTGGCAGATGTGCTCCTGCAGGAACAGTGCAACAAAATGTTTGTGTACCAACAACCAGAAGGCTTTGTTTTATGTATGAACAAGTGGAAACAAAAAACAACCATAGAAATGCTTTGGTGAAGACTATGTGGGCCAAAAATGAAAAGACAAGTGTCCGATTTGAGCAAAGCTGTGAACCCATAGTGAGGCTG
This sequence comes from Pholidichthys leucotaenia, assembly GCA_020510985.1. NCBI lineage: Eukaryota > Metazoa > Chordata > Actinopteri > Cichliformes > Pholidichthyidae > Pholidichthys > Pholidichthys leucotaenia. The sequence continues at coordinate 172,076,353 of CM035847.1, read as the reverse complement.
TTAAAATCATAAATCCTGTTTCACATGATGATCTATAATATGGGTTTGATCCCATTTGCAGCTAGATAAGTTATGGGACTGAATGAATGACATTATCTCAACACAAACTGACATCGGTATAAATGGACTGGTTATAAATTTTGATGGAACACACACAGAAAGAGAATGATGAAGACAGTTGTGGATTGTGAGGCCTCCTTCTCCATCTTTACACCCATGTATTGTAAGCCATGCAGACTGTGGCTGTAATATGATCCCCAGCTGGCAATGTTTGTTTTTTTTATGTACTTTCCAATATATCTGAGTCAGAAGTGGACATAATGAGCAACACTTACTCAGGTAACATTTTTCCACCATAAATATGTACTTTACATAGTAGTTTTATTGTAGGATAGATTTGACTTTATACACTGAGTTACTTTTGTTTTCAATCAAGTGTACCTTCAGGTTTCCTCCCACTGTCAGACACTGTCTGCCTCAGCTCTGATGCAGCTATGCCACCACCCTCCTTTGACATGCTTTCACCTGGAGCAGAACAGTCATCAGCAGGAATCTATGCCATGAAATTTAAAGAACCACATCCCTGACAACAAATTAAAACCATGTTTTCTTTCAATCTGCAAAAGACCATGGTACGCAATTGGTTGCTGGCTATGCCAAACTAAAAATGTGAATATTTTTGCATAAGTTAACCTCAAACTTAAAGACATGTGGCTGTTAAGTTCCCATATTAACTGGTTTGTAGGGTTGGGAATCACAAGGGACCTCATGATATGATACATATCGCAATACTTGGGCCACAATTCAATACCATCACAATACTACAACAGGTAGAATATGCAATATTTTCTACCTTCAAATATTCCAGAAATTTCTAAAAATATAATTAGAGTGTAAAGAAACATATATTTTGCTGTCATGCAAAATATGATAATTTATGACATTGCAGAGCTATGAATTCATTTATGATGTTTGTTGGGCTGGCAAAGTAATAAATACCACTTTACACCAGCAGGGTGAGTATAAGCAAGTTTTCAGCTCAGAGTCAAAAATCCAGTGTTGCAACCAGTAGGGCAGAACATGTGATGATACCAGTTTACCAGTTTACCAGTTCACCACTGGTTTATTTCCCTTATCCTTTAAAACTGCTGCTGTCTCCCCAATCCTCAAAAAACCCGGTTCAGATCCCAATAATTTCAATAACCTCCATCCCATCTCTAACCTCCCATTCATTTCCAAAATTCTCAAAAAGGTTGTTGCTTCTCAACTCCACTCCCACTTATCCCACTCGGGTTTTCACCCCCACCATAGCACCGAAACTGCCCTTTTGAAAATCACTAATGACCTCCTCATTGCAGCTGATTCTGGTTTGCTTTCTATTCTCATTCTCCTTGACCTGAGTGCGGCCTTTGACACAATCGCCCATTCCATTCTTCTCAACAGATTGTCTTCCATCGGTATCACTGGCACTCCCCTTGACTGGTTTCATTCTTACCTCTATGACCGCACTCAGTTCATCCAACTGAAATCTTTCTGTTCTCAACCCTCCCCCGTCTCCTCTGGTGTGCCCCAAGGCTCAGTCCTGGGGCCTTCCCTCTTCATCATCTACCTCCTCCCCTAGGGTTTTATTTTCTGTAAATACAATATTCTCTTTCATTACTTCGCAGATGGCACTCAGCTCTACCTTTCCACCAAGCCAAATTCCACCCTCCCTCCCTCCTCCCTGACCAATTGTCTTTCTGAAATAAAGACCTGGTTCACCGCAAACTTTCTTAAACTCAACAGTGATAAAACAGAAATCCTTTTAGTCGGCACCAAATCCACATTATCAAAAGTTGATAGTTTCTCCCTCACCATCGACAGTTCCTTAGTCTGTCCCTCCCCTCAGGTTAAGAGTCTGGGTGTCATCCTCGATGGTTCTCTTTCCTTTCATTCCCACATCAATAACATCACCCGGTCTGCTTATTTTCATCTTCGCAACATTAATCGTCTCCGCCCTTCGCTCACCCCCCACACTACCTCTATTCTTGTACACAGCCTTGTCACTTCCCATTTAGATTACTTAACTCCCTACTCGTTGGTCTCCCTCAGAAATCCCTTCACAAGCTCCAGTTGGTTCAGAATTCAGCTGCCCGTGTTATCTCTAAAACCCCCTCCTTCCTTCACATCTCCCCTGTTCTTCTGCAACTTCACTGGCTCCCGGTCAAATTTCGCATTGACTTCAAAATCCTCCTTCATACTTTCAAAGCTATCCGTAACCTCGCCCCTACTTATCTGGCTGACCTCCTTTACATTGTCGCCCCTACCCGCTCCCTCAGATCCTCCTCCTCTGTCCACCTCGCTGTCCCTCCTGCTCGACTCAGCTCCATGGGGAGTAGAGCCTTCAGCCGCTCTGCTCCCAAACTCTGGAACTCACTCCCACCTGCCATCAGAAACATTGACTCCCCCCTCAGTTTAAATCTGCTCTCAAAACTCACCTGTTCAGATTAGCATTTTCATTGTAACTGCCATGGTTATTGTTTATTGTTATTGTTTATTGTTATTGATTGTTGTTTTTGTGTTTTTGTTGTTTATTGATACTTTGTTTTTATCTATTTCTGTAAAGTGTCCTTGAGTGTCTTGAAAGGCACTTTTAAATAAAATGTATTATTATTATTATTATTATTAATTACTGGTTCACTCGGAGAAGACAAACTAGAAGAAGTCATCATGGGTCAAAAAATGCTTCAAATTTGCTTCAGGCAAGTGGATGAAGGTTCATTACTGTCATCTGGTGTTGGCCCCACCCTTAGCACAGCTAATGCAGCGTTTTTCAACCAGGGTGCCTTGGTATGATCAGGTTTAGGTGGGAAATTTTCTCATTTTACTTCTTAATTGGTTCAAAAAATTGCAAATAGGTTGCCATTGTTGAGCATTGGTTCTGTAGGCACTTACACCTGTGTAAGAGATTAATATTATAAAGCAATATGCACTTCCAGTCAAAAGTTGGACAAGCCTACACATTCATTTTCAATGAGTAGATGTGTCCAGACTTTTGACTGGTGGGCTACTGTAGTCTTACTTGAGCACAATTTATGGCTACTACTCTAAGCCACCTCTAAAATCTGTTGTAGTTTATTCAAAAGGATTAGGGTGCTAAGTGTCTTTAAAAGACAATATATCATTATATTATTTATTATTTTAAAAAAAACTATGTGAAAGGTTTAATACAAACACGTGGCTGTGTAATCGGGTCAAATCTGTATCTTCTATGAGGTGTAAATAGTCAGCTTACCCCAACTACTGAAGTCGTTATCGTTTTAGAGGATTTTTTTTTAAAACGCAAGTAGTAAGGACGTTTGGACATCTTAACAGACCTTTATTCTAATATGCTGCTATTACCGCTGTCAAATTAAAGGGTGTAGTTATAGGCTACATATGAAAACAATCTCCAACAGAAAATAAAGATTTCTAAATGTAGGACAGGCTACAGTATGAACGCACCAGTCACACCTCATTAAATGTTCTTATTTTAAACATATTTCAAAATGTCACTTATGACGACTGAATTAGTTTCACATCTACTCTTTAACCAGTGTGGTCCGAGTGAATGGAATACCTGTGGGTCCAGGATCAGCGTGGATCCGGCGGCGGTCTGAGCGCTGATGAGGAGCGCTGTGACGCTCAGAGTCCATATTCGCATGTCCCGGTCCGGAGGTCGGCGGCTCGGAAACGTCATCACCACGCTACATTTCAGCTCCTACACAGACTTTAAACTCACGGTGGATTTTCCTCCCTGTCTGAGACCAGACTACAGCTCCATCCTGAGGAGGTGTGAGGGCTCACTGACTGACTGAGGAGTGTGTGAGGAGAACCAGCACCTCCCCTCAGTCTGCTCCTGAACAACACCAGGGCTAAATACCAACACCTCTGCTTTATTCTAACCAGGGTTTCTACAACATTAAACAAATAAAAGCTTTGAAATAGCCTTCACAGTCATCAAATTGTTTTTCCTCTGTAGTTTATTTATGACAAAAGCTTCATTAAAACTCTAGTTACATGTTTGGAAAAAATAAGTCACCCAGAACCTAGTTCAAAACCAGTGTGAAGTTATAACCTGAATTTTACTTGTAAATGCATAAATGCCTCATGCAGAAAGGTTTTCAATACCATTGATCAGCGGTGGTCCATTGATCAATGGTGGGTCGTGGGGGTGTAGCTGCCGGCCTGCGCCGCAGTCGCCCTAAGTGATAAGGGTGAATGAGTGTGGGTGCGTGCGGGAGCACAAATGGATGTGAGTAGGTCGGCGCATGAGTGAGAGTGTGTGTATGGGTGAACACGAGTGAGTGCGGGTGACTCTGAGGGCGAGTGGGAGAGAGTGGGTGGGTCCGGGAGTGTGAGTGTGGGATTGTCTGGGGGAAAAGGTGAGTGAGAGTGAGTGAGTGCGTGTGGGTGCGTATGAGAGCATGAGGGTGTGAATGCGTGGGAATGGGTGTGTATGCTGCTTGGGAGGTGCTGGATTGAGGAGGTAGTGCCTTTTGGCTGCGTGGGATCCCCTGGATGTGGGGGGGGGGCACCTTCTTTGGGCATGGGGTCCCCGGGGTGTGCGGCGCTGGCGCTGGGGTGGGGGCGGGCCCACTGCGGGGGGGCGTGGGCCCACCGCACCAGCTGCTTGGCAGCCTCCCTTGGCCATCCCTCCTGGGGTGGATGCCTGGCTTTTCTGGGGCTAGTTGGCCTCAAACATTTCTGCTCTGTGGGGTTGGTGGCGTTGTCCTGCTTGCTTGGGGTTTCTGGTGGGGGGCCTGTGACCAGCACCCCTCTTCATATGTTTCCTGACAAACCCCTCACATGCACACACTTATTTTGCACGCACTCTCATACACACACACGGATGCACACACACATATGTCTCTCCTTTAACAGGTGCGGATACCAGACTCGTGTTCAGACCTCTTCAGCGGAGGAAGCAGTCTGTCTTCTGTTTGTTTTAGTTGTTGGTTTGTCTTCTTTGTCTGTTCCTCTCCCTTTTCTTTCCCCCTCCCACACCGCTTTTCCCCATTCCCCTTCTGTCGGGTCCTTCATGGGTAAAATAATTTAAATAAAGTATTAAAAGTTATTACAAGAGGAGTTTACAACAATACACAGTACATATACTATATGTACTGTATAAAGCTCCTTTTGACAAAGTAAATACTGTTTGGCACAATAAGGGTAGCAGATTTCTGTTCTGCTCACCTAGCTACCTGACAAGACGGGGGGGGGGGGGGTTGTTTCTGCTGTTTGTTGTACTATATAGATTCAAGATTCAAAGGCTTTATTATCATGTGCACAGTTAAGAAATACAACATTTCCATGAGCAATGAAATTCTTACTCTGCTCTCCGAACAAATGCCAAGGTAGTAGATACACATCAATACTAATAAGGTAATAACACACCTAATACTAATGAAGGATATAAGGATGATGTAAGGATGCCAGTTTTATTTTGCTAAATGCTAATTCATATTGCACTATTTCAGGTACAGATTTCAACAGTGGGTAAAAGTTTACTAAGAACTGACCTTTCACATCAGGACCTCACCTACAGTAGAGACTTTTAAAACGTAGCTCAAGTAGGTTCATTTTGTCTTCTTTTAATTATTTACCTTTTGTTCTTATTAAAGACAAAAATAGAAAGGAGATGTTTTTACCTTCTTTACATGTTTCTTTGTTCTGATGAAGGCTGCAGTGACCAGTCGAAACATGTAAAGAAGGTAAAAATATCTCCTTTCTATTTTTGTCTTTAATAAGAACAAAAGGTAAATGAACTTTTAAAACTTGTTTAAAACCCATTTTGGCTTTTCTATCATTTGTGCAGTATTTTTCCTAATTTCATCTTTTATCTCTCAAAGTCTTTAATATGTTGTACAGCACTTAGGCCAATTTTCCTTTTAAGTGTGCTTAAAATAGATTTGAAATTACAATACGTACAGTGTATTTGGAAAGTATTCACAGCACTTCACTCTTTCCACATTTTGTTATGTTACAGCCTTATTCCAAAATGGATTAAATTCATTTTTTTCCTCAGAATTCTACACACAATTCCCTATAATGACAACATGAAAAATGTTTTTTTTTTAGATTTTTGCAAATTTATTAAAAATAATAATAATAAAAAAAACTAAGAAATCACATGTACATAAGTATTCACAGCCTTTGCCTTTAAACTCAAAATTAAGTTCCGGTGCATCCTGTTTCCACGGATCATCCTTGAGATGTTTCTTCAACTTAATTGGAGTCCACCTGTGATAAATTCACTTGACTGGACATAATTTGGAAAGGCACACACCTGTTTATATAAGGTCCCACAGTTGACAGAGCATGCCAGAGCACAAACCAAGCATGATGTCAAAGGAATTGTCTGTAAACCTCCGAGACAGTATTGTCTCGAGGCACAAATCTGGGGAAAGGTACAGAAAAATTTCTGTTGCTTTGAAGGTCCCAATGACCAGTGGCCTCCACCATCTGTAAATGGAAGTTCGGAACCACCAGGACTCTTCCTAGAGCTGGCTGGCCGTCTAAACTGAGCGATTGGGGGAGACGGGTTTTAGTCAGGGAGGTGACCAAGAACCTGATGGTCACTCTTTCAGAGCTCCAGCATTCCTCTGTGAAGAAAGAACCTTCCAGAAGGACAACCATCTCTGCAGCAATCCACCAATCAGGCCTGTATGGTAGAGTGGCCAGATGGAAGCCACTCCTTAGTAAAAGGCACTTGGCAGCCCACCTGGAGTTTGCCAAAAGATACCTGAAGGACTCTCAGACCATGAGAAACAAAATTCTCTGGTCTGATGAGACAAAGATTGAACTCTTTGGCATGAATGGCAGGCATCATGTTTGGAGGAAACCAAGCACCGCTCATCACCAGGTCAATACCATCCCTACAGTGAAGCATGGTGGTGGCAGCATCATGCTGTGGGGATGCTTTTCAGTGGCAGGAACTGGGAGACTAATCAGGATAGAGGGAAAGATGAATGCAGCAATGTACAGAGACATCCTGATGTTGGTTTAAATGATGTCTCTGATGGGGAAGCCCCTGTCTTCCCCATCAGAGAATCATTGTCTGCTCCCTCCAAAATAAATAAAAATATAATATATAAGCATCCCAAAGTGATTAAACAAAAAGTTAGTAAAACTCAACTTAAACATGAAGCCTCTAAATTTAATGATTTGGCCTCTCTTCCTCCTCATAATTTAAAAATTAAATGCAGTTTGTTAAATATTAGGTCTCTAATCTGTTAATTGATCATCAGATTGATTTAATATCCTTTACAGAGACTTGGTTAGGGCAAGACGATTATGCTGGTTTAAATGAATCAACTCCCTCTAGTTATTTAAACTGTCAAAATCCCAGAAGTTCTGGTCGTGGAGGAGGAGTAGCAACAATTTACCATTCCAAATTACTAGTTAATGTAAAGCAAAAAACATATTATAATTCCTTTGAGGGCCTGGTCCTCAGTATTGGGCATTTTAGCAATTTTAGGTTAAACCAAATTTTATTTAAGATAAGATAAGATAAGCCTTTATTAGTCCCACAATGGGGAAATTCCAGGATTGCAACAGCACAGGGATAGCAACACTCAGAGCAACAGCCAGAAGGCAAGAAAAAAAACAAGAGCAGCTAGTATACATATGTACATATTACTATATATATATATATATATATATATATATATATATATACAGACACACAGTGCGGAGCATTGTGGTTGGTGAATGTGCAGCAGAAAGTCTAAGCTCTCTCTCCCTCCGCGGGTGCGGCGGGCCAGCTGGATGTCTTTGGGCATGATGGTGGTGACCCTCTTGGCGTGGATGGCGCACAGGTTGTTGTCCACGAAGAGACTCACCAGGTAGGCCTCGCTGGCCCCCTGCAGAGCCGTGACGGCGGAGCTCTGGAGCGCAGGTCGGTCTTGAAGTCCTGAGCGATCTCCCTCACCAGGCGCTGGAAGGGCAGCCTACAGATGAGCAGCTCCGTGGATTTCTGGTAGCAACGGATCTCTCTCAAAGCCACGGTACCAGGCCTGTAACGGTGAGGCTTCTTCACTCCGCCGGTGGCCAGAGCGCTTTTTTCGAGCAGCCTTGGTGGCTAGCTGCTTCCTGGGGGGCTTTTTCCTCCAGTAGATTTACAGGCGGTCTGCTTGGTTCTTGCCATTGCTCTTTATTATTCTGTCTTATATTTCTTGCACGCCGCCTAAACTCCAGCCCGGCACCCGCGTCGTTTTCGCCACAGTTCCTCGGCATGTCAAGCTTCTCCACTAGCACCGGGATTGCCATAATTTGGCCATTTGCCATAGTTTATCGTCCTCCCTCAGCCTACTCAGAGTTTTCATCCAAATTTGCCGAATTTTTAGCTGATTTAGTGCTGAAATCAGATAGAATAATTATAGTTGGGGCCTTTAATATACATGTTGATGTAGATAGTGATTGCCTTAATATGGCATTTAATTCAATATTAGACTCGATGGGGTTTTTTCAGAAAGTAGGAAATTCTACCCATTATCTCCACCACACGTTGGACCTTGTTCTGGCATATGGCATAGAAATAGAAAACCTGGTAGTGTCTCCTCATAACCCTGTACTGTCAGACCATTGTCTGTTAACCTTTGATTTTACTAATTCTGACTATTTGGCTCCTAAAGAAAAATATTACTACAGAAGATGCCTCTCAGATGATGTTGTTACCAAATTTATGCAGATTGAAAATCTGTCTCTATGCCATGCTGTCTCTATGCCATGTGTCAACACAACGGAAATAAACTATGGAGAGCTTGCTCCTTCTGTAATTGATAGCATGGTAGATAGTGTTACAGCTTCTCTACATTAGACTCTAGACATGGTGGCCCCTTTAAAAAAAAAAAAAGTCTAAACAGAGATTTTTAACTCCTTGGTTCAACACAGAAACTCGTAGCTCAAAACAGAAGACTTGTCAATTAGAAAGAAAATGGTGCTCCACTAAATTAGATGAAATCTATTTAGCTTGGAGAAATCATCTTTTAATTTATAAAAAATCTCTTAGAAAAGCTAGAACAAGTTATTATTCTGCATTAATAGAAGAGAACAAGAATAATTCCAGGTTTCTTTTCAGCACTGTAGCCAGGCTGACAAAGAGTCAGGACTCTGTCAATTCAAGCATTCCCTTAGAGCTTACTAGTCAGGACTTTATGAACTTTTTCAATAATAAAATTTCATCTATCAGAGATAAAATCGGTCAGATTCTTCCCACCATTTCCCACCATTAACTTAAATACAATAACTACTACAACTCCTTCAATTGATATCTGTTTGGATGAGTTTACTCCAATTGACCTTTTAGAGTTAGATAAAATAATTTCCTCATTCAAGCCTTCAACTTGTCTTTTAGACCCTATTCCTACCACATTATTTAAAGAGGTCTTCCCATTTATTGGTAGCTCTATTCTTCAAATAATCAATTCTTCATTAACATTAGGCCATGTACCGCAAACTTTTAAAACTGCTGTAATTAAACCCTTACTCAAAAAGCCAACACTGGATCCAGGAGTTTTAGCTAACTATAGACCAATCTCTAATCTGCCTTTCATTTCAAAAATCTTAGAAAGAGTTGTTGCTACGCAATTATTTGACCACTTGCAGGGAAATGGTTTACTGGAAGAGTTTCAATCTGGGTTTAGAATCCATCATAGTACTGATACAGCCTTAGTGAAGGTCACTAATGACCTCCTTATCACATCTGATAATGGACTAATTTCTGTACTTGTCCTTTTAGACCTTAGTGAAGCTTTTGATACTATCGATCATAATATTCTACTTGATAAATTAGAACCCTATGTTGGACTTAATGGAACTTCGTTGCAGTGGTTTAGATCTTATTTATCTGATAGGTTCCAGTTTGTTCATGTCAATAATGAGTTTTCTTTCAACTCAAAGCTCAGTCATGGAGGTCCACAAGGATCTGTGCTAGGCCCTATTCTTTTTAGTTTATATATGCTTCCGCTAGGCAACATTATTCGAAAGCACTGTATATATTTTCATTGTTATGCAGATGACACACAATTATACCTGTCAATGAAGTCAGATGATAGTAATCAATTAGCCAAATTAGAGGCCTGTCTTAAGGAAATCAAAGCTTGGATGACTTGTAATTTCCTGCTAATAAATTCAGATAAGACTGAAGTCATTCTATTTGGTCCAAAAAACCTTAGAAATACTTTTCCAAATCAAACTCTTAGTTTGGATGCGATTACTCTTTCTCTGGATAGTTCTGTGAGGAACCTTGGAGTTATTTTTGATCAAGATCTGTTTTTCAATTCACATATTAAATTTGTTTCTAAGACTACCTTCTATCATTTGCATAATATTGCCAAGATTAGGAGCATCTTGTCTCAGAGTGATGCTGAGAAACTGATCCACGCTTTTGTTAGTTCGAGATTAGATTATTGTAACTCTTTATTATCAGGTTGTCCTAAAACATCTTTAAAAAAGTCTTCAGCTGATCCAAAATGCTGCAGCAAGAGTTTTAACAGGTACTAGAAAGAGAGATCATATCTCTCTGGTTCTGGCCTCCCTTCATTGGCTTCCTATAGAGTTTAGAATTAAGTTTAAAATCCTTCTCACTTACAAAGCTCTAAACAATCAGGCCCCTTTTTATTTAAAAGATCTGATACTACCCTATTATCCTAACAGAGCACTACGCTCCCAAAATGCAGGATTACTTGTAATACCTAGAATCTCCAAAAGTACAATGGGAGGCAGAGCCTTCAGCTATCAAGCTCCTCTCCTGTGGAACCAGCTGCCAATCTAGATTCAGAAGTCAGACTTGATCTGTGTTTTTAAGAATAGGGTTGAAACCTTCCTTTTTGATACAGCCTATAATTAGGGAGGGATCATGTGCCTCTGAACCCTCCCTTAGTTATGCTGCTAATAGGTTTTGACAGCCAGGGGACCTCCAATAATGCACTGGGCTTAACTCCTTTCTTTACTCTCAATGAAATATTTTTGCTGGTCATTAACATCTGTTTGTTCTCTCCAATAGATTGAGTCCCCATCGTGCTGTTTGCTCTCTCCATGTCTGTTCTTTTCATCTTCTCTATCCCCTCACCCCCCCAGCCAGTCGCAGCAGATGACTGCCCCTCCCTGAGCCTGGGTCTGTTGGAGGTTTCTTCCTGTTCAAAGGGACTTTTTCCTCTCCACCGTCACCAAGTGCTTGCTCACAGGGGATCGCCTGATTGCTGAGGTCTTTCTGCAATTGTGGGGGTTTCCCTTACAGTTGAAAGTGCTACAGACGTGGACAAAATTGTTGCTACCCCTCTGTTAATGAAAGAAAAACCCACAATGGTCACAGAAATAACTTGAATCTGACAAAAGTGGTAATAAATAAAAAGTCTATGAAAATTAACCAATGAAAATCAGACAATGCTTTTGAATTGTGGTTCAACAGAATTATTTTAAAAAACAAACTCATGAAACAGGCCTGGACAAAAATGATGGTACCCTTAACTTAATATTTTGTTGCACAACCTTATGAGGCAATCACTGCAATCAAACGATTTCTGTAACTGTCAATGAGACTTCTGCACCTCTCAGCAGGTATTCTGGCCCACTCCTCATGAGCAAACTGCTCTAGTTGTCTCAGGTTTGAAGGGTGCCTTCTCCAGACGGCATGTTTCAGCTCCTTCCACAGATGTTCAATAGGATTTAGATCAGGGCTCATAGAAGGCCACTTCAGAATAGTCCAATGTTTCGCTCTTAGCCATTCTTGGGTGTTTTTAGCTGTGTGTTTTGGGTCATTATCCTGTTGCAAGACCCACGACCTGCGACTGAGACCAAGCTATCTGACACTGGGCAGCACATTTCTCTCTAGAATACCTTGATAGTCTTGAGATTTCATTGTACCCTGCACAGATTCAAGACACCCTGTGCCAGATGCAGCAAAGCAGCCCCAGAACATAACAGAACCTCCTCCATGTTTCACAGTAGGGACAGTGTTCTTTTCTTGGTATGTGTAGAAGAGCTTGGAAGAACGAGGCGGTGTGATATATAAACCAAAGTTTATTATCAGCTCCTCTAACAAGTCTCATCTAAGTGCAGAAGCAGAAGCAAGAAAAGAGACCGAATACCTCCGGCTCTGTGAACTTATACTTGCACATAACAAAAGACATGCATATCAAAGGCTGACATCCCTCATTATCTTAATCCCCCCATTGTCTCCGTACTCCTCCTCATGGCCCTGGGGGGTGAGGGCAGCTCCTCCGGTCTCCACCGCAGTGTCTGGGAACGTCTTTGTTCTTCACTGGCGGTTGAGAGTCTTTGTCCTTTCTGAGGTGTGAAGTCGCCTTACATATGTAATCACCAAACATTCCCACATGCTTCAACATATGTAGGTTATGGAATATATGATTAATATAGCCCACAGCCCCCCCCCCCAAACGACTAAGAAAAGGACAATAGAAAAATTCACAGTTTAAGATAATTACTATGACATACTAACTGCTATACCTCTTGCCACAGAAGAAACTTTCCAGCAGCCATGCTCCTAAGAGAGTTCAGTGGTAATCATAACAGCATAGTAAAATCACAAGTCAGTCCTAAACTGTTACAGCACAATTAGTGAACAACTGTTGAGTAGTTTGCATCAGTCCCTGTGCTGTCTGGGTTTTAATCTTCTCCCGAATCTGCTGTGGGTCCGCTTAGGCGTCCTGCTGGGACCTTCCTGTAAGGAATCTGCAGCTTAGGGAGGAGAGTGACTAACTAACTAACTAACCTGCACTTATATAGCGCTTTTCTAGTCACAAAGACCACTCAAAGCGCTTTCATTAATACTAACCCTCTATTCTAAGGGCCTATAGGAAACAAATATCTAGGGACAATTTAGAACAGCCAATTAACCTAACATGCATGTTTTTTTTTGGTATGTGGGAGGAAACCGGAGAAATCCCGGAGTAAACCCACGCAACACGGGGAGAACATGCAAACTCCACACAGATCACTGTTGGTCGGGGGCTGGGATTGAACCCACGATCCCACGATCCCCACAATCCCCTGGCCAAGGGTAAACTGTGCTGCCGCAGTGCTAACCACTGCGCCACCGTGCAGCCCAGTGATTATTTGTTCCCTGCAGGGGGGCTGAGTCTTTTCTCTTGGGGGGTCTACCCCACCGAGGTGCTCTCGCCAACTGTGCAGGCTCGTCTCTCAACAAGAAGGCAGGTTTAAGTCTGTCAATGCTGACTGTTTCTTTTCTATCCCCAAAATCAAGCACAAAGTGTTTATCACCAGGTTCCAGCACTCTGAATGGCCCATCGTATGCTGGGCGGAAAGTTGGTTTTAAAGCTTCATGCCTAACAAAAACGAATTCAGCGTTTTTTAGAGCTTGGGGGACAAAAACCCGTGGAAAAGGGTGATGTGCCGGTCTGGGGAGAGAGTCTGGTCCGTTGCTGCCTAAAAACCTCGAGGCTGGAAGATGCCCTGGCTCTGGGTTCTCTGGTAAAAATTCACCCGGGAGCCTGAGAGGTTGTGCAAAAACTAATTCTGCTGGAGAGGCGTCTAGATCCTCTTTAGGCGCAGCACGCAACCCCAATAAAACCCAGGGAAGTTTATTTACCCAATTTGTATCCATTAGTGAGGCTCTGAGGGCGGCTTTTAAAGACCTGTGAAAACGCTCGCATAACCCATTAGCCTGAGGGTGATAAGCGGTGGTGCGGTGAATTGTTGCCCCTAAGCTGCTGGACATGGCTGACCAAAGCTCCGAGACAAATTGAGGTCCTCTATCGGACGTGATGTCCGATGGGACGCCGAAACGTGCCACCCAGTTTGTCAAAAAAACGCGAGCGACTTCCTCCGCTGTAGTTGACGCCAGAGGGACTGCCTCTGGCCAGCGCGTGGTGCGGTCTATCATTGTTAACAGGTGTGTGAAACCTTGGGAGGAAGGTAGTGGCCTCACGAGGTCGACATGAATGTGGTCGAACCTTCTAGCAGGGATTGGAAAAGGCTCCAGAGGGGCTTTTGTGTGTTTGTGTATTTTGGCGCGCTGACAAGAAATGCAAGTTTTTGCCCATTCTTTTACGTTTTTGCGCAGGCCCGGCCACACAAACTTTTCGGCGACCATTTTAACCGAGGCGCGCACACCTGGGTGCGCGAGGGAGTGAATTGAGTCAAAAATACGGCGGCGCCATGTGGCTGGGACTAACGGGCGAGGTCGGCCGGTTGAAATATCGCATATTAGGGGGGGCACGCCGTCGCGTAAACCCCTTTCCTCCAGCCTTAACCCTGTTGGTCCAGACAGGAGTGCGCGCACGTCCGCGTCACTGCTTTGTTCCTCTGCCATGGCTGCATAATCTATCCCTGCATGGATAGGTGCTGCGTATGTGTCCGGGTTAGTGAAGAGTTCTGCGGCTGAGGCAGTATAATCTGTCTCCTCGTGCTCTGGTGATGTCACAGCGCGAGAGAGGTAGTCTGCTACCACGTTTAATTTGCCTGCCACATGTCGAATGTCTGTGGTGAACTCTGAAATCGCAGCCAGCTGTCTTTGTTGCCTGCCTGACCATGGTTCTGAAAGTTTAGCCATCGCAAAGGTGAGCGGTTTGTGGTCTACAAAAGCCGTGAAACTCCGCCCTTCTAACCAGAACTGGAAGTGGCGGATGGATAAATGAAGCGCTAGCAGCTCCCTGTCAAAAGTGCTGTACTTACGCTCAGTTTGGTTTAGCGTTTTGCTGAAGAATGCCAAAGGTTGCCAGATCCCGCTGACATGTTGTTCTACAACTGCCCCTATAGCTAGGTCCGAAGCGTCTGCGGTTAGTGCAATGCGGGCCAAGGGATCGGGGTGAACTAACAATGTGGCATTAGCTAGAGCGCTCTTTACTTCCGCGAAGGCGCGTTCGCGCTCCAGGGTCCATTCGACCGCGTTGGAAGCTTTCTGTTTTCTGAGCGCGTCATATAAGGGCTGCATGAGCTGAGCTGCGTGGGGGAGGAAACAGTTGTAAAAATTAACCATTCCTAAAAATTCTTGCAGCGATTTGACCGTTTGTGGCCGTGGGAAACTTTTTATCGCGTGAACTTTGTCTGGAAGTGGAACTGCCCCTTTCGGAGAAACTCTGTGTCCCAAAAAATCAATTTGCGACACGCCAAATTTGCATTTGGCTGGATTGATTATTAACCCGTGCTCTTCTAGCCTCTGAAAAACCGTAGTGAGGTGCTGCTTGTGTTCTTCCTCAGACGAGCTGGCTACCAGCATGTCGTCGAGGTAGACGAAAACAAAAGGAAGGTCGCGTAATACTGCGTCCATCATCCGCTGAAAAGTTTGAGCAGCGCCTTTGAGGCCGAAAGGCATCCGCAAAAATTCAAAAAGGCCGAAAGGGGTTATTACCGCTGTTTTAGGAATGTCCTCTGCTCGAACTGGGACTTGATGATAACCACGGACCAGGTCTATTTTTGAAAAAATGCGCGCACCCGCCAGATGCAGTGAAAAATCCTGAATGTGAGGAATTGGGTAGCGGCCATGCGCTGTCGCATTGTTTAATCTGCGGTAATCTCCGCACGGTCTCCAAGAACCGTCGGATTTCGGAACCATGTGAAGTGGCGAGGCCCAGGGGCTCTTCGAGCGTCTAACAATGCCTAATTTTTCAAGGGTAGTAAACTCGTCCCGAGCTATGGTGAGTTTGGCCGTGTCTAAGCGGCGAGCTTTGGCAAATACGGGTGGGCCCGTTGTGGGAATAAAGTGTTCGACCCCGTGTTTAGCCACAGTGGCTGAGAATTTGGGAATTGTGAGTGCTGGAAATTGGGTGAGGAGTTGCTCAAACTTACCTCCTGCTGTGGTGACGCTAGCCTGCACAGGTGGTGGAGAAACTCGGGCTGAGCAGGGAATAGAAGCAAAGGACAGTGCATTAACCAAGCGTCTATTCGCTAGATCAACTAATAACCCGTGTGCACACAAAAAGTCTGCGCCCAACAAGTTAAAACTCACCGCCGCTACAACAAATGTCCATCTGTAGTTGCGGCCGTGGATGTGGAGGTGCAGGCTCTTTTCGCCGAAAGTGTCAATGCTGGAGCCGTTGGCTGCCACCGCTCCGTTGCCCTGGGTGCCCATGGCTCGATCTGCTTGGGAGGGCATGACGAAACTCAGTTGAGCTCCTGTGTCAATAAGGAACTGCTTGCGGGTGTGTCCGTCCGTCACATATAACAGCTTACTCTTCTCGCCGAGAACCGCTGCCGTTAACGGCTCTCGGCTTTGGCGTTTAAATTTGCAGGGGGGAACACATTTGTGAGCCTTCTCGGCGAAGCGGTGGTGGTAATAACAAACATTGCTCCGTCTGTTATGTTTTGGCCGTGTCGCTGTCACCGCGGGCTGGATCTGCTCCGTGGGTTGAGGCTCGCCGTGGCTCTGGGCATCAGCGTTGAGGTCTGCGGATGCTGCTGTGGGTGTCTGTTCCCTGCAGGTGTTGACGAGTCGTTGAGCTTCGTTGGCCAGCACGCGAAAGTCTTGCTGGGTGTTGCATCGCATGTTGGCGAGCGTCCCTCTCATGTGTGGCGGCAGCATGCTGAGGAATACGAATTGGAAGAGGAAGTTGTCATTGTCCTCCTCTTTAAGCTGCAGCAAGTCCTCCATGAGGGCTTTAGGTCTGCATCCTCTGTGGCCGTAGACCGCCAGGATCCTCTTGGCTCTCTCTTCGGCTGAGGGGACATAATTTGCCATGATGGTTGCTTTCAGTATTTCATATTTGTCTTGGGCCGGCGGCCGCCGGATTATGCTCTGCACACACCTCGAAGTGGCGGCGTCGAGTTTGGCGACGATGTGATAGAACTTCGTATCGTCGGCCGTGATGCCCGCCAGTGTAAACTGGGCTTCAGCTTGTTGAAACCACGAGGCGGGGTCTTCCTGCCAGAAGTTCGGCAGCTTGACAGCAATGGCATTTGTGTAGACCATCACTGCTGTGTCCGCAGGGTGAGAATGCCTTGCCTCGGCTCTCTCAGTGGCGCTGGTGCTCGGTTGAGCCCTCTCTATCACTTCTGCCGGGGGGGAACGTCATCCATCTGTTCCCCTGTCTGCGTGGGCGCCGGCGTCTGCCTGGGTCGCCACAGATGAGTCGATCGCGGGGGAACGCCTCAGGTCCATACTCGCGTCAGGGGTCACCAGTGTAGAAGAGCTTGGAAGAACGAGGCGGTGTGATATATAAACCAAAGTTTATTATCAGCTCCTCTAACAAGTCTCATCTAAGTGCAGAAGCAGAAGCAAGAAAAGAGACCGAATACCTCCGGCTCTGTGAACTTATACTTGCACATAACAAAAGACATGCATATCAAAGGCTGACATCCCTCATTATCTTAATCCCCCCATTATCTCCGTACTCCTCCTCATGGCCCTGGGGGGTGAGGGCAGCTCCTCTGGTCTCCACCGCAGTGTCTGGGAACGTCTTTGTTCTTCACTGGCGGTTGAGAGTCTTTGTCCTTTCTGAGGTGTGAAGTCGCCTTACATATGTAATCACCAAACATTCCCACATGCTTCAACATATGTAGGTTATGGAATATATGATTAATATAGCCCACAGTATGCTTCATTTTTGCGTCTGTGAACATAGCGCTGATGTGCCTTGCCAAAAAGTTCCAGTTTTGTCTCATCTATCCATAGGACATTCTCCCAGAAGCTTTGTGGCTTGTCAACATGCAGTTTGGCAAATTCCAGTCTGGCTTTTTTATGATTTGTTTTCAACAGTGGTGTCCTCCTTGGTCGTCTCCCATGAAGTCCACTTTGGCTCAAACAACGACGAATGGTGCGATCTGATACTGATGTACCTTGACCTTGGAGTTCAACATGAATGTGTTTAGAGGTTGTTCTGGGCTCTTTTGTTACCATTCGTATTATCCGTCTCCTCCTGTGGCCACATCCAGGGAGGTTGGCTACAGTCCTGTGGATCTTAAATTTCTGAATAATATGTGCAACTGTAGTCACAGGAACATCAAGCTGCTTGGAGATGGTCTTATAGCCTTCACCTTTAACATGCTTGTCTATAATTTTCTTTCTAATCTCCTAAGACAACTCTCTCCTTTGCTTCTTCTGGTCCATGTTCAGTGTGGTACACACCATGTCACCAAACACCACAGTGACTACTTGTCACCCTTTAAATAGGCCGACTGACTGATTACAAGTTTGTAGACACCTGTGATGTTAATTAGAGGACCCATCTTGGTTGAACATGTCCCTATGGTCACATTATTTTCAATCTTTTCTAGGGGTACCATCATTTTTGTCCAGGCCTGTTTCATGAGTTTGTCTTTTAAAATAATTCTGTTGAACCACAATTCAAAAGCATTGTCTGATTTTCATTGGTTAATTTTCATAGAATTTTTATTTATTACCACTTTTGTCAGATTCAAGTTATTTCTGTGACCATTGTGGGTTTTTCTTTCATTAATAGGGGGGTACCAACAATTTTGTCCACGTCTGTATGAGATGACTGTTTGTAGTGAAATGGCGCTATATAAATAAAGTTGAATTGAATTGAAAAGATGAATGCAGCAATGTACAGAGACATCCTGGATGAAAACCTGTTCCAGAGCGCTCTTGACCTCAGACTGGGTGACGGTTCATCTTTCAGCAGGACAACGACCCTCAGCACACAGCCAAGATATCAAAGGAGTGGCTTCAGGACAACTCTGTGAATGTCCTTGAGTGGCCCAGCCAGAGCCCAGACTTGAATCCAATTGAACATCTCTGGAGAGGTCTGAAAATGGCTGTGCACCGACGCTTCCCATCCAACCTGATGGAGCTTGAGAGGTGCTGCAAACAGGAATGGGTGAAACTGCCCAAAGATAGGTGTGCCAAGCTTGTGGCATCATATTCAAAAAGACTTGAGGCTGTAATTGCTGCCAAAGGTGCATCAGCAAAATATTGAGCAAAGGCTGTGAATACCTATGTACATGTGATTTCTTATTTTTTTATTTTTAATAAATTTGCAAAAATCTCAAACTTTTTTCACATTGTCATTATGGGGTGTTGTGTGTAGAATTTTGAGGAAAAAATGAATTTAATCCATTTTAGAATAAGGCTGTAACATAACAAAATGTGGAAAAAGTGAAGCGCTGTGAATATTTTACAGATGCACTGTATAACATGTTTTTGTGACTTACAAGACATATTAAGAGCAAAATCACTCAAATGTCTCATATCTCTGTTTTTTGCTGTAAAGTTTCACTCACCCCCCCCCTTTTCTCCCCCAAAAAATGCAAGTTTGGACAGAGCGTTTCTAGTTACCTAAGTATTCCTGCTTAGCCTGATTGGTTATAACATTAACCAATCAGGCTAAGCACTGGGCATGGCTACAGACCTGAGTTCACTGCCTCGGGGGAAGAGGGAAGAGCAGCAGGAGCTTTTACAAGTTGGGAAAGATGACAGATTATATGTGTTCAGTTTTTGGCTGTGTGAGCAATAAATCCTCTTTTAAATTACATGTCTTATCCACAGACATGAAAATACGACAGCAATGATTAATTTTATTTGGAAAAACCTCAGTGTCCCTGCTAAAATACCAGAGAGGACACGGGTTTGCAGGCTGCATTTTACCTTGCATGCCGGGGGAGCCGGCCCTGGGGTGTGTGATGCAATGGCCGGGGCGAGAATCGTCATATGTGAACCTGCGGCAGAATCATTCTTGGTGGGGCAGAGAGTCGCTGCCCAGCCCTGAATGGAGACTGGAGGGCTCCTCGCCAGTCTCTGGTTGCCCACTTGCCATGGATCTCCCCAGCTTGCTCAGTCTTTCCAGCGTGGGAGTGAAGGAAGCGAGCGGGCCAGCATCCGCCGGCGAAGCGAGACAGGCCTCCAGCTAGTGATTTGTTCGCTGGGGGCTAGCGGTCTGGTGTGACCGCCGGCTCACCTCCTTTGGAGCGAGCCTCCTTCAGAGCAAACCAGGGAGATCCGCGGCGAGTGGGCAACTAGAAACCAGCGGGGGGCCCTCCAGCCTTCATGCGGGGCTGGGCAGCGACTCTCTGCTCTACCGAGAATGAGCCTTCCACAGGTTCATCTATGGAAACCTTGTTACGGCTTTTACTTCCTCAAGTTCGATCACCTTCTCAGAGCCTTGTACAATGTCCTCATCTTCTTCCAGCTACTAGTGGGTGGGAGTATCTTCTTCTTTTAGCTGCTCTCCTTAAGGGTTGCCACAGCGGATCATCTGCCTCCATTTTACCCTATCCCTTGCATCTTCCTCTGTAACACCAACCCTGTCTATGTCCTCCTTCACTACATCCATGAATTTTCTCTGTGGTCTTCCCCTTTTCCTCCTGCCTGGCAGCTCCATCTTCAACATCCTTTGTCCAGTATCTCTACTATCCCTCCTCTGCACATGTCCAAACCATCTCAGCCTTGCCTCTCTTACTTTGTCTCCAAACCACTCAACCTGAGCTGTCCCTCTGATATACTCATTTCTAATCCTGTCCAGCCTAGTCACTCCGAATGAGAATCTTAGACTCTTCAACTCTGCCACCTGGTCACCCTTGGCATAATCTTGGCCACCACTGACACCGGAGTGGTGGCCTTGAGGTAGAGCATCCGCCCTACAACCGGGAGGCTGGGGTTCAAGTCCTGGCCGGGTCATGCTGAAGACCATATAAAAGTGGAACTTTCTGCCGTCCAGCTTGGTGCTCAGCAATAATGGAATGGAGGAGGGAAATGTTGGTTATCCAGCCACAGTGGGTGCACAAGCCAGTGTACTCCCTGTGCCGGTCCCAAGCCCAGATAAAAAAGGGCACGGTTGCGTCAGGAAGGGCGCAAACATCAATGTTTGCTGTAGTGACTCATCCAACCCAGTTGGTAGTGGAAAAATGGACGTTAAAAGAATTAAAAAATAATAATCTTTGCCACTTTATCAACTACAGCAATCGGAGCTGCATTTGCCTCGGGTGGAACCTTTGTCTATGGTTACGCTGCCCCGTCGGACCTCACAAATGCACGCACACATCCAGTAGCCAGCAGTCACATCTGAAAACAGAGCAGCTGCAAGTAATCGTGCTTCGATTCACAAATTGAAAAAGGTAAGCTATAATATCATGTACACAGTTATATACACAGTGCAGGAGTATTGCAGTTAGATGGTATCAACAGTATTACAGTTAGTTAAATTACCCAGCAAAATATAAATATCGACCCAGACAGTATATTTCACATTGAATGAACAGTATTGTTGCCACCCTCAATAATAATTGTAATTGTCTTAGTTGTGTATTGGAGGGGACGATCTCTATTGTGCAGAGTTGTGACATTTACTACGGCCTCTATGAGCAGTATTTAGATTATACAGTCTGACAGCCGTAGGTAGGTAGGACCTGCGGAACCTCCCCCTCAAGCACTTAGGATGACACAGCCTTCCGCTAAATGAGCTCCTCGGTGCGTTCAGCGTGTCATGATGTTAATGCATTTTGAGGCACATTAACATGAGTCAGATTAACGTTTTGAATGTTTTCTGTCAGGAAAATTGACTAGAGTAAGACTCAACCAGGCAGAATCATTTTACATTTTGGTAAATGTAAAATGTGAAACAATACCATGGTGACTTGGGCAGTACAGTTAAAACAAAGCTGAGAACCTTGGGTGTCATCTTTGATAAGGCCATGTCATTGGAACATTACATCAAACAACTGATAAAAAACTGCCACTTCCAACTGTGAAATATCTCCAAGCTCAGGACCATGGTTTCACACAAAGCGCTGGAGATGATCATTCACGCATTTGTCTTCTCATGTCTGGACTACTGTAACAGCCTTTTTACCTGTTTGAACAAGAAGGAACTGGCCCGTCTGCAGTTTGTTCAAAACTCTGCTGCGAGGCTCCTGACACGTGCAAACAGGAGAGACCACATTACACCTGTCCTCAGATCACTCCATTGGCTCCCTGTTCTGTATCGTGTCCACTTTAAGATCCTGGTGCTCACTTTCCGAGCAATTCACTGTCAGGCCCCTGCATATATGGCTGCTCTGATTCAGCCCTACAGCTCGACTCGCAGCCTGAGATCCCCAGGCCAGCACTTGCTCATGGTTCCCTGCACCCACTTTGCTACCAGAGGTGACAGGTCTTTTAAAGCAGTAGCACCACGCCTGTGGAATGATCTCCCTCTGCACCTTCGAGCCATGGACAGTGTTGTGAGTTTTAAAACCCACCTGAAAACATTCTTGTTTAAACAGGCATTTTAATCCAAGACTGACTGATGGCTGTTACCACCTGACTGCATAGAGTGTATTTATTGTATCCTAGTTTTACTTTAATCGCATTTTAACTGCATCTTAACTGTATTACTGTATTTCAATTGTATTTTAGTTGTATTTTAATTGTTTTGATTGTGTTGCACTGTAAAGCACTTTGTGACTTTATATGTCTGTGAAAAGTGCTATATAAATAAAGCTTACTTACTTACTTAAATTATTGTGTTTTTTATTATTATAGCTGAGGTCTGTCATGACTGTATTTATTACAACAGGTTTTGTAATAAAGGCAGTAATTTAGTTTGGTAGGAACAGTCATGAAGGTGTTAAGGTTGGTACAAAATATAACCATGATCATCAAAATCAAATGAAAATAAAGGCTCCAAGTGTTTCACTGTGCACATGATCAAAACTGATTTACAGAGATGCACTAGTAATGCTGTTTATTCAGTTACTGTTCATTCTTTTATCAGTGATTAATTTACTTCTGCAGTCCTCCATCAAACAGACCTCAGCTGTCTGAACTTGTTAGGTTGTCATACTTATATTGGATTTATGCTTATGTAATTAAATCAGACTTTTTTCCCATTATATATCAGTGTTTCCTTTATTCCAGCAGTGTGAGGTCATAGTCTCAGTGTAACGATATACTAGTGTATCTCAGTAAATCACAATGTCAAGATCTGTAATTTATTTAAACATCTATACTTTATTATTATTTGTGCAGGAAAGGTTAAAAGTAACAAAAGTTGCAATCAACTGGCCTGACTCGGTTAAGAAGTGGTTTACAGCAGGTTCCTGTTCTGCAGAACATTAAAAAAAAGAGCCATGATCATCAAAATTAGGATAAAAATGGCTTGCAATATTTCAGTATATGTAACCAATATTAAAGTTCAACTTTTTAAATATATTGCAAAATGCATTAACTTTTTCCACAATATTCTAATTTACTAAGATACACCAGTAGACTCTTAGAGCAGTAGGGATGTCTGTAATTAGGAATAGAAGAAGTTTCTCATCATTTTGTCATTTACAAAGTTGTACAGAGTCATTTTCTGTCTCCTTAGTGATAGGCCCTACATAAAATTCCTAACAATAATCAATACTGGGATTGGGCCTAGTGACAGATGGTCACTAAGTTTTGTACAGCAAGCAGATTTTTTAAACTACTATCTCTTTTTATTGATCTATAAATTATTCAGTATTGTGTGTATATTCAGTATGTATAGATGCAATGAAACTTGTTGACATGAAACGAAGCATCGTATCAGCCAGTGGCTAATATTATATTGTTTTATTTTTAAAATGCTATGTCCCTATGTGTTTTTATGGTGAAACCAAAGACAGATTTCCACATTCGTGGATAATAGATAGGGTTGCCAACTTTCTCACAGAAAAATAAAGGACAGAGGGTTTTAACTATTGCTCGATGCCACAATGTTGCGGACATTAGTGTTGTCATAAAACTGGGATTTTTTTTTTTTTTTTACCTTGATAATACCTTAAGAAATGCTGTTATTCAATATCATAGCTGCCCTGGGGCAGACTGACGGAAACATGGCTGCCAATCCATGCCAACGGCCTCTCCGACCACCACCAAACATTTATTCACATTCATACATCAGTGTCATGAACCATGAACACACTGGAGGAAAGGCGGGTAAAGTGTCTTGTCCAAGGACACAACAGCAAGGTGGGAGGAGTGGGATTCGAACTGCCAACCCTCCGGTTATTGGGTGACCTGCTCTACCTCCTGAGCCACTACGACCTCATTTTTGTTTCTCTTTGCAAAATAATGCAACTTGGAGCTAGAAAACACAACTACACTGCAAAAAGTCAAATATAAGTAAAATGAAATAAATTAAGGCTGTTTATGGTTGTTGTTTTTTTTTGTCTGACAAGATATTTATTCTTGGTGTGCACTTTGTGTAAGAAAATTTTGCATGTTTTCCAATAGTTTTAACTTGTTTTACACAATTTCATTAGTCAAATTTTCTTGCTTTGTTGGCAGATAATTTTACTTGAAATAAACAAACAAATTCTGGCAACAGATAATTCTAGTTAAAATTAGAAGAAAATATCTGCCAACAAAGTAAGATTAAACTGTTTAAAACAAGTAAAAACCTTTGTAAAGCAAGTAAAATCTTACTGTAAACTGCACAAAAAGAAATTATTGTCTTGTCAAAATTATCTTGTGATAGAAAAACAAGCATAAAGCCTTGATTTAGGATATTTTGAGATTTCCCTTTTTACAGTGTGACAGATGCTACCTTCAGGATAAAATTACATCAGAGAAATATTCCTGATTCGATGTGTTATGTCTGGAGTCAAGACATAACAACTGGAGTCAAGGAGGACAACTGGAGTTGACAACTGGAGTCAAGGAGGAGACCAGCAATGGAGCTGAACACACGTTTATTATACTGCAGGGCACAGTGCAACTAACCACACATAACCGCAAGCAGAGGTAAAGGCGGAAGAGACCGCCCCCCTACCCACAGCCCTTCTTACACGCACGGGGATGGCGGAACTGGAATATGGAGCCACCACCCTGTACCACACAAATAAGAGTTCCAATCATAATACAACATATGAACAATAAATAACTATATTACATTCCTCCCCCTGTAGAAAAGGTCCAAAACATACACATACCATTAAAACCCACCCCAATTTGGAATTCGAATCATCCGCTAAACATAACTGCACTAAAATCACAAAAGGGGCCTATGACATTCACACAAAACAACTAAAATTAGAGGAAAATGGGTAGACTGCCGTCCTGCCGCCCACACGGCGAGGTGGTTTATTCTGCCGCCAGGCATAGAAAAGAAAATTGCTACCATGTTCCCTAAGATGACCAAAACCCAAAATAATCCCAGAACTATAAACACACATTCAGAACAATTAACGTATATACATACATGGGGAAAGAAGAAACCCCCCCCCCCCCCCCGTGAGCCCCTAAACCTTTTTTTCATTCAGTCCGCCTCTGGACGTGGCTTGCCTCCTGGGCCACAGCTGGTCGCCTCAGTCCTGATGCGTCTTCAACTCCACGCCGGCGGGCATTCCACTCATCTGGGGCCATGGCTCGTTGCCTTCCCCAGGGCACGCCGTAACTTGTTAGGGTGTCACCATGTGCCATCCGCCAGCCGAAGATACCTATCTTGCCGCACATCCGTCACCTGCAGCCGGCCCTGGTATTTCTCCATCTGCCACTTGGCTCGCACTCGCTACGACCTCGCCTCTGCCCAAACCCAAACCCAGTCCACGACTCCAAGTGGGGCTTTGCTCGGCCTGCGGTGTTTCCACCTGGGACTCACTCTCTCAGTGCCAATCGGTCCAGCCCCAAATGCTTGTAGACCCGCTGTGGACCCTGCCGATATGGCCCAGTGTCCATCGGCCCCCACTGGCCAAGCTCCGGGAACATCTAGGACCATTCTCTGGGCATTGCTCATCGCCGCAGATACTCCTGCGTTGTCCGGTACCCTCGTCCAGGGCAACTCGGACTTTGGCACCGGGGCCCTCCCGCAGCGACCCTGAGCAGGACAAGGCCTGTCCTGTCCTGTGCCAAACAATCCTTCATCCTAAACAGCATCGTCCCATGTTCTCGGAACCGGTCAGTCCCACAATCCACAGCCCGACCACTCTTCCCCAGCACTGCTCCTGATAGAAAACCCAAGGCCATAGAAAAGGTTGCAGCCCATGATGTTCGTGCTGCAGGCCGTCACAACAAACTCCACATCGGCCATCTCCGCCAACTTGTACTGAGCCGTCAGTCTGACGGTGCCCACCGTAGCCAACCATCTTTCTCCATCACCGCAAAGCGGCGCTGGGTCACCTCTGATTATGTAGTGGGGGAAACATTGCCACACTATAGCTCAGTTCAGCAGCGAACTCTCCGCCCCTGTATCGATCAGCATCGGTAACGGTACTCCATCCAACTCTACCGTGCAGTGTATGCACTCACTGGTACTCGGGGACACAGTATGAATCACCGTTGGGGCGGGAGGAGTCGAGCTCTTGCGCGGCCTATCTTGTTCTGCTAACTGGCACACCCTTGCAAAATGATGCAGACGGCCACATTTGCCGCAGCGCTTTCCTCTTGCCGCACACTCTCTGGCCTTGTAGTGGTGTTTTGTGGACCCACAGCCCATACACCTGGGCTTCCCTGGGGCAGACTTCATCCGTACAGCGTTGGCACTCTTGCCATCATCCTCAACACTCCCATCGCTGTCCGGGTCCACTACCTGTGTAGCCATGGAGGATCCCAACTCTTGCGGTGACAGACACTCATGGAGCTCCCGAGTTAGCTTGTCTGCTGCCTCCAGCTGGAGAGCCAACTCGATGGCCTTGGCTAGCGTCAGTTCACCCCGAAATGTGAGCAGCTTAGACCAGACCGCAGCACAGTTGGTGTGTTTCGCCAACTGGTCACGAACCATTTCTTCCTCCAACAGTCTGAAGCGACACTCAGCGGCTAGCTGCCTCAAGTCTGATACAAACCGCTGGTTGGGTTCACCAACCTGTTGGCGGTGCTGTCGGAATTTAATCCTCCGGACGATGATGTTGTCCGGCGCCCTGAAATGGCCAGCCATTAGCTCGACCACTTCTTCATAATCGTCCACATCACCAAGTGTGCCCCAAATCCTCTGGCCCTCCATTCCCAGGTTGTGCACAAGCAACGCATGCGCCCTCAGCTTCTCCATCCTTCCCAGATCCAACGCCACCATATATGTTTTAAAGGCTTCATACCACCGAGGCCATGGCACAGGTGGCTTTCCTGGGAGCTCCAAGAATGGTCGAATTAATGCTCCACACGCTTCCATGGCTTTTCTTCTCATCACCAAAATGTTATGTCTGGAACTGGAGTCAAGGAGACCAGCGGTAGAGCTGAACACACGTTTGCTATTATACAGGGTGCAGTGCACCTAACCACACATAACCGCAAGCAGAGGTAAAGACGGAAGAGACTGCCCCTCCTACCCGCAGCCCTTCTTATACGCACGGGGTTGTCGGAACCGGAATATGGAGCCACCACCCTGTGCCACACAAATAAGAGCTCCAATCATAATACAACATATGAACGGTAAATAACTACATTACACAATGCACAACAGCAGCAATCAAAAACCTGCACAGGTTAACGGCCCACCTGTCTTCACCGCAGTAATTAGCAGCTTCCTCCAGTCGATGCTCCAACTTAGAAAAATCCTTTACACTTAGGGATTTTTTGAGCAATTCGTTTTCCCTAAGCTCTTTTCCTCTCAATAATTTATGATTGCCACTTTCAAACTTTTTTTCCGAACATTTTGACCGAGCTAAATACCTCTCACTGGCGCTTGCATAGTCACATGTCAGAACAATTCCTCTGATAGGCTATTGTTACTGGTACCCACGTGAGGCACTTGTAAATTAATATCAAGTGATGGACAGAGAATTTGACCAATTAACAATGTGATCTTTTTCATTGGCTCATGATAGGCTTTGATCTTCATAGGCTCCTGGGCTTCACCCCAGCCGAGCCCGCTCATTAAAGCAGCCTTAAATATACAGGACAATGCACATTCCGCTCAGGGACTGTTTTATCTGGACGGCCCAGACAAAACGGGACTGTTGGCAACTCTAATAATAAAGCACTGGTATTTGTATACGTATACAACTCTACACACAAAATTTAATAGCAAGTATGAATATATAAGGTAAATACGGTACCAAAGAGTTTATATAACCCCTTATTTTGCAAAAAACATTATGTTCTGGTAATACCAATTTCTAGGCCACCCCAAACTGATCACATATCCATCCTGGCCACCCCATTGAAAATTTCCTGGCTCCAATTCCTGTCTTTTTGTCCGTGCCACAATCTCCAAACCACACATCATAGCAGGTCTCACTACAGTCTTGTAAATTTTCCTTTTCACCCTTGCTGCAACCTTTCTGTCACAAATCACCCCTGACACTCATCTCCACCCTGCCTGTACCCTCTTCTTTGCCTCTCAGGCATTTTCCATTGCTTTGGATGGTTGACCCCAGGCATTTAAACTCGTCTACTTTCACTACCTCTACTCCTTCCATCTTCACCATTACACCTGCCTCCCTCTCATTCACACTCATGTATTCTGTCTTGCATCTACTGAGTTTCATTCCTCTTCTCTCCAGAGCATACCTCCACCTCTCCAGATTCTCTTCCACTTGCTCCCTATTCTCACTACAGATCACAATGTTATCTGCAAACATCATGGTCCACGGAGACTCCTGCCTGACCTCATCTGTCAGCCTGTCCATCACCATGACAAACAAGAAGGGGCTCAGAGCCAATCCCTGATGGAACCCTACCCCCACCTTGAATCCATCTGTCACTCCTATAGCACACCTCACTACCGTCTCACTGTCCTCATACATGTCCTGCACCACCCTCACATACTTCTCTGCCACTCCCGACTTTCTCATACAGTACCACACTTCCTCTCTTGGCACCCTATCATATGCTTTCTCTAGATCCACAAAGACAGTGCAACTCCTTCTGACCTTCTCTATACTTCTCCATCAACACTCTTAGAGCAAACATTGTATCTGTAGTACTCTTTCTTGGCATGAAACCATACTGCTGCTCACTGATTTGTCACCTCTCCTCTTAACCTGGCTTCAACAACCCTTTCCCATATTTTTATAGTGTGGCTGATCAACTTTATGCCTCTGTAGTTACTACAGCTCTGAACATCACCTCTGTACTTGAAAATTGGTACCAAAACACTTCTCCACTCTCTATGCATCCTCTCTCTCCAAGATTGTGTTAAAAAATCTGGTAAAAACATCCACTGCCATCTCTCTTAAACATCTCCATACCTTCACAGGTATGTCATCTGGACCAACCGCCTTTCCATTCTTCAAAGCTGCCCTCACTTCCGCCTTGTTAATTCTCGGGACTTCCTTGTTCACCATCTTTCCTTCATCCATCCATCAGCTCTTCAAAGTACTCCTTCCACCTTCTCAGCACACTCGCATCATTTGTTAGTACATTACCATTTCTGTCCTTAATCAGCCTAACCTGCTGTACATCCTTTCCAGCACGATCTCCCTGTCTAGCCAATCGATACAAGTCCTTTTCTCCTTCCTTAGTGTTTAGCCTTTCATACAACTCGCTATATGCCTTTTCCTTTACCACCTCTCTGCCATGCACCTAGATTCCAAATACTCCTGTCTACTTGTCTTCATCTCCGACTATCCCACTTTTTCTTTGCTAACCTCTTCCTTTGAAGTATATGTATTGGAGTATAGGTGGAGCTAATTAGAATATTCATAAATTTGTGCATATTTAAGTAGGTGGAAGATGTAAATGCTCTTTCCATGCAATTCTAATGAAAGATTTTTTGTGTATAAAAAAACACAATATACTATTTTGGAAAATATACATTGGTTTTTGAGGTGGTTTTAGAGTCGCCAGAGTGCGTCTTTAACAATATCAGCTGTGGCTATACCACTGCTGTACTTTTTAAAATAAGGCCCTTTAACACAAACATTTTGTAAAAAAAAAAAAAAAGTGAGCAAAATTAGAGAACAGTGACCACTGTGTCAGAAGACAAGATTTAAACTTTTTTTTTAGGGCTATAGGATTAAAAAAAAAAAATTCACATCAAGTGTAGAGGCCCTTGCTTTGAATGACTTCAGCACATCTGCACCCACGGGACATCACTAGTTTTTCACACTGCTGTGGTTTGATCTTGATCCATTCTTCTTGCAGTCTCTTCCACAGTTCAATAACTGTACTGAGTTTCTTAGCCATTACTTTTATCACCAAGGATTTTCCAGAGATTCTCCATGGAGTTGTAGAAAACATTCCCCAAACTATGACACTTCTCCTCCAAAATTAACACTTTGGGTTCAGTCTTTCCAAAGTTTGACACCAAACATATTGTTTCCGATCACACCCAAATACAGTGGGGCAAAAAAGTATTTAGTCAGCCACCAATTGTGCAGGTTCTCCCACTTAAAAGATGAGAGAGGTCTCCAGTTTTCATCATAGGTATACCTCAACTATGAGAGACAAAATGAGGAGAAAAAAAATTCCAGAAAATCACAGTCTGATTTTTAAAGAATTTATTTGCAAATTATGGTGGAAAATAAGTATTTGGTCGCCTACAAACAAGCAAGATTTCTAGCTCTCACAGACCTGTAACTTCTTCTTTAAGAGGCTCCTCTGTCCTCCACTCGTTACCTGTATTAATGGCACCTGTTTGAACTCGTTATCAGTATAAAAGACACCTGTCCACAACCTCAAACAGTCAGACTCCAAACTCCACTATGGCCAAGACCAAAGAGCTGTCAAAGGACACCAGAAACAAAATTGTAGACCTGCACCAGGCTGGGAAGACTGAATCTGCAATAGGTAAGCAGCTTGGTGTGAAGAAATCAACTGTGGGAGCAATTATTAGAAAATGGAAGACATACAAGACCACTGATAATCTCCCTCGAGCTGGGGCTCCACGCAAGACCTCACCCTGTGGGGGTCAAAATGATCACGAGAACGGTGAGCAAAAATCCCAGAACCACATGGGGGGACCTAGTGAATGACCTGCAGAGAGCTGGGACCAAAGTAATAAAGGCTACCATCAATAACACACTACGCCGCCAGGGACTCAAATCCTGCAGTGTCCCCCTGCTTAAGCCAGTACATGTCCAGGCCCGTCTGAAGTTTGCTAGAGAGCATTTGGATGATCCAGAAGAGAATTGGGAGAATGTCATATGGTCAGATGAAACCAAAATAGAACTTTTTAGTAAAAACTCAACTTGTGTTTGGAGGAGAAAGAGTGCTGAGTTGCATCCAAAGAACACCATACCTACTGTGAAGCATGGGGGTGGAAACATCATGCTTTCGGGCTGTTTTTCTGCAGAGACCAGGACGACTGATCCGTGTAAAGGAAAGAATGAATGGGGCCATGTATCATGAGATTTTGAGTGAAAACCTCCTTCCATCAGCAAGGGCATTGAAGATGAAACGTGGCTGGGTCTTTCAGCATGACAATGATCCCAAACACACTGCCCAGGCAATGAAGGAGTGGCTTCGTAAGAAGCATTTCAAGGTCCTAGAGTGGCCTAGCCAGTCTCCAGATCTCAACCCCATAGAAAATCTTTGGAGGGAGTTGAAAGTCCGTGTTGCCCAGTGACAGCCCCAAAACATCACTGCTCTAGAGGAGATCTGCATGGAGGAATGGGCCAAAATACCAGCAACAGTGTGTGAAAACCTTGTGAAGACTTACAGAAAACGTTTGACCTCTGTCATTGCCAACAAAGGGTATATAACAAAGTATTGAGATGAACTTTTATTGACCACTTATTTTCCACCATAATTTGCAAATAAATTCTTTAAAAATCAATGTGATTTTCTGGATTTTTTTTTTCTCATTTTCTCTCACGATTGAAGTAGGCCTATGATGAAAATTGGAGACCTCTCATCTTTTAAGTGGGAGAACTTGCACAGTTGGTGGCTAAATACTTTTTTACCCCACTGTAAATGAAACTTACTCTCATCACAAAAGAGTACTGTGGACCAGTTCTCCTCTGCCCACACAAGATGCTCTTCAGCAAAGGCAAGTCTAGCCTTTTTATTCTTTCTGCTGATGAGCGGTTCGGTCACTGCAGAATGAGCTTTGAGTCCATTCATTCATCTTCTTCCGCTTAATCCTGTTCGGGTTGTGGGGGGGCTGGAGCCTATCCCAGCATCTTTGGGTGAGAGGCAGGGTACACCCTGGACAGATCGCCAGTCCATCGCAGGGCTAACACAGAGACAGAAAACCATTCACTCTCACAGTCATACCTAAGAACAATTTAGAATCCTCAGTTTTGATGCCAGTTAACCTAACTTGCATGTTTTTGGCATGTGGGAGGAAACTGGAGAAATCCCGGAGTAAACCCACGCACACGGGGAGAACATGCAAAC
Organism: Pholidichthys leucotaenia; assembly: GCA_020510985.1. NCBI lineage: Eukaryota > Metazoa > Chordata > Actinopteri > Cichliformes > Pholidichthyidae > Pholidichthys > Pholidichthys leucotaenia. Next base: position 172,044,243 of record CM035847.1, on the reverse strand, counting down.
TCCACACAGATCACTGTTGGACGGGGGCTGGGATCGAACTCAGGATCCCCCGGCCAAGGGTGAGTTGCTGTGCTGCCGCAGTGCTAACCATTCTGCTACCGCGCCCAAATTGTCTTAAACGGTGAGACACTGTGTGCCGAGACAGATTCTTGCACTGTTCAGCAGTGAACTGGTGAGCAATTCCAGCTGCAGTGGTGAACAGATTCCCCATTGAGTCTTTGCATAATCCTGTTCCCCAAACCAGAGCAGTGAGAAACTAGTGATGTCCTATGGGCGTGGATGTGCTGGTCATTCAAAGCAAGGGCCTCTACACTTTCCTATTTTTTTTAATCCTATACCCCACCCCCCAAAAAAACATTTACTGTAAATCTCTTCTGACAGTGGTTACTATTATCTGTTTTTATGTGTTGAAGTGCCTTGGTTATTTAAAAAACAAACAAAAAAAAAACAGCACATCTATGCCCACAGGACATCACTTGTTTCTCACTGCTCTGGTTTGGGGAACAGGATTATGCAAAGACTCAATGGGGAATCTGTTCACCACTGCAGCTGGAATTGCTCACCAGTTCACTGCTGAACAGTGCAAGAATCTGTCTCGGCACACAGTGTCTCACCGTTCAAGACAAAAACTCAAGCAATGCAACATTTGCACTGCACGCTTCCAAACTGACCGAACCATAATGACAATGTTTTATCGGGCTTTTATTACCTCCGCCAGGCCGGAGGCCAGGAGGAGGTTATGTTTTTGCCAGTGTTTGTTTGTTTGTCTGTCTGTCAGTTGGTTAGCAAGATAACTCAAAATGTTTTGGACGGATTTCAATGAAACTTTCAGGCGTTGTTGGAAATGGTACAAGGAAGAACTGATTAAATTTTGGGGATGATCCGGATCACCGTCTGGATACAGGAATTTTTTAAAGGATTCTTTAACATTGTGAGACACGGCCATTTTCAACATGTGTGCAGGCCCAATGGAGGGCGCTGCTCGTCGTGTCTGACGAACACAAACTCCGCCTTCTTCAAAGTTTGAGGCACAAAAGCATGCGGAACACAGTGGTGGGCAGGGCTCGGCAGCGTGCCTGTGTTTGCGTTAAGCTGCAAAAGCTCAGACGATCAGCTGTCCGGCACCGGATTATTTGGCAGAAATTCCCCGGCCAGCCATAGTAGCTGCGCAAAAACCAGCTCTCTGCCGGGGAAGTTTCCAAATCCTCTTTTTTCCGCGGAGCGCAAACCCAATAAAACCCACGGCAACCATTATCACACCTTCTTTTGTCCTGCGGCTCCGGAACACAGAGGAATCCCGGCGCCAGTAATGCTGCGCCTGATATGTGTGACTCTAATGCTAAAAGTGACTGCATCAGGGATTTTCGACCTGAAGTCGCACTTTGCTACACAGGGCCACAAAAACTGTGTAGCCAAATTCAATCCATGGATGAACATTTTCAGCCAGTGACAGAACCGACGCCTTCCAAATCCAATGCATCACTACCAGAAGTGATGTTTTGTCATTTTGTGGCAGAGCACAATCTACCCCCATTGGTGGCAGATCACTTCAGTGATTTGGTGCCAACATTGTTTCCTGACAGCAAGAGCACTCAAATTTTTTGTGCTACTTGGCGTATTTTCACATTACCAAAAAGTTATGGCTCAAGATTGTGTCCATATAAGTGTACATTTGAATAAATATGTTTGAAATAGTTCATGTTGCAGTTTGTTTAGTTTTTGTTTGTTGGTTTGTTTTTGCTTCAGTTTTCTTTCATCTGCCGATAAGAGTTTTTAAGTACTCAGTACAGGTGTGAAAGCCCCCCCCCCCCCCCCCCCCCATAAGGGAGGCATGAGGTCAGTACAGGTGTGAAAGCCCCCCAATAAGGGAGGCATGAGGTATGCCTTGACAGGTCGCAGCCTGGCACTTTACAGATGCAGGAGATGGACACACCAACACTTCAGTTTATTACCTCCGCCAAGGAGGTAATGCTTTTACTACTGAACCACTAATCCTATCATTGTGAATCCAATTGCTAGTCATATGTTTTCATGGTCAAGGAATCTGAAAACGTACACACAAACACTGTATGGGGGGGAACTGTGGCGCTTGGCGGAGGTCTGCGCTCTCCGAGTGCTTTTCTAGTTGAATCTGTTTTATCCTTTTCTTTAGTGTCATGGTTTGGTCAGATAAAACTGAAACAGAGGAAATCCTTGGATCAGGTAGTTAGATGGTCCAGTTGTTTGCTTGGTGAGTCACAGCTGAGCCCGACATCCCTGTACACCAGACAAGTACAGAGGATGGCTACCTCCATTTTAAATGACTCCCACCCTTTGCACTGCAACTTTCAGCTTCTTCCCTCAAGACGGAGGTTTGCTGTCCCAAAAAGTAGAACCCAGCGTTACAAAACAGCTTTGGTCCTGCTGCCGTCAAAGAGTTGAACAAGCTGTAACAATATATTGCACGTAATTTAGGTACCTATTTATTAACTCCATTTTATATTTACTTATTTTTGTAGGATGTTACTTGGGTTCTAAATATTTTATTGGGTTTTAGACCTTTAGAGTTTTTAACCTCTTTGACAAGTTTTTAATTTTTAATGACTCTTCTCTTACCTCTGGTTTTTCTCTCATCTCTGTCTTTTTATACCGATTGATGGAGCCTTGAGTACTTTTATCATGTTTATAGTCAATTTCATGCGTCTGTGTTTGTGTCTATGTTGAATAATTTGTGGCTTGTAAATATGGATGTCACCAGACTGCTAAACAAATCTACCTACGGGTACAAATAAAGTAACCTGAAAATATGCTAGTACACAGTGGTATAGCCACAGCAGATTGTTAAAATTCTGAACAATGAAGAATTTTTTTTTTTTTGGTTACTTATTTGTACCCGTAGGTAGATTTGGTTTGCAGTCTGGTGACAAGCCACCAGCTGCCGGTCGCTGCATGCGCGAGCGCCCTAAACCTTCATATTTTTGGTATGCGGGAGGAAACTGGAGAAATCCCGGAGTAAACCCACACAACACGGGGAGAACATGCAAACTCCACACAGCTCACTGTTGGTCGGGGGCTGGGATCGAACCCACGATCTCATGATCCCCGCGATCCCCCGGCCGAGGGTAAACTGTGCTGCCGCAGTGCTAAACCACTGCACCACCGTGCAGCAGAATAGCAATATTTCAGAATAAATCAAGTATTAATACATTGTCCTCTAGTTTTGATCTCCACTGTATATGCAATGGTTTGTGTGCAAGTAAACATGGTCATTGATATTTCTAGCACACTGTCCATGTATGCCAGTTTTTTTTCCTTAAATCATCTTTCTTGTGATGCTCCAAGTATTGTAGTAGTGTTTCAAGCTGTGAAGTTTAACCATTTCCCAGTGAATCAACTAATCAGCTTTTGCTAGTGGGCTATATGCCAATAATTTTTTGTGCAGATTTGTACTGGATTCCCCTACATGTTTGGGCAGCATGGTGGTTAGCACCGTTGCCTCACAGTAAGGTCGTTTGTTCAGATACACCAGCCAGCAGGGCCTCTGTATGGAGTTTGCATGTTCTCCCCATGCTTGCGTGGGTTTTCCCCGGGTGATCCAGTTTCCTCGCATTCCCAAAACATGCATGCTAGGTTAAGTGGAGACTCTAAAGTGGCCCTAGATGTGAATGTATGTAAATGGTGAAGGGATTGGTGCTGCACCGTGGCTGCCTCATCCAGCTGGACGCCCTTAAATTTCCCTCTGGGATTAATAAAGTATACAAAAAAAGTAGCAAAATAATCTAATTTGCTCGAATGACAAATTCTAATCCGTTGTAAGCAACAAACAGTTTGTCCAGAGATTTCAGCTTTAGGTTATGCAAAATGCTTGAGAATTGACCACAGCAAAGAAAAACTGAAATTTTAGACTGCTGTAAGAACATTATACAATATATAAAATATATATAGAATAATTGTAAAATTGCCATTCAAACAGTGTATATAATCAACATCACCCAAATGATATGATGGTGTTTATGAAATGATTCATCCTCTGAGGCAGCAAACCACATTTACCACATCCACAAACAAATAAGTGGCAGTTGAGGTAGAACAGCTTCAACAATGGTGCATAAGAAACTCTCACAAAGAGTGGAAAAAGGTCACATTTTCATTTAATTTTGGATTAACAAGAGAATGCAAGTCAAACATTTCCATTGCACCCATACAAAAGAATAGTATGACATCTACCTCACAAAACATCTGCACCTAGAATCTGAGAAAACTGAAACGATGTACAAAGAAATAAAACAAAAGAAAAAAATGCATGCCAACAGCCTCTCTTGCATACAGATGGACTAACGCTCAGGATGTACCAGCTACAGAAATCGGCACATCTGGTCTAGACCCTCTCCTGATGTAACTTTCTAAAATTTAATCCCCTCTCCACGGCAAACAAAGAGCTGGAACGGTTTCCTTATGCTCGGTGCTTAATATGGCCGCTGTCGTCTGTCGTCTCTGTGGTCACCTCTGAGGAGAGAAGACAAAGTTGTCTGTTATACCGGCTGCATTTTAAACACCCACGTCCATTGGTGTCATTGAAACAACATTCATCGGACAAATGAAGGAGAGAGTGAACCATGATGTCTCATGCACACAGCCGGTAGCGTTTCAAATCTTTGAACAGCACAGCTTGCCTTCAATAAAACCACCTTTCCCCTTATTAATGCAGCATTTCACCTTCAGTGAGCTAAAATAAATCAAAGTTTACCATCAAGGGGAGAAAAAAAAAAAGAAGCTAAGTTTAAACATTTAGATATCTGAACACTTAAGTCTGCAGGGTTGTTCTCACATTCAGCTTTATTGGTGCTGTATATATTTGTTTTTGTTACGCCTCTGTGCAACGAAGACATACAGCGATCACTCAATATGTCTTACCAGCTTTTCAGCTCACCCGGTCAAAATTAAGTGCAACTAAAGTTAAGTTAATCCCTTCCACAGCATGTGGGACAACATGTGGTGTATGGGGCAGCATCTCTCTCTGTTTCACCATCCCTAGGCCACACAGCTACTCTAAATAGTGAAAGCTACAGTGGGGGATCAGTCCTCTGGTAGCTCTGTGCGTTAACTTTCCTTTCCCCATTCTATTATGCTGAGCACCAAGCTAGAAAGCAGAAAGTACCATTTTTATATGGTCTTTGGTATGACCCGGCTGGGATCTGAACCCACGACCTTCCGGTTGTGGGGCGGATGCTCTACCAATTAAGCCACCACTCCGATCGTAAGTGCAACTAAAGGCTTTTATCATTGCATCGCCATATTTTCTCGACTTTGAATTTGCCAGAATTTTGAGATAAGGCTTTGTTTTCAAAATAAACAGAAATTTAACTCACCACTGTGGTCAAACAATGGAGCCGTGAAATAAGGTATTGTAACAACTATGCTGGGCCACTAGAGTCGGCAGTGCGACTTTTTTTTTTTTTTTTTTTTTTTTAAACAGCCCACAGACGACTTCCTATCACAGTCCATCTCTTGCTGAACTTTTAAAATAGCGGTTGTTACTTGAAACCAAACAGGTATTCAGCAACTACACCATTTATTCATCACATCAATTGTTTTCAGACTCCTTTTGCCGTTTAGTTTTGCACAGGAAGGACAAGGTATTTTCTTCCTGTAGCACTTCTGAACAAGAATAAGACAGCTTTTGGGTCCAGAGACAAGAAGAAGCTGAGGAGAGTGCAGCATGAGCTGAGAGAGATGCTGAGGAGGTGCAAGGACAATTACAGAAGGAAGTTAGAGGATAAACTCGGGCAAAACAACACTAAAGATGTGTGGATGGGAATGAAAAATAACTGGGTGCAAGGGGAGAGTCAGACATCTGGGAGCCAGGAGAGAGGTGATGAACTGAATCTGTTTTTTAATAGGTTCAACTCACCGTCTGTCACCCCCACAACACAGCCAGCCCCCCCCCCCCACACACACACACCCCCTTCCCTCCTGTGCAGCACATCTCCCCATCTCCCCCCTCACTCTCCTCAGGGGACACCAGGCCCCTCCCTCACATCACTGTGACTACAGACCAGGTTAAGAAACAGCTGGAGAGACTCCGTCAGCAGAAGGCTGCGGGCCCTGATGGCATTTCCACCAGGATCCTGAGGACCTGTTCCAACCAGCTAGCTCTGGCACTGAAACACCTGTACAACCTGAGCCTGAGTCTGGAGAGAGTACCAGTGCTGTGGAAGACGTCCTGCCTGGTTCCTGTCCCCAAGAAGTCATCTCCATCAGACCTGAATGACTATCGACCAGTTGCCCTAACATCTCATGTGATGAAGGTCCTGGAGAGACTGGTCTTATCCCACCTGAGGCTGCAGGTGAGGACATGGCTGGACCCTCTGCAGTTTGCATATCAGCCCCATTTAGGAGTTGAAGACGCCGTCATCCATCTGCTTCAATAAGCCCACCTGCACCTGGATGGTGGAAGAGACACTGAGAATCCCATTTTTTGATTTCTTCAGTGCCTTTAACACCATCCAGCCACTGCTGCTGGGTAACAAGCTGCGGTGGATGGGGGTCGACAGCTCTGATCTCCTAGATTACTGACTACCTGACAGGCAGGCCACAGTTTGTCCGGCTGGGCAGTGTCTTGTCTGACGTGGTGGCTAGTGATACGGGAGCTCCACAGGGGACTGTGCTCTCTCTTTTTCTCTTCACCTTATACACCACTGACTTTCAGTACAACACCAAGTCATGCCACCTACAGAAATTCTCTGATGACTCAGCTGTTGAGTGTATAGGAGGGAGAGTACAGAGCACTGGTAGACAGATTTGTGGAGTGGACAGAGCAGAATCACCTGAGGCTGAATGTCAGCAAGACCAGAGAGATGGTGATCGATTTCAGGAAGAAGAGGATGCCTTCTCAGCCACCGCAGATTAGGAGGGAGGATGTGGGGGTGGTTGAGGACTACAAATATCTGGGTGTCAGGATCAGCAATGGGCTGGACTGGAGATCCAACACCGATGCTGCGCACAAGAAGGGGATGAGCAGACTCTACTTCCTGAAGAAGCTGAGATCCTTCCAACGTGTGCAGCAGGATGCTGGAGCTTTTCTACCAGACCATTGTCGCCGGCGCCATCTTCTTTGCTGCTGTCTGTTGGGTTAGCAATATCAGAGCCAGCGACACCAACAGACTTAACAAGATTATCAAGAGGGCTGGCTCTGTAATTGGTCTCAGGCTGGAGACCTTTGAGACAGTGGTGGAGAAGAGGACACTAAAACTGCAATCCATCTTGGACAATCCTGATCACCCCCTTCACCACATACTGGACAGACAGCAGAGCACTTTCTCCAGTAGACTGCTACAGCTTCGCTGTTGAACGGTTAGGTACAGGAAATCTTTCCTGCCGCATGCCATTTCACTGTACAATAACTCACTCTGATGTTGTATTCTAGTCATAACTATGCTGCCTTACTGCACCTTACAGTCTAAATGGTACCTCACATTTCACTCTGCACCTGATAGTTCTGCATTGTACAGCAGGTATGATTCATGTGTCTGTACGGGTCACCATCTATTCAGCTATGATATACTTTTTTTTTTTTTTTTTAAATAGCAGTGTTAAGTTTTACTTTCCATGGGTAATCCCTTTGCCATGCGTGTGTTTCTGCCATTTGGTTGTCTACTGTCATGCTGCTGTTACACTGCAATTTCCCAGTTTGGGATCACTAAAGTGCATCCATCTAGTTTTCAATTCACTGGTAAAAACTACAAGTCCTACATTCCTCACCTCTAAAACATGGAGGACCACAGCAGAAAGCTGAGCGTAGGAAAAACTGTTACAAAGTAAGTTTTGTGTTTAAATTATGCAGCGATTTCAACAACTGCAACATTTAATTTTTAAAACTCATGATACGTCACATTATTTTTCTTCCAATGTCCAAATTTTTCTTCCGTACTGGGGGCTGCTTGGTTATATTAATTATTCCTCACGGCAAAGCAACAAAGGCATACGATACTCACCACGTATGTGTGTGTGTGTGTGTCTGTTACCAGCTTCTGAGCTTGCCCGGTCAAAATCAAGTGGAACTAAACACCTGTACCATTGTATCGCCATATCAAATTCTTGGCAAAATTTCCAGATATGGCTTTGTTTTCAAAACAAACAAATTTAACTCACCTTCACCATTAATGGAGCTGGGAAAAAGGTATTATAATAACTATGCTGGGCCAGCAGAGGTGGCAGTGTGCCCCCCCTCCCTTTTTTTTTTTTTTAACAAAAAATAATTTATTCTGTTCCTCTGTAGTGACCAATTGTGCTGGGCGTTTTTTTTTTTTTTAAATTACTGAATGTTCTCTCTTCCAGTGCTTCATGTCTGTCTCTGCAGTTTTGGTATACAACTGCATACCCGTCTCGTGGTGGCCATGCTCCAGGACTCAAAGGGCTGGTCTGACAGTCTGGGTGACATGTGTGATCGTCCATCTTCACTTTCAGGAGAGTTTGACTTTTGCTTCACGACTATGTCCCCTCCGCGGGTACAGATCAGCCCCATGCATGCAGGAAGACCAGTGGCCTGGGACTGCAAGTGACAGCCAGCCTGAAATTACCCCCATGATGAAGCCAGAACAGAGGATCCTGAGACTGTCACAGAAACACTGGAGGCCTTGGTAGTACTCAAAAAACCAAAAACAAAACAAAACAAAAAAAAAAAACAACTTATTGTGACTTACATTCTAAGTTACTAGTGTGTGAGCCAAAAAAGGTCGGGGACCACTGATTTAGTATAATTACAGGCTATGCTTTTTATTTATTTTTTTTTAAAATGTGGAAATCTTTAATACTTCAGCTTGCCCACAGCACCTGAATAACAAGGCTTCTGTTAAAACAATTACTAAGGTTTATTTTTTAGAGACTTCCCCTGCAGCATCCGTCCATTTGGGGACGGCAGTGGCTCAGGAGGTAGAGCAGGTCGTTCAATAACCGCATGGTTGGCAGTTCAAATCCCGCTCTCCCCAGATATCCTGCCGTTGTGTCCCTGGGCAAGACACTTCACCCCAATTGCTCCTGGTGGGTCTGGAAGCGCCATGTTAGGCAGCATGTCGCCGCCATCAGTGTGTGAATGTGTGTGTGAATGGGTGGATAGCAGGATCTGTAAAGCGCTTTGGTCATCAAGAGATGAGAATAAAAGCGCTATATAAGTGAGCGCCATTTAACAGCAGTTTGTGCACCGTGTGAGACGATGTGTCCACAACACAGCAATTATGTTAAAAAATTATGCAAAGGATTTTGCCAGGCTACCTCTAGAGATCATACATAAATTATGGAGTTTAACAATTATAAAACAAACTAAAATTGTGATGAACATGGAAGATGGATTATGATTCTGTCATACATGATTGTGATAATTAGACTTGTGCCATTTAACCATTTGGACCAAATATGGTTATTTCAACAAAAGACTAAGGTAGGGGTGTCTAATCTAATCATGTGACATGGAGGGCCAAGACCCTTCAGGTTTTCTCTTCTACCCAGTCTCTTCAGCAGGTGTTTTCACTGATCACCAATCAGTAGGAAGAAGTTCAGTGAAATTTGCTGTTGACACTGGTTGGAGGTAAAGCCTGCAGGGTCTTGGCCCTCCATGGCACATGATTGGACACCCCTGGACTAAGGTGAGGAAGACTTGATTTTTGTTCATGACCCTAGGATGAACATTACACTTCCACCATGAAGAGAAGCTTGGAGAGAATATTGTAAAATAATTTAACTCACCTTCCTCCCATTTTGTAACCACCTCCACCGAATCCTCCTCCACCACCTCCATAGCCTCCACGATCTCCACCACGGAAACCTCCACGACCTCTGAAGCCGCTACCCCTGTCGCCGCCATAACCACCTCTGCCTCCACGGTCTGCAATCAAACCACAGAATAATTTTATCAGAAACAAAGGTGTGACATAGGGTGACTATATACAGTAAATCAATATCATGTAGGGCTGCACAATTAATCGAATTTTGATCGCAATCACAATTTTGCCTGCCATGATTAAATTAACGTGATCGTCAGCAATATTAACATTTAAAATGCGGATACTGGTGCATGTCAAATCAAGCATTTTCTCAACCAACAGCCAGTCGACCACCAGGGGGTTAATGCACATTAGGGCAACGTTAAGTTGCAGAACTGACAAGCGAGTCAACCCTGCAGCGACAGCATTAAGTTCTCAATAGCAGACTGCTGTGATGGTGAAACACAAATCAGATGTCAGGAACAGAAGGTGACAGTACAGCAACATGTGGAAACGAGGAGCTAGTGCCTCCAAAGAATCATCATCCGTTGTCTGGACGTGTTTTGGATTCAGGGCAAGTGATGCTGACTAAAGAACTCATATGCCAAGAGTGCTATAGAGCTGTGTCTGCGCTGCAGGGCAACACTAACTTATTCAACCACCTGAAAAAAAAAAAACCCTATCACAAACACAAGTAGATAAATGCATGAAGGCTAAAGCCTTATTCATGCTACATTTCCCCTCTAGTCCGCTTTGGTCCACATGCCCTTTGGACGAGCCCGGCGCTGTACATGCTCACTTTTTTCATCTATTCAGGCCAAGCGGTTGACACATGCGCACAACCATCCTTTGTAGTTTCACTCCTGCCCTATAGGTAGCGCCAATGCACTGACATGCCAGGATGTTCATCAACTAAGAAACGCGAGAGCAATGCGAGCAATGCACATCAACAACAATGGCATCGTTTAACTGTCACCGAGAGGAAGAGAAGCTGCCGTTACTATATTTTGTGGCAGAATTACAAAAAGTATGTTTATTCTCGTCTTCCTCGTCTACTTTGTCTTTGTATGCTGTGTCGATATTGCCACCTTGTGGATGGGACGTTCAGTCTTGTGCATGCGCTGTCAACATGTTCAGGTCGTGGGCAGGCAGCGCGGTCACAAAATTTGGGCTGCACTCAGTCTTCCGCGGTCAAGCACTCCGGACACTAGCGGACTGGAGACGATGTAAATTTCGTCACACAAGGTTTCCGGTTGCACGTATGCAGACAGCAGAGGTGCAGCATGAATCCAGCTTAAAGCAAATGGCACTTCCCTAAATCAGTCTATGTCTGGCACCAACCCAGGCAATCATAGTATCAACCCTGCACAGAGCTTCACCGTATCCATCTGCCTTCCACCACCACCATCATCCATCACAGCAGTCTGTCGGGGGCGACAATGACTGTTTCATTTAGGTCTGATCAGATTCCTCCACGCAGCTCTGTCCTTCGCCCTCCGCTGCCAGGAATTCCTGACTTTGTAAACCCGGGCGACGTCCAAGCCGGTATGAGTTGCTTTCTGACTAACCATTTCATGAAACTGCATGCAAAGTATTTGAGAACCGCTAGCTTTTGCAAAGACACGCTAAAGTAACTGATGCAATAGCGTTTTATTTGGCCAAAGACATGTGTCCACTAAATACTGTATGAACAACGAAGGCTTCAGAAACATGGTCAAAACACTGGACAATAAATACGTGATCCCCACGTGATTCTTTAAAGTTGCATTACCTGCACTGTATGAAAAATACAGATGGATATTACAACTGTCGAGTACTTTGCAAATACGACTGACCTATGGTCAAGGAGAATACCAGAGCCGTACCTGTCCCTGACAATTCACTACATTGATGGAGAATTTAAAATGAAGAGTTGATGCTTGCAGACATTGTTTCTTCCCACAAGACCACACAGGAGAAGCTATAGCCCATGGACTGAGGGAAGCGCAATCATCTTGGAGCCTGCAGGAGGGACTAGTCTGCATAACAACAGACTGTGGATCTTATGTCGTCAAGGCAGCTTCTCTAAATAAATGGACGAGGCTCTCGTGCTTTGACCACAGGCTTCATCTAGCAATTGGTAAGTAGGATGAATAAAAAATAAATTGAATATTATGTAATCTGTGTTTTTCCTCAAGTTAATGAATAATCATGATTAATAACTGTGATTTCAATACTGATCAAAAATAATCACGATCATCATTTTGGCCATAATCATCCAGCCCTAATATACATTAAAAAAAGCAATCACCTCCACCGCCAAATCCTCCATCTCCTGGTTTAGGTGCACCACACTTGTTGCACTCCTGTCTGCGTGCAAAATTCATGTTGCCACAGGAGCTGAAAAGAAACATTTACACATACGATTAGGTCTTTTGTTGTCATGAGCATTAATAACCATTTCTTCAAATAACAAAAAAAAAAGTCACCTATTGGGACAAGGCCAGTCTCCACCCTTGATGTCAAAGTTGGGTCCACCACCACCGCCACGACCTCTGAAACCTACAACCAACCGAAGAAAAATGCACATTACTCTTGTTTTAGCCTCACTGCATTAGCTCCTTTATCTATTAGAAATTATTTCAACATTTTTAGTTGACTCCTTGACACAAACTGCTGAAACCAGTTTACATACATTGTATAGAAAGACCCCCACCCGGTGACATTAAATCAGACTAAACTTGGGACTTCCGGGAAGATGGCGGAGAGACATAACACTTAAACAAAGAGCTCTCCCTAGCCGGATTAAAAATCATCGGTAAATGGCCAACTCGACAAACGAATCAATAAACTAAGGGATGAAAACACGAAGGAACCGGGCACAAGGACAAAAACAGGGTAAAATTGAAGAATTCCTCTCCAACAACGCAGGAACAACCGCTGTACGCAAAGCCCAAAAAAACGAGATGTCTACAGCAGAGAAAATGGAGGACACCAGACTCGACAACATGAACGCTGGCATCGCCAGTTTGGGTGAAGAGTTAAGAGAATTCAAGCGACAGCTACAACAGGATTTAGCGGCTCTTAAGGAGGAACTGAAAAAAGAAATTAAGGAGGAAATCATGGACCTCCGAAGAGAAATGGAGCGTAAATTAACGGAAAACATGGAGGAGCTGCGCTCCCAGCGGGCGTGTATGACAGAAGCGCAGACCCGAATTTCGGAACTAGAAGATTGGAAAAGCGAGGCAAACGAACAACTACAGACCCTGACGACGCAAACGCAGAGGATGCAGGAGAAAATAAACGACTTGGAGAGCAGATCCCGACGAAGCAATATGCGCATCTTTGGAATTCCGGAGGGCATTGAAGGCAACTCGATGACAAAATTCATGGATCAGTTCTTAAAAAAAGAACTGGAAATACCCGGAGAAACGGATCTGCAGATTCAACGGGCGCACAGAACACCGGCACAGAACCCGAAAACAAACTCTCCACCCAGGTCAGTTGTGGTAAACTTTGTGAAATATGACAAAGGAAAGAATCCTGACGCAAGCATGGAAAAAAAAGATACGAATCGGCGACAAACAGGTATTTTTTGACCATGACTACCCGACAGAAATCGTGCAGCAGCGGAAGAAATATGCCAACATTAAAAAAACGCTGAAAGAGAAAAAAATTAGATTCCAAACGCCGCTAACGAAAATGAGGATTCATTGGGAGGAAGGCACAAGAACCTACAACACGGCCGAAGAGGCAGCGCGGGATATGATGGAGCGGGGCCTTGAGGTGAGCGTGCCGAAGGAGACGGCTGCAGCAGCGGACCTGAGCGCACCACGACAGACGGAGTGGAGACGAGTGAACGGCGGAAGAAGGGGGAGAGACGTAGAGCAGCGGGCCCAGGACAAGCTACAAGGCTTTCAACTGAAAGCCTAGATCATAACAAAGATTAAGAAAGGCACAGAAGAAATGAAGGCCAAGAAGTCAAGGTAAAAGAGAAACAGACGGCTAGGAGAGGTTTAAGTGATATTTGTTGGACATTTCTAGACTTATGACTATTACTTTGATAGTAATTAGAAGTCTAGGGAGGGCCCTTCACTCTGTGAAGACAAACCCCCCACTCACCAACAGGGACCAGTGGGCAGAAGAAAGGCCCAAAGTACGGAGGTCGAGTTTTTTTAATGTGTTTTTATATAAATATGTGTTATTTTTGTTGTTAAAGGGGCTAGGAGCACAAGTTAAAAAAATGGAAAAACATGAATATGGGTAAAAATCTTAAGATAATGACACTAAACGTGAATGGTCTGAACTCACCTGTTAAAAGGGAAAGAATAATAAGAAAATTCAAGAAGGAAAAAGCTGAAATTATATTTATGCAAGAGACACATTTGAGCAAGGCAGAACATGTGAAACTAAAGAGATTTGGCTATAAGAACTCCTACTACAGTTCATTTAAGGGAGGAGCAAAAAGGGGGGTTATGATACTAATCTCAAACAAAATACAATTTGAAAGTGAACAGGAAATCCAGGATAAAGAAGGCAGGTATGTAATAATAAAGGGAAGAATAGATGGTATGCAGATTACATTAGTGAACATCTATGCCCCACCAAAAAGTGACAAGGGTTTTTTTCAACATCTGTTTGATCTCATAGCAACACACAGTGAAGGAGTCCTAATTTGTGGAGGAGACTTAAATGCTGTCATGGATCATGAAGTTGACACAACAAGTGTTAAGAAGACAAAAAAACATGTAACAAAGTTCATAAGAACCTCACTGGCAGAAATGGGTATGGTAGACATATGGAGGGACCTACACCCACTCGAAAAAGACTATACACATTATTCAGCAGCCCATAAAGTACACTCTAGAATAGATTACTTCCTTATGAATGAAGGTGACAGACACAGGGTGAGAAATTGTTGGATTGGAGGGGCAGAAATATCAGATCATAATCCTATATACATGGAAATATATTTAAACAATAGAAAACGACAAACAACATGGAAACTTAACGTAGGACTGTTAAATGATGAGAAAATGAAAGAAAGAATAAAAATAAACATAAACGAATATATACAAGAGAATGACAATGAAGAAGTGGACCCAACAATACTATGGGACGCACTAAAAGCCGTGTTAAGGGGTAAATTAATTGTTGAAACAGGAAAAGCAAATAAGACTAAACTGGAAGCGTATGAACAAAGATGTGAGAGACTGAGGGAATTAGAACGTAAACATCAAAGCACAAATGATCCAAAAATATATCAAGAAATTAAAGAAGAAAAAACAAAGATAAAAGAAACACAAATGGATGAAATTGAAAGGAAAAATAGATATCTAAAGCAAAAATATTATGAAACGGGGCCAAAAGCCACAAAACTGCTGGCAAAACGGTTAAGAAAACAACAAACAATGAATAATGTATACAAGATTAAAGACCCCACCACAAATAAAACCATAGTTAACCCAGAAAACATCGAAGAAATTTTCCATAATTTCTACCAAGAACTATACTCGCAACCTGAAGAAACAAATACTAAAGATATCAAAAAATTTCTAGACACATTGGACTTGCCATCAATAGGAAATCAACAAAATGAAAAACTAACAGCAGAAATAACACCACAAGAGATCAGAGATGTGATTAAGTCACTTAAAAACGGTAAATCACCAGGTAGTGATGGATACCCTTCTGAGTTTTATAAACTGTTTATAGAAGAACTCAGGCCACAACTCCTAAAGTCATTTAATTGGACGCTGAACAACAACAAAATACCTCCATCATGGAACGAAGCAATCATTTCAGTTATTTTAAAACCAGGGAAAGACAAAGAACAATGCGGAAACTATAGACCAATCTCTTTATTAAATGTAGATTATAAAATATACACAACAATTATATGTAAACGAATAAAGACATTCTTGACGGAATTGATAGAAGATGATCAAACTGGATTCATAGAGGGACGCCAAACACATGACAATATCAGGAGAACAATACATATAATTAACCAAATACATAAAGAAAAGAAAAGCGCAGTAATAATGAGTTTAGACGCAGAAAAAGCATTTGACAGGGTTAACTGGAAATTCCTATATAGTGTACTGGAGCGCTTTGGATTTAACGAAAAATCAGTACAATGCATAAGGACGCTATATCAAGAACCTGTGGCAAGAATCAAGATAAACGGTAGCTTAACAGACAAAGTAAATATACAAAGATCAACTAGGCAGGGATGCCGCTTATCGCCCACCTTGTTTGCTCTGTTCATAGAACCATTGGCTCAAGCGATACGACAAAATAAGAAATTAAAAGGTGTAACAATACAGGGGGCGGAACACAAGATTGGGCTATTTGCAGACGATACTATAGTTTACCTTGAACAACCAGATAAATCAATAATGGAAATGATGAACTTGATAGAAAATTTTGGAAAATTATCAGGATACAAGATAAACATAACAAAAACACAAATACTGACATTCCACTATAACCCTCTAAACCAGATAACTGATAAGATCAAACTAAACTGGAACCAAAAAGAAATAAAATACCTCGGAGTGAACATACCTAAAGACCTAAGCAAAATATATAAAGCAAACTATGATCGGTTGGAACAAGAAATAAAAAAAGATATTGATAGATGGTCAATCTTAAATATGGATCTGAATTCAAAAATTGAGACAGTCAAAATCAGCATACAACCTAGATTACTTTACCTCTTCCAGGCTATACCAACAGAGATTCCAGATGCCCAATTCTCAAAGTGGGACAGGATGATATCGAGATTTGTTTGGGGAGGTAAAAAACCAAGAGTGAAATATAAAACCCTCCAATTACCAAAAGAGAAAGGAGGCATGGGCCTACCGAGTCTAAAGGAATATTACTACTCAGCACAAATAAGATATATCATATGTTGGTGCGACGAGGGATATGAGGCAAAATGGAAAGAAATGGAAAAGGAAATTGAGGGACTCCCAGTACAAAGCATAATAGGGGATAAAGATGCATATAAGCAAATCAAACAAATAGACCCAATCACTAAATTTACTTTAGAACTGTGGTATAAAATAGTACAAAAATATAATATAAGGGAAGACATAAAACTATTGAAATGGGTAGCATTTGACAGTCAGTTTGAACCGGCAAAACAAGATAGGGGATACAAAAATCTGGTGAACAAGGGAATCACAGCATGGGGCAATATCGGAAAAAAAGATCTAGGGAGCTTTGTAAATATCAGGAGAAAATTTAAATGAGAAAGATCGGAATTTTTCAGATATCTGCAGATGAGAGATTACTATATGAAGAAGATTAGGCATAACCTCCAAACAGATGTGAACGAGATTATACAACTTATTTTAAGCTCATATGCAGGAAATAAAATAAGAATTATTTCAAAACTATATCAGAAACTTATGACAAACAATCATACAAGTAACTATATAAAGGAGAAATGGGAGAAAGAGCTCAATTTAAACATAACAGAAGAAAGCTGGCAGGAAATATGGAAAACACAACACACATCAACAAATTCAAGGGCATGGAGGGAATTTGGATGGAAAAACCTGATTCGCTTTTTCATTACACCACAGATTCAAGGAAAATATACAAATACCCAATCTTTATGCTGGAGGGGATGTGGGGCTCAAAATGCAGACCACTCACATATGTTTTGGAAATGCTACAAAATATCATCATTTTGGAAATCTATGCATGTGACAATACAGAGGATATTAGGATATAATATACCAATGAACTGTAACCTGATGTACTTATGTGATCTTAAAAAAGACAATGTTATACAGGCTGAGGACAGATATCTAGTTAAAATCTTGTTGATTGCATGTAAAAAAACTATCACAAAAAAATGGCGATCAGAAGTTCTTCCTGACCAAGAACAATGGACTGACATTGTTGAGGACATACGTATGATGGAAAAACTAACATATCGACGAAGAATGCAAGAAGGAATATGGGAGAAAAAATGGCGGAAATGGACACACTACAAAGTGCAACAACGAGGCAGAAATTGAAAGAATAACCAAAGACACTGAAAAAACCAGAAGAATTAAGAGAAGGAAACTAAAAACTTGATGCTCCAACATTTGTCCCCCCCTTTTATTTATTTTTTTTTTTTAATTTTTAATTTTTAATTTTTTTCTTCTTCTTTTTCCCTACCCTAACCCCTTTGTTTTTTAAATGTAGAATGTGATCTGAATGCATTATATATGATGAAAAATGAATAAAAATCTAAGTTACAAAAATCAGACTAAACTTCTCCCTTTTTAGGTCAGTTAGGATTACTAAAGTTGTTCCTTTTTTAAGATTTTTTTTTAAAATTCTTAAGAGAATTTTTTCATTAAACACACTGCTTCCTTGTGTGACGACATGTGAAAAGCAAAAGAAATCAGCCAAGATAACAGGAAGAGAATTGTGGACCTCCACAAGTCTGTTTCATCCTTGGGTACAATTTCCAGATGCCTGAAGGTTCCACGTTCATCTGTTCAAACAATTATACCCAAGCAGAGCTTGACAACTTTTTTTGCTCTCCAGCCACTGGGGCTAGTGATTTTCCAAAGTTGCTAGCCTCTCAGCCTTTTCAAGAGCCACAATTTTGTGGTTGGAAAATTATGTTTAATATGATCAAATTTGACTCTCATGCTAAATTTCACTTAAACTAAATTTACAACCTGGTTAAATGTAAATGACCCTTATACATACATACATAAAAATAGCAAGAGAAACATTGTTTAATTATTAACAGCAGTAAATACTGTAAACAATCAGCATTTTCACACAAAGCTATAATGGAATGGAACAAGCTCCTCACTATTTTAAGACCAGAACAAATTACACGAGACTTTACCACAGAGACGAAAAAATGGATTTTAAGTACTCAGGCCTGCCAGCATTGACTCTCCCCCTTTAATGGGATTTGAAATTGTACTCTTAAATCGTTTGTGTGCCACCTCTTATATTTTTACCTTTTAAACTTACTCCCTGCTTGTTTCAGGGTCAACAGTTTCTGAAACCCGACCCGAATTGCTTTCTACATGTGCTGTTTTTCTTTTAATATCTTCCTGCCTGTCTCAGGGACTACAGATGGAAATTTGTGAGAACGCTATAATCTGGTACAGAGCATCTTTACCCTGTGTTTAATGTTTTTCTGTACATGGTCCCTGACAATTAAACCAACAAACTAAACTAAAACAGTCGAGAAAGATATTTGCAATATGAGAATGAAGTACAGGTAGATTTGGGGTCTGTCCCAATTCTCATTCGTACCTCTTCCCCTTTGCTTACCCCCAGCCCTTGGCCTTTGAAATCAAAGGCCAAAGGGTAGGGGCTGAAAATGACCCCTATGAATTGGGACACCCCTTCAGGGCTGCAAGACGTCATTGGTAAATGCTGATGGAGTTAATCTAAATCTACATTACCTGTTTTCACTAGGGCAAAAAAAAAAAGAAAAAAAAATTGAGAAAAAGTCTCATCTTAAGGAGAACAAGAGCACTGAGGCGAGTGCAATATCCCCCGCCTCCGTTTTCTTTGAAGATCCAAATACTTACTGATTGAGAACAGCTTAACTTTAACATAATTACTGTTGCAGAATCAAATTATGATAACCCCATCATCCATGAATATACAACAAAGTATACAACCCATAGTTATAGGTCAGGATCCCAAGGTAAACCTGTGTAGCAAGAATGGTGACCCTAGAGAGCTTTACACCTTGTATAGCAAGACATCATAGGGAGTGCCAACCTTGACCTCTGACATTTTGACCCCAAACCTGTAGTCAGAGGTTATGGTCTCAGAGTGAACCTGTGTACCAGTTTTGGTGACCCTAGCTTTCTTTGTTGTTGAGATATACTTTATAAGGCATTTTGATGTTGACCTTTGATCATGCGATCCCAAAAACCACAGTCACACTTCAGGGTCACAGGGTGAACCTGTGTACCAAGTTTGGTGGCCCCAGCTTTACTTGTACAGTAATAAGGCATAAGGAATGTTAACCTTGACCTTTTGACTCAAAACCCATGGTCAGAGGTCAAGATCCCAAGGTGAACCTGTGTAGCAAACTTGGTGACCCTAGCTTTCTTCATTGTTGAGGGCAGCACAGTGGTGCAGTGGTTAGCACTGTGCCTTACAGCTAGAAGGCTCCAGGTTTGAATCCCCAGGCTGGCAGGGGTTGGAACCTTTCTGTGTGGAGTTTGCATGTTCTCCCTGTGCGGCGTGGGTTTACTCCGGGGGCTCCGGTTTCCTACCACAATCCAAAGACATGCATGTTAGGTTAATTGGTTGTTCTAAATTGTCTCTAGATATCTGTCTCCTATAGGCCCTTAGAATAGAGGGTTAGTACTAGTGAAAGCGCTTTGAGTGGTCTTTGTGACTAGAAAAGTGCTATGTAAGTGCAGGTTAGTTAGTAGTTAGATATAGTTTATGAGCCATTTTGATGTTGACTTTTGACCGTGTGATCCTAAAACCATAGCCATACTTCAGGGTCACAGGGTGAACCTGTGTACCAAGTTTGGTGACCCTAGCTTTACTCGTACTGTAATAAGGCATAGGAAATATTAACCTTGACCTTTGGACCCCAATCCCAGTCAGAGGTCAGGATTCCAAGGTGAACCTGTGTATCAGGTTTGGTGGCCCTAGCTTTATGTATTGTACAGTAATAAGGCATAGGAAATGTTAACCTTGACCTCTGACCCCAAATCCATAGGCCGAGTTCAGGATCCCAAGGTGAACCTGTACACCAGGTTTGGTGGCCCTAGCTTTACTCGTTTTATCCATCCATCCATCTTCTTCCGCTTAATCCTTTTCAGGTCGCGGGGGGGCTGGAGCCTATCCCAGCATCTTTGGGCGAGAGGTAGGGTACACCCTGGACAGATCGCCAGTCCATCGCAGGGCTAACACAGAGAGACAACCATTCACTCTCACAGTCATACCTAAGGACAATTTAGAATCCCCAGTTTGATGCCAATTAACCTAACTTGCATGTTGTTGGCATGTGGGAGGAAACCAGAGAAATCCCGGAGTAAACCCACGCAGACACGGGGAGAACATGCAAACTCCACACAGATCACTGTTGGCATACCTGCCAACTTTTAAAACCTGAAAAGCCTAGTAGCTAGCCGGGGTCCAGGGGCCGCAGTCCCCGGTAGGTCCAGGACAAAGTGGGGGGTTCAGGGGGGCGAAGCCCCCCGACGGCAAACAAATATTAGCATTAAATCAAGTTAAAATGTGGCTAACAACCTCATATTTCTTCAACAATCATGTTTCTATTTTCCTTAAATTGTCAATGCAGATATGCTGATGGAAAAGACGAACTCTATGGTAACTCAAGCATTGTTGTTTTCCATGGTGCACCTCTTAGCTTTCTTCAGTTGGTCTTTTGAATGGAACACACTGTGGCACTTGTTACTCGAAGCTGTCATCATTATCCTGGTCATGAGGTTGCCCAGAACTTTAGTTGACAGACTGGACCTGAACTCAGTTTTGTTCTTGTTCATGTGACAGAGATCATCCTGCGCAGTTCGCCCCACACGGGACACAAACCCGCGACCTCTCAGTCAACTACACAGTTCGAGCATGGGAGACACAGCACGATCACGCTGAGCTAAAGGTCCGACCGATAGCTCAGCGCTACCGATACTGTATGAGGCTTTTGGAAGGGAGGTTTACTAACGTTCTACGCCGAACAGTGCTAGTTGGCATCCGTTACACTCACATGGCTGAATATGCGCTCACAGTCCGCAATAATAATTCCTGGAAATGCTTTGGAGTATTCCTCACGAAAAGATTTGTCATGCGTGTGGATATGGATTATCATAGTCTCTTAATTTCCTTAATCAGCGTTCATCTATATTTATTTATTTGATCCAAACTCTACAATTTCTTGTCCATGTTGCCTGCATCTTATGTCTTTTTCAGCATCCGTGCTATTTCAGCATTAGTTTTTGTTAGATGTTCATTTTAGGTAAACTTCTGTTCCCTGTAACTTTCTGGCCTGCCTCAGTATGTCATTCTTTACCCAGGGATTTGATTTGGGGTTGGGGAAATTATCTTAAAATTTAGCAGGGGGTCTGGGGGACGCAGAGTCCCGGTGGGGGGGGCAAAGCCCCCCGAAGCTCCTGGGTTTTTATGATTTTTAAGTACCAGAACTGTGCTTAAATGACATAAAACAAAGAGCTGAATGCCACTTATTACTGTATAATATTGATTTATGTTCCAAGAAGATAAAATCTCTGAACTTAGTTCAGAGATTTTTTTGATCTCTTCCATTTCCTCCTTCTTTGGTGGCATTTTTACTGATCTGTTGATAGTAAAACAATCTCTGCTGGTGACGCCGATATCCGATCCGACCGACCTCGAATCCAGCTGGGCCTCAGCTAGCCACCTCCGCTGCTAGTCCCGCCGCTGCAATTGAGCTCCTGTCCAGCCGGGGTACTGGCAGCTCCTCCACCAAGTCCCGCCGCCCACCGCCGCTGTAGTTGAGCGCCGATCCTGCTTCTGTCCAGCTGGGGTCCCGGTAGATCCTCCGCCGAGCCCCGCCGCCGTAGCTGGGCTCCGATTTCGGCTCTTATCCAACTGGAGCCCCGGCTGCTCCTCCACTGGTCCCCGTCTCCTACCACCGCTGTACTTGAACTCCGATCCGGCTCCCGTCCAACTGTTGCCTCGGTTGGTTCCTCCGGCGAGCCCCAATCACCGGGGACGGAGTCGCTTCTTTGTATCGGTGTTAGGTGCTACGACTAGCAATGGCGTTAGCTATAGCAATAGCGTTTGCTAAGCTAACGCTTCAGGTAAATTTAGATACGATTCCTAGCGATCTCGTGTTTGGAATTGCTTTCGTGTTTTTTTTTTTACAATTTAAAATTTTTGGTGAAAAACCGTAATTTTGATTAATAAAGCCATAACCCGGAATGGGGTCTTGAAAACCGTAACCATTACGGCAAAACCAGAGTAGTTGGCAGGTATGCCTGTTGGTCGGGGGCTGGGATCGTACCCAGGATCCCCCGGCCAAGGGTGAGTTGCTGTGCTGCTTGCAGTGCTAACCACTCCACCACCACACTGTCCATCTATCCAGCTACCTAAATATTGAGTGCATTTTTTAAATTAAGTTTCCCTTTTATTAAAGCAACACCATGCAAGATTTTCACCTTAAAATAATGTTGTTCATAGTCATGTATAATTCAAAACAATAAAATAAGCAATGTTAAATGTACAGTGAATAATGTCAAATCTCTACAAACATGGTTTCTTTCTGCCAATGCAGGTGTTCCTGACCATAGGAAATGAACGGGCTAACAGTTTCCAGAAACTGTGAAGCTTTAACTCGTTTTATAGTAATAGTAAATGTAGCATTTACCATAGTGCAACTGCAATGTTAACTTTGAACTTTTGACCCCAAACCCATAGCTAGGTGAGGGTGTAAATGGCCCAAGATGGGTATTAGATACAACAACTGTATCAGTTTGAAAAGCCTACATCACTTCTTTGAGTAGATACTATGTTTACAAGATTTAGGGGAAAATAGGACCTGACCTTTAACCTTAAGGTCATCTGATGAGAGTGAAATTGCAATATGCACATCATCAGAGTATATTAAACCACGGTACCTAGTTTCAAGACAATCGGAACAAAACTGTAGGAGACTTAAAGTCACCAAACTTGGAACACACGTTCACCCCGTGACCCTTAAGTGTGACTATGGTTTTGGGATGGCAAGGTTAAAGGTCAATATCAAAATGGCTTATAAACTATATCTCAACAACAAAGAAAGCTAGTATCCCTATGTCTTATTTCTGTACAACGAGTAAAACTAGGGTCACCAAACTTGGTACACAGGTTTACCCTGAAAACGTCAGTAAGTATTGGGATCTTCAAAGAAAACAGAGGCGGGGGGGGGGGGGATATTGCACTCGTCTCAGAGTTGTCTTGTTATATTTGTTCTGCCTCTGTCTGCTGCTTAAGAAAAACTCTCTGTAAAAAGATAAATTACAAAAAAAACAATTACAGAGGGCTATGGGCAGTCTCAGAAACAGGACTATAATTATGGACAGGATTCATCTGGGTAGGCTGCTTCATTAGCTTTAAACTACAGAATATCTTCTTAACTTTGAAAATTATCGAACATTAATGGTTTGGGGGGTGGGGTGGGGCTGGGGCAAAAGTTCTTAATGGTCTTGGTACTTTTAATGGTACTTGGCCTTAAACCACCTTTAGGGCCAAGTACCATGCTCCTTTCTGCTCTGGTCCACCTACACCAGCGTGCATGCAGCTGTATACAGTGGTACGAAAAAGTCTTTGCCCTCTTCCTGATTTCTTTTGTGTGTGTGTGTCACACTTAAATGTTTCAGATCAAACAAATTTAAATAGACAAAAATAAGTAAACACAAAATGCAGTTTTTAAATGAAGGTGTTTATTATTAAGGGGGGAAAAAAATCTAAACCTACATGGCCCTGTATGAAAAAGTGATTGCACCCCAAACCTAATAAATCGTTGGGCCACCCTTAGCAGCAACAACTGCAATCAAGCGTTTGTGATAACTGGCAATGAGGCTTTTACAGTACTGTGGAGGAATTTTGGTCCACTCATCTTTGCAAAATTGCTGTAATTCAGGTCAGGACTATGACTAGGCCACTCCAAAGTCTTCATTTTGTTTTTGTTAAGCTATTCAGAGGTGGACTTGCTGGTGTGTTTTGGATCACTGTCCTGCTGCAGAACACAAATGCGCTTCAGCCTGAGGTCACAAACAGATGGCTGGACATTCTCCTTCAGGATTTTTTGGTAGACAGCAGAATTAATGGTTCCATTTACCACAGCAACTCTTCCAGGGTCTGAAGCAGCAAAACAGCCCCAGACCATCACACTACCATCACCATATTTTACTGTTGGTATGATGTTCCTTTTCTGAAATGCTGTTACTTTTACGCCGGATGTAATGGGACACACATCTTCCAAAAAGTTATACTTTTGTCTCATCAGTCCACAGAATATTTTCCTAAAAGTCTTGGGGATCATAAAGATGTTTTCTGGCAAAACTGAGATGAGCCTTCATGTTCTTTTTGCTCAGCAGTGGTTTTTGTCTTGAAACTCTGCCATGCAGGCCATTTTTGCCCAGTCTCCTTCTTATGGTGGAGTCATGAACACTGACCTTAACTGAGGCAAGTGAGGCCTGCAGTTCTTTGGATACTGTGGGGTTTTTTGTGACCTCTTGGATGAGTCGTCACTGCGCTCTTGGGGTAATTTTGGTTGGCCGGCCATTCCTGGGAAGGTTCACCACTGTTCCATGTTTTCGCCATTTGTGGATAATTGCTCTTAGTGTGGTTCGCTGTTGTACCAAAGCTTTAGAAATGGCTTTATAACCTTTTCCAGACTGAGATCTCAATTACTTTCTCATTTGTTCCTGAATTTCTCTGGATTGCAGCATGATGTCTAGCTTTTGAGGATCTTTTTGGTCTACTTCACTTTGTCAGGCAGGTCCTATTTAAGTAATTTTTTTGATTGAGAACAGGTGTGGCAGTAATCAGGCCTGGGTGTGGCTAGAGAAATTGAACTCAACTTTCCAAAGATGTGATAAACCACAGTTAATTTCTGTTTTAATGGGGGGGGGGTCCACTTTTTCCACACAGAGCCATGTAGGTTTGCTTTTTTTTTTTTTTTTTTACCCTTAATAATAAACACCTTCATTGAAAAACTTCATTTTGTGTTTACTTGTGTTATCTTTGTCTAATATTTAAATTTGTTTGATGATCTGAAACATTTAAGTGTGACAAACATACAAAAAAAACAAAAAACAAAAACAACAGGAAGGGGGCAGCAGTCTGAAGGAAGTGCAATATGCCACACCTCCATTTTCTTTAATGATCCCAATACTGACAAGAGTAGTTTTCAAGTTTTCAATATAATTACTGTGGTAGAACTAAATTATGATAAACCCATCATACACGAATATACAACTACTTTGTTGTATATTCGTGTACAACCCATAGTTGTAGGGCAGGATCCCAAGGTGAACCCGTGTATCAAGTATAGTGACCCTAGAGAGCATTACACATTCTATCCTAAGAGATCATAGGGAGTGCCAACCTTGACCTTTTGACCCCAAACCCATAGTCAGAGGTCAGGATCCCAAGGTGATCCTGTGTAGCAAGTTTGGTGACCCTGGCTTTCTTTCTTGTTGAGATAGAGTTTATAAGCCATTTTGATGTTGACCTTTGACCTTGCCATCCCAAAACCACAGTAACACTTCAGGGTCACAGGGTGAACCTGTGTACCAAGTTTGGTGGCCCTAGCTTTACCCGTACAGTATTAAGGCAAAAGCAGTGTTAACCTTGACCTTTGACCCCAAATCCATAGTCAAGAGGCCAGGATCCCAAGGTGAACATGTGTACAAAGTTTGGTGACCCTAATTTTACTTGTACAGTAATAAGGCAAAAGCAATGTTAACCTTGACATTTGAGCCCAAACCCATAGTAAGAAGTCGGGATCCCAAGGTGAACCTGTGTAGTAAACTTGGTGACCCTAGCTTTCTTCATTGTTGATATAATTTATAAGCCATTTTGATGTTGACCTTTGACCTTGCAATCCCAAAACCATAGTCATATTTCAGGGTCACAGGGTGAACCTGTGTACCAAGTTTGGTGACCATAACTTTACTCATTGTACAGTAATAAGGCAATGGTATCCGATGAGTGAAATTACAATATGCGCATCCTCAGAGTATATCAAACCATGGTACCAAGCTTCAAAACAATCAGACCAAAACTGTAGGGAGGAGTTGATTTCACAATAGTGGGACAGATGGACGGACCCATAACATAACCCCCCTTCGATCTTCGCCCAAAGGGCTCTTTGATCCCTTTGGGCTTTGACCAGCAGGGGATAAAAACCTTAGTCTAATTTAATATCACACAGTGAGAAAAAAGGTTCTGCATCTTTTTATAAAGTGTATGCAAACATATGTTTTCAGCTGTATTTGTCATGTTATCCATCCACAAGCCTGTACAAAGCTTGTGGATAACCTAAGGTGTAGGTTACAACAAAAACTGCCTCAGGTCAGAAGAGTCATAACATACCTTAATCAGAGAGCCTTTTCCAATGTCAATTTTTAAATTATATTTTTTTAATCCTGTACAATTTGTGATTTTTCTTTTAATTCACCACCCACCTCCTCGTCCACCTCTTCCACCTCCTCTCTGTGTAAACTCCGCTCTGCGGGTGGCAAATGATACTTTGAGGGGTTTGCCATTGAATTCCTTTCCTATAATTAAAACAAAAAGGCAGTAGAAGTTTTGCATAAGTTCCCCTACTTACAAAAAAAAAGAAAAAAAAGAGAAGCTGATGTCCTTACCATCAAACCAATCAATAGCTGCTTTGGCTGAGGGAGGATCATCAAATGACACTGTGGCTTCCCCCTTTGGCCGACCAGTGGCCTTATCAGAGTAGATATTAATCATTGGCTGGCCAGTTTTCTTATTCACCTAGAAGAATATAACTGTTACTACAGTTTATCATTTAAAGCACTGAGACAGTGGCTTTAGCCCTTTAAAGCAAGCCATCAGATAGGTAGACAAACTCAGTACCTTGATGATACCAATTTGTTTGAAGAAGTCGCCGACTTCCTGAACTGTGACATCTTCTCCAAGTCCCTGAACAAAAATGGTGTTGTTGTCAGAGTTGTCCTGCTCTCCAGCTGCAAAAGAGGACAAATGATCAAAGTTTTTCTTGATGCTGAAGTCTACAGGGGAGTGATTGACACAAATCTTCACTTAATAAAGTGCGTTACCTGGTTCATCCCTTGAGCCGTAGTCTCGAGAGCCTGTAGAACAGATAAGAGGATGAAGAGAAAACTTGAATAAAAAGCCCTTTAAAAGCACACAGTAGAATTTTACAAAATTGACATTTCTAACAATGCATTAAAAATACAATGAAATTAAACCAAGTTAACATCTCTCTGGTGAGTGTTTTTTGTACCATTGAGTCACATACCAACACCTTGTAGCAAGAACAGTATTTTTGAGCTTACAGCATAAATGAAACCACCAAAATGTCTCCAGTTTAAGATTTCCGCCTTCGTCCTGGGAACACCTTTGTCATTTACAATAGTTTCTCTTCTTCATGCAACAATACCAATATTTTATATCTCAAGCTCCATGTTCTTTACCATTATGAGAAATAGCAATAGGTGGACTCCCTTGGGTTCTGAACATGGAAATGGTGGCATTCACTCAGGTTTTTTTTTTTTTTCTTTAATTCTCTTTTTGCTAACTCAAGTGCTTTCCTCCCCCACCGACACAGTTCTGATGCTCGTCACTTACCACCGAAATTTTTGTAGCCACCACGGTCACCACCTCTGCAGAGGAAAAATTGGAGATATGATGGCTTTTCCTTTGTTCCAACTGAGAGCTCAAAGCTCCCCTACATCCCCACCAGTATGCACTCCTGCCAGGGTGTGCGACTACGGTGGAAATGTCTCACACGATGAATCCATTAGTCTTTCACATTAGAGATCATTGAACAGGCAACTAGGCAACTGACTGATCAATCAGGCAGACGAGTGAAGATAATCATTAGTGGTCAAGTACAGGGAATTTGGTACTTTGCTATTCTTACAGGGCCAGATTAAATACTGTCAGCTGAAAAGAAACAGCATTTTTTTTTTTTTTAAATATAAGGCCAAATTGGTATCTAAATGGGTGCGAGACCAAGATCAATCTTCCACTGACTGCATTATGAGATCCTTGAACTGAGGTCCAAGTTTTAGTTCAATCACTCTGAACACCTGTAGTATGAAATGTAGATCCATGTTAACACAGTACACAGGTTCACCATTGTCAAATATACAACACTGTAAATGAAACCTGTCAAGAGGCTAAAAAAGTGGCTTCAGGGCTACCAGTCATCTTTCTTTTCTTGAGTTTCTGTTGTTCTTAATCAGTTGTGCGGTCTTCAAAGTACAAGAGCAATTAAGCTTCCTGGCAACTAAGAGGGGGAAAAAAAAGATGATGGTGCAACTTTGACAGCAAAACAAAAACTTCGGTACTATATTTTGATTAATTTAAATAACATGTCCAGATTAAAGGTCATAATAAATATTGTGCATGATGTCCCAGGGTTTTCCATTTGGCCCTTATATGTGACCCGTGCTGGCAAAATGAGTCACTTTGAGGAAATTATCAAAACTGAGGTAACATTTTTTCCATATTCTGTATTGAAAGACCTTCAAGTATTTAATTTGTAGGAAGTGCGCAAAAATGAACAGCGGAAAAAGATGATTTGTTTGTATTTTGACTAGGTTTAAAACTCACGTTCAATTAGTCGGGAGTTACGTCTTCCACAAAAACATATATTTTTAGAAAGTACGTTTTTCTAAGCTTTCCAATGATACCAGGCACTCATGGGTTTTTTTCCCCCCGGGACTTGCCGTTAGCAAACAAAGAGTCATGATTTAGGACTTCTCCTGCCTGCAGCTCGTAATGACGCGGTATGCATTCCGACTCATTTTGCCAGCACGGGTCACATATGGCATTTTCAAAATGCATGCAGATATTGCTACAGTAAAAAATAAAAAAAATAAAATAAAAAACTTTTAGGAACATCAGGGGCATAGCGAGAACTAAAACATGTAACATTTAGAGGTACCTAAAAAAAGGTTAAAAAAAAAAAAAGTAGATTTAACATAATAAACAACTCGTTTGCTTCTTCTTACCAGCAATACCATTTTACTGTTCCTCATAAATCACCCTTTCCAAAGCCGTCAACCACTTTTGCTTAATAAACAAAACCTGCACCAAAAGCTGGCATTTCATAGGTGCACAACCAGGTCATAGATGCCTTTAAGTTTATGCTATAGGCAGACATGTTGAGTCTTTGATTGTTTACCTCAAGATCCCAGTAACAATTTCTATATTCTAATAATTCCTTGCTCATCCTTTCACTGAAAACTACTCACACCAAGTACTTGGGAGGATCTGGTGCACAAAACAGATGAATGGCAAAAATCCATCTATGTGGACAGTCTTAACTAATGATGTGCAAGAGACAAGTCATTTCATTGCATAGAGGTACCTCAGGGGCAGTGGCACTGTGCAACTTACCCCATACCAGGAGGTCCGCCTCTTCCACCACGGTCATAGCCACCACGATCATAGCCACCACGCCCACGGCCTCTGTAGCCACCTCCTTCTGAACGGTCTCCATGGTCATACCTTCCACCCTGACCGCCACTTTCACCTGGTGCAGAGAACGATTTAAGTATGAACATATTCTAAGACTGAGGAATACCAAATTTCAATGTAGATGATACCAAGACTCATTCTTGCCTTCATTCCATCTTCCATAGCCACCGCCACCACCACCACCTCCTTGACCCTGGTTACCATATCCACCGCTGCTGCCACCACCTGCCTGTCTCTGGCCACCATACGAACTTTGCTGCCCAAAACTGTCTCCTCCTTGACCACCATAGGAACCTTGGTGACCATAAGGCCCAGCTCCTTGTTGCCTGTAAGAAGACAGCTTATCACCATACCTTAATTTTAGGAGTTTGTGTGTGTGTTTGTGTGTGTGTGTGTGGGGGGGGGGGGGGGTATGAGTTGGGAAGAGAAAAATTATTGTAGAAAAGGTTCTGTTGTTCAAATGTTTATCCAGGCGGACAATTTACATGTACATGAAATCATAGAACAGCTGTTATTTTGGGGATTTTGTCAGATGGTCTAATAAAATTCAAAACAGATGGAAAGTTTTATGAAAATATTGACCATATCAGCTGTCCAACTGGCATTCCTCTTGCTGACCCAAGTACTAGTAGACAACTCACCTTTCTAAGTTTACAAGAATTATTTTGTCCCTTATCTAACAGTAGTTGCCTACTAGCAATTAAAAGCAAACATTCAGTGCTGTTTGCTGATGTGCTTGCACACTTCAAGTGAGAAACCATTTCTCTCACAATAAAGGATAAGTGTGGGCGAGTGAAATGTGAAACCAAATTCCAGAAATATCCAATCTTAATGCTGATTTATTATACACTTGTAAAACAGATTTAGAACACAGGCTTTCAAATGTTAAAATCAAGTATTGTTGACTAAAAGTTTTTCGTGTCAACATTTAAACAAACATTTGACTCCAATGCACTTTTACTGGCTAGAAAAGCACAATATAAATACTGATGCTTATACCCCTAATATTTTTATTTAAAAGTGTGATTGCTGAGAAACACCACAAGGTGCAGCTACGTTTTTGTTAGGTTTAACTCAAGGTGGATTTATGCTCCACGTCCTTGCAAAGCTTGTGTGACATACATTTCATCATCTCCAGTCGGGTCCCCTCCGCAAGATCCAAGCTCCCATTCATAAGGACGCTTGGGCTATTAAGACGCAAAAAATTAAGCGTATACAGTGGTGTGAAAAAGTGTTTGCCCCCTTCCTGAGTTCTCATTTTTTGTATGTTTGTCACACTTAAATGTTTCAGATCAAACAAATTTAAATATTAGACAAAGATAACAAGTAAATACAAAAAGCAGTTTTTAAATTAAGGTGTGTATGATTAAAGATTAAAAAAAATCCAAACCTACATGGCCCCGTGTGAAAAAGTGATTGCCGCTCCCCGTGTTAAAACATAAATTAACTGTGGTTTATCACATTGTTGGAAAGTTGAGTTAATTTCTCTAGCCACACCCAGGCCCGATTACTGCCACATCTGTTCCATCCATCCATCCATCTTCTACCGCTTTTCTGGAGGTCCGGGTCACAGAGGCAGTAGTTCAAGCAGAGAAGCACAGACTTCCCTCTCCCCAGCCACCTGCTCCAGCTCTTCAGAGAGGATACCAAGGTGTTCCCAGACCAGCTGGGAGACAGTCTCTCCAGCGAGCCCTGGGTCTGCCCCGGGGTCTCCTCCCAGTGGGACGTGCCCGAAACACCTCAAGTGGGAGGCGTCCAGGAGGCATCCTAATCAGTTGCCCGTACCACCTCAACTGGCTCCTTTCAATGTGGAGGAGCAGCGGTTCTACTGAGCCTCTCCCGGATGACTGAGCTCCTAACCCTATCTGAGGGTTGAGTCCAGCGATCCTATGGAGAAAGCTCATTTCAGCCGCTTGTATCCGCTATCTCATTCTTTCGGTCATTACCCAAAGCTCGTGACCATAGGTAAGACTAGGAACGTAGATTGACTGGTAAATCGACAGCTTTGCCTTAGAACTCCACTCCCTCTTCACCACAACAGACCGGCACAACGTCTGCATCACTGCAGCTGCTGTTCCGCTCCGTCTGTCAATCTCTCCCTCCTTTCTCCCCTCACTCATGAATAAGACCCCAAGATACTTAAACTCCTCCACATGGGGCAGGAGCCTGTCCCCAACCCAGAGAGGACAATCCACCTTTTTCCAGCTGAGGACCATGGACTCGGACTTGGAGGTGCTGATTCTCATCCCAGCCGCTTCACACTCAGTGGCAAACCGTCCAAGTAAGAACTGCAGGTCATTGCTGGATGAAGCCAGCAGGACAACATCATCTGCAAGCAACAAGAGATGAGATCCTGTGGTCACCAAGCATGACACCCTCCGTTCCCTGGCTGTGCCTAGAAATCCTGTCCATAAAAATTATGAACAGGATTGGTGACAAAGGGCAGCCCTGGCGGAGTCCAACTCTCACTGGGAATGAGTCCGACCGAGTGTTGGCAATACAAACCAAACTCTCACAATGGTCGTACAGAGACGGAATAGCTCGTAACAACAAGCCCGATACCTCATACTCACGAAGTGCCCTCCACAAAAAAACATGAGGGACGCGGTTGAATGCCTTCTCCAAGTCCACAAAACGCATGTAAACTGGCTGGGCAAACTCCCACAAACCCTTGAGGATTCTTGAGAGGGTAAAAAGCTGGTCCAATGTGCAACGGCCAGGACAAAAACCACACTGCTCCTCCTGAATCCGAGGTTCACCCTCCAGTCCCCTTTTTGAAGAGAGGAACCACCACCCCGGTTTGCCATTCCAAAGGCAGTGCCCCTGACCTTCACGCAATGTTGCAGAAGCATGTCAACCATGACAGCCCTACAACATCCAGGGCCTTCAGGTACTCAGGGGGAATCTCGTCCACCCCTGGGGCCCGGCCACCAAAGAGATTTTTAACCACCTTGGCGACCTCAGCCCCTGTGATAGGTGAATTGTCCCCCTCGTCCACAAGTCCTGCTTCCTCTGTGGAAGGCGTACCAGTGGGATTGAGAAGATCCTCGAAGTATTCCTTCTACTGCCCGACGATATCCTCAGTCGAAGTCAACAGCGTCCCATCTGCACCATACACAGTGTGGACAGGGAGCTGCTTCCCCCTCCTGAGCCGCCAGACAGTTTGCCAGAATCTCTTAGAGGCCGACCGAAAATTTTGTTCCATGGCCTCACCGAACTCCTCCCATACCCGAGTTTTTGCTTCAGCAACCACCCGAGCTGCACTCCGCTTGGCCTGCCGGTACACCTCAGCTGCTTCGGGAGTCCCACAAGCCAACCAAGCCTGATAGTACTCCTTCTTCAGCTTACTGGCCCCCCTCACCACTGGTGTCCACCACTTGGTTTGGGGGTTGCCACCACGAGATGTCCTGAGGACCTTGCGACTGCAGCTCTGGGCCACTGCTTCAACAATAGAAGTGGAGAACATGGCTCATTTAGACTCATGTCTCCAGACTCCCTTGGAATGTAGTTCTTCCGGAGGTGGGAGTTGAAGACCTCCCGGACAGGGGCCTCAGCCAGACGTTCCCAGCACACCCTCACTATACGTTTGGGTCTACCAGGTCTGAATGGCATCCTCCCCTGCCATTGGATTCAACGCACCACCAGGTGGTGATCAATTGACAACTCTGCACCTCTCTTTACCCGAGTGTCCAGGACATATGGTTGCAGGTCTGATGACACGATAAAAATCGATCACTGACCTGCGACCTAGGGTGTCCTGGTGCCAGGTGCACGTATGGACACCCTTATGCTTGAACATGGTGTTGTTCATTATGGACAAACTGTAGTTAGCACAGAAGTTCAATAACTGAACACCACTTGGGTTCAGATCAGACAGGCCGTTCCTCCCAATCACCCCCTTCCAGGTTTCACTGTCGTTGCCCACGTGCTCATTGAAGTCCCCCAGTAGGACAATGAAGTCTCCAAGAGGAGCACCCTCCAGCACCCCAGTCACAGACTCCAAAAAGGGTGGATACTCTGAAACATCATTTGGTGCATAGGTACAAATGATGGTGAGGACCCGTTTCCCAACCCGAAGGTGCAGGGAAGCAACCCTTTTGTCCACCAAGGAGAACTCCCAATATAGAAGCAGCAAGGTGGGGGGGGGGGGGATACAAGAATACCCACCCCTGCTTGTCGCCTCTCGCCCGGGGCAACTCCAGAAAAAGCCAAGCTCCAGCCCCTCTCCAGGAGACTGGTTCTGGAATCAGAGCTGTGTGTTGAGGTGAGGCCGACTACATCTAGTTGGTATCTCTCAACCTCACGCACCAGCTCAGGCTCCTTCCCCACCAGAGGGGTGATATTCCATGTACCAAAAGCCAGTTTAGGAAGCTTGGGATCAGTTCGCCAAGGTCTCTGCCTTTGACTGCCACCTGATCCTAATAGCACCGGACCCCCATGATCCCTCCTGCAGGTGGTGAGCCCACTGGAGGGCGGACCCATGTAACTCCTTCGGGCTGAGCCCGGCCAGGTACCATGGGCAGAAACCCGGCCACCAGACGCTAGCCATCAAGCCCCTCCCCCAGGCCTGGCTCCAGGGTGGGGCCCCGGGTAACCCCATACCAAGTGGGGTACACTGAATCCTTGTTCTAATATTTATCATGAGAGTCTGTTGGATCGTTCTTGGTCTGGCTCTTCACCCAACTGCCCCGGACAACATGGCTCCTGGGATCACTAGGGCACGCAAACCCCCCACCACGATAAGGTGATGATCCATGAGGGCCACACCTGTTCTCAATCAAAAAAAAAATCACTTAAATAGGAACTGCCTGACAAAGTGAAGTACATCAAAAGATCCTCAAAAGCTAGACATCATGCTGCAATCCAAAAAAATTCAGGAACAAATGAGAAAAAGTAATTGAGATATATCAATCTGGAAAAGGTTATAAAGCAATTTCTAAAGCTTTGACACTCCAGTGAACCACAGTGAGAGCCATCCACAAATGGCGAAAACATAGAACAGTGGTGAACCTTCCCAGGAGTGACCGGCCGGCCAAAATTACCCCAAGAGCGCAGTGACGACTCATCCAAGAGGTCACAAAAGACCCCACAACAACATCAAAAGAACTGCAAGCCTCACTTGCCTCAGTTAAGGTCAGCGTTCATAACTCCACCATAAGAAAGAGACTGGGCAAAAATGGCCTGCATGGCAGGGTTTCAAGATGAAAACCGCTGCTAAGCAAAAAGAACATAAAGGCTCGTCTCAGTTTTGCCACAGAACATCTTGGTGATCCAAGACTTTTAGGAAAATATTCTGTGGACTGATGAGAAAAAAGTTGAACTTTCTGGAAGGTGTGTCCCCCATTACATCTGGCGTAAAAGTAACAGCATTTCAGAAAAGGAACATAAGGATAAGGACCTGTACTTATATAGCGCTTTTTCTAGTCTCAAAGACCACTCAAAGCACTTCACTAGTACTAACCCTCTATTCTAAGGGCCTATAGGAGACATATCTAGGGACAATTTAGAACAACCAATTAACCTAACATGCATGTCTTTGGATTGTGGGAGGAAACCGGAGCCCCCGGAGTAAACCCACGCAGCACAGGGAGAACATGCAAACTCCACACAGAAAGGTTCCTACCCCTGCCAGCCTGGGGATTCGAACCTGTTAACTTCTAGTTGCTAACATCATACCAACAGTAAAATATGGTGGTGGTAGTGTGATGGTCTGGGACTATTTTGCTGCTTCAGGCCCTGGAAGACTTGCTGTGGTAAATGGAACCATGAATTCTGCGGTCTACCAAAAAATCCTGAAGGAGAATGTCCGGCCATCTGTTGGTGACATCAAGCTGAAGCACACGTGTTCTGCAGCAGGACAATGATCCAAAACACACCAGCAAGTCCACCTTTGAATAGCTTAAGAAAAACAAAATGAAGACTTTGGAGTGGCTGAGTCAAAGTCCTGACCTGAATCCGATTGAGATGCTGTGGCATGACCTCA
This sequence comes from Pholidichthys leucotaenia, assembly GCA_020510985.1. NCBI lineage: Eukaryota > Metazoa > Chordata > Actinopteri > Cichliformes > Pholidichthyidae > Pholidichthys > Pholidichthys leucotaenia. The sequence continues at coordinate 172,008,357 of CM035847.1, read as the reverse complement.
AAAAGGCGGCTCATGCTCGAAAACCCTCCAATGTGGCTGAATTACAATTTTGCAAAGATGAGTGGACCAAAATCCCCCCCCCCCCCCCCAAACACTGTAAAAGCCTCGTTGCCAGTTATCACAAACGCTTGATTGCAGTTGTTGCTGCTAAGGGTGGTCCAACCATGTATTAGGTTTAGGGGGCAATCACTTTTTCATACAGGGCCATGTAGGTTTAGATTTTTTTCCCCCCCCTTAATAATAAACACCTTCATTTAAAAACTGCATTTTGTGTTTACTTGTTATTTTTGTCTATTTAAATTTGTTTGATCTGAAACATTTAAGTGTGACACACACACACACAAAAGAAATCAGGAAGAGGGCAAAGACCTTAAGAACTTTTGCCCCAGCCCCATCCCCTCAAACCATTAATGTCCGATAATTTTCAAAGTTAAGAAGATATTCTGTTGTTTAAAGCTAATGAAGCAGCTTACCCAGATGAATCCTGTCCATAATTATAGTCCTGTTGCTGAGACTGCCCATAGCCCTCTGTAAAAAGATAAATTACAAAAAAAAAAAAATAATTAGAGAATTTTTCTTACAGCAGCAGACAGAGGCAGAACAAATATAACAAGACAACTCTGAGGCAAGTGCAATACCCCCCCCCCCCCCCAGTTTTCTTTGAAGATCCCAATACTTACTGACGTTTTCAGGGTAAACCTGTGTACCAAGTTTGGTGACCCTAGCTTTACTCGTTGTACAGAAATAAGACATAGCGAATAGGGATACTAGCTTTCTTTGTTGTTGAGATATACTGTAGTTTATAAGCCATTTTGATGTTGACCTTTAACCTTGCCATCCCAAAACCATAGTCACACTTCAAGGTCACAGAATGAACGTGTGTACCAAGTTTGATGACCTTAACTTTACTTGTTGTACAGCAAGAAGACATGGGGAATATTAACCTTGACCTTTGACCCCAAACCCATAGTCTGAGGTCAGGATCCCAAGTTGACCCGTGTACCGGGTTTGGTGGCCTTAGCTTTACTCATTTTATAGTAACTCGTGCATACCCGTGAATGCCCAAAGAAACCAAGTATGAGCAAGTATTTCTGCATGCCTGTAGAAAGCAAGCGTAAGCAAGCATTTCACCATTCCATGGTGATGCCTGCCTTCGATGTTTGACATGGTTACCATGACAACGGCAGCCCTGGTGAAACTTGCCTTTGATCTTTGACGTCACCACTTGTTCAGTGATATCTGCCTGTTATGACGTCATAGTGAGTCCTACAATCTTTGATGTCATAGCGAGTCCTATTGATCTTTGACATGGTTACCATGGCAACAGTAACCATGGTGATGCGTGACATGGTTACCATGGCAACAGTAACCCTGGTGAAACCTGCCTTTGATCTTTAGATTATGTCATTGCGAGTCCTATGATCTTTGATGATGTCACGGCGAGTCCTATGGTCACGAGTGATGCCTGCCTTTGATCTTTGACATGGTTAATATGGTAACACAAAGTCCTATGATTGTGACACACACACAGGTGGTCCTATGATCTTTGACATCATAGGAACATCATAGGCGACCGCCTATGATCTTTTAGTGAGTCCTATGATTGTCACACACACACACACACAGATTTCTTGAATTAAATATAGAGTGAGTGATGATGAAGTGATAATGAAAATGTAATGCTACAATGATCTTTGAGCTTTTGACCACAAACCCACAGTCAGAAGTCAGGATCCCAAGGTGAACTTGCGTACCAGGTTTGGTGGCCCTAGTTTTACTCGTTGTACAGTAACAGGGCATAAGGAAAGTTAACCTTGACTTTTTGACCCCCAAAGCCATAGTCAAGACAGGATCCCAAGGTGAACCTGCATAACAGGTTTGGTGGCCCTAGCTTACTGGTTGCACAGTAAAAAGGCACAAGGTCTGCTGACACTGACCTTTGACATTTTTACCTCAAACCCATAGTCAGAGGTCAGGATCTCAAGATGAACCTGTGGACCAGGTTTGGTGGCCAGGGATTTTTCCCCTCTGGTAACATTTCTCCATGGTGGCCCGCTTGCCAGAAATCGTACCGCCACGCCAAGCCGATATGATTTTATTAATAAAAACATATGAAGCAATTACTTTCTGCAAGCGCACACACGAACAACGCGCATGGCTGTCATCCGTGCAGAATTTAGAAGCGTCCCGCTCACGCGAGTTTTCCAATCAGTCAGCAGGCAGTGTCTCGCTAAGCGTGACTGTCCGACAGAAACATGAGTTTATTAAAGTACTTTAAACGCGGGGAGAAAAAAAAAAAAAAAAATATCACAAGAGGTATGTAAGCACTGGCGTTTATCATGGTTTTAACCCGCTGGAAACGGAAGCCATAATGGAAGAGTCGCTTAGCTAAGAGATGTGGTTAAGATAAGCCTTTATTAGTCCCACAATGGGGAAATTCCAGGATTGCAACAGCACAGGGATAGCAACACTCAGAGCAATAATTAAGAAGATACGGAAGATGTAAATAAGAGCAGTAGATATACATACATACACATCAATATATAAATATATATACAAAGTGCGGAGCATTGTAGCAAGATGGAATAAACAGCATAACCGTCTTAGTTATCCTACATAGTATGGATACGTACCCATACATATTGTCACCCTCCGTAGCGACCGATACTGTCCTAGTTGTATATACTGGAGGGGACCATTGTGTAAGTCTATTGCGTCTTTTGCATTCAGTACCATTAGGTCGTCACGTTTTTTTTGGCCATCTCTGCGAGCAGCCCTGCTTAGGTTATATAGTCTGACTGCCGTAGGTAGGAAGGACCTGCGAAACCTCTCGGTTGCGCACCTAGGATGATGTAGTCTGCTGCTAAATGAACTCCTCAGTGCGTTCAGTATGTCCTGCATAGGGTGGGACTCGGACTCCAGCAGAGATGACAGTTTAGCCACCATCCTTCTCTCTCCTATCTCTTCCACTGGGTCAGGGCGCTGCCCCAGGACAGAGCTAGCTTTCTTGATCAGTTTGTTCAGTCTCTTCCTATCGGCTGCTGTAATGCCACTGCCCCAGCAGACCACTCCAAAAGTGATGGCTGATGCCACCACCGTGTCGTAGAATGTCTTCGGCAGCGCCCCTTGTACACCAAAAGACCCGAGTCTCCTCAGTAGGAACAGCCTGCGCTGTCCCTTCTTGTAGAGTGCGTCGGTATTGTGTGACCAGTCTAGTTTATTGTTCAGATGAACACCCAGGTACTTGTAGGATGTCACCATCTCGATGTCTGTTCCCTGGATGTTTACTGGTGCTGTGAGGGGTTGTCCTTGCCTGCGGCAGTCCACCACCAGCTCCTTAGTTTTCCTTGCGTTGATCTGGAGGCAGTTCCTATGGCACCAGTCCACGAAGTCCTGGATAAGTCCTCTGTACTCAGCTTCATCTCCGTTGGAGATGAGGCCGACGATTGCAGAGTCGTCAAGAGAACTTCTGTAGACGGCAGTGTGTTGTGTTGTGTGAGAAGTCCGCAGTATAAAGGGTAAACAGGAAGGGAGCCAAAACCATTCCCTGGGGGCCCCCCGTGCTACCGATGATCGTGTCGGACACACAGTCCCGGGTTCTCACAAACTGTGGCCGGTTAGTGAGGTAGTCCAGGATCCATGATGACAGGTGCTGGTCCACCCCTGCGCACAGCAGCTTGTCCTTCAGGATCATCGGTTGGATGGTGTTGAAAGCACTGGAGAAGTCAAAGAACATGATCCTCACCGCATTCCCAGGCTTCTCCAGGTGGGACAGAGAACGGTGAAGGAGGAAGATCACTGCATCCTCCACCCCAATGCCATGCTGGTAGGCGAACTGGAGTGGATCCATCGCTGCTCCCACCAGGGGGCGGAGGTGAGCAAGGAGCAGTCTCTCCAGGGTCTTCATCATGTGGGATGTCAGGGCCACTGGTCTGTAGCTGTTCAGGTCTTTGGGGCGGGAGGTCTTTGGTACAGGTACCACACAAGATGTTTTCCACAACTGTGGTACCCTCCCCAGCTTCAGGCTCAGGTTGAAGACGAGCTCCACAATCCCACATAGCTGATCTGCACAGGACTTGAGGAGCTTTGCGCTGATGCCGTCCGGTCCCGACGCCTTCCTCGCCTTGATCTTTCTTAGCTCCGTCCTCACCTGGGTCTTAGTGAGGGTCATGTTGGGGGGCTGTGTGTTGGGAGTGGGGGGGGGTGTTGGTGGAGTGGGGTGTGGGCAGCAGGACTCGATGTCTTTAGGGGCAGCAGTGGTTGTTGTGCAGTGGGGGGGGGGGGGGGGCGCGGTTGGTCAAACCTATTAAAAAACAGGTTCAGATTGTTCGCCCACTCCCTGCCCCCCATGGCCTGGGAGGAGGTATTCTGGAGCCCAGAGATGGTTTTAAGGTTTCTCCAGACCCCACCGAAGTCGCTCTGTTGCAGCTTGTCCTCCATCTTCTTCCTGAAACTGTCCTTGCCTTCTCTGATCTTCCTCCTCAGCTCCCTCTGTACGGACCCCAGGGTTGATCCAGGGTTTGTTGTTCGAGCAGCACCGTATGGTCTTGGTGGGTACGGTGTTGTCCACACAGAAGCTGATGTAGTCCGTGATGGTGTGAGTGAGGCCATCGATGTCCTCACCATGTGGATTACAGAGCTGCTCCCAGGCAGTGGTTTCAAAGCAGTCCTTTAGAGCGTCCATTGCCTCCTCAGGCCATAACTACACTGTGCGCATGACCGGAGGTTGTTTGTGCACTAGGGGTTTGTACACCGGCAGGAGATGAACCAAGTTATGATCCGATCTCCCGAGTGGGGGGAGTTGTGATGAGGTGTACGCCTCCTTAGTGTTTGCATAGAATAAATCCAGTGTTTTATTGTCTCTAGTGTGGCATGTGACATACTGGGTAAATGTGAGTAGAATGGGAGACAGTGAAATATGGTTAAAATCGCCTGAGATGAGGAGAAGAGCATCTGGGTGTTCTGTCTGCAGCCTGCCAGTTACTGAGTGGATGACGTCACGCACTGTCCCAGCGTTCGCCGTCGATTTGCATAAATAACAATGCAGATCACGTGTGAGTATTCCCTCGGGAGATAGGTAGGCCGCATGCTAACAGCTAGCAACTCAATGTCTTTGCTACAGTGCTGTTCCTTAACCGTGATATGTCCCGGTCTGCACCAGTTGTTATTGACGTACATCATCACCCCACCGCCCCGTGCCTTCCCACTGTCTGGTGTTCGGTCTGCCCGTATTGCGTGGAAACCCTCCAGTTCAATGTTAGCATCTGCTGCTAGTCCTGTTAGCCACGTCTCTGAGAACAGGAACAGGCTACACTCCAGGTATATGCTATCGTAGCGGGAGATAGCCGCTAGTTCATCTGTCTTTCCGAGTATCGATCGTACATTCCCCATAATGACAGATGGGAGGGTGGGTCTGTACCTTATATTCCTTGCCCGCCGTCTTACTCCAGCTCGACACCCACGTCGTTTTCGTCTCAATTCTCCCAGTATGTCGAGTTTTTGCGTTAGCATCATGGGCCGGTTGAGTGCTAGCATCTGGTCCCTGTTATACTGCCTCCTACCAGAAACAGTGGCTCCGTCCACTGGATCAGGAGACATTTGGGCGATCTACGTGTTCGGATGGAATAACGGTGACGCTGGATCATAAAGATTGGCAAGAGAGCCAGATAGTAACAGAAATTGATCCGCTGTTGCAAAGGGCAGCCTACTCGTGTGGCGCTGGAAGTAGTAATGAAGTTAGACTTCAAATGCAGCCGGCTTCATATGAAGGGAAAGGCAGGGGGACTGATGAATTGCTGAGGATATATTTCACCAGCCACTACAACATTAAGTTATGAGACTGGCAATTTCTCTCTTTTCTCGCATGAGCAGGCGTGCCGTTTTTATTCTCCAGCGGCAGTGACAAAAAGCAACAGCTAAAAACGCTAGCTCTAAACTGAGGTCCTTCAGCGGCTGCCTAGAGAGGTGCCTGATGAGAAAGCCTGAGCGCATAACTGTAACGGCCGTTGCTAAACGACCGGGAGCTGGCCATTTATGTCTGCACTAAGTAGGAGCCACTTAGTGAATGAAAAACCCACGTGCAGGAGTGGTTTTGTGCATTGTATTGAACAAAACCCCAAAATGTGTTAATGGGAATGAATGAAGTCTGGATGTGTATGTGTGAAACACCCAAGCTGACAGGGAACAAAGGACCCAAAGGGCTCCCTGACACACCTGATGGAAAATAAATAAATGTGTGCTTTTTTATATTTTTTTTTTTAACCAAATAGCCAAATTAGGAGGTATTTACTTGTATTATTAGCATATTTGTAATTTGTGTGTATTTTCTACTATTGCCTTAAAAAAAAAATAATAAATAAATAAAAAAAATAAAAATCGAATTGTAGGCGCTTCCCGGTCAGATATTGTGATACTAGCAGACCGGCTCCCGGCCGTGTAGTCGCATCACAACTATAACTGCCTAAACAGATCATTCTGTACATGAACACATATTGTGGTGAATTATGTCTTTAGAGTCCGCTACAGTTCCCCATTATGTACCTGGCAGGTTAAGATGACCGAAATTCAGGAAGTCAATGACTTTAATCCGTCAGCAGCCTTCAGACAAACTAAACGTGCCAACAATTGATTTCAAAATAAGGGAGGTTTTTCCTGCTGTCTGGGTGGTGAGAAGATTTCTAAAAAAACAACTATAAAGAATTATAACAGAAATAACGGCATCCTTGGTCATTTAAGTTAATAAAATTGTATTTAATGAAATAAATTAATATATTTTCTTTGTAATGAGAGTTAAATTATTGTTCTGTTCCAACTGCGAAATTATGGTCAAAAATGTAAATCGTTATAAGGAAAAAGTAAAAAAAAAATTACCACAATCTGTTTCAAATTTATCTAAAAAAAATCCCCAAGTAATTCTATTTTAAAAAACAGACAAAAATTAGTCATAAAATAATCCACAAATTTATAATAAAGTTTCAAATACAAGAGGAAATTACAAATTTGAGGAACATGGTTTCAACTTTAGATTTACAGAGAAAAGTAGAAAACTATAAGAAAATTGTTAATAATTTTGGAGAAAAACCTCAAACCCTGAAGACTGAAGTCATTATTTGAAATTTTTGGTTGCCTACCTTTAATTATTAATTTCAAAGCACTGCTTTTACACGAGTAGAATTTCTGGTTACTATATCCACCTGATCATATAATTTAAGTATGCTTGAGTACATTACTATTATGAATGTTTCTTTCCCTTCCCTACTCTCTCAATGGGGAACACTAGAATAAAAATACAAAAAATACATATTTTTGTCATTTATGTAAAACATGACAAAAAAAAATCCTGCAGGACAAAACATGACACTTGATATTTTCTAACCTGTTTGTATACCACCATAGACAGAGAGAGAACCTGACTTAGAAAGAGCTCAGAGAGGGCAAGATGAGACAGAAGAGAGGAGCCAAGGAGAGGGAAGTGTTCAGGCAGAGAAAGGAGAGAAGGATAACACCATTAAAAGTCTAAACACAGGATGTCTGGGTGGGACCCCAACTGGCCCAATATTCAAGCCTCAGTTGTACAATACTTCAAATGGCAAGTTCCATATGTAACGTTACTGTGTAAAATTTTAAAAAGAAATAAATAGTATAGAATTTAACATATTCCGGTATGTTTACCCTCCCGGGGAAAAATATGTTGCCACCGCGCCAAAGTCTTTAAGCCAGAGGAAACACTGGGTGGCCCTAGCTTTACTCGTTTTATTACTCTATAAATTATAGAAATCTCTTGTCAGTGTGTCACGGCCAAAGATCATAGGACCGTTTATGATGTTCCTATGATCTCTGCATGATATCCTATGATGTTCCTATGTATAACAACTCGTGTGAAATGTCCTATGATGTTCTATGTAACAAAGGCAGGCATTGCTCAAGATCACAGGACTCGCTATAACATTAAAGATCAAACGCAGGCATCAGTCATGATCATAGGACTCACTATGACATCAGCAAAGATCAAATGCAGACACCATAGGACTCGTTACGACATCAAAGATCATAGGACTCACTATGACATCAAAGAGCAAAGGCGGTCATCACGGTCATAGGACTCGCTATGACATCAAAGATCATACGGACTACAGCTAGAAGAATAATGAAATGAGACGCAGATATGAGATTGAAAAAAGAACGTTACAAAGCTATGAGGACACCATCACAAAGCTATGAGGAAAATATTCCAATTTTTTAGCAATGGAATGACAAAAACACTTTTGACTTTTGAAAATGTCAAAGCTATGAGGAAAACGTCACAAAGTTATGAGGAAAAACAGACACAAAGACAGACATATATGGAGTGTGTGGCGGTGGTGCGCCTGTGGGCTGGTTGCCGGCTGCCAATTAAGTCTAAAATTAGGAGGAGGAAGAGGACCGGGAGCTCTTCAGCTGCTCCTAGGACACAGTCCAAGGACATAATTTTTTCCACACATAAGGAGTTATTCAGAACTCCTTATACAAAGATATAGAGTGATGATAGTCAAGTCAGTGGTGGTAATGCACCTGTAGGCTGGCTGCCAACTGCCAATCTAAAATAAGAAGACTCGCTATGACACAATTAAAGATCAAAGGTAGGCATCACTGAAGGAGTGCTGATGTGCTTGCTTACACCTGCTTTCTATGGGCATGCAGAAATACTTGCTTATACTTGGTTTCTACAGGCATGTACTAGTAATAGTAAATGTAGCGTTTATCATAGTGCAACTGCAATGTTAACTTTGACCCCTTGAGCCCAACCCCATAGTTAGGTCAGGGTGTAAATCATCCAAGATGTGTATTATAACTGCTGTATCGATTTGAAAAGCCTACATCATTTCTTTCGTAGTTATTGTGTTAAGAAAATTTAGGGAAAATCTGACCTTTGACCTCAAGGTCATCTGATGAGTGAAATTGCAATATGTGCATCATCAGAGTATATCAAACCATGGTACCAAGTTTCAAAACAATCAGAACAAAACTGTAGGAGGAGTTGATTTCACAAGACAGTTATGGCCCTTTTCCACGAGCACCTACTCAGCCTGACTCGCCTCGACTTTACTCAGTTTGTAGGGTTTTCCATTAGTACCTGGTACTTTTTAGTACCTACTCTGGTGGGGTTCCAAGGAAGCCGAAAATATGACAACAGACTGCGTAGCCATTTATTTCTGTGATAATCAATGAGATAAATGGCTGCACACAAAACAACACTGTGGTCCAATGACGAGGTGCGGACTCTTCTGTACTTGGTGGCTGACGAGATAATCCAGAGGGAGCTACGGGGCTGAAAAGTTCATAGTGGTCAAATTTGACCAAATGTGGTTTATTTTTCAAGTTGCCCCATCGGTGCACACACACTTCTTCCATCGGTGTTGCAGCACTTGGATCCCTGGGGTTGAAAAATAAACTACATTTGGTCAAATTTGACCACTACAAACTTTTCAGCCCCGTTGAGAGTGACCTGAGATGAAGAAGTATACCAGGAGATTACCGAGCTGATGGCCGCTCACGGGGAAGATGCTAGCCAGCCATCAATGCCAACTCTGCGCTTTGCTTGTATTTTGCACTTGATGTAGTAAGTATTCACTTCTGACAGCAAAATGTCAGCATGTCAACAACAGGCCGCCTTCCTACAATACACCCACCCACCTTGAGGTGGTACTCAGTTGTAATGGAAAATGATCTAAACAGTGTCGCAGTGAGTAAAGACATGGTGAGTCGAGCTGAGTAGGTGGTAGTGGAAAAGTGGCTTTACCGCCTATGAAGTGAGAAGAAATAAGAGGTCATAGGTCAGAGGCTACAAGTCCTGCAAAAATCATCCGATCAGAACTAAATTGCAATATGTGCATCCTCAAGTGTACATCAAACCATGGTACCAAGTTTCAAAACAACTGGAACAAAACTGTAGGAGCTGATTTCACCAAAGTGGGACACACGGACAGACTCATAACATAATCTCCCTTTGGCCTTTGCCCAAAGGGCTCTTTGGCCCCTTTGGGGCATTGTCCGGCGGGGGACAAAAAAAGTTATAAAGGATGGCGCAAACCCAGCATGTACAACCCAGGATGTACAACAGCGTGTATGTTTGTGTGAAAGCACTGCTGGTTGTATGACAGCAGCTAGGAGGAGGATCTGTGGAAACACTCCATACACCAGAGGCAAAGTGCCTCTTACATTAGAAGCTGCTCATGTTTCACAATGCAAAGAACTTGAATACACGTATCCAAATTTTGGTCAAAGCAAATTCACACTTTTGAGATCCCTTACAGCTGAGTTACAGAGATAAATTTGGCCATATCCAACATTCTGTGCATTTAGTCATTTAAGGCCTGAATGTCAGTGTTTGGTGGATTCTTTCAACAACTCCCTTTGGGGGTCGACACAGTATCACATAATATCATCATGATCCAGATTGGAAGATTAATACTGAAGAAAATATCTTCAGTTTGTAAATATAAATTTAAGGAGCTATAAGACTGATTACCTACAGCCATCCTAGAAAGGCATTTTAATTTTTGTCCTTATGTTTAAGACTCTGATGCATCTATAAGGCAATAACCCCTATTTAGTAAAGAAGCATTAAAGTGATAAGATAAGCCTTTACTAGTCCCACAATGGGGAAATTCCACAATGGGGAAATATCGTTATATATCGTCTAACTCTGATGCTGTGTACAAGAAGGGGATGAGCAGACTTTACTTTCTGAAGAAGCTGAATCCTTCAACATGTGCAATAAGATGCTGGAGCTTTTCTACCAGATCGTTGTTGCCAGTACCATCTTCTTTGTTGCCGTCTGTTGGGTGTAGCAGTATCAGAGCCAGCAACATAAAAAGACAAAATTATCAAGAAGGCTGGCTCTGTAATTGGTCTCAGACTGAAGACTTGAGAATGTGGAAGAGAGGAGGACACTGAACAAACCGTTATCATGGACAACCCTGATCACCCCCTCCACCACACACTGGACAGACAGCAGAGCACTTTCTCCAGCGGACTGCTACAGCTTCACTGCCGAACGGTTAGGTACCGGAAATCTTTCCTGCCACTTCACTGTACAATAACTCACTCTAATGTTGAATCTTGGTCATAACAATGCTGCACCTTGCAGTCTAATTGGTACCTCACATTTCACCCTGTGCCTGATAGTCCTGCATTGTACAGCTAGTACGATCCATGCATCTATACGGGTCATCTATTCATCTTAGAGGTGGTCTGCGATGTGTATAAAGTTATCTAGGCAGTTTTGCATTCCCTGGGTAATTCCTGTTTCAATTATGTTGTGTGTTTCCGTCGTTTTGGTCATCTACTGTGTCATGCTGCTGTTACACTGTAATTTCCCAGTTTGGGAACAATAAAGTACATCTATCTATATTCAAATCATACCTTGTCCGTAGCCACCATAGTTCTGACCCTCAAAGGAGCCACCACCATTTCCTTGTCCATAACCCTGCTAAAAAGAAAAAAAATGTCTCAATGACGCACCGATAAATTAAAAAATAAAAGAGAATACAATTGAGGCTAGCATCAAACAAGCTATTGTAAATTCAGAAAGTCATACCTGTCCACTCTGCTGGCCTCCATATGACCCATAACTGCATAAGTAAAAGAAAAAAAAAAGATATTGCGATAAAGTCTACATCATCTTACGAGGTAAAAAAACAAAACAAAACTGCGCAAGCAACATGCAAAATTAATGAGGCCTTAGTTCAAATTGTGGTGTACCTTTGTGGGGCACCGTAGCCTGAATCTGAAAAGGAAAATTTTTTTTTAAAGATTTATATAAACAAAAACAAGTGTACCGTTTGGTAAACAGTAGCTGTGGTGACAGAAGTGGGTTATTCAGCAACAGGGCCCATGCCTGAAAATGGCGGTCTATTCGCCAGCGGCTAAGACTAAATGCTGGAAACGGAGAAGGAATTATTCCGTAATGTCCGTCGTCCTCTATATAGATTGTCTTTACTGCAATCTTGTGTGAGAGCAATAATTACTCCCCAAGTACCGTTTTGTTCATGTAACGTTATTGGGTGAAAATAATTTTCAGGCTGAGCAATCGCGTCAACGTAAACAAGACTCAATTATGGACACATTCGTCGTTCACAAAAAAGTAAAACAGAATTTAACTGCTTCGCAATAAGCAGACGTCACATTAAATTAAAGTTTAAAAGGAAAAAAAACAAGAAACTACAAATGGAAACTTGGCACAGCTACGAACCATTTAATAGACCGACCCGTGCTCGGACCTTGTGGTTAGCAGCTAACGTAGCTATTAGCTTCGTTGCTACTTAACCTACTTTTCGTTACTTCCCGAGAAAGAAAAATACTTGGATGACATAAAGACTTACCAGTGGCCATTATGAGTAGATATATCTGACTAGTTAAAACCGTCAGGTGTACTTTTCTTCTTAGTAGATAAAATTCTTAGCCAGAGCAACACGAGCTCCAACTGAACACGTTGCTTCCGAACTTCCTTAAATTTAGCTGTCTTCTTCCTGTGGGGCCTACAGAGCCCCAATCTTACACATTTATTAACGCCCCCTACTGTTTCTCTGCATTAACTACAAAGGGCATCAACCTCTGGGTTGGGGACAGGCTCCTGCCCCAAGTGGAGGAGTTTAACTATCTTGGGGTCTTGTTCACGAGTGAGGGGAAAATGGAGCGAGAGATCGACAGACGGATTGGAGCAGCATCTGCAGTGATGCGGATGTTGTACTGGTCTGTTGTGGTGAAGAGGGAGCTTTGTTCTAAGGCAAAGCTGTCGATTTACAAGTCAATCTACGTTCCTACTCTCACCTATGGTCATGAGCTTCGGGTAATGACCGAAAGAACGAGGTCACGGATACAAGCGGCTGAAATGAGCTTTCTCCATAGAATTACTGGACTCACCCTCAGAGATAGGGTGAGGAGCTCAGTCATCCGGGAGAGACTCAGAGTAGAACCGCTGCTCCTCCACATTGAAAGGAGTCAGTTGAGGTGGTATGGGCATCTGATTAGGATGCCTAATGGACGCCTCCCACTTGAGGTGTTTCAGGCACGTCCCACTGGGAGGAGACCCCGGGGCAGACCCAGAACACGGTGGAGAGACTATGTCTCCCAGCTGGTCTGGGAACGCCTTGGTATCCTCTCTGAAGAGCTGGAGCAGGTGGCGGGGGAGAGGGAAGTCTGGGCTTCTCTGCTTGAACTGCTGCCTCCGTGACCTGGACCTCCGGAAAAGCGGCAGAAGCTGGATGGATGGATGGATGGCATCAACCAGATACATCACCTAGTGGTTTGCCCCCTGGATTCATGCTGCACGTCTGCTGTCCGTGTCCGTGTAACCGGAAACCATGTGTGACGAAATTTACATCATTGTCTCCAGTCCTCTAGTGTCCGCAGTGCTCGACCGCGTGCAGCCCAAATTTGTGACCGCACTGCCTGCCCATGACCTGAACGCGTTGAAAGCGCATGCACAAGACTGAATATCCTATTCACAAGGTGGCAATATCGGCACAGAATACCAAGACAAAGTAGACAAGGAAGACAACGAGTAAGCTGACGACGAGAATAAACATCCATACATCCATCCATCCATCTTCTACCGCTTTTCCGGAGGTCCGGGTCACGGAGGCAGCAGTTCAAGCAGAGAAGCCCAGACTTTCCTCTCCCCAGCCACCTGCTCCAGCTCTTCAGAGAGGATACCAAGGCATTCCCAGACCAGCTGGGAGACATAGTCTCTCCACCGTGTCCTGGGTCTGCCCCGGGATCTCCTCCCAGTGGGACGTGCCTGAAACACCTCAAGTGGGAGGCGTCCAGGAGGCATCCTAATCAGATGCCCATACCACCTCAACTGACTCCTTTCAATGTGGAGGAGCAGCGGTTCTACTCTGAGCCTCTCCCGGATGACTGAGCTCCTCACCCTATCTCTCAGGGTGAGTCCAGCAATCCTACGGAGAAAGCTCATTTCAGCCGCTTGTATCTGCAATCTTGTTCTTTCGGTCATTACCCAAAGCTCGTGACCATAGGTGAGAGTAGGAACGTAGATTGACTTGTAAATCGACAGCTTTGCCTTAGAACTAAGCTCCCTCTTCACCACAACAGACCGGTACAACGTCCGCATCACTGCAGATGCTGCTCCAATCCATCTGTCAATCTCTCGCTCCATTCTCCCCTCACTCGTGAACAAGACCCCAAGATACTTAAACTCCTCCACTTGGGGCAGGAGCCTGTCCCCAAGGGACAGGCTCATTTGTAAATTTGCAAACATGAAAATGATGTGTGATATTGCAAAAACAAAAGGTGCCGTGGCACCTGTGGTCAGGGTCCTGGTACCATGAAGGAGGAGCTGGGAGAGAGGGATGGAGGTGATAAACATACGTGAATACATAAATACTTCAGCAGCAGCATCTTCGTGGAAAAGGAATGAAAACCGGGAAGTCAAGCAGCAGAAAGCAAGCAGCGTTTCTTCGTTGGTGAAAACCCTGGTGCGTCAATACATTGGCGCTACCTATAGGGCGAGAGTGAAACTACAAATGATGGTTGTGCATATGCGTCAACTGCTTGGCCTGGGTAGATGAAAAAAGTGAGCGTGTACAGCGCCGCGTGTGCGCCGGGCTCGTCCAAAGCGCACGCGGACCAAAGCGGACTAGAGGGGAAATGCAGCATCAATGCTTCAGTGAGTCAGTGAAATCAGCCGCTACTGATGGCTAATGTAATCCCACCCCAACAGTGAATCCAGGCGTTTCTCCTACAGCACACCTCACCACAGTCTAAGCGTGCATTCACTTCATGAAACAGTTTGCCGAACATAGTTTGCAAGGCGAACTAACCTAAGTGAACGGGCAGTTCTCAGCGAAAGATTTTTCTGTTCGGCTTGCACATTCTGTAGTTGTGTTGTTTTATTTCATTTCAGTGAACCTGTAACCACATGACTATAGATCCCCAGGACAGGAGCATCACTCTATCACTCTATAAATTCAAGAAATCTCTGTTTGTGTGTATGTGTGTTTGTGTGTCTGTGTGTCATGATTGTAGGGCATCATAGAACGGCCTATGATGTGCCAATGATGTCCCTATGCCTTGATGTCTTTATGATGTCATATAGACCATCAGGACTTGCGATGCCGTCATACAGTGGGGTAAAAAAGTATTTAGTCAGCCACCAATTGTGCAAGTTCTCCCACTTAAAAGATGAGAGAGGTCTCCAATTTTCATCATAGGTATACCTCAACTATGAGAGACAAAATGAGAAAAAAAAAATCCAGAAAATCACATTGTCTGATTTTTAAAGAATTTATTTGCAAATTATGGTGAAAAATAAGTATTTGGTCAATAATAAAAGTTCATCTCAATACTTTGTTATATACCCTTTGTTGACAATGACAGAGGTCAAACGTTTTCTGTAAGTCTTCACAAGGTTTTCACACACTGTTGCTGGTAGTTTTGGCCCATTCCTCCATGCAGATCTCCTCTAGAGCAGTGATGTTTTGGGGCTGTCGCTGGTCAACACAGACTTTCAACTCCCTCCAAAGATTTTCTAAGGGGTTGAGATCTGGAGAGTGGCTAGGCCACTCCAGGACCTTGAAATGCTTCTTACGAAGCCACTCCTTCGTTGCCCGGGCGGTATGTTTTGGATCATTGTCATGCTGAAAGACCCAGCCTCGTTTCATCTTCAATGCCCTTGCTGATGGAAGGAGGTTTTCACTCAAAATCTCACGATACATGGCCCCAATTCATTCTTTCCTTTACACGGATCAGTCGTCCTGGTCCCTTTCAGAAAAACAGCCCCAAAGTATGATGTTTCCACCCCCATGCTTCACAGTAGGTATGGTGTTCTTTCTCCTCCAAACTCGACAAGTTGAGTTTTTACCAAAAAGTTCTATTTTGGTTTCATCTGACCATATGACATTCTCCCAATCCTCTTCTGGATCATCCAAATGCTCTCTAGCAAACTTCAGACGGGCCTGGACATGTACTGGCTTAAGCAGGGGGACACGTCTGGCACTGCAGGATTTGAGTCCCTGGCGGCGTAGTGTGTTATTGATGGTAGCTTTTGTTACTTTGGTCCCAGCTCTCTGCAGGTCATTCACTAGGTCCCCCCGTGTGGTTCTGGGATTTTTGCTCACCGTTCTCGTGATCATTTTGACCCCACGGGGTGAGATCTTGCGTGGAGCCCCAGATGGAGGGAGATTATCAGTGGTCTTGTATGTCTTCCATTTTCTAGTAATTGCTCCCACAGTTGATTTTTTCACACCAAGCTGCTTACCTATTGCAGATTCAGTCTTCCCAGCCTGGTGCAGGTCTACAATTTTGTTTCTGGTGTCCCTTGACAGCTCTTTGGTCTTGGCCATAGTGGAGTTTGGAGTCTGACTGTTTGAGGTTGTGGACAGGTGTCTTTTATACTGATAATAAGTTCAAACAGGTGCCATTAATACAGGTAACGAGTGGAGGACAGAGGAGCCTCTTAAAGAAGAAGTTACAGGTCTGTGAGAGCCAGAAATCTTGCTTGTTTGTAGGTGACCAAATACTTATTTTCCACCATAATTTGCAAATAAATTCTTTAAAAATCAGACAATGTGATTTTCTGGATTTTTTTTTCTCATTTTGTCTCTCATAGTTGAGGTATACCTATGATGAAAATTGGAGACCTCTCTCATCTTTTAAGTGGTAGAACTTGCACAATTGGTGGCTGACTAAATACTTTTTTGCCCCACTGTATACACAATAGGACACAGCACTTTAAAGCGTACCCATTCAAAGCAGTAAATCTGGAAATCTTACAAAATAGAATTTATAGTGATCTCTATAAATTCAAGAAATCTCTGTCAGTTTCTGTGTAAATCTGGAAATCTTACTCATCACCCAATTAACAATAGGACACACTACTTTAAACCACATCCATTCAAAGTAGTACATCATGTCTGTGTGGCACGATCAGAGCACATCATAGGACGCCCTATGATGTCTGCATGATGTCCTATGGTGATCCTATGATATCAGGCAATATAGGACTCACGATGCCATCATATACACAATAGAACTGGTTAACTATGATGTAGGCATGAGGTCCTATGATGCCTGCCTTGATGTCTTTATGATGTCATATACACCATCACTCACCAAAGAAGAAATAATTTAATCACTTGATTACCAATACGACACAGCACTTGAAACCGAATGGGAGTTGCCAGAAACAGGAAAGAACAGATACTCATCACCCGATTAAGAATAGGACACACTGTAGCCACACTAGCCACACAAGTTTGCCTTACAGTGTACTCCACATCTTAGATCGAACAGAGTGCAGAGTTCCCTTGGAGATAACAGGAAGCTGTGAAAAAGTAATCCTTTGTGTGCTGAGAGACTGCTTGGAAGAGCCTTTGTGGGCCAAAGTCTGAGAGGGGGGATGCTAAAGGATTGGAAGAGAACTGGATTGGAAGAGAACTTCCATATGGAACTGTGGAGAGTTGTGAAGGACGAGACTAAGTGGATTCCTCAGGTTCAGCTTTATTCACAATGACATTCTCCAACATTCAAAAGCAGAAAAAGAGGATGAATCTTCTCACATCTGTCCTTTTATACCAGGACATCAAACATACAATCACATGGTGCTTAATCAAACATACAGTCACATGGTACTTAATCCCAGTCACAATGTAACTTCCCCCGATCTTGACACCATCCACCTCCTAGTCTCCGGTGGTCAGGAAATCTCTCAAGGCCATCTCCTTGAAACAAAAGGCCAGATCTCACACCCTCCTGTTACCTCTGGAAGGTCAGTCCCTTTGTTCCCCTGAGACGTGAAGTATACAATAAGCATACAGTGATATATCTGTGGAGCATCTGAAACCAACATATGTGCATATATGTGTGCCACAGAACGAGTTTTTCTGAGATGTTCTCTTTCTACTTTGAGATGTTGGTGAATGTGTAATAAAGCTGCCTTGAGACAAACCTGCCTCATCAATTGCACATTCTCACACTGGTGACCCAAGACGTAGCATGCAGCAAGAAGAGAATTTCCCGGGGCCAGCCTCATCAGGAGCCCCCAGCCAAGCGAACGCTGCTACGGTCCAGCTACCGGACTTTTGGCAGAGCAACCCGCGCTCCTGGTTCCACTTGGTTGAGGCACAATTCAGCCTCCGGGGGATATCGGTAGATGACACAAAATTCTACCATGTGGTCGCAAAACTTGATAACCACACGGCTCAGCATGTGGAGAGCCTTCTGGAGCAGCCGCCAGCCAGCGACAAATATGACGCGTTGAAGGCTGCACTCATCCAGCACTACACTCCCTCGGTTGAGGAGAGAGCAGAGAGACTCCTGGCGCTGACCGAGTTGGGAGATGGCACGCCCGTTGACCTGATGGAGAAGATGCTGAGGTTGAAAGGCTCGGACGATGACCACTTCATCTTTGCCCACCTCTTCCTCAGGACCCTATCGTCAGCGACGAGAGCGACCCTGGCCAGTTCGCCGTTATTGGCCCAGTGGGACTACCGCACGCTGGCCCGAGAGGCGCATCGAATTGTCAACGCCAGCAGACAGAGCGCGGCCACGGCTGCAGCAGTGGAACTCGGCGCGACGGCCGTTGATGGCAGGGGGCCAGGGGCAGCGGTAGCAGAACCACCAACGACGGCGGCAGCGGGAGCCAGGGAACGCGGAGGACACACCCTTTGTTTCTACCACCACCGCTTTGCAGAGAGGGCACGCAAGTGTGTACCACCGTGCCAGTTCAAGCATTCGGGAAATGCCAAGACCGGGGGTCGGTATCAGCCGCGACCCTCGGGGAGGAGAACAAGCTGCTCTACTTGTTGGACACACGCTCGGGGAGGCATTTCCTCGTGGACACAGGCTCCCAGCTGAGTTTCATCACACCTTCCTACGCGGACAGGCTGGCAGGTTCCAGAGGTCCCGGGGAGGCAGCAGCGAACGGCTCGGAGATTAAGACCTTTGGTGAGAGGACTCTGCTTCTGTCTCTACACGGCCATACGTTTGAGTGGACTTTTGTTATAGCAGCAGTGAATTTCAATATGTTGGGGGCTGATTTTTTGTGCTCACATGGTTTGTTGGTTGATCTCGCTAACAGGCGCCTGGTTAATGCATTTTCTTTTGATTCTATTCCCTGTACAGCGCGAGTGGCCCAGCCAACAGCACAAGCCAACGTCACAGCTGCAAGCAGTAAGTTCCACACACTGCTCACTCAGTTCCCAGCACTCACGGTCCCCACATTTTCGGCAACCGTCGCTAAACACGGGGTGGAACATTTTATTACCACTACCGGACCGCCCGTTTTTGCAAAAGCTCGGCGCTTGGACGCAGCTAAACTGGCCATAGCGCGCGAGGAGTTCGCCAACCTGGAGAGGTTGGGCCTCATCAGGCGTTCGAACAGCCCATGGGCTTCCCTGCTACACATGGTCCCGAAGGCTGACGGCTCGTGGCGGCCTTGCGGGGATTTCCGCAGGCTGAACAACGCCACAGCGCATGACCGCTACCCAATCCCGCATATCCAAGATTTTTCCGTTCATTTGGCAGGGGCGCGTGTTTTTTCTAAGACAGATTTGGTCCGTGGTTACCACCAAGTCCCAGTGCGCGCTGAGGACATACCCAAAACAGCGGTAATAACTCCATTTGGCCTATTCGAGTTTTTGCGCATGCCATTCGGGCTTAAAGGGGCTGCACAGACGTTCCAACGCATGATGGGCGCGGTGCTGCGCGATCTCCCTTTCGTGTTCGTCTACTTGGACGATATTTTGGTAGCCAGCGCGTCCGAAGACGAACATGAAAACCACCTAGCGGCAGTTTTCCGGAGGTTGGGAGATCACGGGTTAATAATCAACCCAGCAAAGTGTCAGTTCGGGGTGGCGCAGATCGATTTTTTAGGACACCGCGTCTCCCCCGAAGGAGCGGTTCCGCTTCCTGACAAAGTGCGCGCGGTAGCAAATTTTCCCCAGCCACAGACGGTCAGGGCATTACAGGAGTTTTTGGGAATGGTGAATTTTTATAACCGTTTCCTCCCCCGCGCAGCACAACTCATGCAACCGCTTTATGCCGCGCTCAAAAAACAGAAACCCGCAAATAAGGTCGAGTGGTCCCCGGAGCGGGAGCGAGCGTTCTCGGAGGTAAAAGAAGCCTTGGCAAATGCTGCGTTGTTGGCACACCCAGACCGAACGGCCTGCATAGCGCTCACTACTGACGCGTCAGATGTGGCCATTGGGGCGGTCGTGGAGCAGCATGTGGCCGGGGTTTGGCAGCCCCTCGCTTTTTTCAGCAGGACTTTGCGCGATAGTGAACGTAAATACAGCGCGTTCGACAGGGAGCTGCTGGCTCTCCATTTGGCCATCCGCCACTTTCAGTTCTGGCTGGAAGGACGCTGTTTCACCGCGTTCGTTGACCACAAGCTGCTAACATTCGCGATGGCCAAGGTTTCCGAACCGTGGTCAGGCCGGCAGCAGAGACAGCCGGCCGCAATCTCAGAGTTTACCACTGATATTCAGCATGTGGCGGGCAAACTGAATGTAGTGGCAGATTGCCTCTCGCGCGCCGTGGCGGCCCCAGTCAGTGTAGGAATAGATTACGCAGCCATGGCCGCGGAGCAGGTTAGTGACGCGGATGCGCGCGCGCTCCAGTCTGGACCAACAGGGTTAAGGCTGGAGAACAGGGTGCTGCAAGATGGTATGCTCCCCCTAATCTGCGATGTCTCCACTGGACAACCGCGTCCGGTGGTACCGGCTGCGTGGCGCCGCCGCGTTTTTGACTCAATTCATTCTTTGGCGCACCCGGGAATGCGCGCGTCGGTCAAAATGGTAGGAGAGAAATTTGTGTGGCCAAACCTTCGCAAACAAGTTAAAGAGTGGGCAGCAGCCTGCATGGCGTGTCAACGAGCCAAGGTACACAGGCACACGAGAGCTCCCTTGGAGCCGTTTCACATCCCGGCCAAGAGGTCCGATCACATTCATGTGGACCTTGTGGGCCCCCTTCCACCGTCACAGGGGTGCACACACCTTCTGACAATGGTGGACCGCACCACGCGCTGGCCGGAAGTGGTTCCGCTGGCGTCAACCACGGCCGAGGAGGTGGCGCGTGCGTTTTTAACAGCATGGGTGGCGCGTTTTGGAGTCCCGTCGGACATTATGTCCGACAGAGGCCCTCAATTTGTGTCCGAACTTTGGTCGACAATGGCCTGCAACCTGGGTGTCACAATTCACCGCACAACCGCATACAATCCGCAGGCTAATGGGTTCTGCGAACGTTTTCATAGGTCATTGAAAGCGGCTCTCAGGGCGTCACTGACGGATGCAAATTGGGTAGACAAGCTACCGTGGATTTTATTGGGGTTACGTTCTGTGCCTAAAGAGGACTTAGAAGCCTCCCCGGCTGAGCTCGTTTTTGCGCAACCACTTCGGCTGCCCAGGGAGTTTCTCCCAGATAACCCTGAGTCGGACAGCTCCCCGTCTCAGCTGTTGCAGAGTAGCATAGAATCAGGCACGCTGCCCGGCCCTGCTCACCACAGTTTTCCGCGCGTTTTTGTGCCTAAAACTTTGAAAAACGCAGAGTTTGTTTTTTTCAGACACGATGCACATCGACCCCCACTGCGACCACCTTATGATGGACCGTTCAGAGTGTTGGAAACAGGGGACAAGCATTTTTTGCTAGACTTGGGGGGTAGGAAGGAAAAAGTTGGCATAAACAGACTCAAACCCGCTTTTGTGGTGGCGGATGAGCAAGTGCTGTTGGCAAGGGCCCCGCGGCGAGGAAGACCCCCACGGGGAGCTTCACAGAGTAATATTTCCCCAGAACACCCGTAGGGACTGACAAAAGGTTTTCACCCCCAGACAGCAGCTCCCCAGCATGACAGCGCCACGGAGGCGTTGAATCCTGGTTACAGCAGATATGGCAGGAGACTGAAGCCCAAGCAGCATGTGGACTGATGTGTATTGATTCTATCACGGCATGCATACTGTTATTCTCTTGTTCAATCTAAAATGTTTGGGGGGGGGGGGGGTTTGTAGCCACACTAGCCACACATGTGTCTTACTTAACCCTCAAACGACCAAGCTATTTTATGGACTGAAATGACCAAGTGGGGTCATTTATGACCCCATTGTGCTCTGTACAGGGATCGTTATTATAAATGGCTGGTTGGAGGTTTATCATATCAAAACTACTCCCTGTATTTAAGACAGGTATTTTATAATGATCTAATGTAAAATGTGTTTGCTAATAATACTTTTATTGCAAGAAATAACCAAAACGCAGACTGTAAGAACAACATTACATTTATTTAGACAGTCCTTGTCAGTTCACTCTTGGAACACCATCATCATCATCATAGTTATTATCATCATAGTTACAATAATAGGTATCATCATCATCACCATAGTCATCATAGTCATCATATCATCATCACGATGATGATGATACCTATTATTGTAGTTACGATGATGATCATGATACCTATTATGGCATTTTGCGTAATGGCGGTTTTCTTGTGGACAGTGATCCAGATCACCACCAAAATCTAATCATCTGTAGGATACCCCATTTCTGACAATCTGTGAAAATTTCATGAAAATCCGTCCATAACTTTTTGAGTTATCTTGCTAACAAACAGACAAACAAACAGACAAACAAACAGACAAATCCAGACAAACAGACAAATGTAAATCTTGCTATCCTAGGTCTGTTAGCCATGGTTCACTGCAATACAATATAAAGTACTGATTAGAAGTGGAAACCGGAGTGGTGGCTCAGTTGGTAGAGCATCCGCCCCACACCCGGGAGGCAGGGGTTCAAATCCCGGCCGGGTCATACCAAAGACCATATAAAAATGGTGTTTTCTGCCTTCTAGCATGGTGCTCCGCATAATGGAATGGGGAAAGTAAAGTTACACACAGAGCTACCAGAGGACTGACCCCCCGCTGTAGCTTTCACTACTTACAGTAGCTGTGTGGCCTAGGGTCAGAGAAACGGAGATAGGCGCCGCCCATATACACCTTCAGGTGTGAAGGGATTAACTAACTAACTATTAGAAGTGGAACATTTGAATAAAATTTATAAAACCAATGTTTAAAAACCAGGGCTTCTCTTCGGGGTCATAAATGACCCCACAAGAGTTTGCGATGTCTACGCCACACCAATTGGTTGATCCCTGCAAAAAACTATGAAAGTGTGTAGGATTAGTAGACTGACAAATTCATGCTAAGAAAGAAAATTTGGATAAAAAATAAAGAGACGGCACATTAAATTATATGGCTGGGGTCGTAAATGACCCCACTCGGTCGCTTGAGGGTTAATGCCTTACAGTGTACTCCACATCTTAGAACGAACAGAGTGCAGAGTTCCCTTGGAGATAACAGGAAGCTGTGATAAAGTAATCCTTTGTGTGCTGAGAGACTGCTTGGAAGAGCCTTTGTGGGCCAAAGTCTGTGAGGGGGGATGCTAAAGGATTTAGGAGGAAATGCATTGTTACTTTTGATGTAAATGAATGTGACTTGTGAACTGTGGGGGACTGGGGTATATATGGAACGAGTTTTTCTGAGATGTTCTCTTTCTACTTTGAGATGTTGGTGAATGTGCAATAAAGCTGCCTTGAGACAAACCTGCCTCATCAATTGCACATTCCCACAACACTAACAGGATCAAAATGAAGGCATCATAGCACACACTATGCCATCATCAAAGATCATAGGACATAGGACAGCTTCCAAGACCAAAAGCGGGCATGACTCACAATCATATGACTCCCTATATGACATCATCACAGATCATAGGACTCACTATGACATCATCGGAAATCAAATGCAGGCATCACTGAATGAGAGCTGACGTGCTTGCTTACACCTGCTTTCTACAGGCATGCAGAAATACTTGCTTATACTTGGTTTCTACAGGCATGCACGGGTATGCACGGCCATGCACGGGTATAAATTAAGCCTGCTTCATGCTACACCTCTGCTGTCCACGAACGCGTAACCAGAAACATCGAGTGATGAAATTTACGTCATCATCTCCACTTCGCTAGTGTCTGCAGTTCTCAACTGCAGACGACCGTGTGCAGCCCAAATTTTGTGACCACGCATGTTTAACAGCTTAACAGCACGTGATATGCTTTATCTGCTTGGGATATGGGATATATTTTGCCTTCGTCAAGCAGGGATTGCTTAACAGTTTAACAGCACGGTACAATTTGCCGTTAATTCTGTATTGTTTTCTTTTTCTCGACTGACAGTCGTCTTCTTAAAAAAAAAGAGGAGATGTCTTCTTGTCTGGGTACTGAGCGCTCCTGTGCTTGGTGCACTCTCGCCACCTTTTGTTGGGGAGTGGTACTGCATACAGGTGGGAACTGAAATCTGATATTGCTACATTGTCTTCTGATTAGCGTGCCTGTACCTCATGGAACAGCCCTGTGGCTGGTTTATAATAATAATATTAACTGTCTTGTTTTTTCTCCTATTGTTCTCTTGGAGGAATAATGGCTTCTGCGGGAGTGAAGGAGGGGGAAATAGCCTGGATACTGGTATGCCACCAGCCCAGGGCTCCATCCCTCCAGGTTTAAGTGCTCCAGCTGCAACTGGGAAGACCAGCAGGAAGAGGAGGAAGTGCATAAGACCACTGAACATATGGCTGCAAATCACTGTCACCTTTGGGTATGCCACATCAGGCTCCCGCATGTGCCCTGAGACCGCATACTGATGCAGTGTCTCTCGTGGCCTCTGATAACTTGGATAAGACCATCAGCTTTGGCTGTGGCGCCACTGGGAGGGTGAATGTCTCTCTGAAGATGATGATGAAGTCGACGGTGACTCTCCGGTTGAGAAGACCTTCTGAGCCCTATGATATATCTGTCAGGGCACGGCTCTCTGGGGCAGAATCAGCTGCTGAGCTTCCTCCCCCATCTTGTCCACCTAGGGCTTTGGCTTTGGACAGAGGCCCTGCAACCCAGAGGCGGGTTTCCTTGTCAGTTTATCCTGACTTTGGGGAACATCTGCAGAAGTAGTGGCCATGACTAAGGAGGCTGCTGCCCCTCGTTCTAGACTCAGTATTTTGAGTGGTGCTGCAGAGCAGGGCTTGGAAGATGCATTGAAGGTGACTCTACCTTTGCACTGCTGGTTGGAGCTCCCCCCACAGGCAGCAAGTCTATACACCATCCTAACGGCAGGTGTCGTGCTACTGATGGATGAGTGGCTAGTGCCTACCAGTCTGTGGCTATGGCCTCTAGGCTGGCAAACACTAATACACTTCTTTTAGTGTATTTAGAAGGTCTGGTAAGGGACCTAGAGTCAATAGCGGAACTGACCTTCTACCAGAGTTGGTGACGGTGGTGGACACCGTGATTCAAGGAACTAGCTCACAGGCTACAGCACTTGGGAACTCCCTGTCCACTTGACCATGGCCCAGCGGCATGTGTGGTTGAGCCAGTCTGGATTGGCAGATACAGACAAGGCTGCTGGTTTGGAGGCTGTAGTAGCGCCTGGTGAGGTCTTTGGGCCTGCAGCAGAGGCAGTGTTAGACGAGGTGCAGAAGGTGAGACTACGCACGCAGTCCTTTCATCAGTCAGGACCATCCAGGTTGAGTGTCCAGAGACCTCTTGAGGGGTACGAGAACCCACAACGGCTTCATTTCACAGACCCAGGTTCCTTTCAGAGCTTGGGTCACCTGAGGCAGAGGGGGTCTTGGCAGCGGGTGCAGGTTCATCAGCATTCACATCTGCGCTCTCGGGAGCATGTAGGCCGTGGTCCTGCCAAGCCCCGCCAGCATCTCTCACAGTATGCTTCCCTTGGCGTCAACCTTTTCCCCAGTGCACCTCATGAGTTGGTGTTGGTGCACCTCATGTCCATGGGTGATCAATACACTGGAGTGTGGATACCGCCTACAATTCAGATCTCATTCCCCAACTTCAAGGGGTTTTAGAAGCAAACGTAAGGAGGACATTCTTCCGTGGTCCTGGGCAGTGAGGTCTCTGCCCTGCTGGGAAAGAACATGATACGGTCTCTGTCTCCAGGAGAAGAGAGACAAGGCTTTTTACACTGCCTATTTTTTGAATGAATGAATGAATGAATGAATCTTTATTTTGGATAGATTAGATTAAAAGATTAAAAGAAAGGACTTCCAGTTATGGCTGCCACGTGAGAAGGACACGCCTCACTCTGCTCTGCTCCTGGAGAAAAAAAAATCGGCAAATAACTCTCTCATTTGGGACAGAACGTATCCCAGCGTTTGGGCGAGGATATGTCGGTGAAGCCTAAGGTTGGAAAACCAGGTAAAGGAAAAAGCGAGCCGCCGAAACAGTCCAAATTAACGGACTTTCAGGTCTGTGACGCAGCAGATAAAGCTCCATATATGGCGGAGGAAGCTAACAGCGGTGCGGTATCTGCGGGAAACGGCACAGGTGCGGTGCTAGCTGCCATAAGTTCAATGAGAGCAGACTTTTCCTCTAAATTTGATGGGATTATGGCAGCGTTGGAAGGAATGAGAAAGGAATTGGGTGACTGTGTAGAACGAATGGCGCAGGTGGAGCTTCGTGTCTCTAGTGCTGAAGATGACGTCACCTGTCTTCAATTAAAGGTGCGTACTTTGGAAAAAAAAAATGTCTGGAGGATAGTGTCCTGGATTTGGAGTCCCGGTCGAGACGGAACAACTTGAGGCTGGTGGGTCTACCGGAGGAATCCGAAGGTCGGGACTCATGTTCCTTTCTGGAAAAGTGGATTCCGGAGGCGCTGGGCAGCGCGGAACTGCAATCAGCAGTGGTTCTGGAAAGCGCACACCGTATTGGCCCACGGAGAGATAAGGGACCACCGAGGACCCTAATTATGAAGTTCCTCAGCAACAGAGACAAGATGAAGATCTTCAACGCTGCACGAGCTAAAGGAGAGATTAAACACCAGGACCAGCAGGTGCGGTTCTACCCAGATTTGGCCACAGGAATCCAACAATTGAGGAAGCAGTTTGATCCCGTACGTAAAGAGCTGCGCAACCTTGGGATTTGTCATGGTGTAATTTATCCTGCGAGACTGTTGACCACGTATGGGGGCAGAACCCACATCTTCAAGACCCCAGAGGAGGCGCAGGAGTTCATCAAGAAGATCCAAGAAGAGACTGGTGGGAGCTAAGCATGAACAAAATATAAGGTAGAATATTTAAGCATTTGCACAGGCATCTGACTGACTTGAAGCAAATAGCAAGTTTACAAAATATAGATTGTATTATATATTAAAAAAAAAAATTATGATGTACAAAGTTGCTAAAAATTTTGGAGTTAAGTTGGAAAACTACAGAGGAGAGTTAATGTTACGTCATTAAAAGCAGTAGAGTTAGGGTGATTGGGAGGATGAAGAAGGAGTGGCTTTGGCTGTTCCTCGTGGGTGTGGAGCGGTCGATGGCTATATCGGGAGACGGAATTTTTCTTTTGATTTTGGGGGGATCGCCACAAATGTGGGAAGGGGGAATTTGTGTGTGTGTAGTTTGTAGGATGAATGTTCAACCACTCATTTTTTTGCTTCTCTGTATGAGCGTGTTTACACTGCAAGGTAATCCCAAACTCCCTATTGATCATAAAACAAAGCGTTAATCTTAATTTAACTTCATGGAATTGCAGAGGTCTACAAAATTTAAAAAAACTTAAACAAGTTATGAATAAAATAAAAGACATGGGTTCAAAAATTGTGTTTTTACAAGAAACTCATCTAATAGAGGAGGATGTAAAAAGAATTAGGAGTAGATGGCAAGGAAGTGTTTTCACCTCATCATTTTCATCCCGAGCCAGGGGAGTTATGACTCTTATACATAAATCAGTCCCATTTCAAGTGAAAAATGTAATTGGAGACAAATTTGGAAGATATGTAATCATTCAAGGATCTTTGCTATTAGAAAATATAAATTTGGTGAACTTATATGGTCCCAATATAGATGATCAAAAGTTCTTTGCTAATTTATTTTTTATCTTATCATCACTTACAGGGCAACATATAATAGCAGGGGATTTTAATTGTACATTGAACCCCGGTATAGATAGATCAACAGGACTGGACTGTACGCACAATGGATGTAGGATGACCATTAATCATTTTATGAAAGAATTGAGATTGCTAGATATATGGAGAGAAATGAAACCACAAGTTAAAGCCTACTCTTGTTATTCCAGTACCTACAAGACATTCTCACGTATTGATTATTTTTTGATTTCCACAGAATTAAGGTCCAAGATTCAAAACTGCTTTTATGATAACATCATGATCTCTGATCATGCACCCTGCTGTCTAATATATGTAGATAAGAAATTGACAAAGGAATCAGGTAGATGGCAATTTCAGCATAAATGGCTTCAGGATGAGGAATTTGTCAAGTACATAGAAAAACAGATAGATGAGTTCTTTGACATCAATACTACACAAACATCAGCATGTGTAAAGTGGGAGGCTTTCAAAGCTTTTATTAGGGGACATATTATTAGTTATACAGGTTCAAAATCTAAGAAGACTCGAGAGGAGAGAGCCCAATTGGAACATAAAATAAAAAGTCTTCAGGAAAAAGTGTATGCAGGAAGTGATCCAAGGTTGGAGAACGAATTACTGATTTTGAGAGCTGAATATGACAAAAAATCATCGAATAGAGCTGCCTCGAGTCTTCTAAGATTGAAACAATCTTTTTATGAACAAGGTGAAAAATCAGGAAAATTATTGGCATGGCAGATTAAACAATTAGAATTTAAAACACCAATTACCGGTATTATAAGTGACGGACAGGTAGTTATAGATCCTTTAGAAATTAATAGAGCCTTTAGAGATTACTATGAAAAATTATATGATACCAAAAATGAATCTGATTTAACAAAACTAAATGGGTTTTTGAACGAACTATCTATACCGTGTATTCCAAATGAAAACAGGGAGATATTGGAGTCTAAAATTAGTCAAGAAGAAGTTGGGCTAGCCATTGATAATATGAAATCAGGAAAAAGTGCAGGACCAGATGGTCTTCCAGTTGACCTTTATAAAAAATTTAAGAATAAATTAATAAAACCTTTTCTGGAAATGGTTTTAGAAGCATTTCAAAATAGTAGTTTACCATCATACATGAATAATGCCTTAATTATACTGTTGCCAAAACCAGGTAAGCCCTCTAATAAATGTGAAAATATGAGACCAATAAGCCTATTAAATGCCGACCTTAAGATAATCTGCAAAATTTTAGCAAGACGAATACAAGAAATTTTACCAAATATTATTAATCAAGATCAGAATGGCTTTATAAAGGGAAGACAAGGCTTCCATAATGTAAGAAGACTATTTAATATTATTTATTCTAATAAAGAAGCACCGGATACAGCTCTCCTATCACTGGACGCCAAAAAGGCCTTTGATAGAGTCGAATGGCCCTTTCTTTTTGAAGTCTTACAAAGGTTTGGACTTGGAAATAATTTCATAAAATGGGTTCAGATAATTACTTTCGGTCGGCTTCAAAGAGATTCTGGCAAACTGTTCGGCGGCTCAGGAGGGGAAAGCAGCTCCCCGTCCACACTGTATATGGTGCGGATGGGACACTGTTGACTTCAACTGGGGATATCGTCGGGCGGTGGAAGGAATACTTCGAGAATCTCCTCAATCCCACTGATACGCCTTCCACAGAGGAAGCAGGGTTTGGGGACGAAGGGGATGACTCGCCTATCACAGGGGCTGAGGTCGCCAAGGTGGTTAAAAATCTCCTTGGTGGCCGGGCCCCGGGGGTGGACGAGATTCGCCCTGAGTACCTCAAGGCCCTGGATGTTGTTGGGTTGTCATGGTTGACACGCCTCTGCAACATTGCGTGGAGGTCGGGGGCAGTGCCTTTGGCATGGCAAACCGGGGTGGTGGTTCCTCTCTACAAAAAAGGGGACCGGAGGGTGTGCTCCAACTTTAGAGGGATCACACTCCTCAGCCTCCCTGGGAAGGTCTATGCCAAGGTACTGGAGAGGAGAGTCCGGCCGTTGGTCGAACCTCGGATTCAGGAGGAGCAATGTGGTTTTCGTCCTGGCCGTGGCACATCGGACCAGCTCTTTACCCTCTCGAGAATTCCTGAGGGTTCGTGGGAGTTTGCCCAACCAGTTTACATGTGTTTTGTGGACTTGGAGAAGGCATTTGACCGCGTCCCTCGTGGATTTTTGTGGGGGGTGCTTCGGGAGTATGGGGTATCGGGCTTGTTGTTACGAGCTATTCGGTCTCTGTACGACCGTTGTGAGAGTTTGGTTCGTATTGCCAACACTCGGTCGGAGTCATTCCCAGTGAGAGTTGGACTCCACCAGGGCTGCCCTTTGTCACCGATCCTGTTCATAATTTTTATGGACAGGATTTCTAGGCGCAGCCAGGGAATGGAGGGTGTCATGCTTGGTGACCACAGGATCTCATCTCTGTTGTTTGCAGATGATGTTGTCCTGTTGGCTTCATCCAGCAATGACCTACAGCTCTTGCTGGGACGGTTTGCCGCTGAGTGTGAAGCGGCTGGGATGAGAATCAGCACCTCCAAGTCCGAGTCCATGGTCCTCAGCCGGAAAAAGGTGGATTGTCCTCTCCGGGTTGGGGACAGGCTCCTGCCCCAAGTGGAGGAGTTTAAGTATCTTGAGGTCTTGTTCACGAGTGAGGGGAAAATGGAGCGAGAGATCGACAGACGGATTGGAGCAGCATCTGCAGTGATGTGGACATTGTACCGGTCTGTTGTGGTGAAGAGGGAGCTTAGTTCTAAGGCAAAGCTGTCAATTTACCAGTCAATCTACGTTCCTACTCTCACCTATGGTCACGAGCTTTGGGTAATGACCAAAAGAACGAGATCGCGGATACAAGCGGCTGAAATGAGCTTTCTCCGTAGGATTGCTGGACTCACCCTGAGAGATAGGGTGAGGAGCTCAGTCATCCGGGAGAGGCTCAGAGTAGAACCGCTGCTCCTCCACATTGAAAGGAGTCAGTTGAGGTGGTATGGGCATCTGATTAGGATGCCTCCTGGACGCCTCCCACTTGAGGTGTTTCAGGCACGTCCCACTGGGAGGAGACCCCGGGGCAGACCCAGGACTCGGTGGAGAGACTATGTCTCCCAGCTGGTCTGGGAACGCCTTGGTATCCCCTCTGAAGAGCTGGAGCAGGTGGCTGGGGAGAGGGAAGTCTGGGCTTCTCTGCTTGAACTGCTGCCTCCGCGACCCGGACCTCCGGAAAAGCGGTAGAAGATGGATGGATGGATGGATGGATGGGTTCAGATAATATACAATAATGCTACAGCAGAAATCCTAACAAATAACAATATTTCAAAATCAATAAAAATCAATAGAGGATGTCAACAAGGTTGTCCACTTTCACCTTTACTGTTTACTATGGCAATTGAACCTTTAGCGATGGCGATACGTTTACATTCACAAATATATTGGATTAAAGTTGGACCAACAGAACATAAAATCTCCCTGTACGCCGATGACATAATTTTGTTTATGTCGAATCTTAAAAAATCAATTCCGACCTTGTTGAATTTAATAAAGAATTTTGGGGAAATATCAGGATATAAAATAAATAAAACTAAATCTTCAATATTAATGCTAAATGAGACCCAGAGAAATTACCCAGCCCCTGAGGTAAATCAATTGAACGTTGTAAATCAGTTTAAATATTTAGGAATCCAAATTGTGCCTAAGCTAGAATCAGTCGCCAGTGTCAACTATGAAGCCTTAATGACAGATATCAATGAGTTAATTCAGAGATGGATGTCACTACCAATGTCGATGATCGGGAGAATCAATATACTTAAAAGTAATATTTTACCTAAAATACTTTATTTATTTCAATACATTCCCTTACCACCACCTTTAAATTTTGTCATAATCCGAGTGTCGGTTCTGGCCACACTCGGGTCTCATATCTTTTGTTTCCCTGACTTTGGCATCTGAGGATTCCTTCCAGCTCCTCGGGCTCTTATTATGAAGGCGCCCGGGGAAGCTCCCTGCTGTCAAAGTCAGCTGCTGCTCCACTGTCATTAGGAGCAGCTGTGCCGCGTTGGGGTCATTAGCCGCCAGAGATATAAGCGGGTGCTAAATGTCCTCCAACGCGGCAGTCTCTGTTACGTTCTCCTGTTATGTTCAGCTACGTTCTGATTGTGCTCCTGTTATGCTCAGGTATGTTCCCTTAAGACTTCACCCAGCCACTGTATGTATTCTGTGTGTGCTCATCCGTCTCTACAATAAATTACCACTGCAAACTCATTGGTGACTGAGGCGTCTTGTGACGGTCCGTGAGGGCCGTCGTGACAGTACCTCCCCCTCAAGGCCGAGCTCTGAGCGGCCTAAGTAACACCCAAGCCCCCCCCCCCACCCCCCTAGGGTGGGTGGATGAAGTCTTAAGGGAACATACCTGAGCATAACAGGAGCACAATCAGAACGTAGCTGAACATAACAGGAGAACATAACAGAGACTGCCGCGTTGGAGGACATTTAGCACCCGCTTATATCTCTGGCGGCTAATGACCCCAACGCGGCACAGCTGCTCCTAATGACAGCGGAGCAGCAGCTGACTTTGACAGCAGGGAGCTTCCCCGGGCGCCTTCACAATAAGAGCCCGAGGAGCTGGAAGGAATCCTCAGCTGCCAAAGCCAGGGAAACAAAAGATATGAGACCCGAGTGTGGCCAGAACCGACACTCGGGTTATGACAGATTTATTCTCAAGAATTAAAAAAAAGTTAGTGGAATTTATATGGAACAACAGGAGGGCTAGATTACGTCTGTCTTTATTATATTTACCATTTGATCGTGGAGGTCTGAAATGTCCAAATTTTATGTTGTATTATTGGTCGGCACAACTGAGGTCTATGACATATTATTTTTCATTAAATGATCTCCCTCACTGGACTGAAATGGAATCATACAATTTACCTTTACCTCTTCCCATATTCATATACTCAGATTCGGCAAAAAAATTACAAAAACAAGTTAAAAATCCATTTGTAAAGCATATGATCAAAATATGGTGTGAAGCTAAAAACTATTTAAAAGAACCACACTTATTGTCACAATTTAGCCCAATATGGGGTAATCAATATTTTAAACCAGGGAGAGCGGATGCTGTATTTAAAGTATGGAATTTAAAAGGGATTCAAAAGATTCAAGATTTATATTTGCCATGTGCAGATAACATAATGTCTTTTGAAGAGCTGAGGATCAAATTTAATCTTAATAGAACACATTTTTTTAAATATCTTCAACTTAGAAACTTTATTAGATCAAATCAAAATAAAGCTCTCACTCGACCTATTTATTCATCCTTGGAAAAAATGTTGATGAAAGATAGTAAAAGAAAGGGTGTTATTTCAGAGTTTTATAACTCATTGACACTATCCTCAAGTGAAAACTCACAGAAAATATTAAACTACTGGAAAGAAGATCTGCAAACTGAAATTTCAGAGGAACAATGGGAATTGGCTTGTACAGAAGCTCAAACCAAATCA
Organism: Pholidichthys leucotaenia; assembly: GCA_020510985.1. Classification (NCBI taxonomy): domain Eukaryota; kingdom Metazoa; phylum Chordata; class Actinopteri; order Cichliformes; family Pholidichthyidae; genus Pholidichthys; species Pholidichthys leucotaenia. The sequence goes on along the minus strand of CM035847.1, from coordinate 171,974,916 downwards.
ATAAATGTACGTCTTAAATTGATACATTTTAAATGGTTAATGCGGATGTATGTTACACCGGAGGAGTTAAATAGATATAACAAAAATATACCAGATACATGCACAAAATGCATGGAAAGTAAAGGAACCCTATTTCATTGTGTATGGGAATGTAGAATAATTAGAATGTTTTGGGAAGAGGTGAGGGTAACAATTGAAAAAATAATCTCAAAACAAATCATATTGAATCCTAAACTGTTTTTGTTGGGTCTGTACCCAGAAAAGCATAACTTTAATAAAAGTGAAAGAACATTCATAGACCTCAGTTTGCTTAATGCCAAAAAATGTATTGCACTACTGTGGAAAAAGACTCATAGACCAGATGTGACTCAGTGGTTAAGAGAGATGTTAACAAACCTTCCACTAGAAAGAATAACATACATACAAAGACAAAAAAATTATGGACCTGGAGCAACACGGGCGTCTTTTGGAGCAACGCGTCGAGGATCTTGAACAAGGTTCTCGTATTGATGACCTAGTTATAAGTGGACTAGACATCAGATATCAGTCCTACGCCCATGCCACAGTAGGACTGAGTGGTGAAGATGCACCCATGAGTGAGTCAATGTCCTTAGAAAATCAAGTGCTTCAGTTCCTTAATGATAAAGACATTAAGGTAGAAGCCAATGCAATCTCAGCCTGTTATGCTCTACCGAAGAAAGATAACAAAACAAAGAAATCAATTGTGATGCGCTTTGTGAACAGAAGGGTAAAGAATAACATACTGAGGCAGGCAAAAAAGCTAAAGGAAACTCAAGTTTACATAAATGAACACCCGACAAAAAAAAAACGCTGAATTAGCACGACAGGCACGGATGCTAAAAAAACAAGATAAGATACAAGCAACCTGGACAAGAAACTGTAGAATTTGGATTAAACTAAATGGATCACCTGAGCAAGCAAAAAGTATTATGATCAGAGATGCTACTGACTTAGATAAATACAGATGAACACTGATTAGAAAATTACAAGCCAATGATAATCCATACTCATACACACGATAAGAATAGTTCTTTGATACACCATGCCAAAGTAGTGTGGCCGACACACATTGTGGGCTCACGCTGCCACAGAGACAGGACTGAATGTGTATTGCGGGGTGTCACGTCTGCAAGGACTAAGGACTCGAATCTACAGGAGGTAACAAGGAAGTGTGAGATTTGTCTCTTTGTCCCACAGAAGACGCCCCGGAGGGTATTCCGGTTCATCAAGAAATGAGAGACAATGGTGAAGCTTCAAAGGGATGCTTTGTAACTGTATGTTGACTGAAGACACCATGTGGCTTGAATTCTGATGCTGGAAATGTATAAAAGGGGGTTGAAGTATGATTCTTTCTCTTTCCTGCTTTGAGAATGCTAGAAGCTGCGTTCTGTCAAATAAAGCTGGTTTTATGACTGAAACTCAGCCTCATTATTTGAGCATGCTTCTACACTGGTGACCTACGACGGAGAATGAGCAGACAGAATTCTCCCGAGCGGGGCTCTGTGGAAGCCAGCCTGATGGCCGCCTCCACGATCCGGCTGCCCGATTTCTGGCAGCACAGCCCGCGCTCATGGTTTAGCGCAATCGAGGCGCAGTTCAACCTCCGGAGAATCTCCAACGATGACACAAGATTCTACCACGTGGTAGCGAAGCTGGACAGCAACACGGTCCAGAGAGTGGAAGATCTGGTTAATCATCCACCAGACAGCGACAAGTACAGTGCATTGAAGGACGCGCTGATCAGCCATTTCACCCCCTCAGTCCAACAACGAGCAGAGGGGCTCCTGGCGCTGACGGAGGCCGAAAACGATAGACCTGCGGACCTGATGGTGAAGATGCTGCAGCTCAAAGCCTCTGAGGATGGCGAATTCATTTTCGCCCACCTTTTCCTTCGAACCCTACCACCAGCAGTGAGAGTGGCCCTGGCAGAGTCACCCCGATTGGCCAAGCGAGACTACCATGGGTTGAGCAAGGAGGCGCAGAGGTTGGTCGACGCCCACAAGCGGAACGCGGTCTCGGCCGCGGCGGCCAGTCCAGGAACGGCGTCCGGACACAGTGCGGGTACAGCGGCCGCGGCGCCAGACGCACCAACGACGGCGGCGACAGGAGCCAGACGACGCGGAGCGGAGAACGGCTCGTGCTTCTACCACCGCCGTTTTGCAGAGAGAGCGCACAGGTGCGTCCCACCGTGCAATTTTAAGCGCCAGGGAAACGCCAAGACCGAGGGCCGGTAGCAGCTGCGACCCTCGGCAACGAGAACAGGCTGCTTTACCTGACGGATGCACGCTCGGGGAAACAGTTCCTCGTGGACACGGGCTCTCAGCTGAGTTTCGTCACACCCACCTACGCGGAACGGCTGTCGCCTTCTAAAGCCCCCTGGGTGTCAGTGTCAGCAGCGAACGGCTCCACGATTAAAACGTTTGGTGAGAGGACCATGCTTCTGTCCTTACAGGGCCGTTCATTTGAGTGGACATTTATTGTAGCAGCAGTCAGTTTCAACATGTTAGGGGCTGATTTTTTGTGCTCACATGGTTTATTGGTTGACCTTGCTAATAGACGTCTGATTAATGCACTGTCCTTTCATTCTATTCCCTGCACAGCTCGGGTGGCCCCGCCAACTGCACATGCCAGCGTCTCAGCTGCGGGTGGTAAGTTTCACACTCTGCTTGCTCAGTTTCCAGCACTCACAGTCCCCACGTTTTCAGCAACGGTGGCCAAACATGGGGTAGAACATTTCATAACGACCACAGGCCCTCCCGTGTTTGCAAAGGCTCGGCGCTTGGACCCAGCTAAACTGGCCATCGCGCGCGAGGAGTTCACTAATCTGGAAAAACTGGGCATTGTTAGACGCTCCAAGAGCTCTTGGGCTTCGCCGTTACACATGGTCCCAAAAGCTGACGGCTCGTGGCGACCTTGCGGTGATTTCCGCAGGTTGAACAACGTTTCAGCTCATGACCGCTACCCGATTCCGCACATTCAGGATTTTTCTGTCCATTTGGCGGGGGCGCGCATTTTTTCTAAAATAGACTTGGTGCGCGGCTATCACCAGGTGCCAGTGCGCGCGCAGGATGTACCCAAAACAGCGGTCATAACGCCTTTCGGCCTTTTTGAGTTCTTGCGCATGCCTTTTGGCCTCAAGGGGGCCGCGCAGACTTTCCAACGCATGATGGATGCAGTTTTACGCGACCTGCCTTTCGTGTTCGTTTATTTGGACGATATTTTGGTAGCCAGCGCGTCCGAAGGCGAACATGAAAAACACCTCACAGCAGTTTTCCAGAGGTTGGCAGAGCACGGGTTAATAGTTAACCCAGCGAAGTGTCAGTTTGGGGTGGCGCAGATTGATTTTTTGGGACATCGCGTTTCGGCAGAGGGAGCAGTTCCCCTTCCAAATAAAGTGCGTGCCATAACGGATTTTCCGCAACCTCAAACGGTCAAGGCGCTTCAGGAGTTTCTAGGGATGGTTAATTTTTACAACCGTTTCCTCCCAAGCGCAGCACGACTCATGCAGCCATTGTACACCGCGTTAAAAAAACAAAAGCCCGCAAATAAAGTTGAATGGTCTCCGGAGCGGGAGCGCGCTTTTGCCCAGGTCAAATCAGCCCTGGCAAACGCAGTTTTGTTAGCGCACCCAGTTCCAACGGCCCGCATGGCGCTCACCACTGACGCTTCCGATGTAGCGGTGGGGGCGGTAGTTGAACAGTTTGTGGCAGGTACCTGGCAACCCCTCGCGTTTTTCAGCAGGACCTTGCGCGATAGTGAACGGAAATACAGCGCGTTTGACAGGGAGCTTTTGGCCCTACACTTGGCCATCCGTCATTTTCAGTTCTGGTTAGAGGGGCGACGTTTCACCGCTTTTGTGGATCATAAACCGCTAACGTTTGCGATGGCCAAAATTTCAGAACCCTGGTCAGGCCGGCAACAAAGGCAACTAGCCGCAATATCGGAGTTCACTACTGATATTCAGCATGTCGCGGGTAAACACAATGTTGTGGCAGACTGCCTCTCGCGTGCAGTAGCACCGCCAAGCCCCATAGGGGCAGACTCTGTAGCCATGGCCGCAGGCCCGGGCAGCGACGCGGGAGCGCGCGCAGCCCCAGTCTGTGTTGGGTTAGATTATGCAGCTATGGCTGCGGAGCAGGTTAACGACGCGGACGTGCGCGCGCTCCAGTCTGGACCAACAGGGTTAAGGCTGGAGCACAGGGTGCAACAAAACGGTATGCCCCCGCTAATCTGCGATGTCTCCACGGGACGGCCCCGCCCTGTGGTGCCAACCGCGTGGCGTCGCCGTGTTTTTGACGTGGTCCATTCTCTCGCGCACCCGGGGGTGCGCGCATCGATTAAGTTGGTGGGGGAGAAATTTGTTTGGCCCGGGTTGCGCAAACAGGTCAAGGAATGGGCAGCAGCCTGCGTAGCGTGTCAGCGAGCTAAAATACACAGACACACTAAGGCCCCGTTAGAACCTTTCCACATCCCCGCTAAGCGTTTTGATCACGTGCATATTGACCTGGTCGGGCCGCTTCCGTTATCACACGGGCACACACACCTTTTGACGATGGTAGACCGCACCACGCGCTGGCCAGAGGCGGTTCCTCTGGCATCAACCACAGCGGAAGAAGTTGCGCGAGCATTTTTAGCAGCATGGGTTGCGCGTTTTGGTGTACCGTCGGACATAACGTCCGACAGAGGTCCCCAATTTATTTCCGAGCTGTGGTCATCGACGGCCCGCAGCTTGGGGGTGAAGATTCATCGCACCACCGCGTATAACCCCCAGGCTAATGGTTTATGCGAACGCTTTCACAGGTCATTGAAAGCAGCCCTCAGAGCGTCGCTAACGGATACAAATTGGGTAGACAAACTTCCATGGGTGTTATTAGGGTTGCGTTCTGCACCTAAGGAAGATTTGCACGCTTCCCCGGCTGAATTAGTTTTCGCCCAACCGCTTCGTTTGCCCGGGGAATTTCTTCCTGATAATCCCGCACCTAGTGGCCCCCCCGCTCAGCGGTGGCAGAGCGGCTCAGGAGCAAACACACTTCCTGGCCCAATCCATCACAGTTTCCCACACGTTTTTGTGCCCAAAGCTTTAAAAAATGCAGAGTTCGTTTTTGTTAAACATGACGCCCAGCGTCCAAGTTTGCGGCCGTTTTACGACGGACCGTTTCGAGTGCTGGAGACCGGGCAGAAGCATTTTCTGCTAGATTTAGGGGGCAGACGGGAGCTGATTTGCATTAACAGACTCAAACCCGCTTTTGTTCTGGCTGACGAGGAGGTGCAGCTCGCGAGGCCCCCCCGCCGGGGCAGGCCGCCGAGGGGACATTCTCCAAAGTCTTCACAGAGAGGTGCTAACGGCTTTAATCCACAGGTGCAGAGAGATGTTGCAGGTGCAGCCAAGCCAGGTTGCAGCAGATTCGGCAGAAGATTAAAACCTAGGCAGTTGGTGGATTGATTAGCGATGTATGGAGTGCTTTGTGTTTTTCTTTTTGTTATGCCATTTAGATTTTGCCTTACTAGACGTGTGGGGGGGGTAGTGTGGCCGACACACATTGTGGGCTCACGCTGCCACAGAG